>JAJHZJ010000399.1:2718259-4026042 GCA_023548195.1 Bettongia penicillata ogilbyi | reverse complement strand
ACTTTTGCATACATTATCTTAGTTGAACTGGATTTATTTAGCATAGGAAAGCAGAGACAGAAAGGAGACTTGATAAGACTTCAAGCATATATGCAAAGATAATGAGTATCCATTCTAAGAGCTGGTACAAAAGGGAAAAGGATAACACTGGAGCAGGAGAGACAAGTTCGAAGTTAAAAAGAGCTTCCAGATTGAAGTCAAGAGATATTTAAATGAGGCAGCCAAGGGAGATTGTGAAGCATATTCCTCAGCAACAGGCTGAGGCAGTGTGAGCATAATCATTCCTAAGGGCAGGGATTCAGACCAGATACCTCTTGATTCAGGGCTTGATTCCAAAATTAACCTCTGATGCTTCATGACAGTACAGCAGTAGGCTGTAGAATTTGACGTAGTGTCTAGTGATCAAACCACCTAAACTTAACAGGCAGACTGGCAGCAGATATGGGAGAAGACAGGATAGTGCTCACAGGAAAGATAGATGTCAACCTAGCTAGATCTCAATTTCCCCATCTGTAAAATTGTGGAGTTGGACTCTTAGGTCCCTTTTAATTACAAATCTATGATCTACCACTGGAATGTTGCCATACTTCCTTTCAAACAAGGGGAATGAGGCTTTCTGTAGAAGGGGTTGAACAGGAAGTGAGAGGAATGCATCTCACCAGCTTCCTTCAAGTCACAGGTATTTTACCAAATGCCACATCCTTAAGCACAAGAAAGTTATTATCTAGGACTAACTTACTGCTGCTCTCTCCATCAATTTGACCCTTAAAAACAGAATATAATAATTTAATAGATTTAAATCTTTCATATTATTCTGTACCTTCCTTGTAAATCTACACCCTGTATCACAATTATCTGTATATTTGTCTTATGGCACGTACACACACACACATGTATCTCCTAATTATCATGCTTCCTAAAAGAGGGCTGAATGAGAAAACACCATAGCTTTTCATCACCATCTAAGTTATTCTTTGGCCATGTCTCCAGGCCAAGCAAACTTCAGAGAAAATAGAGAAAAGGAAAAGAAAGAAAGACCCTATAAATACCTGGCAAAGTCTACTATCAAGGAGGGAAAGAGGTTAGAACAAGGAAAAGTGTTACTTCAATTGGTTATTTAATATTTGAAAGTGATATAAGCTAATTTTTTTTCCTAGAAAATTAACAGTAAAGCTATTATCTGGTCATTCTTCACTGTATTCCTTCCCATTGCTGTCATTAACCAGTAACAGCCTATTTTTTAACACGTAACTTTATACTTCTCAAAGAAGATTTTATAGTTTTATTCCTATGGCTTATCAATTTGTCTTTCATGATCTCTCTCCAATTCATCTTTATTTATATTTGTATTCCCACTGCTACCTTTTGCCTTGAACTCAGGCTTTTATCACTTTACACCTAGATGCCTAAATCCTGTAGCTTTCATTCCAATTCACTACCTCCAGATTAGTTTTCCTAAAACATAACTTTCATCTTGTCACTCCTCTTCTGAAAAAAATTTGTATAGGTATGAAGTCTAAATTCAGACTATTTTTCAAGGCATTCCAAAACATGGCCCCAAATCTCCTTTACAAACTAATATCCTATTATTCATCTGCATTGACCTCCATTGGACTAACATCTTTGATTGCTACTTAATATTTTTACCCATCCTTCATTAAGCAACAAGAATTTATTAAGTACTTACTATGTGACAGATACTGTGCTGGGATATGGAAATACTAAAACTGAAAAATAAATTAAATAGGCCCTTCCCTCAAGGAACTTAAACTCATTTCAGAGGAAAAAATATGTGCACATATAAATGAATACAAATAGAAATAAGGTGATTTGGTAGAGGTTGGGAGGATGCACTAGTAGCCATGGGGGATCAAGAAACACTTCACATAGAGGGTAGCATTTGAAGTAAGCTTGGAAAGAATTCAGGGAATCAGGAGATGGAATAAAGAGGAAATATATTCTGGGCATGACCCCAGCCTGTCCAGAGTTATAGAGACAAGAAAAGAAATGTCATGTATAAGAACTAGCAGGCAGGCCAATTTGGCTGAGATTCCTGAAGTGAAATAAAGAAGAAAGGTAGGCTACAGGTAGTTCACCGACTCACTGCAGTCACTCCCCTTCTTAACTCCTACGCTGTCTGGTGTTTGTTCTGCTTATTTGGCACATATATCATATTGATGGTCGTCAAAAAAAGTATATTTTCATGTCGTTAGATGAGAAAATTTTGAGGGCAGAAATGTGTCTTATGTCTTTGCATTCATTATTTCTTCTAGCACAATGCTTTGAATGTACTAGGTGCTCATTAAATATTTGTATAATTAATGTTTAAAACAAGTAACTCTACTTTTGTCCCACAGTTTGCTAATTGTGATCTCCTAAAATGGGGAGTAAAACATTTTTTAATTTTATTTATTTTATTCTGAACTTAAATAAAGCAACCATTTCCATAACATAGTTGCATAGAAAAAAGATGATTGTACTAAAGTAGAAAAGTAAATTATAGGAAGGGTAGGCCCAGATTATAAGTATCTTGGGAATGTACATATAGTTTGAGGGATAGGTAGAATTTTATGCACTATGTAGCTTGTATAAAATATTGTAAATAAAACTTCATCTTTTTTAATACTAGAAGGTCTAGTATTTTCAAATTACTCAAAGGATGAAACTATATCAATTTCTGCAGAGCATTTTTTTTATCCATATGGAATTGAAAATGAAGATATGATGTTTTTTCAAAGTAAAAGTAAAATGAAATTAATAGCTAACATTTATATAGCTCTTACTATGTACCAGCCACAACACTAACCACTTTGCAAATATTACCTCATTTGATTCTCACAACAGCCCTGAGAAGTAGGTGCTATTATTATCCCTATTTTATAGATGAGGAAACTGGTCCAGGAATGAAAACTGACTGGGAAGCACAGGTTTAAAGCAATGATCACTTAAGAAATACTATTTTTAATGTATACTTTTATTGTTCATTTATTTAAATCATGTCCAATTCTTCATGGCCCCAATTTGGGATTTTCTTGCCATTTCCTTCCCCAGCTCATTTTATGAGGAAACTAAGGTGAACAGGTTAAGTGACTTGCCCAAGGTCACACAGTTTGTAAGTGTCCAAGGCCACATTTGAACTCAGGTCTTCCTGACTTAAGGCTCAGCCCTCCATTCACTGTACCACCTAGTTGCCCTAATGTGTGCCTTAGGAATTCTAAAATGGGCCATTGCAAACTTGGAAAATATCTTGACAAAAATCCATGCAATACAAGAAAGCAATAGAGCCCATCATTCTATTGGACTTAGAGAAAGATTAATGTTGCCTTGCCAGAAAGGAAAAAGAGGATTGAGAGTCATTCTTAGAGCACATAATAAAAAGGCCAAAACCCAACAGAAAGATTTTTTGGAATGAATAAACACATTCCACCTAATAATAGTCAAAGCTGATAACAGGTACATACCATTGCCTTTATCCAATAGAATCAAAAGTAAATTATGTCTGAATAGATCCCATGACAAGTCTATGGTCCAGTAAAGAAATCAAAAGGCCATTCATGGGGGACAACCATAAGAACTCTGATAATAATATGTTGATAGAGAAGCCACTTCCAAATGGTTAAGTATTGATTCATTTTTGGAAGCAAAGGTATTTTGGATGTCAAATCAGGTCATTATCCCTCCTCTCCTATTTTAACCTACCTAAGTGTTATCCTAAAGAAAGCTGGGCTCATTGATCATTTTATAATCTAAAATTATATGAAAGTTATATGAGAAAATAGTAGAAAATAGGTAACATATCACTAGAACCTATCCAATCTGCTACTGGGGACATCCAAAAGATGTTTTCAGTGAATGATGAGTTTGCAATCTAATGCTTTAAGTCAATTTTTAAAAATGTTAGTAGCTTGAAGAATTTTAAATATAAAATAAGAGTAACAGGGTAGTAACTTGGCCCTAGACTACATTTTTGCAGCACCCCTGCAATCTGGAGAATCTACATAAAATATTTTGGCTCTCCCTTCATACCAAAGAAGTCAGAATTTTTTCCTTTTCTTTTATGAGGTGTTTACAGTATTTTATTGTAAAATTCAGATTAAGTGCTTGGTCATAGGCTTGATGTCTTCTGCTGATCTTGTGTGTCATCTGCAGTTTCCACAAAACTCTTAAAAAGTTCCCATGTAATTTCTCATCTTTAATTTCTTATCTTATTTTATATCATAAATCAAGATAGGGAAAGTTGTGATATGTAAGGAATTGTATATTTCTATCTGAACTCCATCAAAAAAGATGAAAAGGCCAAGATAATCATGGTGGTGCTGACGGTCATGGTGATGACCCTAATGAGAGCTAGCATTCGTGTATCACATTAAGGTTTATAAAGCACTTTATGTCCATGACCTCGGTTTGATGATACGATGAAGTCATCCTAAGTATAACATATGTATACTACTAGGAGATCCAGTAGATAAAGTAGTAGGAACAATAAGAGGGAGGCAAATACCTTTATGCACTAGGATAAAAATTAATTCAAGGCATTATGGGAGTTTATAGCATATTGCCAATTTGTGGACTCTCACTTCAAGGAATATGATAAAGCATGAGTCTAGGGGGAAGAGCATTTAATCAGGAGAAAAAAATCAAATTCCTCTCTGTCCCTTTTGGGAGAGATGCCTCCCACTTTAAATGAAGATAAAGAGGGACAAACAAAAGAACTGTAATAGAGTATTTGTTTATGGACTATCAGTGAAGGAGACATAATGCTGCCCTTTATCATGACTTGTCACTTTCGTGACAGCCTATAAAACTCCTACTGTTTGGTGACTCTTTATTTGTCCCTTCCTTTGCCAACTCTTGCCCTGGCAGATGCCTGGCATGTATCAGCCATATGATTTATTACCTCATTTAATCAAGTCTATGAAAGAAACAATGATCTATTTTCTTTCTAAATTACAAATTAGGCCATTTTCCAACTATTTTTAGTGACAGTAATGTTTCTCACATACATCCAAAGAGCACCACTTACCCTTTGGTAAGAAATTTACATGGTGTCTCCTTCTTTTCATGCCTGTCTTCAAAAAAAAGGGAGAATATTTGCAATATAGCAGCATATTAATGAAGCCCTCCTACCTCCATCTTTCTCAGTATTTTATTGTCATGGCAAGCCAGCCTGAGCTGATTCTGCTGGTAATAAATGGCCTGCATGTGTAGACTACTAGAGATTTAAAGGCCATTTCATTTCATTTTGTTTGCAATTTTGCACATCACATTATCATTTCTTTGGAGAATTTCTCCCAAAATTATTAGGGACTTTGTCTTGACAGTGAAGAATGAGCATTTTCCCAGGACCCAAATTTATCAGCTTTCCCACGTATATGAACAGAACAGGGGTTTTATGCAGGTACAAAAAGGCCTCAGGAAATGATATTATCAAGAATAGAATGACTCTTTGACACCTTGATTAAGGTGAATTGAAGTGCAGGTAGCAAACTCCAGTTTTTATCTTCCCCAGAAAGAAAAATCCCTTTCTGGAATTCAGTGGTAAATAGGCAATTCATTTTAACATAACTAGGAAAAGTGATGTTAACGGCTCTGGGTCATAGAAAGCAGAGATGGAAAAGACCTATTAGATGATTTTATCCATTCCCCAGAGACCAGGAACAAATTATATTTCAGAGTGCTTTGTCCAGTGTAGCTTTCAATTACTCAGGCATGTGGCTTTCACTGCTCTCTTCTTTCTCCTAGTCTGACCGAAGAAATTCCTGCCTATCTGCCAAACTGAAGTATTATTCATAGAATTATAGAATTTAGAGTGGGAAGGTACCTAAAAAATCATCCAGTCCACTTTTTTATTCAATTGGCCTTACAATTGACCTCTAAAGGACCTTTACTCCAAGCTAGACCTGTACTCTCATCCAGCAGACTAATCTGAGTATATCAAGTGCTTTTCATTTTAACTTTCTTCTTTCCTCTCTGCATTGCTTTCCTCTCCTCATCCCACTAAAACTGGCATATGCCCAGGGAAATAAAGAGTGACCTGCTGCTTGTGGTTATTTAACAGGTTGTTAAAAGCACCTAAGGAGACTGAAAACATTTCAGAATGTCCCCAAGTGTTCACCTTTTCCGAATCAACATTAGTAAGTGTGGTAATTGCCAGGTAAACCAGGAATCAGTGCAAATGGAACACTCAGGTGAAATGAGGTTGCATCATTCAGTTGATGAGTTTACTTCATCAGCAAAGAAATTGTCATTTGTCTCTAAACTGAGGTGTGAATGATTGTATTGCTAGAACACAGCTATCCACATAACGTTACAGTGAAAGCTTCTTGAATAAATGGATGAATGAATGAGTAGTCATGACCCCGCCTGAACTGAGTTAGTTAGTACTAAGGAAAGTGGACCTGGATTGCCTGTGCCACTATTATCCTATATGAATTGGAACTCTTCAGTATTCCCCTCCTGTCTAATTGACAAGCCACCTGACTCTCAGATGCTACAACATTCCAGCTTTCCCTAATTAAAGCCTTATTTCCACCTTCTCAGTGTTCTCCATCCCAATCTTTTACTAGGACACAGTGCTATCGGTACGGCAGTATTACTGTTGTTGAACATTATGTTTTTTGCGGGGAGTCAACAAGAAATGCTTCAGAGCTTTAGGTCTGATATTCTGATTTATAGTCTAGCTTTAGTTTTCTATTTTAAAACATTTTCTTATTTGGTTTTTGTTAGGGATTAGGTGAGGAGGGTCTCATTTTCTCATTTTTCTCCATGTTTTGCTTAGATTTTTTTTTGTATAAATTTTAAAACCATACTTTCTTTAATAGCTTAAATGTAACTCAATGTCTCATGAAGATTTTAAAATTGATTTGTACCAAGTTGGTGTTTAGTCAAGTCCTATATAATTTCTGTTCTCTTTTTCACTTAATTGGTAAACACCCGGCCTCTGCCTGTCCCTTATAATTCACAAACAGGTGAATTTGAGGATAAGAAGGGGGTGAGGAGAATAGTTTAAATTTCTGATTTCATCTCTCAAGTGTGGAGATCCCATCCTCTCATGCAGATTGAGAGCACTTCTGCTGTAATTTGTAGTCTTAGGGAGTACCTGGAACACTGAGAAGTTAAAGGAGCTTATTCAGATTCTAATAATAACACCTACCCCCCCCCCCCAATTAATTTATGTTTATCTATAATCATTATTAATTTATTCATCCATCTAACAGAGATGTTCTGGCCTATGGTTAAATTTTCAATTTATATTTCAGAAATCAACAAAGGGGACAAATCAGAGCTTCGTTTATGGTTTGTCAACTGTCCAGACTTTTAGAAGTGATAGAGAAAATGTTGAGAAGGCAGGTCAAGCTTCAAAGTGTGCCTTGGATGCTTTTTGTTGAGCCAGGGGTTAAACATTTACTAAGATTCCCGTATACTAGAACATATATATATATATATATATAAAATATTGTCACCCCAGCGCAGTCCCAAGTGACTAGAATCTCCTCTGGCTCCTGTAACCCCAGAAGCTAGGACCTGGAACATAGCAGCCATTCTTAATACATACAAGCTGAATCTTTAAAGAGATGTCACAAAGCACTGCATAATGAATCGCCAGCCTCCATTTGGTACATGTGTTCCATATGAACAATTTCCTAGTTCACCTGACACTATACTGACTAAATTTGTGTCTGAAAAACTAGATGCAGGGAAATTCCAAAATATTTATGATCTCCTCTGTACTATTAACAACTTGTCAAATTATATGATCTGCAGATCAGGAGGTGGTCTGTGATTCTTCAGACATTTTAATCTTTCTTTTCTTAAACTAAGTTTTATTGAAACACTTTTTTCACATTATGATCACTTCTATACCCTTCCCATCCACTACATATTAAACCCTGCCTTGTAACAAAGAAAAATAATGAGCAAAAACACCCCGTAAAGCAATGCCATCTAACATTCTGGTCCAATAGTTCCCTACCTCTCTGTCTTCACAAATTTTAAGAGGAATAAAATTTTGAAAGAGGTTTGTCCCCTTTTTTGCACACTGGTTGTATTTGGCAAATACTTTATTTTCTACCTTTTTTTGTTTTATAATAGATGCTCTAAACTCTCATACTACTTTGCCATATTTTTTCTTCCTTATGTCCCAGTTCCTACTGGTTCTTTTGCCTACAGAATCTCATCTTGTTATTTGTTCCTTTAAAAAAAATTAACCAAAATCATCTCACAGAAGAATCTTTTCAATTTCATTTGTTTTAATGGCATTAATGGAATAAATTCCTCTTAAGTATACATTTTTAGCTGTCCAGTCTTGCCCAGCAAGGACAGACAATCCACTTGCATAAATACTTTTCTACACATTGCAATAAAGGATGTTAAAAGCTGGGAGTTTCTGTAGGCTTGGGAACTCTCCCAATTCCCAGGCATTTAATTGAGTTCTGGGCTCATCTAAATTGAAACTGTGACATGGCTTCTTTTTCACAGGAACTGTTTAGGGGAAGAGCCTCCAATTTGTCTTTATTTATTGTGAAGTCAAACCAAAACCCAAAGGTCTTTATGGTGGCTTTGGCTTTATCAGTGGCATTATTCAACCACCCCTATGAATGCTAATTTGGGATTCTAGTGCCTACACCTCAATCCATGTACCATTACCACTCAATAATTGAACTAAGCTCTCCTGATGAAGCTTTTTTCATGGACAAAGGAAAAATAAAATAGCCTTTTAATAGCAAGGGATTAGGTTGGGGTTTTTTTCCAATTTGAAAATCTAAAAAATTCAAGGTATTTTCTTTAAGGTCAGAGCTTCAATCTTTCCTATTTAATGGCTGTTTAATGGCAATGGAAATTTTGTGATTTGGGTTTGGCCCTTCATTTCTCTTAATTCTTTAAACAAAAATCAGTTTACTCATTTTTCCATTTCTCTGGTTATGATTTATATCATCATTCTGACTTTTCAAAAGTTTACAGTTGATTTACAAATGTATTTACAAATTTCTGAGATAAATATCAGACATGCTAAAGATGGCACCTGTGACTGATTGTATATGTGTATATATGCATGTGCATGTGGAGCAAGACTCTAGATTCAGTCTCTCAGAGAAAAATGCAACTCTATCTTCCTCTCAGGAATGTTTCTTCTCTAACCCTAGCAACTAAAGCTCTCATTATGATATGTTTCTCCCACTGTTAACTGCCAGTGATTAGTGTCCCAGTTCCATTTAACCAATTAACATAAATTATCTTTACAAAGGTATTCTTGCTGCAAAGATATAACAAGTACAAAAAATTACAAAGATTTCCCCAAAAAACTTAGGGGCACACTCTCCCCTGTGCCCTATCAGGCTGAGTCATTTCTGTAAACAAAACAAAAAATGTTCACGGTAAGTATTTTCAGACTGTATATTTGAAACGTGTGCTTTGCTATTTATTTTTGTGTGAGAGTAGAAGTACAAAGAGGAGAAAGGAGAAATCTTATGGTCTATTCACAAGTAGCTTTCATGATAATATATGTAGTCTAATACAACTACTGTATAATTAAAAAAAACAGAGACATCTTCACAGGATAGATAGCAGGTCAATTTGGAATTTTAATAATTCAATGAAATCCTAAGCAATTAAGCAAAGAATATAATTTTGTAGAATGGACCCATAAGTTCCTTTTCCCACACTGCATTCCACTTAATTTGTTGCAAGAAATCTAGTTACAGGAAAAATTAGTTGAAAATCATTATTTTATTAAGATTTCAATATCTTTCTCATCATGTGTTCTTTGTTCCAACCAAACTGAATAATTATCTTTTTCCAACACTTGCCATTCTAACTCCTACAAACTACCCCATCCATAAAATGTACTTTCTCCTCATTTCCTTTTTTATAATATTTATCTTATTTCAAGGTTCTCTTCAGATACTAGCACTATCAGACAACTTTCTCTGATCCCTTAGTGTTGTCCTTTATTCTAACTTTGTATAATAATTGTCTCTTCCTGTATTGTATGTCCCTCTCCCCAATAGAATAGAAGCTCTTTGGGAGCATGGACCATGTCACTTGTGTTTGTATGTATGAGGCTTTACACACATATGAATGCTTAAAGAATCTGTGATTTTCTCACTCTAATATGAAGATTTCCTTACACTAAAGGTGATTACTGCTCATGTAAAACTTCACGGACATATCCTAGGCAATTCCCAGAGATTTGAATGATTTGCCCAGGGTCACACAATAGCAACTGTCAAAGCCTAGATTTGAATCCAGACCTTTCCAACTACAATCCCAGGACTCAATCTATTACTCAATGCTAGCTCTGCTCTTCAAATATAATAATTGCTTAATGAATCATTTTTGAAATGTTGAATTGAATTTTATAATTTTAGCATACAGCAAAAAGTATTCTTTTATTTTTTAGAAAACACACTTACTAGTGCGGCTCCTGGAAGCATTTCTAAAATGTTGTGCAGTGAGCCCCTATGACAAGACAATCTTAAGTTCAAATATAGAAGAAAACTAGAGATTTTCAAAGGTTTGCATGAGGAAAGATGCATTCCAGAATGAGGGGCAGCCAGTGTAAAGGCATAGGGTAATGGAATACCAGATATCAAAAACATTATTAAAGTTAGTTTGGCTATACTATAAAGAGGAGTAATATGAAATTAAGCTTAAAAGATTGTGAGAGGATTTAAATGCCAAACAGAAAACATTAAATTTTATTCTAGAGATGATAGGGAACCCCTAGAGAATAATATCATTATACCTGTGTTTTAGGGGTAAAATCATTTTGTCATCTCTAGAGGAAAGAGATGAAAGTAAAAAGAGACTTGAAGCGGGGAACTCAATTAGGAGATTATTGTGATATTCTAACCAAGAGGTTAGATTGAACTAGGGTACTAACTAGATGACTGGAAAGAAGGGGATAAGGGATATGTTGAGATAGAACAGCAGCATTTGGCTTAGCTACTGATCAGATATTCAGAGTGAGGGGTACAGGATAATATGGAGGGTTCAAACTTGAAAAACATTTCAGTTTCCTATCTTCAGAAGACTTGTGGACTTCAAGGGAAAGATGAATTCTGTCTCGGACTTTTGAATTTGAGCTGTCTGTAAGATATCCAATTTGAAGTGCCCAATACGCAGTCCTTAATTTGGGACCATAGCTCTGGAAAGAGGGTAGGCCTGGATTTATACATCGATCTGCAAGTCATCAGAATAGAAATAAAAATTAATTCCATGGGCCAGATGGCCAAAAGAGAAAGTATAGAGTGAAAGGGACCCAGCATAAGGCTTTGGAGGATGACCAGGTTTAAGAGATGTCATATAGATGGTAAGTAACAAAGAAGAATGAGGAGGAATCAGAAAGGTAGGAAAAGATGCAATTCTGAAATTATAAATTACATTCTGTCAACCTTTAGTGAGTTCATTCTAAGAAAGACAAACAAAATTAGACTGCATGTGTATGTTCATTTCTCTCAAAGTGAGTAAAACATGTATATAGAGATATGCATGGTTGCTCATTGTGAGAATGAGCCCAAGGACAGATAGATAAAGGAGGTCTTACATCTTCAGAGTAATTCCCTCTCACCCTTCCTTTCCGTCCTTGCTCAGGATGCCTCTGTCAGCCAAAATTATAGTCTCCTATGTGTTAACCATAATATGAGAAAGCACTTTTGTCGGGGGCTCACGGTCCCCGATCGACCCTCCCGGTGAGTAGTAACCCCTCACTCTGCTTCACGCAGCTTCAGACGTCTCTGGACCCGTCCCCAGGGGCCGGAGCTCAGGCGGAAACCAAGCACGAGCCAGAGTGGTAGAGCAAAGCAGATGTTTATTCAGTAGTTCACATCAGTCCAGTCCCCCCGAACCCCTTGGGGCATTGCCTTATATTCCTTATCCTTTCCGGGTTCTAGCCCTTAGTTCCCTGATTGGTGGTTAAGCCTTGGTCAGCCCTCAGCACCTGTTCTTAGGGCCACGTTATCGACCTGGCTGATCGTGTCCTACTATGATAGGTGGGGGCCCCACTAGTACCTCCCCGAGGGCGATGCCGTACCTTGTCCACGAGCCTTCCTTGCGCCCAGAATAAGGAAGTCACGGGCCAAGCGCGTGACCGCCAGTTAGGGCGGGTATAGACTCCCGGCCGTCACCTATCCACCCAGGAGGTCCAGTGGCGGCCCCTGACAACTCCCTCTTTTTGTTTTTTAAGGGCAGGTGAAAGGCCTGTCTTAGGCTATGTGGCCTGACTCCATACCTGGTACCGAAAGTGGGCAGGGCCCCTGTCTTAGGCTATGTGGGTGGCCCCCACCTCCAGCATTTGTGGCAGGTGGGCCCACAATAATCCCATCATTGGGTACCTCTGCAGCCAATGGCATGATTATCCAGGTCAGGGGGCCACAATATTCCCGTCATCGGCACAGTCACAGCAAAAGCCCATTATTGATTATAGCGGGGTATAGGGACTCTTTTAATCAGTTATGCACCCGGAGCCAGTAGCTGAGGCGAGGCTTAGCATCTCTCTAAAGCTGCAATCCAAACTTGTGGATCAGAGTGATTTGTCAAGGAGCTGTTGCGTTTGCCTTTGCCGAACTCGGCGTAAGCAGAGCAGGAAGCCCATGGCAAGGAGAAGGAATAAAGAGGCGGAGCCCGCATAGCCTTTCACGCATGTAGATAGAGTAGAAAAGATAGAACTAAAGGTGGTGGTAACAGCGGGATCAATTCAGGTGGCATTGATGTTGGCAACCTGATGCCGGAGGGTATGGAGGGTGCGCTCAAAGTTGTCGGACCAATTTCCTGTGAGCATCTGCGATAGTTTGCGGGACAAATTGGCAGCATGAGAGAGGTTTTGTTTGAATAAACACTCTCCCTACTATCTTTGGTCCTATACATGCTTGTACAGAACAATTCTGGCATGTAAAATTGAAAATTCCTGTCATGTTCTGATATGTCTCTAGTTTAGATCTGTAGTCTCTGTCCCATAGAAATATGTGTGTTCCCAAGACATACTTCACCCATTAAAGTAATGTTGTTAGCTTTCTTTGGTGATGCTGCAGCAGGCATTCCCTGCACTGTTTGTCCTCCCATAGCTAGAATAACTTTGTCTAGTCCCTGAACAGGTCCTTCAACCTCAGGAGACCCTTTATAATTGATGTACATTTGTCTAGGAAAGTTTGGTGCATATTTTTCCTCAAGTAAGTATGTAAGATTGCGACATGAATATAACATTTCTGTGTAGTTTCCCATAATCAATTCTTTCTCCTGACAAGTATGTGCGTGACAGTTCTCAAATGGTAAAAACCCCATATACAGATGCCAAAGGGTTACATTTCTCTTCTTTTGTAAGTTACAAAATGGCCTAAATTTCATCCCACAAACAAGTCCCACAAAGTCCTTGTCTGACCAAACTACTATTGTCCCATTTATCCTCCAGGTGAATAGATTATAAGCGTGTCATGTATCTTTCTCATCCAATGTCTCTTGTCCGTCCACAATAGTGGCACACCAGGGATACCCCTCTGTTCCATTCACCTGTGTGTATCTAAAACCAAACCCATTCCAATTCCCAGAAATACCCTTCTATAGACAAAGTGGGAAACCTGTGACTAGTCCTGAAAAGTTAGTGTCTCTGAAAGAGTCCCATTATTATCATAGTCTAGTCCATCATCTTTAAACATGTGAGAAATATTGCCTTGGATGATAAATTTGGTTATTGTCTCACTCCATGACATCACCCTTAACCATGGTGGATTCCTGACGAACGCCCATCTCTGTTGTTCCTTCGGTGCTGGGTCGATGGACGCAGTGTTCTTGAGTGTCATGATAAGTACGAGAAAAGTGAAAGGAGTCATCGTGACCTAGTTGATTAAGCTTCTCCAGAAGTTTTTTCATCTGCCACTGATAGCACCTCCTCACTCCCTGTGACCGCTTCACCTTGGCGGTTGTCCTCTATCACTCTTATTCTTTTCACTGGAACCCAAACTTCTTTATTATCATCTGTTAAAACACAAACATACCCTTATCCCCACATTAACACTGTATGAGGACCAAATCAATTTTTATTCTCATCGTGCCACATTACTGGCTGCTTTCAGGGCACTTGTTATTGCTGATTCATTCTTTGCAGACTCCTTATTAGGAAATGTTAAGAATTTCATAGCAGCCAATAAGCCATCATTATAGAATTTTAAATAATTTAGAATATAAACAAACAGCCAATTGTAATTTATCATCAATTTAGAGTATAAACAGCCAATTGTGAATTTATCAACTCCTGGTCCAACTCCTCCTTTTTCTTTTTGGCAAGTAAGTGTCCAGGGATCGATTTGCTCGTTTCCACTATAGCTTGACCAGTGGGATTATGGGGGATTCCAAGTGACATGGTAAAATGGAAAATTCCACCATGAACTGTTCAATGGCTTTACTGACATAAGCTGGACCATTGTTGGGTTTAATGCTTTTTGGTACTGCATGATTTAGAATGTGACCGAGTGTGTGTGATATAAGATATTGTTGTTTTGGCCCTTATTGCTAGTTGAACTTCCATAGTTATCTGTTTAATACTATCTGCCCTATCAGGAATATAGGCTGACTCTACTCTAAGTATCAGTGGTACTGTATACTTTCTGTCTGTGATGATATTGCAAGGTTCTTTCACATATAATAATGCTTGCAATACTTCATATAATTCATTTTGTTGTGTAGAAGTAAATGTTGTTTTAAATTTATGCATCTCCTTTTTAGATGGAATATACATAGATGCCCTAAAATTTTTTGTTGCATCTGTAAGAACATTAACTCCCTCTACCAGCGAGGAAGAGCATTTGTCGGCCCAAGACCATGACCACATGGCAAATTGCTGCCCAAAAGGAATTGGGAGCCCGTGTTGGAAATTCTGATTAATCAATATCTGCCATTCCACAAACTCTTGTATGCAGTTCTCTGTTTGTTGACTTGTATACATAGTTGTGAGGTTTCTGTCCTATTAACATCCTTACTCTCTTCACTGCCTTATGTATGATTTGGGCTACCAGCACAGCATAAGGCACACAAGGTCTGTTCTTTATCTGAGCCAAATGTACCCACTCAATAATCCCTTGTTTTTGATGTAAAACTCCAGTGGGTATTTTTTCAGTGAGTAAAATTGTTACTTTCAAGTCCTGTGATTCTAATATCCTGCTAGTAGTACACTCCATAATCTTTTTCTGCACTAATTTCAAACATTCCAGTGCTTCATCTGTCCATCCTCTGCATGACTTTAATTGAGAAGGACCTTTCAATAAATCATATAATGGTTTCATTTGATCAGTTGTAATTCTCCACTGTGGCCTACACCACTGAATTTCTCCTATCAATTTCTGAAAGTCATTTAAAGTTGTAACCTTTGTAGAATCTATGATAGGTGACTTCAAACTTAAGCCTTACCACCTTACATCATTGTTTCACAGGGTAGTTTCTCCTTCTCTGATTACATTTACTCTGAAAAAAAAAAAAAAACTTTTTATAAATTAAGTTGTTAATAAGTTCAAACACTAAATTTAACCTTTGCTTAAGCCAAGGAATGACTACAAGTTCAGATTAGAAGAGCAAGATCTTTTCTGCTTCATAGATCATTACATATTAATTTACCAATACATTGTCTTGAAAATGAAAATTTTAAACCGTTTAAAATTTGTCCTGTTGTTAACAGTCACTAAACTTTTACAAAAATTTTAGTTGAAAACCTTCAAAATAATAGTTCTCTTCTCTTGATCTAATTTGGAATGATAAAAGTTACAATTCACTGTAGACCTAGCTGAATGATGAGTTGGGACTGCAGGGCAAAAAATCTTAATGGTTCCATCCTTTACTCAAGTAAATTTTATTTCTGTGTCTACTCCTTAAGAACTTCTTTGAATGAGAGGGTTTTTTAATTCCTCAGCTGAAGGGAGGGAGACTTCTGGACAACTGCCCAGTGGCGCCAAGTCTATTCCATTCTGCTGGAGAGTTTCAAAAGCTTTATCTCTGCTGAGGTGTCCCTTTAAGATTTATGCATATTTCCAATTTGCCTAGTGCCAAATAATATAACAAATCCTGATCTGTCTTAAACATCCAATTAAGAGTGACACGTTTCACTTAAAATGTGAACAGAATAACTACCTTTTGGTTACTTCTCATTATACAAAATACTTTTCTTTTAGGTGAGATTTAGGTGAAAATACTGATCAGCCTGCCCCAGATCTCTCGTCTCTCTCTCCACCCTCACAATCTGGCCAGGATTGGAAGGTAAAGCGAGAGAGAGAGTTTAACCAAAAACTTTCAAATAATTTCCAAAACTTTTATGCTTTCCTTAAACTTCATATCCATATTGTTTTCCTAATGGGCTTTGATTAAAGCCCCCTTTAAAACTGCACAGACACTATGTCCCTGCATTTCCCATCCAAGACTACACCTTGCAATCACATAAACTAAATAATATAAGATTAGTTCCTCTCTTTCTCTCTCCCATACTTCTCCCCGATGCTGCAGTCATCAGAGAGAAGGGGAGGAGGGGGAGGAAAAGAGATAACTTTTCCAAGGTCCAGCTACCATGGAGCTGACCGTAATAACTCACCAAACACACGCACACAGAACATGTAAAGACAGAACACATATACAGACAATAAAAGAATCCAAAAAACTGAGAAAAAATTGTCAGAAATCCTCTATACACATTATAACTCTGGCTTAACTTCTATCACTGTGTCCCGGGCTGCTGAATTCACCACTGTGCCACAAATCCTGGGCAAATTTTTTGCTGTGCCACAAAACCAGGCCCTGGGCCAACTCTGGATGTATTTCCTGGTTGAATTTCTGACTGCACCAACTCCCTCTTTCCTCTCTGTCCTATCTGGTCATGATTGTCTCCTGAGCTCCCAGACCGCCAAGATTGTATGGCCGTCTGTACATAAGCAGAGCCGGAGCCGTATTTTGCGGCAGCCTCTTTAAGATCTCTTAGGAATTTGTAGGGGAACTGTCTATGCACCCTTTGAGGCTGTCCGTCCTGTCCTGGCTGAACAAACACGGGGAATAGGTTGGCCCCTTCCCAATCTACTTCCTCTCTATTTTCCTGCTGCTCTGGGACTTCCTCTTTTTGTATGTCCTGCGATTTCTTTTGGGGTCCCTCTCCTCTCTGCGGGCGAGGTTTTGTTCCTAGTCTTTTTCCCATGTCCTGCTCCCTCCTCCCTGATTCCTTCCTGACTCTGTCCTTTCGCCTCTTGAACTACACTACCCAGACTTCTCCATGGATACAGCGGAGGCGGTTCCCGAGGGGGCGGATCCTCGTCCTCATCCCCGGAGCCACAGAGTGATTTCCCTACCTGGGCCCCGCACTTCTGTGATAGCAGTGACGGCTGTGGGTTTAGTGAGGCACCTGCCGTTGCATGGATAACAAAGTCCTGGGGATTGAGGAAGTAGGGGTCCTCTTTTTGGTATGAAGCCATCTGCTGCCCTATTAATTGCCAACGGGTCGGATCAATTCCTGTATGCTCTTACCCATGACTGATGGTTATTATTTTCTCGACCCAATCTCGGCAAATTCTTATGTGTATTTTTATCCCATTCTGCTTGCAGAGTTTGTACACTTGGCAAGCTAGAATTCCCTTGTCCTCTGGCTTAACCTCTCCTATGGATTGGGCTTGTCCCATCCTATTTCTGCCTTCGGGGAGCCTCACACGAATTTTACTTTCGCTTCGGCAATCCCCGGGTGCTTGGCCCTTCTACTCCTGCCTGCAGGAGTAGGCGAGTTACTCACCTCACCACGTCCGTCCCTGTTGGAGGCGCCAGTTGTCGGGGGCTCACGGTCCCCGATCGACCCTCCCGGTGAGTAGTAACCCCTCACTCTGCTTCACGCAGCTTCAGACGTCTCTGGACCCGTCCCCAGGGGCCGGAGCTCAGGCGGAAACCAAGCACGAGCCAGAGTGGTAGAGCAAAGCAGATGTTTATTCAGTAGTTCACATCAGTCCAGTCCCCCCGAACCCCTTGGGCATTGCCTTATATTCCTTATCCTTTCCGGGTTCTAGCCCTTAGTTCCCTGATTGGTGGTTAAGCCTTGGTCAGCCCTCAGCACCTGTTCTTAGGGCCACGTTATCGACCTGGCTGATCGTGTCCTACTATGATAGGTGGGGGCCCCACTAGTACCTCCCCGAGGGCGATGCCGTACCTTGTCCACGAGCCTTCCTTGCGCCCAGAATAAGGAAGTCACGGGCCAAGCGCGTGACCGCCAGTTAGGGCGGGTATAGACTCCCGGCCGTCACCTATCCACCCAGGAGGTCCGGTGGCGGCCCCTGACACACTTTCTTAATTGGATAGGTTGTAAATATAATAAGATAAGAGAATGTCAGGGTGTCAATTGAAGTTATACATCCAAGATGTCTGTATTTCTTTTCTCATTAACATGACATAATATAACATAAGAAAACATAAGAAAAGTTTCATTATTGAAGATAGTGAGCAGTTCAAGGTACCTTGTCCTTGGTAGTCATAAACAGAAGAATGCTTCTAATTAGCTTCATCCAGTCTTGTAGTTGCAGGCATAGGAAGGGGAATTTGGGGTTTACTGCAGTATGTGTTTGTCCTTCGTTGCCAAAGAAGACCATGCCATCAGAGAAATAATGACATGACTTGCACTTGACTTTGTTTTGAGTGAGGGCTGTGCAGGTCACCAGCCTCACTTCTCCTCCAGAGCCATCTGAATCCAGTGACCACGATTCATCAGGATGACTGGAGATGACTCAGGATGAGGCAATTGGGGTTAAGTGACTTGCCCAAGATCACACAGCTAGTAAGTGTCAAGTGTCTGAAGTGAAATTTAAATTCAGGTCCTCCTGACTCCTGCACTGGTTCTCTATCCACTGCACCACCTCACTTCCCTTTGGATTCACGAACAAAGAAAAGCATGTCTGTTATGCCAGAACATGCAAAGCATTATTGGAGGTGAAGCTCAGAGTGGGCCAAAATGCCTCTCCTGATTAGCCAATCCAGGATTTACACCTTTCTCAGATCTTGGGGGCCTCAAAAAGGCCCACAATTCAAAACAGAAACTGCTGTAACACATCAGAACATTAAAATACCTCTAGTCCCATGTACTTCTGAGGCCCAGTGGAGCAATGGAAAGAGCTCTGGATTTGGACTTAGATTCAGAAGCCTTCAACTTGGATTCAGTCTTGGTTAACTCATCTGTAAAATGATGGGAGTGGGTTAAATGATCTCTAACATCCCTCCCAGTTCTAAAACTATAATTTTAAAATCACAAAAAATGTTAACTATTTGGCCAAAATTTGATTCAGATTAACCCAAAATAGAATCATTCTATCCCAAATCCATGTGTTACATCACATTTTATGTAAGAAAAATTCTGTGACATAATTGAATAAACCAGTTTTTTATATTGTCCTTGTCAAAAGGAAAACAAAGGAATATAGATTTTTCAGTTATAACTAAAATTATCCCCTTCTTCTTACTACAAAAGTTGTTGAGTCAGTAAATCTAACTAGTAATTGAAGACAGAAATAAATAAACAGGGGAACATTAATTAAGGACTTATGTGCTAAACCATACACAAAATGAAAAAGAAATAGTCCCTTATGTTTCACTGGGAGAAAACAACATGTACACAGGTAAGTAAACAGAAAATATATGCAAATACATTCAAAATAAATGCAAGTTATTTATCTGGGGTTGTAGCAAGAAGCACTTAACAACTGGGGGAGTCGGGAAAGGTTTGTTATAGGAATTGGTACTTGAACTGAGATTTGAAGAGATCTGGAAGTATCACAGTCCCTAAAGACTCAGAATGAAATATGTGCTCCACCTCTAGAAAGAGCAGTGATGAACTCAGAATACAAATTGAAGCATATTTTCTTCTACTGCTTTCTTTTGCTTGTTTTCTTTCTTGGAACGGCTAATGCAGAAAATTGTTTTTGTATGTCTTTACATATTTGTAATGGGTTTTATTTATCTTGTCTTAGTGAGTGGGGGAGGGGTAGGGGGAGAAAATTTGGAACTGAAAATAAAATAAAATTGATTTTAAAAAACAATTCAGGGGTTCCAAGAAGTGGGTGAAGAGGAAGATTATCACGGCTATGGAGGACAGTCCACATACAAAGGCATAGAGGCAGGGAATCTGTAATATTTAGAACAGCAAGTAACTGATAGAGTTGGGGGGAGGCAGCATAGAGAGTAATATGAACTCCATGTGGAAAGATAGATTAGAGCTGCATTGTGAAGACTTTAAATAACAAATAGAAAATAAATGTACAAACAGCATTGCTCCTTAGAGGCAAGGAGCCACAGAAATTTCAGGATTAGCGGAAGGAGACCGGGAGAGAACTGTGATTTTAAAATATCAATTTTGCGATATCAAATTCTGTGATCAATTTTGAAATATCAATTATGGAGAGAATGGATTAGAAAGAGAAGAGACACAAGAAAACAACAGAGTTGGAGAGAAGTAGGACATTCAAAAGGTAAATTGGAATTCTGTGTTCTGTTCTGCCTACTCTGGCCTAGTACAAAAATGTCCACAGGGCTGAGAATCTATTAGAAAGGAAAAGAAACAGGTTAGATTACTCAAGCCGGCCAACAAAATAAGGAGCTTGATGGAAAGCCCATACTCAGTGAGAAATAATAGGCCATTACCAGGGAAATGCCAGACCTAGGAACAGAACAGATGTCAAAAACATACAATGGCTTTGCATAGGCATTTAGGTAAATGAATTTTAAATTCAGGAACATTTAGTCACCTTCCCTTTTCACCCATTATAATGGAATCTTGCCAACAAAGTATCCCAAAGGTCAGTGATCTTTCCCGCAAAGAACTCTCATACACTCTTATGTGATCATCTTAACCTATTTCATACTGGTTATTTGGATTATTTGCACACCTGTCTTATTTCCCCCTTGTGAATTGTAAATTCTTGAAGGTAAAGATCTGGTTTATCTAATCTTCCCCAGTGTTTTTTGTCAGGGTCTGCTACCCTGACCTTCGCCTGGATACTTACCTTACCCGGTCTTCGGGGGACGTCTCCGGCCCCTCCGGTGAGGGAGGGGAAATGACTAGATAGAGCACCCCAGTATGAGCACAGCGTTTATTGCTTACATGTTGAAGCAGGGAGAGAAGAGAGAGAGCAAGCCCCTTACCCCAGGTTATATTACCTGCCCGAGCTCCTCCCATGTTCCTCCCCGTGGGTGGAGCCAGCACTGTTACCGAGGCGTTCCCAGTACCCTAAGGGCAGGTTAGCACCTCCAGGCGTCTCAACTACCCTCACAGGAGGCCATGGTCCAGAGCTGGGCCCTAACAGTTTTTCATGTAATAGGCATTGAAAAAAGGTTGGTTAATAAATGATTGAGTGAGTGAATAGTGAATAAAACTAGAGAGAGAGAGTTGGGGAGGGAGGGAGAGACGGACAAGAAAGAGAGAATATTTAAATAAACTACAGTGATATATACATGAATTGATTTTTTTTCCTGTACTTGTTCAGTCATTTAAGTGTCTGACTCTTCATGAACCCATTTGGGTTGGGGTTTTTTTTAAAAGATACTGGAGTAGTTTGCCATTTCTTTCCCCAGTTCATTTTTATAGATGAGGAAACTGAGTTAAACAGGTTTAAGTGACTTGCCCAGGGTCACACCACTGGTAAGTGTCTCTGACTGGATTTGAATTCAGGTCTTTCCTGTCTTCGGGCCCAGCACTTTATACACTGTGTAACCTTCTTCTGGGTAAATAGGCACAAGCACCCAGAGTTTTTGTGCAATTAGGTTTCTAAGTAATATAACAATACATAAGAAATTTTCCTTGTTGCACTTAGAGACACCTAGGGTACAGTAAGTAGAGTACTAGACCTAGAATAAGGAAGACTTGAGTTTAAATATGATCTCATTTATTTACTAGCTGTGCAACCCTGGCCAAGTCACATATCTGTCTCAGTTTCCTCATCTATAAAATTCAGATAATAATAGCACCCATCTCCCGTTGTTACTGTGAGGATAAAATCAAATATGTATAAAGTGCTTTTCAAACCTTAAAGAACAAATTAAATGATAAATATTATTATTATGATTAATAATTTTAGTGGATATTCTTCCTCTTTTCATTCATAAGGTGATAATTGAAAGAAAAAATTATAAGGGTCTTTAATTTGATATTCAACTACCACTGAATGAGTTACAAAACATCATGGGCATAAAACTGGGCCAAAGTCATTATGCACCTAAGCTCTGATAGTTGAGAATCTTTGTTAATCAAACAGCACATCCTGGATTCAGATGTGCTTGAAAGCTTACCCTATTCCTAGTCAGATTTTGATCCTGTACTGAAATCTGGGGTCTCTGTTACACATACCAGGATGCAGTGGTGCCACACTTTGATCTATAGTAATGATCCGATGATTGAAGCAGGTCCTATGAAGGAGAAAGGTGGGGATGTAGAAGAAGTGAGCAGGGAGGTCTGGAAATTGGGACCCATGAACATGGAAGAAGGACCTTCTGAATGAGGTCTCTAGTGTAAAGTCACAATGACTAATATCAGTCTTTTAACTTCTGAATAGTTTTATATTGTCATTACATGTAATCATGAAGGCATAACTCCTTTTACCTGACACAAAGTAGTAGGTCACAATAATGTCCAAATTATGTGACAGGCTAATGCTGTTGAAAGAGAATTCAGAAGACAGACTCCAATATTAGAGGAATGATAGAATCATAGATTTTGAGATCTAAGAGACCTTCAAAGTTATCTCTTCCAACATCCTCAGAGGCAGAATTTGAACTCCAAAAATTCACATCAAGGATCTTTTGAAGAAGGAACTACAGTAGCAGAACTCGTGATTAAAGGTGCTATAATGAGTATCTTAGAAACTAAATCATTAAGTTCCTCCTCTACAATCACCCTCTTCAGAAAGCTGGAAAAGGTGTTAGGTGGAACAGGGAGTGGATGGAGGAGGGGAAGGAGAAGAGCACCAGGTCACCAGCATCAGACTCCTCCCTAATAATGGTTAACATAAAATGTCTGGTTCAGTACTTAGCACACTGCCAACCCCAAAGTCGGTGTTTAATAAATGCTTGTTGACTTGATTTAATTTCATCTGAGTTGATGTCTTCGTCCCTCATTTTCAAAAAGGACCATGACATCAGAAATGATGACATGACTTGCACTAGACTTTGTTTTGAATGAGGGAGGGCTGTGCAGGTCACCAGCCTCACTTCTCCAGAGTCATCTGAATCTAGTGACTCATCAGCATGCCTGGAGACGGCCCAGGATGCAGTGGGAAACCTTGGCCTTTTAGACTAAGGCCTTTTCAGGTACTCAAAGTGATGTCATGCCCATTCAGTGAATAGGACTCTTTAAAAAGCAGTCAGGGGGATGGCCCCTTTAATGGAAAAGAAAAAATAAATAGATAAATCACACTGGGAGGGGCAGGTGTCTCAGGGTTGTTGTTTCAAAGAGAAATGGTTATTATTGACATTTACTCTAAATCAGGAGGGTCCAAAACAGTCATTGAGTGGAGTTTGGGCCACGACGCTTCCTTGTTCAATCCCTGGGCTTCAGAACGCACAGGGTCTAAGGTTTTAGGGGAGACAAGAAAGAAGGAAGAAAGAGAAAGGGAAAAGGAAAGGAAAAAAGAAAAAGAAAGGGAAAGGGAAAGGGAGAGGAAGGGAAGGGGAGGGAAGGGAAGCTATTTTAGGTAGCTTGATCTATTCACAGATTGTGTTCATCCTTCGTTTTCTAATAGGCCCATGACATCAAGAGAAAGGATGACATGACTTGCACTTGACTTTGTTTTGAGTGAGAGAGGGCTGTGCAAGGTCACCAGCCTTACTTTCTCCTCCTGAGCCATGTCCATTTGAGTAGAATAGATGGACACCCTACTATTTCATTGTTATCCTATGCAAGTCCTTCACAGAATTAAGAGACCTAGAGCAGGAGGTCTTAACCAGGAATATGTGACTTTTTTTTTTAATAGTTTGATAATTAGATTTCAATTTGATATTTTCCTTGGTATTCCTTTTTATCTTATACATTTAGAAACATCATTCTGAGAATGGGTTTATTGACTTTAGGAGGTTGCTAGAGGGTTCCATGACCAAAAAAAAAAAAAAAAAAAAAAAAAAGGCTAAGAATCTCTGATCTAGAGGAAGTCTCCTGCCATGCTGGGTAAAAATTTTTAGAGAGAATTTGTGAAAGATTCATAGACAAGACTCAAACAGAAATGAGGTGTTAGAGATTGAGGTTGTAACCAATACCACTGGAGGGAGTCTAAGGATGTTATCACAGATTCATTCAAGTACTAGGGTTTAACAATCCTTTCCGGTCTGGGAGAGAAGGGACATTTGAAAGGATTAAGGGAGGGTTAACAGCAGCAACTATTCAATGGTGGCCTCCATACACTTGCACCCTTGCTTCCCTGAGGCTCTCTGCTGTTACAACCTGAGTTGCTGACAGTTGCTAATAGATTTATATTGTGCACATACACAAACACTCTTGAGCCCCCAGGGTATCTCCACTGTAGAACTGCTGGCTTAGAAAGCCTTGAACAGCTGACAGCAATGTCCTTTTAAGGAGAAAATTGGATTAAGTAAATCCTCTTGGCAGACTGATCACACCTGAGGTAGAACTATTGCCTTCAGGACAGTACTTTTTGGGATTTTCTATTCTGATTTGGTATGTAGCAAATAAAAAGAAAGCAGAACAGATTTAGGGGGCTTTTTACAGTTTCTCTGCCTCCAGATAATGTATGTATATTTTCCTTCAGATAGTCTACTACCTACCTGTGACTGTAACTTTGATGGATTTGTGATGTTATTGATGTGATGTGGGTCTTCGCTCTAGTGGTAGACCCATCCTGCATACTTTTGTCTTGACCAAGTCCTCCCATAAGTCATCCACAAGGAGTTTATCCCCTCATGCTGAGGATGTACCTCTAGATGTCTTAACATAGACAGCATGAATGCAGCTTGAATGTGGAACTAACGACACACAGAGGTTGTCCATCAGTCATCCCTTGCTCTCTCCACATAAACTACCCACTTTCTCTTCAGTGTCCTACAGTTCTCTCATGATATTCTTCTTGTCCCTAGCAATACTTGACATTTTATTCATACCTACTATAGGCCTCTCCATCACCTTTTGGGTTGCAGTTTGTCATGTTTTGCAGCCATACAGCATCATGAGAAGACAGAACTTTATTTCAAGGAGAAGCTTTAAGCAGCACACAATTTCCCAAAGGCAGTCTAAATTACTATCCTCCTCCTATCTCTATTGTATCCTTAACATTCAATGCAATTTATCTTCTCATTAATTCATTCAAAACTATAGAATTTACAGTATCATGTGTGAGGAATGTCTTTAAACTGTGGTTTATATCTATGTATGTGTATTAAAAAAAATTTAAGCACTTACTAGGTGCCCTAGATTATTCAAAGCACTATGGAAACATACAAAAACAAGGCAGCCCATACTCTCAAGAGGTTTTCATAGGATCGTATATTTAAAGCTGTATGAGACTCTGAGACCATTGAAGCTAACACCCTCATTTTACAGGTAAAGAAATTGACATGTGGAGAGGTTAAGTGATTTGCTCAGATTTGTAAAACTAGTAAATTTCTGAGGCTGAATTTGAATCATGTCTTCCTGACTCCAAATCCATTACACTGATGAGAAATGACTATTCTTGATAGAGTTTTTAGATTCTTAAAGATGTTATTACAATAGACTATGAAATCTTTTCATCTGAAGAGCTCCTGAAAACATTAACATTTTACTTTCTCTATGATGGTTTACAAGTGACCCCACCACCACCAGGACATGAATTAGAAGTGATCACTCTAGGTCTCTTCTGTCTACTAATATTGTGGTAGTACCTATATCTGCAAAGTCAACATAGTCAGTAGTATAACATGGTAGTCAACAATTGTTAATGCAATCTGAGCCTGCAATGGGGAGATGTAGTATCTGGAATGAAGGCAATGAGAGTTCCATCGCGCTTTGCCCTGGTCAGGTCACATCCAAAATATGGTTTTCAGTTGGGAACACCATATGTTTACAATAACATATGGTGAAAACTAATCTAGAGGAGGGGTAGCAGTATGACAAAGGAACTGGAGATGTTTAACTGAGAATGACTTTGCAGAGGGCATGAAATATGTATGCATATATTTGATGAGAAGAGAGTTAATTATGTTCCCTATGTTCCAGAGAGCAGAAGAATGGTCAAAGACGGGAGCAGATAGATGATACAGTGCACAGAGCACCACCCTGGGGTCAGAAGGACCTGAGTTCAAATCTGGTCTCAGACATTTACTAGCAATGTGACCCTGGATGAGTCACTTAACCCTGATTGCCTCCAAAACAAGCAGACAAAAAAAAAAAATGTGCAAAGGTGGAAGCTGCAAAATGGCCAAAGAAAAACTAACTGAAGGTACCCAAAGGTTAAATCAGATGTTTAGGAAGGTATTGAGTTGCTCCTCAATGGAGGTCTTTAAAAATAAGTGGAAGGCAGAAGACATCTTGTCAGGGATGCTGTAGGGGGATGCTTGCTCAGAGATGGGTAGGACTATGAATTAGACTTGGAATCACAGAGATCTAAATTCAAATAATGCACTAAATTAACTAGCTGATGACTCTAGGCAAGTCATTTCAATCTCCATTAGATGGTAAACTCCTTCAAGTCAGGAACTATCTTTCTTTTATATATTTATATCCCCAGCATTCAGCACAGTTCCTAGTACTGCTATAGGAGGTGCTTAATAAATATTGATTGACTGACTGATGTCACCTTTTGGAATTTCTTCATCTATAAATCAGTGATGATAATATCTATAGTACCACATTCACAAGATATTAATTAATACATAAGACCACAGGATAGTATGTTTAGAATTAGAATGAACTCAGAGATACTAGAATGGTTTCCCCTTTCCTTTTCCAGCTCATTTTACAGATGAAGAAACAGAGGCAAACAGGGGTAAGTGGCTTGCCCAGGGTCACTCAGCTAGTAAGTATCTGAAGCTGGATTTGAACTCAGGAAGTTGAGTTTTCCTAACTCCAGGCTAAGTCCTCTATTCACTGAGCCACCTATCTGCTCCCCAGCTATTACAGGACCTTCTTGAACTAGAAATTGGGATGCCTTTCCATGTCTCTTTATCCTGCTCTGAGAAGGGCTTCTTTGGCAGGGCTTCTGCTTTTCTGAGCAAACTATCCACTGGAGCAGGAATGTCAGCTCTCCCAGTTACATGAGCAGAGGCCAGATTTTGGCTTCACTGTTGTGAAATTGTTTTGCCCTCTCAGTGAAAAATTACATACATGTATCAGTAATGGAAAACCTTTGGGGATATATTTATTGCTGCAGTATTTATAATTTAAGTGTCCTTGTGTGGCATTAAAGGAGCCAAAGGTCTATTTCTTGGCGAAATATCTGAGATGGTATTTCTCAGACTTTATGAGCATTCAGAATAATTTCACTATTTTTATATAATAATCATTATCAATCAAACTATATTTATTAAATGCCTCCTATATTTTGGGCACTGGTTTAGGCACTGGAAATGCGATAGTTGAAGTAAAATAGTTCCTGACTTCAAGAAGCTTATATTCTATCAGAGGAGACACTATTGACAAATCAAAGAATACACAAAATAAAGTAATGAGGGATACTATCAGCCAGTTGGGGCATAGGAAAAAGCTTCTTGTGAAAGATGGCATTGATCTGGGCATTGGTGGAAAATAGTAATGCTAAAAAGTAGAAATGAAGAAGGAATGTGCCTCAGGCATTAGAAATAAATCCACAAGGGCATGGAACTTTGAGATGGAATTTTGTATGTAAAGAGAGCCAGTTCCTAGAGTGTCTGAAGGGGAATAAAGTACTATAAGGCTGGAAGGATGGACCTAATCAAGATTGTGAAGAGATTTAAATGCCAAATTGTGAATTTTGTATTTGCTTTCTGAAGTAATATGGAGTCACTGGATTTTATTGAGGAAGACTGATATGGTTGGACTTCTTAATTTATTCTCTATAATTTTGTGAAAGATTCAAATAAGGGGATATACAGCTAAGCAATTATACCTTCCTCTCTGTGGCACTAGGCTTGTTCCACCTGACTGGAGCCTCCAAGCCTCACCTCAACCCTGAGGCACCAGTTCTCTTTACTGACTCTCTCTCTCTAAGAGTCTACTAGATATCTTAGAACTTTCAATCAAATCCTATATATACTCACTGTCTCTAGGCACAAGCCATCTCTTTAGAGATCCTCTCAATCACTTCCAGGACAGGGAGAAAACATTACTGTCCCTTTCAAACACAAGTCCTTGGTCCATGACATTTACATTCTTTTGATAGGGTTGTTATCATATATAGTGTAGCCTGGGAAGGGAATTTCGCTTTGAGGGGTCACAGAGTTTGCAAGTGGAGTCATGGAGCCATCATCCTCATATCATACATACATGCCAACATACTGCATTGATTCTATATTATGCCCAGAGCAAAAGATGGCAAAGGGGAAAGAGAAGACAAGGAGACTTAGCAAATCAGCATTAGAGAGCATGGCAAGATGCCCAGGTAAAACTGGCTTTCTTAGTAGATCATTGAAAGAGATGTAAAGCTGTGGTCTGGGCCCAGCTTCATAGGTTGGTTTATAGTCACTCAGTAACTCTCCAGTCAGGCTACCTAAACAATGAAAGTAAGTAGACAGAATGAAAAATAGGAATTAAATTAGTCTGGATTTGAGAATTTTTTCTCCAGACCAACAGTTTAGCACAAGAGCAGCTAGGGTAAAGAAGTAGTAATTTTAATCAGCAATTAAACAGCCTGAGAGAGTTGGGCCCTTCTACTGTAATGAGGATTAGTAAACATTACTCATTATTCCAAATGCCACCAAGCCAAAGAATTTATTCTGATCCATTGGGAGAAAAAAATGACTGGCTCCAGTAGCCCTAACATTATATTATATAGTTAGCAGAAAATTGGTTTAAGCATCTCTCAAAAGGTTTTTGTTATAGCATTTACAAAGCATGAATTATTAAGACTTGTACCCTGCCTGCTGTCAAAAGGACTTGAGGAGGCTTAGTGCAGGACTTAGTGAAGCTGACAGGGCAGAATAAGGAGAAGACATAGCTTAACAGTCAACCATCTTGAAAGGCTAGTATCTCCAGGAGAGATCATCAGACCCTAGCCCCACAGAAAGAGGGAATCTATGACCAGGGCCAAATCACAGGGGCTAAGTGAGGGTCCTGAGAAAGCCTGACCTAAGTAGAACCACAGCCCAGGGCAAGCCAGAAATCCTAGAGGACCCATAATCAGACATAAGGTAGGAAATGTGAAAGAGTCTAGAGCAGTATTCCAAGGTTGGGCAGGGAAAATATACTGTGAAGGGAACACCACTAAAATAGGTCATTTCCCACATTTTTCTACCTGTGAAAATATTTTGTTTTAATGGTAGCAGCATTTTAGCCATGTCCCTTTCATCTTTCTGCTACACATGCTTTGTTGTGAGCCTGTGTGGGCTCACAAATGAAAGATTAGTGTGATAAAGAAATGAGTGTAGAAATAGTAACAATAATAATGTTAATAATAGCTGATTAAGTGTTTTATGTAATTATTCCTTTTGAGTCTCACAAGAACCTGAAAAGGAAGGTTCTGTCTTATAGATGATGAAGATGATGGTGTCACTTTTATATGTCACTTTTAAGCTTCACAAAAGTGCTTTACAAATATTATGTCATCTGATACTCATAGCAACCCTGGGAGATAGGAGGTATTATCCTCATTTTACAGATGGTGAAGCTGAGGCAGACAAATTCTGTAAGTGACTTACCCTGTGTCGCACAGCTAGTAAGCTTCTACGGCTGGATTTGAACTCAAGTATTCCTGATACAGGATCCAGTACTCTAGCTATTATGTTACTTAACTGAGAAAACTAGAGCTCAGGGAAGTTAAATTACTTACCCAAGGTCAGAGCTAAGAATATCAGAGGCAGGCTTTAAACCTAGGTCTTGCTGACTCAAAGTCCATCCCTCTAGCCACTATGCTATACTATGGGGATAGCTGGGTGGCACAGTGCATAGAGTCCTGGGCCTGGAGTTTGGTGGTGGTGATATGGGTGGTAGCTGTTCAGTTGTTTCTGTCACATCTGACTCTTTGTGAACCCATTTGGAGTATATTTGTCAAGGATACTAAGTGGTTTACCACTTCTTTCTCCAACTCATTTTACAGATGAGGAACTGAGGCTAACAGGGTTATGTGACTTGCCCAGAGTCACACAGCTAGTAAATGTTTAAGATGGAATTTGAACTCATGAAAATGAGAATTCCTGATTACAATCCCAGAGTTCTATTGAGTTCAAATACAGCCTCAATTTCCCCATGTGTAAAATGAACTGCAGAAGGAAATAGCAAAGCACTCCAGTATTCTAGCTAATAAAACCTCAAAAATGAGTCAACAAGAGTTGTACATATCTAAACAATAATAGTAACACACTATAACAGAAATCAACTGAGTTAATTGTCATGTATATATGCCAGAGGGTGCTTTTTTAAAAAATTTTTTGAGGGACAATCAGTGTTAAGTGACTTGCCCAAGCTCACACAGCTGCTAAGTGTCAAGGTTTTGACGAAGGGTTCTTTAGTTTAATAAGAAATTGAATTGTTTTTAGTTCCTCATTGTTTTGTTTCTAAAATTCCCTGAGCCAGGTATTCTTATCCTGGCATCTATCAAATTGTAAGTTTGGTTTGTTTTGTTTCCTTAGTAATCCTATATATTGTATTTTATGAATTTAAAAATATTTTCTGAGGAGGTCCTAGAATCCCTTTACCAATGCAGATCAGAAGCTGCTCTGCAATTTGTAATTTTAATTGCCTGCAGCAATGAGACGGGGAAAAAATGAGTTGCCCAAGATCATGCAGCTTGTATGTTTTAGAGGTAAGACATGAACCAAGTCTAGCTCACCCCAGGTTCAGCTTTCTATCCACTGTGTCAAGCTGCCCTTCACCTTGAATACAGATTCTCAATAAATATTAGCTATGTTTAACAGAAATGCATGATTTGCAGGGATTTCTAGGGTGGCAAAAAGTATAGTAAGTAGTACAGTAAAAAGTCAAGTCCATCTGTTGCCCCTTGCCTCTTTTAAAGACATTCAACAAAACAACTTTTCTCATGAAAAGGATGGGATCTTGTTACTGTAAGGCAACCAAAGAGGATAGCTCTTTTCTGATGTGCTTCTGGCAGGCAATTCAAACCTCCATTCCAAAATCCATCCATACCCAGTACCTAAAATGGATATTTTAAGATATATTTGAAAGTTTGTGAGGCATCTTCATGAGATTCTTGTGCAATGCAGTCAGATCAAATAAGTAAAGTGCTTAGCACGTTGCCTGGCACATAGTAGGCACTCAACAAATTCTTATTCTTTCCGTGTTGAATCAAATTATGTGAGGACCACTGAACAGTGATCCTGACAATCTTTTGGATTCAAGCATATGATCTTAATAAGATCCCTCATCATCTTTGCTTCATTTAATTAATTTTGAAAAGCCATTCAAAATTGTTGAAATGACAATTTTCCTACCTCCTTCTGCTCCTTTGTAGAGGTGGGAGACTATTGATATGAAACGTTCCATATAGGAACAGATTTTTTTTTGTTATGTTGGTTAGTTTTGCTAGATTTTTTATCTTCTTTATCATCAAAGATAGTTTTCTGAGGGGATGATGAAGGAAGGAGACATTGAGAAGTGTAAATGGTACAAAAACAAAATCCATCATTGAGAAGTATAAGTGGTACAAAAACAAAACCCATCAATAAAATTTTATTTTAAAAAGCATACCTCATCAATCATTATTCAGAAATTCGAACTTCACAAAAGGAATCAATAATCTGATGAGACACACATGTTTATGTTGTAGGCTTTTGTTCCAATATTTCTATTTTGGTCATGTCTTAGCTGACATGTTACAGGATGATAGAACCAAATTTGGCAAAGCACTAGCTTCTGATATTATTGGTGTCTATAATAGGTAAAGTCCTTTACAATAGAGTAAGTTATGACAAAGGAAATATGTATTCAACAATACCTAAGGATTATTTGAACCTTAAAAATTTCTTGGTTAAGTTTGTGGAGGTATGTCATCGTTCTACATCCAGAGTTCATATCAACAAGATGGGCCATTTTGAGAGAATACACTGTTCAAAACTCATTGGCAAAGAAAAAACCTCAGGGAAAATTAAAGTAGTTCCTATAACCTAGAATCACATGGTAAAGATCATCTCCATTAAAGTCATAGTGTTATCATATTTCATAGAATCCATGACACGATATCTCAGGAATGATACTATTTGCCTTGGTACTCATAAATGTCCAAGAGTTCAACTCTAGATTTTTGTACATTAATAGCCTCTCCATAATATTTTCTCCAAAGATCTATTCTTAAAGTTATTGAGGCCAATATGTTGTCATAGAAATTGTAATAATCACAATGTTGACACAAACCAAAATTTGACCCTCAAATGTGCAAAGCGGTCGCCACTCATTATTGTGGTGTAGCATAAAACATCCTAGGTTGGAATTTGTTTCTAATACTAATATTTATAATAGATTATATTTCTAAGTTTTTTAGGCTTTGCTTTACTAAGTTATCTAATCTGATCCTCACAACCCAGTGAGATAAGTAACATTGTCCCAGTTTTGTCTGTGAGGAAACTGAGGCTCATTGAGTTTTAATAACTTTCCCAATGATACACCAGATAGAAAGTATTTGAGATATAATTTTAATGAGACTTTTCCTGACTATATTTTATTTAACTGAAAAGTTTTTATATTCCATAAGCCCAGCTGTGGAAAACTGCCCATAAAATTGCCAAGTATTTTCCAGGGAACATTGGGGAAAAACTTTATCAAAGAATACATACTCATTCTTTGCATCAGTCCACTTGGAACCTAGAAATGTAGCCTTTCTTTTCAGTACTTCAATATGACAAGGCAGTATATTCCAATGGATAGAGTTGTCCTAAGCAAACAGAAGACTGGCATTCAAATCCTGTCTCTCAAGTATAGTAACTACGCTACCAAATAAGTCATTTGACTTTTCAGTACCCTGAAGCAATTCTCTAAGCCTATAAATCCCTAAGGAGCTGCCAATCTACATTGGTAGAGGAAATTTCCACCCTAGGAATCCTCTACACCAATAAAATCATGGGTCCACACTAAATAATTTCCATATGAGCTAAAGCATCTAGTTAAGCAAGGTGTCACTGGACCTGTCACATATACCTGGGGGGCTATGCTTCCTGTGAAGACCCCTCGACATTTCTGTTAATAAATTCCTTTACCTGGATTGTAAAAAGGTAACAATACTGAAGTCTAATGGTAGGATGCAGATTTGTGTAGAATAAAAGTGCACTATGAATAAGGCATTGAAACATCACCATTGTCCTTTACTCATGGACAATGAACTCCTTGCCACTCTAATTATGGTAGTCTTGGCAAAACTTCACCTTGCCCAAGCTTTTCTATGATACTGTTCAGAAAATATTATGGAAAGGCTGTCCTTACAGTTATTAATATGCCCCCCAAAAAACCCTTCTGTTCCTATAGTCATTGTATTACCAAAATATCCCACACCTGTAATCTTAGAAGGCAGATGTTCTTATTCATTAAAGAACATTCTCAGCTTAATGTCTTATCCATTGCCTCCTAAAGAACCTAATTTTTAAGATTCATAAGTTTATTTTTTAGAGGTCATTGAATCTAACACTGTCATTTTTCAGGTAGGGAAACTGAAGCCCAAAGACATTAAATGCTATTTCCAGGGTCACACAGCTAACAAGTATCTGACATGGGATTTCAATCCAGGTCATCCTGACTTCAAGTCCAGTTCCCTATCCACTTCTCTCTAGATATGGGAATTTTGGAATGGCTAAATAAATTGTCATGCATGGTTGTGATTAAAAATTACTGCATCATAAAAAAATGTCAACTGTGAAGAATTCAGAGAAGCATAGTAAGACCTGAACTGATGAAGAGTGAAGTAAACAGAAGCAGGAAAAGAATCTTAATAATTTCTACAACAATGTAAATGGAAGACAATTAAATGAAATTGAACATTGTTTAATTAAAATTACCAAATATAACTTCAAAGAAAGTGTACTACCCTCCTTTCATTTCATAGATGGGTGACTATGGATATAGATGTTGCATTAACTTTTAGAAACAATGTGTTAGCTGTTTTTACTGAAGTGTTTTAATTCCCTCTTTATAAATTTTTCTTAAGAGGCTGAATGAATAAATGGGAGAAAGGTATATTTGGACATGAATGTGATATAACAACAAAAAGCATAAATGAAAGTTTAAAAAAATTCCAAGTGCAAATGTTATGGTTATAGGAAAAACAAAATGGTTTAATATCCCTTAGAATTTATTACAGTGATATTCAGTGTTTGAAATTTCACTGAGTATCATAATAGCACAAACCAAAAGTTCATTCCTAACACGTTGTTTCTAAAGAACAATCTTCTCCATCATTTAAAGCTATGATGGAACAGAAAAGTTTGAGAAAATTCCATTTAGCTAATTTGGGATTGTTATAATCTGGTTAAAACTGTCTCAGTAAAATTAGTCAATTCCATTTTTGAAGCTGTGCATACTCTTATAGGTAATCAAAGCATCACTGTGAGGACTCTAGCAGTAAGTGATTGACTAGTAGCTTCATCATAAGAGATAGCAGTTTTTGGTGTGCCACATACAATGGGATAAATGACTGATTAAGCCAATCAAAGCAGGGAAGCCCTGATACCGCCGCAAAAGTAGACTGATGATCAAAGAAGGATAGGAACAGTTTTCAAAAGAAGAAAGGAAAACCAACTACTGAGTCAATAAACATTTATTAAGTATCTAGTCTATACTGAATACTGGGATAAGCACAAATTTTAGGAAAAGAAAAAAGAAGAGGAAAAAAGGAAAGGAAAAGAGGGGCAAAGGGAAGGGGAGAGAAAGAGGAGAGAAGAGAAAGGAGAGAGGGGAGAGAGAGAGAAAAGAGACAGACAGACAAAGAGAGACAGAGAGAGAAAGAGGAGGAAGAAAAGGAAAGAAAAGACAGTCCTTGTCCTCAAAAAGCTTCTAATCTAATGAAATAAGACAGAACACAAAAAGAAGCTTGGGGGTGGGAGAAGAACACTGCTGGTGTAATATCTGTGGGGTCAAAACTAAGTAGAGGAGCTGCTAGTTAATGGGAAATGAAGTTAGCTAGAGATTTTGAGCCCTCTATAAAAGGAAATTTGAGGAGGAGTTTATTGTTCCACCCTCCAGTCATAAGGCAGAGGCAATTGAGGGTTTTGAGCATCAAAGCTGAATCAATCTCTTGGACCACAAGATTCCAGGTGATAAGCCTATCTGAGCTTTTCTTTAAGGAGGCTTAAGTTTTCTCTCTGCAGATGAAACAAGGCAGAGCAGCTGATGGGAAAACAACCATCTGGAAAAATGCTCCTAATCACTAATGGAAGTGAAATGCATGTTAAAACATCTATATTTCATCTTATAGCCATCAAATTGGCAAAGATGATAAAAAATGAAAATAGTTGATGTTAAAGGAGCTGTTTTAAACAGGCATACTAGTGGACTATTGATGGAGCTGTGAATTGCAATGTTCCAGAGAAAAAATTGGAATTATAAAGTCACTAAAATATTCACACTCTTTGAATTAGCAATCCCACTACTAGGTATATACCACCCCAGGAGGTCAAAGGCAGAAATATATCTGAGGAGTACTTTTTGTCATAGAAAAAAAAACCTTGAAACATATTAAGTTTGAGTCAGTTAAGGAAAGGGGAAGTAAAATGTGAGAAAATGTTATTGTGCTGTAAGAAACTACAAAAATGAAAAATTCTTAACTTGGGTGATTCAAAGAAAAAATTAATGGGCACATGCAGGTCCTTTCTTGAGCTAAACTGCCAAGCTTTCAAACTCTACTGTAGATGGCACAACTCCAGTGGGCTGGTCATGTTGTTCAAATGTCAAATGTATGTTTGCCTAAAAGACTATTTTATAGAGAACTCACACAAGGCAAGCATTCACATGTAGGTCAGAAGAATCGATACAAAGACATGTTCAAAGTCTCTCTGAAGAACTCTGGAGTTGATTGTGAAATAGGGGAGACACTGGTGCAGGACCACCCAGCATGTTGTACCCACATAAAAAGAAGACTCTGCCCTCTATAAACAAAGCAGAATTGCAGTAGCTCAAAACAAATGTGAGATGTACAAATTTAGAGCCATCTCCACCACCAATGTCCATGTAGACTTTTTGCGCTCAACCTATCGTAGAGACTTCTGAACTTGTTTTGGTTTGATCAGATATGATTGGGCACACTGTACCTTGACCCCAACATAGAAATGTCATTTTGGTCCTCTGAGAACAAAGGACAACAACCAGCCAACCAACTAATGGGCATAATGGCTAGAGTGCTAGAGTTTGAATTATGAAGCTCAGAGTCCAAATCTTGCCCTGGGACTTACTCACTCTAGGCCTCAGTTTCTCCATCTATAGAAGGAAAGGTTACACATGATGGTCTCTAAGATCCCTTCCTCCTCTAATTTATGATCTGATGACATAGGAATTGGATGCAAAGAAAGAACAAAGAGATTAAGAAGAATGATCATAGTCATTTAAAAAATAGCACTAAAATACATCCAAAATTAGATAAATAAACATAAAGGCCAGTTAATTCTGTAGTAATAAAGTATCCTTCCTTTCTTTTGATGGGAGAGTGGTTTACTAGGGATGAAAAATGGCCATCATATTGCCTTCTTTTGCTTTAACTGTTTTTCAAGGGATAGTGTGGGGAGGAGGAGGGTTATTGGAAAATGACAGTGATTTCTTTTAAATCAGTAAAAGAAGAAAGAAAGAAAGAAAGAAAGAAAGAAAGAGAGAGAGAAAGAAAGAAAGAAAGAAAGAAAGAAAGAAAGAAAGAAAGAAAGAAAGAAAGAAAGAAAGAAAGAAAGAAAGAAAGAAAGAAAGAAGAAGAAAGAAAGAGAGAAAGAGAGAAAGAGAGAAAGAGAAAGAAAGAAAAAGAAAGAGAGAGAAAGAGAAAGAAAGAAAGAGAGAGAAAGAGAGAGAAAGAAAGAGAGAGAAAGAAAGAAAGAAGGAAGGAAGGAAGGAAGGAAGGGAAGGAAGGAAGGAAGGAAGGAAGGAAGGGAAGGAAGGAAGGAAGGAAGGAAGGGAGGATTGAAAATTCTTGCTCCATAAACATTATGAATATGTCAAATCTTTATAAATAAACATCCAGTAAAGAGAAAAATGACAATTCTAACTCATCTTTATACACAGAGGCAAAAAATGCCAAAAGTGTAGGGAGATTGCTAGATACATGGCTGGACTCAGGAAAACTGAAAAGTCCCTAAGACAGCATACATTTATAAGACCAATGATAGACTAGTCAACTGCACCAAGTGTCAGGCCGTTCATTCTGGAGTGAATTGGGAGGGCTGGGTTGGCTAGACAGGTCCAACTGTGTGGCTGCAGGGGTGATTTGGGGTGGGAGGAGGTTTTCAGGGGCACTGGTAAGAGAGGAGAGAAAAGGGCCCTTCTTACTTTGTAGAGAGAAGGGCTAGAATCAGGCCGTAATGGCCAAGCCCCTCAGCAATGATCAGGATGAAGATTATCCTGACCAATACTCAAGGCTGCCATACTGTCCCTGGAACATCAGTATCATCGACAATTCCAATGACAATGCCAGCTGCCAGCCTGCTCAATCCCACACTGAGACGTGTTGAGGGATGAAGGAAGCTCTTGGACAGGATGATTATTGATGTTGATAAGTACAGTCATCATCAAACCATAGATAGCTATGACTCCAGCTATGATGATGAGAATGATTGAGGTCATGAACAGCTCAGGTCACATGGCTGCAATATCAGTACCACTTTTTGCTGTGCCACAAGCCACACCAAGAGCTCTGAAGATGACATAAGTGTAATAGTGACTCTTTGACGTAACTGTGAAGCATCAGTAGGCTAAAAGGACAACTGGGAGAAGAGAAAAAGGCAAGGGAAGGGACTACATAGCTGATAAAAGACTGGAGGGCAGTTAGGCAGGTGTGAACTTTGGAGACACTGGCTCTACTGTTTCAACTACATTTATTTGAAAAAAATCTAAAAAATTCTCCAGGTTATATATGAAGTTAATTTTAATTTGTATTTAAGTAAATGATACTTCAACCTTATTCTGTATTTTAAAAAATGTGTTTCAGAGGATTAGCATTAATAAATGAAATATTTTTTACAAATTGAATGTTTAAACCATAGTTTAAATCTATAAGCAAAAGAACTATGACAGTTTAAATCTATAAAGGAAAGAAACTAGAAAATATTTAAATATGGGTAAAAATTAAACAAATTTACTTAGGTTTTAGGTTTAAAATAGAGAAAAGAACATTTAAACTTTAAATTTTTAATTGTAAACTTCATTGTATATGGTTGCCTGTTATATACTAGTTAATATTCTAATTAGACTAATGATATCCACCTTCACTGCCAGTTACAAGTGATTAGATGTTACTAAAAAGCTGCCTATACCCACTCACCTGGGCAGTCAGGCAGATAATTGTTTTAAATCAGACTAATAGAATCACAATGTCTAGATTCAAAGTAGAACAATTGATGACAACATTGACCTACTGTTCTCACTTAATGTTATATCCTCTGCATCCAGTAAATATAACCTCCATAAGACATTTCTATAGCTTTTGGTGGTAAGAAAAAAATATAGGAATTGAATAATTAGAGCTGAGGGTCAATAACCAAATGTACTGTTGTGTATTTCAACTTATAAACACTGAAATTATAAATACCTATGAATAATTGGGAAAATGTTCTGTCACCAGACCCAATCCCCAAATACCCATAGAGTGAATAACCTTTTTCTTAAAGTGTTTGCCTTAATTAGTTCCTTAATTTACACATGTGTAGAAAGTTAATGGTAATAATCATGAATATCTACCACATTCCAATCTAACCCTTTTCCCTGGTGGATTCTTTGCCCCTTATCAACGTCACAAAAGGCAGTCATAAATAGGGACAGATGTGTTCCAGACATCCAAAATAAGAATTAGAAATGCATTTTCTGGTAGCCATATGATTATAAATTGTCATTTTGTGTAGCTGAAATCATATTATTTGAATTATACTTAAGTTATATTGTGGTTTAAAATAGTTCTTCATGAGCTGTCTCTGGAGTCCAACCAGGAAATGAACTATGAGTTCCAAACTACTATTTGGAAATGAACTTTTAAACCTAGACTGATCCACAAATTGGTGACTCTCCAAAAGATTTGCAACAAGTGATTTATTATAGGTAGATTATAAACATCATCTAAGAAGGAGAAGGAAATTTGGAGTCAGTAGATCTGAATTTAAACTCTAGCTTTGGTGAGAAAGAGACAGAAAGAGAGAGAGATGAGAGAAGGGTGATAGATAGATGATAGGTAGGTCAACTGATAGGTAGTTAGAGAAATGAGACAGAGGAACAAAGAGAGAAAGATGATCCTTGATAGGTAGATGGATGAAAAGACACATAGATGGACAGATGATAGATAAGGTAGATAGAAAGATAGGTAGATGGATAGTTTTCCTAGATAGGTGATCAGTAGATAGATAGATAGATACACACATACATACATACATACAGAGATAGGTGTAGATGGTTAGATATAGAGAGAGAAAGAAATAGATAAATGACAAGTAGACAGGTAGGTAGAGAGATATATAGAGAAAGATAACAGGTAACAAATAAATATATAGATAAATAGATGGTAGATAACTGGATATATAGAGAGATAGAGACAGAGAAAGAAAGATGAGTGAGAAAGAGATAGATAAGAGACAGAAAGACAGACAGATGATACATAGATAGATGATAGGTAGAAAGATAGATGGTGCCAAGGATAGAGCACCAGACCTAGAGTCAAGAAAGGCTGAGTTCAAATCTAGCTTAGATGCTGGGCAAGTCACTTAAACTCCATTTTGCTCAGTCTCTGATCTGTAAGATGGAGACACTCTGGAGGCAAACTCCTCAAGTATCTTTGCCAAGAAAAGGACGTAGAGTCAGGCATGCCCAAATGACTAAACAATAATGACCAAGAGAGATTATTTATTAAGCATTTAATAGGTGCCAGACTCTGTGCTGAGCATTAGGGATACAAATACAAGGAAGCCAGACAATCTTGTCCTTTCTTCTCTTGTTTCCTCTGATGTGATGTAAGACATCAGATTAAATTATCTTCAGGTACTAAATGAAAGGTGTTTAAGTCCTGAAAAAACCAAGACAGCTCCTATTTTGGCTTGTTCCCTCTGCCACTCTTTTGGTACTCAAATGTTTTGCTGCCTTACATTAAATTTTAATTTAATAATTTCATTTGTCTGAAGTTATACTTTACTCACCTTGTAAGTTATTGAAGAGTCAGAGAAAGGCGGTTGGGGGAAGGAGGGGGAAAGGAGAGGAGACAAGCATTTATTAAATATGTTTTTTATTATTATTATGTGTCAGACACTGTGCTAAGGGCAGAAATAAAAGCAAGTAAAACAGTCCCTACCCTCAGAGAGCTCACATTATAATGGGGATAGCACATAAATAAGGAGTTGGAACAGAAGCAATGACTTGGAGGTTCTTGCAAGAGATGGAAACCAGTAGTCCCAGAGACAAATTCCAAGGGGAAAGAAGGGTGGGTGGATGAAATAGAGATAATATCCCAAAAGCAAGAGATATCTAATGGAGATACCTAATCTTTTATTCTCACTAACATGGTTGGTGTTTTGTACTCAATGAGAACTCAATGAATGCCTGCTGAATGAATTACTAGAAACACCAATGAGCTACCACTCCCTTATCTCATCTTTTTTTCCATGGATGGCTTTTGATAATTGATCTGGTTAATTTTGTGTAGAAGTATTGTGCAAGGTAATGCTAAAGCCAGACTGCAGCTGATAGGAGTAACCTGCATCTCTGTCTAAGGACATGTCTCTGGTACAAAACCTACATAGTAAGAAAAAAAAGAGAGCAGTATATTATTTATCTGTTGACAGAGCCTAGCACGAAGATGGCAATTCATTTATTTTATGTCCACACAACAGCAAACAAATGTTTTAGCAAGCAATAGATAGACTCATGTGAAACAGTGTCTTGACCTAGAAATTTGTTCCACCCTTTTTTTCCAATCTTTCTTTTCAAACATTTTATTCTGACACATCAGAGGGGAGCTGTCAGTGACTCTGGCTGGAATACACAAACCAAATCTGTTTCTCCATGTATCTTCTTTCTAACCCGTTTTACCTTTAACATCATCTCAAGCTTTGTTTAGAATATATACATGTGTGTGTGTATATGCATATATATATATACACACATGTGTGTGTAAAGAGAGAGAGAATGTGTGTGAAGAGAGTGAAAAAGAAAGAAAGAAGGAAGGAAGGAAGGAAGGAAGGAAGGAAGGAAGGAAGGAAGGAAGGAAGAAGGAAAGAAAGAAAGAAAGAAAGAAAGAAAGAAAGAAAGAAAGAAAGAAAGAAAGAAAGAAAGAAAGAAAGAAAGAAAGAAAGAAAGAAAGAAAGAAAGAAAGAAAGAAAAGGAAAGAGAGAAAGAAAGAGAAGGAAAGAGAGAAGGAAAGAAAGAAAGAAAGAAAGAAAGAAAGAAAGAAAGAAAGAAAGAAAGAAAGAAAGAAAGAAAGAAAAAGAAAGAAAGAGAAGAAAGAAAGAGGAAGGAAGGAAGGAAGGAAGGAAGGAAGGAAGGAAGGAAGGAAGGAAGGAAGGAAGGAAGGAAGGAAGGAAGGAAGGAAGGAGGGAAGGAAGGAAGGAAGGAAGGGAAAGAAGGAAGAGAAAGAAAGAAGGGAGGGATGGATGAATGGAGGAAAAGAAGGAGGGAAGGAAGGACGAGAACAATTAAGTGTTTCTCATGTGCCAGGCACTACGCTAAGAGTTGGGCTTACAAATCTAAGTAAGCAAGATAGTCCCTGCCTTCAAGAAACTTACATTCCAATGGGAGGAAACAATACATCAATGGAAACTGGAAGGAACAAATGGCCTGGAGACCTAATTCTAGGCAAAATAGGGCAAAGGTTCACCTCTGAGAGGTCCACATCCTAGGGTGGAGTCCAAGCAGCTGGTATGCATCATTCCAAGGAGAAATGCTGACTAGGGAAAGGTACTGACAATTGAGAAGAGAGAAACGATGCTGTATCTTGTCTTCATCTCTTAATGCTACTGTATCTTCATGCTTCAGTAGTTTGATAATCTCACTGGCATGGAAATCCCCTTGAAAGGTGTTGAGATCATAGCATATACATGCTACATGTTACAAAATGATAAGTTGGCATCATGTCCTCAGCATAGAAATCCTGGCAGTTGTAACCTGACACTATTCCAATGGAGCTTAGACTTAATATTTCCATATGTTAATGAATCCACTTCCTTACTGGCTTGATTACCCCCTCCAGCAATCAAGATCCCAATATATCTATGTCTTCTCATTCTGTCAATTCAATTCAACAAACATTTTTTTAAAGTGCCTACGTACCAGGCACTGTTCTAGGTCCCAGAAATTGTTGTTTTTCAATTTTTTTTCAGTTGTGTCCAACTCTTTGTGGACCCATTCAGGGTTTTCTCAGCAAAGATACTGGAGTAGTTTGCCATTTCCTTCTCCAGCACATTTTACAGATGAAGAAACTGAGGCAAACAGGGTTAAGTGGCTTGCCCAGGATCAAAGTGCTAATAAATGTCTGGAGCTGGATTTGGACCCAGGTTTTCCTGACTCCAGGTCTGTTACTCTCTCCATTTCATCAACTGAGTGACCCTGGGCCCTAGAAGTACAAGAACAAAAATGAAAAGATTCCTGCCTTTAAGGACCTTGTATTTCACTGAGGTTTGGGGGAAACAATATATACTCAGATTGGTTGGTTGTTGTCCATCTTCAAAGAGGACCAAAATGACATCACCATGATAAAGTGAAATTTCAGTGTGTCCAACTGTGGCTGATCAGACCAATGTGAGCTCGGAATGTTCTACCACAGGTTGGGCACAGATAGTCCATGTGAATATTTGGGGTGGATATCCCAAATTTGCGCATCCTGAATTTACTTGTGCTGTGTCAATTCTGCTTTGCTCAAAAATCACAGCACCCTTTTCTGATGTGGGCACATCATGCTGAGCAGTCCTGTGTCAGTCTCCCATGTTGCACAGTCAAATCCAAAGTTCTTGAGAGAGACCGTGAAGTGTCCTTGTATCACTTCTTCTGACCACATCCTACACTCTTTTTTTAGGCAATTAGGGTTAAGTGACTTGCCCAGGGTCACATAGCTAGTAAGTGTCTGAGACCAGCTTTGAACTCAGGTCCTCCTGACTCCAGGGCTGGTGCTCTATTCACCACATCACCTGACCGCCCCTATGTACTGAGATAAATCAAAGTAAAATATATACATATAACTTCTTCCCCTGTCCCCTCTCCCTTCCCATATACACACATAACACAGCTGGAGGGATCTGGAAATACCTTATACAATAGACAGAATTTAAGTTGCACCATAAATGGAGCTAAGGATTCCAAGAAATAAAAGTTAGGAGGCACAGAATTCTAAATATGAAGGACAATACTGAAAGGCACAGAGGTGAGAGATGTTGAAAAGCATGTATTGAGACTAGCAAATATGGCTGGAAAACATTACATTTGAGAACAAATAATGTGACTTTTTTTCTAGAAAGCTAGTTTGAAGCAAGATTGTGAAGGGCTTTAATTGTCCCAACAAAAGAGTTTGTACTTTCCCTTAAAGGCAATTGAACTTTCTCAAATGGGAGAGCGATATGATCAGTCCTCTGTTTTAGGAATATTAGTTGGGCAACTGTACGGTTCATGTCCATCTTCTCCCATAAGGGCAATCTTCATGCTAAAAGCTTCCTCTAAACCTTTTTAACATCTCAGGAGCATCACTATGTGACTTAGGCTGTCCATCTCTTATCACTCATCATTGGTCCATGACCAATCCACATCCTTCTCTGATCACATATTCCCCAATGCTATATTTTATAAGACCGAGTCTGAATATTGCACATAAGCCATAGATAGAAATGCCCAATGGTAATTTGTTCTCATATCAAGTTTTCTGAAAACATGCTTTCCTCTCCATCATACTTTTCTGATTTGCATGTAAATATCACTAACTATTTTCCACCATTTTCCCATCATTATCCTTTCCAAATGAGTTTGCATTTATAATTTGTATTGCCCGTGGCTGTCATATCTCTTTATTTGGCATTATGAAATGAGGCAGTCTTTGGGCTCTTTCAACCTGTTGGTAATTGCTTTATTCTACTTAATTAACATAGGGAAAAGTCATAGTGTGTTTCCATGTCTTTTCCTTTATCTATTTTCCATTTTTGAAAATCAGTTTGTTTGAAAGATCAACTTGGAGAAATTTTAATAGATCTTAGTGTTTTCTTTTCATCTTCTTCCTACTTATTAATCTGTTGTTAATTTTAGTCTGTGTGTCTGACTACAGGTAGAGCTATTTCTTTTTTAAAATTTCTACTTTGTCTTTTTTCCCTAAATTTATTAATTTATTTCTTTTCAATTTTCAACATTCACTTCCATAAGTTTTAAATTTTCTCCCCCTCCTTCCCCCACAAGACAGCATGCAATCTTATATAGTCTCTACACATACATTCCTATTAAATACATTTATTTATACAGTCAGGTTGCATAGAAAAATTATAACAAATGGGAGAAACCATGAGAAAAACAAAACAAAACATAACAAAATATGCAAAAAAGAAAATAGTCTGCTTCATTCTGCATTCCAACTCCAGAGTTCTTTCTCTAGAGGTAGATGCATTTTGCATCATGAGTCCTTTGGAAATGTTTTAGATCCTTGCATTGCTGGAGAAAGGCTACATCTATCAAAATCAGGCCTCACACACTGTGGCTGTTACAGGATATAATGTTCCCCTGGTTCTACTCACTTTACTCAGCATCAGTTCATATAAGTCTTTCCAGGTTTTCCCAAAGTCTACCTGATAATCATTTCTTGTAGCAAAAGAGTATTCCATTATATTCATATACCACAACTTATTCAGCCATTCCCCAGTTGATGGACATCCCCTAGATTTCCAGCTCTTGGCCACCACAAAAAAGATGCTATAAATATTTTTGTACATGTGCATCATTTTCCCATTTTTACAATCTCTATGGGATACAGCCTTAGAAGTCAATAGATATTGCTGGGTCAAAGGGTATGCACATTTTTATAGCCCTTTGGGCATAGTGCCAAATTGCTCTCCAAAATGGCTGGATCAGCTCACAGGTTTACCAAAAATGAATTAGTGTTCCAACTCTCCCACATCTTCTCTAACATTTATCGTTTTACTGTTTTCTCATGTTAGCCAATCTGATAGGTGTGATGTGGTACCTCAGAGTTATTTTAATTTGTGTTTCTCTAATCAATAGTGATTTAGTATACTTTTTAATATGACTATAGATAGCTTTAATTTCTTCCTCTGAAAACTGCTTCTTCATGTTCTTTGACCATTTACCAATTAGGGAATGACTTGTATTCTTGTGAATTTGATTCAGTTCTCAGGCCTTTTTCAGAGATACTAGTTGTAAAAATTCTTTTCCAATTTTCTGCTTCCCTTCTAATCTTGTTTGCATTGGCTTTGTTTGTGCAAAACCTTTTCAATTTAATGTAATCAAAATTATCCATTTTGCATTTCATGATGTTCTCTCTCTCTTGTTTGGTCACAAAATCTCCCATTCTCCACAAATCTAACGGTAAACTATTCCTTGCTCCCCTAATTTGTTTATAGTATCAGCCTTTATACCTAGGTTATTTGGACTTTATTCTGGTATATGGTGTCAGATGTTGGTCTATGCCCAGTTTCTGCCACACTATTTTCCAGTTTTTATCAGCAGTTTTTGTGGAACAGTGAGTTCTTATCTCAGAACCTGGGGTCCTTGGGTTTATCAAACAGCATTACTGTAGTCATTGACTACTGCGTCTTGTGTGGCTAACCTATTCCACTGATCTCACATGTAGATCTATTTCTGAAGTAACTCCACATCAGCAGTCATTTCCTCTCTTTAAAGACCTAGCTAATTTCATTTTTTGTCTTTGCTATTTCTAGCATCTTCTGATTCTCTCTTTGAAGAAAATATCTATAATATATTGACTTGAGGCTTCTGGGTCATCTATAAGTTTATGGTTACTTTCATTTCTTAGCCTGAACTATATTTTAAACATATTTTTCACTATCTTCCTGTATGCCTACCTTTGCCTTGTAGTCATTAATTGTTAATACTTATATATTTATAATACTTATAAAATAATATATACACATATATTACACGTACATATGCCAACTTGCTTTAGAGCAACTTGACTAATTTATATAATTTGTCTATCTCATTATCTGCAACAGAGTTTGATAAACACATTACAATTATCTTCTTAGTAACTTTTTTAAACTTATGCTTATAATGAGCATTAAAAAAAGGTGACTGAGAATCTCACAAAATCCTGAAAGTTTTGATGACCACTCCTCTATTTGCCTCTTCAAGGACAATCTGCATCCTTCCATTTAACTGTAGCTTCCTTATACCTTATTATTTTATTTCCATCAAGAATTTAAATATTGTTTTAATAGGCATACATAGGGAACACTAGAATTCATCAAGCCCAACCCCTTCATTTTTAGATGATGAAACTGAGACACAGAGAAGTTAAGTAAGTTACCCAAAGTCACATACAACTTCCATTAACATCATGTCAACTCTTTGGTGATTAGAAAGCAATCTTTCATTTTGAGAAAATAGGTAATAGTTTTAGAAGTTTTAAGAATTGTGGTGCTTAGCATCTTTTTCCAACCTTTCTAGGACTCTACTTCTATCACTGCCAAATCACAAAGGGGCCCCACAGGATTGAGAGTCATTTGTATAGTTATCTCTTCGACATCGTGACTTTCTCCATCATGTTTTTGACATAGTATGGTTGGCACAAGAAATTAAATGGGAATTTTTTGAGAGTTTTGTTGAAGATGCAGATGACACATGAAGGCTAGCAGACAATACAAAAAAGTTTAGAAACTCAGAAATGCATAATATATATATAGTATTATTTATCAACATATTTTATCTTTTAATAACATCATAACTTTGACTTCTTCTATGGTACAGAAGGAGGGCCAAAAAAATTTTATACAGATTTTCCAGATCACAGGGGTGCCATGCCCCTAACCCCTGGAATGTAGAAAGAATAATGGTATTTTCCTTTGAGCTTGATAGAACTTAAAAGAGCTTTGTACTCTGCTGGCATAAGCTTTGAGAAACCAGGTCACCTCTCCATCACATTGAAGCATCAAAATAGCATTTTTGTGCTGGTGGTTTCTTAGGAGGTTTAGTATCTATATCTGAAATGAGGGTGACATGAAGGGAGAATGTAAAATATGTAAACATAGGTCATGTTTTCCCTCCTCTAGCACTAGACAACTATGCTTGTATATATAACAAGAAAAATTCTCACTTTCTTAGGTATTTGTTCCAAAGGAGTCAATTGTCTTCCATAAGTGAATTTTCCTGAAGTAATTCATTCTTATTGTTTGTTTTTAATTAGCAAAGGGAATGTTTCCAAACTCTCTGTGATTTTATCTTAAGCACAGCCATGTTCAATGACATAGAATGCTATGGAACATTTCAGTGGCTTTGCCACTACAGTACATTTTATTGGCAACTCAATCACTCATTCCTTTCACATTGTAGCCAGTTTCTAGGCTTACTAGCTAGCTTGCTGTTCTCCTGTGGAGGAGAGAAAGGGAGGGAGGAATTCATTTCAGTTATGTAAATTCCATGGTTAATTTTTTCCCCTCATTATTTTCCACACATCTTCTATCAAATTGAATATAAGTGGGAAGCCTTGTTGGAAAGGGCACCATTTGTGTAACCATATGCCAGGATAGTCATCTGGCTTTGGGTAATGGGAACTAGAGAGTTGATGAACATCTTGCAGATATTCTAGCCAGGATTAAAGGTAGATGGCTAGTCGCCAACGACAATTGTGCAGAGAAAGGTCTAGGATATCCATGACTTCCTCTGTGTTCAAACAAAGGCAATATTTGGAGTTTAAAAAGCATCTTGGAAAGTATAAACAAAAAGATAAGAAACTTCTGGGCCTAAAATCATATGAATGCCTCCTCATTGTCCCTTGGGGTCAGGGAAAGGGAAAGACTGAATTTTTGTACTAAACTAGGAGTCAACTTTTCCTTTCCTTACCTCCTAACTCTTCTTCTAGAGTTGACCACCTATCTGCATTCTTTACCTCTTCCTTTTCCAGAGCACTTGAAAGATAAATTGGAAGAATACATGGCCCGGTTTCCCAAAGTGAGAATTGTTCGAACCAAAAAACGGGAAGGACTGATCCGAACCCGACTCTTGGGTGCATCTATGGCAAAAGGAGAAGTCTTAACTTTCCTAGATTCTCACTGTGAGGTCAACGTGAACTGGCTGCCTCCCTTGCTTAGTAAGTACACAGTTTACTAAGGGGAATTCCTGAAAAGTCAACCCAAATGTAACAAATGCTCACTTATTTGTGTAATGGCACATATGCCAGGAACTATATATGCAAGGTTTTTGAGATGGAGAAAACAAAAATGTAGTCTCTGCCCTCAGGGAACTTATATACTACAGAAAGGTACACTATGCATATGGGTAAGTAAGTATAATTCATTGTTATATTTTACTCATGTCGCAAATCTATATTCTTATCCATTTTTTGGTGAAATGAGTCTCTCTTGGGATTCTGCTTGTTTTGTAATTATCATAAGATAGCAAGCACTTTTTGAAAGCATTGTTTGAGGTTAAAGAGAGATTTGAAATTTAAACTTACACCAATAATGGAAAAATAAATGGTTAACTAGAAAACTGAGAAAGAGAACAATCATCTCTCCAGATGGCACCTTTTACAGATGGTCTCTCCAACCTAGCCTCAGGTTGGAAAACCATTCTCTTGCTGTGAGAAATTTCTCCCACAGCTTCTCTCACTGTAGCTGTGCTCACTAGACAATCACTAAAAGAAAGCTCATTTGTAAACACAAGCTCATCACTAAACAAGATGGAAAGGACCTCAGAGGCCATCTAGCTCAAGGCAAGCAAGCTCAAAGTTAGATGGGTTATTGTCACGTCATTTTTTGAGCAGGATCCTGACACACCTTCCCTGTCATGCTACTCTGAAGCCTCCTTGTGGGGTGGAGAGGAATTTGGATTCCTCTCCACCCCACAAATGGAGTGCTTATTCTGGTGGACCCTACCAAATACCAAGGCTTTGAATATGTGTATGGTGTCAGACTGCATACTTGTGGACTAAGAATTATTCTGCCCAAAACTCCAAGAGGTTCTTCATCAAATATCTTCAAGGTGATTTTTTTTTTCCATTAAATTTTTCCATTTTTTTCCATTACAACCATTTTCAAAGACTGGCTCCTAAAGAAAGTCTTTCTCAGTTGTGTACCAACAGAAGAGCTGATAATATATTGAAAAATGTCAAGATCTTTTTTTCAATTCTACCAATGTTTCAAGATGACCATAACATTCTATCTCTCTACCTAGCTGCTGTCCATAAACTTATAAAATATTATATTTGTATAGCCTATTCCAGTGCTTTGTTGTGGCCTAGAGGCAAGCAGTAGTTCTTGAAGGTATGTGATTGGATACAATTAGCAGGGTCTACCAACCAGAAAAAGATCGTCAATCTAGAAATGGAAGAGACCTTAGAGGACTTCTAGTCCAATCCTTATTTTACAGAAGAGGAAACTAAGGCTCAGTGAATTTAAATGATTTACCAAATGTCATGCAAGTGTCATAGGTAAGATATGAACCCCTCTTAGGATTGAAGACAGCAAGACTAAATTTTTCCATCTAAAGCTTGTGTCTACATTTCAGTTTCTAAGGAGTTAAGTATATAGACTCTTAAGGGGAAATAAAAATTCAGGTATAATCCCAAGATGTAAAATGAACCATGGTAAGCTGTATCTTCTCCTGTTTACTCACCTTGAATAACATGTCAAGATCTTGATAGAAAATACTGGCTCCACCTCCACAGTCAGTATTCTTTCCAATGCTTTCAGTGCAGGCCTGATGATAAATGATAAATGATATATTTGCCAACTGAGGACTAGCCTACCTAAATTTGGAAAAGTTTATCATTAGAAGTCTGATCACCAGGTAATGATATGTTGGGGCCATAGTCCCAACTTATGGAAACCACAGAAGAATTTAAATCCCCATGAATGAAGAAAGTCCCTACAAATTACAGTCTTTGAAGTTACTAAATCAATATTTACATAGCACCTTTCTTAAAGATCTTTTTTAAATTTAGAATTATATGTAGCATGTCTTAATGAAAAGATGAGGTGAAAGGGGAGGGTTGGCATATTCTTCATCAGTATTTTAATTAGCAAGAACTAACTGCAAGTGATTAAAGCTAAGAAGTAGATTCTTCAGAGCTCTATTCTAGTTTAACTATTTTTTCAAAAAATGAAGTCAGAGCTATGAGTCCAGCAATGGTCAAGAAATATACAGTAAACCTGAAAACACTTTTTAAAAAAAAAGTTCTTAGTGTGCTGATATTGTCCTCTCTCTTATTCTCCCAGATTCCACTAAATCAGCTTTTGTTGTAAATATGTCCTTGGCCTTGCAGGGAATGCCAATAACAACTGTCTTCACAATGGGCCCTTCAGAGAGGATGATTTGCTATTGACTCAGCTTTAGATTCCAGCTAGAACTAGGAAAGCTCCATTAGTCAAAGACGGGGAAAGAATCAATTGTAACTGGAACGGGATTTAATATGGGAAGCAAAGCAGCCCTCCTCTCTAGCATCCCCAAACCACATACACCAGGCTGCTGGGCCATCCTAATCAAGAGGGGAGTGCCTCCAAGCATGTTGCCAAGAATCCTTTAAGGTTTTAATTAAAAGTACCTTGTACAAGGGCATAGCGATTTAGAGTTTCATCAGCAACAGTCGCTGTCTCTCAAAATGAACTCGAACTGTAGAGCACAGTGTGCTAACATCTGAATACTCAATGAAGACAAGAGAGTGCCCAATGGATTCCCTAACCCAAGCAACCCACCAAATGTCATTAGTAAAGTATCCAAAAATCCCTTTGATTGTTCACAGTGCACCCAACTTCTATAAAAGAGCTTGCTCCTTTCCTAATTAACGTATTTTATTTTCTCCTGGGCCTGGTCAATATGAGATCATTATCATTTTTTTTCTTTAACAGCATCTTGACATAGCATTCAAAATGAGGAAACAAGAGAAGCCTCACCATGTCTTGGTTCATTTTACACCTTGGGATTGTACCTGATTTTTTATTTCATATTAATAGCCTACATGTTTTGGCTAATGTAAAAATGTTTTTCAAGACTGTATGTGTATAATGAGTATCATATCTCTCTTGACTTCTTGACGGATGGAGGAGGGAGTGGAGGGAAGGAAAGAATGTGAAACTAAAAATAAAATATGAATTAAAATGAAAGAGACTATATGTTTGATTCCCCAAAAACTGGAGTACAGGCACAAACTTCAGATAAAAAAAATGAATCACCCTGTGTCCACCCCCAATCTTGTCCACCTGAATCAGTTATCAGGAAATTTGATGGGAAGCTTGACAGTTAATTTAACAGACTTATTCCCTTTGCCTCTCCTCTACCCTGGATTCCTTGTTGGTCAAGTTCTCATCAATCTAGTCCAGATCTGCATATGATTGAAATAAATAGTTGAAACCATAAGGTTAAAAACTTCTTCAGAGGTGATAGAAGGAACCTATTTAATTCAAGGATTAAGAGTCGTCTCATCTCCTTCAGAGCCACCTGTGGAAAAAATATGATTCAGATAAAAACTAAAATCTATTATAGGATTTATTTGTGACTGGCAAAGAGAAAGTGCTGCTTGTGGAGAGGCATCAATGTAGGCTGCAACTGTAGCCCCTCAGTAGCTGTTCAATAGGGATAAGAAAAAAATGGATCTCAAAAGCCATCCATTCCAGTCCTTTCATTTTTTTAGATGAAAAAACTGAGGCACAAGGACTTTAAGTCATTTACCTAGGGTCACAAGTAGTGTGAGGTAGGATTATAACTCAGGTCTTTTGACTTCAAAGCAGAGTGGGTAGAACTTGAGTTCAAATACAACCTCGGAAACTTCCCAGTCAAGTCACTTTACATCCTTATGCCTCAATTTCCTTATTGGTAAAATCACAACAATAATAATGCCTCCTTCTCAGCTCCAATGAGATATTTTAAAGTACCTACCCCAGGATCTGGTACGTATTGGATATTTCATTCCTTCCTTCTTTCCCCCTTTGTTTCCTTTCTTCCTTCTTTCCTTCTCTTCTTCCTTCTCTCCTTCCTTTCTCTTTTCTCACCTTTCTTCCTTTCTTCTAAACCAGTGTTTTTTCCACTGTATTTTGAGCAATACAAGCTTAAAAGGGAGCTCTATTGTCAAAGAAGCAGGGGAAAGAGCATAAATAATATGGAGCCACACTACCAACTTGGTACAATGGAATATGCAAAGACTTTGAATACTACACCTGAGTTCTAATCCAGTCTCTGTCCCCTACTAACTGTAAACTTGAGTAAGCTACTTAACTTCTCTGGGCCTGTTTCCTCATCTACACAATGACAGGTGATGAGTGAAATATATGGCCTCTGAAATCTCCATTTCTAAAAGCAAAAATATCTATGACTTGAGATATCACCTATGTGAGCTTATATTGGGAAGCAGTGTGGCACAGTGGCAAGCACTCTAACTTTGGAGTCAAAAGAACTGTGTTCAAATACTGCCTCCATGACTCTGAATGGTCATTTATTCTACCTCAACCCGTTAGTTCATCTATAAAATGATAGGACTGGACCTTATATGACCTCTAAGGTCCTTTCCATCTCTAAATCTAGGACCTTCTGACTAAGATAAGTAACCTCTCTGACCTCTGAAACCTGCTTCTTCCTCTGTAAAAAAGAGAAGATTGAACTAGACAGTCTATGAAATCTCTTGCAGTTCTAGATCTAGGATCCTACTCTGTGCTGTGGAGACATCAGAAGCAAAAGAACATGGAGCTTCTGAGTCAGCCATGGACAGCTGAGAAAATTCCTATAGAACAAAGCAGCAATTACATTGGAGAGGAAAGCCAGATGACATACTTGGGAGTACACAGAGATGGCCACTTCTCTGTTACCCACCTCAAGCATTGACTGGCACACTAAAAGCTTCTGTGAGTATCCCAGGACCACAAAGCCAGCATGTTTCAAAGGCAAAACTGGAACCCAAATCTTGCTGATTTTGAAACTGACTTTGAAACTGCCAGAGGTCGTATTGGAGATCCACAGATGTTCTTCATAGTCTAATCAGGAAAATAAAAAATGCAGGTAGGCAGATGAAAATAAGAATTCAAAATTTTAGAAACAAAGAGATTTGATTCTGGGTAGTCGTTATTGCATAAAATGTGTTTATGGAAGTAGATGAACTTTGAATTCACTTAGAAATTCCCTGAATCTTGAAGGATTGTGACTCAATATTATTGCAATGCCAACATGATATTCACAGTACCTATGGCAGTCATGAATATCTTGGTGCAGTTCTGAATCATAAAATACAACAGACTCTCCACATGGAAGACAGAATCAAAACATATTTATTCAGACACCAGAAAGCCAAATGCATTATAGTCTATACAGAATAACAATGCAGAGGACAACACCATCCCCAAGCCTTCCCCCTGCTGGGCTTCCCACAAACCAGCTCCATTAAACAAATCACAATTAGGCTTCCCTTAAACAAAATCACAAACAAGCTCTTTCATTCACACTAGTCAGCTGCCTGCTTGCCTGCACCCTTCCTAGTTCTGACTTCTCTCATAACTAACTTCCTCTCAGCTCTGCCTCTTCCTGTTCCACCCATTCAGCAAAATTCTCCCACCATAGGCTCCATGTGACTCAGATTTCTGTGTGACCCAGGTAGGTCACATGAGCCTGTTAATGAATGGGAAAGATATTCCCATTTAAAATACTATTACGATTACCCAGGTTTTTTTTCTTCCTCACATGAAGAAAAAATGATTGCCAGTGAAAATGAAGGAATGAAAATGACAGATATGTAGTTAAATATCATTTACCTTTCCTTTGGTGAAGATATTTAAATATAGTTTATAACTCATGCCTAATGCCAAGGGTTGCCAAAGAACAAAAAGGAGCTGATGTTAGCACTTCTCCCTCTATCGGGTAGTATTAACAGCTAATTACAACCACAAGTTGAAGACACATTGTTCAGAAAGAAAAACACTTATGTATAGGCCCTAACTCTTCATGTTTCCTATTACTTTTCCCCCATGAGGACTTTTGCACTAAAGCATGTTGTGTTCAGCTGTTAGGGAATATTGTTTCTACTATCAGAGCACAGTAGAGAAATGACAAATGAGATGTCTATAGGTAAACCTTTAGCTCACAGCAAAACCAAGACCAAAACTCACTACCCAAACTGCCTTGCATCATCTTAGATATGGTGAGGAGAAAGTTAAAGCCTTGGGGAAGCCATTATTTCTTACTAGTAAACAAAGTGGGATATCAAAGACCAAGGGCAAAGATCACCTTAGCACTAGCTGTGTCAGGCATCACAGCCAAGAATTTAATGCTCAGACTGTCAACATGAGAAAAGAGAACGATATTACCTGCAGCTACTCTCAGAGTCAAAGCTAAATAACTTTGCAGTTAAATATTTACATCCCAGAACCTCCAGTATGAGGTCCAGTATTTCTTCAGCAGGTCCTAACCATACGGTTGAAGAAATTCAAGTGCGGTTTTTATTCTGTGCATGTCTGCTGTGTGCTAAAATGACAGATTGGGGACAGAGCAGAGCAGAAAAATGACAGAGAAAGCTGGATGGACTTTTGCAGGTCTCCCTGGGATGTAACTTTCTTAAAGGAAAATGCAGCCACTCTAATTGTCCCTAATCACTGTCCCATTGTGTTAAGTCCACTTCCAGATGGAGAGTTCCTGCAAATTTCAAAAGCAGAGTGATTTCAAGGCTTACAGTTAAGGTTGAGCATTAGCACAATCTAAATGCTCCTCTTTGATAAAATATGATCGATGACCTGACCTGATCTATCTTTCCCTGTTGTGTATATGTGTTTTTATCTTTTAGACCAAATTGCTCTCAATCGAAAAACCATTGTGTGCCCTATGATTGATGTCATCGACCACAATCACTTTGGGTATGAGGCCCAGGCTGGGGATGCCATGAGAGGAGCCTTCGACTGGGAAATGTACTACAAAAGAATCCCCATCCCTCCAGAGCTCCAGAGGGCAGATCCCAGCGACCCTTTTGAGTGAGTATCAGCTCAAGGAAATGCCAAGGGATCAAGGGCGGGCACAGGGTAAGCCATTTTAAGCATGCCAAGCTAGGGACTACTCTTGAGAACAATTGCTTCTAATTAAAAGTAATAAAGCAGGTGGCCACAAATTGCACAAGAATAGAGAAAGGTCAAAGAAAGTTGTGGACTATTACAAGCTGGACTGAGTACATGTCATTTCTCTGTCTCAGACTTTGCTGAGTTGGGGAAAGTGTTTTATTGTGTGTAAAATAAAGGAAGGAAGAGCCTAAGTAATAGGAGAGAAATGAAGAAGGAAAAGAGATATATGGCTACTAGAGGTATCCTCTTTATTTTTCCCTAAAGGATTCTCTGAACCGACTATCTTATTATTTCTTCACTGGGAATAGATGCATCAGTCTCTGAGGTTTCATTCTGTTAGTAAGTGCCCTAGTAATGATGGATGTCATCACTCCTCTGTATGTGTTAGTGTAATTTAAACACAGGAGTATCAAACCAAAACAGTATCAAGCTGACTAGTAAATCATCTTTGATAAACCTATTCCTGATCCCAACATTGCATAGATCAGATAATTTACAGTAATGACCTGCCAACTCCTTGAAAACCCCATCTATTTTTATTTCTAGCCCCTCTCCCTTGTCGTGGGGATTTATGCTCATCAGCAGAGGGGAGTGGGAAGATATGGCTTAGTCTGGCAAACTTCTCTGAAAGCCAGCCCAGAGATTTGCCTGGAGATACCTGCCAACTGCTGCCAACCCTTCACCCTGTTCTTTCCCATTAAAACCTCTGTAATGGTATGGTTAAAATGAATGCACACACACACACACACACACACACACACACACTCACGAAAATTCTAAATCCCTGCATTCATGACTTTACATTCTCCTCTAGAGTGAATTTAAACCACGATTTGCATCCTGGTTTCAGTGTTTAAAAATATGCACTAGAGAGTTTGCATTCCCCAACACTGCCACATTCAATGAAAGCTGGCATTTGATAAACATCAACATATTTTTCCTTCTATTCCACTCAATTTCTAGACACTAGGGACATTTTTTTTAAATAGACCCTTGGGGATACAACCTGGAGATGAGTTTCAAAAGTGATTAGTCTAATAGAGGAGAGGAAAGAATATTTCTTGTGAGGGCTGGAGCACACTGATTAAGTAGCCAGAACTTCAGAGTGTGGTTCTTTCCAGATTTCAAATTCTCAACCAATTACCACATAGTTTGTACAGAGAAATAAAGTCCCTTCATTATACTTCCTGCTGTTCTGGTAAAGATCCAAGTACATAGAGACATTCTAGAGAAACAGATTCTCTGTTTCTTTTTGATCTGAGAGGAGAACCTACCAAGAATTTGTAGTACACCCTGCAGACATCTGTGCTACCTAAGAGGGCTGCTTATCTTAGAAAAACAGTCAAGCTTATCAGGAGCCCAAGATAGGACTTGGGATCCAGGAGACAGCACTCTGAGAACCTAGAGGCAGGTACAGTGTAACTTGTTGGGAGGATAGTGAGGCCTGGTATGCCATGTGGGTTGCTGTGTGCACACTATATGCATATCATATATGATTATTTTATTTCCAGGGACATGATCTGATTCCTAGTTTAAAAAAAAAAACCATTTTAACTGTGCATAATAAGGAGCTGAGTAAAAATTGAGTTTCATTTTACTACCATTGGGATAGGACACTTATTTTCTGCTAAGGTCAGACAAAAATGCCACCTGGGGAATCTCAAATAGAGAAAATTGAAAAAAATAGAAGTCCACAGGCCCTACACTGACAGTAAGAACTGCTGTCAAGTAGCCCTTTGCTATGGCTGTGACAGTACTAGGCACCTTGTTGAAGCCAGTAGCCAAGCAAGTTGATAAGTTTCAGAATTAAATCACCTCTTGTTTCTGTCAGCCACTTAGGTGGTATCTGTATTGTCAAAACTGTATTCTCTTATTGTTGCCTGTGTTTCTGCTTAAGACCCCCTTTTATTCTTGGGATGTGGACACTTTAGTGTTTTGTAATAAATGCAGCTTCAAGCAGGTGTGTGCTTTGATCTTAAAAACCTGCATTGGCTTTCCCAATTGTATAAGAATGGTTTATCAGAGCAGTGTTCAAGCAATCCCATCATACCCAGACCCACCAGCTTGCTCTGTGTGAGCAAAAGTTTGTTCTAAAATTTGCTCTCCTGGGCCTAGAGTTTTAAATGGAACCTTACTATGTGTGTATATGTATCCCCCTCTCTCCTCTAGTTTCCCTTCTTTCTTTCCTCTTCTCAGTCATCCTCTCCCATTTCTCTCTTATCTCTCTTCTCATCTCTTTTCCCTCTCTCCTCCAGTTCTCCTTCCTCTCTCCTTTCCCTCTCATTTCATCATCATCATCATTTTCTGTCCTCACTCCCTTATTGTTCATGTTTTAAGATGTTTCATCCCAAGATTAGGTCTGATGTTAGTAAATAGAAATCAGGGGTAGCAGGGTAAAGGGGAAGGCAAAAAGAGGAGTCCAAAAGAGTCATATATCACACTTACATATTCTTTCCACATATATGTAAACAGCCTTGTGCTGTGTATGGAGAAGCTCCTCTGCAAGGAGAGAGATTTGTTTGTCTACTTTAATCAGTTCAGTTTGAACCTTTGTTTGAACCTTTAAAGATTGTGGACTCCCTGCCTACTAGAGTATAAAGCATGATGGAAAGATTGTTGGAAGGCTTGGAAAATGATATTCCAGAAGTCAAAGAAAGTGGGATTAAAACCAAGAATCACCTACCCAGCAAAACTGAGTATAATACTTAAGGGGGAAAAATGGTCATTCAATAAAATAGAGGACTTTCAAGTATCCTTGATGAAAAGACCAGAGCTGAATAGAAAACCTGACTTCCAAACACAAGAATCAAAAGAAACTTGAAAAGATAAACAGGAAAGAGAAATCATAAGGGACTTACTAAAGTTAAACTTTTTACATTACTACGTGGAAAGACAATATTTGCAACTCTTGAGACTTTTCTCAGTATTTGGGTAGTTGGAGGGATTATATACATATTGAATAGGAAGGGATGATATCTAAAAAAATAAAATTAAGGGGTGAGAGAGAAATATATTGGGAGGATAAAGGGAGAGATACAATGCAAATTATCTCTCATAAAAGAGGCAAGAGAAAGCTTTTTCAATGGAGGGGAAAAGCAGGGAGGTGCGAAGGAAAAGGTGAAGCTTACTCTCATCACATTTGGCTTAAGGAGGGAATAACATGCACACTCAATTTGATATCAAAATCTATCATACACTACAGGAAAGTAGGGGAGAAGGGGATAAGTAGGGTATGAGGGGATGATGGAAGGGAGGGCAAATGGGAGGAGTGGTAGTTAGAAGTTTTGAGTTAGGGACAAGGTCATAAGAGACAATAGAATAAATTGGGGAGAGGATAAGATAGAGGGAAATATAGTTAGTATTTCACACCATGACTTTTATGGAAGTCTTTTGCGTACCTACACATATATAACCTATATTGAATTGCTTGCCTTCTCAGTGGGAAGGGGTGGGGAGGGAGGAAGGGAGAGAAGTTGGAACTTAAAGTTTTAAAAACAAATGTTAAAAAGTGTTTTTTCATGTAACTGAGAAATAAGAAATACAGGTAATGGAGTATAGAAATCTATCTTGCCCTACAACAAAATAGAGGAGATGGGGATAAAGGAAGGGAGGGGTGTGATAGAAGGGAGGGTAGACTGGGTGAAGGGGTAATCAGAATGCATGATTGGGGTGGGGGAGGGGAAAGATGAGGAGAAAATTTGGAGCTCAAAATCTTATGGAAACTAAAAATTAATTAATTGATTGATTAATTGAAAAAAAGAAAAAAAACAAAGGGGTTGTACTAGAAGAACTCTCTGATGTTCTTTCCATCTTTAAAATCTGTAATCCACACAAAGTATAACACAGACAAGTATAAATATATATTATAGATTAATACATACTTTTAAATACATAAATGCATACAGTGTAGGTTAAAAGCTGAGTAATGACCTGTTGATAGTATAGAAGACACACAAGAAAATCTGTTAGTTTATATCTTTGGTTGTTAGCTGGAATAATTAGTTTATTCAAATTTTCTAATGCTAATTGAAGTTATTAATTCCCCTCATTGAAAAATTCAAAACTTCTGAAGGGAGAAATATGGCCTTATTTATTGTTATCCCTCCTATATCTAACAATATATTTGACATAGTCTGTGTTTAATAAATGTATTTACATTTTCTACCAAAAAAAAGTATCATCTCATTTGGTCCTCACAACAACCCTGGAAGGTTGGGGCTATCCACTCTGGAGTGGAGAAAACTGAAACTGACTGTGGTTAAGTGACTTGCCCAGGGTTACACAGGTATGAAGGGTCTGAGGTTAGGTTTAAACTGAGATCTTCCTGTCTCCAGATCTAGCATTATATTCACTCCACCACCTAACTGCCTCTAAATGGCATCTAGTTGGACTAGAAGGTTCTAAAGCTTTCATGTTACCTCCTAACTCAAAATCTATGATCTTATAAAATAAAATCCAAGCTCCTTAGCCTAGCATGGATAAAAATAGCCTACATTTACATATTGAATATATTTATATATTCAAGGTCTGCAAAAGACTTTACAAGCATTATCTCTCTAGATTCTGACAAATATATGAAAAGTAGGTGATGTTACTAATCCCCTTTTTTGTAGATGAAGAAACTGAGACTCAAGGAAGTCAAATATCACATAATTACTCAGTTTCTGAGATGGCATCAAATCAACGTGTTTCTGACTCCCAAGTTCAGTGCTGTAGCTACTACACTATGCTGCCTCCACATATGAGCTGAGCCTTCAAGGATCTCTAGCTACCTTTTCCAAGTCATCTTCAACACCTTCCCATAGGAACTCTTCATTTCCAGCCAAGGTGACCTGTTCATTATCTCCTAAATATGCCCGCTCCTTACTGTGCTTTCATTCATACGTTCTACCAACTAGGAATACCTATTCCTCAAAGCTCTTCTTATTTAGGTGTTGCCCTAGGTTAAAAGCCCAACTCATCTCTGCTCTTCCAGGAAGTCTTTCCCAAATAAACTAATATTTCTACTAGATATCCATAACACAAATTTTCTATACCACTCATTTGGCACTTCCCACATGCTACCTGATGACATTCTTTTTGTTTTCCTATATACATGTACTGTCTTTCCAACTAGATTACCATTTAAACTTCTTGAACATAGGAGCCATGCCTTGCATCATTTTTATCCTAGTCCCTAACACAAAGTCTGGTGGTGTAAGTGGTCAGTCATGCACACAGTTAAGTGGTTCAACAATATTTACTTACAATCATCATAATAAGTCAACAAATATTTAAGTACCAGATCCATCATGCACTTTCAAGGCATTGGGGAAACAAAAATAGAATCTCAATGGTTCCTACCCTACCCTGAAGGAGGTTAGGATCAGGCTGGACCTGTGGTTTCACTGGTGAAAAGAAACTCCCTAGTAAGGAATTGGCATCTTCTCTGTAACTTGGAGTTTTAGAGGAGCATGGTAAAGCATCCTTATAACCCTTACTTCAGGGAGGCTGAAGTTGTTGGCTCACAGCACTCACTTGCTCTCTGAGCTATAGTGAGTATACTGAGCTAAGCCAATCACATGTATGAACTAATTCTGATTCCATATAATGAGCCCCTCAGGAGCGCAGGGCCTCCAGGCAAAGGAAAGATCAACCAGACCTAGTCAGGAACAGAACAGGTCAAAGCTCTCATGTTAATTGTAAGTGTGATTGGGCTTATGAATGTGGTTTCTGTACTTCAAGTCTGGATGCAATAGGGAATTGTTCAGTCATTTTGGTCACGTTTGACTCTTCATGACCCCATATGGGGTTTTCTTGGCAAAGATACTGGAGTGGTTTGCCATTTTCTTCTCCAGCTTATTTTACAGATGAGGAAACTAAAGCAAAAAGAGTTTAAATGACCTGCCCAGGCTCACACAGCTTGTAAGTGTCTAAGGTCAAATTTGAACTCAGGTTTTTCTGACTCCAGACCTGGTGTTCTAGACACTGCACCACCTGACTGCCCTGCAATAGGAAGACACGTTTTAAAAGAAACCAAATCTTATATCTGGAATTCCTTAGGGCACTGAGGGCTAAGTAACTTTCCCTAGGTCACGTAGCCAATATGTGTCAAAGGTAGAACTTAAACCTCAAGTCTTGCTGTGCTCAAATACAGTTCTTTATCCACTATGTCATGCTCTCTATATACAAAAAATATAGGAAAAAGAGATGCAAGGTAATTTGGGCAAGTATTTTCAAATTTCACTTCCACGTAAAAATCTTAATTCTTAATATCTACCAATTTTTCATGGCACTGATACTAACAAACCACCAACTTCCTTGTCCTAGACCATCATTCACTGTGACATCTTTATGGAACAGCTAGGTGGTGAAGTGGATAGAGCACCAGTACAGGAGTCAGGAGGACCTGAGTTCAAATGTTACCTCAGACACTTGGCACTCGCCAGCTGTGTGACCTTAGGCAAGTTACTAAACCCCAATTGCCTCATCCTGGGTCATTTCCAGTCACCCTGATGAATATCTGGTCACTGATTCAGATGGCTCTGAAGGAGAAGTAAGACTGGTGACCTGCACAGCCCTCCCTCACTCAAAAACAAAGTCAAGTGCTAGTCATGTCACTATTTCTCTGATGACATGGTCTTCTTCAGCAATGAAGGATGAACACACCTTTTTGCTGATACCTAAAGGGACAGTGTTTGATGAAAAGGCAACTTTTGTTCAGAACTCAACACAACTGAAGGCTGGTTTTCACTGTAAAAGTTCCCCTAACTTATGACTACTCCAAGAGATTCAGATGGTATAGTTACTAGGCACAAGCAACCAGTTATTCTGATTGAAATAAACTCTAATAAAGAGTAACCACAGGTCATTTTCAAGAGTTACATGAAAATTAAAGGTCAATCAAATCTCCCAGAAAGTGTTAAGCATAGTTGCCCTCATTTTTATGCGGTTCTACATTATATTGGAAAAACTATTTCTATTTTCCTCACATTTGTACTCAAATTTCCAACACACAATAATGTACAAAATGTTGGCAGTATACTTTAAATTTCCATGTAGAGAGCAGGTCATGTAATCAGGGTAAGCCAGCGTTCCTTGGAATTTGGGGAATCACCAGGTCCAAACTGATTTTCTTATAGATGAAGAAATGAAAATTCAAAGAATACATAGAGTCATAGATTATACCGAAATGACATCATAGGTCACCTAGTCTAACCTCCTCATTTTATCAACAAGGAAAATGAGGCCCGGGAAAGTTAAAAAACTTGTCACAAAGCTAATTAATTCTGTGGGAACACAAATCTGATCACCAGCCCATTGTTCATAATACTATACCTTGTTGTCCCAGTTTGAGAGTTCACCTGGTAACCTAAAGAGTGTAGCTTTATTTTGTGAGTGTATGTGTGTGTGTGTGTGTGTGTGATGGTAGTATCCACTAGATTTTGAGTTTTATTTTTGAGTCTGTTCTAGATTAAACAAGATAATTTGTCAAAGGCAGAAGATTGTGGCTAATTATTGATGATACCACAAATTGCTCAGTGTCAGACAAATTCCTTAGCATCTCTATGCCTGTACTTCAACCTTGATAAAATCAGGGTCATGTCATATACCAATTACTTCAGTGAGATAGTCTCCTTAGCTTAGTGGGAAAAGAGCTCACCTTGGAGGCAGGAAACCTAAGAGCAAATTTCACTTTTAACACATGCTAGTTACATGATCCAAAGGAAGTCATTCTTAGGTATAAAAGGCAGCTCTAGGACTATGAAATGTAAAGCAGATATCAATCTGAATTGTTAGAGTATTCTCTATATCTGTGGTGTAAGATCTCAAAGGGAAACAGGGCCACTAAATAGTACATAAGGATCCCTGCACTACATGCTGATTTAGAAAACCTTATATTAACATGATCTATGTTCTACTGAATTTTAATTTATTTTGTTAAATACTTCCCAATTACATTTTAATTTTTTTTGGGTTGCCTTCTATTTGACACCTTTAGTCTTCATCAAACAAATATCCACAGCAAAGAAATGAAGGAAGAAGGGATTTTTGAATTCCTTAGAGAAAGAAAATGCCCAAATGCTGAATCATGTATCACGACTAACAGGAGAACTGAGTTCTTGTCAAGCATTACTAACTAGCTATGTAGTAGTGAGAAAGTAACTTCACCTGCCTTGATTTCCTCCTTAGTAAAATTAGATTGTTAGATTAGATGTTCTCTAAGGTCACTTTCAGAATTATAATTTTGTTGGTATGTTAAACACTTTTAGTTTGATTTATTCACCTGGCATGACCTGGCATAATATAGACAAGAATTTTGGAAATTGTCCAAGAATCTCAGAGTTGGGGGGATTCTCAGAGTCCATCTAGTGCAACACATATCTAACCAGAAATCACCACTACTATTTCCCCAGTGAAGAACATCTCACTCCTTATTAACCTCTGGAAAATTCACACAGGAGACCAACCATATAAGATGAAATGAATATGGGAAGTGCTTTAAGCAAAAAAGATATCTCAGTGAACACTGAAAATTCTTAATAGAGAAAATATAATGCCAAAGTACCTTCAGCAAGAGTAGACAGCTTAGTGAGCATCAGAGAATGCATTGTAAATATAAATCCTCTAAATGTAACAATGTGTGAAAGCCTTCAGCCAAGGGGGATATATATACTACTAAGCATCAGTAACTTGAGAGACTTTAGGTGGAATAAACAACTTTGTTAACTTGAATTATTTTGTATTGGAGGGACTCTACAAATATAGTAGACATGGAAAATCTTAGCTGACTCGGGCATCCAGGTGTTGCAGTGACTGGAGCACTAAGCCAGGAATCAGGAAGATTCATCTTCATGATATCAGATCCAACTTCAGGCACGAGCTGTGTGACCCTGGGCAAGTCACTTAACCCTTTTTGCCTCAGTTGCCTCATCTGTGTATTGAGCAGGAGAAGGAAATGGCAAACCACTTCAGTATCTAGCATCTAGTACCAAGAAAATCCCAAGTGGGGTCACTAAGAGTTGGACACAACTGAAACGACTGAACAGTACCTTACTCAGCATCAGATAATTCATCGAGAGAGAATTGATATAATTAATATGTAAAATCTTCAGTCAGTGAGGACAGTAATGTCAACATCAGACAACTCATCAGGAAGGAGACCTTAAAATTCATATGGAAAATCCCTGTAAATATTATTAATGTGGGAAAGCATTCAGCAAAAATTCAGTCTTTCTTCAGAGTATTCATGCGGGAAAGAGATTTTATAAATGTAATTAATATAGAAAAGAAATAATGGAGGCCAGTATGGTGTTTTAGCAGTTTCATGGTGTATTGTAGTGGCACCTTCTCAAAGAACTCAGAGTCAGGTTACCTCTAATCCAAGTATAGGTATTTATTGAGGATTGACACCCCTCAGAAGCAGGCTAGGTTCCGAGAAAAATCAGCAACTTCTGAGAAAGCAAGATGGATTTTTTTAAAGATAGAATTACATAACAGAAATTATGAGCATTAAAAAGGCAGGAGGGGTTTGTCAAGGGATTAGGTAACAGGGTTTAGTGGTCAAACATCCTGGTCATGCTACTTTCTGATTGGCTAGCTATTGTGGTCCTATCTTGGACTAAATGGATAATGTGATTGTGGTTGAGTACAACAACACTATTCAAATAAGTGAATAGGATTTGGGGGCAAGGGCTAGCTAGGGGCAATGGCTGTATTGAATCTGGGGGTCTGAGGTGTGGTTAAAGCCATATTGTATGGTTAAATCAGGTTATGCTTGCTGCTCAATGGCATCCATAAGGGAGTTATAATATTGGATTCCATCAGTATGATAGAAAGAGTATTAACTCTGGAATCTGAGGTTCATATCCCACCCCTGACAATTATTTGCCATGTGACCTTTCCAGACCTCAGTTTCTTCATTTATAATTTTAGAGAGTTGAAGCAAATGGCTTCTGAAGTGTCTTCCAATTCTAGAACTATGATAGAATGACTGTTACTGACATTAAAAAATTTGTCTGGAGAAAAATTCTGTAGATATAGTGAATGTGGTAAAAGAGGAGCTATCTCAGTGGACAGAATAACTCACATTTATGATTAATAGATAGCATTTAGATAACATTGCTTTAAGGCAAGCCTGCACAATGTATAGTCCAGAGGCCCACTTGCATCTCACCAAAGGATTTTGGGCATCCCACAAAAAATGTAGGGCTGCCACACACTGTCTCCTGTTGGTCATGTGACCTAAGGCAACCAGCTATTATCACTCTGTCTCTGCTCTAACCCATCTGCAACCTGAAAAAGCTTAGCTAATTTTAATTTTGGTCCCTACCTACTGCCAAGTTGTGCAGCTCCACTTTAAGGTTTGCCAAGTATTTTACATATATTTTCTCCTTTGTTCCTCACAACCCCCCTGGGAGATAGATGCAATTACCTTCCCCACTTTACAAATGAGGAAACTGAGGGTAAGAGGTTAAGTGGCTTATCCTGAGTCATGAGGCTAATAAGTATGTGAAGCAGGATTTGAACTCCGGTCTTCCTAATTCCATTTCTAGCACTGAGCCACCCAGCTGCTAAAGAGAAGTTATATAGGAGAGAAACCATAATAAAGCCATTAATTTAGGGATACCTTCAGCTAATGGGAACATCATAGAGATCATCAAATAATTAATGTGGGAATTTGAATGTGAGAAGACCTGTAGATAGAACTATCCTCTTAACATCAGAAAAATACTGGTGGAGAGAAAGCCTTTGAAATATAATGAACATAGGAAAGTCTTCATTCAAATTCACTATTAGACAGATGAATTAATACTGATAAGAAACCTTAGGAATGTAACTCATTTGTAAAGGCCTTCAACCAGAGATCACACCTTTCTCAACATTAAAGAGAAATTGAATATGCTAGCTGTAAATCTTGCAAATGAAATTTGCTTTGATATTTCTGCTAGGAGGCCTTTCTTCCTAAATCCAGGTAGTAAGATGTCACAAATGGTTGACCCAACAGAAGCAATTGATATAAGAGAATAAGCTTACTTACTTTGTTACGACAGTTGTTGGACTCAGAGTAAAGACACATATTCACAGTAATGGTGTTAGTTCTGGTTCTAGTCCAGATAAGCACTGATCTTTCCTTGTCTCCCTTTCCTCCATGGTACCAGCAGCCATAGTCCTCGTAATCATGGTTGATAGGAGGTACATGGTGTAAGCAAACCAAAAAGTCTGAAGAGGTAGGGGGCCACACTGATGGGGGCTTTTTGTGCCATCACTGGAATGCTAGCACAAAGTTTTCTGTTACTGCATACAAGTCCTCCTCCAAAAGTCTCAATGGCTTCCTGTTGCCTCTAGGATAAAATAACAAACTCTTATAATTAGCATTTCAAAACCATCATAATCTGGCTCCAGATCACCATTCCAGATTCATCACACATTCTTCCTCTCATGTTTTAATTCCAACAAAACTGTCCTAGTTGAGATTCCTCAATCACATTATAACTTTCATCTCTATGTCTCCCAAAAGCTATCTCCCATTCCTGAATGTACTTCCCTCCTCACTTTTGCCTCTAAAGTTTTACCCTTCCTTTAAAGCTAAACTTAAGTTCACCTTCTACATGAAATCTAAACTTACTCCCACCAGTTACTGGTGCCCCCCTTTAAATTACCTTGTATATACATATTTCAGATGTACAATATATAAAAGGTTCTAGAGACATAATTTCTGGGCAATTAATCATTTTATTAATTATTGCCAGCTGATAATGAGTAAAAGGAGTCAGTGGCCCTCTTGACTCCAAAGACCCCTCATTGAACCCACTCAACACGTATATGCCCTTGGAAGAGTAGGTGTTCCTCAGGATAGAAATCAACTATGATTGGTTAACAAATAATGAGAGAATGAATATAATAATAAGAGATGGGCTTATTCTAACAAGGGTCTGGGTGATATGACTCTGATCACTCAGTTTAGACAAAGAAACTTATCTCTTCCCAGACCACCCCAGTCTAGGGCAATCTAGACAAAAGAGGGAATCCACTTCCATTCAGACCTGTCTGATTAAAACACAGTGGACTAAAGTTCACCACTTCCCCTAGACTTGAATTTCTCTATTTTTTGATCAAATATAAGTTTTCCCAGTGAGCTACTCAAATAATTAAGGGAAAAACCTTAGTGCTAATTCAATTGGTCATTAATATAAGAGAGAAATAATCATTTCTGTCATAAGGATGAATAAAGCATTAGTACAAGTTTACTCTGTGACAGGCACTGTGCTAAATGCAAGTAATAAAAATATAAGCAGGCAAAGCTGTCCATACCATCAAAGAGCTTTGAGTTTACAGTCTAATGGGAGAAGGTAACACATATGGTGGTTCTGAAAAACAAAGATGGAAGAAGGGAGTGATGAGACAGGTAAGGAAAGGAAGGAAATGGAGTCTGGAGAGAGTCAAGGGGAGAGTGAAGATGTAGGTTTGAATCCTATTTCAGACACTTAAATTATTTGACCATTGGCAAATCATCTAATTTCCCTAAGTCACAATTTCCTCAGCTGTTCAATGGGAATGATAATGGCACTTTCCTTATATAGTTGCTGTGAAAATCAAGTGAGAGAATGTATATAAAGTTCTTTTCAATTTTTAAATATATACATTTCAAGTATTATTATTATTCACCTAAAGCAGAAATTCTCTCTTTTGTTTGACCTTTCTTTTGTCTTCCACAAAACCAAAAAAGTAATTTTTCATACTTAGCATCTATCATCAGCTTCCATTCCTCCTGACCTTTAGCTCTTTCAGCATCATCATATTCTCCTTGATTTTTCATCCTTACATTCATCTCCTTTATATGGTTACATTAATCTTTTTAACATCTAAAATGGCTAATCCACTGTAATAGACCACTATTGATACATCCATTTTGGGACATCTATCAAGCATCCACAGTTTTCTTTAGACCACTTCCCCCTTCCTTTCTCTTGGAATGGCTTGTGTTGCTATCAAAATTCCATTATTGAGACTTCCGAGCTCACTTAGGATGGATTCCCATGAATAATGTTAGACCATGGGATGCTACCTATCTGTATTCCCAAAATATAGGGAGCAATGCAGACTATGCCCAGTTTTCATCTCCTTTATCATGAATTCTAACGTGGAGTCGTCACTTTCTCCCAAGGGTCCCATCAGTTCTATTTCAGCAGCTAGTTGTTCATTAGTCACAGTCAGATACAGAGCAGAGAACTGATGGTTCTCTCATCACATCTTCCACCTGTCAAAGAAAGAAATTATCGTTAAGGCAAGTCAAGAATCTGTCAGCTTCTCTGCTTTTCACAGAGAGCAAGAGTTCTAGCAAATGTCAGCATAGTTGAAGAACCCTTACCTTTAACCATCCTGGGTTTTTGATCTGTTTACTGAACACTTAGTCTATTTTCCCTTCTGTTCAGGTGTTCTATAGTATGCTGTCATATCACTATTGCATCTGGTGCTCCTGATTTAATTCCCATCTTTGCATCCTCCCTCATACTTCCTCCTTTCAGACCATGGATTTCCTCACAAGAATATGTATTTTCACACATTTAGGGATGAGAGAGAGTGTTAGATTTGGAGTCAAGACCTAGGTCAAAATGCTGTTCCTGGGACATACTATGTAATCATGGGAGAGGCTCAATTCTTTCATCTGTAAATTAAGATAATACCTATATTACCCACATAAAGGGCCATTGTGAGACCTAAATGAAATTATGTGTGTAAATCAAATCAAAAACATTAAAACACTACAAAAATATCATTTTTTCTAATATAAAATACTATTCCATTGCTCTTCTATAGACATAGTATGGTCATGAATACTGCCCCACCTAATCTCAGTGATGGCAATAAATCTGAAATCACTTATTTTGTTTGGAGATCACCCATTCACTTTGCTTAGGAATGTCCCCCCCGGAAATCCTGGCTGCCCTCTCGAACCTGCTAATTCCTTTGTAATGTGCTTAGATGTGGTCATAGCCTATCCCAGTGGCACAGGATAAAGAGATGTGGACAGGCTGTGAACTGGAGGGGACATTCCCTTCAATGAGATCATAAATTCATTGTACAACTGAAGTGAGTTCACAATATTTTTGTATTGTTAAAAATGAAGAACAATGAAATATTCTGCCGTACATACTAAATGCTATGATTTTGTTGCTCTATCCAGAAATATGAGTATTAATTGAACATAGAATCATAGGATTATGGACTGCTAATATTTAGAGATGGAAGGGACTGTAGAGGACAGCTGGTCTGAGTTCTTAATTTTATAGATGATTAAGTGAAAGCCTAGGCTAGTCTAGCAATTTGTCACATGTTGGATGAGTAGAATGAGAAAGCTTTCCTTCAAAATACCATTTTCTTTGCTTTGGAATCCCAGGTGAATATATTAATGAGGTATAATTCGTCCTTTCCTCAAAATGAAAAAGAAAAAAGAAATGGAAACTTCCTAATGACTCAGTAAATCAAGGACCTGAAATTGGGTTTAAAAGCAGAGAGAAAGTTCTTTTGTTCTGGGAGATGGAGGCAGGGTTGATGGTTGACATCTGGTGTTGTATTTACAGAGAAGACTGATATTTTCACACCCTCCAATGACCACTAAAAGCCCCACAAACTTCCCAAGCACTAAAAGTAGACAATAGAGGAGACAAAAGAGAGATAGATGATAGATAGATAGATAGATAGATAGATAGATAGATAGATAGATAGATAGATATAGATAGATAGAAGCATACCACAAATACACACCCATACACATATGTATAAATGTATCTCAGAGAAAACTCTAGTCTATCTTTCAAAGCTATAAACTCTTCCTTCTTCAGAAATCCCCATTTCCATAAGCCAAAACTAATGATCAAGCATGTTGAGCATTCATTTAGGCCAAAGCTAACCTCACATACTGCATTTAACGTTTAGACCAAAGCCCTCACATATTATATTTAATGAAAAATGGATTTTCCAGTGACCTACAGGAGAACAGAAGAGTCAAATAGTAGAAACTGACTAGGCCAATGCCCTCATTTCATGGAGGCACTACAAGATCAGGGAAACATAGACTAAAGGCCAGGAGGGGCCTCAGAGGTCATGATGTAAACTGACCCCACTCATTTTACAAATGAAGAAATTGAGCCACCAAATGATAAAAAGCCTTGTCCAAGGTCATACTGCTAGTAAGTGACAATCTTGGATTTGAACTGTTCTCTTTCTACTACATCATTCCTTCTCTCAAGGAGTGGGGAGAAAACAGGTAGGTTGATTCTCCACACTAAAAGCTGAGTCTAAAACTGCTGTAAACTAATAGGATCATTCTATATGGAATAGTGTGATTGGAAAAAAATATATACACACATAGGTATGTGTGTATATCATTTCCTCTCTAGAGGAAAACACAACAATTTAATCCAACAAGCAATGCATTGGGCTCTATTTCAAAATCCTTATGTGATCTGTGAAGAAACAAAGAGATAAATCCTAACCTATTATATCTCTTTCCTTTACCAGTAACAAGTACAGATGCCAGCAATCCATGAAAGTTTCCCAATGATTGGGCTAGCAAATGCATTCTGATATTCGGCTCCAGAATAAATAGGGTGATAGAAGGAACAGAGATTATGTAATCATAGTACTGAAAAGGACCATCTAAGTCAAGTCCACCATTTTAATAAATTAGGAAAATGAGGCCCAGAAAAATGAAGACAGAAGATATATATGCTTTTAGGAAATATATATACTGGAGGTTGAGATAGAGTGAAAACCTAAGACTCCCAGGTTCCTTCTCATTAATTAGATGATTATCTATAAGGATAGTCATCCCCTTCCTTCCCTCCTTCACAGGGATGATGTTGTTGGTGTTTTTTCTCCCAGAAAGGCAAGAAAATCTTTAATTGGCTTCAGGGACTGAGACTCAAGCAGAGCCTTCCTAGACACAACTTCCTGGAGGCCTCTGGCTGAAATAATATGGCTTACTGGTCACCTAAAAGCATAAAAACATCCACTGGGGTCTTTCAGACTTGGCTGTAGTTGTAACATGTCATGTTTCCATATGGAGGCCATGCCTGCCCAAGTTAAGAGTTATAATATACTTGTTGAATATCCATTCTATGCTACAGCAAAGTAATAAGCTTCCTTTTTAATTAACTATTGAAAGACCTATGAGCATCTCATTTCATTCCAACACCAAACTTAAATTAACAGGGAACCAGATAGGACTCTCATTACATTCCTAAAACTTCCTTCTCATCTGCTACTTAGGGAATATGCATGCTTTAAGATGGGAAAATTGGGCTCAAGGAAACTAAAATCTAAAGCAGCAAGGTGGCTTGTTAACTCAAGAGCTGGACCTTGCATCAGGATGACCTAAACTCAAATCTGATGTCAGACACTTATCAGCTGAATGACCCTGTGCAAATCATTTAAAGTCTGTCTACCTCAGTTTCTGAATCTGTGAAATGGAGATAATAATAGCATCTATTTCCCATTGTTATGAAGATAAAATGAAATATTTATTAAATGCAATTTAATTGCATTTATTGGCAATAATTGATCATAATAATTAACTCTGGTAAAGAATGTTAAATATTCCTCAAAAAAGCATACCACTAAGGAAATTTCATGCAACATGAAAGCATTCCTGACCATTACCAGTGTACTCCATGGATAACTTTCCTCAGTCACCAAATCTCATAGATAGCTTTCCTTGACAACCACTGGATTATTTTAAAAGTGAAATTGCCCAAAGTTTTTTATCACAAGGCATATTGGGGCCATTGTATTCAGCAAAATTGCTGTGTACAGAAAGAAGACAAATGAGTGGATTTTGTTTCACTTCTTTAGAACGCAAAAGAAAGGATCAGCAAGAGAGGATCAGGTTATTTGTTGCCTGCAGTTAACCACTAGACTTTGTCAATACCTTATTGATTGAAATGACACGACATTCAAAATTATAAAATACCATTTGAACAAATCCCAGTGAGGGACAGTAGAGCCAAAATACTTTCTTTTAAGTAAAATGCATTTCCTTGGCTCCCACTAAGTTTCATTTCATCCTATATAGGCCTCCAGTGTCTAAGAAAAATCAAAATGCATTGAAACCATAGATAATATCCTTCATGCTCTAGTCAGAAGGGCACTGTATTTATGGTCAGAGAACATGGTTTTAAATCCCAGCTCCTACCTCTTAATGGAAGAGATACCTTAGACCAGTCAACTAACTCCGACTGGGCTTCCTTTAATCATCTGTTAAAAGAGTGGATTGAAGTAGGTGACTTCTGAGATTGTATCAAGTCTTAAGTATACAGTCCTACTACTATTCCAATTTGAATGTTTCCCTTAGTTATTCTTAATGTCATCTTAAATTTGATTAATTCTCACCTGTTTAAGGTTAAGTGTGAAGCTTTCTGAAGCATATACTAGGAAAGTTAGTGACCAAGCACTTATTTAGTGATAGAGAGCACCACAAATGTCCCTTCTAGATCTAGGATTCCATTCTCATGGCAAAGCACAAATTCTATAATTGTAATTGTTCATTAATTCATACTCAAAATTTGAAACATTTTAGAGCACTAGCAATATGGGGAGTAGAGCTGTGATTCGTTGATATAGGACACAGAATCATTTCCAGGTACTCCATGATCTGTTGATGGGTTTTCTTCACTTTATAGTCAGTATATTTTTACTTTATACAAGTCATCATTTGGTCTACACTAGGGGTTTTTACCTGGGTTCCAGGAATTTGCTTTAATGTTTGATAACTATTCCAATATAATTGGTTTCTTTTCTAGCACCATGTATTTTATTTTATGCATTTAAAATGATATTCTATATAAAATTCATTTGTTTTTCTTTTGAACATGATCATAAAAATCTGTTTTACTTGACTATCCATGTTTGTAATAAGATTTTGTTATTCTTTCATTTTCAATTTGAGGCATGGGGGAGAAAAAACAGATTTTGCTAACTGAAAAAAATTAAATTTATTTTAAAAACAATATTCTGATAAAGAGTTTACAGGTTTTAAAAGACTACCAAAAGGATCAATGACAAAAAGAAAAAAGTGAAGAATCCCTGGTCTAGGCCATGAGTCATATAGTGATACTAATTCTTTTAGTATCCACATATAAGTCATATAAAATACTAGAAAAAATATTTCTTGGCCCACTTAGGACAAAAAGGGAATCCTTTTTGTTGATAATGTCATTTATTAATAGGTGGGAGAGATAAGCTCTATTGTATTGCAGTAAACCACTCAATCCCAAAAGCAACTCAAACATACCCATCATGTCTGAAATTCAAGTATATTTGCCTCTTAATTTTGCTAAAGAGCAAGTAGCATTAAAAAGGAGGTGATGAGCTTGCCATGTCATTTATTTGAAGAGATAAGAAGTATATAATTTGTGTGTGCATATTTTTAACCCATGTTAAAAGATTTTATCCTGCAAATTTGGAGCAACAGTAGAATGGGTCAAAATGTTTTATAGATGGACAGCAATATAGACAAGGATAGAGTTCCATACAGCCTCCTTTACCCATAGGGCAGCATGCAAGGTGATTCAAATGTTGAAAGGTGAGTGACCCTGGTAGAAGTCATAAAGCACCTGTTTTCAAACTAAGGGCTTGATTTTCAACAAAGGGACTTAAAAGGCAGCTGTCACATCACCACAGAGCATGGAAGTCCTCTGGCTAAGTGTGGTAGAATTATAACTGCAAGTTTAAGAAGAGTTTCAGCTTCTATGTTACTAGAATTCAGTGCAGTTAGGCCTTAAGTATATCAGCACTGTGAAATAGGAGTCAGGCCTGGAAAAGTGGGACCAGGGACTCCTCTGGTTATTCAGATCTCTTCAGAGGAAGGTTTCTATCACATCTATCTAGGTCAGAATGAGAGTTTGTACTTGGCCATGACAATAAAAATGCAGGAATGGATATGAAAAATGTTACTTATAATTGACAGGACAGAATTGATTAGACAAAGCATAATGGAGACTCAAGAGCTAAAGAAATTACTAGTGCTATAGTCATCAAAGGAAGGATGAATAGTGATGCCAGAAAAAGAAATTTTAACTTAGAAGGAGAAACCAGTTTAGGGAAAAAGATAATCATTTCAGTTTGGTTATATTATCTTTGAGGTTCCAGTTTAATATCCAGATAGAGAGGTTCCAACATAAGTTAAAGATACGGACCTAGAGGTTAGTGTGAGAGATGTAAGTTCAGGAGTCTTCTACCTCATTACATTTGTTGAAGCTTTGGCAATGAATGAGATTGATGATGTATGGAATGTAGAGAAAGAGAATGAAAAGGAAACATCCCTTAAAAATTACAGAAGCATTACGGATAGAGCAGCTCAGTTATCCATCTAGGTTATCTCTGAATTCCGGCGGCAAAGCAAAGAAAATTAGTTAAATCCTTAGATTCTAATTTTGCTAAATAAAAACCCAGACAACAAAATGAATGGAAGGAGAGAGGGGCCAAGCTCAAGAAGAGAATGCAGAGCTAGACAAAAAGAGTGATTGTTAGAGAAGTAGAAGGCAAAGGAAAACCAAGTATCTAGCAGGAGGAAACATTCAGGAATGCAAGAAGCTAAGGATAAGGACAGAAAAAGAAAAGTCATGGTTTTTAGTGACCAGATAACATCTGAGAAGACAACTTCCATGAAGTAGGGTAGGTAGAAGCCAGTTTGCACAGGGTTGAAGAGATAATAGGCAGAGATCAAAGATGCATTAGTTAAAGGATAACCTTTAGAAAAGACAAGAGGAAATAGGATGTAGGTACAAGATTAGCCTTAGTGAGCAGATGAGAGAGATCTTTTTTCTGTGACGAAAGGGAATGAAGACAGAGTAGGTAACATGATCACATTTTTTATGCAAAAAAAAAATGATTAATTTTACCTCTTGAGATCTCAGTTTACTCATCTATGAAAAAAGATAAGGTTGAGTCCTGTTGCATTATTTTTGCATGTATAATTCATTAACTTAGGTTATGCCCAGTGGTGAGTGGTGTATTGTGGTTATGAGGTTTGCCCTTCATTTTTCAGAAAGGATCATGACATCAGATGATGGCATGAATTACAGTTGAATTGGATTTGAATGAGGGAGGGCTGTGCAAAGTCAACATCCTCACTTTCTCCTCCAAAGCCATCTGGATGCAGTAGCCAGATATCCATCAGGATGAGCAGATTGTCCCGATGCAGTGGGAGATTTTGGCCTTTTTAATCTAAGGTCTTTCTGAGTTCTCACTTTGAGTGAGGCAACACCCCATTCAGTGAAGTGAGTCAAGGGATGGCACCTTTAATCAAAAAAAGAAATCAAACTGGGAGGGGAAGACCCTCAGGGTTGCTGACCACAAGAGAAACAATTACTACTTACAGTCACTCTGAGCCAGAGGGCCCAAAGAATAACCATCAAGTGGTCTGGTGGCAAAGATCTATTGTTCAATCAATGAGATCCAGAGATCAGAAAAGGGTTTAAGGCCTGGTCTTTGGGAAAAATATCTAGCCAGTAAACCCCAAATTAACTAAGTAGGTTTTGGCCATCAAAATTTACCTTCCTTTGGGTAGAAAACCTTCAGGTAAGGGCATGATACCTGAGGGGAGAAGGAGAGGAAAGAGGAGGGAAGAGGGAAGGGGGTGAACTGGTAAATATTTTTAACAAATAGTTCTCTAAGGGGGAAAGGTACACACAACATATGTTTAAATTTAAACTGCACTGTTAACATTTTCTCTATCACTTTCATACATCCAGACAACCAACAAAATAACAAAGCAAACACTGATTTGTGTCATTTGCTGATTTCCAAGGTATAAATGTTCACGTCGAAAATTTAACAATCAACTTTCAGGAGCTGGTACAAGAACATCCCTGGCTGTGCTACAGAAGAGAGGGGATAAGGAAAATAAGAAAAGAGCAGGTCATTGGGTTTAACATATTATGGAAGGGGTAACTCTTTAGGTAAGTCTCACCTTCCCAATACACTGATATCACTTCTTTTTTATTAAATCACTATGCAGAATGCGATTCTGCTAATCTTATCCTCTTACCATTGAACAAAATCTAGTCCACTATTCCACCTCTGAAACTGAGGAAACCCACCATTAAAACTCCTCTTAGTTTAGCCTAGGTTTTGTTCAGAGCTATAACTAACAATTTTCACACCTGGGGCAAACATCACAGAGTAGTGCACAGTTTCTTCACCTTTTTTTGTCCCAGACTCCTTTGGTCATCTGATAAAGCTTGGTTGTCCCAGAATTTTGTTTTTAAACTCCCGGGGCCACATTTATCTTATCTACTTAATCTATGTATGACCTTTTTGGGACAGGTGGGGAAAGTATGAGTTACAAAACTTGGAGCCACACTGACAGGCAAGGGAAACTTGCCCTGAGACACAAGGTTTCATTGCTGCTAAATGACCACCAGAAATGCCAGCTCCAGTCACCTAGCCCTATTTATAGATCTAGTTTTGCTCACATTCTGCTTCTCAAATCAATGCTCAATACCCTTCATAATCTGTGACTTCTAATCAGTTGCTGCATAAACCTTAGTCTCTCCTCTGCCAATATGTAAGTTACTAGGGAGCCACCATTCAGCCTCATTTCTCATTGCTCCATAAACCCCCTCCCCCCACACCCCACCTCCTTATAACTTACCGACATCTTTCTGTGCGTGCTGCGCACCAGGCTTCAAAAGAGCATTCTATCTCTTTGCGGGGTGCTGGGTTAGAGTACTTATTTTTTCACTTTAGTCAAGGATCAATATCAAAAGTATGAAGCAGAAGTCTAGTTCTTTGCCATCGTTAACTGGGACACTTGGCTATAATTCATACATCTCATGCAGTCACACAATTAGTCTGACCCCAGGGCTTATCTCAGAATTCCTACATAGTAGATAATAAGTCCATAATCCTATTTATTTTCCTCCTTATAACTGGGAGTTACTGGGGCATATACGGAGGTGAATGACACATAGTGAACCATTAATGAGGCCAGAAACAGAAACCCAGATCTCCTGACTCCTCATCCATTGGTCTAATCCTTAGACTATACCTGAGTTGATGGGCCAGAAGTGTCAGCTTTAACTTGGTTCCTAATGAAGGGAAATGCCAACAATGTCGGTTTCCATTCTTTCTCTAACAGGGTAAAGTCAATATCTGTCAGTGGCATATGGATATTTACCAACTGTAAAAGGAAAGAATGCTTAGGGGAAAAAAAGGCTTGCAACCTTCTTAACAATGTCATAACCTCTCCAAGGTTAAACAGAGACAAACAAAAAAATGGCCCTCAAAAAAATAAAAACATTTGATAAAAAAAAAAGTTCCCTTTAAAGGTTGGAATAAAAATCTCACTGAATTGTTTCCTTTTTTTTTTCTTTGAAAACAGTAGACGATGATACTGTGAAAGAAAATCATACAATTATGTTTAGGCATTGAAGTCAGAGCCCTGAAGCAAAACTATAAAGTTCCCCAAGGGTATATTTGATGTTCCTTCATCCACCTTCTGTGCTCTATCTATCTCATGCTCCCCTCCTTCAGCATTTCTAGGCACCCAATATTCCTTTGCTGCCTTATCCCTCCTGTGAGGGAAGAAAGAGACAGATCTACTATTTCTCACAAAGGTGTTAGTGGCTAAAGGCCCTAACCCACTCTTCTGTTCTAATTATTGAACTCAACTAGGTGCTCCCAATTATCTGACTCCCATCTATGGGGCTTAGGCTGCCTCAAGAAGTGCTATATTAAATCTCTAGGCATAAGGCCAGTAACTGCCTGGAGGTATTCTGGAAGGAGAGATGAGTAGTCAGTGAATTCCAGGGATAGGAAAAGGAAAGAGCAGCCTGCACAAATTCACAGAGCAGGAAATAAAAGATTCCAGGAATTTGACTGGTTTGCCTGAAAGGTCCAAAGGAAGGTTTAGAAGGTTTAGAAAGGTGTATTGGAGCCAGACTGTGAAGAGACTGAAAAGTCATGCTAAAGAGGATTAGTTTATCTTATACATAACAGGAAACTATCAGTCACATCAATTTTGACAGTTTTGTAAAACATAGCTGATTCATCCTCTGACACAAAAATACATATCTTGGATCACATTTCTATAGCACTTTAATGTTTACAAAATAATATATAAATATATCTGTGTATGTATGTATAGATAGATAGATATAATTTCATAAGATTTCCACTAAAATGCTTATGTGCCATTTTTATTATCAGTCAGGGGCATCATCATCAATCATATCACCATCATCATCATCATCATCACCATCTTCCTGAGATGGCTAAATTCACAGCAGATAGAGCACTGGACTCAGAGACAGAAATGCCTGAATTGAAATCCTGCCTCAGATACTAGCTGAGTAGTCCTGAATAAGTCACTTAACATCATCTGCCTCAGTTTCCCCATATTTTAAATGAGGGAATTAGTCTAGATGGCTTGTAATTCTAGCTCTAAATCTCTAAATATATTCTTTCTATTCTTAGCCCTGCTCTTAAAAAATATCACCTGTAACTATTGCTTCATTTCCTCTTCTCTCTCTTCTAAATCCTCTACAATTCCAACCTCACCACTTCAACTGTCCTTTCTAAAGCCATCAATGGACTCTTAAGTGTCAGATGCCTTTTCTCAGTCCTCGTCCCTATCGACTTCTCTTCCATATGACGAAGGTTTTTGTGGTATCGTTCTCTTCCTTTCTCTCTGACCATTCTTACTCAATCTCCTTTGCTGGACCACTGTTCATAACAAAGAGCTATGACTATTATAGAGATGTGCTGGAGATAGCTCTTACCAGCTCTGGAAAACCAATTGTTAAATTTTCTGTGTGAATATTTGCACCTTGGAAGTAGATAAAAGTTACAAATAAGGGATTGGTCGATTGTATTATAGATTTGTCTAGACTCAAGAAAGAGATGGAGAAAATATTAATAATGGAAGTTAAATTTAAAATGTCTCATATATACATTTTTCTACAGAGTTAGTTGTTCAACATTTACTATCATACCCCTAGTATTTCAAGGCTTTGTCCTAGACCCTCTTGCCTTTTCTCTCTGTCTCTGTCTCCATCTCCCTCTCTGTCTGTCTCTCTCATCCTTTTATCAACTCATATGGGTTAAATATCTCTATTTTGATGACTAATAGATCTAAGTATCCTGCACTCGAGTGCTGAATCACGAGATGTCTGTGATCATTTGAGCCCTGTTTTCTAAGTGTGGAAAATAAGACTCAGGCTAAATGACCTGCTGAGGGTGTCACATAGATATCAAATGTCTGAGGTAAGATTTGAACCAAGGTCTTCTTAGAGTCTATCCATTATACCATGAGCTCTCTCTTTAGATATACAGAGGTTTAGCGTTCAAAGGATTTAGCATAAAAATATTTTAGTATAAGTTTTAGTATAAAGTTTAGTACATAAGTTTAGATTGTTTTAGTGTAAAATGCTTTCGTATTCCCAACAAATTGCCTTAATCTTGTTAGTAAAGTAGGATAAATAGGAGTAAAACTGGGGATTTTAGGAGAGAAAATTGGGAAAACCTACAATGAGAAGTAGGGAATTAGAGAAAGATGAATGTGTAGCCATGCAATGTAGCTCAATTGGGGTTAAAGAGCATAAATGTGCAGTGTTCCCAATATACAAGGTTTTGTCACTTCCAGCAGTATCTAGCAGGTAGCAGATGGTGGAGGTCACCTGGGGTGGGGATTAGTAGGCAAGAACATCAGAGGAAACCAGACAGTTCTGGTGACTGGGTCTCTGGAGAATGAACTGAATTCCTGTGCAGTGCCAGCTCTGTAATTTCTCATGAGAAGTACAAACAACTGTTTGGAGTGGATTAAATACATTTTTAAAACATCCGTGTACCCATAGAATAGATCTTGGCACAGACCTAGTCATGAGATCCTATGATTCTGTATCAAACATACACTCAGTAAACTCCAGTGGCTTTCTTCTACTTCTAGGATCAACTAAAATGCCTCTGTTGGTCATTTAAAGCTTGTTATCTTCCTGGCCTTCTTGTACGTAATATACATTCATACTGGTCTATCGTCTGTTACTGACACAGGACACTCTACAATTTCTGCACCTTTCTATCAGTTACCCCCATATCCAGATCTCTCATCTCATGGAATTCCTGATTTCCCTTGAAGTTTCAACCCATGTGTCTCTTGATAAGGCCTTTCCTCATTCTCCCAGATGCTAATACCTTTCCCTCTAACACAAGGTTTCTCATTGTGTTGGTATATGGACCCTATAATCATCCATAGATAGATTTCAAGGGATCCATGAATTGGGATGGGAGGGGAAAAAAAGATATCTTTATTTTCCTTAAGCTCAACCTAAAATTTAGCTTTTCCACGTTATTCTGAGAAGGGGTCCAAGGGCTTCAACTACCAAAGGAGTCCACAACACAAAAAGGGTCAAGAACCCCTACTTGAAGATTACCTTGAATCTGCTTGACATAGGCTTTTAAAAAAATGTATTTATACCTATATATGTGTTTTGTATCTGTATACATGCTGTCTCCATTACTGTTTTCCTTTTCTCATTGTATCACTAGCATATTGTCTGTCAATGCTCATGGCTTGATTGATTGATCATATCACATGGAAGGGGAATTTGTTCAGCTTGCCATTTCCAAGGACAAAGGAAGGTCACATTCTATTCTGAAAGGAAAGCTGTCATTTAATCCCATGAAAAATTATATGTTTTACTTTAACAGCTTCCAAAACTCATTCAGCATTTAACAAGAGCTAAATAGCACTCCCTGCATTTCTCTTTGAAGTACTAGCAGCCCATTGCATTATCCTGTTATAGAAGTATGCTGGTGGTCTGAAAAGCTCTCCCAGCAGAATACAGTCTCTGCTAGGGACTATGAAAAAGGAAAGGCTTTAGCAACAGACCTTTATGTCTATTGTCTGTTGTCTCAAGACCCACCTAGCTAAATCTGGAGGGTCTCATCACTAGGGAGACAGCAAGAGAATTCATTTGTTAGTACTTTCCAAAGGCCATATACTAAGAAAGAGTGGGTTTACCCACACCATTATAGTCAGATCCCTGAAGTACTGAAGAAATTTCTACTTATTACGGCCAACCAAAAAAAGAATGTTTTCTTTCATGACTTTTTTCCCTCAATCATTTTTATATTTAAAGCATGAAGAATAAAAAAGAAGTTTTCAAAGTTACTGGTGCCAAGGCATTCAATCAGCAGTCTGTATGGTATTGGCGGACATCAAAGAGAGAAGATAATGGATAAACCACAGCTGTAAGCAGACACACACACCCCTTCCTCCCATCTGTGGCATCTAATAATTATTAAGAATTCTAACGCAAGGTAGAAATTTGTTCACCAAGGCTTAAGTGCTGGCGAGTTCTCCAAGTACATGGCAGACATTTTCAGTGTTATGTCGCCACCTCCTGGAAATAGGAGTAAACTCTTCATAAGGATTTCTTGAAAAATAATAAGAGTTTGGGGTTTTCTTTTTGTTTTTATTTTGCGTGCCTGTGCATTTGAAAAGTTTTGTCATTTTTTGCAAAATATGTTTTGCCTCTCACAAGGCTGGCCACAGAGTCAATAATTCTTCAGCTGCAATTCAACAAGAAGGTCTACAGAGTCCCAAAGAAATTGTGATATGCCCACACCAAAAAAAAAAAAAAATAGAGATCCATAACAGAAATGTAATCTTTGTCTATTAAATGAAAGATAAAACAATCTGCTAAGCAAGATGGAACAATGTTTATCTAGGAATGTTTATACTAGGATCCTAATCTAACATCATCCAAAGTTAATGCCATGGAATTGGATTTATAGGTGATGTGTATTATAGCAAGGTATTATAATCGTTGTATTACTAAATTATTATTCATCTTTCTGTGTGTATCACGAACCCCTTTATCAGTCTTATGAAGTTATGGACTCCTCAGAATAATTATTTTTTTATATATTTTTGAAGATTCAATAGATATTCCTTTGTAATAGAAAAATTACAACAGAAAGTAATTATATTTAATGCAGTCATCAAAAATGTATGAAGCAAAAAAAAGTTCATGGACCTTAGCTTAAGAACTCCAGTATCATATCAAGCTCTTTCTGGTATTCCCTGCAGTATAATAGATAGGATTAGTCTCTGTCTAAGGAAAACCTAAGTTCATGTGTCTTCCTGCTGAACACATACTAGCCATGTGACCCTGGGCAAGTGATATTTTGGGTCTGAAATGAGGTCTGAGTTTGGAGTCAGAAAACCTAGGTTAAGTTCTGCCCCACCATTTACTACCTGAGTGATGTGAAACTTAACCTCACTTACTCTTTCTGGCCTTAGTTCACTCATCTGTAAAATCAGGGCTTTGGACTAAATGACTTTTGAGGTTCCATCAATCTATGAAACCCAGTAACCCAGATAATTCTTTGACATTATAAATGAAAGAGCAAATGCTGATGTGTGTTTTTAATAGGAATTTTCTCACCAGAAGTTCCCCACTCTAATGATGATGTCACAACCCTGGACTCAAAACAACAAAGAAAAAAAACTTCTTGGATAGGACACAATACAGTCCTATTCTATGTGGAAGTCTCCAATACGAGAAAGTTGGAACCTTCACTTAAAGTGATAACTGGGATCGTATAAGAACCATCATAATAAAAAGGAAAGATCTCTGTATTGGGTATTAAGGTATTGGGTACTGGATATTAAGAAACTGAGAGTGGGTTCTGCCACTAATAGCTTTGTGACTTTGATTAAGTCACTTTCTCTGAACTTTTGTCTCCTCTGACCAAATCTTAAAATGAGGGGGCTGAGGTTCCATGAATAACTAATAGTTGTAAGACAACAACTTTCTATTGAAACTGGAACGAATGAACAAACCAGCATTTGTTAAACATTGTGTACCAAATACTCTACCAAGCCCTGGGTATACGAATGTAAAAAGCCAGGCAGTCCCTGACTTCAAGAATGTTACATTCTAATTGAGGGAAATAACATATGTAGAGAAGTGTTCAAGGAGATGGGGGCTGGAGGAGGGGGAGAAATGGGAGGGGGGTCAGAAGGGCAGGAATATTTTGACCTAGAAAATCAGAGACACATCATTTTCAGAAATGGTAGTCTTTGGCAGGCATGACCCTGAAGTGATTACAGCATTTTTTAATGCTTCAAAATATTTCATCTGTTAAGTTCTTGGGTGCTGTTAGAGGAAACTAATTCAGCAAAATAAAGAAAAAATACAGTTATCCACCTATGAGATACTTCAATTCTGAATAAAACCACTTCTGCACAAAGCAAGTCCCAGAAAGTCAGGCATTTGGAGAAAATGAGAAAGGAAATGTCTAAATGAGACAAATGTTTATTGGGTGCCCTATTGTCACCTTTTCTGGACTCTTTTTAATTTATCTATCAGTATCCTCAAGCTAAGCTTTGACTGCCTACGAGTTTCACTATTGTAACCCACCAGGACCTGTTCTTCTACAAATTGTCATATCCTCCAATATTAACTTTCCTTTTACCCAGTCTTCCATCAAATACCTGATTCCTTGGGTCTGAATGATTTCTGCTAAGGGTATATGGAGAAAGCAGGAGTATTGAGTTGAAGTTCATTTAGCCTGCTAAACATTTAGCCTGAATAACAGAAGGTTCTCACCTCATAGCAGGTGTGGGGGTGAGGGAAGATGTCAGGGAGTTAAAGTCAGCTAAGTAAAATTAATTCCTTCCTTGTGAGATTTTCAAATAATGTGACCAAGTGAAATATTTCAGGCACTATGGAAGTATGTCTTGCTTGTATCTTGACAACAAAACTGAAAGGTTGAAGGAACTGGGATTTATTTAGCCCTGAGAAGAGGAGACAACTTGCTTAGAGACAACGTACGATGGCTGCATGTATGTGAATGCTTGTTTTCTGCAATGCTCTGCTTGGTCCCATAGGATAGAATTAAGAGTTATGATGGGAAGCTTCAAGTTGAGACTTTGATAAACTTTCTTCCTGCCAGTTAGAGTTGTCCAGAAACTTGTGAAGTAATAGGCACTCCTCCACTAGTAAATGGCTGAATTGCCAGTTGCCTTTGGATATTAGATTGTAGACGAAGATTCCTAGTCAAGCATGTGGGCTGGATAAAATGACTTCCAAGTTGTCTTTCAATTAGTTCAATAGTTCTCAAAGTATGATTTGGAGAGGCCTTTGGGAGTCTGGAAAGAAGACCTCTTGCAAAAGGAGGCATTCATTGGAAGATGGCGGAGTAGAAAGATTCACATATGCTAGCTCTGAACCCACAGCCCATAAAATACCTGTAAAGAAGAACTCCCAACAAATTCTGGAGCAGTGGAAGCCACACAGCAACGGAGTGGAGGAGATTTCTGTTCCAGAGAGCCCTGAAAAATCGACACTAAAGGTCCCTCACGCACCAGACCCGGAGCAGAGCCCAGCCCTGCCTTGGCCTGCGCAGCAGGGAAAGGAGCGGATCCGAGCAGGCTTCAGGGACGGAATCTCCAGCAGCCTCACAGTTCACTCCACCCACAGGTGCAGAGGTTTGTGAGAGAGCCTGTTTGGCTGGCCTAGAGGGGAGCGGTGTGTCTCCGTAAGTCACGCCCCCTCGGGAGGCAGCAGCAGAGGCAGCAGCAGAAAGGAGCTCCCAAAGCAGACAGGAGCTTGGATCCATTGTTGAAGATCTCCACATAAACTCCCTGAGGGGACTGAGCCCCTTGTGGTGGCCCTGCCCACACCTGAGCACCTGAACTTAATCTCACACTGAATAGCAGCCCTGCCCCCCACCTGAGCACCTGAACTTAATCTCACACTGAATAGCAGCCCTGCCCACACCTGAGCACCTGAACTTAATCTCACACTGAATAGCAGCCCTGCCCCCACCTGAGCACCTGAACTTAATCTCACACTGAATAGCAGCCCCACCCCTGCTGAAAGCCCTGAGGCTGGGAAGCAGCATTTGAATCTCAAACCCCAAGCACTAGCTGGGTGGATTTGGAGGTGAGGTGGGTGTGGAAAGGAATCTCAGAAGTCAAGTAACTGGCTGGGGAAAATGCCCAGAAAAGGGGGAAAAAAATAAGACCATAGAAGATAACTTTTTTGGTGAACAGATATCTCTTCCCTTCCTTTCTGATGAGGAAGAACAATGCTTACCATCAGGGAAAGACATAGTAGTCAAGGCTTCTGAATCCCAAACATCCAAAATAAATATTCAATGGGCTCAGGCCATGGAAGAGTTCAAAAAGGATTTTGAAAATCAAGTTAGAGAAATGGAGGAAAAACTGGGAAGAGAAATGAGAGAGATGCAAGAAAAGCATGAAAAGCAGGTAAACACCTTGCTAAAGGAGACCCAAAAAATGCTGAAGAAAATAACACCTTCAAAAATAGGCTAACTCAATTGGCAGAAGAGATTCAAAAAGCTAATGAGAAGAATGCTTTAAAAAGCAGAATTAGCCAAATGGAAAAGGAGGTTCAAAAACTCACTAAAGAAAATAGTTCTTTCAAAATTAGAAAGGAACAGAGGGAGGCTAATGACTTTATGAAAAACCAAGAAATCACAAAACAAAACCAAAAGAATGAAAAAATGGAAGATCATGTGAAATATCTCATGGGAAAAACAACTGACCTGGAAAATAGATCCAGGAGAGACAATTTTAAAACTATGGGACTACCTGAAAGCCATGATCAAAAAAAGAGCCTAGACATCATCTTTCATGAAGTTATCAACAAAAACTGCCCTGATATTCTAGAACCAGAGGGCAAAATAATTATTCAAGGAATTCACCGATCACCACTTGAAAGAGATCCAAAAAAAGAAACTCCTAGGAACATTGTGGCCAAATTCCAGAGTTCTCAGGTCAAGGAGAAAATATTGCAAGCAGCTAGAAAGAAATAATTCAAGTATTGTGGAAATACAATCAGGATAACACAAGATCTAGCAGCTTCTACATTAAGGGATCAAAGGGCCTGGAATAGGATATTCCAGAAGTCAAAGGACCTAGGACTAAAACCAAGAATCACCTACCAAGCAAAACTGATATAATACTTCAGGGGGAAAAATGGTGTTTCAATGAAATAGAGGACTTTCAAGCATTCTTGATGAAAAGACCAGAGCTGAAAAGAAAATGTGACTTTCAAACACAAGAATGAAAAGAAGCATGAAAAGATAAACAGTAAAGAGAAGTCATAAGGGACTTACTAAAGTTGAACTGTTTACATTCCTACATGGAAAGACAATATTTGTAACTCTTGAAACTTTTCAGTATCTGGGTAGTTGGTGGGATTACACACACACACACACACACAGATACACAAATGTACGCATACACAGAGACAGAGAGCACAGAGTGAATTGAATAGGATGGGATCATATCTTTAAAAAAAATGAAGTTAAGCAGTGAGAGAGAAATGTATTGGGAGGAGAGAGGGAGAAATGGAATGGGGCAAATTATCTCTCATAGAAGAGGCAGGCAGGAGACATTTTAGTGAGGGGAAAAAGATGGGAGCTGAGAGAAAAACAAGAAGTTTACTCTCATTACATTCAACTAAAGGAAGGAATAAAATGCACACTCATTTTGGTATGAAAACCTATCTTACAATACAGGAAAGTGGGGGAGAAGGGGATAAGCAGGGTAAGGGGGATGATGGAAGGGAGGGCAATGGGAGGAGGGAGCAATTTGAAGTCAACACTCTTGGGGAGGGACAGGATCAAAAGAGAGAATAGAAGCAACGGGGGCAGGATAGGATGGAGGAAAATATAGTTAGTCTTACACAACACGACTATTATGGAAGTCATTTGCAAAACTACACAGATATGGCCTATATTGAATTGCCTTCCTTCCCAAAGGAAATGGGTGGGGAGGGAAGGATGAGGAGAAGTTGAAACTCAAAGTTTTAGGAACAACTGTTGAGCATTGTTCTTGCTACTAGGAGATAAGAAATACAGGTAATGGGGTATAGAAAGTTATCTGGCCCTACAGGGCAAAAGAGAAGATGGGGACAAGGGAAGAGAGGGATGATAGAAGAGAGGGCAGATTGGTGATGGGGAAATTAGAAAGCTCTGTGTATTGGGGGTGGGGGAGGGGACAAATGGAGAGAAAATTTGAAACTCAAAATTTTGTGAAAATGAATGTAAAAAATTAAATAAATAAATTTGTTATAAAAAAAGAGGCATTGAGCAGAATCTTGAAGGAGACAGTTTTCAAGATAAAGAATTTAGGAGGGAGGACATTTCAGCCATGGGTGAAAATGAGTGCTAAGGATATGAAGATGGAATAGCCAGAAAGCCAGTTTGGCTGGAATGTAGGGTATCTAGAGGGGAGTGATGTGTCATAAGTGTGGAAAGGTAAATTGAAACCAGATTGTAAAGTTTTAAATGCCAAACTGAGATGTTTATATTTCATTCTAGAGGGACTATAGCTGCTCAGTCATTGTGATCCCATTTGGTGTGTACTAGGCAAAGATAGAGAGTGGTTTGCCATCTCCTTTTCCAGCTTATTTTACAAATGAGGAAACTGAGGCAAACAGGGTTAAATGACTTGCCCAGGGTCACACAGCTAGTAGATATCTGAGGCCAGATTTGAATTTTGGAAAATGAGTCTTCCTGACTTCAGGCCTGACACTTTATCCACTGCCTCACCTAGTTGCCCTATAGAGGGCATAGAGAATGACTGAAATATATTGACTGGGGCAAGGAATGGAAGATAGGGGTGGAAGATATGCTTAAACCTAAGTTTAGGAAAATTTAGTGGCTATATGGAGAACAGAATGGAGTGGGGAGAGACTTGAAGCAGGGAGGCCAACTAGGAAATTATTGCAATAATCTAATCAATAATATAATACTCTAATAATATATAATAATATAATCAAGAGAGGATGAAAACCTGAACTAGAACAGTCACTATTTAAATGGAGAGAAGAGAGTTTCATCTAATATGCTGTGCAGGCAAAAAAGACAAAATTTGGCAACTGTTTGAATTGTGAGGAGAGAGGGAGGAGTTAAGGAAGGCATCAAAGTAAAAGCTAGTGGTTCTATTGATAAATAAGGAAGGAGGAAGTAGAGATGAGTTCTTAGACATACTGAGTTTGATGCCTCCAGAACCATAGGTGCAAAATATCCAGTAAGAAGTTTGTGATGTTGAGAATGAAGCCCAGGAAAGAGACTAGAGCTGAATATGCAGCTCCAGGAGTCATCCACATAGAGATAATAATAATACTCATAGGAGATGATGAAATCACCAAGGGAGAGACACAGTTTGGAATCCAGCAAAAGAGAACCAAAAAGAGCAACAAGACAAGTGGGCAGAGATCCAAAAGAAAGAGGTGTCATGAAAACTGACCAAGAAGAAAGCATTCAGGGAGGAGAAGCCAACAACAGAAAATGCTACAGAGGTCAAAAAGAAGGAGAACTGGAGAAAGGCTTTCATATTTAGCTATTAAGAAATTTCTGTTAATTTGGGGAGAAGCAATTTTAGTTGAGTGATGAAGTCAGAAGCCAAATTATAGTTTTAGAAGAGACTGAGAGGAGAGGAAGTGGAGGGAATGAGTGTAGCCATATTTTTCAAGATCGTTGGACATAGGAAGGGAGATATAGCATGGCAACTTATAGAGATGGATCCCATGAGGATTTTTTAAGAGTGGATAGATTTGAGCATGTTTGCAGGCAATAGAGGATGGACTAGTAAACTGGGAAAGACTACAGATTAGAGATTGGTAGGTATTATCTGCTTAAGACAATGACAGTGGATGAGATCAAGAGTATGTGCAGGAACATTAGCCTTGGTGAGAAAAAGGACCATCTCTTCAATGGAGGCTACAATAAAGGAGCAGTTGGTAGGGGCTGGTGTGAGAAGGAGTGATATCAGGGGTTTTGTGAATTGAGAAGATGGAGTCACAGGAAATGGGCTCAGTCTTTTTGATAAAGTGTAAAGTGAGGTGCTCAGATGAGAGAGTAGAGATCTTGTGGAAGGATTAAGGAAAGAAAAGCAGATTTGGAATCACCTACAGCAAATGGGGGAAAGCATCAGTGATGGAGGAGTACAAAGACCATCTGCTTCAATGAAGGCCCAGTTGTGATGCAATAGCATGAATTCATGATGGACCTAGTCAGTGTAAACATGCAATGTGTTCCAGCTGTGTTCATCAGTACATGAGTAGGGTTACAGGAGGGAGATGACGGGAGTCATCAAAGGTTGCGCCAAACTTGGCAAGGCATAAGCAATTAAGAAGTTAGTGTTTTGAGGGTAGAGAATAGGGTAGAATTTACTTGGCTAACTAAAATGCCGAGACTTGGAAGGGAAAAGAGTGTATCCACAGGGATAACAACCTGGGTAAGTTTTAAGGGGTAGATGGAGGTATTGGAAGTCCTAGCAAGAACTATGAATTAATTTAGGAGGAGTAAGATGTAATAAGCATTGGAATGACATATAATTATGCTAAAATAAAGGATTTCAGAGCTCTTTAACATGGAAATGGAAGAAATTGTGAAGGATCAAGAATTTAACTATGCCTGTATTTGGCTGAAGAAAAATGCAGGAACAGGTCATGGGATCCGAGTAGATTGAAGAACTAGGAGGCAGCAGTTAGGGATTGAGGAAATAACAATATGTATATAGAAGGAGCTGACTGTAAGGGCAGAAGTTGGTGTGGAAAGTAAAACTGTGATCCTGAAAAAGGTAAGATAATATCCTGAGGGCAAGTCGGCAATAATCTGTCTGTTTTCAATCTCTTTGTAAGACAGATTCTAACTACATCACTTTCCTTTTGCAACTGACCCCAGAAATAGTCTGACTACCTTTGCTATCTACTCAGTCCCATCTGTCCTTTCCAAACCCCTCTCACATTCTTATGTTCTGAAAGTTGGGCTGTGACTTAATGGATAATGTTGGCTATAGCCCTCTGTTTCCTTGGGTTAGGTGACCACAGGAAGAGATAGAACCACCCTCTTGACCCAGACTTAAGAAAGCATCTCTGAGTCCAATCACTCTCAAGGAGAGCTCCAAATAATGAGTGGATTGACTTCTTGGGACTGGAGTGAGATCCCAGGGACTGACATGCCAGAGTATGACAGCCTCAACAATTCAAGAACTAAACTTCTGTGTGTTTCAACTCCGTGGGTTTTTTCAAAATGTTAAACAAAATTTCATTTAAGTCTTTTTGTGTGTAAATATATGCTTGCATATGTATTTATTCATATTTATATACCTTTTTAACATTTGTAAAGTACCTTCCTACTGTAGCAGCAGGTAGCACAAATATTATAAATGAGTAGAGAAACTTAGGGATTTAGAGACTTGCTCAAGGAAACATAACTAGTAAGTGGCAACACTGGGACTTGAACTGCCTGTGGCTCTTCCCATAAAACCACCTCTCAGCTCTTAGGCTGTATATATTACACATCACTTTTGCTCAGCTCCCCTTTTTTATATACTCTGTGTCAGACTTCCCTATACCAACCATGGACCTGGTCAGTGGAAACAATGGCATGCCACATGGTAATCTGTCTTCCTTAAGGAGTTAGCAGCCAGGTGCCATGTACAATGAGGCACATAGGGCATTCATATAGGAGTCCTAACCCCCTACAAATGAAGCCAGTGCACCAATACTCCAAACTACAACTGCCTGCTCCCTCTCCCACTCTCTCACATGCTGCACTAGCTAAGGACTAATACATTAAATCCAGCCTTAGTACTGTCTTTTGCACCTATACACAGGCAAGACCCACTGGAGTTAAAACTGTGTGTGTCTTCTGCCCCTGTAGCCTTTGCTAATGAGTATTTTGTAGAGTTAACTTTTATGCTTTGAATAAAGGCCAAATAGTAATTAAGGTCTAGGGAAGGAATAATTAGTTTATTCTTGAATCAGTTGTGTTTATACTTCTATTGTTAAGGGTAATCTTTGATTAACTTAAAACCCCAGGCCTTGTTTTCCAATGCTGATGTAAGGAACTACTAATTGAACGCAAGTTCCTGCTGTAAGCTGTAAAATGCATAAAACTCAAACACAGGTCTGGAAACTCAAACAGTGTCATTTTCTGAAAAGCATGTTGATTTTAATGAAACCAGAAGAGCTTAAATATAACTAGACTTGACAAAAGAAAGTCCAAATAAAATCCTATTTAAATCTACTAATTATAGCCTCATGGATCTAGAAGTGGCCTCAGGAGGCATCTAATCTGACTCTTCCTTTTACAGATGAAGAAAACAAGGCGTAATGAGGTTAAGTAATTTTTCCATGTCACACAGGTGATGTGTCAGATGCAGGATTTGAACTCAAAAGTTCTGTGTTTCAAGTTAGAGTTCTTTGTATTGTATTATTTGGCCCCTCAATTGAGGTTCTAAGTAGTAGCTTCTTAATCAGTAGCTTCTTAATTTAGTCATCTCATATCCATAATATTCTAAATTTCTAGGAGAAAAACACCACATGAAAAGAAAATATTACTACTACCACCACCACCACTACAGAGAAAAAGGTGAGGAGGGGTGGGCAGGGACTAGGAAGCCTGTGTACTTTGGACTGGTTGTTAGTTTCCTAAGCAAAAACTTCCTTTCTTCCACATTCCTTCCGTCTTATAGGGCTTAAAAATCCCATTGGTTATAAAAGTGTAGGTGTGCCGAATAAGAGAAAATGAATGTAAATAAATTTATCTTCCTAATAAAATATGCCTTCAGTGAATTGAAAAGTCATTACCAATAATTCTAATATAGCTTTAATTAGACATGAATGATTGAAGACTATTATATTTAGACAAAGACCATGACCTAGCATTTTAAATGTTCTGAGTCCCAATGCCATTAGCCTTGAAAATATTTTTACCAGGTAACTGAGCTGTAGGTTTTAATTCCCCAATTCAAAATGAGAATAAAGTTATTTTAATTATGGTCAACTGAGTCAGGAACACTGAAGTTATTAATTGCAAAACTGTGATTTTTCATTCCACCCCCAAGAGACAGACACCTAAAAAGCGAGCATCTCATTAAAACATTTCCCCATGCATCAATTATCAAATCATGTGCCTTGATTACTTTATGCCATTGTAAGAGAACCTTTAACAAAAGATCAAAACATTAGCACTCACTCATTAAAAATATGACTTTTATGAAGAAAATGCTAGTTACTCTAATTCTAATAAAGACAGCTCTCAATTAGCCATGTTATGGAATTTCCACCCTCTCATAGTCAGGCCAAAGGGGATCTACAAGAGACAAAATCATAAAGTGTAGACATGAAGTGTTTCTCTCACTTCCTGCAGGCCCAATTTTTGGGGGAATTTATTCCCTAACCTAATATTGCTCCAAGTTCCTTGTTAATTAATGTTCCTTCTTAATTACTAGTGGTAACTGATCATTGAAATATTGACCAATATACTAAAGCACCTCATCTGGATAATATTTGTAAAAGGTTTTGTAAATATATTTGTAATATTTGTAAAAGGTTCAGGTAGAAGTGTCTCCTTACCCTATGTCCTTCGTCCCAAGTTGCTGCGGGGATCAAGAGGCAATACAAAGATAAATCCAGGGTTTGCCTTCTAAACACCGCCATATGGAGATGGAGTAGAAAGACAGACCTGTAGAAGCTCTCCCCAATAGCTCATAAAATACAAGTAAAAAATAACTCTAGACAAATTCTAGAGCAATAGGAGCCACAAAATGACAGAGTGAAAGAGATTTCCAGCCTAAGATAGCCTGGAATGCCAACAAGAAAGGTCTATCACATCAAGCTTGGAGTGAAGCCCAGCCCATTCTTGGCCGCATGGCATGGCAGGGACAGGACTGGAGCAGGCCTCAGGGGGTGGAATCCCCACAGCACCTATGGTTCCCAGATTGATCAACCCATAAACACCAAAGACAACTTCAAAGGTCAGTGAGAAAACTCACCTGGGTGAGAAGGGAACATGATCTACCCCTGGTTCCAGGTGGCGGCAGCATCCATTTTTATAACCCTCAGTCAAAAGACCTTGGGGGAATCAAGGAGCTGACTGGGATCTCAGCCCTGAGTGGTGGCCAGATCCTGGGAAGGACAGTGTTTTTGATCACTCACAGACAAGAGCACAGGCCAGGAAATGAATAAATTCCTCTCCCTTGATTGTGCCACCTTGGAGGAACAGAGAGCTTACAGTTCCCCAAACTATACCCTCCTCTTGATTCAAAAGTCAAATAACTGACTGGGAAAATGCCCAAAAAGGGGAAAAAATAAGACTATAGAAAGTTACTTCTTAGTGAACAGGTGTTTTCTTCCATCCTTTCGGATGAGGAAGAACAAGGCATACCATCAGAGGAAGACCTAAAAGTCAAGGCTTCTGTATCCAAAACCTCCAAAATAAATATGCAATGGAAGAGTCCAAAAATGATTTTGAAAATCAAGTAAGAGAGGTAGAGGAAAAATTGGGAAGAGAAACGAGAGCAATGCAAGAAAATCATGAAAAGTGAGTCAACAGTTTGCTAAAGGAGACCCAAAACAATGCTGAAGAAAATAACACCTTTAAAAACAGACTAACCCAAATGGTAAAAGAGGTCCAAAAAGTCAATGAGTCAAATGTAAAAGGAGATCCAAAAGCTCACTGAAGAAAATAGTTCTTTAAAAATTAAAATGGAGCAGATGGAAGCGAATGACTTTATGAGAAACCATGAAATTACAAAACAAAAGCAAAAGAATGAAAAAATAGGTGACAAACTACTGGCCTGGAAAATAGATCCAGGAGAGACAATTTAAAAAATTATGGGACTATCTGAAAGCCATGATCAAATAAAGAGCCTAGACATCATCTTTCATAAAATTTTCACGGAAAACTGCCCTGATATTCTAGAACCAGAGGGTAAAACAAATACTGAAAGAATCCACCAATCACCTCCTGAAAGAGATCCAAATAGAAAAAATTCCTAGGAATATTGTAGCCAAATTCCAGAATTCCCAGGTCAAGGAGAAAATATTTGCAAGCAGTTAGAAAGAAACAATTTGAGTATTGTGAAAATACAATCAGGATAACCTATAATCTATCTTATACTACAGGAAAGTAGTGGAGAAAGGGAGAAGGGTCGGGGAGTGATAGAAGGGCAGGCAAATGAGAGGAGGGAGGAATTAGAAGTAAACACTTTTGGGGAGTAACAAGACCAAAAGAGAGAATAGAATAAATGAAGGCAGGATAAGATGGAGGTAAATATAGTTAGTTTTCTGCAAAATTCCACATATATAGCTTATATTGAATTGCCTGCTTTCTCAATGGGGATGGGTGGAGAGGGAGAAAGGGAGAGAAGTTGGAACTCAAAGTTTTAGGAATGAATGTTGAAAATTGTTTTTGCAGCAACTAGGTAATAATAAATACAGGTAAAGGAGTATAGAAATCTATCTTGCCCTACAAGAAAAGAGAGAAGATGGGGATAAGGGAAGACAGGGGTGAAATAGAAAGGAAAGCAGATTGGGGGAAGAGATAATCAGAATGCATGGTGTTTGCTTGGGTGGGGGAGTGAAGAGATGGGGAGAAAAATCTGGAACTCAAAATTTTGTGGAAATGAATGTTGAAAACTAAAAATAAATAAATAAACAAAAAATTTAAAAGATTTAAAAATAAAAGCTGCCATATGGCAAAGGTTATGATACATACACAAATAAGCAGAAGGTAAACTATACAATATGGTAAGTTTACAAAAGAGTAATAAACTACATGTTATAGAGTTGGATAACAGGAAGCTCTTTGACAGTTTGAGGGTATAGAAGGTGGACAGATTTCAAGAAGGAAGGTATTTGAGGTAGACTTTTCTGACTTGAAGGTGCTCCACCTATATTGTCTTTAACTCTGATATTCCTCATTCTAATCAACTTCTGTAATTCTGAATTTCCTATTCCTTCACTCCTTTTGATCTAAGTCTAGTCCATCCAAGATAACATAGGAAAAGAGAGCTTCCTCCAGTAGGCTCAATTCAAGTCAATGCAATAAGCATTTATTAAACACCCACTATTAGATGCTAAGTACTATTACTATAATTTTTGAGTTACCTAGAATCCCCCTCCCACCTCTAGCCAAGGTATCCTCCTTCAAAAATAAAAAACCTGAAGGTATAGCCACAATTCAGATGCACTGAACTAGACAGAATCTGATCTTAAAAATTCGTATCATTTCTCATTTCATTTCTGACACACATTGGAAGGAGTCAGATGGAAAGAAGGTTCTAGAAACCAAACACAAACCCTACTCCAGTGCATACAGCTCTACCCATACAATAAACAAGAAGTATCAAGGCGCCAGGGTCTCCAGACTTCGTATTCTGCCATGATTCCTCAGAGCAAAGAGTACTGGGTCATTGGGGGAAATATGGGGTAAAAAACCATTGCCACTAAAAACAACTGAGTCTCAATAAACATTTATTAACTGCCTACTATGTGCCAGTACTATGTTAAGGAGTGAGGATACAAAGGCAAAAGAAAATCCCTATTCTCAAAGAGTTCAAAAATTTCTCTTGAGTATTCAATTTCTAGTACTTTCCCCTCTGCCTATACTCTCAGTAATTTCATGCATGTTCTGAGTCCCTCAATCCTTTAAAAACTTGCCCTCAACTCCACCTTCTATCCTCTCCAGCTACCTTTTTTCATCTCTTAACAGTCATCTTGAAAGAGTAGTCTATATTCATTGCTTTCTTTTTCTCTCCATTCATTTATTCTTCAAACCCTTGTAATTTGACTTCTTCCTGCATGAACAGACTAAATCTGTTTCCCAAGCATCAGTAAATATCTTCATCATCTCCAAAACCAATAGGCCATCTCATTTCTAAAGTCCACCCAATGTCACTGCAGTATTTGGTCTTTCTATTCATTGCCAATGTTGTATTTCCATCTGCCCGCTAGATAGACATCTGCACTTGAGTTTACTTCCAGCTACTCCCAAGTCAACACATCTAAAACTGAATTCATAACATTCTCCCCAAAACGATCTCTTCTTCCTGACTCCCCTGTTGCTACTAATAGCACGATCATTTTTCCATTTGCCCAAGTTCAAAAATAATGAGTAATTTTTAACTCCTTTGTGAATGCTTAAATCCTTATCCATCCTTCAAATTCCTCAGGCGATCTTCAGTCTTATCAGTGAAGGTGCTCCCTACATTGGTACAAGGTACAACTTAACCATGAGCTTTTGTCCATGTAAGTTATGCCCATGCTCTTCCACTGATCCTCCACAAAAGAGTGTCTTCCATAGATCCTTCCTTCAAAGTCTAGTTGAAATGCCACTTGCTGAACTATTCTACCAGGCTTTTCATAATGCTCTCTTTTCTTCCCCCTTCTCCCTCCTCCAAATCCTCTTAGCACTTTAAATCTTTCCTACAGAATTTCAATTAAATCAATATTGAGTACCTACAGTAGCATAGACTTTAGTCTATACAAAGCACTGTGCAAAGCACTGATGTGTTTTACTTTCCATTATAGCTATGGTTGTATTTATTTTGTCTGTACTACTCCTCTCCCAACCACTAGCCTAGCATTTTTTTTTTTATGTCAGGAACTCTGTCTTATTTTTCTTTTGTTTTCTTCTTAGGACCTAGCACAGTAGACACTCCATAATTATTTATTAAAATGAACTTAATTTGATCATTGATTTGTAGCACTGAGATATTGAGTCTATTCATGTTAATTCCATTGATTTTTATATCTCTAGCTCCTGGTACAGTCTGGTTTAAATATTGTGGTTATTTTTATTGGTTTATAAACTGACAACAGCTCCATAGAAATTGAGTAGACAGGAAAAAGCTTTTTGACATTATTTTGTTGTTACTGTCATCATCATTTACTATTAGTATTATTGTTATTTTGGGAGGTTTTCTCCTTCTTTCAATGAGCATTAATTAAGCTTCCACTATATGCCAGGCACTGTGCAGTGTGTTGGTGACATGAAGACAAAGATAGCAGAGTTCGGATTCTTGGGGGAAGACCAGGAGGAGTTGGGTAATGGGGACACATTAAAAACTATATATACAAATTTATGCAAAATAAGCTAAAACATGGAGAAAGGGTGGTGGCCATTTGCAACTATTTCTGTTGGCCAGGGAAACATCAGAATCATTAAGAAAAATCATGGGGCGGAGCCAAGATGGCGGAGTAGAAGGACGCACATTTACGAGCTCTGAGCCCACAACCCATGGAATTGAGGTAAAAAGAGATCCCCATAAATTCTGAATCTCTGCAGGGGGTGCATAAACATAGGGGAAGAGATTTCCGTTCCACTGAACCCTGGAGAGCCATCCTCGGGGTCCCCGGGGTCCATCGCACCCCGGAAAGCCCACCCCCACCCCTGGCCGCAGCCCCAGAGAAGCTGACCTGAGCAGGCTTCAGAGAGGGAAGCTCCGGGGGAAGCTCTGGCAGCCAGGAAAGTCCCTCCGCCTACAGAAGCTACAGGTCAGTAAGAAAGAAGGCTGCGCTAGGGGAGGGGAGCGGAGCGTCTCCGTGACTCGGGCCCCCTCGGGAGGAAGCGGCTGCGGCAGAGACGGGGGCGGGAAGCGGCGGAGGCAGAGGCGTGGGCAGGCGGCTGAGGCGGCAGCGGCCCGGGACTCAGGAATCCCCCAGCAGCAGGTAGGATCTTCAATACTGAAGGTCTTTCCAACCTGAGGGAGCCGAGCTGGGGAGACGGCCCTGCCCCCACCCTGCTCTACTGCTGAACGCCTCTGAATAAAACCCCCAAGGGAGCTGAGCATAGCAGGCGGGGCCCCCCACCCCGCCCCCACCCGCTCCGTTCCTGAAAGTCTCTGCAGAAAGCCCCTGAGGGACCGAACTTAGGAGGCGGCCCTGCCCCCACCCCTGCGCCAGAACTAAAGCTTGCCTCCGGAAAGCGCATTTGAATCTCAGAGGCCAAGCACTAGCTGGGCGGATCCAGGCGGGGGGTGGAAAGGAATCTCAGAAGTCAAGTAACTGGCTGGGAAAATGCCTAGAAAGGGGAAGAAAAATAAGACTTTAGAGAGTTTTTTCCAACAAATGCAAATGATCCCGACCTTCGGATCTGATGGCGAGGACGAGAACGTATTTTTCCCATCAGGGAAAGATGTGGAGGGCAGGGCCTCAGTACCCCAGACACCCAGGGGGGTGTTGGGTGGGCTCAGGCCTTGGAAGAGCTTAAAAAGGATTTTGAAAAGCAAGTTAGACAGGTGGAGGAAAGACTGGGAAGAGAAATGACAAAGATGCAAGAAGAGTATGAAAAAAAGGTCAATATCTTGGTAAAGGAGACCCCAAAAAATGCTGAGGAAATTAACACCTTTAAAAATAGGCTCACTCAATTGGCAAAAGAGGTTCAAAAAGCCAATGAGGAGAAGAATGCATTCAAAAGCAGAATGAGCCAAATGGAAATAGAGGCTCAAAAGCTCACTGAATTTAATAGTTCTCTCAAAATTAGAATGGAACAGATGGAGTCTAATGACTTTATGAGAAACCAAGAAATCACCAAACAAAACCAAAAGAACGAAAAAATGGAAGAGAATGTGAAATATCTCATGGGAAAAACAACTGACCTGGAAAATAGATCAAGGAGAGACAATTTAAAAATTATGGGACTACCTGAAAGCCATGATCAAAAAAAGAGCCTGGACATCGTCTTGCATGAAATTATCAAGGAAAACTGCCCTGACATTCTAGGACCAAAATAAGTATTGAAAGAATCCATCGATCACCACCTGAAAGAGATCCAAAAAGAGAAACTCCTAGGAACATTGTGGCCAAATTCCAGAACTCCCAGCTCAAGGAAAAAATCTTGCAAGCAGCTAGAAAGAAACAATTCCAGTACTGTGGAAATACAATCAGGATAACTCAAGATCTAGCAGCTTCTACATTAAGGGATCGAAGGGCGTGGAATAGGATATTCCAGAAGGCAAAGGAACTAGGACTCAAACCAAGAATCACCTACCCAGCTAAACTGAGTATAATACTTCAAGGGAAAATATGGTCTTTCAATGAAACAGAGGACTTTCAATCATTCTTAATGAAAAGACCAGAGCTGAAAAGAAAATTTGACTTTCAAACACAAGAATGAGAAGAAGCATGAAAAAGTAAACAGCAAAGAGAAGTATTAAGGGACTTACCAGAAATGAACTGTTTATATTCATACAGGGAAAGACAATATTTCTAACTCTTAAAACTTTTCAGTATCTGGGTAGTTGGTGGGACCACACATACACATGTACACGCATGCACACACATACACACATGCATTCACATACAGAGACAGAGAGCACAGATTGAACTGAATAGGATGGGACCATACCTTAAAAGAAATTAAGGTAAATGGTGAGAGAGAAATGTAGTGAGAGGAAAGAGGGGGAAATGGAAGGCTGTAACTACATGTCATTTAAGAGGCAAGTAGGAGATTTTTTTAGTGGAGGGAAAAAGAGGAGAGCTGAGGGAAAAAAAAAAACAAACAAACAAACAAGAAGTTTACCCTCATCACATTTGACTAAACGAAGGAGTGAAATGCACACTCATTTTGGTATGAAAACCTATCTTACAGTATAAGAAAGCGGGGGAGAAGGAGATAGTGGGGGGGGGATGATGGAAGGGAGGGCAAAGGGAGGAGGGAGTAATTGAAAGTCAACACTTGGGGAGGGACAGGATCAAAAGACAGAAGAGAAACAATGAGGGGCAGGTTAGGAGGGATGGCAATTCAGTTAGTCTTACACAACACGACTATCAGGAAGGTCATTTGCAAAGCTACACAGATATGGCCTGTAATGAATTGCCTGCCGTACCAAAGGGAATGGGTGGGGAGGGAGGGATGGGGAGAATTTGGAACTCAAAGTTTTAGGAACAATTGTTTAGTATTGTTGTTGCAACTAGGAAAGAAGACATACAGTTAATGAGGAATAGAAAGTCATCTGGACCTACAGGAGAAAAGAGAAGATGGAGACAAGGGAAGGGAGGGATGACAGAAGAGAGGACAGATTGGAGATAGGGAAAATTAGATTGCTTGGGGTATTGGGGTGAGGGGAGGGGAGAAAAGGGGAGAAAATTTGGAACCCAAAAATTTGTGAAAATGAATGTAAAAAGTTAAATAAATAAATAAAAGAAAAATCATCTTTTCATGCAATATGATGTTACCAATAACAATGTTAATATAGAACTAAAAAGAAATAAGAAATAGGTGATGAACCAAACATAATGAGAGCACAAGGGGAAAGGTACAGACAGTAAGAGAGGCAAGATATGAAAATCAAACAAATTTTTCAAGTTACATTTTCTGACAAAGTACAAATTATTTTTTAAAAATTAGCTTGTTTCAGTCTTAGAATCATATCTTTAGATTGATCCTTAAAATTTACTTCTCCAGGGACAGCTGACATATTCAAATATCTCACCAAATGCATCAATTAGAACTACTTGATTCGAAATAGTTTTATCTCTACAGAAGTAACTATCCTTCATATGGAGTAATTTATATGTGTGTGATATTTTTGTATGCATATATGTGTGTATATTGAAATATTATGCATTAGACTTTCAGGTATGTACCCTTCTGAAGGAATAACTTTTTTGGTTCAGGTTGGTTTTAGAGAAAACTGCAGCTATCCAGACTAACACATTGGTATTGTGGTAACTCCATAATAAAAGAGGGTTATTTTATATGATCTAATTATAGTCTCTGCCAATAAATTGAGGGAGAGAGAAATAAAACAATTTACCTTGTGATATATAACATAAACAATTTACTTCATGATATATAACGTAAAAGAGGTCAAAAGGTTTTTTTTGTTTATGTGTAATTATTCCAGGTCATTTTGATAATTATATAGTTCATAACAAAGGAACATTATTTCCAGAGTAATGGTTTTGGAGTTTGTTGGTTGTTTACCTGGTCACATTTTTTTTTTGCCTTAACAAAAAAGTCTGAATGAGTGTTAATAACCCAAAGGATCATGAACCACATGATGTCCTTTAAGAGAGGTCAGGACCAGGGTATGTATATAGAACAAGCACAAAAGTGTACCAGATTACTCTATATTCAATATTTCTTATAGATAGTGAGAAAGCCAAGAGCTTCTAAATTTCTAAAAACTAATTTTCCTATGACATGAAATTTGCATAATGTCACTAACAGCATAGAACTACTAAGCTATCAAGCATTGGTTTTCTGATAGGCATTTTGACCTTTCTGCTTAGAAGATGCCTAATTTAAATGGAAACTTGCTTCTGCTTTTGGGACCTGGTTTAAGAAGTGAGCTGTTGCAGAGCCCAAGGAACAAGGAGGAATGAAGATGGGGGTGTCTGTAAAGTATCACCCAAAATGATTTTTCCAAAGAAAGCTTTAATTTCAGTCCCACTAAGCAAAATGCCAGCATCTGATATAGTTTGATCATTGTCAGATGCCAGAGGTACGCACAGAGTACAAGATGAACACGCCTGAGGTAGTTGGAGCCGGCATAATTGATGTGTTCCAGAGAAGCTGCAGCATGCTAATCTGGGCCTTGGGACAGAATTCAGGAGCCAGATTTTGAATAACACCAGAGGCAATTATGTTAAGGCCTAAACAAAAGCTCACTTAACCATTTTTGCCACAGGATTGTCTCAGTACTTTGGTTTTTGGAGAAGAAGAGCATCTTATTTTAGCATGCAAAAAAAAGCACTCAGTGGGTGAGATCTGAAACAGGGAGGTTCTTTCTAGATTTGCTTTAAAAAAGCTTTGAAACAAAAGACACACTCCACATTCAAAATTCTAAGAAACAGTTTCCTACCTCTTAGAAATCAAAGCCTAGAGAATCTTTATTGCAATAATTATTTACTTCCTCCAAATTTTGAAACCTTACTTAGTAACTACTGAAAAGTACTTGCATGTTTTTAAATATCTTATTAGGGGTGTGTTTGTGTTTGTGTGTGTGTGTGCGCGCGCGCATCTGCATTTGCAGAACACATATATATGAGAGAAAGACAGAGACAGACAGACAGAGACAGAGACAGAGAAAGAAGAGACCAGGACAGAAAGAGAGAGGAGAAAGAGAGAGAGAGAGAGAGAGAGAGAGAGAGAGAGAGAGAGAAAGAGAGAAAGTTAAAATAGCTTTCCAAATAAGCTATTGACACTAAAAAGGGAAAATAGAAAAAATACAAAAATAATAACCTTGACTTAACTATTTCCTATAGAAGTAGGAATTTCATCAATTAATGATGAAAATTAGTTGCCCACAATTGAAACCAAAAGAGCTGCAGTTTTATTATTGACTCGGGTCACCACAGAGGATGGGGACACTTCCACTGTATTGGTAATATTGCAACAGTCATACAGATGTCCTCAAAAAACAAGTAGTCCAACCTACTTTTTTCACATATCCTCTTTTTAAAAAATGAATTTTTATTGTTCTTTGCTTTTTATGTCACCACAGTTTCCTTCAGTATCCCTTCCATGAGTACTTAGTCTTGCCATCACTCACTCTACTTAAACATCACTTAAACCAGACACTTAAACACACATACATACGCACGCGCACACACACACACACACACACACACACACGTCATGGATTGAGATATTGAATCCAAAAGATATGATGCTACCATCACTGATGATGGAAAGTTTATCATGGGAGTGATGACATAACAGTCTATTGTTGACCTCCTGCTAATTACATCTGCATATGCTCTTTGGATAATGCACATGGCTTACTTTGTTCAATTCCCACATGAAACATTTTAAAGGCAAGTTTTAATCAAAATTCTAAAGTGATAATACTTGTAATTTTCTGTCAAGCTCCTCATCATAATATGGGAATCCTTTTTTTTATTTGGAAAGCTATTTTAACTGCTTTCAGGATCTCCTTTTTTATTCTGTCCTGTAATTTATGACTGAACTTGACCTGTGATATAACTCAACTGTTCTTAAACTGAAAAAAAAAGGTTAACTTAAAAAATTGATAACTCCATCTTGACATAATCAGCTCCTTTTATAATCCTATGTATTTTATTTTATGCATTTAAAACATTATTCTGAGAAGGGGTTCATAAGCTTCATCAAACCACCTAAGGGGACCATGACAAAAAAAAGTTAAGAAATTTTTCTCTTAGTCAGTAAAGAGATGCACATAGCTCCTTCAGAAATATCTCCACAATAGGAACCAACTGCTTCTTGTCACATTTTTTGATGATATTCAGTGTTAACCATATACATCAATTGCAGCTCTCTTGGAAAAAATGTTCATGATATAGATAGAGGTATGAAGTATTTGTGCAGTCCACAAATCTTCAGCTTCTTTCTTTGACCTGAATCATTTTTTTTCCAGAATCTCTTTTGGTTCTTCCCAAATCTGTGTTGAAATCATTGAGTATCAAAGTACATGTTTAATTGAACTTCATCAAATTTTTCTGTGTACTCATCCTCTGCAATACATATACATATACACATACACATACATATATATGTATGTGTGTTTTTGTGTAGGTAGGTAGATAGACAGACAGACGGATAGATAGATAGATAGATAGATAGATAGATAGATAGATAGATAGATAGATAGATAGATAGATAGATACAGATATATTCACATAATCTACAATTATCCTCACGGTAATCTTTTTGTTTCAACCATCACGAACAAACACTGAAAAGCAAGTTGACCAAGTAGCTGGTATTTTTTGCAACCTTCAGATGAATGATGAAACCAACTTCACCAATTCTGTTATTTGCCTTCTTGAAGAGAACTTGTGAACCATTCTTCAATTTAGTTATTGCATCCTTTTGTCTTCTGGTATAATTTATCATGAAAATCTCAATATTTCTATTTTTTCAAAACTTCTGACAATTTCAATTCAGTGGTCATTGCCCAGAGATCTCACTTTAGAATTCTTATAGTTACCTGATTCTTTATAGAAGGTATTGAAATCATGTGACTCAACACATTTCCCCATCACTGCACAACCATGACTCTGGAAGTGGAATGGACTAAGGGACATTTTCTATTTGTATTTGTTTCCATACTTAGCAAGATTGATATTTGGTTGAGATAGGCTGGATAATGATAAATAACAACAAGGAGAAGGTAGACTTCTTGATTCTTATTGCTTTGTTTTCTCTGCGAATGAGGACATTAATACTAAAAATAATAAAACAAAAATGACTTCATCCAAGATAAGGAAAATGATAGCACCTCCTTGCCTTTGATGAATTCAAGTCACATGCCTCAGAAGACATCCAATAGTCCCAAAATAACTGGTAGATGTGATTGTGGAGTCACCATCAGTGATATTGACAGATCATAGGACATGGGAGAAATACCACAAGATTTGAGAAGGGCAAGTGTGTTGTCCCAATTTTCAAAAAAATAAAAGGGAAGAGAGTAGAATCTAAAAACTATGGATCAATGAGTTTGAATTTTATTCCTAGGAAAAGTCTATAAAAGATAACTGAGGAGATGTTTGGCAAATACCTAGAAAGAAAAGAGGTTATTAAAAAAAGACAATGGCTTCATCAAAAGCTAATCATGACAAACATAAAAAAATAAAATGAAATACCTTTTTGGAGAGGATTTAAAAACTAGTAAATGAAGGAAATGCTGTGGGTATAGTTTACCTAAATTTTAGCAAAACTTTTGGGGAAGAATCCCATGATGCTCTGATGGAGACATATGGATTAGGTGATAATATAATTAGGCATATTCAGACCTGGTCATATGGCCAACCTCAAAACATAGTTGTTAATGGTTCAATTCCATTATTGCAGGAGGTCTTCAGTAAAGTACTCCAGGGATCTAAGCTTAGATCAAAGTTGTGAATGACACAGATGAGAGAGCTATCTAAAACACTGAATGACAGAAGCAGAATCCAAAAGGATTTTGGCAATCTAGAACTCTAAGATGAAAGTAACTAGATGAAACCCAATAGGGATATTTTTATATTTGGGTCCAAAAAAATCAATATCATTATCACGTTATGGAGGACACATGATTAGACAGCAGTTCTGATAAATATCTGATAGTCTTAGAAGACTGCAAACTCAATAAGAACAAGCCTCCCCCCAAAACGTACACACACACACACACACACACACACACACACACACACACGTTAATGAGATTCGATGATGTAATAAGGAAGGACATAGTTTCCAGGAAGAGGTAGTTGATGTTCCCATTATGCTCCACAATCATCGTCAGTGAGAGGCTAGTGTTGGTTTTTGGGCACCATGGTTTAAGAAGGACATTTATAAATTGAAAAGTGCACAGAAGTCAAACAGAATGGTAAAGAGAAGTGAGGCCATATAATTTGAGAGTCATTTGTAGAAGCTAGGCATGTTCTGGTTGGAGCAGACAAGAGTTGGGATGGATGTGATCACTATCTCAAAACTGCCATGTGGAGGAAGGCTTACCCTTGTTCTGTTTGTCCATAGAGGATAGAAACAGGAGCTATGGCTAGAGGTTGCAAAGAGGCCAGATTTTGCCTGATGTTAGGAAACATTTTCCAGCAATGAGAGGTGTCCAGAAGAGGAATGAGTTGCCTTGGGAAGTAGTGAGTTCTCCATCCTTGGAGATCTTCACATAGAAGCTGAGAAAACACTCATCAGATGCGTTAAAGTGGGTATGTCTTTCATGTATGGATTGGACTGCTGAGACCCCTATAATTCTCAAATTTACAAAGAACATCAATGGTTCTCTTCCTACTTTAGGTGTCCAGCATTGGTCATTAGACAAAGATCACACTTAAAATATAAAGAGTTCAATGTTTGCAGACAAACACATGGCAATCAATGAATCAACACTGATTAGTGCTTACTATGTGACAGATGTTGTGTTAAGCAGAGGATATATAAAGGAAAAGCAAAAATAAGCCCTGCTATTTAGTATTTAGGACCTTACATTCTAATGGGAGGACAATATATATATATATATATATATATATATATATATATATATATATATATCCATTCATACAAGATAACCACAGGGGAAATGAAGACAACCCTATAGGGGCTATACCTTGCACCTGTGGTTTTTCCATATCATTCCACAGAGCCTAGCAAAATTTCCTTCCTCCAAAGGTCCATCTATAAAGGACTATAATATCATAAAATTAAAATGAGAAGGGACCTTAGGAATCATTTGGGCCAGTTCCTTTATTGTAGAGATAAGAAAACTGGGTCCCAGAAAGATTAAAGTGTCTAGCCCTTGATCACACAGGTAGTGATAGACAGACCTGGGATTTAAACCCACATCATTTGACTCCAAACTAATATTCTTTCATCTCTACCATATTGCAGTCTTTAACTGCCTTCTATATGTTACATTTTTCCACGATCTAACCTCTTACCCCTGGTTTAGATTGCACTTCACTTCCTCAGCATCCTTTGTTTTCACCTTGGAGTTATTTCATTCCATAGAGTCAGCTAGATGTTGCAATGGATTAAACACAAGACCTCAGTTTGGGATTTTCTGTGTGATGTGGGGCAAGTCACTTAATCTCTCTGTGTCTCAGTTTCCCCATCTGTAAAGCAGAAATAAGAAAAGCACCTACTTTGGAGGGTTGTTGAAAGGGATCAAAGATTTGCAAAAAACACAGTACAATGCTTAGCACAGTAGGTGTTATATAAATGGTTATTTCCTTCCCTTTAAAGTGCCGGGTGCTATTCACTTCCACATAGGGGATGAATTCCAAATGTAGAAGGAGACATACAATTTTAGGCAGAGATGGCCACTGAGGAAATTTTCTTTGTTTAACTATGCATATTTACTATGAGGGTTTTCTTTTCATTTGTTGTTGTTGCTCAATGTGGTAAGAAGATGGGAAAAATTAAATGCTTAATTATTTTTAAAAATAGATTATAGTAATCTTAATAATTTTTGCAGTTAGGTAGCACAATGGCTAGAGTGCCAGACCTTAATTCAGAAGATTCATGTTCTGAAATTCAAATCTGGCCTCAGACACTTACTAGCTGTGTGATGCTGGGCAAGTCACTGTGTCCTTCAGTTTTTTCATCTGTCAAATGAACTGGAGAAGAAAATGGCAAACCACTCCATATCTTTGTGACCAAATGGGGTCTCAAAGAATAGAACACAACTGAAAATGAGTGAATGACAAAGGTCAACTAGGTGTTACAGTGGATAGAAGGCCAGACCTGAAGTCAGGAAGACTCTTCTTCCACAGTTCAAATCTGGTCTCAGAGACCTACTAGCTTTGGAATCCTAGGGAAGGCACTTAATACTATTGACCTCTGTTCCTCATCTGTAAAATGAGCTGCAGAAGGAAATGGCAAACCACTCTAGTATCTTTGCCAAGAAAACCCCAAATGGGGTCAAGAAGGGTCATACATGACTGAAATGACCAAACAAGAAGACAATTATCTCTTAGCAAAGGCTTTTACTAAGAGGGCTTAGTAAGAGTGGTAACGACAAAATACCCACCAAAAAACCTGGGAAGAGGGACCCCAAAGCATGTACGTTGAGTACAATGATGCCTAACTATCCTCAGGTTTTCTCACTACTGTTGTACTCAGTGTACAAGGCTGTGCTCACTATTTCCAGGTGGTTTCTTTTTTTTGGGGGGGAAATAGTGATAAACCTGTAGATATATAGATCTCTGTATATGTCTAGATAAATATTTCTATAGAGAGACATCTATATCCATAGATGTTAGAACTTTTTCAGTCATGTGGGACTCTTCATGACCTCACATGGGGTTTTCTTGGCAAAGACACTGGAATGGCTTGCCATTTTCTTCTCAAGCTCATTTTACCAATAAGCACCTTGAGGAAAACAGGATTAAGTAACTAGCCCAGTGTCACACAGCTAGTAAGTGACCAAGGCCTTATTTGAACTCAGATTTTCCTGACCCAGTGCTCTGTCCACTGCACCAGCTAGAATACATTTAAACACATGGTATATAAATCTCTGTATAGAGTTATATAAATACAAAAAATTGTCACTTTTATGTAAGTGGACTGTTTGGCAGACCTTTATCTACATAAAGCAATTTGTCCATATTAGAAATTTGCCCAGGAACATGGGGAAGGAAGGGAAGGAGGGAGGGAAAGAGAAAAAGGACTACAGTTCCCTGGAGATAGGAAGCCAGCACATGGCTCTGGACAGAGAAATGAGAGCAGGAAGAGGTGCCAACTATACAGGAGGCCTGGCTAGAATGGAGGGGAAGGAGTGGGGCCAGACATGTGGAGGCCAGACAGGGACAGAAAGGAGAGAAGGAGACATTGGCAGCACGAGGGATGGAGATGGACACATGGCATCTCAGCACATACAGAGAAAAGACAGGCGTAGAAAGGCCAAACAGGGGCCAAAGGTCTCAAGTCAAAACCCCATAGGTTAAAGGGAATTGTCTAAAGTGGTTTTTTTTGGAGGGGCGGAAGGCTGTGAAGTTGAAAGAGAGCACAGTACTATATAGTAAAGTTAACATAGAAGGATTTTTTTTGGAATGCAGATTTTCTTTCAAAATTCTCTAAGTAAAGTCAAATTTGCATAATGCAAATTTATATGAAGTGAAAACTGTCTATATTCTACTCAATCTATCTATTTTATCTATCCAACAGATAGACAGACAAATAGATAATTCTTGTGTCCCAATACTAATTCCTCCAGTACTGTGGTCCTTGATGCCCTTTCTCTGCTCAGGGAGATGGCACAAAACTCCACTCAGCAGGACCTTCTCTGCTCCATAGTTTGACTCTGTTGCCAAGATTAGCTCTCTCTTAAGTCAAGGGTCTTCTTTGTTGCCAGAAGTCCTTCCTGCTCTTTGAAGCTGCTTGTGGCTTTAAGTGGATGCTTCTATGCAGCTGTGTTTCTCTGCCCCCCCCAACTATGCCTCCAACTCTCCAACTGCCTCTCCCACAGCTTGTTAGGATGTGTCCTTCTGGTTGAAGTGAAAACAGTGGCTAACCATTTCTTTTAAGGGTCACCCTGAAGAGAAGGCCAATTATGATGGTTATGATTTGTCCCAAAGTATTGCTCCTTTCTCCCTCAGTCAGCAAGAGAGAGATGAAGACAGACAGAGACAAGGAAAGACAGAAAGAGAGAGACAGAACCTGAGAGAATGAGAGGTATTCATAACATAAAAAGGTAACAAAAGATCACTTTGTGATTACATGTAACTACACATCCACATACACACACACACAAACACACACACAATCCATCCCTAATCTCAACTACAACTGAACCCCTACCTCAAACCTACTGAGAAATAAAATATCTAGAGGGGTTTTCTTTGAGCCACAACCTCATCCCGCGTACCCCTCCCCATTTAACTGTCATGACAAATGTCTTGCCCCTCCAGCCCATTCCCTATGTGTCAGCTCTGATGCCTAGGGAACCTGAGTAACTACTTGTATAGCTTGTTTCCCCTGATTCACTCCCCCTCCTCCCTAATTGCTGCCTTGCTCAGGAGGAGTGATCATTCATGGAGTTTCCTGCTGATGTCTTGAAAACTGTAACTACAGACAGCATAAATCTATGAGACAGTCTTCCTTCAGACTTTCAAAAACTCTATGCTTTTAGCCTCTGGTATCTCCCAATCTCTCCTTGATCCTTCATTTCATCTCCCTCCTCCCACTGAGTCAGACTCCTATGTCTTCACTACTCATCAGGGAAGAAAGGTAACTACTCACCTCCAAGCTATTTTTATAAACACTGACTTTTTTTTATTTTTATTTTTTAGCATAACTGAAGGACTGGGAGAAAGGCAAAGCATCTCAATAACAGAATTTTACAGATAGGTCTTTAGAGATCATATAGTCCAAATCTTTATTTTCACAGTTGAGGAAACAGGAGATTAGTGAAATAACTTCTTTAAGTTCACACAGATTGTCACTGACAGAACTAGAGTCCATGTTGTGTGACCCCGAATCTGACATTCTCTCCACTGTACACAGACACCCCCACCCCTTTCACCTCCCAAATATGTCTCCCACTGCCATTTTGATACTTTTCTTGGTGTTAACTTTAACCTATTTGACCTATATAAAAATGTGGAGGGGAAAAGAGAGTACAATATAACTTTTCTTAGCCTGTAACCTCAAAAATGATGCTATACCTCAGGAAGTCACTAAAGATATCCCTATCTCTACACATTAGTAACATGAATAATAATTCACATTAATGTAATACATTAAGGTTTGCCACAGCCTTTGCTCATAACAACCTAAGTAGGTTCTTATAGGCATCGTCTCCATTTTATAAATAGGTAAATTGAGACACAGAGACATGAAATGACTGCCAATCACATGACTGGTGTTTGCAGCCCTGTTTAGAAAAGCCTGAAACATTAGATAAAGAAGTACTTGCTTGAGCCAAATACAATCTGATCTCACTAAACTCAAAATTAGACATGATGGATGTGGTGTCAAGAGACCTGGATTTGAATTTCATCTCTACCATTTACTAGCTGTCTAATGATTAGCTGTGCAGCCATGAGCAGGTCACTTATCTTCATGTGGAGCAATGGTGATGGTTGAAAAGAAAGGTGCGCTGAAGGTAGCAAACATGAAACATCTGAAGGAAACAGCATCGATGCTTTTACTGGAAAACTGAATTAACTGTAAAATATGGGTAGAAATGTTTTCTACAAGCTACATGTAAAAATGTATGCAAATATACCTATGGCCCGACTGAATTTCACACATTAAAATTTAGCCCTCAGGAAAATTCTCCTAGAGACCATTGAGGTGCCATACTAGGCACTATAAAGTAATGACAGATTGAGTAGAGTGTTTGTCACTGTTTTCTCCTTCCACCGTGAGATGCCACCAACCATCTGCTTCTCCCTTTACCTACCTTTCCCTATTTTCTCGCCCTCATTCTCCTACTTTCTCCCTATCTCTCTTCCTTCTCTTTCTTCCTCTCTCCATCCTTTCTTCTTCCCTTCCTCCCTCCCCTTCTCTCACGGTTTCTTTTCATCTCTCTCTCCCTCCATCTATGTCTCTGTTTCTCTCCCTCTCTCTTCTGTCTCTCTCCCCCTTTCCCCCATTTTGTCTCTCCTCACTCGCTCTATCTCTCCCTTCTTCCCCTTCTCCCTCTCTTTCTCCCTCACTCCTTCCCTTCCTTTCCCTCTCCCCCCTCCCTGTTTCCTCTTCTCTCTCTCTCTCTGTCTCTCTCTCTCTCTCTCTCTCTCTCTCTCTCTCTCTCTCACACACACACACACACACACACACACACACACACACACACACACACCACTAAGCATTATTAGGGTATAATAGTTCTACTTTATTAAGCACTTCAGATGACAATCAATAGTACACAGGAATTATTAAAAAGCTAGTTCATTCTTACTTCAGCCATACAAAAGCACTCATTCATCCAAAACAAAAATTTTGTCAAGTGCTTCCTATGAGTAAGATACTGTTCTAGACCCTAAGGTTACAGAGATATAAAAATAAAAGTCTATGCCCTCAAGAAATTTGTATTTTACTGGTAGATACAAACTGTAGAAGAGAAGTAAATATAAAGTAATTGAATCTAAAGCTGAAAGATTCTCACAGATCATCTGTTGTGATCCTACATATGAGGAAACTGAGGCCCAGGGAGGTTAGGTATCATATCCAAGGATACACAAGTAGCAAACATCAAGGCTTTTCATAGAATGTGGCCCATGAGCTGAGCCTTGAAAGGAGATGCGGACTCTCAGAGGCAGAGATGAAAAGGGAGAGTATTCTAGGAACGTCAGTCAGCCTGTGTGAAGGTCCACAGAACAAGGGCTGAAAAGTCATGCCCCTACCCCTGGTCCTTTGTGCTTATCAAGGCTGCCTAAGGGATCACAACAACCCACTTACTTCTCTCTCTGCCTCAACCTCTTTTATGAAAAACTTTGCATACACCTGGTTTTCTATAGAAGAAATAGAAATAGCATTCCTTAGCTATAAGCCCTAATGATAGCACTATGAATTATTTTTTAAAAGTATTGGCTATGGCAACCATATACTCAGATAATCACCTAAACAGGACACAAATCACACTCTGTGTGAGGACAGAGAACAATGATAGATGCAATTATTTTTAAACATTCTGTTGCAAATTCTAGGAAACATTTCCAATTCTACATGAATTTATCTTAACGCCAAAGTCTGTTCCAGGAGCCATAAATTTAATAGCAAAAGAACCACTGAGTTTTTTGGTTCACTCTGAATCGATTAAATCCAGAAAGATACAAAGTCAAGTCTAAGCCCCCATCAAAGAAATGGGAAGAGAAAGAGGAGCCATATTCCTGCCTTATTTCTACTCAGACAGTATCAGGTTGTCACTTTAGTAAATACAGATTTCTGAACTACTCTCAGACTAGGAAAAATAGGATGGAATAAAAATTGATTCCACAGAATCAAAGTGATATATAAAGGTGGGAAGAAAAGCCCAAGTTCCCAATGGGCAATGTTGGGTAGGCTCGTAGCTGTTCTCGGTGTTTTGGAAAGAGAAACAGTGAACACAGCGTACTGATCTGACTTTCTAAGACTTTTTTTTTACTCAAGAAATTCACTCACACTTTTTTCCTGGTATCCACTGCCAGGACAATGGAAATGTCAACCACCTGAAATCTTCTCCTCTGGGAATAAGTGTAGCCATAAATGATCAATAAGTCTTGCTAAGTCTACTTTTGCTGACACTCTCTGTCCCCTTCAACTTCTCTCTACCAAAAAAAATTCAGTTTCAATTCATTGTTTTTCACAAAATTATTCAATCCCCAAATGAAAACACAGAGTAGGGCTAATCTAATGTAACACTGACCACAGCCCTCCTGACCATAGACTGGGTTCTAATTCAAGACCTCCAACAAAGAGCCAAAACTTACCAAAGTAGTTTGTCTTGTCTCTGAGAACCATTAATTACTAGGAAGTTTTTCATTATGTTAAGTCAAAATTCACTTCTAAACATCTATTCCTCAGGTCTGCTATCTGGGACAAAATAGAAAATTCTTTATATAACAACCTTGCAAGTACTTGAAGATAGCTGCCATGCCAGTCTCCTCTTATTCAAATCCTCCAATTCCTTCAACCATTCCTCATGTGACATGGTCCATAGTCTGTTCATCATGGGTGCAATTCTGTGGCACTGAGAACTGAATATAATTCTAGTATAACAGGAACCATTGGGGAAATCCCCTGGTCTGGTGGATTTGAAGTTGAGCATTTATTCTGGTCCTTTGAACGTGTGCTCTGGACATTTGTTAAATGATACACACCAGTAAAATGATCATCAACTTCTGGTTGGCCAGCAGTGATATATGTCATGCACTGTTGAAGATGCAAAAGCAATGAATTCTATGAACTTAAATCTAAGTAAGAAGATATGTACATGTATAGGTGGATATACAAAATAGATGTAAAATGATTGGGGTGGGGGAAGGGAAGGATTATGAAAAGAATTATGTAAATAATGGAACTCTACCTTGGTCCCTGCCCAAACTCCACTTAATGGCTGTTTTCTGGACCTTCCTGGCCTAAGAGTGATTATCAATAGGAACTTTTGCTCTTTCCCTCCCACCTTGATTTACTTATATTTTTTTCTTTTGCTCATTAAAGGGGTCATTCCCTGATTACTTCTTAAAGAGGCCTATTCACTGAATGGGTATCACCTCACTCTAAATGAGTACCTGAATAGGACTTAACCTAAAGAGGCAAAGGTCTCCCATTACATCCTGGGCCTTCTCCAGTCATCCTGATGAATATCTGGTCACTGGATCCAGATGCCTCAGGAGGAGAAAGTGAGGTTGGTGACCTTGCACAGCCCTCCCTCACTCAAAACAAAGTCATGTGCAAGTCATGTCATCATTTCTCTAATGTCATAGTCTTCTTTGAAAACAAAGGACAAACATAACCTGTGAGTAGGCTGAGCTGTCCAGATGGAGTTCCAGCTAGCTGGATAACTCACTTCATCCTCTCCCTTCTGTCTCCCCTTCCCCTTCCTTGTCCTCTCCAAAGGAAGGTAAATTTGGATGGCCAGAGGATGCCCAGTTAACTTGGGCTTTACTGACCAGATTTCAGATAGATAGATAGATAGATAGATAGACAGATAGACAGATAGCTATAGAGATGCCAAGTGAAGTCACAGAACAAGGAGAACAATTAATAGATACTATGCTAACAATGAAATAAAAATGAGTAATTCTGAAAAATCTTAATAGCTCTGTTCAACACAATGGTCAATCATTGCTCCAGAGAGTCAGTGATGAAGAATGCTACCCATCTCCTGACATAAAGATGATCTACAAAATATGCAGAAGATGACACATTTTTGGGACATGGCCAGTGCAAGACTTTGTTTTGCCTGACAAACAATGCTTATTTGTTACAAAAGTTTTATTTTTCCTTTCTTTGAGGGGGGAAGGAAGGGAAAGTAAGAGGGGGCAAAATTAATTTTTGATAACTAAAAAAAATATATATTTTTTAAATTTTTAAAGAAAAGCAGCAATAACTACCAAGGACAGCACAAAATGACTCTCCACATCTATTCAACCTTTTTAAAATTAATCTTATTTACACCATCATCCAACCCAAATTTATCTATCTTTCTACAAAGGTAATATAAGAAACTATATCAAATTGTCAGCTGAAATCCAGAAACAAACACACATTCATATTTATATGTGTTTATGTAACAATAATCAGATTGATCCTGTATCATCTTTTAATTGATCCTATTTGCAATTAATTGATTTTGATTTTGTCCTTTAACTACCTAAGTCATGATTTTATGTCTGAACTTAGTACAGAATTCAGCTGGCCTATAATAAGTTGTTCAAAAATCTAGTTCTTTTGTTAATCATTGTTTCATTCTTGTGTCAAAGAATCTGTTAACCTTGAAGGAAGTAGATGGACACCAGGGAGTCTGGTCTAGCATCTTTGCGCCACCAAGCTATAGCCCTCAAGGATGTCTGGTTTGTTATCCAAAAAGTCTGGTCCATTAACGGTAATCTTGCAAGTGTTCTCAAATAAGGAACATTTCTTAGTTACCAGAATGAAGGAGGGGTTATTGCTATCCCCTCATTCCCAGTTTCCAACCAATCATATTGTCCCCCACATCCCAGCTCTGTAACCAATCATATTGATTTCTCCATTCATGGTGATGAGTTTTTTTAACCAATCAAAACACGTTCCCTACCTATAAAGTCTTATTCCTTGCTCTGTCCTCCCCCAAAATATTAAAGAGTTGCTTCCCTCTTTCAGGGTCTTATCTGGGAAAGCTCAGGTCCTATTTGTTGCTAAATTTGTGCTTTATTCATAAGCTGATTATGCTCAGAACTTTGTACCTCAGTCTACCTTAATTTTGGCTGTTGCTTATATAAATATATGTGTATGCACCCATTTTAAATTAAATTTTATATTTTCAATCATCAAATATTTTTTTCTTCCTTCCATCCCACCCCAGAAAAGAAAATGAAAATCAAAGAACACCTCATTCTGCACATTTAGTTGATCATCTTTATATCAAGAGATGGGTACCATTCTTTGGTTGATGAATATTTACAAATACACATACACATATGTATATATAAATATATACATATACACACATATATGTGTATATACACATACACACACATTCATCATTCTCTGGTCTACCAATCTAGTAATCGAGTCAAAGAAAGAAATACTTTGAGTAACAAATTAAGTCCCAGAAAACACCATGATAAATGGACTTCCTTGAAATAAGTAACACTTTCTGCTTTCTATTAAGCACTTCTCTTTATTTCCCACACTGGGTTTTTCCATCCAGCGTTATTGGCTGGCTTCCCTCAGGGCACCTTCCATTGCAGATGCACACTGGAGTGATTTGCCTAATTAGAGCTCTAAGAGAGAGAAAGCACCTAGTGAAGATACTCAGAGCCCAGGGAAATACTGTCTTTACGCTCTTGTTTCACTTTTTGTTTAATGACTAACAATTTTCTATGCTAAAAGAAAGACATACTTTGAAATTTGAGGGCAGGAAATTTGGGCTACATTCTTTCATTTTTACCTACATCTGTTTCACCTCTCTAACTTGTGCCTAAAGTGTGGTGTATTGTGAAATACACCTCCCTACAGAGAAAAAGTAAATTCATGCAAAAAACCTAACTATTAAACAATAAAAGTCAACTGTTCTATAAAAGGACCTGGGTGTCATTTAAGTTTTCCCAATATGATTTTCTTCCACAGCCATTTCTAAATGATAATTAAAGCTATGTGAACAATGCTGGAGATAGGGGACTCCTTCTAGAGAGCATTCTAAAATGCAGAGAATTTGTTCTGGAGGGTCCAATGCACAAGACAATGAAATTCCTACAATATATTTATTTTGGGCAGAACTTACATGTAGATACTGGGGTGGTTGGGAGGATGGACTGAACAATGAGGAGTCAAAGCAGAGGAACTCTAATGAGAAATCACCACCAAGTAAAGGAAGCATGTTGAGCTGAGGCTGTTTTCATTTAAGAAGCTATGTAATTTCTTTCTTAAACCGGAAGGGACCATAGGTGCCACTGAGTCCAACTCCCCCATTTTACAGATGAAGATAACGAGGCACAGAGAGTAGTTTGCCCAAAGTCATATAACTATTAAGAGTCTGGAACAGGATTTAATCACAGATCTCCCTGACTCCAAAGGACAATGTCCTCGGTCAATGCCATGTTACAGATCTCTCTGGCAAGACAATAGGGAGGTATTAGTTGGACCAAACTTTGTCTTTGATCTATTTGAAAAGAGTTTGCTAAACTGAATCATCTATAAATAAGATCAAAAGAGAAAATTCTATTCCAATGAGCAAAATTGGTTCTAAATATCTTAATGAAATTACTTATCTATAAGTGACCACTATGTTAATTACTAATCATTCTTATATTTTCATTAAAAAGTACCCCTACATGACAATACTTTACCAACCAAGTTTATGAATATATATATATACATTAATGTAATAAATCTATTTTTCATTCAAACCCCAGGTCAGTAACACTTCAAGATGAGGAAGCTAAGCAGAACTTTAATGCAGAAATATTATTACTACCATGGAGTTGGCCTCAAAAACTTTATGAATTGACCTCAAAAAAATAACCATGCTCTATTTTATATCAAGATGCATACCTTATTTTAAATTATCTGCTTGTAAACAGACATTTGGACTATAACCATGAGTATGCTGGAGTCAGTTTGAACCAGTTCATGAAAGCCAATTGTTAAATTTTCAGTATAATCATTTATTTCTCAGAAATTAGCCAAAATCGGGGAATGGATTATTATTTTACTGATGATCTATATTTAAGAAAGTGATGGGGGAAATGTTAATAACGCAGATTAAAATTAAACGTGTCAAGCATTCGTTTTCCATGGAGAGCTAGTTATTAAACACTTACCAGTACTCTCCTGACTATAACCCATATTAGGAGGGATGTGTGTGTGACCTTGCTACTTAAAGAAAACATAAAATCATAGATTTAGACCTAGAAATTATCCTGCCTCATTAAATCCAAAAATTCCTCATTTTACAAATAAGGAAATTGTAAGTTTACAAAACTCACCCAAGGTACCAAACACTAGGCACAAAATTATTTTTGGAATGATGTTATTTCCAAATTAAAGGGCTCTAGCTCTGAAATGCATAAAATGAACTTGAGCAATTCACAATTTCCTCAAAAGAATCCTAATATCCAATAGTAAAAGATAACAAAAACAAAAATAACAATAGTTAACACACAGGCACGCACACATAGACACACACAATGGGGCATCCTGTGCAGTGACTGTAGAGTGCTATTCAGCTTCTCCTTTTAACAACTGTTGTTATGGGAAATCATCAGGTTACAAAGTGTAAGCCAGCTCTTTAATGAAAATCGATTTGCAAACCTAATTTTTGCTTATAGCAATGGAAGTTGGAATTTACAAATCAATTTCACTTAATCCATTTACCTGTTGCAATGCCATGCACCCTGTAGGTGCTCAATAAATATTTGATGAAATGTATAGAGTCCAAAGTCTCCTGCTAAATCCAATCCCCACAATATAACTATGACCGTATCATTTTTTTTATGGATTTCATGGATTACATAAACAATGACTAGATGAAGCTGGTTTATTCATTTGTTTTTTTCTACCAGTGTTTTCCACCAGTAAAGTAAATCAATTTCTTTCTTCACATCTTTTTTTTTCATATCTTAGGCCTCTGACCCTTATACCTTGAAAACTTTTGTTAAGATACTTCAGAATCCATTATTTAACCACCAGGGGGGAATCTATAAAGGAGAGAAGAGTGCTCTAGCTCCAAGGTACTGGCAGTTTCAGGTATTCACAATCTGAAACAAAAGAAGACCTCGGTACCATGGAAGCATTCCAGCCCCAGCTAACAGTGCCTGCATGAAATCCTTGTTTCCCCCTTTTCCCGGGAGCCAGACTTTAACTCTATATCAAAGTACAAAAAGGATCTAGTCATCAAAGAAGTAGCCTTTGCAAGACTTGGAGAAAATAGCAATATTTTTCTCTGTGGTTAAATTTGGCTCTGCAATCAACCTAGCTTTGTTTAGCACAAAATGTCTCCCATCTCTTTGAGAACTGGGATCCTTTCTTTATCTCTCCACAGACACTAACCACAGCCAACAGCTCAGGTTTGCTGAGCAAAAAGTAACACAGTTGAGAAGGCTTCAAAGTTAAAGTAAGCATTTAGGAAGAAAGAGAGAACTTCTAAACCCAACTGTCACTTAAACAGCCTGGAAGGACAGTGGAAACATAATGTTAATGACCAAGCATTAAATTGAAAGAAGCAGCCAAGGTGTTACAGCTTAGGTTTGCCATCTCTCCAGTTTTCCAGAGCTTGAGTTTTCCCTGACCTCTGCTCTCAACAGACCTCCACTGAATCACTACCACTTCTGGTTCCTGATTCTCCACAAAGCACATAGGGGTGCTATGAAGGATCCACCTTATAGCTAGGGGAAATGCTTCCCCAGTCTTTGTGCTGGCATTCCCTTCTCCAACGCTTTGAGCACATGGCCATACTGAGCAATTTGTCCCAATGCGATGGAACTTGAGGACTGTTCAGTTGATCTCCCAGCCAGCTGGAAGAGTTAGGTGGCAATGCTTCTGTAGGTGTGTCAAAAGGCAGATTACACCTGATAACTTATTATCATGAAAGGCCTGTATTAAAGAGGTTGAACTCCCCCATGTTGTATATGGCTCAAATGCATTACTACTAGGAATCATGAATTTAATTCTTTCCAAAACCTCCAAGGTAACTCAAGCTAGTGATATCAGTGGCATTAATTTAATACTCTAGCATTCACTGATGATGCCTCTAGCCCAGAGCTATTTCAGGCTACCCACTGCTTGGGTTTGTATGAAATGTTGTTGGCTAAGTAAACACAATCTGCTAGCAGGTGAAGGGAATCAGCAGTCTTTTCATGTATAGTTTTACAGAGCAATACCAGGTTCTAGAACCAAGTGCTACTTAAGCAAAATCATAATCCTGAAGGAGGACTGGGTCTTTGCTATGCAACACTGACATTCTTAAACAGACACTGGCATTTATTCCCCCCACTCTTAATGGTCTACTCCATTTGCTTGCCCCAAGACATCACCCTTGGTATCCCAACATAGCTGCATTCCTCTCCCATTACTTACCTTCACCCATTGCCAAACTCCCTTTTTGCTACCCTCATGCTTTTCTGTTTCTTCCTAGTACTTGGAAGGTGTCCAGATCATTGATCCTTTACTAACTGAATCTGCCAAAGACTCCAGAATTCCCAGTTATGGCTCTGTATCCTGGATTCTAGAGTCACTTCTCTTAACCTCATCTTTCTTGCACTCCCAAATATACATTTTTGAAAATTGAACATGGAACTCAAAGCACAATCCAAAACAAATGAGAGAATAATTGAGGTCAGTTTTTTCTTGCCAGTTGAATTGATGATATGGTTCACCTATGACCTTATTGTAATCTTAATTAGATCTTTCCCCTCCCATTAATAGGCCTCAAGTAACTTTTGTTAACTTCTATTGAAACACTGAGTCAGAATGTCATGCCCTCCACCTCTGAAAAGTGTATAAATACTATGAGGTGACAGTTCACTTTGGGACTTACTCATTGGAAGTGTTTCTTTGGTCAGATGAGACTCTGAGAGTTCCTTAGCCAGTAAGGAACTCTCCTGCTTTGAAAACCCAGATGTTGGTGCTTCTCTGTCCAGTAACTACGTATGTATGTAATGATCAGACAGTTGGATCTGTCTGTTGATCTGTGATGTATGTATTACTTATGGTCCAGCAGCTGGAAGCCCTGTCTGTTGGTCTTTATTTCTCTGTTTGTATTCTCTCTAAAGTTCAGGGTGCTGACTCTTTCCCCTGAAGTAAGGGAATGATATCTGTGCTTGATTAAAGTATATTGTTGACCCCTCAAAAATTGCTTTCCTTTTAGAAAGGCAGATCTAAGAACCTGTGCTAGTAAGCTATCCTGGATGTATCCGTGTGCTTGCTTTTATACTTGTCCAACTTCTTGATGATCAGTTTAGATTTTTACCTTTCTCTTGTGTCCTTATGGCTATAGAGCTAGCAACATATTCTGTTGTATCATAAAGTGCTAAAATGAAAAAAAAATTAATATATTTTCTGATAGCTCATGATTAAATGAAAATCTGTGTAAGTTAGGGCAAGGAGGAATACAAAAGTATGCTTTATGGGATTTTCAGGAATATACTCTCCTAGAATGCTTGTAAAGTGTCTGACCACACAAAACATGTAAATTAGAGTTGTTTGTTGCTAAACAGTAGGGTTATAAATCATCAGAGCAGCCAGTTGACTTTTCCCTTCTATGAAAGATGTAAACCTAGGCAAAGAAAAGAGAGAAATCAGGAGGATGGTTCAGCTATTTTCATTTTCGTACCTAATAAAAGCAAACTGCACTGACTCTAAAAAGAGAGATTAAGTTCATTTTGATAGGATAAAAGTTTTTTTTTTCAAATTCCAGACACAGAGGACCCAGTCAAAACAGATTTTGAAATAGGATCATGTATCGGACATAGTGAAGGACGTTGAGATCATCTAGTTCAATGTGCTCATTTTACAAAAGAGAAAACTAAGGCCCAGATAGTTTTAGTGACTTCTAGGTCACTCAGTAAGTAGCAGAACTTTGAGTCTAACTCAGATTATCTGACTCCATGTTCAGGATAGATTTAGCTTATCTGATATTTTTGTAATAATAGCTTACATTTGTATATGTCTTTAAGGCATACAGAGCACTTTACCTATATGACTTTACCTGTCCTCACTGCAGCCATGTGAGATAAGTCCTATAGGTATTATCATCTTCATTTTACAGATCATATTGCAAGAGATTAAATGGCTTGTTTGTATTCAGATAGCTAGTAAATGTCAGGTAAGATTTGTACCCAGGTCTTCCTGACTCCAGGTCCAGCATACCCCGCAGTGACACTCTCCTCCTGTTACTTCCCATCCCTTTTGCCTCCTCACAGGACTTGGAGGGGCTCAAGTTTTCATTCCTGACAATTAGGATGTGACAACAATTAACGAAATTTGCCCAAGACCCCAGAATTCTTAGTTATGACTCTGTACTCTGAACTCTGGCCCTCATTCTGGTCACTGTTTGGGGCAAACACTTTGGAAAACTGAACTCAGAGCTTCAGACTGCGTTCTGAATATTAAGACATAGCTCTCACCTTTAAGCACTCATTAAAGGGATTGCTAAAACCAAGGAGGTTTTATATGACACTTAAAAACAATATAATATTCCCAAAAGAACACTATCACTTTCTGTAGGGGAGGAAGCACTAATTTTGCTTATATTTGGTTCTTTCTTACCTTTCCAGGCTTCTTATACTTTACAACTTCCTACTGTAAACCACCCCCCCACACACACACACACACAGTAATCCCGCAACACAGCCTCCTTGCCTTTCCTCATACAAGACACTCCATCTCCCAACTCGAGGGATTCTTACTGGCTGTTCCCCATACCTAGAACTCTGCCTCCTCATCTCTGCCTCCTGGCTTTCCTGGTTTCAAGTCTCAGCTTCTGCATGAAACCCTTCCCAGTCCCCTTAAAACTAGTGCTGTCCTTCTAAGATTATCTCCAATTTATCCTGTATATTTCTTCTTTGCATATTATTTCTCACTTATTAGTCTGTAAATTCCTTCATAGCAGAGATGTTCTTGTCTTTGTATCCCCAGCACTTAGCACAGTGTTTGGCCCACGTTAGGTGTTTAATAAATGCTTGTTGACTGGCTTGGCTGACATCTTTAAATCCCTAAGTACAGGAGTTTACATGGAAGTGCAGACCCAGGTTGGAGACTAAGGAACAGAGAAAAATCTGACATGCTGTCTAGTCCAGTGTATTCTCAAACATAAACCTCAAGATCGTTTTACATGTATAGCACTGCTGCTACTCAAATCCAAAGATTTCTATTTTTTTTCTAACAGAGAAAAATTTGGATTTGGATTTAAGTCTTCATAAAGAGAAGATTATGATTTCACTTCACAAAAAGTCATTTAATCCAATTACATACTCCTCTGAGCAAAGCAACAAAAACTCAGTGCAATGCATACTTGGGGAGTGCAAGCAGGTGTGCTGCCAAACCCAGGTTAGAGACTTGCTTGTGTTCAGGCTCAACTTGCTCAAGTAGAAGCTGTTCACAACAACATAGACAAATAAAAATAATAACAAAGTCAGTTTCTATTACATATGAATTTTTGTAGAAATCCCTCCCCAACTCTAAATAGCTCTTCCTCCTTAAATAACTTTGCCTATACTTATTTATTGAAATGCTATATTGTTGCTCCCTCCTCCAAAAGAAAGTAGTTTCTTAAGGGCAAGAACCATGCAGATTTTTAATATTTTGATTGACTTCTAGAATCATGTCTTTCGAATTTTATATTCTTAACAGATGTTTGTTAAATAAAATTAATCTTCACAACAACCCTGCAAGGCATTCATGGTAGGCATGAACATCCCTACCTTACTGATAAGAAAACTGAGTCCCTGAAAGTTTAAGCACTTTCTGATTCTACTCCTAATAATATATTTCTAATTTCTGCCATTTGAGAAAGGGAGTACAAGTATTATTACCCCCAACTTCTAGATGCAGAAATTGAAAGGTGAACTGAGAAGTTAAGTGATTTGTCCAAGGCTACACAACTAAAAAGTGACAGAGCCAACATTTTAACCCAGGTCCTCTAATTTCCAATTCATGTTTTGCCTCCAACATGTGTTGCTACATGAAAAGAACTCGTTAAATTATATTAAATTACAAAGACAGAAAAGTGAATGTCTTTTTGCTAGAGACAGGACTTACTTCAAGGTCATAAATAATATAGCCATGTGAGTCAATGTTCATTACTCCTGTTAATTAATCTTATTGATATAATTTCAGTACTCATGCCACTGCTCTCTAACTAATGTAGGTAGTGAGCTTCTCTTAGATGCTAGCCTTTCTTAATTCCCAAATGCATCTGTTATCTCCTCAGTTTGAAAGTTCCCTCCAGTGGTACAGATTGTAACCCATCAATACTTGTCTTTTCTGTGGAACTCTAAATGAAGAGAAATCATTATGGAGAAGGGACCCACCTTCCTCATCACCATTAGCTGTTGACCAGCTAACAAAGAGACACAGAAAACCTGGGAGTAGCAGTATTCAGCCAGACCACAGTCCATCCCTCAAAGACATCATCCAAGAAAGTGACTCCTTTGGAGAAGGGGCCAGCCATCCCCACCAAATATTAATAAACACAGTGTGAGGGCAAGGCAGCCTCACTGATGCAGCAAGCCCCACTTTCCTTAATCCTGAAGAAAGGAGAGAAAGTAGTACATCCCAGGCAAGTCATACCATGACCACCACCTTGACCAATATCCACCTTCATGATTGGAAAACCCAAGACCCTGAGTTTTGGGAATAGCAGTACCTCCACAAGGGAGAATGTTTCCAGCTCAGACCCAGTGGCCATCACTGAGCTAAGAAAACATTGTTTAGGAGAGGTCCACCTTCCTCATACAACTACTGACCACCAACAGGGACAGGAGCCCTGAGAGTGGAAGCAACTCTCAGATCATTCCTACTTTCAGTCCAGTCCTTGCAACCACCATCTAGGATAGTAACTCTTGGAAGGGACCAGCCATTCCCTCCAACTGCCACACATATGGTAGGCAAGCCAGACTGACTGAGGCAGCAAAGCACCCTGAAGCATTAGAGGAAGTCGTATGTGCCAGGCACGTAAAATCATCACTACCACCCCAGATCTCTTAGATGCAGGGGCAACAGCCCAGGATCCTGAACTCAGCAACTCTGGGAGTAGTGACATTATTTAAGCTCATGAAAGAAGAGGTGCTATTGTCTGCTTTACTGCTGCATCTTAAGGATCTTGGAACTTTTCCATCATTTGACATTGAAATTTGATATTTTCCATCATTTGACACTGACTATTGAAATTTCCCCATATGTGTTATCTCCTCCATTATAATGTGAGCTTCTTGAGAGCAGAAATTGTCTTGTGTTTCTGTTTGTATACCTAATGCTTATCACAAGTGATTTGAATAAAATAAGAGCTTAAAAAGTGCTTCATACATTCATAAGTACAGCATGGAACCTCCCAACATACTGGGAAGCCCTCCCTGATTTCTCCTTTCCTTGTCCCATTGCAATACTCCAACTGTCAACCTGTCATCTCTGACCCTCAGCACATGACCAACCCATCTCTTCCTTCTATCTTACATTTTGGTGATAAAATCATTTCTATCGATGCCTTCTCAAAGTTCCTCACTGGCTTTATGCTGTAACTAGCCCACACCTACTAGGCAGTTCTCCATTGTTTCTTAGGGGAAAAAAGTAACTATGCCCTCTGTATATCACTTAACTAAAAGACTTTAATATACTTTCCAACAATATGATAATAATATTTGCATTTTACAAAATGCTACCTTCACAACATGGTGAGAATTATTATCCCCATTTTACAAAATGGAAAGACTGACATTCCAAGGCATGTTTGCTATGCCTACAAACACCTGCTGAACTTGAAAAGTCTGAGTGATTAGAGCTTCTCTGGTCTTCCTTAGAGAGCCCTGACTCTTGATGTTCTGTCAACATTATATTGCTTGTGGAGCAATCATAATATATAAGATATCTTATTTTCAGTCCTGAGTCTCTGGGGGGCAGCACACAGGCATGCACACTGCCCAGCAGTCTTAGTGGGAGAGTGGTGAGCCACATAGCCTGCCAGGTCTCTCTGATATCTCTCTCAAGTGTTCCATGGTGTCTGTGTAGATTGCTTTTTGTTTACTGCAGACTACACATCATCAGCTTCATTGCTGCCTTCTTGGGTCTCTAGGGTCCTAATCAGTGTCTCAGGCTCTCTCTATAGTGCTCTGGTCTGCATAGCAGCTGCCTCATCTAAGTCTTCCTTTTTGACAAACTGCTGGTTCCAAGAAATAGTTATGTTTTATAAGGTATGATTAGACTAGCTCATGACTGAGTCCTCCCACTCAGCAGAAAAGAAACCTATAATAAAATCTTGTTTCTACTCCTGATCATGATGCAGAAGGGACTAGGTATTGCTGAACAAGTTACCAGCAGTGTATGGCTCCTGTAGGTCCCACTAAGCTAGAAAGGTTTGATTATGGGCTGTATCTGTCAACCAGAAACTAGCCTGAAGAACAGAAGAGAAGTTCATCTCCAAAAAGTTTGACCACCAAGTGATATTTTTTCTTTTTTTGGGGGGGAGAAGAACATGGAGCTGTATCATTGACTAAAGTGTAAGGGTGCCAATCAACATTGGCGGAAGGAGTAACCATACTAAGGAAATCATGGCTCTCTGAAGTATTGATCTATAAATAATGACTACTAAATTTTCATAAAGTGGAGCCAAAGAAAAACCCAGATCATGATACATAAATACTTATATATCTGTATATTATTCAATAATCTCCAGATACTGAGGTGAATGTCTTCCATGCCCTCTCCATACACACACACACACCCACCCAAAACCAACTTCCAGGAGAATCTTTAGCTCCTTGAAATTAGGAACAGTTTCTATTCTAATACAAAATAAATGCTCAATAAATAGGGGATGAATAATATTGAATAGAATTTTAACTGTGTCTATTTTTGCGGACATGAGAGAAACTGGTACAAATGAGGGAATATAGGAAAAGACAAGATTTCATTTGATTTGTATATTTTCCCCTCATTTGCTTTGCAGAAATGGGAAGACAATGTCTGTCTGTCTCTCTTTCTCTGTCTCTCTCTCTGTCTCTTCCCACACTTTTGTGTATGTCTTTCTCCTGCTATTCACCCTCTTTCCCTTCTCTCTCTCCTTTTCTGCCCCTTTTTCTTTCCTTCTCTTCATTCTGCCTCCTTTCCTTCCCTCTCTCTCTCTTGTTCTCTCACTCTCTAAGGTAATAAAACCAGAAGGTTCATTTCCTTTGGTTTCCACCTCTCCACCTGCCTGTCTTTACAACAGCATCAAATTAAAAGCAGACAATACAGAAGACAATAAAGTGCTCAACCTCATCAGCTTCCAGTTCCTTCATTCTTTATTGTGAAGTGGTTTTCCAGCATTCCTCTGTCAATTCTATTTTTGAGAAACTGCTCTCACCCCTTTTACAAGAAAATGTCATTGCACCTCTGGTGTAGGCAAGGGGGAAATCTAATTTCATTATAGTTAAGTGCCTGCCTCTCCATTACCTTCTATAATAGTGTTGTATAGTGTATTATAGGGCTTTAATAAATAGAAAGGATGTGGGCTGGAGTACATTTTAGGAGACCAAATTACTCTGCGCCACTATATACCCCTTCAGTTCATCCTGTTTGCTGCCTTTCCACAACCTAATTACAGTATTTGGTAGAAATTGCTGTCCAATGGTAACTGGCTGCACAGGGCATAGATATGCAGTTATATTGGCTTCAGTCCTCATTCCTATCACCAAGTAATTGCATCAGACTTCCATATTAATCCCTGTAGACTGGAAGTAAATGAAATATTATAATTACCTTTTATTTCCTTTTCCCTAAAGCCCAGATTAGGGCAATGTGTGTGTCTAAAGGGGGAAAAAGAGGGAGGGTGCTCTGTCTCTGATGAGTCTCCTGATGATCTGATCAAAGAGAAATATTCAGCCCCATCTCCAGCTTCATGGCAGAACACAGGCCACATCATTAAGCATGTGTCACATCTGCTTAGCAAAGTATAAGGCCCCTGTCTGCTCAAATCAGTATCACTGTGGGACATATTGGAGGGACCCTAGAGAAAAAGGCTTCTTCTCTCAATATAGATGTGCTAGATATCAGAATTTGAAAGGATTTTTCTGAAGAAAGGGGGCAGATAAGCACAGCTTTATGTCAACTTAAAGCACGAACAGGTCTGTTTCAAGCTATCTGGACAAATACAAAAACCCCTTTGCCCTTCTCTTGGGGACAGTTTGACTGTGGTTATGAAACAGAAATGTCTACTACAAGATGAACCTGCATTTTTGAAGAAGTAAGTGAATTTAAGACTAGGTTTCTTTAGGCATTTTAAATGGGCTTGGAATCCAACTATTTTTAATGACCAGGATCAAAGCAATTCTCTGAATTTAAACTCCATTCAGGAACTCTCTAAGAAGTAGCAAATAACCTCCCAATAAAGCCACTCTCTATACTAGAAAGGAAGCTGGCTGTTGGCCATGCTCCAATCACCCTCTGTAGGGGGGGTAGAAACCCATAGACTAATCCTTGCAAAACTTCTGTCCCTAATGACTCTGCAAGCATTTCTCTGAAAAGACTAAAGAAATGCCAGTTCACTCAACTTCTGTGACACTTGGAGGTTTCTGCACAGGGACAGAGGCTGTGTCCTTGAGAACTGTCTTTTCTGAAGGAGTGCCATGACAGCACCTGCTTTAGATATTATTTCCCAGGGTACATCCTTCAATGTCTCAGTAAGAAGCAAAATGAGAAAAGAATGGCATTCCTTAGAGCCAAGGGCTCCTTTGAAATAGAAACAACCGCTTTTTTCTTTCAAAGTGACAACTACATTATGTGTCAAGTAGGAACAGATTTACAGTGATATTAATTGTGAACCATATTGGGAAATTCCTTTATCCTTTCATTTAATCTGATGAAATTAGTTTCCCATGGGTTTAAGAAGTCACCCAGAATATATTCAAAAGCCAGAAAGAACATGAACACAAGACACTTTACTGAGGGACTTTATGTAAATATTTCTTTTTTTTTCTTTTTTATCTCATTGAATTGAAGCAAATCATGAAAGGAAATGAGGCCAGGCAGGGGATGTTGATCTGTTTTGGAAAATGAACTTTGAGGTTCTTAGATTTATAGTTAGAAAGAATTTAAGAGGCCTTTGGGTCCAACCCTTTATTTTATAGATGAGAAAACCAAGAAACAACACACGTAAGTGACATGCTCAGGGTTGCTTAGTGGGTGTCCCAGGCAGGATCTGACCCAGATATTCCTGACTTGAAGTTAAACACTCTATCCATGTGACCCTGCCATTTACTAAGAACACTGTAATCTAGGGCACAAGATGTTGAGTGGGTGTGTGAGTGATAACAAAGATGAACTCACCAAAGGACAGACCTATTGCATTCAGGAAACTTAGGACTCTTGACTGGTTTTCTTCTTCATCTCTCACTCTTAGAACCCTTGGCTGTGTTCCACGCTCAATTCTAGCCTTCTTCAAGAGGCCTTTTCTGAATCTCTCAGTTATTACTGCCTCTTTCCCTGTTCTCTGAATTCACTTTGTATTTATTTTGTGTTTACTCATCCATATATGTTATTCATTTCACTAGAAGGTGAGGTCCTTGAGGGCAGGAACTCATTTTTTTTTTTATCATCATATTCCCTACCTCTAGCACATAATGGGCAATTAATAGACACTTGCTCAATGAATCAGTTGATTGAATCCATGTTATACGATATGATATCACAGAAGTGACAATGTAAGAAATAAGACAGTGGTGTTACAAAATACAAAGAAGTCTGAATGATCAAGGAAAACATCATGTTAAAATAGGAACTGAGTTTTGAGGGATAGGTTAGTAAATGTGAGAGCAGGAGGCATTCCAGGAGGGAAAACAACCTTCTGGGTTACATGACCCAAAAGATGGCATACTGGACATTTTCTTTGATCCCCATAATCTCTGAAACTTTTCTGAAATAAGATATACAAGGGATAAAGTGATTGCAACTATCTCCATGGAATGACAATAAGAATCCTAACGAGGTAACAACCTAATGGACTAACAGTAAAGAAGGCAAATGTGTAATCTCTAACACTCTTACCCAGAGCTTACTCCCAGCACCAGGCCATCCTCCTTGGTAGGTCTGCACAATGACATCAGTGGGGAAACTCATGGCTCTGGGATCCAGTCAGCAATTCCTTTGTTGTGGCTGTGGTGTCTGCCAGCCCATGTCCCTGTCTATGCCCTCATCCCATCATTCTTTGGTGACAAGCAACTGACTCTAACTCTTCCCACCCCACCCTGTGAGGAGGAGATGGAGGTACAAAAAAGTAAAAGTTCTTTCTCCCTGGGGTGGCAGCATCCTTCCTACATGCATCAGTGTTCAGCCAGAGAATCTGAGGACAAAAGGAACTGTGGGGCTTCACCAGGTCTGACAGGAAAAGGACCAGAAGCCAGTTGAGGCCAATTCTCTCCTTCCAGATGTGACTTGGGACAGAGACTGACACTGACAAAAAGTGAATTTGTCAGTGTGAGAAGAAGCTAAGATGGTTTTGAGTCATCCCCCCCTCCCTTGGGAGAACTGCCATCAAAGGAGCAAGAACAAAAAACTGAGCCATTGAGGAGTATGAGAGAAAAGCTGAAATTACCAAAGATCTCAGAAGGAAGAAAACTCAATTGAAAACCTCAAGCAGAGGCAGGTAAAACAATAGGGAAAATATAAATAACAAAGGGGGAGATGGTTTCCAGGACATCTAAATGAGTCTCTGAATAAATATTGCACGGCAAAGGAAAATGAACAAGCACCTAATGAGATAGAGGAGCCTACAGATTCCCAAGAGAATGGAACAGCATCAGGATGTTCCTGAATTGTTCAAAAGAGAAATAAGAATAGAAAAAACAGAATCTGTGTCCTGCAAAGCAGAAATAATTGCTTTACAGAAAAACTCAAATCCACAGTAGTAAACTTCACCAAAAGAGAGAAAGAGAGAGAGAGAGAGAGAGAGAGAGAGAGAGAGAGAATGGCCAATTGAGAATGCAAATACACAGAAGTAAAGGGCAATCTGGAGAAACAAAAGCAGAAATCCATAACGTCTTTAAAAAAAAAATGTGATCTCTGTTCACATGAAATACATTAGTCTCAAAGACAGCAATAACTTAAGGATTATAGGTTTCCCAGACATAAGTCAAAAAGCCTCAACACCATGATGTAAAAATAATGATGATGATGATGATGATGATGATGATGATGATGATGATGATGATGATGATGATAGTACGAGAAAATTGCCCAGAATTTCTGAACCCAGAAAACAAACTGCCAATCAAAAGAATTCATATGTCACCTTCAGAGTGGGGAGGGGGTCCATGGAGAGGTTGTATTTACCCTTCAGTTTTGAAGAAGACCATGACATCAGAGAAATGAAGACATGACTTGCACTTGACTTTGTTTTGAGTGAGGGAGGGTTATGCAAGGTCACCAGCCTCACTTTCTCCTCCTGAGCCATCTGGATCCAGTGACCAGATGAGGATGACTGGAGATGGCCCAGGATGCACTGGGAGACCTTGGTCTGTTTAGGCTAGGCCTTTTTCGTACTCACTTGGAGGGAGGTAACACCTGTTCAGTGAATGGGCCTCTTTAAGTAGTAGTCAGGGATATCAATAGTAACAGTTTCAAAGGAGAGAGAATACATGAAAGAAAGAAGAAAACATGAGGGAAAACATTTCTATAAAATTTAACAATGCTTCCTCCAAACATGGAACTGTGAATAGAGAGCTCACCTCAGAGCCAGAAAGTTGTTGTTGTGGAGTCAGTTCAAGTCAGATCTGACCCTCCATGACACCACTTGGGATTTTCTAGGAAAACATACTGGAGTGCTTTGCCATTTCCTTCTCCTACCTCAAAAACAAGCGTCATGGAGGCCAGTGTCCTTGGACTGAAGAATATACAGAAGACAGTAAGGTATAAGAAAGTAGCAAAGAGAAAAAAGAGGCCAAGTCATAATGTACTTTAAAAGACAAAAGGAAGACATTACATAGGGAGGTGAAACGGTCAGACCTATATTTTAGAAAGATCAGTTTGACATCTACATGGAGGATGGTCTGACATAAGGAGAGACTACAGGTCGAGAGACCAACTAGAAAGTTCATGCAATCATCTCAGGTATGAAGTGATGGGAGCTCAATCAAGCTTATGGCAGGGTCAGAAGAGAGAAGAGGGCACATAGAAGACATGTTACAAAGGTAGAAATGACAAGACAATTGCTAATTAGACAGGGATGATGCCTATGTGCCACTTGACTGACTGGGAGGATGGGGGTACCCTCAACAGTAGCAGGGAAGTTCAGAAGATGGAAAGGTTTGAAAAGAAAAATGGGTTCAATTTTGAACATGTTGAATTCAAGATGCTAATGGCACATCAAGTTTGGGATATCCAAAAGGCAGTTAAAGATATAAGATTGGGGATCAAGAGACAGGTTACTGTTCTACTAACAGATCTGAGAATTATCTACATAGAAGTAATGTGAGAGCTAATAAGACCCCCAAGTAAAATAGTGCAGAGAGGGAAAAAAAAGGACACAGCCACATTTAGCAGGAGTAAACTGTTTAAGATTCAGGAAAGAAGACTAAGAAAGGGAAATCTGACATACAGTAAGAGAACAAGGAAAAAGTAATGGCATGAAATCTTGTAAGAGAATGTCAAGGAGAAGGGGTGATTGACAGTGCCAGAGACTACAGAGAGGTCCAAAGGGATGAAGATTGACAAAAGTCCATTCAATTTGGCAATTAAAAGATGACTGGTAACTTTAGAGAGAACAGTTTCAGTTGAAGAATGAGATCAGAAGCCAGACACAAAGAGTCAAGACTAGAATGAGAGGTGGAACCATTGTAGATGGACTTCTGAAGGAGTATGGCCATGAAAAGAAGTAAAGCTTTAGAACTCTAGGTAATGCACATAAATGGATTAAGTGAGAGTTTTTTGGATTTTGTTTGGTTTTTTTGGGGGGGGATGTTTTATACCAATTACTCTTATTATACCACTAAAAGCCAATTAAATCTGATTTACTTATTTGTAATTGACTGATAATTGTGGCAGAAACTCATGAGATTACATAGCTAAATAAAGATAACCTTAACTCCTTGAGGTTAACCCTAGAATACAGAGGGGACCCAATAATCATACTCTGTGATCCCTACTTATAAGTACAAGTGGGAATCTAGACAGTGACTCCACAGCATGTGTTATGCTTCTAACAACATTCTGGTTTGACCTGCTTTAAGGAAGCTCAATATACAGAAATCTGAACTTAGAAGACATTTGAATTATACTGTCTTCACGTTATGCAATGCTTTACTTATATGCCACCTTCTTGTGTTTGCTTAGCTAAGAGGCTATGTATATGGAATATTGCAGAAGTTATCAGACACAAATGATGTGCTGATTGGTTTTAATGTACCTTTTTCCTCTCTTCAAAATTCTTTGCTATGAGAAATTGCTATGTAACAGAGAGGAAGGAATATATTTGATGATGTAATGTGATCTAAAAACCAAAGTTATTCATGAATTTTTTTCAATGACAAAAGCCTTATTTTTAAGTTCTGAGTTCCCCTACCATATTTAAACATCTAAACATCTTTCAAGAATTCTTTTTTTCAAGAATTCTTATTACAAATTTTTCTAGAACACTTCTTACATAAAATGAATATACCTGACTATTAAAATCGTCACTTAAGAAATAACAATATGTTGGCAGCCCCTTAGAAGGTATGATGTATCATCATGAGAGAGTTAGTTAATGCCTTCTTAAATCCAATGGAGCAACATGGGTGCAGATTTAGGAGACATATTAGAGAAAAGGCAAGACCTTATTTAATCCAGTCTCCACTGGGCTCACCTTTGAGGAGAGACAATATACCCTAGGCCCATGGCACAGAGTGTGGAAAAGTGCTATCTCACACAACCTCAGGGAAAAGTAGAGTAAAAATAACATATAATAGAGAAGGGAAGAGTGATCCAGGAAAGACTTTGCCTTCTTCTTCTCTGTGTTAATTGCTGTTTGTCCTTCATTCTCAAAAAGAACCAGTGACATCAGGAAGGGGTGATATCTTGACTTGCAAGTGACTTGGATTTAAGTGAGGCAGGGCTGTGCAAAGTCATCATCAACCTAGTCCAATGGCAAGACATAAATCAGGATGACTAGAGATGACCTCAGATGCAATAGGAGGCCTTGGTCTTTTTAAGCTAAGATCTTTCCCAGGTTCAGTGATTTAAGGCTAGGTAAGAAATGAGGCAAAAAAAATGACCTAGTTTCCCTACTCAAAAAAAAAAAAAATCAAATTGGGAAGGGAAGACCTTCATGTTTCTGGCCAAAATGGAAATAATTTCTATTTACACTCACCGTGAGCCATCAAAACTCAAACAATGACTAAGTGAAGCTGGAGCAGGGACCCTATATTGACCAATCAGTGAGAACCAGAGTGATTTGGGCTTTAGGCATGATCAAGTAGCTCCATTTGAATCCCAAGGGACTTTATCAAAATTTGGTTTTCCAGAGCTCTGTTTCAAGAAATCATATATGAAACTCCATAAGACAAAAGAGATAAATGTTTCAGTTTTTAAAAAATGATAGAACAAGTAGGAAGGAGAAAAGGAATCTAGCCCCCAAACATCAAGCTATCTTTCAAGGCTTCAGTAATCAAAATTTATATTCTTTTGGGCAGAGCACCCACATGTAAAGGTTATGATTTCCCATGTGGAGAGAAGGGGAGGAGGGAGAAAGGGAGGAAGGAAGTTATGTTCCTTAAGTTCAGACCTGACCTTGTCTCTACCTATACTTGATAACCTCTAGTCTCAGGGTATAGCACCAATACAATACCCACAGCAGCTGCTATAGATATACATGAGTATTTCCAGGATAAATTCACAAAATATAAACTCTCTTCCTTAAAGACAAAATCAAAATATTTATTTAGATACCAGAAAGCCAATTCTACCATGGTAATAATGAAGTTTGTACATATTACCAATAAAGGGGAGCACAGCCATCGTCAAGACTTCCCTCTGTCAGACCTCCCCACAAACAAATCTCCCTTAGGCAAATCACTCCCTTTCTCACTCACATCATCTACTCTGTTCTGCTCTGCCTGCTCACTCTCAGCTCTGCCTCTGTCTCAGCTCCACTCATCCAGCAAACTCCTCCTACCATCAGCTCCATGTGACTTAGGCTGTGCACTGGGTCAAAACTCAAAGCAGGTCACATGGGCCTACAAAGGGGCAGAAATGATCTTCAAATTTCCTTAAGATTACACAGGGGTGAGAAACCTGCAGCCTCAAGGCCGCATGTGACCCTCTAGGTCCTCAAGTGCAGACCTTTGACTGAATTCAAACTTTGCAGAACAAATCCCCTTAGTAAAAGGATTTGTTCTGTAAAACTTGGACTCAGTCAAAAAGCTAGACCCAAGGATCTAGAAGGCCACATGTGGCCTCAAGGCCTCAGGATTCCCCCCCACCCCCTCCCGTATTAGACCTGGGTTAGGCCATAACACTTGAATTAATACTGTAGAAGAGAGCTGGGGCTTTCTCTTTTTCCTGGAGATAGTTCTTGAGAAACAAGGGTGTTCTGCCACACCAGATTCTCCTTGACATTTCTTTTACTGAACTACTGGATCTTGTAGTTTGTTTGAAGCCTTAGAACTACCAGCCCCTTAGCCTATCATCCAGAGGGCTCAAAAGAAATCAGGAATGAACTATCTACTTTCCTCTCATCTTGTATGCATAGTTGAATGAATGCAAAGATAGGACTGAGAAAGAGGAACAGACTTGTAGTCAAGAGATATATGAGTTGAAATCTTACCTCAGGTACACATATGCTACAAGGCCATAAGAAAGTCATACCTCTCTTACCTTAGTTTCCTTATCTGTCTTGGAGTTCATTGCTCCAATCTTAGCATCCCATAGAGTTTTCAAGAAAATTGGATGAGACAATGTGTGTAAATTGCTTTGCGAATTTAAAATTTTATGTAACTGTCAGCTATTAGAGCTAAAATTACCCATAAGAATAAGTTATTTGGTATATTGGCATGTTTCCTTTTGTGGGAAAATTTCCCCAAAGTAATTAATGTATAATTTTGTCCTGAGCACTTGAAAATATATACCCCTGTTTGCAAAAGAGAATTCTACATGGGTGTGATTTACTGTGTGTAGTTTGCCAAGACACTTTATTGCTGATATTCAAAGCATCCTGGGACCACCTTCTGATGGAGAATTGGGGAAGTGGGATCATCAACAATTTCAGTTTAAAACCAAGTCTATAAGCTAGCATTGTCAAGGAATTCTGCTGACCTGAGCTCTCAGCTCTCTGAGCTCTATGAACCCATAGGGTTCATTAATTTGCTCAATAATGCTTCTATTCATTTCTTTTTCAATTCATTCATTTTCAATCACATTCTCCATGGTGGCTACTCCAAACTTTCTCTATCATTTTCTGTCATGCCTTTTTGTCAGATAATCATGGGCTGCTCTCTAACATCATTTGGATTGTCTTATTTGTTTTTAAACTAAAGACATCAGAGCATGGCAAAAAAGAATGCCAGATTTGAGAGCAGAAAATACAGATTCAAATCCAGGCTGCAATTTACTACCTCTGTACCTTTTAGCAAGGTCTCATAACCTCTTAGGGCCTCAGTTTCCTCATTTGTAAACTGAGAAACTTGGATTCAATAGTTTCTTATGTTCTTTCCAGCTCTAAATCTACAATCCAGGGATACATTCTATGACCATAATAGAAAGGGAAAAGTCTTTGCAACCATTACTAGTAACAATACCAACCCCTTACATTTACAAGGTATGCTCAGCATGGAGGGCAGCTAGGTGGCAAAGGGGATAGAGTGCCAGGCCTGGAATCAGGAAGACCTGAATTCAAATCTGGTCTCAGATACTTACTAGCTGGGTGACCCTGAGCAAATCACGTAACTCTTTTACCTGAGTTTCTTCATCTGTAAAATGACAGTGTTAGACTAGATCATTCCTAAAATCCCTTTAAGTTTTATATCTATGAATCTTTTTACTATGATATTCTTTAACAACTAATATTTGACAACATGTAACAATCATTTGTGAAGGCACCTACTATGTGGCGAAGACTATGATAGGTATCAGATATATTCTTTGACCTTGTGGAACTCATAAGGTGCTAGGGGCAGTAAGACAAAGGAATAACTGAACTGCAAATGCCTATAAACATAAAGAAAACTTAAGATGGGTGTGGTATGTGTGTTTATCCTTCATTGCTGAAGAAGACCATGCCATCAGAGAAATGATGACATGACTTGCACTGGACTTTGTTTTGAGTGAGGGAGGGCTGTGTAGGTCACCAACCTCACTTTTCCTCCAGAGCCATCTGAATCCAGTGACCAGATAGTCATCAGAATGACTGGAGATGACCCAGAATGAGGCAATTGGGGTTAAGTGACTTGCCCAAGGTCACACAGCTAGTGAGTGTCAAGTGTCTGAGGTGAGATCTGAACTCAGGTCCTCCTGACTCTACACTGGTGCTCTATCCACCTAGCTGCCCCAGGTGTGGTATGAATTCTATCTGGAGAATCTCTTTGCACTTAGAGGTTCTCAGCTGCAGCCCTAAGTTCTGAGTAGCAGACTGGAAACAGAGTAAGTCAAATGCAGTTCAGTTGTGGGATCCAGCCTTGAATAGCCCCTGCTCTTCCAGCTTGGGTAAGATAAAGAGAGAGAAGAAAGGAGAGAGAGAAGAAAATATATGAAAATAAGATGCAAAATGTTTATGAATCAAAAAACTCAGTCACTTTGAAGTTACAGGGAGAGAAAGGGAGGAAGGCATAAGGGAGAGCAAAGAGAGGGGGAGAGGGCAGGAGAGAGAGGGACTGAGACTGACTGAGCACTGATATGGTAAAGAGATTTGTTCAGTATTTTAAGCACTAACAACGGAAATACATTTTGTCCAAAATTCAGTTTAGAAACTCAACTGATTCACCAGTTAACTTGGTCATAACATATACCCTAGGTTGTTTGGTCTTACTAAAGGTGTATGTTCTTGTTGTGTGAAAGATTGGAAATACTGTATTTTCATAATTAAACCTCATTTGAAGATCTTTTAAAGGTAAAGTGGAGTTGAGGAGAGGAAAATCATTTAGTGATATTGCTTTAAGAGTGGTGAACCCTTGCCAAAAAGGCAGCAGAAAGCAGTAATTTTTTTCCCCTCAAGGGCTACTGTGGACTAACAAATATCAACCTCTTGAAGGGCAAAGCCTCCAAAGAGCTATGAACAATGCTCATCTTTCCTTCCTGAAGGATTTTTTTGATGATTTTTTTCACTACTTACCACGATAAAATCCTTTTATAGTGAACAAATAATTTCCGTGTATTCATTTGGGTACGCATGATTTAAACTGCTACTGTGCTTGTCTAATATCACAAAAAAAAAACCCAGAAAGCACTTCAAAATTATTGTTTGAAGCAACACTAATGGCAACCTTCCAAGGGAAAAATTATATAGAGATAAATAAATGAAGGGGAAATGCATTTTTTCTCCTTCAGAATTAAAAAGAAAAGTACATATGTAATGAGAGGGAAAAAAGTAAATTAGTAATATAGCATCTACCTTATAGGATAGTGACAGTACAAATGAATTTTATGTAATGGGAAATGAAGTTTAGGGAAAACAAGACTATATTAATATAGCCAGGCTACATAATAAAGATGAAAATAATTCACACCCGGTTCTGAATTGTGGTTCAATGAATCCGATGGCTACAAGGAGGCTGGAGAGTAATAGAAAAACCCTAGACAAGAAGTTGGCAGATCTGGGTTAAAGGCTTGGCTCTGCAGCTTACCATCTGTGGCACCTTGAACAAGTCACTTCACCAGCACTTGCGTGAGTTCCCTAATCTGGAAAATGAGGGAGTTGGCTGCAAAATCTCTAAGCTCTTTTCTAACTAAAATTCTATCAAGTCCCTTTAATACTAGTGTTGATATAGTGCTTTAGGGGAAGAAAGGGAAAGGAGAGGTATTTATTAAACGACTTACTATGGGTCAGGCACTTTATAGATACTATCTCATCTGATCCTCACAACGATATGGTGAGATAGGTGCTATTATCCCCATTGTGCAGTTGAAACTGTAGGGCAGAGGAATACTTTTCATCCTTCAATTACTTGGTTCTCAAAGTAGTCCTAATTGAGAGGTAGGTGCTATCATCTCCACATTATAGGCAAGGAAACTAAGGTTTAGGGGGTTAAAGTTAGGAGTTGAAACCAGAGTTCTCCTAACTTCATGCTTTGATCAGCCTTCCAATTCTAAGGTTCCCTAAATCCAGAACTTCAGTGACAATTCCCAGTTTTACTTTATATTGCAAAGACTGAGCATCAAAATAGTAATTCATTCCCTTCAGAGTAAAGGTATAATGAGAACCAAATCACATGAAGGAGGCACTTGGACACATAACACACTCCATCTACTTCAAGTATAAGACAGGTGGAGACACAGAAGGACTGCTAGCAGGTATTTTAGCACAGGTTCATTCTTGGAGTCAAAATAAGGGATTAAATAAGCTTACTTTATTCTAGTTTAGTCTTCTCATGAGGGGTTGCTGATAATGGGAACACCTGCTCTTAAATCATCCTTCTCATAGGGGTAGAGGAGAGAACTACCCCTTCATCTCGATGGGGTCACTCGAGACAAGCACTCCCCTAAATCTCCTCAAGCCTCAGTGGGAGCCAGTTGAGAAAAGTGCATGCATTCCTCTATGCATTACCTAAATCCCAAATTCCCCCAAGCCTTGATGGGGGCCAATCAAGGCACGCACAACATTACATTCACTGACTAGTGCCCACTTGACTTATAGGGCAACAGACAAAGAAGGCAGTTTGCCAGCAATAGTCTCACAAGTTTATGTTATCTTACTATTATATTTCATTGCACAGTCACAGTGGATATTTGCAATTCTAAGCACAAATGTTTATATTATGCATCATTACATAACGCAGTGCAAAGGTGGTAGAGATGTTTACAAGTCATGAGTCTAGGAACTAGATATAGTTATAAAGTCTGAGAAATATTATCTAAAAAAGAATAACAACATCCACCTTAGTTACACTAAAAATCTACCTTACATACAGAGACTGCAGACTCTTCTTCCTTAGAAATCTTTTCATGATATAGTAGAAAAGTGCTAGATTTGAAGTAAGAAGATCCAAGGTGAAATCCTTACAGTAGCACTTCTTAGTTCTGTGAATATGGGCAAACTTAACTTAGGTCTCTCTGAAAACTGCGGGCAATGTCACTTGCAATACCTCCCTGCAGAGCCATCCTGAGGAAAGTACTTAGCACATTCAAACCTTAAAGGGCTTATATGTAGGCCAGTGTGCTCTTTAGTCCATGATGATTTAGGTTTGGAAATGAGCCAATGAACTTTCAGTGATGTTCCAGGCTTCATATTTTTTTATCTTTTTTTGGCCATGGGACTTCATTTTAAATTTCCAATAAAGAAAATTAACAAATTGAAGGGGGAAAGGAATAGAAGAAAGTGTTTTGAAATACAGTAATGCTAAAAAATGACATCTTTTTAAGTAATTGACCACTTTATTAAGCATCTACATTCCCAACAATGACAAAAACATTCCCAGGCACTGGGAATACATGAAGAATGAAAACCAGGTCCCAGGAAGTCTTCATTCTACCCAGGGGAGACACTGTATACACACATAACTTGATACAAAATATATAGAAAATGCTTTGTTATATTACACAAAATAAAGAAAATAAATTTTCTGAAGGTGGGGAGAATGTTCAGGACAATAGGAAACGCTTAGTGTAGAAAAGGGTCTTTGGACTGAGCTTTTAAGAAGATTAGGGATTTTGCAAGGTGGAGGTGAAGAGAGAGGGCATTAGAGATATAGAGGTCAGCCTGGGCAAAGGCATGAAGATGGAAGTTGGAGCATCATTAATAAGAAACAGTGAGAATATCAAGTTGGCTAGATCTGAGAAGGCATGAAGTGCAACAATATAAAGAAAGTTGGAAAAATAGACTGGACTCAGGTTGTCAAAGGTTGTTAAAGGTCAGACAGGAAAGTGTGTATTTTGTCCTCGAGGTAATAGAGAGCCAGTGGAGCTTATTGAGCAGAAAAGAAATATGATCAGACTTGTGCTTGACCTCTGCGTGAGGAAGGAAGGAGGGAAAGAAACACACAAGTATTCATTAAGCACCTACTATGCGCCAGGCACCATGCTAAATTCTTTACAAATACTATCTCATCTGACCTTCACAACAGCCCTGGGAAGTAGGTGCAATTATTATCCCCATTTTACAGTGGAAGAAACATTAAGGGATTTGCCTTGGGTCATACAGCTAGTAAGTCCCAGACCAGATTTGAACTCATGTAATTCTGATGCCATTGCACCAGGAAGTCACTGCAAGAAGTCATGAGAAAATGAATTAGGGTGGTAGTCAGCCATTTGAGTTGAGAAAAGGAGACAAATGTGAGAGAAGTCCTAGAGATAGAATCAAAAAGACTTGGCAACTAATTGACTGTAGAAGGGTGAGGGAGAAGAGTCAAAGATGACTCCCAGCTTGTCAACCCGTGTGACCAGAAAGATGATGGCACCCTCAATAAAGCTTTTGAGTAAGACACATGAAATGATCTTGGTTTTATTTTTAATGACCACAGAATATGTAAGCATAAGCAAGTCATGGCATGTTACCCTGACAAAAACTCATATACAAGAAATGGTAGAGAAGTATTGTTAAGAATTCGTGTGATTTAGTTTTACATGTAATTGAGAAAAAAATAAAATGTTAATTTATTTTTTAAAACCATGTGACTGAAAAAGCTGAACCAATGATCTCAAAAGAAAAAGAGACAAAGACATTCCAATGATTGGTACCCTAGGGATTCAATAGGAAAAAAAGAAGTCCTCCAGCTCTTTATATAGGTCTTTTATTTAAAAAATAAGGGAGGGAGATTTCTCCACAGGAGGTGAGAGACAATGGCTTCTTTTGGAGCCCTGAGCCCAGGGGAATTCACCTGTGTCTCATCCACTCAGAGCAGAGAGCCAGACCCAGTTATTGCCGCCCTCCCAGAGGGATGAAATTGACTTTTCCCCAGTGGCACTGAAACCTGCTTCCAAATTAGACATCCTGTGGCAATATAGTACTGTAGGGGACTGGGGATTAATGGCCACAAAGGAGATGAAGCTATAGGATATCAGAAGTTTACTCAGCCTAGGACATCTCAGCCGTTGAACAGAGAGAAGTGGAACAGGGTGCCAGTGTGGAGTGCTAGTCAAGGAAGGAAGGAAAGGAGGCTAGGATCTCACTGGGACCATTTCTGTGTTTGCTGAAGTCACTTGGTGTAGGGACTGAGGCTGGTGAAAAGTGAATTCCCCGGTGTGATGTAGAAAGAGACAGAGACGCCTTTGAGTTCCAACCTTCAAGGAATCTGCCATCAAAAGAAAAAGAATCAGATATTGAATTATAGGGGAATAAAAGAAAAAAGACTGAAGTTACCAAAGGTCCCAGAAGAAAATTCTTTTTTAAAAGTTGAGTACCCACAGAAATACCAATAGTTTAGCTGTTAATAACAGAAGGGAAAATTGCATCTAAACAAACACAGAAATCTCTGAGTAAATTTAACAAGACAAAGAAAAACAAAGCAACACATGATGAGGCAGCAAAAACTTTGTATTCCAAAGAGAGTGTGGAATCTCAGCAGGATGTTTTCGAATGGTTTTAGAGAGAAATAAGAATCTTCAAAGCAGAATGCATGGCATATATAGGAGAAATAATTGACAGAATTGAAAAACTTGAATCTGCCTTAGCAAATGTCTCCAAAGAAGTAAAAGAGGAACACAGAATAAAGAAGAAATAAATATGTATAAAGACCATAAATGAAAGAATAGAAGTTTAGGATAGAGAAGATGAAGATAACAGTAAAGAAATCTTTTTTTAGAAAAAGACAAAATATTTTAAAACTAACAAAATAAGTTAAAGGAGAGAAAAATGGAGGATTTTAATCAACTAATGGAGAAAGAGAAAAGAGAGAAATAAATTATGTAATTAATTATGTAAATTATGTAAAATTATGCAAAAGGAGTTAAACTCTAAAAACTAGAGGAAAGCATGATAAACAGAGAGGTAGAGAGAATGGAAGATTATTTATCTATTGCATTCCTTTTGTCTATATTTTGAGCTCCAGATTCTCTCCCTTCCTCACCCATTGAAAAGGTAAGTCATACGGTAACTCATTATACTTGTAAAGTCACTCAAAGCATTTCTGTATTGGGGGGCAGTGGGGAGGAGGGAGAAAAATTGTATTCTTTCATCATACTCAGTTCAACAGTTCTGTCTCTGGGGGTAAATAGCGATTTTCATCATGAGTCCTTTGGAGTTACCTTGGATCATTGTGCTGATCAGAGTAGTTGTCTTTCATAGTTGACCATCATTAGGGTATTGATGTTTCTGGGTATGGTGTTCTGCTGGCTCTGCTCACTTCACTTTTTATCAGTTTGTTTGCTTCTTCCCAGGTTTTTCTGAAACTATCCTGCTTGTTATTTCTTATATATGGTAATATTCCATCACAATCATGTACCACAACTTGTTCTGCCATTCCATAAGTGATGAGCATCCCCTAAATTTCCAGTTCTTTGCCACCGCAAAAAGAGCTGCTATGGATAGTTTTGTACATATGGGTCCTTTTCCTTTTTCTTTGATCTCTTTGGGATATAGACCTACTTAGTGGTATTGCTGGGTCAAAGAGTATGCACAAAGAGAATGCCCTTTGAGTATGGTTCTAAATTGTTGTCCAGAATGGTTGGACCAGTTCCGAATTCCACTAGCAATTTCTTAGTGCCCCTGTGTTTTTTCATCCTCTCGAGCATTCGCATTTTCCTTTACTGTCACATTAAACCAATCTGATGGGTGTGAGGTGGTACCTCAGAGCTGTCTTGATTTGCATTTCTCTAATCAGTGATTTGGAGCATGTTTTCATCTGACTATTGATAGCTTTGATTTCTTCTGAAGATTACCTGTTTATGTCCTTTGACTATTTGTCTTTTGGAAATGGAGGGAGGAATTTAAGGGTAAAGAAAAGAGAATCCTACAGAAATAGGGTTTCCTTAAAAAAAAAAAAGTAAAAATAATTTAAGAAACAATATCTTTAAAGAGGATGCATTTTTTTAAAATCCCAATTCAGAAAAAGAAAATCATATTAGATACCAGGATCAAAATAGAAAACTAACTCATAACTTTACATATTAGTGGATTAAATAATCCAATAAAACAAAAGACTTCAAGTTAAATAAGAAAACAGAACCCCCAAATCTGTTGCTTATCAATTTTAAGAGTTTTTTCCCTCTTCATTCTTTTTTTTTAAAATAGTCTTTGTTATATGAAGTGATTCCTGTAAAAGGAGAGGGGTACTAGAAGAAACTGGTCAATTTAACAACAAATTATATCAATAAAAATTTTAAAAGAAAAAAAAATAAGGGTTGACAAGACATAAAGGGAAGGTAACCCTCACCAGTAGAGGGAGTGCTCACTGCACAGAAATCATAACAGCTGACTTTGAGAGAGCACTTGACAATTTGCAAAGTGTTTTACGTACATGATCTCCTTTGAGTCTCTTCATAACTCTATGAGGTAGATGCAATTCCTATCCCCATTTCACAGCTGAGGAGATTGAGGCTATCAGAAGTCAACAGTGCCTTACTGAAGTCTTGTAGTCAGTAAATACTGATGTGAGATTTGAACTCTGATCTTCTGGATTCTAAGTCTAGAGCTTTGACCACTGCACCTTTTTGAGAACACTGCTATTAAACCACAACCAACAATACATCCTATCTCATAATATCTGCCAAGTGTGATGTGGGAAACTCCACTGCTTCTGGCCACCATATTCTGAGTCTGGTGAACTCTATGATGCAGTGAAGGTATGTTTTTTCCAAGTTCAGATTTCTACAGTTCTGTTTGCTATTGCGGCTCACTTTCTAAACTGATAAGCCTCCATCACTCAGAACCCTGTCTGCTGTTTCCAAGAATAGTATTGCTTTGTTGTAAGCTTCATTATTTGTGTTTAAAATCTAAGTACCATTAAAAAAAAATGTTACAAAAATAAGTAAAAACCAATTCATATTAGCAAAGAACAAGTCAAAATCTTTCTGGAGTCTTGCTCACCCGAAACAAAAGGAGGTTTGCCCAGGTTATATTTATGAGAATGAGAGATGTAGAAATGATGCCTAAAATTGTTATTAAAATGTAGCAATTGAAATGGAATCACATTAGTGAGGTTTGAGTCACTGGGAATACACTCAGCAGTTTAGCTTAAACTGTGTTTTATAGGTGTTCTTTCCTTCTTCATTACTTGGCAATGGCTACCTGCAGACTTGGAAATAAAACTTCCTTCACTGCAACTTGTGGTCACCTTTGCTTAGCAAATGCTCTACTTCATATAGTCCATAAACCCATCAGGCATACGTTGGATATATCATCTACATACCTCTCAGCTCTTGAGGCAATTTTCTAAAACTATAAAATTGCAATGGGAGAAGTAGTTTGAGAATCTGTGAGTAGTGAAATCACAGGTACAGTCCCTATCCCATATATTTGTTTGATGTATTTTTCCCATAAATAAACTTCATTACTCCCAGATAAGGAAAATACCTCTGCTAATGTCATCATATGGTCTTAGAGAATTGCCTAGAACACCAAGAAATAAAATGCTTGCCCAAGGGTCAGAAAGTCAATTATGTGGCACAGATGGGACTTAAAAACCAAATCTTCCTGGCTCTAAGGCCAGTTCTCTACCTACTATGACACCCTTTCCTGTATAAATTCATAAACTCACTAGTACATGTGTCAATCATCCTGTCTATCAATAGTATTAATACAGTCAGAACCAGTTTCTACAGCTAGAGGCACAGTTTAAACCCACAGAAGGGAATCTTGCATATTATTTTCAATTTTCATGACAAAATGGAGCTTGCTTTCTTTGGAATGATCAATGAGGTATATAAACCAACAGTGGGAAGTGTGGGCTGCTAATACTACCTAGAATTTCACTGAAATGTCTTGGGTTAGGAGACTTTGGGGGAGGCTCATGATAAAGATGGTACTTAGAGTAGACTTGCCTGCTTTTTCTATAACTCCAGTACAGAGGTTATTTTTTTCTTTTTATAAATCAAAAACCATTTAATAGCATTCACCTAGCAAAGAAGCTCAATCTATGGATGAATTCCAATCATAAGCCAACAGGACTGACGCTATCTTTAAAGAATATTTATTAATTTAAATTAAAATTTTAAATTAAACAAACGTGTGTTTTCTCTCCTCCCTTTCTCTCTACCTAGTGGGAAAAAAACCCAAAACCTTGGAACTAATATGTATCAGCAAACAAAAGAGCCTAAAAGACAAACAGGCTTTTATCTACCTTGCTGAAGTGAAACCAAAGGGAAATACCCTATATTTGCATAACGCTTTACAAAGTACCTTCACTTACTTCACTTAATCTCCCAACAAACCTGTTAGATAAGCTGCACTGGCAATAAATAGTCCATTTCATAGGTGAGAAAACAAATTCAGGAAGCTTATGTGACTTAGCCTGGGACACACAGCTATGTGATAGGGTCAGGGTGTCAAACCAAAATCTCCATGTTCTTTCAGTTTCATGCATGTCTACTCAGAAGAAATTAATCTTAGCAGTCACTGTCTCTACTTCGTTGTTATTTTTTACATGTGAAATACTTGTAAGCCAAGTACTTAAGAGAGTTACTATTCTGAGAAATAATGGGGGGCAGGGGGAGGGGGATGTTGACAAAATGCTTTTAGCTCCTCAGAGAGGGTTGCTAGGTAGACACATTATCCTTATTAGTATCTTCTTATTATCATGCTACTACTGTTATTGGAATTAAAATGCTGGCTCTCCTTACCTGAGAGAATTGGAGTTTAATTAACTTCCCCTTAGAATAGGAAAGGAGTTGTAGCAGGACTATTAACTCTTCCAAGAATGGGGGAGGTGGGGCTCTACTGTGGCTTTATAACGGATTAAAGTCACTACAGCAAATCCTTAGACTTCAGGCTTCCAAATATTTGTAACAAGGACAAAATTTGAGGAATGAGTTACAGGGGGAAAAAGGATCTGAAACACAAGAGCTTTAATTTGGCTTAATCTTTCATCTATTGACTTGTACTATGGGAAAGCCCACAAAGCGTTACTTGATCCAAAGACAAGGCTATGACAATGTGAAGATAAGATGTATTGTGAAAGCTCCTTGGTTTATGGGATTGTAATTCAGCAAGAGTTCAGAGACAAGCTTTAGGTTTAAATGCAGTTACAGAAATTATAGTTGAAGGCTGCTTTCCCCCAAAGACAAAAACTTTGACCAGGTAGAATTATAGGTTTCATTGAAACTGGGCTAGAAGTTAGTGGCATATGATGGCAGGATTCTCAGTAAAACAGAAATAATGTATTGTGGGAAATCACTGGGCTTGGAGTCAGGAAATCTGATTTCAAATTCTGACTCTAATACTCACTATGTAACTTCAGTCAAGATTCTTAAATCCTCTGAGTCTCGTTTTCCCTATCTTTAAAATGAGAGAAGCCATGGTTACACTGTCACAGGGCAGCTTGAGCACGGAGCTTGGAATCAGGAATGGCCTCATATACTTGCTAGTTGGGTGACCCTGGTCAAATTACTTAACCTCTGTCTGCCTTAATTTACTCATTGGGAAAGTGGGAATAGCACCTACCTTTCAGGGTTTTTATAAGAACGAAGCAAGATATCTGTAAAGCATTTTGCAAATCTTAAAGTATTATGCAAATGTTAGCTATTGTTGTGGTGGTGGTTTTAAGAAAAGAGCTTTGTGAATTTCAAAGTGTATTAGTTTAGTATCAGAAGTATTAATAAAAGACCAAGAAACATAGACCTGAAATAATATCAAGTTGATTCCTCTTGTTGCAAAATTACTCTGAAAACCTGGATGGATAACTGATTTCACCAGAGTGGCTGCTCCCACCATCCAAACACCCCACCTCTCTTCCCCATCTCCTCACCTTGTATAATTCTTGCCTGTATCCTATTATTCCAATGAGTACACTGTTTTTCTTCTGGCAGAAAATAGCATTCAGTCATTCAACAAGCTGGAGACCTTTACCTTTTCTTAATATCTAAAGACTACCCATAGAGCACCAGAAATGTCCATGTATGATTTCAGTTTCTTTTGAGAGGTCTATCTCTGTTTCTTTGTTTCGTTGTCCAGACCTATGATGAGAATGCCCAGTGTGAACCATCTTTCCCTTTCCCTTTCCCTTCAGCAAGTCCAATGTAATATAATTCTAAGAAGGTACGTGGCTTGCCCAAGATACAGTGGGCCAAGATGTGTCAGAAGCAGGATGTAAACGCAGGTCTTACTGATTCCGAAGTGGATTCTATCCACTCAGTCATACTATCCCTGAATTTACCTTATGGGGAAAGCTATCTCCTTTGCTGCAGTTTTTACGTACTTTTAATGGTCATTTTGCATTTCCTCCACATAGAGTAACATATGCAATAATTAGAAAGAAGGTATGTTGTATGAGAAAATTAGCTTTGCATAGTAGATAAACAGCCAGACTTTGAATCAGGAAATTCACAGATTCTGAGCCTACCTATGACACAGACATTGCGTGACCCTGGACAAGTCCTAGTACCCCCCCACCAACAACCCTTAAAGATTGTAAATTGCAGAAGAGTTGTTTATGTGTACCAGTAGAGGGAGTTTACTCTTTGGGAGTTCACTACACCAATAAAATCATTGGTTTAGAATTTTAAAAGAAAAAAAGGTAAGTACTTTAAAGATTTTGTAAGGACTTTATGCAAACATCTAATACTTTACATAGCAGGAACTTAATCTGATTTAGGTGGTCCATCAACTTGAATATGAAAAATGCATCTTTGTTTACATAAACTAAATTCTGACTTAATCTCACTGACCTAGAGATCAGCTTAGATACCTGTGCTATAAGGTGACTCTTGCCAAAAAGCTAAATTTGAGCTCCAGAACTATAAGGAAATCTGTGATGAATAACAAGAGTACAGCCAGGAACAGAGTGAGTTTCAGACATTTCCTCCAAGACAGAATATCTAGTAGCTAGTGATGACCCACCTGGTAACTGCAACTTTCAGACTCAAACACTAATAAATAAATTACATAGGATTACTCTTCGAGCAAGCTAGAGGGGTTCATAAACCCATCACCAAACAAGTCCCACAGGCTACCACCTTACTTCATAAGCACACCTATTTCCATTCAGGTCAAGACCCTGGGTAACTTATTTTTACTTGTAATATTCTCAACAGTTCTGGGACATGCATAAAACAAGTAATTATAATGGCCCAAAACTTTATGACAGAGAAAGAGAATATGAATATGCTGTCTGAAAATCTACTGCAAAGGAAAAACAGGAGGTGTGTGGAATGTTAATTCAGGCTGTTTGTACAGGAGAAAACATCTGCTTTTAAGAAATGTAGAGTTTCAGCATTCTTTCAAAGAAGGCTAGGAATTTTAAGGTGATAAGTTTGTGCTAATTGCACTAAATATAGTTAAGGGCAAGAGGGAGGATATAGTTTATGAATTCTAGGGCCTCTAGACATGAAACAACACAAGTAGACCTACAGCCGTCTTTGAAACAGGGCTTCCCAGACACCACCACTTAGCAGATCACACCTTATTATGCTGACATGCTGTATGACAGTTTGTTAATTTGTGGAAATGCTTTGAGAATTTCACTGACAACACAGACACCGAGTGGTGGATTGGCTTCCCCAAGGAGGCTTTTGATTTCTTGAGTGTGTCTGACAGTGTTCAGAGATGGAAGGAACAGTAAATGGCTTTGGGGGAAGAGCAATCTTCAAGAAACGGAAAGTATGGCCCAGTTTGGCTAAAATCTTTCTTGGGGGGAAGGGGATGAAATAGAGAGGATGATAGTAATAATAGGAATAATAGTTCTAGCAACAACATAATAATATAGCCATTTAACATTTGTGAAACACTAGAAATATCTCATTTTATCCTCACAACAACCAAGGGAGGTTATTGTTATCACCATTTTATAGATGAGGAAACCGAGGCGACTTGCCCAGGGGTAGTAGCTGCCAGGTTTTAGCTCAAGTCTTTCCTGACTTGAGATCCAGCTCTCTATCCACTGTGCTGCATAGCAGATGCAGTAGAAGAAGTGCTGGGCCTGGAGTCAGGGAAAACTGAATTCAAATCTGCCTTCAGACGCTTATGAACTCTATGACTTTGGGCAAGTCACATAACTTCTGTCTGCATAAATTTTCTCAACTATAAAAAAATAAGAATATTTACCTCTTAAAAACGCTAAATAATAACACTTTCCAGGGTTGTTGTGGGGATCAAGTGAGATAATCCTCTCAAAGCACTTAGCACAGTGTCTAGCACGTAGTAGGCATTTAATAAATACTTATTCCCTTCTCTCCTTTCTCTAACCTAACTGCCATTTAGGATGACTGTGAGCAGAGGGGAAGGGAGAGACAATTAGAAATTTTCATATGAATTTCCTAGATATCTTATTGGTAGGGTAGGTTTAAAGAGTAAAGCTTTAAGATTAAAAAAAAGAAAGTAAAGTTGAGAAATGATGACTATAATTTAAAACCTGCAAATTGATAGGATTAGGCAATACTTTACATAAAAAATGACAATGCAGTGTACTAGATAATATCTAATGTCACTTCTAGCTCTGAATCCAAGACCTTTTGGTAAGAAACATAAAAGTCTTAGAACCTACAAAATTATTGAATTTTCAAAGGTTCTGGAACATTGACCAATCTCTGAAGTAGTATAATGGGGATAGACATTCATATTCAACTATTTCTCAATGTTTTATCAGCATTTTTTTATTTGATCCTTACTACAGCCTTCTAAGATAAAATGTCCTTATTCTCATTTTACAAAGAAGAAAACTGAGGCTTAGAGAAAGCATGTGATTGCCCAGGAAGTAATGGGCAAAGTCAAGGCTTAAAGGCAGACCTTCTGCAATCAAGTATAATGTTCCTTCCACTATCTCATGTATCCCATTGGAACAATGAATATAAAGCAAGGTATCCAAGTGGTCACAATGAACTGTACTGTCTGAAGAAACTTAGCCACATACCATTTAGGCATTGTTGGACCTTCAAGTACTCACGCCACTCTGCAACATGGAAAAATGAAGAGACCAATGGATAAAGACTCAAAGAACTTGAGTTCAAATTCCCATACTCTGATTTGGGGCATGTCACAATTTCTCTGGGTCTCAGTTTACTTATACATAAAATGAAACAGGGGTAATTCCTCTAATCTTTTCTACTTAACTTTATTTCTTTTAAAATAAAGTCCTTATCGATAATTTCTGTACAATTTCTCTGGGTCTCAGTTTACTTATACATAAAATGAAGCAGGGGTAATTCCTCTAATCTTTTCTACTTAACTTTATTTCTTTTGAAATAAAGTCCTTATTGATAATTTCTGTTTCTATGTCATGATTTAGGCTTAGCTCACTCTCTATCCTCCCCAGAAATCCATCCCTTATAAAATTTTTCTTAAAAAGAAAAAGGAAATTTCAGTAAAATCAAACAATACATTAAAAAAAATATATTGACATGCATGCAGTGTGGACTCCCACATTTTCAAAGGAGTAGGGATAAGTATCTTCTCACTTCTTCTTTGGGGCCAAATTTGTTCTTTACAAATTAGCATTCAGTTTTGATTGAGCTTAATAAACACTAGTTGGTTGTTGCTTTGTGGTGATGGTTCATTGTTTCATTGTTGTAGTCAGTGTGTATTTATCTTCCTAGTTCTGTTTATTTCATTCTACCTTCATTTATGTAAGTCTTTCCATGCTTCTCCATATTTACCACTTTCATTACTTCACCATGCACAGTGTATTTCATTCCATTACTTACAGTGCGTTTAACCATCCCCAAATTGTAGAACGTCTGCTATTGACCTTTGTTAACACACAAAAAAAATACTGCAGTGAATATTTTGATGTGCTTGGAACTTTCTTTTTGGCAATGACTTCCTTCGAGGTATATGCCTAACAGTGGGATTTCTAGTTTAAAAGTTATGGGCATTTAATTCATTTTACTTGTACAATTCCTAAATGTTATACCAAAAATCTATCAACCATGTGTACTTATCTTTCCACAATCCTTTCAACACTATCTCTTCGAAAATCCAGTTCCTCTAGGAACACTCTGAGCCTGATAGGAACATTTTTCCAGCTGCATCCCAATACCCTGATTCAGAAGTTGGACAACTTTCTAAGAGGAAGGATAGTGCCAGAGCTTTACCATATAACATCTACAAACCAAGCATGGGTAGGAAGCACACATAAAAGAGAAAAGCTATCAGTGTACCTGGGAGCAAGCAACGATTTATAAGTTTCTGGGTCCATTCTAGACATTGGTGCTGTTTTTTGTGAATAATCCTCTACTGCATTCACTCATCTGTCTGTTTCCTGGCTACTGAAGATTTCAAAGTCACCAAATGTTACATTTATTCTCACGCTTCCATCTCTCTCCCCTGATGGAGGCCTCTCTGGCTCACTGCTAATTTCTACAAAAATCCAGAGACACCCTTCTTATTCCAGCTGTGCCAGGGCCCCTTGAAAAGAAATTTCCTTACTTTATAGACACAGTTTATGGCCAAAAGACTGTTACCTTCTTTGATCACCTACCTTTTTTTTTTTACATTACTGTATTTAGCTCTGAAATGACATTTAGCTTTTGAAATTTAAATTTTCCAGACATTTCTACAAATTCAAATCACCAAATATCTGCCATCATTGAAAAATTCAATACCATGACTCAGTCTCAGAAGTCATTTCAAAAATAGTTCTCTGTATGTGCTTCTATTTTCTACTTCTGCCTTCATACAGGTGTTCCTCAATTTCTGGATGGAATGCACTCTATTCTTGTGTTGACCTCAGAATGACTAGATTCCTTCTCAGGTCTGTTCACATACCAATGACTAGATGAGGACTTCCCTGATTCTTCCCATTATGAGTGCTCTTCCCCTCCTATAATTAATTTACATATTTTACTTAAGTGTTTTCAAGTATCCCTTTCACAGCCTCCAGAATGTATACTCGATGGGGGCAAGAACTAGTTTTTTTTTAATTTTGCTAGACACAATACTTTATACATAGTAATAGCTTGATCATTTTGTAGGAGGAGATGAAAGGAAAGGAGAGGAGAGGAGAGGAGAGGAGAGGAGAGGAGAGGAGAGGGGAGGGGAGGGGAGGGGAGGGGAGGGGAGGGGAGGGGAGGGGAGGGGAGAGGAGAGGAGAGGAGAAAGGAAAGGAGAAAGGAAAGGAAGTGAAGCAAAAGGACTTTAAGACTATAAATTGCAGAGAAAGGTACCAACCTGAATTGGTAAAAAGGAGATTCCTTCCTATAAAATTCCTATATACCCTTTTGGTTTACAAAATGCTTTTCCCTCAACAACCTCCTGATATGAGCAATGAATATATAATTATCCCTGTTTTACAGAAGAGTGAACTAAAGAGCACACAGCTAAAAAAGGTCACAGCTCAGAAAGGAGAAGTGGGGACCAAACCTAATTCTTTAGTTTGAGTTTTCTTTCTACTGAAGCATTTTGTGATCTCTGAAGTCTCTCCCAGCACTAATATTCTGTGGTTATGTGAGCATCATCATTCTCAATAAATAGTAGACTTGAACTGGAGCTAAGGAAGTCCTGAGTTTTAATTCACTTGTTACCTATAATCTATTTCTTAACTCTTTGTACCTCACTTTCCTCAAAAATAAATTTCTGTAAAAAAGAATAGGGAATGAACCTTTGATTTCACTAGTATAGGATCCAATGTACCTTAGTCTCAGAGTTGTCTCGAGCACTGAAAGGTTAAGTTACTTCCCCAGTAACAGTCAGTAGGCGCCAAAGGCTAAAATTGAACCAGGTCTTACCAGCTCTGAAACCAGTTCTCTATTCATTGTTCCACACTGCCTCTCCTTGAAAAGGAGTAATAATAAAGGAGCTCACCTCTCCATAAGGCTTGATATTAAAAGTGGTGAGAAAATCCCAGTGACCTTTCTTTTTTGCCATCTTTATATACCCAAAGTTTAACACAGTGCCTAGTACATACTACATTTGATAAATGCTTGCTTACTGACTATAGTAACCATTTTTGTCCACTGACAAAGTTTTGAGTCAGACAAAAAGACACAAGTAAACTACAGCATTTTAACAAAGAAGAATCATGTAGGAATAAATAGCATAAAATGAACCATCAGAAAATGAGATTGGCCAGTCATGCCGTAAGAGCAAGATATAAGCAATGGGGCATCCCAAGTGCTCAACTAGTTTCCACAGTGTTAGTAGATATACAAGAAGCACCCCACACACCCAGCATGTACACCTTCTGGAGTATTTACATATACATAAGAGTCAGACAAATTCAGAAGGTCTGGATAAACTGGGACCTGGATGAAGTTTCTACCTTGATTAAAAACCGAAAGGCAGTCATAAGGCAGTTCAACGTTGGGCAAAGATTTCACATGCTTTATCTCATTTGGGCCTTATGATCTAGGCACTATAGGTATTTTTATTCCTATTTATAGGTAAAGAAACGGAGACTTTGATCAGTTGAGGGACTTGCCCAAAATCACACACCTTATTAAGGATAGAAGACACAGTATGGAACCAGGTCTTTCAGACTCTCAGTCTAGTATTCTATCCAAGCTGCATTTCACTGGAATAGTAAATTGTTCCTAAAACCATGAAAGGTTTTGTCAGAATACCCCACAGCCACCTGAGGATTCCAAGCATCTCAAGCTTTGTAGTCAGTAATCGCTAAGTTATCTTTCTTGCAGCAGGGTGAATTAGCCATCCTTAGTATAAGGTCATCACATTGAAGACAAGAGGGAACACCTGGAGTGCGAATTCATTACAAAATGAATATGACCGGTGTGAAGCTCATTCTCACACTTAAGTTAAATCCCAGTTTAATATAAAATGCTAGAAGTAGAGATAAAAATTGCCCCTGGATAGCAATCACTTTTGAACAGAAAATGCTGTGTTTTATATTCCATAAGTACATGAAGGGGGTGATTTTTCCATAAGGTTTAACTGTTTACTGTTTATTCAATAAATGAGGCATAAACAGGTTTTCTGCCTATTTCAGTCAGTCTTAAGTTTTTATAAGTAACATTTATATTTTGAGCAGAGACGTTTTGTGTCCAAAATAAAAAGAACAACAACTACATTCTCTGTGATGTACACGATCTCCTGAACGTTCTGGACTGTTGATGGAATAAATGATGAAGTTCTTTCATTTAGCAGTATTATCTCATTCCCCTTTGAGGATGATGCAGCAGAACAGTTGTGCAGAAATAGCACTGGGGGTTGTTTTACCCAATCTTGAAGCCACTGAAACTACTACTAATTTAGACTATTCAGGCAGAGTCTTCCCTTTCATCTCAAGCTAAGCATATGTACCAATTGCTGAGCTTGCATGGAAGGAAACCCACACTATATAATTTCAGCACACCCAACATGGATGAGATCAAGGTCATTAGGCTCAATTTATAGTCTTAGGGGACTTGATTTTAATTCAGCACAACATCATAGGTATTGATAGATACATGATCCCTTGTAAGCTCAGGCTCTCTCTACCTTACTTAAGCCTTCAGAAAGACAGTATAATATATCATATTAATTACCCAGAGAAAGTGTGTGATTTCTGAGTTGTCTACCAAACAATGTTATTTTCAGTCTACCGATCAAGTGTCCCCATCAGAGTCTCTATGCCATATGTGCATGATAGCCTCTCATGACACCAAGTATCATGGTTATGGGAAGATTTAACTCTATGCTGTGTAGGGGCTAAATTTAGACTAACTTATAATATACTATTACTCAGAAATATTTTTTAAATAGGAATATCTATGACTCCATCCTCACCCTACATTTGGATCTTCTCATGGGATCGTCAAAATGATCCCATATATCAGAAGTTCTCAAGGCTTTGTTGCTGCTTTTATTTTTCTGTACAATATAGTATCAGTCTTTGTCATGAAGAATTGTAGGACATTATTGGAGTGCCAAGTAGCAGGCACATACAGTTTCCAGTGTAAATTCTATATGATTTGTGAGAGACTTGCGCATGCACACACAAGTTAAGTTTCCTGCAATTTCTAGCATACTTAGCAGAATTCCAGGTACTAGTATAATAGGACTACTCTTTAAGAATTGTTTAAGAATTATTGTTTCACATTCACAAAAAACAGGTAATTGGTGTCCTTTGATCACATGTATTAGACACAAAAATAAAAGGAAAAATATGGTTAAGTGCTTCCCATATGCAGCTTTCTGCCCCACTTTGTCTAAAAACTCTTCCTGACTGCCTTTCCTGATTTTTGTAGTCTCTGGGAAAAGGTCTAGGAGTAGAAAAATAAAGGGACAGGCATGTGTTTCCATTCAGAACCCCAGCCTTAGATTTCAGAGTTTAAACCAAAAAGAAAAGTACAGCACAGAGAAGGAAAGCTATTTCCTTCTAGCTCACGAATCTGTAAGACTGTGATAGATAATATATCTTGGGGTACTGATTCTACTTCTAATCTGCTCACTTCTACAGCATTGATCCCAGTCACTGCAGATAGAGGGTTAGATCACAGCCGCTAAGAGCTTGGCTCCTACTGTTTCCCACTGCACACACACATGAGGGTAGGCGCTCTCAGTACCCTAAACCTCAAAGGGCTACAAAGACGTTTCTTTCAAGGGCAAAAAAAAAAGGACAATATAGAACTCTATACCTGTGTCTCTCCTTTTTCCTGTGTCTCAAAAATCTATCTTCCCTCGTTAGAAATTCTAGAGACTTTTTAGGCTCCTAAGAGAGATGAGACAACACTGTAGACACCAACTACAATAACAGTCAATTGTAGAGAACTTTCAAATAAAGAGAGCATCTCCAAAAATTCCTATTCATTGTGAACACAAGAAACCCAGATCCATGCATCAGGCGTTATATGCCTGCTGTGTTCATGTGAATAATTCACTCCAAAATGATCTTGTGTCAAGGATACCTCAGGCACTGAGAGATGACATAACTCCCAGGTACGCTGTGTCAAGTGTCCCTACAGTGTACCAATGTTGTAATGGAAATGCTATAAAAAGGAGGAAAATTACATGAAATCGTCCTTTTTCTTAAGTAAATGACAGAAATTAGTCTGCATGAGGAGCTGCTATTTCAGCCACTTTTCCCCCATAGTTTTTCTAATTGCAGTAAATGCTCAGTACTTAAATGAACAAGCATTTCCAAAGTAGATGATGTTATTTTGCCCTGTGATATTTTAAATTCAATAGCTGAATTCAAATTGAAAATGAGAATCTTTAATAGTGAACATCACCCATTATGTGTCAACTAAAAATGTCTATGAAATGTTACTGCACAGGTTACTCTGTTCCTGTCGAAACTGATTAGCTTGACTTGCTTGAGGCCTGAAACAAAGAAGCCTATTATAGTTCTCACCAAACTTGCACTGCTACTCAGGCATCCAAGATTCCCACTGACACCAGCCAGGCTGAGCTGGTAAGAAGTTGTCAAAGGACTGAGCTCTTGAGAAAACCTGGTGCAAAAAAGGGAAACCAAAATACAGGGTCCCATTGGTTCCTAAGACTTAGTTTCAACTGCTACTGAGATTGACATTTAAATGTTCTTCATGCAAGGGTTTCTTAATAATCAGATAACATTTCTTAAATTATTTTGACCCCAAAGTCTCAGAAGAGCAACAGCATAAAGTACAAAGTCTTCAGCTTAACACTGAAAGTCGTTTATAGCCAGATTCATGCACCCACACACACACAAACACCTTCATGATTATTTCACATTATTTCACTATATGTACTCTACAATCTAACCAAACTGCCTGACCTACTATAACTGGGGACAGGTCACTGAAACTCTATTACGCTGCTTCTCCCTGAATTTGGCATTCCACCTCTGCCTTCCATGTGTCTGCAGTACCTGGAACATTTTCTTTCCTCAACTCTCTACCTCTTAAAACATCAGGGTTTCCTTCAGGGTTGTTGCCATGTCTAATATCTACGAAAACTTTTCCTGATTTTCCATCATCGTGAGTCCTCTCTCCTACCTCAAATTATCATATATGCATGTATATATAAATGTAATCAGGTATATACACATAATCACATACAACTACTTGTACACACACACACACACACATCACACACACACATGTACATACACCAATACATGACAGTTTGGTGGTCTAACAGATAGAGTGGAGGACCTGGAATCAAGATTTCTCTTCTTGAGCTTAACTCCAGCCTCAGATATTTACCAACTGTGTGACCCTGGGCAAGTCACCCAACCTTGTTTGTCTTAGTTTCCTCATTTATAAAATGAACTGGAGAAGGAAGTGGCAAACCACTCCAGTATCAAACACCAAGAAAACCCCAGATGAGGTCACAAAGAGTCAGACATGGCTGACATGCCTGGACAATGACAATATTGCATGTGTATATCACATACACATACGTAGAATAATATCCCAAAGTTAACATTTCACAAATACATACGTGAATGCACACTTGACTATTAATACTAATTCAACTATCACCCCTAGTAAAATACAAACTCCTTGAGAGCAGGGCTCTTTTGTTTTGCTTGTCTTTGTATTCCAAGTATCACACATGTTGTAGGTATTTAATAAGTACTGATCTGATCGAATTAGATAGTGTGGGACTAAATATGAAAAATAGAATATTTAGGGAAAATTCCAAGGATAAAATGTCTAATAAAACCACTCTTTTTTTTCCTGTATGCAGGTAAAGACTCAGGTGGAACATAACAGTGAAAGTACAAACTCATTAAATTCAGGGAATGTTATAGAGTGTGGTTGAAGCCATTAAATACTGTGTCTTGCTTTCAGTAAGAGGACCCATAGTATGCTTTGAAAAATGTGTACTTGAATGAGACTATGCAAGGTCTTTTTTTGTAGCAACAGTATAAAGAATAGCTTTCAGTGCACTTTTTTATATTATAGCTTCATTAATTTAGAATGCAACATATTAGAAGATAAAATTACTGTGGTGAAGTAAACTGGTCCACTGTAAGCCAGAAGAAAATCTCATTTATCATCTTGTTCATTATCCCTAATGCAAAGTAGAAAATTGATTTTAGTTATCCATTCAGAATGTCACCATATTTCTACTGTCTAGGGAATAAAGAATCCTGAACAGGAGCTATTGTTACAAATCAGTTTCATGTTGATATTAATATAAGAAGAAGGAATCACAAGAAAGGCCCAGACAGTTAGAGAGCGGTTTTTAATTGCATACAACTGCTTGGCTCAGGACTTGTGGCTCTGTGTACACAACTCCCATAGCTCTTCTGAAAATAATGCAAACATAACAGCCCTATTAGACAACATCCCTCAGAGTATCCACAGTAGTCAATGTAAAAAGAAAAGAAAAGAAAAAACAAGGCAAGGAATATTTGGGGAAAATAAAATATGGCCTGGAAGATCATCTGAAAGGGAATGCAAGATGATAGCAGGTTGGAAAATGAGACCAATAAGGAAAGACTTTAAGAGACTGAGATTACTGCATTCACTTTAGAGAAGAAAGATCAAAAGTGTATAACTGAAAATGGTATGTAATAGTTCTCTGTTTCCATTAAGAGGAGAATAATGGGCTGGAAAAAGATACATATTTATCTTTAGAATATCAAAAAAATGGCTCCCAAGTTTTTAAGTATGCTAACAAAATTTTAGTCTGAATTTAGTAATGAATTTGAATGAATATGAATTTTATTAATCCATACAACATCTATGTATATTTGAAAGTAGCAATCCGTAAATGTGTGAGACAAATTATTCAGTCCACAGAAAGAATATTTGCTTACGTATTATAATAGTCATGCTGAATACTTTGTTGAAGCTAAAAAAATTATCAAAACATCGATGATCAATGGACATATGGATTTGCACAAGGTGGGGACTAGTTATAGAAAGGACATAATCCTTTCTATTATATCTATCATTTTTATTAATGTATCCTTGCATATATCTTTAAAGAAAAGGAATCTCATGGCTTTTTACCAAGTTTTAGAGGTATCATGACACAGTGAACCAAGTACTTGATACGGAGTCAGAAGGACTGGGTTCAAATTGCATCTCTGCTAATAACTGCCTACAAAACTTCAAGTAACTGATTTATTCTCTCCACCACCTCAGTTTCTTTGTCTATAAAATGAGGTGCTAGATAATAGCTAACGTCCCTTCAGCTCTAAATCCATCATGCTAAGATACCTTCAGTAACTATTACCATAATAATGATAAGTGCATGCCTAACCTTGAACTGTTGGTATTCATGGCTGTCTCTGAAATGTTAATCAGAACAATTCAGGAAAATTTAGTGAGCACAACAAGGCCAATCTTATAGACAGAAAGACTGAGGCTCAAATCTTCTTGCCTGTTAAACCTACTAGCTCTGAAGCCATGAGCAAATCATTGAACTTCTTAGTGCTCCAAGACTATGAGTTGCAGGTATTACATTGGTGGAGGAAATCTCCACACCAAGCATCCCCCACATGAATGAAATCACATCAGGACCAAAAAAAATAAAAATTAGTTTCTCAATGAACTAGTATCTATTGCATGTCTTTCATAGCAGGTCCTATGCTAAACATGGGGATACAGTTGAAAAAAAGCTACTGTCAAGCAGTTTCTTTCCCTGGTTTGGGAGTAGGGATATATATTCACAGACATGTACTTAAAACATATATGACAAATAAATACAGAGTGTCAGTATGAACTAAATTCTGGGAGGAATCTTGAAGGAGAAAGGCCAAAAAAACCTTCCTTTCTTCTTGAAGATGATGGCAATTTAGCTGTATTGGGGGGCAGGGGAGGGGAGCAGATAGGCAACTCAGGAAACGTCATTTTCCCTTTAACAGCATGGGAATCATTGTTCAACATCTACCAGAGCTCATGCAAAATGATTACTTGATCTGGGATTCTTTCTGTCCGATTCAAAATCTACCAAATACTAGTCTCATGACTGGACTTTCATGTAGGTAGGCATGGCCTGGTGAGAAGAACACAATCCATAACATAACAGAGATAGTGGATTAACATGAAGAATAAGAAATGTATTTTTGAATGAGACCACTATGGAAATGTTTTATTTAACTATGCTTATATGATAAAGGACTTCTTTCACTTCTATCCTTCCTTCCTTTTTTCCCTCCTTCCTTCCCTCTTTCTTTTCCTTCTTTCCTTCCTTCTTTCCCTCTTTTCTTCTTACTTCCCTTCCTTCCTTATTTCCTTCCTTTTATCTTTTTTTCTTTTTTCTCTCCTTCCTTCCCTCTTTCCTTCTTTTCATCCTTCCTTCTTCAGTGGGTAGAGGGAGGATGGGGGGAGTGGGGAGAGAAATTCTCAATAATTAAAAAAAAACAATTTTGCTTTTTTAAAAAAAGAAAACAACTGTCTTTTCTAAAAAAACTGAACTGGAGTAGAGAGAACTGATGCTATCCATTACTAAATACTGCATGGCCTTGGATAAATCAATTCACCTCTAGGAATGAGTCTTATCATCCACAAAAATGAACAGGTTAAACTAAATTAAGGACTGTGAAATAATGTGAATCTATAATCAGATAAATGAAATGGAATTGTATAATTAAGAGTCTGTAATTTATCATGGAATCAAAATAGGAAGGGACTTCAAAGGCTAGCTAATCTAAGCTACATCTGAAAGATCCCCTTTCCACCATCCTAGGAAGTGATCTTTCAGCTTCAGGCCTTCAAATGATGAAAGAATACATTATCTCTACAAATCATTACACTTTGGGATGGTTCTCATTGTTGGGAAGTTCTTCCCTATGTTAATAAAACCTAAATCTTCAACTTTCACCAACGTCCTAATTCAACCCTCTGGCAACAAGGAAAACAAGTCTAATCCCTCTTGTACATGCCAACCTTTGAAGACAGATGCCACATCTCTCCTCACTACTCAGCCAATCTTTGTATGGCATGATGTCAAGGTACTTTACCAGTCTGCTTAACTTTCTCTATGTACTCATTAACAATGTCTCCTAAACTGAAGGTCAAATTGAACCAGATTTTAAAATTCAATCACCACTAAATATTTCCATCTATATATACAAAGCAGGAGCACAGAAAAAGGAGACCTTAGCGCAGTTTAATTTTTTTTTAAATTGATACCTTTTGGATTTGAATCTCAGACCCCAAGCACTAGCTGGGCGGATCTAGGCAGGGGTGGACAGGAATCTCAGAAGTCAAGTAACTGGCTGGGAAAATGCCCAGAAAAGGGAAGAAAAATAAGACTATAGAGAGCTTCTTTGAGCAGGTGCAAATGTTCCCACCTTTCAATTCTGATGATGAGGAAATATTCTTGCCATCAGGGAAAGATGTGGAGGGCGGGGCCTCTGTATCCCAGACATCCCAGGGGGATGTCCGGTGGGCTCAGGTCTTGGAAGAGCTCAAAAAGGATTTTAAAAAGCAAGTTAGACAGGTGGAGGAAAAACTGGGAAGAGAAATGAGAGAGATGCAAGAAAAGTATGAAAAACGGGTCAATACCTTAGTAAAGGAGACCCAAAAAAATGCTGAAGAAAATAACACCTTGAAAAATAGGCTCACTCAATTGGCAAAAGAGGTTCAAACAGCCAATGAGGAGAAGAATGCTTTCAAAAGCAGAATTAGCCAAGTGGAAAAAGAGGTTCAAAAGCTCACTGAAGAGAATAGTTCTCTCAAAATTAGAATGGAACAGATGGAGGCTAATGACTTTCTGAGAAACCAAGAAATCACAAAACAAAACCAAAAGAATGAAAAAATGGAAGAGAATGTGAAATATCTCATTGGAAAAACAACTGACCTGGAAAATAGATCCAGGAGAGACCATTTAAAAATTATGGGACTACCTGAAAGTCATGATCAAAAAAAGAGCCTAGACATCATCTTCCATGAAATTATCAAGGAAAACTGCCCTGAGATTCTACAACCAGAGAGCAAAATAAGTATTGAAAGAATCCATCGATCATCACCTGAAAGAGATCCAAAAAGAGAAACTCCTAGGAACATTGTGGCCAAATTCCAGAACTCCCAGGTCAAGGAGAAAATATTGCAAGCAGCTAGAAAGAAACAATTCCAGTATTGTGGAAATACAATCAGGATAACTCAAGATCTAGCAGCTTCTACATTAAGGGATCGAAGGGTGTGGAATAGGATATTCCAGAAGTCAAAGGAACTAGGACTCAAACCAAGAATCACCTACCCAGCAAAACTGAGTATAATACTTCAGGGGAAAATATGGTCTTTCAATGAAATCGAGGACTTTCAAGCATTCTTGATGAAAAGACCAGAGCTGAAAAGAAAATTTGACTTTCAAACACAAGAATGAGAAGAAGCATGAAAAAGTAAACAGCAAAGAGAAGTCATAAGGGACTTACCAAAAGTGAACTGTTTACATTCCTACATGGAAAGACAATATTTGTAACTCTTAAACTTTTCAGTATCTGGGTAGTTGGTGGGATCACACACACACATACACACATGCATGCACATACAGAGACAGAGAGCACGGAGTGAATTGAATAGGATGGGACCATAGCTGAAAAGAAATTAAGGTAAATGGTGAGAGAGAAATGTAGTGGGAGGAAAGAGGGTGAAATGGAATGGGGTAAATTATATGTCATTTAAGAGGCAAGCAGGAGACTTTTTAGTGGAGGGAAAAAGAGGAGAGCTGAGAGAAAAACATGAAGTTTACTCTCATCACATTCTACTAAAGGAAGGAATAAAATGCACACTCATTTTGGTAGGAAAACCTATCTTACAATACAGGAAAGTGGGGGAGAAGGGGACAAGCAGGATGGGGGGGCTGATGGAAGGGAGGGCAATGGGAGGAGGGAGCAATTTGAAATCAACACTCTTGGGGAGGGACAGGATCAAAAGAGAGAATAGAAGCAATGGAGGGCAGGATAGGATGGAGGGAAATATAGTTAGTCTTATACAACACAACTATTATGGAAGTCATTTGTAAAACTACACAGATAAGGCCTATATTGAATTGCCTGCCTTCCCAAAGGGAATGGGTGGGGAGGGAGGGATGGGGAGAATTTGGAACTCAAAGTTTTAGGAACAACTGTTTAGTATTGTTGTTGCTACTAGGAAATAATGAGGAATAGAAAGTTATCTGGCCCTACAGGACAAAAGAGAAAATGGGGACAAGAGAAGGGAGGGATGATAGAAGAGAGGGCAGATTGGAGATAGGGAAAATTAGATTGCTGGGTGTATTGGGGTAGGGGATAAAAGGGGAGAAAATTTGGAACCCAAAATTTTGTGAAAATGAATGTAAAAGTTAAATAAATAAATTTTTATCAAAAAAAATTGATACCTTTTGGTTTTGATAATACAGTCATTTCAGCACATATTTTCCCTACTCCTTGACTTAAACTATTGTCTTGGAATAAAAAGGCAACTGAGACAAATGACAACTGTGACCATGACTGACAATGTATGAACGTTCAGTCTTTACATATCCCTGCTTTGATGCCAGGTGGATGGAGGAAAATATATCCGTTTTTTTTCTGGGGACTTGTTTGATTTTTCAGTCAACTGTGAGTTCAACTTACTTTTGGTGACTTTTTAAAATTTAAATTGTTATAATCACCGAATATTGTTCTCTTGGTTCTGCTTATTTTTCTCTGTATCAGTGCATGCAAATTTTTCATTTATCTGAGTTCCCTACATTCATCATTTCTCCCTGCATGATAATATTACATTATATTCATATATCACAGTCACTTCAGCTATTCCTTCGTTTGGTGATCATTCTCTTTGTTTCCAACTCTTTGCTACAACACAAAGTACCATTACCAACATTTTGGCATATACTAAACTTTTGTTTCTGTCTTTTAATGGAATTTCTGGATCAAAGAACTAAACAAACTAAGAATTGTTTAATCACTTTTCTTGCGTGATTTCAGATAGATACCCAGAAATGTGAGAACAAGTGATAGTGGCATGTTAGTATACTTGTCATCATGCAGTCTCTTCAGAACTGACTTCCATTTTTTGCAATCTTTGTCAACTTTCAGAGTGTAAAGTGAAATTTCAAAGTTGTTTGAATTTAAATTTCTCTTATCATTAGTAATTTAAATCATGTTTACATATGATCATCAAAGTTGGCATTTTTTTTTAACAATTCATATTCCTTAACCACATTTCTATTAAGCAATGAAACTTGGTCTTATATATTTATCTCAATATCCTATACATTTTGGAAATCAGACTTTTATCAATGATATTTTATTTTTTCCTGATCAATACTTTGTATTCTTTCTGCTTTGATTTTGTCCAGAGAAAAAGTTTAATTTTATTTTTAATTCATTAGATTCATTAAATTAATTCAATTCAATTGAACTTTTCATTTAATTCAATTCACCAAATAATTATAAAGCCCATAAAAAGTTAAGGTTTAGATAATCCCTAGGTTATTAGAGATAATTAACATTGTGTCAAAGGTCATATGAAAACATACTTGTCAGGTGCTTAGCACAGTGCCTGGCATAGATGAGGTATTTTCCTTATTTGCTTATTTTCCCTCAGCTTAATTTGTATGTTTTTCAGCAGTGTATATCTTACTTTCAAATTCTGAATGAAAAGAAAGAAAATGGGAGAAAGAGAGGGAGAAAAGGAGAGAGTAGAAGCATTTAAAATGAGGTAGGTCTAGGAGCAAGACATTTATTTCAAGTGAAATGTAAAAACTGAAAAACTTAGGGGTACATTTTTATTACTTTCAGCTTCTCTTTCATGGAAAAAAATCTCTATGATTGATTTTCAACACTGTAATTCTTTCACTTGTGTACCCTGGGTTTACCCAGAGGAAGTTAAATCTTTGGAGGCTTCTCACAAATCATTTGCATACCTATAAAACCTCACTCATGTTGGCTGATTGGGGCAAGAGTAGTCTGAACTAATTAAAGCTTTGAAATATAGGATTTTTAATGGAAATTTAAGAGTATATCTTTCAAATGGACATAGTATCTCAATTTGGGGTAATATTCCCTAGTAGAAGTCTTTAAGTCACTTGCTACAATAAAGGAAATAGAATATCTGATAGTGACTGTATCAGTTATTTCCAAATCAGGACTTGTAATGTGCTTGAGGATATGAACACTTTGTCAAGTATTTGAAGGTTCTTCGCTATATTGCTTACTATTCATTTGGAAACATGTTTTAAATAAAAGAAATGCAATAAAATAGAAATCATTTAAAAATTAGCAAAATACAAATTTATATTATTTTGGAGTGGGAAGGCAGAGTAGTGAGAGAGTACTGGATCCAGACATGATGCTTATCCTTGTGACAAAGTCCCAGTGTGGAGTGGGGTTGGGGAACAGATTCTGTGAAGTTAAGATTCAAAGGGCTGCACCTGAGGATCGAGAGAGCCACATGTGGTCTCGAGGCTGCAGGTTCCCCACTCCTGGTATAAACCCTTGGTGAATATATTCTACCAGTGTAGATCAGCAACTCCACCTAGTCCTAATCAGTTGCCTGAAGCCCTGGGATATTAAGTGTCTTGATCATATTTATATAGCAAGTATTTGTCAGAGCAAGATTTGAAAATCTTCCTGATGACAAGGTAAGTTATCTATCCACTATGCCAAAGCTACCTCTCCATAATTTTGTGGCACAATGGGTAGCATACTGGACTAGGAACCAGGAAGAATCCTACCTCCAACATTTATTTAGCTTTGTTACCCTGGGAAAGTCATTGCAGTCTCAGTTTCCTTATCTATAAAATGGAGGTAATAATAGCACTTGTATCATAAAGTTATTGTGAGAATCAAAGATAACACCTTTAAGTATTTTTGTGAACCTTATAGCACTATATACGTCTTGGCAACTAGCTATTATTTTACCATATATTAAACTTCATTCAGTGACACTGTTTTATGTGAGTATGTTGGTTCTTCTGTTTATTTTGAGTGTTCATTTCTTACAAGAAAAGTGACTAAACAATTCTTATCCTTTAATCCAGAAATTCCATCACCAGACTTATACTCAGCCCCTAATACCTGTGTTCTGCCATAATAAATACCCAATTAGGGTTTATTTGTTTGTTTTTCCTTGCCATTGACTAGATTCCCTTCTAGAAAAAAAGTGAGGATAAATGAATAACTGAGACAATCATAACGGAAATAAATGCTTCTCTGAAAGGTAATATCTGTGGCATTATTCTCAATGCTTTCCTCTACCTTTATAGTAGGGGAAAATGATCTTCACTTTGAGCAAGTCCTATAAAACCGATGGGTATTTTCAAAAGGATGAGTCACTAAGACTCCCTTTTTCTCTCCCTTGATATGCAGATGAAATAAATGGGGCTCTGCTGGACATTTGTAAGTCTAGAAACTTAACAGCAAATTTTCAAGCATGGAAAGAATCTTCCCCCTGCTCCTACTTCCACTTCAGTTATAGACCAAATGGGAGTCCTAGACTCACCAATAAACAGCTATTGCTTAAAGCCTCATTACAATTTGACTATTGAAACACTTCTTGGCCCTTTCAAGCATATGATCAGGGGGCCTAATGTTCACAGTCTTTTATAGCTTATTTTAATTTTTCCACAGGTCTCCTGTTATGGCTGGAGGGCTCTTTGCTGTTGACCGAAAGTGGTTTTGGGAATTGGGTGGCTATGATCCAGGCTTAGAAATCTGGGGAGGAGAACAATATGAAATATCTTTCAAGGTAAGCCACCCAGATGCTTTTCCCTTCATTTGCTGTCAGATGGAATAATATATTTTGGTTTATGATCTTCACTTTGCTTTGGGAATGTTTTGTTAAGACTGAATTCATGGCATTTCCCTTCGTGGCCTTTGGAAGAGTCTACTATACATTTCAGTAAGCAATACTCATGTTGCAAATCAGTTTTTCCGAATCCTATTTATAAGTGGCGAACACTATATAATAAAGGGTAGGTAACCTTTCATTTTACTGACCAAAAGAGATATTAATCATGATGATTAATAATGTTCAATATATAAGAGAATTCAACTCCCTAAGAAAAATGGGCTTTTGAGTTTGATTTTATAACTTTGATCAGAATCAAGGATTCCTGATTTGATCTTCCCAATTTTTATCCAAAATTTCAATAGTTCTGGGGTGATATTGGAAAGTTAAATGAAGAATTCCAGCAAGTTTTATTCATGGCTGGGATGTCTGGATATTTTAGAGGACAGTTAAATTTTTTTTTAATTTTCTCTATTGCTTCAATTCTCCATTATATTACACATAACTAAACACTGTACTTTTCATATTCCATGTTTTGATTAGCATTTATCTTTCCTAGATGAGATTTGAAATATCATGCTTCTGATTTGAAAAGAAATGTTTTTCTTACCAGGAGCAAACCAGCAAAGCAAAATAAATACTGCTAGAAATTATACCTAATAAATAGCTGGGGAGTCATTAAAGATCGTGTCAGCAGAAACAAACATTTCCTCCCAGTCACGGATTCCTTCTTAAGTTACAGTAATGTAACAAGATAGATAAATTCCAGCAAAATGTGATTTTCATTATGAAATCAGAGAGTTGTGTTTTGTTAGGGGAAAGAAAGTAGAGTTTCTGAATGTAATTAAGATCATACTTAAAAATAGATAAAGCATTATAATATTCTGTGATTTTCATTAGAATAAGGAAATCCCATTTTGAAAATTCCCTCCACCAAAACAGATCAGAAATATAGCACCACAGAATTAGAGCTGGATGGATCATTGGAGGTTGTTTAATTCAGTGCTTCTTAAACTTTTCCCACTTGCTACACTTTCAGCTCATCTTAAATTGTGAATCATGAAACAGTGAATTATCCAACCTGCTCATTTCATAGACGAGGTAAACTGAGCCCAGAGAGGTAAAAATTACTTGCCCATGGTCACACAGGTAGTAAGTAAAGTGGGACAGCATGGGAACCGAGCCCATGTCCTCAGACTCAAAATCCAGACTTCAACCCACCATGCCAGGATAATTGTATTAAAATTCTATAACAGTACTTTAGATGTTAACTTTTGAAAGTATGTTGTGCTCAATGTTGCTTAATCAAAATGAAAGTATAGCCTAGCAGCTCGTGATTGCCTACTTCAAACCTGACTCATTTCTTGTCCCCACTGACTCACTGATTACCATTTACACTTCTACCTACATCAGAGTCCACTCTTTACCAATATCTGCGTTTCTTTCTTTCTTTTGTTTTTTTTTGCTTTTTCCATCACTTGAATTTAGTAATATCTTTCTAGATGCCTCCGTAGTTTGTAAATCACTTTAGATGATTAAAGATAACAAAGCCAGATATCAAATTCTTAATACTTGCTTCATAGAGTCTGCATAGTATAATATTGATATCTCTCTTCTGTTGGGTTAACCAATGACAGGTCTATGAAACCATCCTAATAGATTTCATTGAGCCTACAGAGTGCTATTATTCATTATAAGTTATAATTATTATTATCATTATTGGAGTTTACCACATCACTTACATTTGGGTCAGTAAAATCCTCTCATTCAGGACTTCTTAAACTTGCAACCCCTTCAGTGCTTCTTAAACTGTGGGTCATGATCCTATCTAGGGTGGCAACCCATCTAGTTCACCAAATCACAGAATCATTGAGAAGCAGAATGGATTTCCTTACCCTTCTAGTCTAAACTACATGTAAAGAAATTCCCATCACAGTATACCTGACAAGTGTTGGTCCAGGTTCTGATGGAAGATCTTGAAGGAAGGAGAACCCAACACCTCTTGAGGCAAGACATTCAGCTTTTGGACAGCTCTAATTGTTAGAAGGTGTTTCCTGATATCAAACCTAAAATAAGCCTCTTTGTAACTTGAACTCATTGCTTCTGATTGCACTCTGTGGGGACAAATAGAGCAAGAACATCTGGAACATAATGGCAGAATCAAAATGTCACTCTTCCAACCCTAATTTCTGAAAGTTCAAGGGTCAATTTCCTTAAAACTTCAGAATTCAGGCAACTAAATTTCCATTTAGTGAGGAGTAACTGTGTTTTGGCTAACACTTCATACTAAGGGGATAAGTTGGTAAGGATAGAACAAGAAATGCAAAACTTTGGTGATGAAAAGTAAGGAAAGGCTGAAACAAATACGTTTATATTCCAAATAGTAAGGGTGTTTCTTTGGCAAAATAAACGGGCATTTCTCACATCTTTGTCACTTCTGTCTGTCACATCCCTGTCAGGTGACCACAGATTTTATTACCCCATTTCCTATTTTGCTGTTATCTGTCATTCTGAAAGATATAATTGGAATGCAGGCTTGTCGTCTTTGTGTAGAAACTATGGCAACGGCGCTCCAAGTTCAGGACTAAAGTGCCCTAGCTTGTTTGGTTTGAGTGACAGATTCTTCACAGACAGCTGTGTCACAGTGGGTCCCATTTCAACCCTATCTCTTCATTCGTCTTATTATTGTGTGTTGACCTGAGGGTTCCTGGATTTCCTTATTAGTATTTTAAAGGTTGTCATCGTTGTTTTTAATAAAATAGACGTTTTTAAAGTTTGAACAGGTGCTTTTGGTAGAATTTACATAGAAGAATTAGGAGCCTTCACTTTGTTTAAGGAACAGAACAAGTTGTATAAAATGACACTGATTTATCATAGAGTAGTAGTAAGAAAGAGGGGAAAAGAGATAAGCCACTGTGATTTTTTTTGACCTGTGACATTAAATTCCTATTTAGAGGATCCAGGAGAAGTTTAAAATTAGAGCTCTTTATCCATTATCTCAAAAGCAAAATGCAGCTGGGCAATTCATCATCATCTTAAGTTTGATAAATATGTCCTCTGACTACATAACACCATGTAAAATGTATATTTAAACATCAAAATTAATTTTTAAAACAATTCAAAAAAGTATTCAATCAAATGCTATCCATTCATTTGACAAACATTTATTATGAGCTTATCATATTGTTCTAGACTCTAAGGAAAACAAAGTTTAGATGTACAATGGTCCTGATCCTAATGGAATTTATAGTCTAGTAGGAGAAATTTTCTCTTTATTCTATTTTTTCTCTTCAAAGTATCTTCAGATCAGGGATCATGATTAGGATATATCATTCCATAAATAGGAGGCTTCCAAAAATTCTCTGGGCCAACCAACGTAGCTCCGAGGCCAGATAGCAGTTGGAGATAGATGTAGAGATAGACATGATTCTCATATCCCTTGGTGATCAGTCAACCTTCTCATGCCCATTATCCAATATGAAATGAATTCTAGAATGCTTCATATATGTGCATATAATAAATAAAATGAAGAGATTAGTATTAGTAACATTTAATAGTTAAATAAAATATTCATTTTACCTCCTTGACAAGCTTTCTACAGCTCTTGACAGTATGTGTGCCACAAGTTGGGAACGCCTGCTTTATCTTCTACACAGTCCAAACTCTCCAAGACACACACACATATAAGCATATACAAAGATCATCGTCCTTGAAAATGTTCTGATTATTCAGTTCCCTTTCTCAGCACCTGTAAATTACTTAAATCAAATTAAAATTCTCTATCATGGTCCATCAGACATTCTTTCACTTGTCTCTGGCTATCCTTATTGCCCATGTCTGTTAACTGTCAGGTAATCACTAGCTATCACATATGAATGATTTATTTCTACACTTTGTTCAATGCTCATTCATTGTCTATGTGGCAGAGTATGAGAGTTGACTATTGCCACATTTATCATACCCGGAGTGATGTAATGTCTCATCTGGATTATTTGATTCATTATTATATTCATTCCAAATTCTGTGCTAACCCAGGAGCATGATTGTATTGCTTCTTGTTAATTACTAAGATTTTGACATTGCTCTCATTAATTTATCCATTAATTCTGTGCTCTACTGCAATTTTTAAAATAACTCTTATTTTAGAAAACAAGTAAACCTCTTTTCCCATGAGTGGCTGCTCTTATCTTTTTATATCTCAAAACCCTAACCATTTATTCCTAAATAAATATGAACATTTCTGGTTATATAATTTATTAACAGTATAACTAATAATAATTATTATAATATATTATAATATAATATATAATATAATTATAATATATTAAACAGTATAACTAATAATAACTAAGACTGTAATAGAGACTAAACCTGAGATTTCATTAATATAAGGATCTCCTGGATAAGGAAACTCCCTCTGCCAATGTAAGTCAGCACCTTCTCTGCAACTCACAGTCTTAGAAAGTTTTCTAGATCAGAGGTGTCAACCATATGCCCTCAGGACCCTTAATGCTCCCCAAATGTGGCCTGAACCAGATTAAAATGTAAGTGGAAAATATTGAACAAAATAAATAAATAATGCAATAGAACATAATGTCAAAATGTGTTTTTTGAAGTCAATATGTAGCCTGCAAAGATTCTTTTATATGGTTTAGTAGCCCCTTATTTTATTTGAGCTGACATCACTGAAAATTACTTACCCAGTGTCACACAACTAATATGTGTCTTAGATGGCATTTGAAACTAGATTTTTATGACTCCAAGGCAAGCTCTCTACAGTGAACAAAGATAACTATTTACCGGGTTTTAGCTATGAGAATTATCACAACCAGTATCATCTTACACCATCACCATAACTGAAGATGACTTCTAATCACTTCTGAAAACACAGTCCTACCATTCAGTTCATTCAAGATTCCAATCAAAATCTCTTCTCAAGAATTCTCCTTTTCCTTTTAAATTCTCTTTATTCTTTTTGTAACACCCTTTGTCTCTGTTGTCTCTATTGTCTTTAGTTTATCTCAAACCATAACTCTTAACAGACTCTCTCCAGATTCATGCCTCCTGAACAATTAAACTGCATCCTAAAGCCCCTTAAAGATATAGTGATTGGGTATGTGTATGTATACATACATGGGAGGAGGGAGGAAGGGAAGGAGACAGAGAGAGAGAGAGAGAGAGAGAGAGAGAGAGAGAGAGAGAGAGAAGAGCAACTGTTTACGCAAAAAGTTTCTCCATTTTAAAAAATAACCTTTAATAAATGTTAGTACAGCACAAAACTAATGGATTATTGGATAAATTGTGAGATAAAGATAGTTGCTATAGGGGAGGTTGTTGCTGAAACTGATGTTTCTGCATAATGTCTTTATAGCTCAAAAAAATTCAATAACCAAAGCATTTAAATGCCTACCATATGCAAAGGCTATGCTAGGTCCTGAGGATACAACACCAAAAATTAAATACACCCTCAAGTAATTTACATTCTACTGGGAATACAATATTTGCAGAGATAGTTAAATGCAAAGTAATGGGAATATGGAGCATATAACTGGGTAGGCGAAGCATAAGGACTTGAGCAGGAGGTAGCTCCTGAGCTGCCTTGAAGGAAGCCATGAATATTTGTCAACAGTACTTACCGAATGCTCACAAATTCTTCAACCATTTGCCAGGGACTGTGAGAAATAATTATGTAAAAGCTAATGAGCACTAGAAATACATATAATAAAAACTTATCCTAGGCACATCATCTGCTAGAGTTCACCTGCTGTTTATTTTCCTGTTTGTTATTTATTATATATTGTTTATTACTCTTTCATAAGCTTGAAAAAGCCATTGTTAATTTTCTGCCTGGTGTCAAGAAAAGTATTTTCTACCAGTTCCTCATCCTGGAATAGAAGCTAAAAAGCTAAAGGACCTAAACTCTGGAAATTCCTACCAACCTGGAAGGTCTGGTGGTACAGCATATGTTTCTCTTCAAGGATCTGCTTCGCTAAGTCCAGAGAGGATCGTTACCAGACTCAAACAGTGGGACAAACGTTCAGCCCAGCCATCCTCTATGACTTCTGCTAAGTCATAGGGAAGTTGTGACCTATGTGGATAGAATATGTACATAACGGATCAACTAAGAAACTAAAAATTGTCCAGCATGCGTTCAAAGTTGATATTCTGCTCCTAAGTAGTGTTTGTTCACTACTTGAGAGAAAATACATAACAATAATCTCCTATAGGCACCCTACATGCCATGCTATATTCCATTTCTTTATATATTCAACATTATTTTAAGGTGGATCTGTTTTATAATTGCCATTTTCCAAATGAGAAGTCACTGGAAAATTAGGTAGCTTACCAAAGACTGTTTACCTGGCTCATGGCAGAATCGAGAACAGTATTGGATTTTGAACTCTCAGTTTTGTTAAGCTAAGTTTTATTGACTGGAAATATGTAAAAGAAATAGTCCTTTGGTGGAAAACTGACTTTGATGACTTTCCTAAGGAATCTTCAAGAGATGGCATATAAAGTACTTCTCTTCAAAGGTCTAACATAAAGTCACCAAGCATTCTTTTTGGACTATCTTTGAAACTTAATATTTACTTAATGAAGGCTTTTGTGTAATGATATAGGCTAATTACTTAGCAAAAGAATGCCCCAATGATTCACAATCAATCTAACTAAATGGCCATTGTTAACTATGATAGCTTAATAAGCCATATGGTCTAGAAACTTACTCCACTTTGGGAGATGTTCCTGAACAAACTTCAGTTTTATCTCTTTAACCTTAACGGAAATTCTAAACTAACTCCCTCACAGGCCTCTCTATAAAGATAAAACCCAGATTAAATCTACTCAATGCCACAGTCACCAGGGTTATATCTACAAATTCTGGTGACCTTAGCTAATTCAGTTGATATGGGAGGGGGTAAGAACTCCTAATTCCTCAAAGGAGAGTGGAGAACAGAAATGGTAGGGTGTAGGGGAAAGATAAACCCCAGAAGAGTTATGCAACTAAGGGTGGAAATCCAGGTCAGATCACTGGAACAGATTGTAAATGAGAATATAGGCCAGAGTACTGCCAGTACTAGCCCAGATGTCATTACCATAGTAACAACAACTAAAAAATCCCATTACTCTGCCTTATTTATAGTTTTAATAACTATCATAGGTTCCCAAATGTAATCCAAATGGATATCTTTCCATTTAATTTCAGAACAAACTCATTGACTGTAACAAACTGCAACTGGAATATTTGTACTCGGTTACATAACACAGACACACATGGTATATACACATACATATACAACCATGAGGTATGACAGAAATCTGTCATTTCAACCTTTAAGATTCTACCCCAATTTTCCTCTAAGTCACTAGTACACATTATTTACCTACTTATTCCAAACAGGTCAAAGTCTCTTCATGAAGAGGAACAGAAATTTATTAATTAATACTCCTATCCTGGAGTGAAAATAGCCCTCCTGTTAAGACAAGGTACCTCTCTTCACAAGGTAAACAGCTGTGTTCATCCTCTCACTCCCACCTTTCTGCAATTCCTGACCCACTGCTAGGAAAGATGGGGAAATGCATTGACTGCTACTATGGGCTCAACCCCTCCACAGAAATAGAACAGTAGATATGAATGATCAAAGTCAACAATAGAGAATTTCAGAAATGTTTCATAGTACTTCGCTTCTCCTCAACCCCACTGCCCTTGGTGACACCTGCTCCTCTGTTCTTTCAGTCTCTACCTTTGCCTCTTTTCCTATTCTCTAAACTCCTTGACCAACTTCTCATAAAGGAATAGGGTATCTCAATTTTCTGAATCAGTATTTTCATCTTTTTTTCAGTTGTCTAAAAGAGTACAATCCCTTCCAGGAGTGACTAATTTATGTAGATACCCAGGAGTAGTTTATTTGCCTGGATCTAAGTCAGGCTCATTTTCAGAATTGCTTCATTTTCCCATAAGCCCTTTTTCTGTAAACTGTTATGATGATGTTTTGTACCCATGACTTTGTGGGAAAATAAATTACATGATTAGCATCATAAAATGTGCTCATTAGAAATCCTTTCTGTGCTAAGGAGGATTTTTAAATAATCTTTATATACTTGGTCATTGCTTTTGTGAGGCAGAGAGATTAGAGACCTCCATGGAATCATTCCTTTTGGAGGCAGAGAAACATCTCCAACTACAAGACAATTTCAAGTCTAAATGAGACAGACTTTTCTGCTTTATGGTACCCAGGGGCCACAGTACACACCACCAAAGATTGGGAGTCATCCCTCTGGCATTTGTTCTTTCCATAACACTTGGCCCAGATGACATAAAAATATCCATTTGAAGACAAAATGCCCCAGAATTGATCTTCTGAAGAAAATATTAAAATGCCTCTAAAATCATTCAGCTCAAAGATAAACAGGAACAGCTGCTAAATGCCCTACAAGCCAGCCTGAGATTCATTCCAATTACCTAGAAAAAAGGTACCTCAGGTGCAACCCGGCATTTTCAAGTTGCATTTTATGTCTAGTAGATATAAACTGAAGTGCCAGTGTGATTTTCCAGTTGTTGCCGCCTCCAGGTATGGAGGCATTTTTCCTAATTTCCTTTTTTTATTTTATTTTACTTTTTATTGACATTCAGCAGCATCTAGAAGGTGAGAAGAATCAGTATGTGGTTTTCAGTGTTTGTGTTAGGGTCCTTTAGGTTGGAAATTCATGTTTTATGTACTCTTGGAATTGTTTACTGTGTTGGGGAGGTTTGCTTTTTGGGGGGTTTTTTGTTGTTTTTTTTTTTAAACTTTCCCCCCCCGCCTTATTTCGGATTTCCCAGTAATCTATTAGTAAGAAAACTCAAGTATTCTTGAAGTCCATCTTTAGGTTTGAATCAGAGATCCTCCATTCAGTTCCTTGTTTTGCTACATTCTACCTTGGATAATGGTAACATGTGTAACAAACCTTAAAGTAACATATAAATGACCGCTATCGCTATTTCTTTTATCCACAAATGCCCTTCAGCAGGGCATTTATTTTCTCTAACCCTCAGTTTCCTCATCTGTAAAATGAAGAGTTGAGCTACATGATCTCTAAGGTCCCTTCCAGCTCTGAATCAGTGAACCTGTCCATCAATCAACAAGCGTTGAGCATCTACTATGTGTGGTAAACCTTGCTAGGAACTATGGGTATACATTTTTAAAAGTAAAACATTCTCTGCCCTCATGGAATGTGAAGGATTGAGGAGTGTGAAGGATAACAACTTGTTCACACGTCACAAATACGTATCTGACTGATAGGTGACGTGGGAGCATATGTCAGTGCAAAGATGTAGAAAGAGGATATATTATGTTATGTACAAGGGAATAACAAATAGGCCGATTTGGCTGGAACGTAGACTGGGTACAAGGAGGTAATTCACAATAAGTATAGAAAAAATTAAGTGGAATTAAATTATAGAGATTTAAACACCATACTAAAAGGTTTATAATTTATCCTAAGGTATAGGGAAGCACAGAAACTTCTTGAGTAGAGGAATAGCAGGAAGACTTTTGCATTAGGAATATCAGTTTGACACATGTGTGCAAGATGTACTGAAGCAGGGAGAAAGGTGGATGAAGGAAGGGGCCAGTAAGGTGTCTATTACAATAGTTCAGTTAAGAAATGCTGAGGGCCTGAACTAAGACGGTTGTGGTGTGGACAGATAGAAGGGTATAGATTCAACAAACATTGAAAAAGTGGAATTAAAGACTTGGCAACAGATTAGATATAAGAGGTGAATGAGAGTGGAGAGTCAAGGATGATTCTTAGATTGCAAAGTTGGGAGAATGGCATTACCTTTGACAAAAATAGGAAAGATAGGAAGAGTTGTGTTGATCCTTTGAACTACCACCCCTCCTCCCACCAGATCTCTTTGTAATATGGTAGAACCAAATACAAATCAAGTCTTCTTGGGAACTTGTCCAAGGGCATTTGACATAGGAAGTCACATATATGTATTTCCTCTGTGGAGGCTAGCATGTGGTCACCACTGTTTTCTCATTCCTCCAGTGTGCTCAGACAAGAAAGCCAATCCCCTCATTTTACAAGATGAGGAAATGGAAATCTAGAAATGTGAAGGGACTCACCTATGGTCATATAGTTAAGTTGTAGAACTAGGTCCTTCTATTCCAAATCCATTGACATTTTTTCCTCTACATTTTCATATCCCTCTACTTTTATATTTGCTAGTCCTTGTTCTAGGTAACAATGATAGCTGGAATTTATATAATATTTTAAGATTTGTTCATCACTTTATACGTGTGATCTCATTCTCCACAAACCCTTTAATATAGATGCCATTACTATTCTCATTTTACAGATGAGAAAATTGAAGCTAGAAGAGGCTAAGTGATTTACCCAAGGTCATACAAGCTAGTAAATGTCTGAGACAAGATTTGACCTCATGTCTTACTGACTCCAAGTTGAGTTCTCAATCAAAGCATATCTTATATGTATGGAAAAGTAAGTCATGTACCATCATGAACTTTACATGTTACTCAGATTCTTTCATTGTACTAACTATGAAACACCATATTAGGATCTTGGGATTTTTTTTTAATTAGAAGATACCTTAGACATCATCTAATCCCAAGCCCTCATTTTATAGCTGAGGAAATTGAAGCTCAGAGAGTTTAAATGATTTGTCCAGGATTTTGTTGCCAGTGAGTCATTTCAGTCATGCCCAACTCTTCATGGCTGCATCTGGGGATGTCTTGTCAAAGACACTGGAGTGATTTGCCATTTCCTCCTCCAGCTCATTTTAACAGATGAGGAGACCGAGGCAAACGGAGTTATGTGATTTTCCCAGGGACACATAGCTAGTAAGTGCCCAAGGCCAAATTTTAGCTCAGGAAGATAAGTCTTCCTGACTCCAGGCCGGGAGCTCTATCCATTGTGCCACCTAGCTCCCTTGTCCAAACTTACATTGGTAATAAATAGGAGAGCTAGTAAGCAAAATTAAAAGTCAGGAATAATTATAGAACTGTTGTAGACAAAGCTCTGAAAGAGATCAACCATTCTATTTATCAATTTGGAATTATTCAAGGAAAGTGAATAAAGTGTTTCTACCCTTTGACCAAGTGAATGCTCTACTAGGCATATAGCTTAGGCAGGTCAAAGACAGAAACAAATGTTCCAAATGTTCATGATCATATTTATGTGACCTTCTAACTCTAAATACAGCATTCATTCTTCTTCACTACCCTCTTAATTCCCATGCTTTCTCCTCTTAATTATTCTGAACATAGCTTGCTTTGCATGTATTTGTGTGAATGTCGACTCTCACCTTACATTGTAAGCTCCTTGAGGGCAAGGACTGTCTTTTGCCTCTTTTTGTATACCCAGAGCTTAGCCCAGTGCCTGATACATAGTAGGCACTTTATAAATGTTTACTGAATTGAACTGAACTTGTTAGTCTGAAGTTTATATTACAGAATTGTATTTCTGGCAATGAGATTTGAGTTGTATCTTTTCCAAATATGCTCAATATTCTTTACTATCATATTTTAATCAAAAATATATTAGATATGCACTATATTCTTTCTAGACAGTCAAACTCACATGTTCTCAAAAGTAGGCAAAGAATAAATGTTATTTTTTTTGGAAATGGGAATTTCACAGGGGCTGTGCAAGATTCTGCAACTCAATATAGTTAGCATAATGTCAACAGCCAAGAGGAACATATGGAATATCTTAACATCTTCCACCTGTGCTGGACAGGTTCCATGGGAAACATCTCACAGAGAGCAGTGCTTTACTCTCCCAGTTCACATGAGAATAATGCAATATCACTGAAGACCTGAAGATGGGTCTCACCCAAAGGTCACACACATTATTTTGGTTTTGAGTCCAGGTGCTCTGACCCCAAGACTTTCTCATCTTTCTCATACTGCTCTCCTAATTTTAACTGAATTAATTTCCAAATAGATAGGTACTAAAAAGTATATAACCCTCTATCATCAAGAAGTTTTCTGTCCTCTGTTCTAACAAAATTATACCATTCCATCAAATCAAGATTTTCCTGCCTCCAGATTATGTTTACTTATTTAAATTTGGGGTGATAGATTTTTAAATATTTGCCATTTCTTTGTTTCAAAACCCAGCTGATCAGTGTATTAAATTAGAATGTGCATGTCTTTCAGATCAATTACCATTCTTGACGGCTGACAGAAAGCAACTTTTTATCAGGCATCTTAATCATTTGAAATTCATCTTAGATGACTCACCAAGCCAACGATTATTAATTATTGGTTAAGCATGGAATGTTTCCAACAATAATTTATGGGAATTATGACCACAGCTTGCATTATAATTTTTCATCTTAAATTTTATGGAACAGTTTGGTTATCATGCTGACAACTATCTCTTACTGAGGCTCATTTTATAGTCAAAATGATTACTGTGATTTGATTCAGCTTACCATTTTGTATATTTATATTCTGGCCTATAGCTGATGATGAGACATAGACTGGAGGGAAAAAAAGCATCCAAGAGAAGAGTATGATTTTCATTCAGAGTATGAACTGGTATACAAAATGACCCCTACTCATTGCCATATAAAACAAAAGTCTTGGATAAGCTTGTTATGAGAATAAACCTCTTCAGAGAGGCTAATAGGTGGTTCAGTGGAGAGACTGTTAGACTTGGGCTCAGGAAGATCTGAATTCAAATTTAGATGCAAGCATTAACTAGTCATGTGACCTTGAACAAATCATTTCATTAAGAAATATATTTTCAAATATCACAACACTGTATTCAGCTCTCCTTTCAGAATACCATATGGTATTATCAGATAATATGTGTCAGAAATATAAGCATAGTCTTTCAATAGCAGGTGTACTCTTCTAGAGTCTCATGTTTTCACTAAAGAAACCAGACATTCCCATTCTGCTATGCCCATTTGTTCTCATTTGGTTGTTTCTATTGGAGAAGTATGGTCACTGACAAGCTGGGAGATCAAGGGAACACTCCTTGTGATAGGGGAACCGGAGAAAAGTTAGGTTGGTGTGGTGAGAGAGGGGATATTGTAGAAAAACTGGCTATGTTCAAATATGAGACATGACAAATTGACCATGAATCAACATTATACCAAGACAGATTTAAACTCCAAGCACTTTATTAAATTATTGTATAGACAGGCTCATGGTTAGGTAAAGGAAGCCTAGGAAATCACCTGTTGTATTGATCTGACTCTTTCCAAAGGATCCAATTAATTTAGGCTTCATAGCTTAAGAGGTGAGAAGGTTTAAGGAGTACTGACTTTCTTGACCTGAAAAAGAGAAGGTAATGTTATCTTCAAGGATAATATTCTCCAAGGATATGAATGGTTCCTTACACAAAGAATGATTATGATTTGTTATCTACAAATGAATTTGAAAATCAAACTTCAAGGGACATGATGTGAGTTATCCACAAGGAAAAATTTCCTTACAGTAAGAATTTTTAGATACCAAAATGAGTTACTAAGGGATGCTATTTCTCATTATAAAATATTAATCTTTTTAAAAAGTATTGGTACTTAGCACTCTGAAGTTATTTATTATATATGTTATTAAAATGTGAGCCTATCTGAAAAGTTAGGGTTACAGTTAGGCTCCTATCCCTATGATACTACAATTTCATGTTTTTTTATATATGCATAAAATAGTATAATACTATATTTAGCCCAGAAAATAATTTGCATACACATTGTTGGTCTAGATTTGTGATTTCATCAGTGTTTGTGATTTCATCAGTGCGGTAGTTCCTTTCATTGGCACAAATCTACAACTTGCCTTTAACTTCTAGGCTTAGCTTCCTAAAATATAGACAGGTTAAGACAACAAGCATTTATGAAGTAACTACTATGTGTCAGGCCCTGTGCTAAACACTAGACCTGCCCAGGATTATGCAGCTAGAATGTGGCATTTGTAAGACTTGAACCCAGCTTTTCCTAACTCCAAGGCCAACCTTATATATGCCATGTCTTCCCATTTTTCTGGTGTCATTCTATGACTGAAAGTTCTGAAATGCCATTGGCTCTTCAGAATTAAAGTTGAGGGTTATCCAAAGAGCAGTGGAGAAGTATAAGGTACATGAAGAGACTGACATCTCATCAACTACAGACTGGACAGGAGAAGAAGCAGTAAGGATACTGTCAAAGAGACAGATGAAAAGAGACGATCAGGCCATGAAGGGAGAGCAAGGGATACATGAAGGATAACCCATGTGCTCCATTGTTGTCTATGTTATTTATGCAAAAAGATCTGAAGGAAAAGTCCAAGCAAGCCTGGTAGTTGCCCTATGGAATATCTATGGGAAGACATGGATGGGAAGGCATGAAGGGTTATGCTGAACAAGTCTTTAAGATGATTGATTGTTACAAAGTCCCTTTTCTTCAATTGAAAATGTGATTGGAGAAGGATTTTGACTGCAACCTGGGGTAAATAATCAGTGACTTCAGCATTGATTGATTATAGGCTGTTGAGAACACTACTAGGATCTGTCCTTATCACTATCAGATTGGCTTCATCAGCACCAAGTAAGTGAGATGCACTACATGTCTTTGACCCATAAATAGTTTAGACCCTTGTCTAAAATATTAGTTTAGGGAGAACTCACACAAAGCAAATGCTCACATGGTGATCAGTAGAAGTCATACAAGGGTACTCTCAAGGTCCCTCTGAAGAATTTTGGAATTGATTGCATGATATGGGAGATACTGTCACAGGACTGTCCAGTATGGTGAGCCCTCATCAAAGAAGACCCTGTGCTCTGAGCAAAGCAGAATTGAAGTAGCTCAAAAGATGCACAAATTTAGAGAATTCACCCCATGTGTTCACATGGGCTATTTGTGCCAGACCTGTAGTACAGCATTCCAAATCCATATTGCTCCAATCAGTCACAATCAAACACACTGTCACTTGGCTCGAATACAGTGATGTCATATTGGTCTTCTGTGAGAACAGAGGACAATAACCAGTCAACATGAAGTCCCTTCTAGCTCTAACAATTTATGATACTACAAAAGAAGTGCTTAATGTAAGATTCAGAAATGTGTTTGTTTTCTCTTTATTATCTGGATAAATGTATTTCTTCTGTAATCTTCCGTATCTTATTTTAAGCATTGAAAACCATGATTCTGAAAAGGAATCCATAGGTTTGACCAGATTGCCAAGAGGTCCATAATACCAAAAAAAGAACCCCTACTTTGTCACCTCTTTTACTAGCATTTAAAAAATATTTTGGAATCTTTCACCCTTATGAGCATTTACTTAACTTTAATTCACTTGTATGACCCATCCCAAGTATTCTTCAAATCCAAATAGACACAAGAATTAGGTGGAGAACAACTAGGGCTGTGTTCACCCAAGTATTTGCTGGATATCTACCCATGGCCCTAGCTCTACATCTTGATCTCTCCCTAAGATAGAGAGGTAGGAATACCGTAAGGCTTGAGGAAGGTTGTCACATAAGCATCCCTCACCTTTATAAGGAAGGTTCAGTGGTACCATGCCTGGGCCAGTAGTAGTACCCAAAAGGTGTACTGGCAGACACTAACTAGATGTCCAATAAATTATACTTGCAGTCTCATATACATGCCTTAGTTTCCCAACTTTGTTGTCAATTCCTGTGCAAGAGTGGAAGCTTTAAGCATCCAGACAGGTGACTGGAAAAGAGTTAATCATGTACTTCCCATCAAAAGGATTCCTTACGTCAAAAAATATTAGTTTGTTATGGGTAAAAAAAATAGTTTACCACAGTACTAGACTATAAATTTCATGAGGGAATGTTGTATCTTATCTAAATTGTGTATTTCCCCAAATACCTTCCAAAGTACTGTATATACAGTACATGCATAATAAGATAAGGGAAAGGGAATCAGTATTTATAAAGTACTTGGTGTGTTCTGGGGCACCTAGGTGATACAGTGGATAAAGTACTGGTTCTGAAGTCAGGAAGATTCATCTTCCAGAGTTCAAATCTGCCCTCAGATACTAACTGTGTGATCCTGGGCAAGTCACTTAATCCTGTTTGCCTCAGTTTGCTCATCTGTAAAAGGAGCTGGAGAAGGAAATGGCAAATCACTCCAGTACTTTTGCCAAGAAATCCCCAAATAGAGTCAGACAAAACTGAAAAATGACTCAACAACTATATGTCAGTCACTGTTTTTTACAAATATTAACTCACTTGATAAAGACTTGTTAGATTCAAATAAATATCATTGCTATCCCTTTTATGCACTGTTGGCCTCAAGGCAGCACTCACGAATCTCAAAGGAATGCAGAGAGTGAGACAGACCTATGTGAATCCCGGGAATGTAGCCCAAAAGTTGTTTAAGAAGGTCCCTCCAGACTTGAGGCAGCCTCAGATTTCTGAATAATACCTAAAAGGACAATGGCCGGAGAGTTGTCTGATTTTTCTTATTAGTTAAAGGGATTTTAGAGGAGTTTAATATTGACCCCAGGGAAACTAAAAAACAATACCACTATGTCCATCACCCTCACAGATCCTCTAAGCTATGGTTTGCCACATGGTTTGGGGTCCTTTAGTGTTATCTTTGTCTGAACCTAGTGGAAGGACACTAGGATGTGGTGGTGAGAGAATCCCCCCACAGCCCAGCAGTGCCAAAAACAATTTCACTGAACTCCATTGAGATTCCCCTGACAAAGGAATTCCATCTGGTACTTTATGTGGGATGTCAGATCTCAAACCTTCTAGTGTATACATTGAATAATGAAAATCTAATACCATGGGGGAATGAAACATTTATGAGCCTGGATTAATTCAGAAATGGGTGTCACTTTTTTGTTATATTTAGCATGCTGGATGCTTTCAGTAAAATGCAAACTGATGACACTGGAATTGATTCAAACAAGCTCTCCACCCTTTTTGTTGTTGGCCCAGATATTTTCAAAAACAACTCCTTATGAAGGAAATGATACACTTAATAATTAATGGTCTTAGCCAGATAAAGCACTAAAGTTATAAGCAATTTTGCCAAACCCATAAATTATCTCCCCAGATACATTTGGTTGAAACATGGGTGTCCAATTCTATTTGTCATGCAAATGGCATTCAAACTATGTCTGTTTGAATTATAGGGTAGATTTAAATTTTTCAAAATCATCTTTAATAACCTGTTTCAATTTAATTTCTTAATTTGTCTGTCACCTGTGTGTTCTATATACTTATTTGGAAATGCCTATTCTTATTCATAGAACTAATTATGGAACATAGAACACAGAACCTGATGACTGATGATTTGTAGCCATCATCCTGAAAGCTTATAACAAGCTTAACTTCCCAGAGACTATTCCAGATGTCACATTTACAAACTGAATCCAACTCAACAAACAAAATTATTGAGAATCTACCTATTAAAGTCAAGTCAACAAGCATTAGGCATTATGCTAAGAGGTACAGAGAAAGAAAATAAAGAAAATAAGAAAAAAATAAAGAAAATTCACATCTTTACATTCTAATAAGGAAAACATGTAAATAATTGGGAAAAGATATAGGTATAGATACCATATGGAAGATAATCTCAGTGGGAAAAACTCTAGCAACTATGGTTACTTTTCTGCAGAAGGAGAGATTTGATCTGTCTTTCAAAAGTCAAGGAAGCTAAGAATCAGAGAAAGGGTATGTCACCATGCATTGCAGTGAGTATAAGAAGAATGACAAATAGGTCACTACTACTGGAGGGCATAGGGGAGAATAAATGTAACACTGTGAGAGCAGCTGTGTTAGGTACTCTAGGGAGTCTCTAGAGTTGAATGTCACATAGTCCTTACCCTCAAGGAGTTTGTTGTGCTCATCCTTCATTGCCAAAGAAGTTCCTGCCATTAGAGAAATAATGACATGACTTGCACTTGACTTTGTTTTGAGTGAGGGAGGGCTGTGCAGGTCACCAACCTCACTTCTCCTCCAAAGTCATCTGAATCCAGTGACCAGATATTCATCAGGATGACTGGAGATGACCCAGGATGAGGCAATTGGGGTTAAGGGACTTGCCCAAGGTCACACAGCTAGTGAGTGTCAAGTGTCTGAGGTGAGATCTGAACTCAGGTCCTCCTGACTCCTGAACTGGTGCTCTATCCACTGCACCACCTAGCTGCCCCTCCTCAAGGAGTTTACAAACTAGCAGAAGAGAGATTATTTAACTGTAATCCAAGTTAGAATATGATAAATGTAATAAAGGCAAGTGTAAGTAAAATATTATTCCAATAATTTCATTATTAAAAAACCCATCCTAAAACTATTCTCAAAGAGAAAAAAAGAGCTAACCTTCCACAAACAAACAAAAAAAAACCCAACATAATTTCTAATCACAAAATAAATAAATAAATAAACTCTCAAAGACACCGAAATGTACAACAATGGGGAATTGTTTATCTAAATGATGGTGTATTACTGTACTAAATACTACAATTCAATTACTATCAACAAGTATAAGACCACTGTAAAATCATGAAAAGTTAAAAAAGAAAGAGTGCATGCTAATTAAGGCCATATGTAAAGAAAAGCGATGGAAATAAATGGAGAAGCAGAGATAAAGACTTGGAAGGAATGACTACATTTTATGCATTAAAATTCATTTTTCTGTTAAGTAGTTGCAAAGCCAGATTAATGGCTACATTGATGTTTAAGATTAAATTTAAGTAATATTTAATATTAAGATAATAAAACATTATCCCCCAAGAAAATGCTACAGGGATTTGGAGGAAGGAGAAGTCACATTTGAAAAGGTATGAGAGAAAGAGTGGCACACTGCAAAGAGGAAAGAATCATGATTTTAATCCACTATAATATACCCTCGCTGTGCAACTTGGTCAAATCACTCAACCTCTGAGCCTCAGTTTAGTCATCTAAAAATTGAAAGGTCATAATATTGACACCATCGATTATTGTGAAGAAATAAATTTGCAAATTTTAAATTACTATAGAAATATGAAGTGCTATTACTGTCTGGATAGGAAAATTAGGGACAGATTCATAAAGGAAATGGTATTCAGCCTAGCTCTTGAAGAATGGATAGAATTTCAGTCATTCAATGACTAAGCATTTAATGCCTCTTATGTGCTAGTCAGGGATGGGGAATCTGCAGCCTCAAGGCCACAAGTGGCCCTCTAGGTGCTCAAGTGTGGTACTTTGACTGAATCACAAGGGCCACCCCCTTACTACTTCTTAAACAGGCCTATTCACTGAATGGGTGTTACCTCACCCTAAAGTGAGTTCCTGAAGGGTACTTGGCCTAAAGGGGCCAAGGTCTCCCATTGCATCCTGGGCCATCTCCAGTCACCTGGTCACTGGATATATATGGCTCCAGAGGAGAAGTGAGGCTGGTGACCTGCACAGCCCTCCCTCACTCAAAACAAAGTCAAAGGCAAGTCATGTCATCATTTCTCCGATGGCATGGTCCTCTTCAGCAATGAAGGACAAATGCAATAGTGGGGCTGACAAAGGATGAACACAAAAACTTCACAGAACAAATTCTCTTAATAAAAGGATTTCTTCTGTAAAACTTGGACTCAGTCAAAAGGCCACACCCAAGGACCTAGAAGGCCACATGTGACCTCAAGGCCTCATGTTCCCTGCTCCTGCACTAGGTGCTAGGAATACAGCAGTCATATTAAAGTATAGACAACATAGAAACAAGGTGGTGGGTAATGAGTCAGTACTAGCACCTGGAAGGATCAGTGCAAGCTTCATGAAGGAGATGCTACTTGAGCTGAGGACTGAAAGAAGCTGAGAATTCTAAGACATGGTAGCAAGGGTAATTGCATTCCAGTCATGGACCTATGAAGACACAGAGAGGGGAAATTTATGTTTATAAGAATGGTAAGAATTCCATGACTAAACCATATGATGCATGAAGAAGGATCATTTATAATGATGTTGGAAGGGTAGACTTTAAATGACAGGCCCCAATGCTCTCAGAGGTAGCATGAAGCCACTGGAGTCAACTGAGTAAGAGAATGATGTGGTCAGATATACACTTAAAAATAATAAGTTTGGCAGCTATGTGAAAGATGGGTAGGAGAGGGTGAGGTCCGAGGCAGGGAAACCAATGAAAAGATGACTGCAATAGTGACGAGAACCCCAGTGGGAGTGGTGGCTGTGTAGGTGGAAGAAAGGGGGACAAACATGAGAGCTATTATGCAAGTAGAGATGACGGGCTTTGGCAAGTGATGAGTTGACCACACCGTTGAGGTTGTAAGCCTGGAGGACTAGAAAGATGGTGATGCCAGATAAGAGAATAATCTAAACTGAAGGAGCAGCAAAAGTAAAGGAGTGGAGTTAGGCAAGCATGAAGGGCATCTGGGAATTATGAGTTTATCTGTAATGTTTCATCTGTGTAGTATAATAGTCAGAGATAAGATGTCAAAGGATTATTTGGATCAGAAACTAAAGAATCTTAAATGTTAGACGAAGGAATTTAAACTGAATCCAAGAAGCAATGGGGAGCCATAGAAGATTTTTAAGTAAGGGAGTGACATGATTGGCTTTGGGTCAGGTGGACTCACACCAGATTCAGTGGAGTCCATTAAGTGCTGGGGAAGTGGTGAAGACTGCAACCATAGTCCTACACCTTCAAAATGCCACAGAGATGCTAGGTCAGTGATTCAACACTAGAATGTTTCCATCACCTCAGCCTCATCATTTCGACCTGGAGGAAGAGTTGAAAAGGATGTTCAGCAGGAGTTCCCCCCTTGCCATTCATGAAGGGATAAAGGGAAGAAGGAAGGAAGGAAGGAAGGAAGGAAGGAAGGAAGGAAGGAAGGAAGGAAGGAAGGAAGGAAGGAAGGAAGGAAGGAAGGAAGGAAGGAAGGAAGGAAGGAAGGAAGGAAGGAAGGAAGGAAGGAAGGAAGGAAGGAAGGAAGGAAGGAAGGAAGGAGAGAGGGAGGTAGCAAATATAAGCAAAATGAAAGATAGTCTCTGCTTTCAAGGAGCTTAACTCCTAATGGAGAAAGATAAACATAAAAGGGAACTGAAAGGGGAGAGAGGAGAATGATTTTGAAGCTGAGAATGTTACAGAGCCAGGAAGGGAATGAAGAAGGTGGGGCAGTCTGGGCCCTTTCACAGGACTAGAGGCTCAAAGAAGGAACTCACCAATGGGAGAAGGGGGTTGAGGGGCTTGTGGAGGGTCTTCTTGGGGTAAGCAAAGAAGCCCCAGAGGCTGAAGGAAGTTACAGGATGAGACAGTAGTACAGGCATAGAAATAAGTAAAGTAATGTCAGATTGAGGGAAGATGTATTTTAACCCCACAAAGTGGTTTTTTTACTGTGAAATGAAATGCTTTTGAACATATTGTGTTAAGTATTAATGCGTTAAATATTAAGTAATTAAATGTTCATTTGTACTATTTATTTCAGCCATCTATTTTAGAATTTCTCTATTTTCACATATAACTGCAATTCTGAGTGGGCAATTATAATTCTTATGCTACTGAATTCAGTTGCAGTAAATATTATTACAACAAAAATCTCTACATAAACAAAAGCTGGTAAGTCCCAGCAAATTGTTCAGTAGCATAGTTTAGTGAAAAGAGCATTGCATTTTGGAGTTAAAAGACCTGGATTCAAATCCTATCTCTGATCCATCCTGGCTATGTTACCTTGGGCAAGTCTTTGAGTCTCTGTTAATGAAATAATAATATTTGTATTTCCCACCTCACATGGTTATCATGTTAAGGAAATGGAAACAGCCATATAAAAATACTTTCTACCCATAAAGTATAATAGAAACATAATATATGACTTTACAGAGTATTCATTATAACAGATCCCAGTACAACAAAATAATTTAGATAATCTCTGAGTTTGAGGTGCTGATTATATGATATTATAAATGTACAAGAACAAAGCAAACAATTGCTATTATTTTTATTATTTTAAATGATCTTTATCAAGACCAATATATTATGGAGGAAAATTTAGATAGTGTCTTGCAATCTGTTACGTTAGGAATCTTAACACTGTACTGATATTTCTTTTTCAGTACTTGTAGGATCTAGTATAAAAATCCTGTTTCCTTCTTCCAAGGAATCACGTTTCACCTAAGGGCTTGTAGTTGTAGAGACAGAATGGTTTTGGATTTTTCATAAACCCTATTTCTTATTGGCCATCTTCCCTTCTGAAATTCATTATCTTTTGGGTGTTTTTTTGTTTTTGTTTTTTTCCCCACCCTAGGTTTGGATGTGTGGAGGAGGAATGTTTGACGTTCCATGTTCTAGAGTTGGTCATATCTACAGGAAGTACGTCCCTTATAAAGTTCCATCTGGGACCAGCTTGGCAAGAGTGAGTAACTGGGTTCCAGAACAGTTTTGGATTGAAATTAGGGCTGTCCCTGAAAGCAGACAGCCACCTACATGTGTAATATGAGTAGAAATGCAGTTCCCCACTAAAAATACCAACCCATTTATCTGTCATTCCATTATTTCTTTGACTATTAAGGCTTTAAGATTTAATCTTAAGATTTAGGAATCCCCTCTAACCATTGGCAGTTTGATCAGATGATACCCTAATTATCAAATAATACTTTAGTAAGCTGGTAACTAAGGGTAGAACCCTAAAGCATGGTAAACAGGATAGACAGAAAGTTGAAGTTAAGGGATAGAAAGGGGCCTTCTTCAGAAAGATAGCAGGACACCAAAAACAAGCCTTATTCTACTACACAGCATTTTCTTGGTGCTGACCCTGAATGGAATCTTTTCTTTGCTGTCATAATTCTCAGTCAGATTGTCCTCTTTTTTAAGGAGCTAGCATTAAGTGGTTTTTTTTAAAAGATGCTGCCTTTAATGAGCTGTTTTCTCACCTCAGAGGCATACGCTCTTGGCTTTTTTGGTCCAGCAATGGTAAAACAGTGAAAGCATTTTAGTTAGCAAAGCTGGGTTCATAATAATTGTGACCACTGACCCACCCTAAGACTTTCACATTCTTTTGATTTTCCCCCAAATGCCTTCCATATTATGGTGTGCCCTATTTCATTTTTATGTAAAATATTTTTGCTACTCTTCAGATGTGATGATATCAGGAAATCCATTCATTTGGTTTTCTTTTGAAGAAGAGAAATGAATTAAGAACTTGTATCATTCAAACCAAAGAGGGAGGAGTGAAATCATGGTCCAGAAGTGGAGTCACAAGTTCACTCTATAGATCTCTCCTGGAACCCTAGGATATGTCTTGTCTTACCAGAGGCTGCTTTCAGGAGTAATGAAGACAACTGTGGCTTCTTAAGAGCTTCTTTCTTTAGCTACTACAGGTGTTCTATTCTGGCATCACAGACACCAGCCACTGCCCCTTTCTCCTTCATCACTTAAAGGAGCTATCTAGGACAAAATAGTTTTGACACCATTGAGTTGATGAGATAGATTTTCTTGAAGTTCCAACTCCAAGACAAGACCATAGGGTAACATCTTCACTGACTCTTAGTCTAATGGTTTAAATGAAAAGTCTCATTCAGATAGTTAGAATAGCTTCTCACCTGCCCTACAGAGTATAGTAGATTTCTAATCAGAGATCCTGGGTTCAAATTCTGAATCTGCCACTTAATAGTTATATAATCTAGGACTGGTCGTTTCTTCAGTGTTTAAGGCAGCTAGATGGTGAATTGGACAGAGTGCCTACCCTGAAGTCAAGGTCCTGAGTTCAAATCTAGCTTCAGACAGTTACTAGCTGTGTGACCCTGGACAAGTCACTTAATCCTTTTTGCCTCAGTTTTCTCATCTGTAAAATGAACCGGAGAAGGAAATGGCAAACCACTCCAGTGTCTTTGCCAAGAAAATCCCAAAAGTGGTCACAAAAAAGCAACTGGGGCAGCTAAGTGGCACAGTAAACAGAGCATGGACCCTGGAGTCAAAGTTCAAATCTGGCTTCAGACACTTAACACTTACTAGGTATGTGGCCTTGGGCAAGTCACTTAACCCTGACCACCTTGCCTCCCCCCTCCAAAAACCAATAACAACAACAGCTGAACAACTGGTACAATACATAGAGTGTAAGCCTGGTTTATGGGACAGCTGAGTTCAAATCTGTCCTCAGATACTTAATAGTTTTGTGACCTTGGACATGTTACTTAACCTTTATAAGCCTCAGTTTTCTCAACTGTGAAATGGGAATCATAATAGCACCTACTTTCCAGGGTTGTTATGAAAGTCAAATGAGGTAATATCTGTAAAGCATTTAGCATACTGACTACCACACAGTAGGTGCTATGTTAATGCTAGTAGTAGTAGTAGTAGTAGTAGTAGTAGTAGTAGTAGTAGTAGTGGTAGTCATAGTAGTGGTTGTTCTAGGTCCCTTCCAGTGTAGATTATGATCTTTATCAGGAATCCAATGCAGAGTCATTTTTGTTTGTGTAGAAGCTGACTCTAGGTCTAAAGGATTGTACAATGAAAGGAACACTGGATTGGGAGTTAGACTTGGGTTATTGCCCAAGCTTTCTCACAGATTTACTGCCTGACCTTCAACAAGTCACATTTCCTCTCCAAGAGTGAGGGATTACAGATAGACAATCTTAGTGCTATGCTGATATCCATTAGAAACATTACTTCGCTAGATCTCTGTCACCTTATCTATAAAATGAGAAGGTATGGACTAGATGATCTAATATGTAAATTTCATAATTCAGTAGTTAAATTATAATATTAAACTTTTCAATTATTTTGCATAAAATGGTTAGGAAATTCAAATATCCTGACATACCAGGAACTCATCAATGTGAACAGTCCTTTCAACAGCCCATCCCAACTTTCTCATTCTGTAGAATTCTTTTCCACACTCTTCCATAAATTCTCCACAGAGGTTCTATCCTGAACACTTCCTTTATTCCTCTCTTCCCCAAGATGACTAATAAACAATGGACATAAGAGACCGTTTCATCCAGTTGAGAAAACTGAGGTCTACTGAGGTAAAGTGGTCTTTTAATATTTGATGGATACCATTATAGCATTGATTGTTCATCTATCTATCCATTCTATCCTTCCTTCTCACTACATGAATTGTCTACATCCTCTTACTTGTGTGTCCATAGTGATGCAGCTCATATGATATAGTAGAAAGAATATTGGATTTGGAATCAGAGGATATGGGTTTTTACCCTATCTCAGTTATTTATTCTGTCACTTAAGTTATCTGAGCTTAACTCCTCCTTTGCAGCTTTAACTCAGCTATATTATGTCTTTCATATCTCTTATTGTGGGCCTGTCGTTGTTAGAAATATGCTACCATCTCTTTATGCCCATCATATACCTCTCCACTGCCCTTTAGGTCTCTTGAAATTTGCATTCTTCTAAGGCCATGGCGTCCAGTGATTTATTGCCATCTATCATCACTGAAATAATATTGAAGCAAAGAAAACAAAAATATGGACTTTTATGTCAAGAAGGAACTTGATATGACTGCAGGCACTGTGCAGTTTCCCACATCTATTCCAACCCATTCTCCTCTTATCCACTTCTGAGCCCAGCTGATTGTCTGTCTGCATTGTTCTGCACAAGATTTGGGTACTAATGTGCTGTCTTGATAACATCTAGTGACATCACAATCTATATTCTTCATCCACTTAATTTTTCATCTGTGAATTATAGGCTTTTCAAATAAACATAAATAGCACATAGAAAGATATACATAGAGATCACATAAATTCTAATACTACAATTAATCAAAATTTAGTGCAGTAGGAAAGTTTGAAGAATATTAGATGGTCATTTAAATTTTTCCAGGAAAAACTTCATCATAAAATTGTCATTCATTATATGCTTTTTTTCTTACTCACCTTCTCAGTGAGAGATTTCTTGCCAATATTTACCTTTTTTAGCTGTATCAATGACCCCTCTCCACTGAATCAGAACTCATGCTAAGGAATTCAGAGTATACCATCTTATGAATGTAGCATGAGTAGGGTTGCCAACCTATCAATGAACCTATCAGGGACAATATTCTAGTATGTCGTGTTATGGCTGTTTTGTATGTTCTTGTTTTGATTTTGGAAACATGAAACATTACAAGATTGGAAATAGTAGTATTATTCCTCTGACAGAAAAAAATCTTTTACTCATTATCAACACCCAGATTGTTATATTGTACACAAATATCCCTATTAACAAACAAAACTGAACATGCAGAGAAATAGCTGAGATAGCTTGGGGTGGGAGAGAGAAGACTAGGGATAGGAACTGGAATTGTGGCCTGTCTGGTGCAGACTGCCTAGGAAGGAATGTCAATACTTCAACTGTAAGTTTTAAAGTCTTGGAGAGCTGCCTTGGACCTCAAGAGATTAAGTGACCTGTCCCGGATCCCACAGCTTTCAGAGAAAGGGCAGAAACTCAGGTCTTCCTGGCTCCAACCAGGCTGTCATCCATAATCTATTTATTAGAAGGTGTAGAGGTATAATTGAGGCAGCTAAGTGCCACCATAGTGCATAGAGAACCAGGCCTGGATACAGGAAAACTCACCTTTCTGAGGTCAAATTCAGCCTCAGACATTTACTAGCTGTGTGACCATGGGCAAGTTGCTTAACCCTGTTTGCCTCTGTCTCTTTATCTGTAAAAAGAGCTGAGAAGGAAATGGCAAGCCACAGTATCTTTGCCAAGAAAAACCCAAACTGGGTCACAAAGAATCGGATACAATTGAAAAAAATGACTGAACCACAAAAGATGTATAATTGCAGGGTTGATTAAGTGATTGTAAATAGACACACATTCATATACGTATGTACATGTGTATATTATATGTGTGTATACTTATATATATGAATATGTTCTCTGAGCTCTTTTTCCAGAAATTATTAGAATTAGAATTCTGTGCCACTCCATGAACACTTTCACCTTGTTCCCATCTTAGCCAGAAGGATGCATTTGCAAGGTAAATAGGTCAGAGGTATGAGGTATAGTTAAATGCTTTGGAATGTAACATGAAACATCCATTGATTCTAACTGCAAGAGGTTTAGGACAAAACATGCATTGATTCTAACTGCAAGAGGTATAGGACAGTTGTCTAGAATGGTGGATTTTTAAGAAATTAAAATGTTTTATTATTATTCTTGAAGGAGGAATTAGGAATTTTTTCAAACACCATCAAGTGACAGAAACTCTAACTCTGACTCCCAGGCAAAAAAGTTGGTATTTATTCAAATGGAAAAAAGTCCATAATCCTGAATTTTAATCTTTTCCATTTAAATTGTACTTGAGGGCTCATTTTTATTTTCAAAAATGCTAAAGCAATCAGAGAATCATAAATATTGAAGCTCACCTGTCGCTCTAGGGAATACTTCATGAATCATAAATCTTTTTAATAAAAAGTATATTAAAATGAAAAATGGTAGTGCTGTTTTAAGGGACTTTTCATTTTCACTTCCTTGCAATACTCCACATCATTATTCAAATCTCAAACATGATAGGAAGTCTTCAGAAAAGACACAAATCCAGGACCTCATCCCCCAGCTGACTATGCATAGTCAGACTCTGGCCATTCGTGTCAGGAAATGAAGAAGTCATGGCTTTATACAAATATTTTGAAGATTATTTTGCACTGACTTTTACAAAGAAAAAGAGGTCCCATCTGAAGTTAGACCAAGCAGCTTTCAAATCCCTTGTCTGTCTTTTACCTATTTTAAACCCTGGGGCAGGGTTTCAAAAGTTGCTTCTTTTCTGTGAAATCTCAGTTGTTTCATCTGTAAAGCAGTGGAGAAAGAGAGACTCAGGAGGGCATGGTAGTTGTCTTCAAGTATTTAAAGGGTTATCATGTGGGAAAAGAACTAGGCTCCTTAAATTTGGTCCTAGAAGGCAGAATTAGGACCAGTAAGGCAAAATTGAACTTATTTACTTGATATCAGGAAAATCCTCCCAAACATGAGAGCTGTTAAAAAATGAAAATTAAATTTAAGTAGGGACAAAGATCAATTACTATAAATAGGTATAGAATGAAGTACTACCCCAAGGGGCATGGGAACAGTAAGAATTTAAATAAGTGGAACAGGTTGTGTTCGACCTTTGTTTTCAAAGAGGACCATGACATCAGAGAAATGATGACATGACTTGCACTTGACTTTGTTTTGAGTGAGAGAGGGCTGTGCAGCTCACCAGCCTCACTTCTCCTCCAGAGCCATCTGAATCCAGTGACCAGATAGATGACTGGAGTTGGCCCAGGATGCACTGGGAGACCTTAGCCTTTTAGGTTAAGGCCTACTAAGCTGGGAGAAAAGGAATAGATAATTTCCAAATCAGATAATCAAAAAGTTTTTATTAAAGAGTTCATTATTCTTTTGAGGGCGTATTTATAAAATTCTTGGATTGAAAAAGTACCAAATTCATATATGTGAGTGTGTATTCACACATAGACACACACACTTTTAGTCTTCCACCCCTACACACTCAGAAAGGCTACACCTTAATCTCTACCTCCCATTTATAAAAAAAATCTCCAGAAAGCTCCCTGTCTTTTCAATAACTCATTTCCTTGCTTAATACACCTTATTACAAGTATTTATATGACTATAACAGTCAACAGTATGAAGAAAAAAGTAGCTAAATCATAGAAAAGAAGAAAACATGAGCTAAAAGAATTTGGCAAATTTTAAGAGTATAAAATGGGAACTTGGGAAAGGGTAGATACAAATATAAAAGAAGAAGACTTCTGGGAGAAAAAAGAGATCTTTACTCAGTTGAGCCTCTTTGTGCCTGAACATAGGGTTGGGGAAAAAAGGGGGAAATAGGGAAGTATACCTAACCATGAGGAGAGAGAGTAGACCTTAGAGGATGAGTGTCCTAAGTTGAAATAATTGGCTGGAACTAGAGTACTGGAAACAAAAAAGGAATACATGGTCTGCCATGAGCTCCAAAATACCTAGGCCCACACCTGGAGTTGGGTGTTGGGAGGGGTTAATTAAGGAGGAGAAATAAATGAGTCAGCCAGTCCTTGTAAATAAAAATAATTTTTTTATTATTCTCTTTCTATAACCCCTGTAGTACACAGCACACTCTTGGTCATATATAAGCAGTAGACAAGTATAGAAATGGGAAGATTTTTTTTCCTTCTGAATCCTTGAGATCCTAACCATACTGTCCAGAGCCATCTAGCCATGTTTTTGCCATAATATGTCTTTCTCATTTCTCTAGGTAGGAAATAAGAATTTAGAAACTAAACAGGAAGCAATGAGTCCATTATATTTATTACTAGAGAATTATAACAAAAAATTACCAATTTTTACCTTACTTCAGTGATTCCCTAGTGATCCAGCCTTCTGAGTATTACTGCCTGAATCCATGGCTCACCTCTTGGGGAGACTAGGCACAACAGAGATGCAATTAGCATCTTTAAATATGTCAGCATATCAAGAGTTTGTATTACCATAAGTTGGTAAAAAAAAAAATAAGTGAAACAGGAAACAAGGCTAAAGGAAGGAGGTCCAGAAAAACAAGGTTGTACAATAGGAGAGAGAGTAGAGTGCCCAAGGACACATCTCCAAACCTTGGTAGACTCAGTTGCTCAGTTGCCCAAGAGACCTCAGAGGAGATCCAGCATCCATCTCTGGAGGACAAAATCAGTCTCTGTGAGGGAGGTTGGGGTTTTTGTTGGTTTGTTTTTGTTTTAAGTAGCAGGAGTCAGTGGTCCAGATCTGGAGATCCTCTAATGTGACATTGGGTCAAAGATGTTCTAAATGGGATTTTAGTTCCAAACTGTGTGGTTTCTAAACTCCCTCCCAGCTCTGAAATTATGTAGCCCTACATTCTGAAAATGGGAATAATGATACATAAAACAATCCTTCTCACAGTCCTACTTGAGGATCAAATGAGATAATGTATATAAAACACCTTTATAAGCCATAAAGCATTGGTATGTGTGTTATGTTTGTTAAGATTAGCTAAGTACTTTACATATTTTTTCTCATTTGATCCTTCTGACAACCCTGATGGGTAGGTGCTGTCTTTGCAAATAGAAAACTGAGATTGAGAGATATTAAAGTGATTTGTCCAGGGTCACAAAACTAGTAAGTGTCTAAGTAGTATTTGAACTCAGATCTTCTTCAAGACAGACATTTTATCCACTGTCACCTATATAAAAGAAAAACTAAAATGTACTTACTTTTAAAAGCAAAAGAAACTCATCCACCATCCCCAAGGAGGCATGATGGTAATAAATATTTCAATTCAAAAAATATTTATAGAACATCTATTAACCATATCAGGTACTATGGGAAAATAATAAAAATATAAGAGCTTTCCTCCAATCTATTTGGGGGAACAAGATTGAAATACTGAGGAGGCAATTATTGTTGCCGTGGTAAATGACTGAACAAAAACAGCTATTACATTTTAAAACCAAGTCAATATGTGACCCACAGGAATTCTTGTATACAATTTAGTGGTTCTCAATTCTATGTGAGTTTGACGCTACTGGTCTAAAACATTGAGTTGAATCTAATAAGATGAAATTCAGCAGGGATAAATGTGAAATCTTGTACTTTGGTATAAAAAAATCAGCTTTATAAGTAAAGGATGGGGTGGCAAGAAGCTTATTTGACAAAGTCATTAAATTTTAGTAAACTACAAACTCAGTACAAGTCAATAGTGTGACAAAATATTTTTAAAAATGAGATCATGAGCTACATGAAGAGGATTCCAGAGGCTTCCAAAAATAGGAAGATGATGGTCCCATCATACTCTACACTCATCAGTTCATATCTAGGGTGTTATGTTCAGATCTGAGCATCATAGTTTAAGGGGGACAATGATAAGTTGCAGAGTGCCCAGATTATGGCAACCAGGATGATGCCTTGTATGCATACTCCATGAGGACTGGATTGGAGGTGTTTGGAATATGTAACCTAGAGAAGACCCATGGTGTAGTGTGTGTGTGTGTGTGTGTGTGTGTGTGTGTGTGTTGTGTGTGTATGTGTGTGTGTGTGTGTGTATGTTAAAGTTGAGGGTAAGGGGATGGGAAGAAGGGAATCATCAGCGATGTCTTTAAGTACTATAAAGTAGAGAAAGAATTAGTTTCATTCTGTTTGCCTCTTAAGGGAAATACTGAACTTGCAGTCTACTAAAATCCAAATACTTCCGTCCAAAGCCACTGCTGCCTAATGATGCCACCCCCACTCCCAATTTGTGAATTTGACTTTTTACATCCAGGTGCAAGATTTTATGTTTATCCCTACTGAATATGAATCCCTACCAGGAAGAAGGAGTGGAAGCTTTAATGAGGTCCATTTAGGCTTGCAAGAAGAAAAACAACCTAAAATTAGTGCTGACACTAGTGGCATGGTCTACTGCTGCCTCTAGAGGTGAGGGCTTTCCCTTCAGAGCAGGATTCTTTGTGTGTATGGGTTTGGCTAGATGACTCCTAAGGGTCCGTGTAACTTTTAAATTCTCAAATTTAAAATTTCTAAATTTAAAATTTCCAATTTCTAGATTCTCATTTCTAAATTTCAAATTTCTAAATTTCAAATTTTTAAATTTCAAATTTTAAAATCTCTAAATTCTTCAAACTTAAAATTCTCAGAAGCATAGAGAATTGCAGTCTGAGAATTGTAATCAGCCACATAGGAATAGTTTGTCAAGCACCCAAACCCAGCTCTGCAAACCACCCTCTCAGAATCAAGTTCCATTCGTTCCGTATCTCCAACACAATTCAGTATTTGACTGGATCATTTCTAGTCAGACCTGGTTTTGGAAATTATTTTCCAAGTATAGTTCTGATATCCATGAATTCAGACTACTTATACATGACAATAACTATACACAGACACACATATGTATACACTGACACCCCCCAACTTCTGCCTCTACTATTCACTCCATTTTCCACAGAGTAGTCACAAGATACTGCAGAAGCCATACTTTCTAGAGAATTTAAATATATCCATTCATTACCTCATGTGAATAAACTAGAAACAATTGAGATGCCTTGCCAACCTCTGGACAAACTAGTAGTCCCTTAGGGAAAGGAAGGTACAATGCATAAAGTAGGTGCTTAATATATGCTTCATTGAATTGAAATCAAATCATACTGTAAGGATGTTAGAAGGACATGGGACTAGATCAAGGCTTTGGTCATCCTAACTTGAATCCAATGGCATTGGCTCTCCTGAAGTCCGGAAGACAAGTTAAGCTCCATCAGAACATTGAGAGGGGGTGGTATTTTTCTCTGTGAGGATATGATAGGCCTACTTCGAATTAACTCTCCACGTATTTGAAGATAACTGAGCTGTACATAAAGAAGGACTATCTCAAAAGGAAAATAAATCGTTAGCCTGATAGAACCTTGTTGCAAGACCTGTATTGCAAGAATTTTACACACACACACAAACATACACACACACACACACACACACACACAACTTTGTTTTTACTGATTATGCAAGGAATCCCCAGACTCCTAGTTAAGGGCCAATGTATTTGGGAGGAGCTATATGTACTTCTAGATAATGGGGTAAAGATACTGAACCTGAAGATGGTTCTGCTAGCAGTGAAGTAAAGTCTGTGGAGGTGACCTGGATGGCAGGGGCAGCCCAGGTGAAAGGAGCACCATTCCAGGAAAATGACCCAGCCAGCTAAGGGTAGTATAGCAAGCAGATCTCACAGGAGGAGCTATGCCAGAAGAGGGTAATGAGCCAACCATGCGTAACTGACCATACCAGTGGAGATTGGCACTCTGACCAGTGCAAGCTAGGGATATGATCAGAGGTCAGGACATCAAACTAGCAGAACCCTCTAAAAAAGTAAGTCCATATTAAATCCCTTGGTCCAATTATAAGGGATGGTGTGTGTTACACAATATCAAATAACATTCATTTTCCTTTTTAAAAAAAAAATTGCTTTTTTTGTGTATTTTTTGTCTGTTTACTAAATCAAGTAGAGAGTACTTTACACATGGAGGAAAAGCAATCCATCTGCTATGGTACCCAATAAAGAGACTTCTTTAATTTCTGGAGGTCTTAAATCAATTGAAGTGTGACTCCACTAAGAGATAATAGGAAAAGAAACATGGCATAATAGAAGTCTGGTCTTGGAGTAAGCAAAACCTAAGGTTAAATACTAGCATTATGATACACTGATTTTGCTATTCTGGGCAAATCACTCAGTATTTCCATGCCCCCAGGTAACTTTATAAGATGCTAAGTTGCAGAAAACGTACCACTCTGCATTGCTAGTTTCCTCAAAGGGAGTATTCTACACCAAAGAAATTACTAGCCCAGACATTTCCCTCCAAAAAAACAAAAACAAAATTCTATGTATCTGTGACACAGGAATGAGTTGTGCAAGGCAGTGGAATGGTAAATGCCAAACCTGGAAGGGATGTTACAAAGTAAATCAGATCCCCTTATTTTATACATAGGAAACTGAGAGTCAGAGAGGTTAAGTGACTTTTATATAATAGCTATATGTACTTACATATAGCTAATAAGTGTCTGAATGTGAAATCAAATACTAGTCTTCCTGTATCCATTTTCAGCATTCACCATTTCTTGCTACCTCATCATCTGTAGAAATTCACAGGAGAGGGATAACTGTAGACTGTGGTAGTAAGGGAGGATGTTATGGAAAAGATGAGCTTAAAAGGATAGGGTGAGTGTGGATTAGTAGAAGGGAGTGGGAGGCTCTTCGAAGCCAGGATAATGGAACAAGCCAAGGACATAGAAGAAACAGTAAGTTGATAAATGAATGGAATGTTGCTATTGGGGAATGCAGGACAGAAAGATTGGGAACAAATTGTGGAGACTTTATAGGCAAGACAATGGGTTTGTACTTTCTTCATTGGACAGTCATTGAAAATTTGGGTCAGAGCAGTGACATATTATAGTGGAAGGAAAACTTTAAAGTCATCAGGAAACTTGGCTTCTAGCCTCAGTTTTGCTACTAAGTCTTTGTGATAGAAACCTATGCCCAGTTTCCTTGTCAATGAGGAGGTTGGTTTAGGTGATGGCTAAAATCCCTATGAGTTCTATGTATCTAAATTAAAGTGTATAGGCTAGATTGGACAATGGAGACATTGGAAGCTAGCTAACTGGCTAGAAGATGATTTCAATATATGATTATAATGAAAGAGACATTTTGAAAGAAAACAGACAAAATTTAGCAACTGATTGGCTATAGGGGACAAAAGAGAGGGAGAAATCAAAAATGATGCCAGCTGAAATTTTGAGCCTGAGTAACTAGGAGAATGATAGTTGCAATGTGGATTGAGTGTTGGTCTTGGAGTCAGTAAGACCTAAGCAAAGCATTTGCAAAAATTAAAATGTCATATAAATGCTCATTATTATTATTTAACAGTAATGATGATAATTCACATTTATAGATAGCTTTAATGTTTAAAAAGTATTTAACATACATCATCTTATTTAATACAGCAACCTATAAGGTAAGTCATTATTACCCCCATTTTGCAGATGAGAAAACTGAGAATCAGAGAGGTTAAATGACTTGTCCAGAGCCACACTAATAGTAGATATTAGAGTCAGGGATTCTACATCCTATACACCATGCCATGCTTACTCATCCATAGAGGAGAGAAAAGGAAGAGCAGTTTTGGAAGGAAATGATTAGTTCTATTTTAGATATTAGTGTTGCCAACCTTGAGGTTAGGCCAATGAGAGATTCAAAGGACCACTCATAAATTCAGCCATTTTTCAATCATATCCAACTCTCTGTGACCCCATTCTTGGCAATGATACTGGAATGGTTTGTAACTTCCTTCTCCAGCTCATTTTACAGATAAGGAAATTGAGGCAAGCAGGGTTAAATTATTTGCCCAGGGTCACACTGTTAGTTAGTGTCTGAGGTCAGATTTGAACTCAGGAAGATTAAGTTTTCCTGATTCCAGACCTAGCACACTATCCACTGCACCACCTAACTGCCCCTTGTATGTTGCTAAGCTAAATAATGATGAAACTCAGGGACAGACAATATAATTTTCTTAGGATTCAGTCTTCCTTGTCTCAGGTCAGCAAGGTCATGATGGCAGTTGGAGATTCTCTCTATGAATTCCCTTTCTTGGATTCTCAGCTTCACTCTCACTCTCATCAACCTGACTCCCCTTAAGAGAGTATCACAAAGATGAGATTTTTGGTTGGTGATCATTAGAGGTATCTGTTTTTTGCCATGAGTCAGGCCCTCTCCCATTTGTACTGGTGATTAAGCAGGACTTATTTTTCCAGCTCACTCCTAAGCTATAATGAATCATTTTTTAGAATACAAAGTGTTTGATTTTTTTTTCCTCGTAGTTCCCATTTTTAGCAAAGAATTAGAGGACACACGCATACAACAATGTTTAAATTTTCTAGTGGTATGTCAGAAGTAGGAACATCAGTAGGTCAGTAAGCCAACAAACATTTATTAAGCGCTTATTATGTGCCAGGTCCAAAGTTAGGGGGTACACAGCTTTGGAGTAAGGAAGATCTGAGCAAAAAGTCTGCCTCAGACACTTAGTGTATCTATATAAGTCTGGGTAAGTCACTCAACCCTTATATGACTCAGTTTTCTCCTCTGTAAAATGCAGTTAAAATGAATGGCCTTAGTGTCCCTTCTAGCTCCAAATATGTCCTGTGACCTCAAAGTATTAAAACATACATCCCTTTGGGAAAGAGATAAACTCACTCTGCTCAATTTGTTTTTTCTCAATAGTAGTCTACAACAGAAAGGGAGGGAGGAGAGAGAGAGAAAGGTATAGTAAGGATAGAGGAGAGAAGAGAGGAGCTAGATAGGCTGGTGCATGACATTCCACAATTCTGCCCTACAGAAAGGGCAGTCACTTTCTCTACTCGTCTATATTCCAGATGATATATCAGAACACATCCAGTGTGACCTCAGACAAAGCAGAGAGAGGCAGTCTTGGGCCCAGAGTAGAATGCTAGAATTTTCTTTAACTCTCTCTATGTGTCCCCCTTCCCCTCTCCCTCTTCTTTTCACTCTCCCCTTCTTTCTCCTTCTCTCTCTCTCTCTCTCTCTCTCTCTCTCTCTCTCTCTCTCTCTCTCTCTCTCTCCCTTTTCCCATTCTTTTTTTCTTCTCTTCCCATCTCCCTTTTTCTCTCTCTTCTTCTCTCTTTCTCTCTTCTTCTCTCCTTCTCTTTCCTCCACTCATTTCAAAGATAAGGAAACTGTGGCAAACAAGCTTAAGTGACTTTTCCAGAGTCATCCAGCCAGCAAGTATCTGAGGTCAGATTTGAACTCACGTAAATGAGTCTTCCTGACTCCAGCCTGGAACTCTATCCACAGCCCATGGTTTGCTTAGTCTGGGGAGAGAGGGACTTTGTTGTGAAAAGTCAGCATTGTGTGGTAGATGAAAAGGCTGGATTCAGCATTAGAAGGCCTGGCCCAAAGCCTGGCTCTGCCATTTGTTCCAGGGTGAACATGGGCAGAGTATTTCCCCATTCTGGGTCTGTTTCCTCACCTGCAAAATGAGGCAGTTGGACCAGAAGATTTTTAAGGTCCCTGCCTTCTAGCTCTAAAATCCAGTGAACAAGGAGAAGTGAGTCAAGATGAAGGTCAAGTTTCCCTATTGCTGAAGTTTCATTTTGTTTCGTTTTCAGCTCTTTAGATGGATTGAAAAACATAATCCAATCCTGAAGAATGCACTAAAATCTGCTCAGCTTACAAGAGTGAAAGGCTTCTTCTGTCCATTTACAGTATTACCTTATCACTTCTTGGCAGTAATTAATCTTGGAAAGTTTCCTGTGGCCCATGGGCAATTTGGACTCGGAGATTAATGCTGATTTTCATGGGAGAAGGTTGTTTATTGTTTTACTTCTCTCTCACTACAGCAAAATGCCTTGTTAGGAACTTCCCCTTCTGCCCTCCCTCCTGTGGCCCAACCCTGGAGGTATCCATATCTGATTCTTCCGAAGGCTATCACTGACCCTTACTTAACACTGCTGGGTGCAGGGTGGTGCTACTTTAAAGCAGGAATAGGACCTGACCTACCTGATTAAGTGGTAACAATCTAGTGTTTGTAGCTAATACCGTAGAAAATGAACAGTTCAATGTTTGGCAGGGTTGGGGAACCTATGGTCTAGAGGCCACATGTGGCCATCTATGTCCTGAAGTGCTGCCCTTTGACTGATTCCAAGTTTTACAAAACAAATCCTTTTATTAAGGGGATATGTTCTGTGAAGTTTGGATTCAGTCAAACGGTCACACTTGAGGACCTAGAGGGCTACATGTGGCCTTCAGGCCCCAGGCTCCCCATCCCTGGGCAGATACCATTCTGACTCATATCAGGAAAGCACCTATCAATCAAGGAAAAAGATTAGCTGAGCCAAAGCAACTGGCTTGCCATCCAGAAATAAAATAGCCATCAAAGCTATAAAGTATGATGATGAATGAGGAATGCACACTCCACTATATTGACCTTTTCCCCCTGAATGAATGTAAATCATTTGTGTCTCATAAAGCTGCTTGGCAAAGGAAAGCTAGGCAGAGACAACCTCAAGGCAGCCCCCACTGCCAGCAGGGGTATGGCCTGGCCTTCATTGAGAGCAGTAAAGCTTTTTATTGAAAACTATCATTCAGTTCCCAGACATGAGGACCACCTCCAGTTTCCACCCTGAGGAAGTAGGTAATGATAAACACTTCCCCAAGGAGGTGTCCTATTTAAATGGCCAGCTTTGTAGCACTTCTTTTGAAAATGGTAATGATTTGAGGGCCTGTTTTCCCTTATAACATAATGAACTGGGTAGAAGGACCAGCAGCCTTGGTGGTAATCACTCAAATGTTCCTACTGCTGGTTTATGCCTGTGTGGCCTTGCCTCTCTCTCTCTCTCTCTCTTTTTTTTTTGGCCATGTCTCGGAGCATTAATAGAATCTTGTTTATTTCACGGAGGTCTTTATCACAGAAATCAAAATCCTCTGTAAAATTATGACATTATTCTCTAAGGCATACTCCCTCTGAAGCAATGATAGTGTGTGTGTGTGTGTGTGTGTGTGTGTCAGAGAGAGAGAGAGACAGACAAACAGACAGACAGACAGAGACAGAGAGAGAGAGATTAAGGGTCATTTATTCGGTGGTCAAAATGATAATTTTATTTTGTGATTAAAGGTCATCCTTTGGATGGTCATAATAGGAATAAGAGTTCAAGTCAAGTAAAGTCAATAAGCATTTATTAAGGATCTGTTAGGCAGTAGGCACTGTGCTAAGAGATACAAGGAAAAGAATAAGATAAAAGAAGAGTTCAGAGTCTAAGGGTGGGGAGGTGCAACATACAAGCACAATGTATAAACAAAATATATACAAGAAAAGTGGAGATCATCTCAAAGGGATAGTTAAGGAGGATTAAGAAAGAGTTCTTGCAAAAGACAGGATTCTAGATGAGACTTGAAGGAAGTCAGGGAGGCCAGGAAGTAGAAATGAAGAAAGAAACAATTCCACACAAGGGGGACAGCCAATGAAATTGACAGGAATTGGGACATGTATTATGTCATATAAACTATAAACATGGTAAACCTCCCACACCTCCCCCAAAGAATTCCCAAGTTAAAATTGTTGGATTGGGAATTGAAAAACCAGAGTTCAAATCCTTGATTGACAGGTACTTTCCTGACAGGACCAGAATGGCATATGCCAGATATTGAACACTTCCTTTTCTACAGTATTAGCTACAAACACTGGGAAATTGCCACTTAGTTAAGCAGACCAGGTCCTTTTCCTGCTTTAAAGTAGTACCCTTCCTCTGTCCACCCAGCCCCAGGTTAGAGTTAAGCATCTATGATGACTTTTTGAGAGTCAGGCTTGGATGCCACAAGGGATGGGGCACAGGAGAAAGGTCAGCAGTGGAAATTAGCCTCTAGGCGAGTTTGGACAAGTTAAGATCGTGGGATAGGAGATTTAGAATTGAGCAGAACCTTAGAGTCCAACGCCTCCATTTTCTAGGTGAGGAGACTTGAGTCCCAGAGAAGTTAAATAATTTTCCCAAGGTCATGTAGGCAACCTAGGACAAAACTAGGACTGAGTCCAGGTTCTCTGACACCAAATTCAACTCCTTTTCCAGCACCACCACTCTGGGCCTCAGTTTTCTTTGACTCTCAAATGAGAAGGCTAAACTAAATATGACCTCTGTAGTTTCAAACCTCAGGTACTACTGGGCCTTACCATATGTCCTGCTCATATAGTCTCCAGATTCTTAGGCGCTGTCATCCTAAAGATCCCTGAGCTTTGCTTTCTGCCTTGAAGTTAAACTCTCCCTGTATGAGTGGGTTCTCCAAATCGAGAGTTTAAGTTCCTTCAGAGCAGGAACTGTCTCTGTTATTTTCTGTTTGTATCCTCAGCATTTAACACAGTGCTTGGTACCTAGCAAGATCTTAAACTGTTTCATTCATTCCTATTCTAAATCTATGATTCTATAAAAGCATAGCTACCTAGAGAAAATAAAGGCACTGATCAGTGGTAGGTACCATAGACCTTCTGTTGCTGGCCCCCTTGTGTGACCCACAAAGCCCTTGTAGAACGCACTCCACAAATTAATGGAAGATGAGAAGGTCAGTTTGGTGTGCCTCCCAGTCAACTAAAATGTTGTTCAATACCAGACAGATTAGACTAGGGGTTGTGAACCTGTTCTAGGTCCTTGGATATTGCCTTTTGACTGAGTCCAAGTTTTACAGAAGAATTCCTTTTATTAAGGGGATTTGTTCTGTGAAGTTTGGATTCAGTTAAAGGGCCTAGAGTGACCCTGACATGTGACCTTGAGGCTACAGGTTCCCCATCCCTGGACTAGACTAACAAAGACTGCTCAGTTGGCTTTTTTATTAAGATCTGAGTCTTTTATCCTTATCTTACACATAAGAAATATAAAGTTTTGGTGAAGTTCACAGAAAAAAAGAGGTAACAAAACAACCTCCACAAGTTAATCAACCATCCCTTTGGCCTGTCCTTGCACCCCAGAGCTCTACCCCTGACACCCTCAGATGGCAAGAAACATTCATGTAGTTCCCTTCCTTGATAAGTCACAGCCTACAGATTTGTTATGCTCCACATGAAAACCATGGATGAAAAATATGATAGATTAATAAATTATCTCACCAAAAATACAGACACTAGAAGTAAGCTGAAAATTAAATAGCAATACTAGATAATCATGGATGTCATAGCTCTAGCCATGGTATTGAATGGAAATACATTCATGTAAAATATGACTGGATTAGTTTATCTAAAGTGTGCCTCCACAATAGATTAACTCAGCGTGGCTGTGTGACTTCAAACCCACAAAATCAAGGAAAGCACAGTGGGAAGCAGGCTGAACTTAGAGCCAAAAACCGACCAACTAACCAACAAAAGATCTGGATTCAAATCCTGCCCCTGATACTTAACTCTATGTGTAGGATAGGCAAGTCACTTAACCTCTTTATCTCTGGTAACTCCTTAGGTCTACCTGCTGAGTAACAGAAGAAAGGGGACCACATCAGATGCTGCCCCAGACTACAAATTCATAGCTCCATCAATATTAAAATTCTTATAATCTGCTTCAAAATCCTAAAACCAGTCAGTTTGTGTTGTTTCAGCGTATTTGCCCCACGTGTGTGTTCATCCTTCGTTGCCCAAGAAGACCATGCCATTAGAGAAATCATGACACGACTTGCACTTGCTTCTGTTTTGAGTGAGGGAAGGCTGTGCAGGTCATCAGCCTCACTTCTCCTCCAGAGCAATCTGAATCCAGTGACCAGATATTCATTAGGATGACTACAGATGACCCAGGATGAGGCAACTGGGATTAAGTGACTTGCCCAAGGTCACACAGCTAGTGAGTGTCAAGTATCTGAGGTGAGATTTGAACTCAGGTCCTCCTGACACCTGCACTGATGCTCTATCCACTGCACCACCTAGTTGCCCCTTTGTCCCACATGAGAATATTGCTGAAGATAACTAAGAAGACTTGGAATCACTTTTTCCAAATTGTTTTAATTGTTTCAAGTTTTCCAATGTTTTTCTTTCTTTGTTTTAGTTTCAGGCCCCCCCCATAACTTGTGGGTCAATTACCTAGTAAAATGGATGGGAACATATTGCATCTTTTTGGTTCTTTGCAGTGTATGAAACAGAGTGTGTACTTTCTTACTTTTCATGACTTATCTGGGAAATTTCCAAATTATGCCAGTAGTAATTCAGTATTCCATGGGGACCACTGAATGGGAAGAAGATACAGAAAGATTTTGTATTTTAAGAAAAAGTTTCTGCTAGCAGATTTTATAAATAAGGTCTTGTACACTATTGGGATTTCATTATTAAGCATCATGTTTGTTATCATTTTTAAGAGAATTAATTTGGTAGTCAGAGTAGTATGATGTAATATCCATTAAGCCACGTACACTAGACTACCAATGACTACTCAGTTGAGTCTTCTAAATGACAGCTTAATCTTTTATCCTTATTGCACACGTGAGAAAAATAAAGTTTTAGTGAAGCTCAGTTGTCTGCCATGGTCACAAATTGACCATCCATCTTCCTGAAAGCCATCCTAGCTTTTAAAAAATACTAGTTAGGCAAGTCACCTAACTTCTCTGGGTCTTAACTTCCTCATGTACAAAGGAATGAAAATAACCCCTGTATTAGCTACTTCATAAAACTACTGTGAGGAAAGCCTTAGAGTGTTATAGGAATGAGAGTTAATTTATATAAAGGTAAGATTTATGCTGGCATTTCTATGATATTCTTTCCATTTTCTGGTAGTTTATATTTGTGGACTTTATATCGCTGTTACTAGGGATATTATTTACTACTAATAATAATAAATTGTTATTATTCCATGTGAATATCAGAATTCTGGAGCTGGAAAGAGCCTTAGGGATCATTTTACAGGTTGAAAAAAATTGTGACCTAGACAAGAAAAGTGACATGTCCAAATTCACACAGTTAGGTGGAAGATCCAGGACTCATATATGCAGGTCTTTGATTCTAAACTCAGTGTACGGGTAACAGGACACCATGTTACCTTCTCATTTTGTTACTTAAACCACTTAAGAAATCAACACCATGAGGAACATTTTGGGGTTTTTTGAAATGTGTAGTTGCATTTTTTTTCATTACTACCATTAGGATAGTCAAGCCTTTTGTATTCACAACTGAAAAAAAGAAAAACATTGGTTAGATCAAGTCCCTATAGCCACAGAACTAAGTCAATCAAATTCAAGACATTCTTCTATTTTTGATGTTATAACATCTCATTTATGAGAGGCAACATGGTATAGTGAATGGAAAACTGGTCTTGAAATCCAGACGACTTGGGTTCACATGCTCATCTCTGGCACTTGCCTTATCAACCTCAGGGTATAGTTTTACCTTTCACTGCCCCAAACTACCATGTGACTGAAGTTTGAGACCAAGTTGCAATCTGTAACGACAGAATTCTTTAAACCAGTGAAGTCACTAGTTAATCCAAAATTGTAATAATAACTAACACATCGAGTGCCTACAACGTGCCAGGCCTTGTACCAAAAGCTTTAAAATTATTATCTCATTGGGTCCTCACAACCCTGCGAGGTAGATGCTATTATTAGCCCCATTTTATAGATGAGAAAAGTGAGGCAAACAGAAGTTAAGTGACTTGTCCACTGTCATAAAACTATTAAATGTCTTAAATCACATTTGATCTCAGGTCTTCCTGGCTTCAGGTCCACTGATCTTTGCACACTGGCACCACCTAACCACCAAATAACAAAAATGTGGAGTCAAGTATACAAACAACTGTGTGACCGTTCTTTCCAATTCCCTCATTGGTGCCATCTGATAACCACACCGACACGAGGACCTAGATGTCTTCAGAATTGCCCTCTTACCAAAAGATGTCTGACTATACACAAGTAATCCTGACTTAAGGCCATGTTACCAAATTTCCTTCTTTAGCATTTTTCATAGCAAAAATTTTATTTTACACTATAATTGCATTTATTTCCCTTTTTTTATTTTGTTTTTTTGGAGGGTTGTTTGTTTTTAGCATTTTGTTTTGTTTTTATACAATTTAAGATGTAGAAGACAGCTCCAATTTCTGTTTCAAAAGCCAAGGAATATTTAGAAAATAAATAACAGCTTGGTTGTATCTGTATAGTTTTGGCACTAGCTCAGAAAAGACTTTATAAAGTGAAATTTTATAGGAAAACTGTAGACTAATGATTCTTCTATCTAGGTATTCCATATTTCTTTTTAAAATTTCCATTCTGGAGACTGAAAAGTCTTTAATAATAGCTGACAGAGACACACTGATTATAAAACATTTTGACTCTAGCTTCCAGGATTCAGAGGTGGGCAATACCACTCCCTGAGGTGCACTGGAATGATCCAGAGAAGCACTGAAATGATCCTGGGGGAAGTAATAACCTTGAGTATTATTGGGGGAAGTGGTAGCCTTGAGTATTACTGGGGGAAGTAGTAGCCTTGAGTATTACTGGGGGTAGTGAGGTACAACTGAGGGACTTTCAATAATAAGAGGGTAGAGGAGGCATAAGGAAAGAAGAGAAAATAATTTTTAAAAACTGTTCATACATTTCATGTGTTGCATGAATAGAGTTAAAGTCCTAATAATTGCATTATTTTCCAAATAAGCATACAAAATACAAGTTATAACTGATCAATGGCCAAGTCTGCCTACAGGTCTTAAGCAAGTGTTGGCAGGTGAGCATGTCATGCACCATTGGGAAGTCTAGCATGCAAGTGGCAGGGATGTATGTGTGTATAATTTCTTGTTTACAATATGATACTATAGAGTTGCATGACATAATATTTCACCATTAAAATTTCAATGCAGGAAAACAACCCACAAATTTACAATAAATTATTAAACTTAAGATGCATCATTTTTTAAATATTTTCTATTTTTAATGATGTAAATTCTAAAAAAAAAAAAAGTTTAAGGGTTAAAGAAAGTAGATTGGGGTGGGGTGAGTAAATTTTTTTGTAAATGGGACAGTGGGCCAAATAAGTTTGTGAACCTCTGATTTAACTGATTGAAAGAGGGGCCAAGGAGGTGGTTCAGTCATCCAGTCAAAACAAAGGAGAGTCAATCAATAATATATATGTTCCATTTGTTTCCTTGCAATGTCAAGAAATCTCTAGATTTCTAGGAAGGCCCCTAGAATGTTGGTTGAACACATCCAATGGAAGATTTAGGAGAGGGCATAGACAAGAGAATTACAAGGTGAGAAGGTATGGACGGGCTGTAAGGACAACTGGAAGGAACACTCATTTGAGGAAATCAGCTATCCGTTGCCTTTACCTCTCTGAGTTTAAGTTTCTTCAGAGTTCAAATGAAAGGGGTGGATTAGATGATCGCCAAAATCTGGATTAACTTCCTGTGCTAGAAGCAGGGCCTCACAGACACGAGAGCAGGACTGAGAAGCCATCCAGTCCAACTCCTTTAACTTTAATAAAACAAAGGCCAGGAGAGTTCGATTAACTTCCCTGAGGTCACACTACTAGTAAGTATCTGAGGCAGAATTTGAACCCAAGATTTTTTTACTCCAAATTAGCATTCTATTCATTAGGTTGTTCTACCTGAATAATTGATTTTTCCCCCTAAAAGACATTTGACAAAATGACATAATTATATGTGTGTATACATATATATGTTTAAGAGGTTCAATAAATATTATAAGTTGAAATACTCTTAAATTTGAAGATTCCTAAGTAAGGGACTATTTCATTTTGGCTTTGTAATCCCCAGAACCTAACAAAGCATGTGGTACATACTGAATAAATGTTTGTTGTATTGATTAAATTTGATTACTAAAAATAGAAAACATGGAAATCTATTTTTTTTAAATGGCCTTACTATTAGCCACTTGCATAGGGGGAGAGAATGATCATCAAAACAGGGGTGGGGAACCTGTGGCCTTGAGGCCACATATGACCTTCTAGGTCTTCAAGTGCAGCCCTTTGACTGAGTCAAGTTTTACAGAACAAATCCTTTGATTAAGTGGATTTGTTCCATGAAGCTTGGGTTCAGTCAAAGGGCCATACTTGAGGACCTAGAGGGTCACATGTGGCCTTGGGACCACAGGTTCCCCACCTCTGAAATCTAAAAGATGGTATATTCTTAGCTTTGTGTATGTCCTAGATCCCTTTGGCAATCTGAAGTCTATGGACCCCTTCTCAGAATATTTTTAAATTCATAAAATGAAAAATGTATACCTCATTGCAAACCTTCAAGCACTATATGAACGCTACTTATTATTTTTATTCTTACAAAGGAAACAAATTATATTGAAATGCCTATTTTTTAAAAAGTTCATACACCACCCCTAATCTAGGGTGATCCAGTACAGCATTTATGGATGATTACTTTTTCTCCTGAATTAAGGCTATACTAAACATATCATCCATCAAAAATGCCTAAAAATTACATGATGCTAATTGATGGAAGAGCCAAAAGATACATTAGGTCTGTCTAATCAAAGAAAGCTCTGAATCTAAGGACAGCATTTAGCCTTTGGGAAGAAAGGAAAGGAAGTTGCCTTCTAAGAAGCATTCCTTTTTAGGAATGAACTATCCACTTTCCTTATATCAAACACTTCCCAGTAACACCAAAAGGAGGCCCTTATTTCAAAGATAAATGACAACATAAAGTGGCATGGTTGATGACCTCCAGAACCTCCTGAGGAGTTTCTCTTCCACGACATAATCCAAGATGATATTAGCAATAAAAGTTTTCCTGATTGGGGCCAAAAAGCCATTGCAGTTTTCTTAATCTTGAGAAAGGCTAGAGAAATGCATTAAAACCAGAAAAGGAATAAGGACGTGGAAAGTGACTGGGTAGCAATGTGATTTCTGGCTGAAGGAGAAACTATAACAGTAAAGAAGTGATTCCATGTGAGATTGGCTTTGCTAGTTACTGTGCTAAAACATCACATATTTGTATGTGTATGTTTCTCTGTGTGTATAGAAACAGAAACCTATTATGGAGCCTAGTGTAATACCATAGTTTAATATTGACATTAGCAAGCCATGTGGATTGGGGTCAGGATGGTTCATGGGCAATGATTATACCAGGCACACAGAAATAGGAAACTGCTATAGAAGTGGAATGGTGCAAATCATTCAAATGAATTGGACTCCTACACAGCCAAAGGAAAGGATCAACACCCCCAATAACTCATTGAGAGATGGTGAGCAGAAGCTGTAGTTTTGGGACAATTGAATAACAGGACCTAGAATACTGCTAGCAAAAAAATAAAATTAGCAAAGGAAAAGAAGGAAGTTTTGTGAGCCAAGTGGTATAGCAGGTTTGTATACTTTCCTTTTGGGCCACATCCAAAATGGTTGTCATGGCAGACGTGTTCATATCCTTTTGAGCAAAGCCAGAAACTAGAGTGCATGTTCCTGGTAAAAAAAACTAATTCAAACACCTGGAGAATAGTCAGGTTTAGAAAGAATGTGATGCTCTAGTTATCAAAATTACTTATCTGTTGGAGAAAGAGGAAGATGGCAATTAGAGGCTGCTGCCCCACTGCTGATTCTTATGGAAGGTCTAAGCCAGTGATGGGAAGAATGCTGAACATTTGAATCCATCCAACTGTGAGACCTTGGGCAAGTCATTTCATGATCAGACCCCTAGACCTCTTTTTCTTCAGCTGAAGAAAAGGGGTGAATGGATGGGAAGGCCTCAAAGTTCCCTTTCAGCTTTATACCTATGATACTTTGATTTTGTAATATCATGAACAGAATCTAAAAGCCAGACTGAATGTCAAGAGCCACTCAGAGATTGGGAAGACAGACAAGTAAAGTAAATACTTTTAAATTCAATTCAGTTCAAGGCAGCTAGAAGGTGCAGTGGATAGAGTACTGGCCCTGGAAGGATGACCTAGATTAAAATCCAACCTTAGACATATACTAGCTGTGTGATCCTGGACAAGTCATTTAATCCTGGTTGCCCTCCAAATAAATAAAATCAGTTTCACTCAATAAACATTGGTTAAATAGCTACTATGCACAAGACACTGTGTTCAATAGAAACAGAGTGTAGTGCAGTAGTTTGAATACTGGGCCTGAAAGATCTGAGTTTAAATGTGCTCTCAGACCCTTATTAGCTGAACGACCCTGGGCAAGTCACTTAAACTCTGACTCAGTTTCCTCAACTGTACAATTAGGGATAATCACAGTACCCTACCTTGCTGGGTTGTTGTAAGGATCAAATGAGATAATACAAAGTGCTTAGCATGTAGTAGTAGACACTACATAAATGCATATTTGCTTCCCTTCCCTACTTCAGCTTTATACTTACGATGCTCTGATCCTATAATACCCTAAATGTTGGAGTTACAAAGACAGAATGAAAAATAAACCTTATCCTCAGGGAACTAATATTCTCCTAGTGGTGGGGAGAGGAGAGGAGGGGTGGGGGTGGGGGAGATAACTACACAAATGAGTAAAAATAAAATAATTTAAAGACTTTCCTTCAAGTCTTTACCTTTCCTATATCCTTAAAACCCAAGTAAGGCATAGTATTTGGCCCTAGATTACACGAATTGTTAACCTGGAATCTGTAAATGTTTTAAATATTTTTATATCTGTACTTTAATATAATTGGCTTCTTCTGTAATCCTCTACATTTGTTTTGTGCTCATAAAAACATGATTCTGAGAAGGGATCCATAGGCTTTAACAGACTGCCAGAGGGATCTGTGATACAAATAAGGTGTCACCAACACCCCTGCTTTAGAACAATGTGTATACAGTCATAAGCAAATCATTTAACATAGAATGAGGCTGGAAAGGCAGATTAGGAAAACAGAGAAATGGGCATTTTATCTTAGAGGCAATAGAGAGACACTAGCATTTATTTATCAGAAAAATGATTGAGTTCTGTGATTGAGAAAAATGTCCTTGGTAGCTGTGTCAGAGATGAACCAGAGTGCCAGGGGGATCCAAGGCAAGGGAACCAATGAGGTCATTGAGACCTTCTCTGTGAGAGGTGATGAAGGCCTGAACTGAGATGATGTCTGTGTGAATGTTATATGGAGGAGACATGGAGACAGAAAGGTATAGAATGGGTCAACCATTGGAGATACAGGGAAGGGAGAGTGAAGAGTCGATGGCCAAAATTTTGAACCTGAGAGTTTAGAATACTGTTGGGACCTTCAATAGAAAAAAGAAAGTTTGATGGAAGGAAAGTTTATCTGCAGAGATAAAGAATTCATTCTGAGACATGATGAGTTTGAATTGCCTCTGGAATAGCCAGTTTGAAATGCCCATTAGGGTGTTACTGATGCCTCTGAGAGTGGCTCCAGTTTACCTTGTATTTGTCTGTTTTGGATATAGCTGTTTGTAAGTTGTCTCCCTCATTAAACTGTGTTCCTTAAAGACAGGGACAATATTTTGCCGTCTTTATATTCCCAGCACTTAGCATAGTACCTGGCACATGGTAGGCGCTTAGCAAATGCTTGTTGACTTCCTGGAGACTGGGCTGCAAGAAAGAGAGTGAAGAGGTGGAGAGAGGAGAGAAAGAGAGAGAGACAGACAGAGAGAAAGTGGTATAAGTGGATGAATGGATGATAGGGAGGAAGGGAAGGAAGGCAGAGAGACAGAGAAAGAGAGAGAGAATGTAGAGATAGAATTTGATGGGACTTTCTTTTTCATATTGGCTCCCCAATACAGTATTGCTACATGGAGAGGAGGAAGTGCTGGCCCCCGAACAGAGCCTGGCAGCCCTGCTACACCCACTGCCAATCTCACCAAGTCTGAGTACACCTGCTCTGCATTCACTTGCACTAGACCTCTCACTGTCTCAATTCTCTGCCTTGTAGTCATAGGCTCGCTTTGACTATCTCATATACAAACCACCCAAAGTCCCAGTTTCCTGATATTGTCTCACACATAACAAAACCAATTGCCTTCTTTTCTCTCTTTCAATTCCTACAGGACTGTTCTTTGTACCATCTCAATGACTTTGATGCTAACAACACTAGTTTTCGGTAGCTACGCCTTTCTTTACCAAAATCAGGGTTCAGTTTCTACCATCACACCTTGAGAAAGCTAGGTGGTACCTAGTGTGTTGGCCTGAAGTAAGAAAGACCTGAGTTCAAATTTTCCTTCAAACCCTTGCTAGCTGTATGACCCTAAATTGCTTAACCTCTGCTAGCTTTAGTTTCCTCAACTGTAAAATGAGGATAATAATCCTAGTGTTACTGTGAGGATCCAATGAGATAACAGTTGTAAAGCCCTTATCATGGTGCCTGGCACATAGTAGGCACTATATAAATGCTTATTCCCCAACCCTCCATTCCTTTGCCCCAACCCCTTGCAGATACCAGCAAAGGGAAAATTCCTTCTTAGATCAACATGGGGCTTTACCTTCTGAAGATTATAGGACGATAGGTTTGGAGTTAGAAACCTGGCACGTAGTAGGCACTATATACATGCTTATTAATTCCCTCTTCCCTAGAAGTCATTTGGTCCAACCCTCTGTGTCTCACACAAAGCTGTTCCCTCCTTTTATGTCATTCTCAGACTATTAGTAAACAGGATTGGGCTTAAGAGGTGTAAAAATTCAAATCTTGGTCCCTCAACTCACCATTTTCAGGATTGTAGACAAGGAGTTTCTTTACCTTTCTATCCCACAGTTTCCTTACATGTAGCTAGGGCAGTTAGGTGGATAAAGTACCAGACCTGGAGTCAGGAAAACATCTTTCTGAATTCAAATTTGGCCTAAGATACTTACTAGCTCTATGGTCCTGGTCCAAGTCACTTAACCCCATTTGACTCAGTTTCCTCATTGGAAAAAATGAGCTAGCAAAGAAAATGGCTAACCACTTTAGTATCTTTACCAAGAAAACCCCGAATGGGCTCACAGTCAGATATGACTAAGAGACAACTGAATTTGGTTGAACTAGATAATTTCTAAGCTTCCTTCTTGCCCTCACTATCACATACACTCCACCTTCTTCAGAAACCATGTGGAATAGTATAAAAAGTGCTGGATTTTGAATCAGAAAGACCTCGATTCAAATCCTGACTCAAGACACTTTCTAGCTATGGAATCCTGGACAACTCATTTAACTTTGCTGTATCTCTGATAGCTAATACCTATCTATAATGTCATCAAGCTTATGGGTGCAACCAAATTGATCATAAATAACAAAATATTTAAAGGTTTGATTTATTCTTAGTGTGATTTTTGTCTTCAGGATCACCAAGTTTTATAAGTTTCATGTTTTTTTCAATGCTTACCTATTGGTAAAGACAAATATTTCCTTCTCCAAATTTCATCAGGCTGGAATTTGTTACTGTTTTTAAGCTATTTTATCTGAGGAGGATCTGGTCAGTTGCCTTTTCAATCTACGCAGTCATCTCTGGAGGTTTTTTTATTTTGTTTTGAAATGTCAAACACATTAACTTCAAGGTCACCTAGTATCTGCCACATAAACTAGGAGAGAATTGGGCCCATACACCTAAACCTGGGGAAAGGGGTCAAGTCATCTGAATGGAATAGTGAGTATCCTTGGGGGCCATTAATGTAGGTGTTTCAGATGCAAACCTTATCCTGACTTTCAGAAACTGCCACATGTCTGCCCATCATTCCCTACCTCACCACCTTTATCTAAAAGGAGTCTCTATTTTCAGACTTTCAGATTCGTTCAGCTGCTTGCACAACACACAAGGATAAAATCCACGTGTGAGATTTTCAAATGAATTTCAAAAGCAAATCTGTCAACACAGTCTTTCTCACAAATTTATCAAACTTCTTTAGGACAGTAGACCAGTTTGCCTTTTTTGTAGGAAGTGTTAGTCTAATTCTTTATAATTAGAATACATATCATATCTGGGAATTGATCTCACACTACTTAGAAAAAACATTCTAAGGCTCCTCCATGGTTTTTTTCATAGGCAAACTGCTGTATGCTTTTAGTGACCAACTTTTCTAGCTATCATTCAGAATTCTGGAGATATTTTTCCCTCTAATTAACCAGCCCTGGTTTTCAGAGTCCAATGCTGGCTTTTCTCCTAACCTTACTTTGTTTCCTCAGAGAGGAGCAAATAAGGAAGATAGCATTGAAATCTTTCCATTTTAATTCATGGCAGCAGTTCAGAGGAGAAGAGATTTAAACTGCTGCTAAAATAGAGGTGTGCCATTATCTGTGGATTTTAATTATCCGTTTTATTCTGCTACCCTATTGCTATAGCTAATTGTCTGTTTATTATATTTCTTTATTGCAACAGCTATTCCTATGTAAATTTACTTAGAATGAAACAAAGAGCAGGATAATAAAATGAGGGTTTCTTCCTGGTTTTTACATGTATATTCAGTAGAATCAGTCCATCATCAAGTATTTATTAGGAGTTAATGGAGATTTACAGAGTTGGCAAGTACCATGAGAAGTCATCTTGTTCATTCTCCTGCCTTGAAAATATATTTCCTCCATATGTCAAGGATCCCTAATTTTCCCAGGGTGCAGATCACAAACATTCCTTGATTTAATAGATAAGTTTCAGGAGTTTGCAGGATCACAAACTTAAAGGTAAAAGGGAAGTGACCATGCAGGACAAGCCACTCTCCCATTTTCCTCACTCTGCTTTTGATGAGGAACAAAGACCCAGAGAGGTGGAAGGCCTTGCCCAAAGCGTTAGTAAGCATCTGAGGCAGGATTTGAGCCTTGATCCTTTATCTTCAGAATCAGAGCTCTTTCCACTGCAACACTCTCCCCTCACTATAACAGACTTACAAGGCCTTGTGGCCACAATCACCACAATCTGGTGATGAGCCTATATACACTTAACTAGGGTGGTGCTTAAACAGTAGGCTTACAACTGTATGCTTATTTTCAGGTCAATTCAAGTCAACAAGCATCTATTGAGTGCCTACTGTGTGCAGGGCCTATGCTAAGTGGAAAAACAAAGAAAAGCAAAAGAGAGAGAGAGAGACAGAGAGAAAGAAGACAGGCTGTGTTCTTAAGAGACTCATGATCTGATGAGAGGAACAACATACAAAAGACTAGATGTAAATTATTAGATAGAAAGACAGACAGACGGACAGGCAGACGGATAGATAGATAGATGATAGATAGATAGATAGATAGATAGATAGATAGATAGATAGGTAGATAGATAGATAGATAGATAGATAGATAGATAGATAGATAGATAGATAGATAGATAGATGGATGGATAGATGGATGGATGGATAGATAGATAGATATACATGGTAAGTTGTTATAGATAATCATAGAGGAAAGGTACACCAGTTAAAAGAACCAGAAAAGGCTTTTTGCAGAAGGTAGGATTTCAGCTGAGACTTGAAGGAAGCCAGGAGATGGAAATGAAGGAGAAAGTCCCAGGTCTGTCCATGGAGGACAGATAATGAAACTATCTGGAGTTCAGAATTGGAGTGTCTTGTATGAGCAATAGCTAGGAGACCAACATCACTGGATCATAGAGTAACTGGAGAGGAGGTAAGGTATAACAAGACTTAAAAGGTAGAATGGAACCAGGTTATAGAGGGTTTTAAAAGTCAAACAGAGGGATTTCTACTGATCCTGGAGGTAATCTAGAGCCATTGGAGTTTATTGAATAGGGGGCTGACATGACATGATCATACTTGAGGCCTCTGCCAAACCTTCTAGTCTGCTGATGGGGCCTTCAAAATCCCAGAGTCTTTAAGATGCACAGTCCTCTCCCCTGCTTCACCCACCTCAGACACTCTCTTTCAGAAACTGGAACCAAAGATAAGCCAGTTGAGATATACACTATCATTCAGATGTACAGTACTAGAGAAAATCTACTCTTACCTCTCTCATCATTGCATACTCTAAATTAGCATACATTTGTAGAGGAACCTTAACCATAAACTAACTTACTTAACTTAAGCCACAAACCAAGAAAATCACTTTTGAATGAGGAAGCAGGACAATGGAAAAAATAATTGCCTCTGGACTCCAAAGTCCAAATGTCTCACCTCTGATGGTTACTATCTGTGTTACCTTGGATAAGTAACTTAACTGGAATATCTGGACCTCAGTTTCCTCTTCTGTAAAATGAGAGGGTTGGACAAAGGTCACTCCTAGTTGAGGCAGCTGATGATGTAATGGATTTATGCCACTGAGCCTGGAGTCAGCAAAACCTGAGTTCAAACACAGTTTCAGATCCTCACTAGTTGTGGGACCCTGGACAAGTCATTTAACCTCCGTTTACCCCAGTTTCCTCAACTGTAAAATGGGGATAATGATAACACCTACCTCCCAGGGTTGTTACGAGGATCAAATGAGATTATGTTTGTAAAAATACCTGGGACATAATAGAGGCTCTATAAATGCTTATTCAACTCCCAGTTAATAAATCTATGATCCTGTTAACATCTCTCCCCTACATACTTGCACATGAACCCCACAATAGCTATACAAGAAAAGTGGAACTGAGGGATCCGGTCCCCCTCTCCTTCCCACTCAACCTCTGCATTCTTTGCCACATTTAACCTCTACTTTCAAAGAACCCACTTTGACCCAGACCAGTTTTACATCCACTACCATTTGCTCTATACACTAGCAAACTGCCAACTTTCTTTTTTTTGTAGGAATTGTACATTGAGATCTGAAAAGCAGCACAGAGCCACCATCCAATTTAATCTTTTATTTTATAGATTAGGAAAGTGAGACCAGGGGAAATTAAGTGATTTGCTTAAGATGACACAGTAAGCTTCAGAATCAGAATTTGAACCCAATACCACTGATTCTAGAGATAATGCTTTTTTTCCCACTGTGCTATGCCCCTTAATAGACTTCCCTAAACTATAATCTCTTCTCTCTGCCTACCTTCTATAGGAGCAGTAGCTATTTGGGGACAGGGGAGAAGTTGGAGGTGAATCTTTCCATGGGAAAGACAGAAAGAGGCATGTGAACAGGCAGCAACAAAGTTTTTATGCCTCAGATGCAATTCCCCCTTTCCCATGGCATAGAAGGTTTAGGGGAAGAGAGAAGGGATAAAAACATGATTCCTATGGCACTCTCACCTTTCTAAGGTCTTAGAACTTTAGGGACTTTTAAGATTATTCAGTTAAATCACTTTCATTTTACAGATGCAGAAACTAAAAACCAGATTAAAGTAACTCCACCCCCACCCCAACCCCAGTGACAAAGTGAGGAATTACAAACCCAAACTCAGCATCCTGATTCCCAGGGCAGTTCTGTCTTTTACACTGCCTCTCAAACCAGTAAGGGTTTTCTGAGCACCTTCTGTGCGCCTATTTACTGGTCCAACAGAAAGTCATAACAACAAAGATAGAAAGTCCTGTGAGGATATCACAGTTTAACAGAAGGGAAAGATTCCATTGGAGGGAGATGGAACCTTGAGTATAGATACAAGTGAGAATATTGGTGATTACAATCCACAAACATGACTAATGTTTGTCATATGTGGGACACTGCATTGGGCTAGAGATACAAAGACAAAAAAAAATCTCTGTCCCTACATTATCTCAGGAAAACAACACATACACATATAATGGGGGTACCCTAGCAAAGAGGGGATCATCAGAAACCTCAAATATAAAGTGATCTATAAGCTGAACTTTGGAGGAAATTAAGGATTCTAAGAGAGGGAAAGGCAGACTGAATACATTCCAGGCATGGGACACAGCCTAGACAAAAGCACAAAGATAAGGAGATAGAGTAGAGTGTGTGTGAGTGTGTGTGTGTGTGTGTGTGTGTGTGTATGTATGATGAACAGTAAGAAAGCTACTTTGGTAGTCCCAGATGCTCAGCACAATACCTGTCACACAGTAGGCCCTTGATAAATGTTTGTTGACTTGACCATAGAGTATGTAAGAGGAAGTCATGTGAAACAAGTCTGACAAGGTAGTTTGGAGCCAAGTAAGGAAGGGTTTTAAATTCTAAAAGAGTTTGTATTTGATCCTAGAGGCAATAGGGAGTCACTAGAGATTTTTGAGCATGGGAATATATTTTCCAACCCAGCACTGACATATGCCTTGTTCTTAGTGGCCAATGGAATTCTATTGTCATTATCAAGAGTAGAAAACAGTGTGGTATCAATGAAAAGATCCCTGTTCTTAAAGCCCAGAGACCTAGGCTCAAATTTAGACTGTAATTTTTACTAGCTTTATGCCCTTTAACAAGTTATTCCAACTTCCTTACATTTTAGATCTTCATTTGTAAAATATAAGTATATTTAAAGTATATTTATAAGTATATAAGTATATTTATATATTTTATTTTTTATATTAATTCTATAATTTCATTTATTTATTTATTTATATATTATTATGTAATAATAATTATATATTATCAAGTATATTTATAAGTATAAATATATATGGACACTAGCTGTCTCACAGGTTGTTAAACCTAAAGTTGTTGAAAACCTTAAAAAACTATATACATATATAGATATGTGTGCTATTTTTCTTTCTTTTTTAAATTTTTCTTTATTTTATTTTTAATTTATGAAACAAAACAAGCATTTCTATAACATGGCATAATAAAAAAATGATTGAACATGAAACTGCAAATATATTATGTACAATTTGCTATTCCTTTTAAACATACAATAAAGTTATCATGTAAAATTCTTTTTTTTTCCTTTTTTCCCTCCCCCTCATCCTAGAGACAGCTACCATTAGACATAAATATGTAAATATGAAAAATCCTCCTACACATACTTCTATTTATTGGTTCTTTCTCTGGATATAGATAGCATCTTCCTTCATATATATTTTGTATTTAATTTGGGCATTTAAAATAGTCAAAATGACTTAGTCACTCAAAGTTGTTCTTAAAACAATATTTCTATTACTGTACACAGTGTTCTCTTGGTTCTACTGATTTCATTCTTCATTATTTCATACAAATCTATCCATGCCTTTCTAAAATCATCAAACTCATCATTTCTTATAGCACAGTAGTATTCCATCACAATCATATACCCCAACTTGTTCAGTCATTCCCTAACTGTTGGGCATCCCTGCAATTTCTGGTTCTTTGCATCTATGCTGTTTTTCAGTGCTTCAATAGATCTGTGATTAGATTGTGAACTCTCAAAGGCAAGAACTGTCTTTTGCCTCTTTGTATATCCCCAGAACTTAGCACAATGCCTAGCACATAGTAGGTGTTCAATAAATTCTTATTGAATGAATGACTGATCTCCCCCATGTGGGTATGTCCTGCAATGGTACAAAATGCAGCCTATTCACACAGTCTCATCTTGTGTGTCTCTTGCCCATGTCTTTCCATAAATCCACCACAAGAAATGTACCCAAATATATTGGGAGACCATCCTCAAGGATTCTTGACATCCCTATTATTTTTCATCAGAATTACGACCACCAGTCAAGACAACTTTACCCATACAGGCATCATTCATTTCTGTGCTTAGTTACTTGTATATGATTTACATTTAAGTCCCCAGTTCTACCTGCTGCATCTCCCAAATACAAATAAGAAACTAAAAGAGGCCAATGCTTATATCAGTGTGGCAGTGGGAAAACCACAATTGGGAATACCAAATAACAAGACAATGAGTAACACAGCTCAAGGTCTTTAAAGTTGACAAAATCATCTTGGGAAGAACACCTCACACTCTCTACTACTTAAAATGGTTTGTCTTGAATATAAGATGGTGGGATAGGAATATGGAGTTGTAAGGGACTTTAGAGACCATTTCAATAATCAATAAGCATTAATTGCCTGCTATATGCCAAACATTGTGCAAAATGCTGTTGGTACAAAGAAAGCAAAAGATGTTCCCTGCCCTCAAGAGACTCACAATCTAATGGGAGAGAGAGAGAGCTAGCAAACAAATGTGTACAAGCAAGCTATATACAGGAGAGGTAGGAAATTACAGAGGAAAGATGCTAAAATTAAGGAAAGACTTCCTATAGATGGTGTGATTTTAGTTGGTACTTGAAGGAAACCAAGGAAGCTAAGAGGCAGAGATAAAGAGGGAGAGCATACCAGGCATGAGAGACAGCTAGTGAAAATATCCAGAGTCCGGAGAGGGAGTATCTTGTTCATGGAACAGTAAGGAGGTCAGTGTCCCTGTATCAAAGAACATGGGTAAGTGGGGAGAGAGAATTATAAGGTGTAAATGTAAAAGACTGTAAAGGTGGGAGGGTTGCTAGGTTATGGGGATTCTATATATCTATTATTCTATATATATAATATCCTGGAGGTGATAGTGAGCCACAGGGATTTTTTGAGTTGGAAGGTAACACAGTCAGACCTGTGCTTTAAGAAAATCACTTTGGTGGCTGAAGATAATCAGTAAGCTATTGCAATAGTTGAAGCAGGTCACCTCTGATAAGGGTGTGTACCAGGATGGTAGAGGAAAGAGGGGAGCATTACTGAAAGATGTTTCAAAGGTGAAATTGACAGGCCTTGGCAACAGACTGGATATAAGGATAAGATAGTAAGATGTCAAGGACAACACATATTTGATGAGCCTGGGAGACTGAGAAGATGGTGGTACCTTCAACATAAGTAGGGAAGTTTGGAAGGAAGATGGGTTTGGGGGAAATATAAAAAGTTCTGTTTTCGACAAGTTGAGTTTAAGATGTCTACTGAACATGCAGTTTGAGAGGTCCAAAGGACAATTGGAAATATTGGTCTGGAGGTCAACAGAGAGGTTAGGGAGGAATAAGTAGATATGAAAATCGTCAGCACAGAGATGACAATTAAATCCGTGGAAGCTAATGAGTTCACCAAGTGAAGTAGTACAGAGAAAAATGAGAAGATGGTCCAGGACAGAACTCAGTCCTACAAAGGTCACTGAGAAGAAGCAGTCAGATATGATAAGAGAATCAGGAGACAGTGGTGCCCCCAAAAGCCTAGAAAGAAGAGGGTCAAGGAGAGGAGGATGGTCAACAGGGCCAAAGACTGCAGAGAAGTCACAAAGAACGAGGACTGAGAAAAGGCCATTGTATTTGACAATTAGGGGATCATTAGTAACTTTGGAAAGAACAGTTTTGGTGGAAGGATGAAGTGAGAAGTTGGATTGTAGAGGGTCAAGAAGTGAATAAGAGGAGAGAAAGTGAAAGCGCCTCTTGTAGACAATCTTCTCAAATAACTATGCTACAAAGGGCAGAAGCAACATAGCACAATAATGGGGATTGCAGGATCAAGTGAGGGTTTTTTGAGGATAGAAAAATGGGCATTTTTGTAATTAAGAGGGAAGCAGCCAATAAACCCAGAAAACTTGAAGGTAAGTGAGAGAATGGGAATATTAGAGGGGGAGGTCAGCTGGAAGAGATAAGATGGAATGGGATCACTTCTACATGTAGCAGGGTTTGCCTTGGCATAGAGTTTGTCTTGATGAGGAGTAGGGCCACCTTTTCCTGTGAGATAGAGGTGGAGGAGACAGTGGTAGAAGGCATTTGGATGAATGAAATGAGGAAAGAATGAAGAAGAGGTAGTTTTCAGAAAGTGAACCCAGTCTAGTTCAACACTCATTTTACAGATGAGAAAATTGAGGCCAAGAGATACTGAATGATCAGAAGATCATAGATTTGGAGCTAAAAGGGACCTTAAAGACCATCTAGTCGAGTCCATTCATTTTATAGATGAGGAACAAAGTCCAAGAGAAGTGAAATGACTTGCCTGGGGACATAGCTAATGAGTGAATGAAGCAGGATTTGAATTCAGATTTTCCTGCCTAGGCGTGTAGTACTCTATCCGCTGTACCACCAGACTGCCTTGGAAAGCATCTTGCCGAAGGTTATACATCTAGTTAGTGGCAGCAGGGAATAGTCTCCTGAATCCCAGTTCTGTCTTTCTGCTACAGTAAGCTCCTTCTTTCACTTGCCTCGAGCTTCCCAACGCCATCACTGGATGCAAACATCCCTAGAAGCAAAGATTGATTGGTTTGTAATCTTCTCGAGTTCTATTTTGCTTTGCAGTAAATGACTGAACCCCTTATGGGCATCGGTACTGTACATAATGAGGTGTCAGAAATCTAACATTTTGAATATATTAGTAATGCCTAGTTATCTGTGTGTACCTACAGGGAGAGAGATGGAACTTATATGCAGTCTTGCTTTCTGAGATTTCTGTCTATTTGCTGGAGATGTTTAGGCAATTTGGGGGCTGGAAGAAATTCCCTCTCCTCCAAAGTAGGCTACTTTAAACCCACATAGAAAGTCAGACTTGAAATTGTGCACTAACAGGAATATCACAGTGGGTTTTGAATGAGCATAATTATAAGCTTTACTGGCTGAGATTAAAGAATTCTCCCTGTGACAGTAGCAGCATCTAATGTACGAAGTGTTTTGCAAACCTTGAAACCTATTATTGTGAGATTTTTTTTTTCCTTGGACCAGAACTGTGACTTCATTGATCCTTCCTCATTTGGAACTCCCTTTTTCAATGAAGGCCAACACCTCCTCTGCAACTCTGGAGAGTTGTCCAAAACACTGAGAAGTTAAATGATTTGTCTAAGGTCATCTAGCTAGTATGTGGCAGTGGTAGGACTTGAATCCAGATGTTCCTGAGACCAGAGTTCTCTATCTACTACACACTATCATTATTGCTACTTTCAAATCATATAAGGTCATAAGCTGATTATAGTATATTCCTCAAAGCATTTATGTTGCAACAGGCTTCATACTGTAAGATTTAAAAAGTTCAAGACATAATTTCTGAGCTGTATGTTATTTATTATTAAATAATATATATTATTTAATAAATAAACTTAATCACTTTATTAATGATGCCAGCATTTTTTAATAAAAGGTCAGTTACACTCTGAAATGCCAAAGATCCCCATGGTAGCAGGCTCATGTCTTATACCCCTTTGGAAGCAGAGTGTTACCTGAGGGTGGTAATCAACTCTGATTGGTAAACAATTAATGAGAGGTTGACTTTACAAAGAGAAGTGAGCTCACTGCAATGAGGGGCTGACAGTGACATCCTGTCACTCTTGAACAGAGAGACTATCTCCATACCCAGACTACCCCCAACCTTGCGCAATCTACGAAGAATCTGTATGCCCCACCCAATCTTGAACTAGCTGGGTGGAGTAGCAGGGCCCAGAATGAGGAGAATGTTAATTCTATCTTCCGTCAGCCTAGTCCTTGAAGAACCTGGACAACAGGAGAGGGGGAAAAAAAAGCTGGGGTCTCCCCAGTTTTAAAGCTTGCTGAAACTGCCAAATTTCCTTTCCCTTTTCTTTTTAACTTTCCCAGGGCCCCAGTCAGACCATGGACTACTGAGTGACTAACTAGCTTCTTTTCTGCTCCACAGAACTTAAAGCGTGTGGCAGAGACCTGGATGGATGAATTTGCCGAGTATATTTACCAGCGGAGACCAGAGTATAGACATCTTTCGACTGGTGACATCTCTGCCCAGAAGGAGCTCCGGAAGCATCTCAAGTGCAAGGACTTCAAGTGGTTTATGGCGGCTGTGGCCTGGGATGTCCCAAAATACTACCCCCCAGTGGAGCCCCCACCAGCTGCCTGGGGGGAGGTGAGGCACACACTAGGCATGCAACTGACCATTCCTGCTACCTCTCATGTCTTTCATAGAATTACTGAGTACAAAAGATTCCAGAGATCATACAGTCCATGCCCCTATCTCCACCCAGGGCTAATTAATGCTATCTCAGATAAATGAATATCCACTCTCTTCTTAGGAGTATCTACAATCTCCCTTTTTCCCCATCTCTTTGTTTTTAGGATGAGTATAAGGCCATTGATACCTTCATGAGGGAGTTGGACTAGATAACCTCTGAGTTCCTCCTGAGCTAGGATCTATGATCCTATAATTCTAGGCAGAGTACATAAACCAAAAGAGGGTTCATCATCTACACTGGTGGAAGAATGACCAAACCCATTGAAATCACAGAACCTTGAAGTAAGTAGAAGAGTCACAGGCACATAGATATACAGCTGGAAGGTATCTCAGAGGACACCTAACTCAACTCCCACTTTTTACAGATGAAGAAATTGTGGCACATGAGATTCATATTTTACTCAGACACTCACAGCAAAAGGAAGGACCTATGATAAGGCAGCTAAATGGTGTGTTAGATAAAGCACAGGATTTGGCATCAGGAGGATGTGAGTTTGAATTCTGCCTCAGACACTTAATAGTTGGGTAACTGAGCCAGTCATTTAAATCTCTCTCTGCCTCAATTTCCTAATCTGTTAAAGGGAGATAATATGACCTTCTTCATAAGATGATTGTGAGTTCACATATGTAAAATGATTTGCAAGCCTTAGAGTACTATAGCATGTAGGTTATTAGTCAGCTCCTAATCCCTGTGTCTTCCATGACCTAGCCCTTTGTGCTCAGGCTCAGCAAGGTCCTAGCAGTGTTGTGTCTGATGCTTTCTCATCCACTCATCCTGTTGAGGGGAGGCAAGAGATGCATCCCCCAACACATAGCAATGACAGTTCAGGACCATCATCACTTTCTTAAACAAAAATTGACCTTTCCTACTTTGGATGCTTCTGTTTGATTTTACTTCATTTCACTAATGGGAAAATGGGGTGGGCTGAATCACCCTAGTTTCTAGCAAAAAAAGATACACATACACATACATACATATATACATATATGTGTGTTATATACATATATACACATATATAATATATGTATACATAGATGATATTCTATATCATACATGCTAATACATATATTATGTATTATATGTATGCATATATAAAACATATGTGATATTCTATATATTATATATGTATACATATATGACATTATATATGTATACATATATACACACAGTATTATATATTGTATGTGTATGCATACACATATACATATATGCACATGTATATTGTATATGTGCATACATGATATTATATGTGTACATATGTGTGTAGTAGATGAGATTGTGTGTGGACATAAACATATATCATATATTATAAATTTATACATCTATACTCAGATATATTATATATGTATACATACATACACAGGTATGACATATTACACATGTATAAGTGTATGCACATATATGATATTCTATATTATATATTGTACATATGTGCACATGTGGTATTAGATATTATATATACACCTATACACATATATTATAAATGTGTACATATAATAATCTATATAATATATATGCAAATATATGACATTATGTATATTATTTCTGTGGACATGAAAAATTATTATTTCTGGTTTTTCGTTGCTATGGCTTACTGGAGCCTCCTTCCTTCAAAAATTGTGCTCCAGAAAACTGGGCTAAATTAGACAACATGGATTTATCCTAGCAATTTGGTCAGTTTTTAGAAAATTGCCAACTCTGTGTCAGACAGATGTTCAGATTGGAACTGATTGCTAAGCAAAAGTAATCAGTCCAGTTATCCCCTCCCCCTAACCACTTACACAGGATAAGTACAGGTTAAATCATAGTAACTAGACAGGACCTTAGCAAGTATGAACATCAATCCTTTTTTTTTTTTTACTGATGAAGAAATTCAAACTGAGGAGGAGTGTCTTGTCTGGGGTTACAGAGCTAGTTAGTAGCAGGAGCCAGTGATAGACAAATACCCTTCATCATTCATTCTGAGCACAGCCCAGTGCCTGAGCCCCTCTCTGACTGCTGAGCCCTGATAAAAATGGGACCCAGTGGGCACTCAATCAGCAAACACATTCCACCAATATTCCTTGGGATGAGCTAATCAAATGCCTGAGGATCCCCATAGACTTTTAGTGTATGTGTGCGTGTGTATATACAGATAGAGAGAGATTTTGGTTCAACCAAATCCTCTGCCCTAATTGAGGCCATTGAGCTATAAATGTGGGTTCAAATCTTAATTCTATTACCACCTCTGTGACTCTGGATAAATCACTTTTCCTTTTCCTTTCTGGGTCCTTATCTGTAAAATAAGGGCTCTGGACTAAATGTAATCAGGAAGGTTCCTTTGGGTGGAAAGTTGATGATCCTAGGGCACAGAGTCTACTTTTCCCTCTTGGGAAGAGTTCTCAGTTGGCACCATTCCAGAAAAGAAAGGGAAAATGAAAGTCAATAGAGCATTCTCCATCATTCATGGAAGCTGCTTTGTTATACAATCCTTTTCCATCACCAATTTTAAAAAAAAGCAGAGAATGAAAATTCAGACAACTCCTCAGCTTCCTGTGCTGAATCTTCAACCGCTCTCTATAGCTATCCTTTATGCCTGGTCCAGATGAGGTGTAAGGGTGATCAGGACCCCAAAATACTGACAATCTGGGTCGTGCTCGAATGAATTCGACTCAAGCCTTCTTAAAGTCAAGGAAAACAAAGTTTATTAAGGATTCACCTAATTGGGTTGCCTCTTACAGAGCCTAAGCATTTGCAACACTTGTATTCACAAGCAGGCCAGATAGAATCCCAGCTAGACAGAATCTGAACTGGATTGAATCTGAGCGCCTTCATGGGGGCAGGATGGAACTTAAATACAGAAAAGACTATAGGAGGGGAAGGATGGGGGGTGGGGGTGGCCTGGTAGTCCAGGGTGATGGGAGGAGGGGTTTAGGAAGGGTCTTGAGGAGAAGTCCAAGGAGGGAATCCAAGGAGGGAATCCAAGGAGGGTCAAAGGCTAGAAATAGCTGGAGGCTATCAGGAGATATCAGACAATGAAGGTTTGGGTGGGAAGCAGGTGGGGCAATCCAGAGATCTTGATAGGGGCAGTATGGGAATGGATACAGATCTTGATGGCAGCCTGGGGAATGGGTTTTGATGGGATCTAGGGTGGGGAATGCAAGAGATTTGAAATGATAATGAAAAGCCCATGGGCTTCCTGAGACTGCCAAACAAATGGGAAGATTAGATTTGAGTAAGAAAGGCCAGATTAAGGGGGAAGATTCAAGGGGAGCTCAAGGAGGCTCCCAGAGTCTGAACCTCATCAGTCCCAGTTCAGGCACCACCTTTCTTGATCTGTATAACTCCTTCCCCCATCTTACCCCACCATTACCCCATACATATCTTGTCTGTATTAGTGTATGTACATGTTTTCTCTCTTACTGGAAAATGTGGTTCATGAAGGCAAGGATTGTTTTGTTTTTGTTTTTGTAACAATGATTAATTGACTCATCTTGTTTTAAAAGCTGGAAAATAGACATGCTTGCCAGTGATCAGGTACGGTATTTTTAGTTTATTCTCTCAAGAATTCATGACGATCTCAACCAGGTCTGATGACATTAGAATGGAAATTGGTACTGCATCTGTAACTTCACTAACTGTGAGCCCTCTGGTAAGGTTTCTGGTCCATGTAATTATACAGGTTGGCCCCTTCTCTGAAACTTCTAGTCTTAGAGAGTTGCCTAGAGGCAACTAAAAGAAAGAATGCTGCTCTTGAAGTTAGGAAGACCTGAGTTGAAATCCTACTTCAAACACATACTTAACTGTGTGACCCTAGGCAAGTCATTTGACTATTTTCAGCCTCAGTATCCGCTCAAGGGGTTGTCACAAAGATCAAACAAGAAAATATTTGTACAGCCCTTTGCAAAAGCACCATATAAGTGCTATTTACCTATTATTATTGTCATCAACTATTATAAAACACTGAAAGATTGTGTTCAGTTGAGTCCAGGGTCACACACCCAAGGGTATATCAGAGAGGATTTGAACTCAGGCCTTACTATTTTCAAAGTTAGCTATCACCTTCAAATATAGCTAGTTATAAATAGCTATAACCTGATTTTCCTCTGAGAATAATAGCAAGTGTTAACATAGGCTGCAAAGTTTACAGCACGTTTTACACATAGACCTCATTTGAGCCTTCCAACAACCTCTGAGCCAAATGCTACAAACAGTTTTGTCCTCATTTGATAGATGAGAACATTGAGGTTCAGAGAACTAAAGTTCTTGTCTAGGAACACAAAGCAAATAAGCACCAGAGGGAGAAAATTGGATTCCGAATTTTTCTGGCACCTAGTGAACATATTGGTTATGCCAGTCAAACCAACAATCATTGTCCCACTGTAAAAAACACTGCACTGGGGGATGCAAAGTCAAAAAGAATAGTCCCTTCCTTCAAGAGGCTTCAGGGCATTTAGCATGTACACAGATCACCTAATCGTGAAAATCTTAGGAGGGAAGAAAGCACCAATGACGGAAATGTTGAAAATGTTGGGAAGCAAGAAATATTTTCCCCAGAAGGCTACGTAAGAACCAACTTAGCTTAACCAGAGTCAGGAAAACCTCAGTTCAAGTCTAACCTCTGATATAAATTAGCTTTATGAATCCTGGGAAAGTCTAAAAGTTGCACTAACCTACCCCTAAGAAGAATAGCAAGACATGAATTTAATGAAATATATAGGTGAATTGCCTGGAAACAAGGACTAATCTACCTGTTTTGGGAAAGAAAGTATTCTTATGGGAGCTCTCTATACCCTGGAAATGACAGATCTGGATGGAAAAAAATAGATTATTAGAAGATAAAGTGAGGCTCCAAGGAGTGCATTCTAGCCACACAGCCTGTGTGATGGCACTGAAAATAGAATTCTGAGTGTAGTTAATACAGGTGCCCAGTCCATTCTGCAGGACAACAATATGTCCTTCAAGGGATAGTGGAAGGGGAGGAGAGGTAGTTTGGAAAATCCTCTATTTACCTCTTCATTAAGAGGCAACCAAATTCTCCCATCCCTGCATCAACCTAGAGAAGAGTTTACTAGTGAAGTTTATGGAATTCTCTAAACCCCAAATCAAAGAACTGAGCTGCTTTAAATGTTGAATAAGGAGGCCAGTTTCCCTCCCCAAGGCTTGAGAGAAGTGAATAGTTTCGCTGGAATAAACAAGAAGCCATGACAGGTAGGGTTTTGAAAAAGCAAAAGAGATTGTGTGTAATACTCAGGAAGAAAGAAGGCACGTTTCCAAGGCTGGGAAAGGAGGGAAAGAACATCAGCTTTGCCACATAAACCCAATAACTGGGTTCTGAAAAGGGGGTTGAAATTGGAATTGTTTCCAGAGCAAAGAAGACCCAATGAGTTCCAATCTTCCTTCCATAATGAAAAAGAGGAATCGGATTTTTAACTAAAGGTAAGGTATTTAAATCTAGTCATCCAACAAGTATCTATTAAGTGACTATTGTATACAAATCACTGGCTAGGCAATGGGGATACAAAGACCAATTTTTTTTTTTTTAAACAGCTTCAGCCCTCAAGGAGCAGGACTTCTATTAAAGAAGTCCATTGACATTCATGCAGTCTCTTTTTCCATCCTTTGTTACCTACCTACTACTATAGGATAATGACATAATGCAGTATAGCATAGTGACAAGAGAACCAACCTTGGAATGAGGAAGTCCTAGGTTCCTATCCCACCTCTGACACATTTTGGCTAGAATACCCTGGGCAAGTCAATTATCTCTGAGTGCTTTGAGCAACCCCGTAAGACTTTAAGTTGAACAGAGAAGGTACTTACCTGTTTTGGTAGAAATTCATCACCAAGAGGGTACTACTGTATATATCAAATATACCAATTAAACCATAAGTCCTACCAGAAAACATTCATAAGTGTGCAACATTGTGCCAGAAATACAAACTCCAAACAAAAACAATCCTTGCCTTCAAAGACCTTATATCCTATTGGAGAATACACATAGATCTGTGATCTCCTCAGTGGTTGTTACTACCTCCTCCAGTGTAGAACCCAACCTATGGAGCCTTTCTCATCCAGTGTGGAAAAAACTAAACTTGTCTACTTTCTACTCTGAAAACATTTCCACCTCTAAAAAGAGTTTTAATGCTTGTAATATTTTATTATGGGTACTTTTTTCCTTGGGAGAATTTTTAGAATCCTATAAACTTGAAATTAATTTGTTAGTATGGGCAGAGCTCCTAAATAAATTTAAAAGATTATTTATTCTTAGAGGGATTAAAAAAAATGAGGAGTGCAGCCTGCTGGATTCTTTGAAGAAAATGATGGGAAAGAGACACAAAGAACTCCTGAGCTGTAAACACCAAGACTTTTATGGGACACATGTGCCAAGTTGGAGGGTGCCATTCACCCTCTTCTGAATTGGCACTTGGCACAGTTTTCTGGCTGCTTGTCTGTGCCAGTCTGATTCTGGGTAAACAATGAAGTACTCAAGCAGTTTCTGGCTCCAGTATCTTGAGACCTCAGTAGTAAATGTGGTGCACAGCTTCTAAACAGCCTAGAAACCGCTATTCTCCTTTTCCCCTATCCTTTCCAGATATTGCTACTAAATATTTGACTTTCAAATTTCCTGTCAGAATATGTCTACAGAGAGAGAGAGAGAGAGAGAGAGAGAGAGAGAGAGAGAGAGAGAGAGAGCGAAAGAAATGAGAACAAATACCACATTAAGGGACATCATCTATCCATTCTCTCTACATGTCACAGAAAGCTAGTGAATACATAAGCTGTAAGCTGTGACCCTCTTTGTTTCTACCTAAAACAAATTAAAAATGACAGATGGGAAAAGCCAAATTGAAAAATAGTAATACCTCAGATTAATACAGCCTTCCAAGTTTACAAACATCTTACAGCCATTAGACTTCCATTCCTTTCCCATAAGTTTACATCCTCACTCCCATTTCACTAGGCAGTGAAATGAGATGCCAAGGCTTAGCCAATGGAAGCCAGCCAGAGGTTCACAGAAATAAAATCCTAGATTCTTAACAGTTGCACATATTGCTCTATTTCTCATTGAACTTCATGGAAAACAGAATGGTACCAAGGGTTCTAGTATTAGAGGACAAGGTTTCAAAGCACCCCTGTGGTGAGTGACCTTAGTCATGACATATCCTTGGCCTCTTTCCATCTACAAAAAGATAGCCTCTGAAATCTCTTTCACTTCCATATTTATAATCCTATTTTCCACCAATTGTGAGAGGAGGCCTTCTGCCCCAACCTACATTTTATGGGGAACCCAAACTGTAGGTTTATGTTGGGGGGCGGAATGTGAGAATTTGACTTCTCCTTAAAATGGACGGGCTGAGATTCAACTCAACTAGTGTCCAGCTGGCCAAAATTCAAATATAGGAAAGATGGACCTAAACAGAATTCTCCATCATTTCTCTGCCCTTCCCTTCAGTTGCATTTAATATGGGGTTCTGAATCTTTAACCTCTTCCTTCTTCCAGTTGAAGTATTTCCTTTGCCTTGATGCTGTATTTTTTATTCTTCAGTCACATATATATTGTGCTTTAAGTATTGCAAAATGTCTTATATGTGTTAATTCATTTGATTCTCAGAACTGTGGGAGGTAGATGTTGTTATTGACTTTATACATGAGAAAACTGAGGTTAAGTGACTTGCCTAGGATAACACATCTGGTGTCTGGGGCAGAATTTGAATTCTAGTCTTCCTAACTCTTACTCTAATACCGTATCCATTCCACCAACTCATAGACTGTTCGTCCTTCATGCTAGAAGAGGATCAGTGACATCAGAAGGGTGGTGTCTTGACTTGCAAGTGAATTGGATGGGAGTCAAAGCTCTGCAAAGTCATCAGTCTCACTCCCTCCTCCAGAGTCATCATCGGGGGTTTAGTGGCAAGACATAGGTCAGGACCACTGGCAATGTCCCTGGAGGGAGTAGGAGACTTAGATGCCTTTAGGGTTAGCATGGCAACTCTCATGGAATGGATCGTTGCTATAAGGAACTCCCAAAGGAGAAAATTCCCATCTCCAAAGCAGATCAGTACATTCTCTGAAACATACTCTTAGAGAGTTTGCCTATAGGTCTAAGAGGATAAATGACTTATTCAAGGTCACCCAGACAGTATGCATCAGAGGTGGACCTAGACCCAGATCCTCCTGGCTCAGAAACTCTTTCTACTCATTACCCAATGCTACTACTTCTCCATTTCTCTGTTCATAGAAAAAGAGAAGTTTTTTGACAATCAAAATGGGTCATTGTTCCTTCATAAACAATTATTTCCCATTCCCTGTTCCCTGATCCCCCAATTTGTGCTCCCCACAACAAAAATGGTATGGCTCACTTTTATTTTCATTTCAGAGACAACAGTCTTCCTTAGCTCCTCTAGAGAAGCTTCCATAGTCAGGAATATAAGGGAATCCCCATAGATAAGCAACAATGCTCTCTCAGGAGAAAGTTTTAGTTTATCTCCCCCATTTCCTTTCTAATGACAGTTCCCCCTCACCTCCAAGTACCCTGATGGCAGCCCTCCAAAGTAAATGGATTACCTTCCCAAGCCGGATAAGGCTCCTCAAACTCAGCTAGGCTAACTCCTTGAATGACAGACATGCAACCCATGATGGGATCTGTCTGAAAAGCCTTTTCAGTTTAGTAGGACCAAACAGAGGGCGTGTTGTTATTGTCGTTGAGTTGTTTCAGTTGTGTCTGACTCTTCATGACCCCTTTGGGGGTTTTCTTGGCAAAGATCTGAAGGGTTATTATTTTAAAAAAAAAGCAATTACCAAGATGGTTAAAAGCAATTCAAGAAGGTAAAAAAAGATGAAACTGTCAATAAAAATGGCTGGAATGATTTGCCATTTCCTTTTCCAGCTTATTTTACAGATGAGGAAACTGAAATAGGGTGAAGTGCCTTGCCTGGTGTCACCCAGCTAGTAAGTGTCTGAGGTCAAATTTGAACTCAGATCCTTCCTGACTCCAGGATTGGAACTCTATCTACTGTCCCACCTAGCTGCCCCATAAACTAAAAGTAACACTCCCCTAATATATGAAGTATGAGATTGAGACTTGAATACAGTATGGTGCAATAAAGTACCACCATCTACTTCAGAGACTTCCTACGTCTTATCTATCTCAGTGTAATTTAATGAAAGGAGAACTGTTCTGGGCAATTAGAAGAACAAAGTGTTAGTAACAACAATATTGCTTAGTAGTTGTGTGACCCTGAACAAGTCCTTTGACCTCTGCAGACCACATTTTTCGCATCCATATAAAAAGAGGGTTGGACTAGATGCCCAAGGTTCTCCCATATTTAGATTCCATGGATCTAGCTTTTTATCTTATCATTTACCTCTGACCTGTATGGGCTCAACACTTTTTCTTCTTTATAAATAGAAGGATCTTTATAAAAGAAGGACCTTGTGCACATTCAACCCACTTCCCCACAGAGAGGTGGAAGACTCAGCACAGACTGAGATTTATTTATTTGAGTCATGGCCAATGTGGGAATTTGTTTTTCTTGTCTATGCATATTTAATACAAGTGTTTTGTTCATCCTTTTTTGGTCAGGTGGAGAGGTAGAAAAGAGAAAAAACTGGGCTTTGTTTATTAAAAAAAAAACCTCATTTTATTTTTTTTTAAGCAAAAATAGCACTGGATTTTTAAAGTCAGAGTTCTGCTATTCATGTGATTGTAAGCCAGTCACTTTATCTTTCCAAGTCTATTTGCTCACCTGTAAAATGAGGATAATGATATTCCTACTTCTTCTGTCATAGAGTTGTGGTAGAAAGTATTTCATAAACTTTAAAATGCATGTGTGTATAATACGTGCATGTATACAGTAACTGTATGGCCACAACAAGTCACTTAATCTCACTGAGCCTCAAGCATCTATTTAAGACTGTAAGTGACAGATGACCTCCCACGTTGGGAATTTCCAAGACAGCCAAATCACAAGTCCTTAATGTATTGGCCCTAGGCTACCAGAGAGATTCCACCTGTTACCAAACCCTCTCTCCTAGGAGAGGAAAAAATGGTCACTTTTTTAAAAATAAATACGGGTAGGAAAAACTTGAACTATTCAGTAAATGACTTGAGGTGCTTTTTCTACTTGATTTGACTATGCTCTTAGCTGTCATCTTTCTCCAGAATTGAGTTTAAGGGGAGAGAAACACCATAGGACTGAAAATATTCAAGCAGGCAGGCTGTATGCCAGGTTAGACATCCTGAATTACAATTGAAATGTAAATAATTTGTGGTGTGTATGTATTATGTATGTATGTGTTGTGTATGTGTGTGTGTGTGTGTGTGTGTGTTTCAAGTAATTCCTCGTTGGATGTAGTTATGGGGGGGGGACAAATTTAAAATACACATTTATACTCCTTAGGAGTTCAGGAAGCCTTTCTCTGACTGTTGCAATGTTCCATAAAAGAAATTTAATTCAAAAACTTTGCACCCCTTTCTTCCCCCATTCCTTCTGGGGTCTATGCATTTGATAAAACCATTTATGATACAACTTTGAAAATCCAAAAGATGGGGGGGGGCAGGTGGGGAAAGAAAGAAAGTTCTGTAGTAAATTAAATAACCAACTATGAAATTGGATGAAAGATTCAGAACAGACAAGTACTCCTTTCCCAACAAGGGCCAGGAATTCTTTTTAAAATAATGTCAGCTTCCTTTCCTTAATGTACCAATCTTGGCCTATCAGTTTGTCACATTCCCATCATGCAAAAGCAGAATATTGAAGAAGGAAAAAAAAAAGCCTCATCTCCTATGCAGCCAAATGATGGTGCCACTCAAATCCCCTCATCAAGATTAGTGTCACACTTAACTACAGAGAATTCACAAAGACAGTCAAGCTAAGGAGAATCAGCTCTCTCAATGTTCTTCAGGTTTTGCTTGACTGCTTGAGTTCCTACAATTCAATGAGCTTTATAAATTACTCCACATCTGTTATAATGAAAGAAAGTTCAAACCCAAGTATTTTGCCAGGAGATATACACGGTCTCAGTGGGCATCATAATTAGTTAAGATCAAAGGATCACAGAACTATAGCTGGAAGGGACTTTCTGAGGATACCTAGTCCAACCCCCTTCATTTTACAGAGAAGAAAATCGAGAGCAACAGAGGTTGTCACTTGCCCAAGGTCACACAGGTATAAAGTGCCAGAAGTAGAATTTGAACCCAGAACCTTTGACTGTTTCTACCATATCTAATGGTGGCATTTTAAAAGGTTCAAAAGACATTATTTCTGGGTAATTTAATCATTTTATCAACAATGCCAGCGTTTTAATAAAAGGATGGTCATTTGGCTATCTCTCTTTCAGACCATAGACAATCATGACTATATTCCCATTGGAACAAGGGTGCTCCCAAGGGTGGCAATCAACATTTATTGGTTAACAATTAATGAGAATGAATATTACAATGAAATCTACACCTGAACTTTATGTCATTTACTTCTAAGTTACCCCAAAACTTAGACAATCTACTCAAAGAATTTATGCCCACCCAAATCTGAGTGGAGCACAATGGCCTCCCCCTCCCTCTATGGGGTCTGTCTGAACAAGAAAGTTAGTCCAATCTCATTATCAATAATGTCCTTCAGGAAATTGAACTTTTAAAATCAGGACTTTAGAAAAAGGTATCAACTCTGAATATCCCTTTATAATCATTAATTGATGATAATTCAGAATGATCAAGTAACAATAGTCTCAGGAAGATGGCAAAGATAGACCTTTAGTGATGGATAAGGTCAAAGAGAAACAGCACAAATGGAGCTCATGGACTCTCTATACCAGTCTGAAGTCTATATATAAAAACTGGAGCAATGAAGTGGGAAGGTTAATAATCATTTCTCTCCATAGTCTGTGTAAGGGTTGCCTCTTCCTAGCAGTGAAGCACACACTCTCAAAGTTCCAACCCATATGGAAAGGCATCATGCTCAGGTCTTGTGACAGACTATTATCCTAGATAGGTTTGTGTGATTATCAGTCTTGATCATCCATGATTTTTTCATGTGATTTTTTCAACCACAGTAACTCATGAAAACAACCAACAATGCATGGAAGGAGTTGAGTTCTATGCTCATGGGAGGAGCATCTCAGGTCCTTGAAGAAAAGACCGGCTACTGATGACTCAATCATCTTTTACATAGACATGAGGTTCGTTTGTAGAAAGGGAATGTCAGTGGATTGACATATTGTTCCACTCACCATATTTATGACTTTCCAGACCCAACATCCCTTCCCTGGTCATGATTTCCCATATTGTTGCCTCCTTCTGTTAGAATACAAGATTCATGAGGTCAGGGAATATCTTGCTTTTATGAATTTTTCCCTAGCAGCACTTAGCAATGTTTGACATATACAAAACGCTTAAAAAACAGTTTTGATTTATGCATGCATACTTTGTTCACTTACTCTGGGGCAACAGCCACCTACAAAATTCTTCACACAGAATTGCAGAGCTGGAAGGAAACTGAGAGTCCCTGTACATTAGGAAGGATCCTTGCTACCACCTACCTTCCCACTTCACTGTTACAGTTTTTTTTATATAGACTTCAGACTGGTGTAGAGAGTCTATGAGCTCCATTGGTACTGCTTTGCTTTGACCTTATCAGTCACTAAGGGTCTATTTTTGTCATCTTCATAAGACTATTGTTACTTGATTATTTCAAATTATTATCAAACTTACCTCCCTAAGGCAGGCCTGAACAACCTTTATCCCATCATACTAGCACACCAAAAGACTTCCAGGGGCCCAAACGTTTTCTTCGATATTTTTCAGACCACCCAAAATCTATTGGTGGGTAGCAGACCATGCAAGCCTGCCCTAAGGGAAGGAGTAGCCTCAGATAAGGCTTAAAAGTGTATCATTTCCACCAAATCAATGCCAGCTTCTTGTGGGAAGGGTCTATTTTGCTTTTACATAATAGAAGAGTCCTCCACTACGAGCACAGTGGCAGGCATACATTATCCTGGCTTATTGAATTGAATGGCCCCAGAGTAATGCAAACCTGAGCTGGGTCTGTTTTTTAGGTACTCTGATTTTTTTTTTTTTTCAGATAGGGTGTGATAATTCCACCTTTCATCCTGACCTTGTGACAATATGGTAAAAAGTGCCAGGAACATATTGAGATTAAAAGTGAAACTCCACCCCTAGAGCAGAGCTGAATTTGCGTATAGGTCAACAGTATAAGACGTTCCAAGTGCACATGATTAGCCTGACAAAACTTCCATATGATACATGTATTTCAACATGTAGCCCACTGACTCATAATTACATTAACGTGGATTCTCACTCCATTGACTCTGATACCAACCTCTCCTTACCATAGTAGGTAGTCACTCTGAATTTCTGTGCCCTCCCAAAAATCATCCCTTGAGAGCCAAACTTATGGTGATGAACCTCGCCAACCCGTTACCAAGTCTGTGGCCAAAAGTCTTTGCAGCTTAGTGGAGGACCTGACCAAAACAATGCTCTCAAAGCTCTGACCTCAAAGGCAACCTAAGGTCACTTCTATGATAAGGAGTCAGTGGAAGACTTGGGAAAAGAGTTCATGGGACCATTTAATTTTAAATAAAAATCTGTGGCTTACTAATGCCAATAAAACTCAGGGAATAGGGGATAGAATCAGTAAAGGGCAGAGTGTAGGAGTCAGTTAGGGGATAAAACGAGAATGTTGAAAGGCGACCACAATCGTAAATCTTGCAGAAATGGTAGAGCCCTCCCATCCTCTGGAAGAAAAAAATCTGCTTGTTGAACTGACGTTTTCCCACCATACCTAGGTACCAATGGCCCTTGCCAAAGTAACTTTTCCCAGAATGCTAGGAGGAAAAATCTGCAGGTTTGGCAGGGAAAAAAAGTCCAACAAACAAACAAAAGGGATACTAAGACTTCTTAGATCCATTGCAAGCCCAGAATAAGCAAATGTATAAAATAAGAAGGGTGCCACTGCACTGAGTTATATCAGGCAGAACTGGGACCAGGATTTTATGTTAATTATCTTCAGACAGTCAAGAGTTAACACTAAAAGCCAGAGGTCCTCTAAATGACCTTGCAATATACTGAGCCATTCAGTTGGCTGTGGACTAGGGCCTGGCCCTGTTCCAACCTTCAGGAAGTAAAGCCGCTCCCAGGCTGAAAGGTAAATATGTCTTTAACATTCACAGCAGAGATTTTTTTTCCAACCTAAAGGTCATCAGCCAGAGGCTTAGAGTTTATATTCATCCTGTAACATGACTAGCCACACCTAATTTTTAATAAAACAACATTATTATGCATCTACTGTCCCGGATAGCCTCTTTCTTTGCCTTCTATTTGCTCACAAACATCATCCGACTTTCCTTCATGATACGTCCCCATAATTCTTCCTGTTGATTGGATGGTTTTTATCGCTATGAATTTCTGAAACTTTGATTTTTAAAAGCAAGGTATTCTGTTTATTCGATATAATCAGTTGCCCAGTAGGATTTGGCTAAACTAGGCCTTGCTCTTTTCCATTCAGAATATCTTCCACTGTAGTTCCGCTGTAGTTTTGGCAGTTTTCTTGAAACACATTTTAAGTCAGGGGTTCTTAATCTGTGAGCTATGAATTTGTATTTTTAATATTTTGACAACTGTATTTCGATATAATCAGTTTCATTGTATAGCATTGTAATGCTATATATGTCCCTTTAAAAACGGACAGTCTGACAAGGGGTCCTATACTGCCAAAGAGGTCTATGATAGAAAAGATGCTAAGAACACCTTTTCTAAGTGGTGCCTACATTTACTGGTCATATTTTTAGAAGAGGTTTTATTACAGTACAATTTGTCCACCCAGAAATGAGAAGAAGATGAGAATCTAAGTCTCCTAATGATGGACTCAGTCAAGAGAGTAAAACCAACCATGTGCATAGAGCATAGGACAAGTATGTCTGTATTCTGGCAGGTCTGACTGATACTCCATGCCCTCCTCTGAGTGAGACCCTTTTGACTATAACTTGATTGTGTGACTAACCTCTCTCACCCTCAGTTGTTTTATTTTGGGCTTTCATCTATAAAAAAAGAGCAACGGGAACTAAGCTATTTCCAAGGTCCCTTCCAACTCTGTGATTCTAGGATAAAATTTAAACAGAAGATGTGCACAGAAGCAACCATAAGCACCACCCACCCGTGATCCATCCATTCCAGTATTCTGTCTCTGAGAGTGGCACCAAGGGGCCTGATGAAAGTTAGGCTTGTCTTTCCTAATAGCAATCACAACATCACTTCCCTCCCCTCCCAAAAAAAAAAAAAACACCCTCATCCCCTTCAATTACTCCTTGAATATTTCTCATCCATCAATTATATCTAAAGTTTTTGGAGTTGATTTTTATTTTCAGCTTTTCAGTGACTCATTACCCAGTATGTAAAATAGGACTTTTTTTTAGGTGTCCTAAATTTACCTCTTGCAGTCCCCAAGAGATAAAAATGAACTTATTCCAACATTTCAGAATCTGGTGCACAAGTCAAGGTTTGTGTGTATATGACAGCAGATCCTCAGTGAGTCAGAATTACCAGGATCTTGTCCCCAGGCTCCAAACTTTGATGGATGACCCCCATCTGTGAAAACACTCCAGCAAGCAGCTTGGAGGGCTATCTGATATCCTCCTCTGCAGAGTATAATGTCAGTGTCTTTCCCTCCTGGCCATTAATTCATAGTGGGTACCCTGGCTTAGAAAGTACTCTGAATGTTTCTACAAGAAATGTCTGGTAAAGACTAGGCAGAAAGTAAATATTTGCCAAACTTTGATATGATACAATAGAAAGGTACTAATTTTGGAATCAGAAGACCTAGGTTGAAATCCTGGATGTCTCTGGATGTTTTGCTAGTTCACATATGTCTCATTTGATCCTTGTATGTAGGTGCTATCCTCATTTAACAGATTAGGAAACAGAGGCAAACAGAAGTCTGTGTTTGAAGCTGGATTTAGACACAAGTCTTCCTGACTTTAAGCCTGCCACTCTGTCCATTGTGCCACCTAACTACACCCCCACTATCCATGTGACCTGGAGCAAATCCCTTAGCCTCTCTCTGCCTCACTTTCCCCATCTATAAAATGAAAGGGTTTGACTATATGGCCTTTCTTTCAATTCTAGGTCTATGATACTAATTATATCCATTTTTCTACTTCAAAGTCTTCATCTTTCCAGTATGTCCTTAAATGGTAACTGACAGTTCTTGCCCCTATTCTCCATTCCTTGATCATTTCAGTCACTTTCCTTCAGATAAAAAGCTCTACATAGAAACTCTCTGGGAGACTCATGAAGCAAATCAACAGAGAGATAGGAGGATAGAAACTAAACTCTTAGAAGCTACGATCAAAGGAAGGAGAGGGGCAGCTATGCGAGAGCTGGATCTAATCTAGTTAATGTAGCATCAGCCCCAAGGTAGAAATCTGTTGAGGTACCAAGTCTTTTCTGGGGCTATCCCAAAAATACAATTCTAGGACAATTCAATTTATTAAGTACTTGCTATGTGCAAGATGCCACTCCAGGCACTATGGGAATCCAAAGATGAAATAGGGCAATCTCTGTATTCTGGGAGTTTACTTTCTAGCAAAAAAGGTAAGATATAGATAAATAGAGAGAGAGACAGACAGATAGCTAGACAGACAGACAGACAGACAGACAGACAGACAGACAGACAGACAGACAGATAGATAGATAGATAGATAGATAGATAGATAGATAGATAGATAGATAGATATGTATCTATATGCAGAGATCCATAACCCCCATCTTTGGAAACACTCCAGCTTACAGCTTGGAGGAATACCCAGTCTCCTCCCCTGAAGGAGTATAATGTTTGTGTATCAGGGTCTCTCTCCCTCCTGGCCATTAATTCATAGTGGGTGCCCTGACTTAGAAAGTACTCTGAATGTTTCCACATGAAATATCTGGTAAAGAGTAAGCATTCAATGAATATTATAGATAGATAAATAGATAGATATCTATATATGTATCTATATTCAGAGATCTATAACCATCCATCTATCTATGTTGTTTAGTCATTTTTCAGTCATGTCCAACTCTTTATGACCCCATTCAGGGTTTTTTTGGCAGAGATAGTAGAGTGGTTTGCCATTTCCTTCTCCAGTTCATTTTATAAATAAAGAAACTGAGGCAAATAGGGTTAAGTTACTTGCCCAAGGTCACACAGCTAGCAAGCATCTAAAGCTGAATTTGAACTCAGAAGGATGTCTTCCTGACTTCAGGCCCAGCACTCTAGCCACTGTGCCACCCACTGGCCCCATTTATCTATACTTACAGACACATTAATGTATGTACATGTATATATGTATGTGTATGAATATGTGTGTATGTATATATACAAAATGAAAAAAATACCCTTCCTGTGTAAATTCTAAGGAAGGAAAGATTATTTCTGATTGGAAATAATGAAGTCTTCATGAAAGAGGTATCTTTTCTGCTAGGAGAGAATTCACCAGAGTTAGAAGGGGATGGTAATGGCATGAGCAGGGTAGGATAGGAGGATGGCATCATGTGATGGGTGGATGACAAACAATTCAGTCTGGCTAGAGCATAAAGTCTGCAGAAGATAGTAAGAGGAGATAAAAATGAAAAACTTAGCAGATATCAGATTGTGGACAGCATTCTGATGCCAGGCCAGATAAATTAAACTTTATTCAGCAGGAAATAGAAAACTAGACTACTTCCGGGCCCATTTCAAAGAATTAGGCTACTATGATGAGCTCAAAATACACACCTCGTCCTACAGCCTCATTCTATAATAAACAGAATCACTCAACTCAAGTTACAGTTCTGATTTAGAACGAAGTGGTCCTTTACCATTTAGGAACGTCCAACCCATTCACCAGTGTGTTTCTACAACAGGTTCTCCAAGATTAAGAAAGGTAGGCAGTGTGGTGTAGTAGAAAGAACTCTAAATTTGTGCATTCCTAGACCCAGGTTTTAGATAAGTGTGAGCAAGAACTTCCCAAAGTCTGTTTTGTCTTCTGTAAAACAGAGGTGAAAGGAAGAGTGCCTTTCCAGAAGGTCTCAAAAGTTCCGATTCTACTAGCACATACCGGCTATGTGACCAACAGCAAATCACTTGATCTCTCAGCATCCCCAGATAATTCTTTAAGTCTTTAAGCTACAGAGGAGTAAGGCTATAAGAGATTTACATCTGTGGAGTGAGTTTTCTACACCATTGAAATCATAAATCCTACCTTCCCCTCCTCTTATTCCCCCCTCAAAAGAATCGGAGATAATTCTTCCAACCACAGTGTTGTAGTAAGAAAATAAAACTTTTCTACTATATCAATCTCTGCTGTTAATATTTTCATGGAAATCTGGTAATATCACAGTGCAGTTAAGAGGTTATCATAATTCATTTGGCTTGTGCCCTATGGTAAAAGTTATTTTCTTGGGACACATCATCACACCCTCATACTCTGGTATTATCTATTATCTATGACCCAATAATCAAATATTTTGCTGAAACACTGCATTTGGGATATTTAGTTCTGCTAGGAATGTAGGGTAGAACAACATGAGTGAGACAGCATGGAATTTAATACGGCAATGGATAGCAGCTCTTTGTCTGAAAGAGCTCCTCTCTGTGTTTAAATCTCTAGATGCTGGAGAGCAGTATGATGACCCGTCAAGCCCTGACTGATGCACTAACTAGAGGGTATTCATAAACTTTTTGTTTGCCTATAGTTGACATCTCCTTGAATCCTATTATTATTAGGCAGGGGCTGCATAGCACTCCATGTTTCTAAAGGACTTAACTATAATTAGTTAAATTTTTAAAATGCAAATGGAAAATAATTTTGAATTTTCCTTCTTTTCCCTGTGTTGAATTTTGGGTCTTATAAAAATGGAAGGGAATAGGCACTTATATAACATCTACTATGTGCCTAGCACTGTACGAAGTACCTTTACAAATATTACCTCATTTGACTGAACCAGTCTGATCAAGGCTTTGGGGGGCCATCATTAGGCCAGATATTAATTGTTCTAATTATGATATTCACACAATGATCTGAACACAATTAAGAGAGTCTAAGAGTAATCAGATCAGCTGTGTTGTGATACAATTTTTGCAAGAATAATAAATGGCATAGCCTTAGAAGCAGGTAAGTTAAAAAAAAGTTTTAAAAAATTGTGTTCAGATATTTGAGTCATGTCTGACTCTTTGTGACATCATTTGGGATTTTCTTGGCAAAGATATTAGAGTGATTTGTCATTTCCTTATCCAGCTTATTTTACAGATGAGGAAACTGAAGCAAACAGTTACTTGCCCAGGATCACACAGCTAGTTGGTGTCTGAGGGCAGATTTGAACTCTGGAAGATGAATCTTCCTGACTCCAGGCCCAGCGCTCCATACACTGCACCACATAGTTTCCCACTGCTAGGTCATAGTAGCTGATATTTATATGGTGGTTTAAAATTCACAATCAAAATTTACATCTCATATGATCATCAAAACAACCCAGAGAAGTAGGCACAACTGCTACTATTACTCCAATTTTAAAAATGAGAAAACTGAGTTTCAGAGCAACTGAGTAATTTGTCATTAAGCAGCTTTTATTAAAATCAAAGTTTGGAGTCAAACCCTGGTCTTCCTAATTCTATCCACTGTGCCATCAGAACTCTCAAAGAGAGGGTAAAGGAAGGGAAGAGGTACTTGTTAAGTCCCTACTATTGTGTCAGGAACCATACAAATATTATTTTATTTTATTTTCATAACAACCCCCAGAGGTAGGTGTTACAATTATCCTCATTCTTCTGTTGAGGAAACTGAGGCAGACAGAGGTGAAGTGACTTTTCTAGGATCTCACAGCTAGGAAATGTATATTTGAGGTCATATTTGAGCTCAAGGCTTCCTGACTTCAGATCCAGTGCTCTGTGCACTATGGTACCTCCTCAGTACCTCAAGGGCAGGTATTATCATCACTATGATTGAGATAACCAGAGAAACCCTGAGTCACAAAGCACATACAAGAAAGGGCCAGGATTCAATGCCAGGTCTTCTAACTTAGTATAATAAAGGGGAAAGTCCAGAGGATTTGGAGACTCCCAGGGTTCAAATCCCAGCTCTGAATTTGACAACGTAAAGCTGTTCAAATCATTTCTTTTCCTAGACCTCACTTTTGCCATCTGAAAAATGAGAGTTGGACCAGATTATCTATAAGGTCTCTTTCAGCTCTAAATCTATGACTCTAAGATCAAGGTTTTTCTCCCAGACAAAACCGCCTAGCATGGGGTTTACATGATGTACTAGTGATATGCATGACCAGACCAGTGAGGGAGAGTGAGAATAGCCCCTGGCAACCCACAAAGACCCCAGTTGTGCTAAGCAGATGGTGAATTAACTCCAAATCCATAAATATGTGGAGGGAAAATACCTTCAGGGTAAATAAGGACAATCTTAGCATGTCCTCTACCTCAATGAGAACTCTTAGGTGAAGTTCTGCCCTACTAGGGAACAGGAGAGAAAAATCTGTCCCCTCTGCTGGAGGCTGCCATACATGGGTTGCTGATCTTGCAGACAGCCTGGGGCAAAGGAAGCCAGCCTCCAATGCATCCCAGGCTAACTTTGGAGATGCAGCCTCCTGGGAGTCCAGCGTTGATTCTATTAGACTGTGCATTGTATTCTAAAACAGGGAAACTCAGGATAATAAATTGCAAGTAAACTTTTGTTTCAACAGTGCTGAAAGACACTGTCACTGTCTGAATGTGAAAATGAGAGTGGAGTTCAAATCCATGCCTATTCTTGCACCTGAGGTAAATTGAGCAGAGGAATGAGACCTTCCTCTGCTTTCTTTCCTCATTTCCTCCAAAGGAATCATGAAATTGCTTGCAGAATTTCAAGCACTATATTACTGACTCTGTTCCAATGCCTTAAGCAACTATTTGAAACTCCTAGATCACTGGCAAATTGCTGGTGATGCAGCCAGAAAAGTTAAAAGTGTCTTTGGTTCCTTGAGAAGAGATATGGAAAAGACTGCACATGTCTAAACTATATTAAATTGCTTACCTTCTCAAGGAGGGATGGGGGGAAGTAGAGAGAGAATTTGGAATTCTTTTTAAATGAACGTTTAAACTTTTTACATGTAATTGAGAGAAAACTTTTCAGAAAAGAAGAAATATGAAATACAAAGAGAGAAAGATACTGGGTAAGGGTTAGATAAATCTATAGTAGAATTAATCTAAGAAAAAATAAGAAATGAAAATAATAGACCTCATTGTCAATAAATCACCACTAGTTCTTAGAGTCAGGAATTCTGATCTTTTATGCAGAACCATAACCAAGGTAGGGTGACAGGAACTTTGATGAGGACATCAAAATTTAGAGGACCTTGACAGTATTTACACTTCAAAAGCACAGAAGCAACTGAGTTTAGCACCTAAGTTAGCATAAATTGTGTGTGTGTGTGTGTATACACACGCACATTTATTTATGTATTTATTTTTATGAACATTTAAAAATTTATAATTATATATTTATACATATGTAATATAACAAAATATTATTTTAAAATCATAAATATATATGCTTATATATATATGTATGTATGTATGTTTGTTAAAACAGGAAATAACTAGGTGATATCCTCCCTTTCCACCGCCACCTCAGTGGTCTCACTCAGTTTGAGTTCATCCTTGGCCAGGGCACCATCATCAACATTCCCCCAAATTATAGCTGCCTTCTCAAAAGAGACATGCAGTGCAGTGGCTCAGAGTTTCTGTCTTCCATAAAGGGGCAATTTCCCAGGGTCTCTCCCTGCCCATTAGCAGTTACCCAACTGAATTTGTCTTTTAAAAAAAGTTTCTTTGGTTCAAATGATCTTAGGATCATGAATTTAGAGCTGAAAGGAACTTGAGAAGCCTTTTTTGGTCTACTCTCTTCATTCTACAAATGAAGAAACAAAGACCCCACAAAGTGAAGTGACTCTAGGGTCACATGAGTAGCAACTCTGAGAGGCAGAATTTGAAGTCAGATCTGTATATGTTGTATAAATCTTGCCCCAGGTACCAGAGTTGCTATTTATACCTCGATCCCTATGTGACTTCTGGTAAACCCAATCTGTCATCAGCTAGAGGTTATTTCTGAGGCCATTTTTCCTACAACCATGAAAACAGCAGATTGTGATGCTCTTTTCCCTGGGACTTCTCCCTGTCTTTGAAATGAGGTGGACATAATGGATGGTTTCCTAGGTGATGTGATAAATCACCCTTCTGATACATGTTGAAGAAACAAAGTCAGCCTTACAAACTTTTAATGAGGGCATTAGAGGACTGATATAGTCTCTCTTTTTTTCTTTGGTGAAGTTTGCACAGTGAATTCAAGTTTTTCTGTTCTGTCAGGTATTTCTGCTGTATAAATCATAAATTATGCTTTCACAATTCGTATTTCTTTCTTAAACAATCTGAGAATGTCATGCTGTGGCTCCTCTTAGGGATCTACAGGATCCTCTGCCTCATCAGGTATTAATTTGTTTTCTTTGGTCTTGCAATATTTATTCATAGATGTCTGGACTTGTTTAGACAATCTGGGAGGCATATTCTCTTCTGTTATCCATTATTTTCCCTGTTGGTATATCTGCTCATGCTTAATGTCTTAAACTGAGTTTTTTCCCTGTGGAGATCTTTGGTATTTTCAATTTTCTTTTCCTTGTTCATTTTCTGACTCCTTCTTTGATGTCAGTTTCCCTGGGAACAGGACTTCAATATTGTCTCAACATCCTCCCATAGTGGGCAATTCATATTTCATTAACCTTGGTCTATGCCCCAAGTGACTTCTAGCGGGGACAGCTGGATGGCTATATGGACAGTCATAGCTGGATGTCAGTCCCCTTTGCTTCAGGCTTGGTGGAGCTACACACCTACTGGCATACTGCCCGAGTGCCTTTTGTTCCTTGACTCGCCAGCAGAGCACTGTCACACTGCCTTCTCTGCCTTTTGGTTTTCATTTGCGTGGAGAGAGGGTGGAGCAGAGTTGCATTCTATTGCAAGATTGGTTTGTGTAGCCCTGCAAGTGCATGGTGGCTTGTGGGGGAAGGGAGACTGAGAGACTACATTAGTTCTCTCTGATGTTAGCTCATTGGGTTGTTATTTCATTAAGCATTAAGTTTCTTGGTGTCTGGGTTCAGAGATAACTAAAATTATATTTATATCTAACTAAATTTTATAAATTTTATAGAATTTATATCTCAAATCTAAATGCTATTTTGGAGAGATGTGACAGGTTGTGAGAGAAAATGTCTAGTCCTCTATCTTATTGATCACACAACCCTGAGAAAACTAGACATTTTAAATATACCAATACAACATACAGCCGGGGAAAGATAGGGGATTCAATGGAAAGAGAGCTCAATCTCAGTTCAAATCCCAGTACAGTTATTTTTTATCTAAATGACCTTGGGAAAATCATTTAATCTCTCTAGGCCTCACTTTTTCTATCTATGAATTGAGGTGGGATGTCATATGGCTCTATGGCTACACATCTCACAAAACCTTCATTGGAAATTCAGCTATGACTTGACTATTACCTGCATTTATTCCAGGGAGAAAGGAGTGGGGAGAGTGGGCACTTGGAAAAGGAATTTCCCCAAGGAAATTATTGGATGGGAAAAGGCTTTGGGCCTTGAAAAAGATAGAAAATAGATTTAGCATAGTAACCAAAAGTAGATGTTAACCACAAAAAGTAAGGGGGAAATGGAGGCAACTCCAATAAATTAGTTTGAAATAGCTTTCACCTGAGGAGTTCAGTGGTCTGAGAAACCTCTTTATATCAGTAAGAATGTTTGTTCTCATTCAGCCAGTGGAGAAATGGAAGCACAAAGGGGTTATCTCTTTCCCAAGGTGACATTATGAGTCACCATTAAAAATAGAATCCAATTCTCTGTCCCCCTAGAAATGCTGAAACTGAAAGGATCTGTTTCATGGCCTGCTTGGCCTTCCACCTGATTCTGCTTGGGCTCATTGCCCAAGCTGCACACCCACACATCCAGCACCCAGAGTCCAGTCACTCATTAGGCTATGCTAACATTGACCTATTTTTTTTATTAGACTCTTGTTTAGGGAGAAAACTGATCTGCCTCTCTCTAGGAAATGGTGATAACATTTGTCCCTTTCACTGGTATTCCTCTTTCTTGGATCTAAACACATCCAGGCAAATGAACAAACTTATTCTCAAAAGCATCCACCCACAAAGACCTTGAGACCTGCCTGGATACAGATTAGCTCCATCCAAAGTAGAAGAACATGAGATGGAGAAGGGCAAGAGATCTGCTCAAATAGGGAGTCAGTGAATACTAAGGTTCAGGGATGCCAAAAGAGCTAATGATTACACCATCAGCCACCTCAGCATGACCCACTGGAGGGCAGGGTTTCTATCCTCCATGGTTGGAAAGAGCACATTATTTTCTAGAAAAATATGCATCAACTTGCTCTGATAAGTATAAGCAAAACATCTTCCTCCAAGGAACAGCAGTGGCGTATAAAAGTAGTGTCGGGGGGGAGAGGGTGGTGGGGCGAGTCCTGGCATCCAGAATTCACAAGTTCTTGTTCTATAATACTTGGCCTTGGTGATCTTGAACAAATACCTGTTTTACCTATACAAGGCCTGGACAACCTGTGGCCCACGGGCACACCAAAGGATTTTAGGTAGCCCTTTAAAAGCATAGAGGATAATTTCCTCTACATTTTTCATAGGCCTCCTGAAATTCCTTAGCAGACCACAAGTTGTTGTGACCTATACCAATACCTGTTTTAACAAATATAAAACGGAAATAGATGCCAAATAGCTTAATAGAAAGGAGCATCCAGGTCATACAAAGTGGACTCTGGAAGTCTTCTCTTCCTGAGTTTAACTCTGACCTCAAACACTTACTAGCTGTGTGAGCCTGGGTAAATCGCTTAACCCTGTTTGCCTCAGTTTCATCATCTGTAAAATGAGCTGGAGAAGGAAATGGCAAACCACTCCAGTATCTTCACCAAGAAAACTCCAGATGGAGTCACAAAGGGTCAGATACAACTGAAAACAACTGAGCACACATAGCATAATGGCAAGCCAGTTGGCTTTGGGGCAGGAAGATTTAGGTTCCAGTCTTGCCTCTGACACAATAGTGGCTTGGTAACACTGAGCAGGTCACTTAAACTTGTCTGTGATTAAAACTGGTGGTGTCAAACTCAAATAGAAACAGAGGTCACTACTCCATAGGTAAAGCATATTGACATATCTGATGTCAGTTTCCCTGGGAACAGGACTTCAATGTTGTCTCGACATCCTCCCATATTGAGCAATTCATATTTCATTAATCTTGGTCTATGCCCCAAGTGACTTCTAGATCTGGATTTTTTAATGTAATGTTACCTATACTTTGCTATATTTTTTGTTAAATATTTCCCAAATACATTTTAATCTGCTTCAGGTAACACTCAAGAATTCCGCTTCATGTTTGGCAACCCTGCTCTGGACAAGTCTCTTAAGACCAGGAGGTGCTGACCTGTAATGGTAGAGGAATTTTCCTCATTTGCAAGTTTCTGATAACAATGAAACCATAGTTTTATAAATATATATATATATATATATAATACAATATAATCAAATGAAAATGTAATATATGTAAGATATATATTATAATATTCTATCATTTAGTGACTTCACAGATGATGTTTCAAAAGACTCATATCCTGACTTACTTTGATAGGATCTCATATGAGGTACTCCAAACAAAGGTAAAGATCACAGTTCTCATCTTCTATATCTCTCCTCTGTGTCCTTCCACAGGAGGTCCAAGCAACATACTGAAAACCTTCCATGAAACTTCTTGCAGATACTAGTGGAGAATCAGTTTTCATTTGTTAGCACTATGTTTCATAATGTTTGGGGCCTGCTCTGACTCAGAACTGAAATTAAAAAGCTTACTTAACCATAGAACGAGAAGGATATTCAACAAGGAGGTCATTGATTTGCCTCCACTCAGAAGCATCAACTACTTGGGCTCTCAGTTTTTCATACTGTAGGCAATCAGGAAGCTACAATAAGCTGATCCTTAGCCTCATTGGAATGGTTTTGTTGCTTGTTTAGGGAAAAACTAGTCTGGCTTCATGGCCGGGATTTTCTGCTCTTAGTAGATGTTGCACCTAACCAAATATATCAATCCATTAACAAGCATTATTAAATGCCTGCTCTGGGTCAGGAATGGTGCTGGGCACCAGGGATACAATACTAGGCTTGCCCTCAGGGAACGTGCATTCGGTAAAGAAGACAATTCAACCAATCAATTAATTTAATTAATTAATCAATTAAATAAATTATAAGCAAAATATTAAATCAATTAAACAAATCAATCAATTAAACATTTATTAAGTGCCAACTTTGAGACAGGCACTGTGCTCAGCTATGTCCTATGTATTCTATGTTCATAAGTATATACCAAAAATGCATATAAAAGATGACTTGGGGCAGAGAAGGCCCTAGTAGTTGGATGATCAGGAATGGTGATAATGTCTGAGCTAAATTTTGAAGGCAAGTAAGCAATCTAAAGAGGCAGAAGTGATAAAGGAGTTCATTCTAGGCATAAGAGCCAGCCTTGCAAAGGCAGGGAGATGGGAAATAAAAGATAAGTGTCTAAGTAACAGCATGAAGATCAGTTTGGTTGGACTGAAAGTTGCAGGAAAAAGAGTAATGTATAGTAAGGATGGAAATGTAAATTGGCGGTAGATTGTAAACGGTTTTTGTTTTCAGGGGTTTTGGGGGATATAAACGTAAAGTTTTGTACGCCAACTGTGATTTAGGTTGAAATTCATATTCTCTCTCAAGACTGAAAAAAATGGGATATTTGTAGACATTTAATGAAAAAGTTTAGTTAACAGTAACAGGGAGAAAATATTGCATAAGAATGTAGCATTGGTTCAAACGGACTTCCACATTGGACTGAAATATATGCCCAGTCAGAAAGGTCTAGTTTTAGCCTCTCTCAAGTTCCAAAGTTCATTTTGAGCATATTTACCATGTCAAGAGAGAACTAAGTTTCCAATAAGCAAGTGGCACAATTTACCTTTTTTTAAATAAAATATCAACTAGTGCCCATCTTACAGAATTTACAAAATACTAGGTCACTACAGTTTCATTAGATTTTCCAGAAACTGAAAAAAAATCCATAGATCTTCATGTTTCCAAGTAACGTAGGCACAATTCTGCCCAGAGTTACAGAGATCTGAGTCCTTGGAGGATTTCCTTCTAGGCTATGATTCTCTAACTTAGGGTAAGTAGCTTCTTATAATTGAAAATCTTCATTAGCCAAGGATTCCTAATATTACCTGGAATCTTCACACTTGCATGAAAGATGGGCTTTTAAAGCTGCTACCCTTCAACTACTTGACCTGAACTTGAAGGAAAAATTATTTTAATACCGCAAAATGTGTTGCTTTGAGTGGTTTTTCAAGAACTAAAGTGTTTCTTTATTTTCCAAGCCTGCTGCAATGGTCCTTAGCTTATAGGATGATGTTAGAAGTTCTTTGTAGCCTTGAACTTCAACAGAACAGATCTGACATTAATACATGCATCCAGCCATCTTTAAAAATATTTGTATGCATCACATAGCATGGGGATGAGGGAGAAAGACAGCAATATTAAATGCCAAAACATGAATTAGAGCATTAGAGAGGTTTTGTAAAGATCTGGCTTGGCTTTATCTGGGGAAATGATTTTATGAGATTCTCAAAGAAAAGATGCATGGAGTGTGTCAGTCATTCATCTCCACCTATGCAAACACTTTCCTCCACTTACTGTGGTGTTAAAATGGGTCCACATTGTCCCAGTCAATCTGGATGGCTTCACCATGACCTTTGTTTATTAGTTTTTTTCTTTTTCTTTTCTTTTTGACACTGGATCTCCCTATCTTCAATGAGTCAGTCATCTAACCTCTCCTTGTCTCAGTTTTCTCATCTTTAAAATTATGGAGTTGAAATCAGTGACTACTGTGGTCCCTTCCGGCTCTATACCTAAGACTCCATGACCCTTGACATAACCTCTACTCTATCCAATATCAGAGCTCTTCATCAGGTACCAATAAGTTTATCAACAAGAGTTGATTAAGAATCTACTATGTGCCAGGCACTGTACTAGGTGCTGGGATACACAGAAAAAGGGAAAAAAATAAAGGAAGCAGCCCTTGATCTCAAGAAACTTACTTTCTATTGAGAGAGATAGCATGTAGATAATATAAGTATATAGAGAATAATTATACACAAAATAAATACCAAAAAAAAAAGTACATGAGGTAATTAAATACAACATGGAGAGGGAGGGCACTAGCAGTTGAAAGGATGAAGAAAGGCTCCAAGTAGGAGGTGGTGTTTGAGTTGTGTATTGAAGGAAGTAGGCATTCTTTGAGGTGAAATGTGAAGGGAATGTATTCCCGGCTTCAGGACAGCCAGTACAGCATGAAAAAGACAGATAGAAAACCATGTGTGAGAAAGGAAAAGGACAGTTTGACTGGATCATAGTGCATGGGGAGGGAAGTCATATAAGGTTGGAAAAAAAAGAAGTTGGAGCCAAATTGTGAAAGGCTTTAAAATCAAACAGGAAAATTTACATTTTCTCCTAGGGCAATAGGGAGCCATTGGAGTTTATTGAATAGGGAAGTAATGTGGTCCTATCTATGCTTATGAAAAAAATCTCTTTAGCAGTTGTATAGATTGTGGAAGATGTGTTGTACTGAATGTGGGAGAGCCAAGGCAAGGAAACCAATTAGGAGATTATTGCAATAGTGGGTGAAAGGTAACCAGATCCTGAACTACAGAGGTTGTTATTATGTGAGTAGAGAAAAAGGAACAAATATGAGGGAAGTAGAGGTGGAAAGAACTAGGGTTGGTAACTGATTAACTATGGGGGATAAGAGAGTGAGAAATTGAAAATAACATCAAGGACACAAATCTGAGACTCTAGAAGAATTGTGGTACTCTCAACAAGGAATGGGGCATTGGAAAAAGATGAGAAACTTATTTTGGTGATGATGAGTTTGAAATGTTTCTGATACATCTGTTTTGAAATGTCCAATAAGCACTTGGTGATTCAGGACCAAAGTACAGGAAAGAGACTGGGGCTAGATCGATAGATGGATAGACAGATAGACAGACAGATGATAGATGAAAGAGGAAGAGAGAGAGAGAGAGAGAGAGAGAGAGAGAGAGAAACAGAGAGAGAGAGAGAGAGAGAGAGAGATGGATAGATGGATGGATGGATGGATGGATGGATGGGGGAGGGAGGGGGGAGAGGGGGAGAGAGAGAGAGAGAGAGAGAGAGAGAGAGAGAGAGAGAGAGAGAGAGAGAGAGAGAGAGAGAGAGAGAGAGAGAGAGAGAGGAGTTACCTGGAACGGAATGATGGATTGGTGCAGCTCCTTCCCCCTTCTAAAAGACCCAGTGCTAAAGCATAGGGGAGCATGATATAGTGAGCAGAAAGATTTGGTCTATATATCAAAAAACCTGGATCTGCATCCTAGTTCTTACTCTTACTTGCAGTGTGATCCTAGGCAAATCTCTTCAATTTTCTCATTTGGGGATTAGCATACACCAGAACCATTATTGTTAAAAGCAAAATGCTACATATAAACATGGACCATTATTACTATAACAGGTCCCTCCCTGTTACAATGCTTGCTTTCTAGTTATAAGCATTAATACTCACTGTTGTACAGTAGAAAGAGGAACCTGGCTCTGGAGCTACATGATCCAATTGTACATTTCTCACCTCCAGTTTTATTACCTGTATGATCTTGGGCAAATTACTTAACTTTCCTGGTTCTCAGTTTCCTCATATGGAAAAAGGTTGAACTAAATCAGAGGTGTTAAACACATGGCCAATGCATGCAGTCCATAACATTCTCAAGTGCAGCCTGAACCATATTAAAATGTAATTAGGAAACACTTAACAAAACAAAAATATAATAAAACATAGATTGGGTTAATACATTCAATATGTGCCTTTATTGTTCAGTCATGTTTGACTCCTCATGACCCTATTTGGGGTTTTATTGACAAAGATACTGGAGTGATTTGCCATTTCCTTCTCCCGCTCATTTTATAGATGATAAAACTGAGGCAAGCAGGATCAAGTGACTTGCCCAAGGTCACCCAGCTACTGAATATCTGAGACCAGATTTAAACTCAGGAAGATGCCTTCCTGACTTCAGCTCATTTTACAGATTAGGAACAGAGGTTAAGTGACTTGCTCAGGATCACACAGCCAGTAAATGTTCGAGGCCAGGTTTGAACTCAGGCAGATGAGTCTTCCTGACTCCAAACTACCAATTTCTGACCAAAAGAAAATCAATTAATTTACAAAAATCTTCACATCTATGGTGGCAACTTCTGCACATAGTATGTAATGCTGGATCCAAAGTCAAGAAGGCCTCGGTTCAAACCTTACCTCTTGTAATTACTAGCTGTATTATCATATACAAATCACTTAACCTCTCTCATCTTCAATTTCCTCATCTGTAAAGTGATGAGCAGTATCTACTTCATAGAGTTGTGGTAGGGTAGAGAAATTATATCCATATATATCCATATACATACACATATACGTGCTGTTATATCTATTATGTACAATATTATATATGCCATATATATGTATATGTATATATGCTATCTATACTCACACTCACACATACATATAGCAATTGGTAAAAACTTCAAGCCTATTTAAATTTCATTGTTTTTATTGTTAAGGATAGAGACTACACCTATAATTTCATTAGCTTGAGACTCCTTCTACAAGTGTATGCAGCCACTTTCTCTTAAATTTATAGTCATAAAAAATTCAAAGCAGAATTAAGAGCTTATCCAGGGTCACAGAGCCAGTATGACTTACAGGCAGGACTCCAACCCCAATCTCTCTAACTCTTTATCCACTACCCCCATGCCTCTTATTATTGCTATTATTATGCAAATTAAATTAGCAAGTATAAATTCTAATGACAGCTCCTTTTTTTTCCACCCTGGGGAGGGGATTGGAGAAACTCTGGCCTTAGTTCTCTTTTCTGTTCCCTTTGCATTCCACCTTGCCCACCTGTTCTAACTTTGGTCAGTCTGCATTTCTCCTATAGCATAAACACTGGCTGGCATTTACACAGATGTAGGCAATGACACCCTTCAGGGACATACAGCCCATCATCTGCACAGGTGCCATTTGAGCAAGCAAGCAGAAGCTGTGCGCAGTAAGTGTCTAGAGACAGATTGGTAAACTGGTTTTCTGCCTTTGCCATAGATCAATTGAGTTCCCAGCATGTACCAACAAAATCCAGCCCAGAGGGCAATGCCCCTTATTGTCCCTGGGACTCTTCATACTATTCTCTCTTGTCAAGTCTCCTTCTCTAAGAAGTGTCTCTGCAGTTGGAACAGCATGTCTCTGTCTGGAAAATGAGAAGTCAGACTTCTCACAGCCAAGTAAGGTTACCAAGTGAATGAGATGCAAAGGTCTCAGAGAGACTCATAAGGCTCTTTTTGTAGAAAGTGACTCTTGCTTCTTGATGCTTGGTTGTGCAAACTAGCATAACTATTAGTTTCCAAAAAAGGACCCAGCCCTCTGGGTGTAATCAACTCCTAGAATTACAGACAGTTGTAGAAAAATACGATTCCAGATTCTGGTAAGAGATATACCTAGAATGTATGCCCACTTCAGGAGCAAGACAGCAAAACCAACTTTTGACCTTCCAGGTGTTTCCATTTCCATCTCACCAGATCATTTCTGTCCTGACATGTTAATTTGGCTTCATTTAATTTTTTTTTTCAAAACTGGCTTCCCAAATTCCTTGGCAGGATTGTCACTGGTTATTTGAGGATTAGGAAAAGTGGAGTAAAGTAGGGGACAAGGAGATCTGGGGACCTGTATTGCCAAAGCAATATTCATAGCACTGGTGGTAACTATGAATATGCTGGCGTAGTTCTGAATGGCAAAGTATAACAGACTCTGAAAAAGAAAATCATTGATTCAAACACCAGAAAGCCAAATCTGTCATAGTAACCAAGAAGTCAAAACATATTAGCTCTGCAGGGGACAGTCATTCCCAAGTCTCCCCCTGCCCCACTCCTACCAGGGCCTTCCCACAAACAAACACTCACAAGACTACGTGCCTGCCTGTGACCTCTTTCCCCCACACTAACTGTTCTCACCAATTTCCTCCCAGTTTGGCTCCACCCTTCCTGTTCCACCCCTTGAACAAGCTCCTCCCTTGTCTTAGGCTTCCACCTGTTTTAAACAGGTCACACGGGCCTATTAATGAATAGGAAAGATCTTCCCATTTAAATTACCATTACAGGGCCCACTCACAAAGGCCCAGACTCCCTGGTCTTATCAAGGTTCCCAGGCTGCTAAGAGTCAAAAGGTGCAAAATGCAACAGAAAGATGGGGAGGGAGTTGAGCTTCTCCATGTACTGAGCTATTCTATATCTTCTACCGTTGTTGGTCAGTCATTTTCAGTTGTATTCAACTCTTCATGACCTCATTTGGGGTTTTCTTGGCAGATATTCCTTCTCTAGCTCATTTTACAGATGAGGAAACTGAGGCAAACAGGGCTAAGTGATATGCTCAGGATCACACAGCTATTAAGTGTCGGAGGCCAGATTTGAAGTCGGAAAAAGGAGTCTTCCTGGGCTCCAGACCCAGCACTGCACCTACTACACCACTTTACTGCCTGGGACAAAGTCTTTAGGATCAGCTATATAGGCGTGGGATCATGGTGTTGTGGAAAGAATATTGGAGTTCAAACCTCAGCTTTGGCCATTTGCTGTCTGTGTGATCATGCAAGATACTTGGTTTCTTGGAGGTTTAATTTCCTCATGTGTACATATGAAGGGACTGGAGTGGAGGACTTCTAAGGCACCTTCCAGCTTATTCTGTAATCTTGACCTAAATTCACTTAGTTACAAATTCACTCTACTAAAAATGACTTTTTCCCACTCTATTTTACTATCTAATGACTGATATTTCACTATATACCTTATAAAATCAAACTGACTACATAGGTAAAATGTAAAATAACTTTCTGGCATCTCTTTTCTACTCCCCAGTTAATAAAGGATAAACTACACCACTCTAAGACCAAAACATCAGAGACTTTGTACTACTCATAAATGTCTGCTTTCTTAGAATCAGGCCTTTCCATGGCAACCTGGGTGGTAGAAGTGAGGGCTGCTGAGCTTGAGTCACTGAAGAAAGATACATGTAATCAACTGGGACACACACACACAAAAATCATTATTAACTAATTTAGTAGTTTTATTTGCCCACTGTTTAATAGCCATAGGATGTGCATAAAAAGCAGGGTCAGTCCCATTCCCAACCAGAAATGGAGAGAGAATAAACTGTAAAGGAATGATACTTACTGTGGAGAGGTGAGTCAATTTATCAGTGGGCACAGGAAGGCAGCAGCTGCTGCCAATAGCGCTAATGAGGACACCAGCCTTCTTCCCTCTCTGTGGCTTTCTGTTAGTAACTTAGAAAAGCAGGGAAATCCAGCAACCCTGAGCTATTGTTTAGCCAGGTACATCGTACTGCATTGCAGAGCAGTGAAAATTAGAGAGGAGGAGAGTAAGAAAGCTAGATAAGCTGCCTCAACATGACAGAACAGTACAGCTCTGAGGGTCTAGTCTGTTGGGTCCTCAGTGTCTTCCCCTGTATTACTTTGCCCCCCGCGCCATGTTATACATGTCCTGGGGTAGGCTGAGGCATCTCCAGTCATCTTGATCTATATCTTACCACTGGACCCAGAAAGCTCGGGAGAAGAAAGTGAGGCGGACAGCTTTGTACAGCCCTCCTCACTTAAATCCAATTCACTTTCAAGTCATGGCATCACCTTCCTGATGTCATGGTCCTCATGGAGAATGAAAGACAAGCAGTAACAACCCTGAGGATGTATTATGTACCAGACTGTACTGTGAGTTACCTGAGGTCTTCAGGGCAAAAAACAGTAGAGGACTTTACAATGTGTCCCCACTCCAGCACACAGAGTCTTTGACAACACCTTCTGAGCCCTTTTCTATTCCTTTGAGAATATCTGTATCAGAAGTCTTAGATCCTGACATCAGATAGAGGAGTCTCTTTTCATTCAGGGAGCCTTGGGAACTACACTGGACACTGATAAATTCACCACCATAAAGTCTAAAGTAAGGAGCACATCAATAAATTCCTTGAAGGTCTGAATTCCAGGACAAAGACTCTTTGGAGTCTTTGCTGAGAGATCCCATCCCTACAAATAAACCTTAAGAAAGCAGTTTCTTAGAAGGCAGAAATAACTTTCAGCTTTGCCAAACCAAATTCATCAGCTGTAAATAATAGGACTTAGCCCAGCAAATTACCCAGACAGAATGGTCAATGACTTCAGAAATGAGAACAAGCGAGAAGGAGGATAAATAAAGAAAAAGTAAAACAATAAAGAAACAACGAGGCCTGGCTGTACATGGAACTAGAAAACCTCAAGATGTCTCCCTTTGCTCACTATTTTAACTTGCTGTATGGGTCCCTATAATGTTTGATAATAAAGTTCTTGAAAACACTCACATGGGGGGTTGTGCCATTTCTAAGGAGCCAATAAAGAGACAAAAGGACAGACTTGGACAAGGAAAAGGAATCTCTCCTGCAGGCTAAGGTAAAGGAACCTAGGTGTACAAAGGAGAGGAGGTGGCAGAAAGAAAGTAAAAGGGGACACTATGAAGCTAAGTCCTAGGGCTTATGTCCCAACCTGGCACTTTGAAATGGCACTCTAACAACTCTGCCAATACTACATCAATCATTCATTCATTCCATTAATATTTATCAGACGTCTACCACGTACCAAGGCACCGTACTAAGCACTGGAGATACAAAAAGAGCAAAAGATAGTTCCTGCCCTCAAGGAGATGGGGGAAGATTTATAATTTATCATCATCATGATTAAAGAATAGTTATATAATCTAATTGTAATTGTCACATTGTTTATTTTACTCCTTTTTCTTTTCCATCCATCACATCACATCTGTTTACAAGCCTTACAACCAGTATTTCTTCTTATTTCTGCAGATTCGAAATGTGGCTGCCAATCTCTGTGTAGACAGCAAACATGGTGCCACGGGGACTGAGCTGAGGCTGGACATCTGTGTGAAGGATGGCTCTGAAAGGACGTGGTCCCATGAACAGGTACTTCACACCCACAAGAGAAAGAGAGAGAGAGACAGAGACAGAGACAGACAGACAGAGACAGAGAGAAGGAGAGAGAGCATAACTGAGGCACAATGGGAAAAGCCTTGATGAAAGGACAGAGACAGAAGACCTGAGCCTTAATCCTAATCCATAACCCTTAAACATGTCTAGTTTTGTTATTCTAGGCAGATCGCTTTATCTATCTGTGTCAGTTTCCTCATACAGAATGGGGATAATATAATAATAAAAGCTGACATTCAGGATAGTTGGTCCAACCATTTCATTTTTTACAAATAGGGAAATTGAGGCTTAGAGATGATATATGTAAAAGCGCTTTTAAAAGGATAGATGCTTTAAAAGAAAACATGATTTCAAAAGGTCATGGACATTGCTTATTGATATATTTGATGATTAAGTTCATAATTTTAAAATGTAAGTCTAAGGTGCTCTATAAACACAAAAATGATAACCAAAATTTCTATCCCCTTTCTAGATTCTACATGTTGGTTAACAAAATCCAGATAAGCCTTTAAGGGTTTTGTTTTTTTGGGTTTTTTTTAATAGCTTTTACAAACATCTCTGGTGTGATAGGAGTTGAGTCTGAGTCAAATTCAACTCATCAAATATATACTAAATACGTGAAGGACCTGTGAGAACAAGGGATGCAAAGGGAAAAAATTAAATTCATTCCCTACTCTATGAGCACTCATATTAAACAGAGAAGGCCAGGAGGAAGTGTAAGAAGGACAGGTAGGCATTAGTGAGATGATAGTCTCCCTCACGTGACTTTCTAGCATTCCTTTATAGGGGGTGGGGGGAGAGAAGATGTTGAAGGAGAGAGGTTTTAGCCACATCCCTACCATTTTCCACTGGATTGTTATTGCCATGAACTCATACAAGCAATTATTTGACTCTTGACTAGTTCCTGGATTAGATAACCCCATAAATTCAGGTTTGAACTGCAATAGCATCCTGTTTCACTTCTGGAACATACCCTCATTTCCCAGAAGAGTTCTCTCCAGAGGTCTTGTTAACTGCCCCAATCATCATATTCATCTCTCCTATAGGGAAGGGATACGTCATAAACTCTCTCCTTAAATTCTCTTAACATTGAACTGTGAGTGGCTGACCCCTTCCTTCACTGTCACAGCCAACTTTAAATTTTACTTAAGTAATCAGCTGGGTAAGACAACAGCTTGAGGCCATACAGCTGGAGAAGAGGAATATTTCATCCCTATTTATTGTTGCTTTGAAAAAAAAATCAGTTCTGGGTGAAAGTAATTGCATGGACATCTCTTGAAGATGAGTAGTTTGAAGGATAGACATGGCATTCTCAAGGCAGCACACGCTGCCACATTTTCTGTTTGGGGAAAAAGCCAATTTATCTCCAACTTTTTTACAAAGGCCTGGTTAATGCCATTGTTGTACTGGGATGGAAGGGTAATGCAACTGGTTAGTGCAACTGTGGTTGCTAAGTGAGCTAAGTATTGGTCTATCATGTCACCCAAGTATCAGCTGGTGGTACCAAGGATATTTAGCCTGGCAAAGAAAGAGCTCAAGCAGTACATAAGTGTCTTCAAGTATATGAAAGACTTTCCTGTAGAAGAGGAATTGGAATTTCATTCTCTATGGCCCAGGAACCAGGAGCCGCAGGTGGGAACTGCCAAAGGGCAAATCCAGGCTTGATGTAAGGAAAAGCTTCCTCACTAGCAGAGCTATTCCAAAGTGGAATATGCTGCTGAGCACCACATTTTGTTTTGTATTCAAGAAGATATGTTACTCTAGGAATCTCTTTGGGGATGGGTTGAATTAAATGGCGGTTGTAATCCTGTCCAGCTCTCAAATTCAGTCCTTTTGTCACTTCACTCTAAGGTCCTATTTTCTCCAGGTAAGTTGTTGCACAAGATGAACCCAAAGAATCCTTCCAGCTCTAAATCTATGGTCCCACAAAGTTATGAAGGCTTTTAGGAAACCAGCATTCTCATAAGGTGCTGGCTGGCCTTATTCACAATGAAGTCAAGTCATTTTGTGAGTGAGTGAGGGTGTGTGTGTGTGTGTGTGTGTGTGTGTGTGTGTGTGTGTGCGTGTGTGTGCGTGTGTGTGTGTGTGCGTGTGTGTGTTTGAGAGAGAAAGCTGTGAACTCTTCCTCTGTCTCATCTCTTCTGAACACAAAAATGATATTATCACAGCAGCCAGGGAGCTCTCTCAGACAGGTAAGTTTCATTTGAAGCTAGACTGAGAGATGCGGATTCAAATTTTCCTCTGTTGAGTAACCAATTATCTCCCACATACAAATATCACTCGGTTGCTGAGAACAGAGATAGAGGTTGTTTGCGGGGATCCAAAATACAGGCAAAGTTAACTGTGTGGAAATAACTTTTAAAATCCTATTCAAACACCACCCTTCTGCCTTTTTCATTTTCTCTGGCTGATCTGCAGTTCAATGGACTGTCAGCAGAGGGCAGCACCAGACAGGAGGAAAAAGCCCATTTGAGTAAACCAAGATGCCAAAAGGTTAATGGTTTTTTAACACAGAAATTTCCAGTCCCCCAGAGACCCAGAAGATGGAGCTTTTCGGAGATTAAGCTAGGCTGACAGAAGGGAAAGAATTAATCATATTTGAAATACAGATCGCAGTAAATTGATTCTCAGGTTAAAACAGTACAATCTGTTTTATTTTGCTGTAATGAACTGAAGGTCAGATTCGCTCCTGTGTCCAATACAACCCAGTGTTTTTACATGTGGATTTCAATGGCTAACTAGGACAGGAAGTGTCAGAGCAGGGATTATTTAATTTTCTAATTCAAGGGACAAGAATGTAAGCCCTTTCACAGTGGAAAGGGTGCTTTTCCAAAAGGACAGAAACAAAAGAGAAAAGAAGCGAAATACTTCTGAGAATGGTGGAGATTTGAGGGTCCTTCATTATATCTATTGAGCCATGTGTGTTGTGAAAGACTAGACAGGCTCTAGCCAAGAAAGGAAGGTCTATGATTCTTTCTGCTAGCCTCATCTATTTAGTTCTTTGCTGTGGTATTCATAGGCTAGGATTTTAAAAATTTCCCTTAAAGACCAAAAGAAAGGTTGTAGTGTTTTGTTCATTTTTTTTTTCAAAAAGTCTAATGACACAAAGTACTCTTAGATCTCGAGATAATACTTAGGACCCCCAAGGAACCCTGGTAATAAGGTGGAAGGCATAGAGAGGAGGAACTCTTGGCCTACTTTGTCCATCCTTGTTCTTCAATGAAAGGGAAATAATTGAATTCACTGTCTACTCCTACATGGAAGCTGGGTATTATCCCATCCCAAGAGCTTTAGTGACCATGTTGACATCAAGATAAATCGATCAACATAAACAGTGAAAGAACAACTTACTGTGATAAATGAGTTCAGTCTAACAATGAAATTATCAGATTCAGCATAAGGAGGAATCAACCCCTGGGAAGGCTGTAGTTGCTGGGGACTAGGCATAGTATTTCAAGAAAAGTTGAAGAAAACATTCGTTTTCCATATAAAAAAATAAATATTTCTTAATCCAACTGACAACATTAAAGCAATAGATGTTTCAGCATTGCCAGCATTACCGTATTTAGTATGTTAGAATGTTCCAGAGCAGAATGAAGATACTGCATACGTCCTTGGAGTTAATGAAATGGCAATGAATCACTAGGCTGTTTGGTGTAGTGGAGAGAGGACCTTGGAAGAGCTAAGTTTGAGCCTACCTCTGACACACACTGGATGCTGACCTGGGAAAATCACTTAATCCCTTTGTTGCTCAAGCACCTAACTCTCCAAGACTATAAAGTTTAGAACCAGTGTTGATCTGCTTTGATCTAAGGAGACTGCACACCAAGAGTTCCCTCCAATGATAAAATAAAACATGCATTGCATCCCATCTGAATAATTTGCATCCATTATTGAAAAGTCTGATTTAAAACTGAAGATTATTTGCATAGTCAAACAGTCAGCAAGTAAAGACTGTCTTTTTGATGTGTTTAAAAAGATAGAAAGATAAAGTCTCATCTCACCAAAAAAATATCTATAAATGGGCATCTTAGCAAATCCAGACAAGAAAAGGGTTTCAAGGCTTCCTCCTGTTATTCTTTTGCAGAAATTATTTAGATAAAACTTTGTCTCCTTTTTAAAAAATGAGAAGTCTGATAAGTTATGTTGTGACTCTTTAGAATAGGCTAACTGTCTTTGACATGATAGAGAAACCTAGCTGATGGGATCCTAGAGCTAGAGCTGGAATGGACCTCAAGGGCCACCTCATCCAGCCCCCTATCTTTACAGATGGAGAAACTGAGACCAGAGAGGTTAAGTTACTTGCTCAAGGTCACACAGATAATGTGAGGCAGCTGGGATCCTAAGTTTAGAAAATGTATGATTTCTCTGCTTATGAGTTGTATCTCCATAGTAGAAAGTATGTTCTTAGAAGACCAACTAGTTTTTGTTGTTGTAGTATCCTTAACACCTAGCTTCGCACCTTGAACATAGTAAATGCTTAATAAATGCTCATTGAGTAAATGAGCAAGCAAAACAATTGTTCTGATAAATGGAAAATATATCACCTTGGCAGCCATGAACTACAATTAAGTATGAGGAAAGAGTCAGAGCAATTATAGTTCTCAAACTGGAAGGTCCATCGGAGAACATTTTAGTTCAGATACCCAATTTTTCAGATGTGGAAATTGAAACTCAGAGGAATAGAATGATCTGCCTAAAGTCATATCAGTGGTAAGGTCATTGGTGGAATTTGAACTCAGGTCCTCTGATTCCAGAGTCTGAGTTCATTCATGCCTTCTCAAATACATTTTAAAAGGGAGAGAGAATTTACTAAGTGCTGAGTACCTGACACTTTGTTAGGTTTGTGGATACAAAAATAAGCAAGTGGGCTAGTTTCTGTCCTCAAGGGGCTCCCATGATTGTAGGAGGAAGATGGTGTATAAAACTCTCTGTAGATGGAAGGGAAGGAAAGGCCTTGCTCCAGGCTCACTGATGGCCATCCAAGGTGCTGAATCCAAGGTTTTAGGTAAGGAGCAGGAGGAAGAGGGTGATCTAGAGAGGGAGGTGTGCAGGCAGCATGGTCTAGAAGCAAACATACGTCCTACAGCTTCAAAGGAAAAATGGTTTGGTAGGCTTTAGGACAGCCTCCATCATAGACAATTAAACCTTGCCCCCACCTTGACAGGTGGCTTTCTTAAGTTGTTATGATCACTCAATCCCTTGCCTGGTGGCCAGACTTCCAGTTACCCTGAGTTGAGGCAGTCTGGTCCCCAGATCCACAGGCTGTTGCTGTTTAGTTGTTTTCAGTTCTGCCTGACTTTTCATGACTTTTGGGGTTTTCTTGGCATAGATACTGCCATTTCCTTCTCCAGCTCATTTTACAGATGAGGAAGCTAAGACAAAAAAGGGTTAAGTAAAAAAAAGGGTTTAAGTGACTTGTCCAAGGTCACACATCTGGCAAGTGACTGAGGCCATATGAGTCTTTCTGACTTCAAGTTGGGCATTCTATCCTTTGCCCCTCCAAAAAATGTTATCCCTGTTGTTCCCTGTTAGACCAGATAAGGGATTTCATTAGTCTGTGTATGTTCTTCCTTCGTTTTCGACGAAGACCCTGACATCAGAGAAATGATGACATGACTTGCACTTGACTTTGTTCTGAGTGAGGGAGGGCTGTGCAGGTCACCAGCTTCACTTTCTCCTCCTGAGCCGTCTGGATCCAGTGGCCAGATATTCATCAAGATGACTGGAGAAGGCCCAGGATGTAATAGGAGTCTTTGGCCTATTCAGCTATTCATTTAGAGTGAGGTAAGGCCCATTCAATGAATAGGTCTTTTTAAGAAATAATCAGGGAATGGCCCTGTCAATTAGTAGAAGGGAAATGAAGGAATAAAATCTCCTTCAACCAATGAAGAGGCCCAATTCATCTGCAACTTTGAGTCTTGGGAAGTGACTTTCCCCAGTCACAAATCTAGTATGTTTTAGAGGCAAGACTTGAACCCAGATCCCTGAGACCATCACTTCATCCACTGTGCCATACCACCTTTCATATCCATTTTATAGTTGAGAAAACAAGGTCAAAGACATGAAGTCACTCATCCAAGCTTATCAAGATAGCAATGGGGGTAGAACTCAAACCCAGGTCTTTTCATCAGTGGTCCTTCCACACAACACCATGCATCCAATCCTTGATGGTATCAGGATTCCAGATCTGGTACAAGTACTTCATCATATACAGGCCAAGATCTGTGGACCCAGCATCCCTAAGATTCTCATCTTTGTGGATTTAGCTCCTAGATTTTTCCTCTCTACCTGCCCTCCTGCTGAGATTACTTTCCATTTACTAGGTATTTATCTTGTGCATAAATAGTCATTTACATGTTGTCTCCCCCATTAAATTGTTAGCTTCTTGAAAGTCAGGACTGTATTTTTGCTTTTATTTGTATTCCCAGGGCTCAGCATCATGCCCATCATAGCATAAGAGCTTAATACGTACTTACTGACTGACTTCCTGATTGTCTGGTTTGGACTGTTTCCCATCCTGACCAGCTCTACGTCTGGCTTCCACTCCTACTCATTCTTGTGGATTTGTCATTTCCCAAACCCTCCCAAGCTCCTCACTTATTTCACTTCTCTCCTATGGTTCAGTAACTTGAAATACTTTTTGAAATTCTCAGCCTTGGCTGTAACTAAGCTACCCTCTTTTAATGACTTGCCTCCTACCCTACCTTGGCAGCAGGAAGCCTTGGCCAACAGTACAAAAATTCCACTATTTAATAAAATCTATACAGTGATAAAGGTATACAAATGAGTAAAAACATGACAAAAATCAATTAGGACCAAAGATGCTGCTGTAGCTGCTAGCAGAGGGTTACAGAGACCAGAGCTATAAAGGAACCTAGAGGTCAACTCCTTTATGGTATAGATGCGAATCAAAGAAAGGAAATTATTTTCTCAAAGTCACATAGGTATTGAGCCAGGATTTGGATTCTGACTACAAATCAAATGCACTCTCCAGTATGAAACTAAAGCAGATGTGATGATTGAATACCACAAATCAAGGAACACCAGTTATCTCAGGGGCCTGTTGCAACATGAGTCATGGAAAAGGGAATTCTTTTAATGCAGCAGCAAGAGAAATGGTTTTGTAGAGTCTAGGAAATTTCTCTACTCCAGCAAATAATGTACTGGGTAATATGGCTTATCCTATTAAAATAAATTGACCCAGTTTCACCTAAACTTGAAAAATAAGCAAAATAGTGATTAAAAATATTATTTTGCATATGTTGCACTAAGAGACAGGGAAGACTAACCTATGAAATTTACTCTAAAGACCATTTAGAGATGAAGGTCACATCGTTTTATATGCCTGGAGTTTAAATGGCCTTTATTGCTTAACTAGGACTATAATGTTTTGTATGGGAAAGTGGAAAGGATACTCAACCTGGTCAAAGTCAAAGTCAAGACCTGAGTTCAAATCCTGCCTCTGATTCTCAGTAGCAGTGTAATATTGGGCAAGGCATGTAATGTCTTTAAGCTTAGGTCTCTTTATCTATAAAAAGTGGATAATTATCCTAATACTGCTACCTCATAAGACAGTAGAGAGGGAATCACTTTGTGAGCTTCTAAGTACTATAGAAATGTGAGCTATTGTCAGTGTAATAGCTAGGTGGTGGAGTCAGACTCATCCTCATGAGTTCAAACCTAGCCTCAGATACTTACTAGCTGTATAACCCTGTGTTTATACTTAACCACTTAACCCTGTTTGCCTCAGTTTTCTCATCTATAAAATGAGCTTGAGAAGGAAAGAGCAAACCACTGCAGTATCTTTGCCAAGAAAACCCCAAATGGGTTCACAAAGAGTCAGACGCAACAGGCATAGCAGATAGAATGCTGAGCTTGAAGTCTATAAAACCAGAGTCTGAATCTCACCTCAGCCACTTATAAGCTCTGTGATTGTAGGCAAGTCCTTTATCCTCTCTCAGACTCAGCTAGTTCATTAGTAAAATGAATACTTGTACCATACCCCTCATTGGATAACAATCAAATGAGATATTATACCTAAAGGTCTTTTCAAATACTAAAGTTCTATATTGATATTAGCCCTCAAGGAACTCATACTCTACTGGACTGCCACAGAAGAGTTAGAAAAAGTAAAGAGGGCCCCCCTCCCAAGAGACAGCAAAATAATAAATAAAGAGAATATACCTATATGTGTTATAATTGTATATATGTGTATGTGTGTATATGTATATATATGTATATATGTATATGTATGTATGTATATATATGTGTGTGTGTGTGTGTGTGTGTGTGTGTGTGTGTGTGTGTGTGTGTATGATGAAGCTTTGTGAATCCATGAAGAACACTTGGGTCTAAAAGTCAAGATAAACATATTCTAGACAAGGTCCTTGAAGGGTCTTTTCTCCTACCACCTGGAAGGAATGAACTCTAATCAAGAAATGGTACTATCTCTACTTCCTTTTTTTTTGATGTCCCAGAAAACAGAGTCCACCATCTCCCTTCTGGAAATTCTTTCAAATGTCTCAGCTAAAAAAAGCTTTTATCCTCCCAGTGTCTCTTTTTGTCCTGTCTTCATGGAGATTGCAAATAGCTACTCCCCAACCACCTAGACAATGTCCTTTCTTTGCCTGCAGGCCTGTTTTTAGACCTAGCCCTTCCATTTTTCTTTTTTCAGGCCACTTAACCCCAATTCCTTAGCTCCTCTTCATGCAGACTGTTTGGCCAACCACTTAATCATGTTTTGTTTGTTATCTTTTGGAGTCGTGCCAACTTCCCTACTTTTCTATTTCCTTTGGAGGACCTAAAACTGTCCCTAGCATTATATTAAGGAACTGTGCTAAGAGTATTGTGTGTGCTGTCTCTCACCCCTTAATCCAAAAAAAAAAGCCATGATGCCACATTCCAGTTTTGTATTTACCTCTGGTGCCAGGTTTTTTTTTCCCATTTTACTTGCACAATGACAACCCTTCCTGGTTTTCTTTCCTTTTCTTTTATTTTTTTTAACTGCATTCAGAATGAGATCATCTTAGATTTGGAAAGGTCTCTTAGAGGTCATAGACTCTGGGCTCTAGTGCCATGCTGCACTCCTGTTCGCTGCTGTGTTCCTAACAGATGACTAGCCAGCCTCTGCTTAATATCTCCAGAGACAACAGTCTGCCTCCTGGCATTTCTCCTTAGCACCATTCTTTTATCATTCTCTGCCTTCTGCTCTGACCACAGCTGCCCAAGGTTTTCACCCCTTATAACCACCCACATTGATGCCTGTAATGACTCCTGATTGATCCTCCAGAATGTAGCCTTTACCTCTCCGATCCATTCTCCATAGGCTGCCAAATTTATGTTCCTAAAGCCCATGCCTGACCACCACATTCCCCTGCTCAAGAAGTGATAGTAGATCCCTATTGCCTCTATGGATAAAATACAAACTCATCTGTTTGGCATATGAGTCAAATCCTTCACAACTCAGTTCTAATTCATCTTTCTAGACTTATTCCATAGTACAGGGCATATTACAATCCAGCCAAACTGTCCTGCTTGTCATCCATTCTCCAGTGTCTGTGCCTTTGCCCATACTGTTCTCCATGTATGGAATGCCCTTCCTCCTCACACCAGCCTTTTGGAATCCCTAGTTCCTTTCAAGGATCACCTCAAGTGTTGTCTTCTACATGAAAGCTTTTCTGATTTGTCCCGTCCGGCGGGACTAAGTTATTCGAGGGGGTCGAGGGGAACCCAGCCTGAAAGAGAAACGGGCGAGAAAAGGAGGGAGACCAAGCAGATTTGTCAAGGTCTCAGTTTATCTAGCTCAGGGTACAGCTTATATAGTAATTGAAACAGGGAAGAGGAACAGGGAGGGTCCAGGGCAAGGGTAGTATCTAGTGGTTAATTTCTGGAACTGGGGGGGTCAAGCCCTTTTGTGGTTGCAACATCTGTTGGCAGAGGCGTCTTGTGATACTTGCTTATTGCAGAAAAGAGTTCAGGGCATGGTGACCTCAAGGGTGAGGGGCACAGCACCAAGTGCTGGCTCCCAACATATCCCCCTTTTCTGTTTAGAAATGCAGGTGAAAGGCCTGTCTTAGGCTATGTGGCCTGACTCCATGCCTGGTACCGAAAGTGGGCAGGGCCCCTGTCTTAGGCTATGTGGGTGGTCCCCACCTCCAGCATTTCTGGTAGGTGGACCCACAATAATCCCGTCATTGGGTACCTCTGCAGCCAATGGCATGATTATCCAGGTCATGGGGCCACAATATTCCCGTCATTGGCACAGTCACAGCAAAAGCCCATTATTGATCATAGCGGGGTACAGGGACGCTTTTGAAAAGTTTGATGGTATAATTAGCAGTAACCCTAATATAGTCCCAGGAGGAAGAAGGACCCCAATAAGTGTCACCCGTGGTTTCACAGTCCCAGCTAAGGCAGTAATAATCAGTTATGCCTCCACATTTGGTGTTCAAGGCACGGCTTCTATGAGGGCCGGGGCAAACATAAAAGGGGAGTGTTCTCAACATACTTCTTCGGGATTGTGTACCACACCCACCCCATGGATCAGGGCCCTGCTTTCCGGAGGGGGCCTCCTGTTGATCAGAATATCCCTCCAAGTCCCAATTGGCCGGAGCCCCTATGGCTAGTTTACAAAAATCTGGGTAAAGTGTGGGCCACCAGTCTGTGAGTTTTAACTGCCGAAAGCAATTCTTTGAGTGATTTGAAATGAAGCTTTTGAAATTTCTTGGGAGGGGTGTTTTGTGCAATTTGGGCATCATCTGCATGGTCATCATCATTCTTATTCTCATCCTCACTGGAAGACTCGTCCTGGGAATGAGAATCCGCAGGGGGTTCCTCAGCGGAGGATGAGGGGGAGTCATCGGGGAACAAATTAATGTCAGGAAACATAGAGGCCGTGAAACAAACGCCAGACCAGTTGAGGGGGAGTGCTGTGTATGCCAGATTGCCCCCACAAACAAAAACTTGCCCTAGTGGGGAGTACAGGGGGTCAGAGGTATTCATCCAGGAAGAGCAATTGGGGGGCAGGGAGGACCCAACATCGAGGGTAATAGAGTTATGGGGGGTAATTCCGGCGCAGCAAGGGGAGGGGAGAGCAAAGGGAATGCCGGGCTGAACCTTAAAGTATTTAAAACCAAACCCATTCCAATTCCCAGGAATACCCTTCTATAGACAAGGTGGGAAACCTGCGACTAGTCCTGAAAAGTTAGTGTCTCTGAAAAAGAGTCCCATTATTATCATAGTATAGTCCATCATCTTTAAACATGTGAGAAATATTGCCTTGGATGATAAATTTGGTTATTGTCTCACTCCATGACATCACCCTTAACCATGGTGGATTCCTGACGAACGCCCATCTCTGTTGTTCCTTCGGTGCTGGGTCGATGGACGCAGTGTTCTTGAGTGTCATGATAAGTACGAGAAAAATGAAAGGAGTCATCGTGACCTAGTTGATTAAGCTTCTCCAGAAGTTTTTTCATCTGCCACTGATAGCACCTCCTCACTCCCTGTGACCGCTTCACGTTGGCGGTTGTCCTCTATCACTCTTATTCTTTTCACTGGAACCCAAACTTCTTTATTATCATCTGTTAAAACACAAACATACCCTTTTCCCCACATTAACACTGTATGAGGACCAAATCAATTTTTATTCTCATCGTGCCACATTACTGGCTGCTTTCAGGGCACTTGTTATTGCTGATTCATTCTTTGCAGACTCCTTATTAGGAAATGTTAAGAATTTCATAGCAGCCAATAAGCCATCATTATAGAATTTTAAATAATTTAGAGTATAAACAGCCAAACAGCCAATTGTAATTTATCATCAATTTAGAGTATAAACAGCCAATTGTGAATTTGTCATCAACTCTTGGTCCAACTACCCCTTTTTGTTTGTGCAAGTAGGTGTCCAGGGAGCGATTCGCTCGTTCCACTATAGCTTGACCAGTGGGATTATGGGGGATTCCAGTGACATGTAAAATGGAAAATTCCACCATGAACTGTTCAATGGCTTTACTGACGTAAGCTGGACCATTGTCTGGTTTAATGCTTTTTGGTACTCCATGATTTAGAATGTGACCAACTGTGTGTGATATAAAATATTGTTGTTTTGGCCCTCATTGCCTGTTGAACTTCCATAGTAATCTGTTTAATACTATCTGCCCTATCAGGAGTATAGGCTGACTCTAATCTAGGTATCAATAGTGCTGTATACTTTCTGTCTATGATGATATTGCAAGGTTCTTTCACATATAATAATGCTTGCAATACTGCATATAATTCATTTTGTTGTGTAGAAGTAAATGTTGTTTTAAATTTATGCATCTCCTTTTTAGATGGAATATACATAGATGCCCTAAAATTTTTTTGTTGCATCTGTAAAAACATTAACTCCCTCTACCGGTGAGGAAGAGCATTTGTCGGCCCAAGACCATGGCCACGTGGCAAATTGCTGCCCAAAAGGAATTGGGAGCCCGTGTTGGAAATTCTGATTAATCAATATCTGCCATTCCACAAACTCTTGTATGCAGTTCTCTGTTTGTTGACTTGTATACATAGCATATATTGTGTGAGGTTTCTGTCCTATTAACATCCTTACTCTCTTCACTGCCTTATGTATGACTTGGGCTACCAGCACAGCATAAAGCACACAAGCTCTGTTCTTTATCTGAGCCAAATGTACCCACTCAATAATCCCTTGTTTTTGATGTAAAACTCCAGTGGGTATTTTTTCAGTGAATAAAATTGTTACTTTCAAGTCCTGTGATTCTAATATCCTGCTAGTAGTGCACTCCATAATCTTTTTCTGCACTAATTTCAAACATTCCAGTGCTTCATCTGTCCATTCTCTGCATGAGTTTAATTGAGAAGGACTTTTCAATAAATCATATAATGGTTTCATTTGATCAGTTGTAATTCCCAACTGTGGCCTACACCACTGAATTTCTCCTATCAATTTCTGAAAGTCATTTAAAGTTGTAACCTTTGTAGAATCTATGATAGGTGACTTCAAACTTAAACCTTACCACCTTACATCATTGTTTCACAGGCTAGTTTCTCCTTCTCTATTACATTTACTCTGGAAAAAAAAAAAAACTTTTTAGAAATTACGTTGTTAATAAGTTCAAACACTAAATTTAACTTTTGCTTAAGCCAAGGAATGACTACAAGTTCAGATTAAAAGAGCAAGATCTTTTCTGCTTCATAGACCATTACATATTAATTTATCAATACATTATCTTGAAAATGAAAATTTAAAACCGTTTAAAATTTCTCCTGTTGTTAATAGTCACTAAACTTTTACAAAAAAATTAGTTGAAAACCTTCAAAATAATAGTTCTCTTCTCTTGATCTAATCTGGAATGATAAAAGTTACAATTCGCTGTAGACCCAGCTGAATGATGAGTTGGGACTGCAGGGCAAAAAAAATCTTAATGGTTCCAACCTTTACTCAAGTAAATTTTACTTCTGTGTCTACTCCTTAAGAACTTTCTTGAATGAGAGGGTTTTTGAATTCCTCAGCTGAAGGGAGGGAGACTTCTGGACAACTGCCCAGTGGCGCCAAGTCTATTCCATTCTGCTGGAGAGTTTCAAAAGCTTTATCTCTGCTGAGGTGTCCCTTTAAGATTTATGCATATTTCCAATTTGCCTAGTGCCAAATAATATAACAAATCCTGATCTGTTTTAAACATCCAATTAGGAGTGACACGTTTCACTTAAAATGTGACCAGAATAACTACCTTTTGGTTACTTTTCATTATACAAAATACTTTTCTTTTAGGTGAGGCATGAGATAATGAAAATGCTGATCAGCCTGCCCCAGTTCTCCTATCTTTCTCTCCACTCTCACAATCTGGCCAGGACTGGAAGGTAGAGAGAGAGAGAGAGTTCCACCAAAAACCTTCCAATAATTTCCAAAACTTTTACACTTTCCCTAAACTTCACATCCACGTTGTTCTCCTAATGGGCCTTGATCAAAGCCCCCTTTAAAACTGCACAGACACTATGTCCCTGCATTTCCCATCCAAGACTACACCTTGCAATCACATAAACTAAATAATATAAGATTAGTTCCTCTCTTTCTCTCTCCCATACTTCTCCCCGATGCTGCAGCCATCAGAGAGAAGGGAGGAGGGGGAGGAAAAGAGACAACATTCCAAGGTCCAGCCACCATGGAGCTGACCGCAATAACTCACAAACACACACACACAGAACATGTAAAGACAGAACACACATACAGACAACAAAAGAATCCAAAAAACTGAGAAAAAATTGTCAGAAATCCTCTGTACACATTATAACTCTGGCTTAATTTCTATCACTGTGTAACTAAGCCTTGCATAAGATTCCCTGTCTAGACTTTCTCCCATACAAGACTGCTTTTTAGACTTACTCCTGCAACTTTTTACTACACCACAGATATGTGCTGAGTGCCAGAAAAATCATAGAAGTCTTTCTTCTTAACCCTTATAGAAAAAACTTTACCAGATCCTTTTTCTTAACTCTAACTCCTCTTTCTCTGAGTGACGTCTTAAGGTCTTTCATAAAGACCTGCTCTTTGGATAGTCTTTGGCCCATTTCTATGGGACTATGGGACAGACGAAATCAACTTACCGAGGGCTGAAGCTTCCGTGAGCGGCGGAAGAAGTCCTCGCTCCTCACATCAGGGGGTCGCGGCGACGCTTTTCTCCGGGTTGGGGTCTGTCCGGCAAGGGTCCGTACCTCGAGCCCCACGTCTGGGCACCACTTGTCCCGTCTGGCGGGACTAAGTTATTCGTGGGGGTCGAGGGGAACCCAGCCTGAAAGAGAAACGGGCGAGAAAAGGAGGGAGACCAAGCAGATTTGTCAAGGTCTCAGTTTATCTAGCTCAGGGTACAGCTTATATAGTAATTGAAACAGGGAAGAGGAACAGGGAGGGTCCAGGGCGAGGGTAGTATCTAGTGGTTAATTTCTGGAACTGGGGGGGTCAAGCCCTTTTGTGGTTGCAACATCTGTTGGCAGAGGCGTCTTGTGATACTTGCTTATTGCAGAAAAGAGTTCAGGGCATGGTGACCTCAAGGGTGAGGGGCACAGCACCAAGTGCTGGCTCCCAACACTGATTCTCCTTTTTCTTGATACTCCCCTTCTCAAAAAATTACTTTATATTTATTTCTTTTTTTTATATTTATATTTACTCATATGCCTACATTGTTTCCCCACTATTTAATGTAAACTCCTTGAGGTGAGGAACTATGTGATTTCTATCTATTTCTAATACCTAGCATGATGCTTGGCATGTGCTTAATAATGTTTGTTGAATTGAAATGAATTTTCACTAGGCTGATTGGACAATATCTGAGTGTGAATTCAAATGAAGATTTGAAAGACTTTGTCTTTTTTTTCTGGAAGGGGGAAAGCAAGGTAGTTGGGGTCAAGTTACTTGCCCAAGGAACTTTGTCCTTTCTTTAGGGAGCATTGGCTTCCGAGCCTGACATCTATTTGTGTTTGTATTTTCTTTCTGTCCTTGGTGCCAGTGAGGTAGAGGTGTTTTCCAATGCTTGCTTTGATCAAAGTCCTTGAGATGTTGGAATGTGGAAATTACCCTTTCTATAGCTGACCACAAAGAAAGGTGTATTGGACTGAGAAAAATAAGATATTCCCCAGTATTCATCCCTGCCAAAAATTCCAACTCACCTGAAATATATTAATTTTTTTTCTAGCTCTTCACCTTTGGTTGGCGGGAAGATGTACGTCCTGGAGAACCACTCCACACCCGAAAGTTTTGCTTTGACGCCATTTCCCACAGTAGCCCTGTCACACTCTATGATTGTCATGGCATGAAGGGGAACCAGCAATGGGGCTATCGAAAGGTAAGTCACAATCACAGGCTCACAGAGGCAGCTGGACAGTGTAGTGAGCAGAGCACTGGGCCTGGAATCAAGAAGATCTAAATTCAAATCCAGCCTCAGATCAGCCACTTCCTCATTGTGGGATCCTGGGCAAATCACTTAAACTTTGTCAACCTCAGTTACCTTGAATGTAAGATGAAAATAATAATAGCACCTGCCTCCCAAAGTTGTTGAGATACTTATTTTAAAGTGCTTGGCACAGTGCCTCACATATAATGGATATTGAGTAAATGCTTGCTTGCTTCCTTGTTTCCTTCCTTCCCTCTTGAGGTGTCCTTTGAAGGAAGCTAGGAAGTCTAAGAAGCCAGGAGGGAGAGCATTCCAGGCATGGGGACAACCAGAGAAAATGCCCAGAGTCAGGAGATGGAGAGTCTTGTTCTGGGAGAAACAAGAAGACTGATATCACTGGGTCACAGAATATGTGGGGAAAGGGGTATAAGGTAAAAGAAGACTGGAAAGGTGGGGAGGTAGGTTATAAAAGGCCAATGTCAAACAAGAGATTTTTATATCTGATCATGGAGGGAGCCACTGGAGTTTAATGACTGGTGCTTGGGGAGAGAGAGGGTGTGGAGCATAATCAGACTGGGCTTTGACATCTAAAAGGAAGATGTGCTAGAGTGGGGAGAAATCTGTGGCAAGCAGGTTATTGTAATAATCAAGGCATGAGGTGATAAGAGCCTGCTCCAGGATGGTGAATGTTTCAGAGGAGAGAAGGAAATATATGTACAAGATGTTACAAAGGTAAAATCTGACAGGCCTTGGAAACAGGTTGGATATATAGGGTCAGAGTCAAAGATGACACTCAAATAGTAAGCCAGGGTGACTGGGAGGATAGTGATACCTTCAACAGTAATAAGGAAATTTAGAAGAGAGAAAGGTTTAAATGAGAAGATAATGAGTTGAATTTTGGACATGTTAATGTTAAGCTATTTATAGGAGACCCACTTCATCATGTCCCATAGACAGTTAGAGACCCAAGTCTAGAGCCAAAATAAGTACATTTAAGAATCATCGGCCTAGAGATGATCATTGAACTCATGAGAGGTGATGAGAAGAGGCCCTGTGGTTAGTGGGCATGGCCTGGATGAAGGAGACTGAGAAAAAGTCAGATCAATAGGAGAAGAACTGGAAAAGAGCAGTTGTCATGAAAGTCTAGAAAGAAGAAATTATCAAGGAAAAGAAGATGGTCAGTCTTCAATGCTGCAGAGGGTTCAGGAAGGATAAGGACTGAGAATAGGTCATTAAACTGAGCTATTAAATGATCTTTAGTAACTCTGGAGAGAGCACTTTTGGTTGAATGATGAAATCAAAAGTCAGAGTACAGAGATTTAAAAAGCAGGTGAGAGGAAGTTAAGTGAGAGTGAAAGGTCCCTATTGTAGATAAGTTTCTCAAGTAGTTCAGCCATGAAGAGAAGGAGAAATACTGGATTATAGTGGAGATGGAATTATTTGTAGACAGTAGAGAAGCAGTCCATAGACAGCCATTGAAGATGAATAAGAAGGTAGGGCAATCTGCTGAAGGAGACATAATGGAATGGGATCACTTATGCATGCAGAGGCATTTTCCTGAGCAAGGAGAAGGACCATCTCTTCATAAGAGACAAGGGTAAAAACAGAAATGTTGGCAGAACGCATCTGGGGAATGTGAGGTGAGGAAAGAAGAAAGAGCTCGATTATTTTTTCAGTAAAATATGATGCAAGGTTCTCAGCTGAAAGGGTGGAGAAGAGGATCTAGGGGAGATCAGAGGGAGCGGTGAAAGGTTTGGAAGGACCCCTGGGGAGAGAACAATAGTGAGTTAATTAGGGAAGTGTAAAAAGGATTGCCTTATAGCAGTGAGAGCCCAGTTGAGATTATATGACAAAATTTGTAATGAATCCAGTCAGCATAGTTTCATGATTTATTGTACAGGTAGATAAAATGATTGGGTATTTTTTGTAACTAGACAAGAGTTTGAAGATACAAGGTCATCTTGGCTATACACTGACAGTGCCTTACAGATAAATCCAGTAGCAGACAAAACAGCAGAGATAACATATATCTTTTTTGTTGTTGTAGTTGCTCCCACATGGTTTTGATTTCTTCACCTAGGTCTGGACATTTTGAAAGCATTTCATCCCATGTAGTTTGGAGATTATTGTTTTTATTATTACTACTGCTACTATTGTATGAGTTAGCCATATGGATGCTACATTTTAATTACATCAGGTTTAATCTCACTAAAGAACATGCCTAACAGTCCCTTAATAATATCTGAATGTCAGAGGTGAAGCCAAGATGGTGGAATAGGACGGACCTGCTCTAGCTCTCCCCCCATAGTCCATCAAATACCTGCAAAAAATGACTCTAAACAGATTGTAGAGCAGCAGACACCATGAATGGATGGAATGAGACAGATTTTCAACCCCAGACAGCCTGGAAGGCCAACAGGAAAGGTCTATCATAACAGGCTCAGAGCAGAGCACAGCCTAGCCTTGGCCATGCATCATGGCTCAGTCAGGACTGGAGCAGGCTTCAGAGTGTAGACTCAACTCAACCAACAAATGCCAGACAGCTTCAAATGTCAGTAAAAAAGCTCTTTAACCTGGGTGAGAGGAGAATGTGGTCTGACCCCAGTCCTAACCTCAGGGTAGTGGCAGTCACTGCAGCAGCAACATACACTTTTGGAGTCCCCAACCTTAAGATCCTGGAGGAATCAAGCAGCTGATATGAGTCTCAGTCCTGAGTGGAGTGGTGGTCCTGGGGTGAGGAGCACTAGCCTGGTGAAGCTGGTGGTGGAAGTAGAGAGGGAACCCTACTCACAGTTCCAGGGCAGAAAAGAGTACTTGGGGTTGCTCACAGATCAGAGTGCAGGCCACCTTGGAGGAACTGAGAACTTACAAATGCCTAGAGTATACCCTCCATTTGACAAAGGACTCAAAAAGTCAAGTAAGTGGCTGTGGAAAAGCCCAAAAAAGGGAAAAAAATAAGACTATAAAAGGTCACTTTCTTGGTGGAAAGGTATTGGCTTCTATCCTTTCAGATGAGGAAGAACAAAGCATACCATCAGAAGAAGACACCAAAGTCAAGGTTTCTACATCCAAAACCTTCAAAAAAATATGCAATGGTCTCAGGCCATGGAAGAGTTCAAAAAGGATTTTGAAAATCAAGTAAGAGGTGAAGGAAAAATTGGAAAGAGAAATGAGAGCAAAGCAAGCAAATCATGAAAAGCAAGTCAACAGCTTGCTAAAGGAGACCCCAAAAAATGCTGAAGAAAATAACAGCTTTAAAAATAGACTAACTCAACTAGCAAAAGAGATACAAAAACTCAACAAGGAGAAGGATGCTTTAAAAAGCAGAATTGGCCAAATGGAAAAGGTGGTTCAAAAGCTCACTGAAGAAAATAGTTCTTTAAAAATTAGAATGGAGCAGATGGAAGCAAATGACTTTATGAGAAACCAAGAAATTATAAAACAAACCAAAGAATGAAAAAATAGAAGACTGTGAAATATCTCATTGAAAAAACAACTGACATGGAAAATAGATCCAGGAGAGATAATTTTAAAATTATTGGTCCACCTGAAAATCATGATCAAGAAAAGAGCCTAGACATTATCTTCCAAGAAATTCTCAAAGAAAACTGCTCTGATATTCTAGACCCGCAAGGTAAAATGGAAATGGAAAGAATTCACTGATCACCTCCTGAAAGAGATCCCAAAAGGAAAACTCCTAAGAATATGTAACCAAATTCCAGAGTTCCCAGGTCAAGGAGAAAATATTACAAGCAACCAGAAAAAAAACAATTTAAGTATTGTGGAAATGCAATCAGGATAGTGCAGGATTTAACAGCTTCTACACTAAGGGACAGAAGGACTTGGAATATGATATTCTAGAGGTCAAAGGAGATAGGATTAAAACTCAGAATCACCTACCCTGCACAACTGAATGTAATACTTCAGGGGGAAAATGAAATTTTAATGAAATAGAGGAATTCCAAGCATTCTTTTTGAAAAGAACAGAGCAGAATAGAAAATTTAACTTTCAAATACAAGAATCAAGTGAAACATGAAAAGGTAAACAGGAAAGAGAACTCTTAAGGAACTCATTAAAGTTAAACTGTTTACATTCCTACATGGAAAGATGTTATTTGTAACTCATGAGACCTTTTTCAGTATTACGGTAGTATATATATATGTAGGTGTGTATGGATATGTATGTGTATATTATATATGTGTTGGTATGTATATGTGCATGAGTGTATGTGTGTATATATATATATATATACATATGTGTGTGTATATATATATATGTATATATACATAGAGAGACAGAGTCAGAGGGCACAGGGTGAGCAGAATATGAAGGGAGAATACCTAAAGAAATAAAATTTACCATTGATTGGAATGTACTAGGAGTAAGAGAAAGGGAGAGGTAGAATGTGCCAAATCATCTTGCATAAAAGAGGGAAGAAATAACTTTTACAATGGAGGGGAAGAGAGGGAGATAAATGGAAATAATTGAGCCTTATTCTCATGGGATTTGGCTTAAGGAAGGAATAACACACACTCCATTGGATATGGAAATCTATTTTACCCTGCAGGAAGGCAAGGGGGAAGGGGACAGGAGAGGGAAGATAACAAAAGGGACAGAAAATTGGGGAAAGGGATAATCAAAAGCAAACACTATTGTAGGAGAACAGATCAAGGGAGAGAACTGAATAAATGAAAGGCAGGATAGGACAGAGGAAAATATGGTTAGTCTTTTACAACATAACTATTATGGAAGTGCTTTGCTTTATTACACATGTATGACCTATATTGAATTGCTTGTTTTCTCAATGAAGGTGGGTGGGGAGGAAGGGAGAGAATATGGAACTCAAAACTTTAAGAATGAATGTTAAAAATGGTTTTAGCATGCAATTGGAAATTAAGATATACAGGCAGTGGAGTATAGAAATCAATTTTGGCCTTTAGGAAAATAGAGGGGAAGGAAAATGGACAAAGGGTGGGTAATAGAAGGGAGGACAGACTGGAGGAAGAGATGGATGGGGTGCATGCTGTTCTGGGGAGTGGGGATGGGGAGAAAATTTTGAATTCAAATTCTTGTAGAAGTGAATATTCAGAATGGCAAAATAAATTGTATGTTAAAAAATAATAATATCTGAATGTCACATTCAGGGGTGCAATGAATCAATTTAATTCAGAAAAAATATTAAACTGAATTGCTTGTAGTATGTAGTAGTTTAAAATGTGTTTTTACAAGAATAGAAGATTATAGAAAGAATTTTATAAAAGGGAGTATGTTCTTAATAATTGTTTTTGTTGATGTCAGTTCTCTCTGACATTCTTGCCAAATGGAAACTATATCATCCAGATACTGTGTTGCCTAGCAAACACATGTATGGAAGACATACATAACGCAGTACTCAGGGCTACCCTCCCCAGTTGTTCTCCCGAGAACTTCTCTGGATTCAAGATACTTTGTGAATCAGAATCCTCTACAAGTCATAGCCTATGAGCCCTCACCAATATGTTCATTTGCAATAGTCTGCCAAAAAGATTTTTAAAGAAAAAGGTCTTTTAATGAAATACTATAGTAAAAAAAGGAACAACAAAGTATTTCCTGCATGAACCTAGAACTCAATCTCCCATGATAATGTTTGGAGAATGCACATGTGACCAGGACATCTTGGGGCACATATATAGGAAATACATGCGTCCCCTGCAAACACAGGGAAAGGCAACTTGTTTTTATGTTACTGATGCCTTCTAACAATGTCATCATCCCTTCTGGGCCTTCTCCCTGCCATGTATCATGTGTCTGATGCTCCAAAAATTGCATCATTCTCCACTGCTCTGACCCAGGAATTGCATCTCTACTAATTCTCCACCACACATCACATCTCTACTCCAGCTGGTCTTCAGCTACAGAGCTATCTTAAGGGGTAGCCAATATTTTACCCATCATCCATTGGGAGATGCTGTGATTAATAGTACTCTCTCTGCAGGGAAAAGCAATAGAATTTTCAGCCACTCCATTAACTAGGTCACAGTTAGTCTTCAAGTGAGATGTTGTCTTCAAAGCAAATTATGACGTGTAAACAGCAATATTTGAGTACATCTGAGAAGTCACTGACAGAGATAATCTCTCACACAGTGCAGACCACAACCAATCTACACCTTCTCATCGCCCATGATTCTTGTCTAAGTCCCCTTACAAACCCTCCAATGTGCTAGAGACCTTTCTCTAGGCCTTTCCATATCAATGGTACCAGTTAAAACTATCCATCTTCTCTCTTCTCAGTCTGACACCAAGTCACCTCCTTTTTTGATCATCCTTTTCTTTTTTGATAGTTCTCCAGCCTAGATGTAGAAATTGGATCCTTTGCAAATTGGCAGCTAGAACTTAACTGAGAAAAAAGCTTTCCTTAGGGACTGAGAAAATGAAGGTAATTTTTTAAACGTACTGCAAATAGCAAATTCAAAACAAATGAAAAACAATGCTTCATTGAGTTAACAGTAAGATAAAAAGGCAATAAAATTGATTTTTTAAAAGCACTTTCACTGAGTTCAAACAATAGAAAAACTTTTATTAATTTAGTTTTGGACTCCCTTGAAGCATGTTTTATTTTTTTCACTTCATTATTATTCTTAAGCCTTGAACTCAGACTATCTCTCTCTCTCGGGTATGAGACCTACCACTTTGCCTCTAGATTTTAGTCTCAATTATCCCCTTCACAGATGAGAAGTTGCTAATAGAAGACCTTCCCATTTAAATATCCATTAAAAAGCTCACCTAAGGTTTGCTCCAACATTGTCTAATTTTTCCAAGTTGCTAGAAGTATGCTGTAGCCATGTGTCTAAATGGCAGCTAGATCCAGAGATAATTCCCTTGAGTTTAAAAAAAGCTGTTCCCATCAAGGAAGAAAAGACACCTACCTAAACCTACCAGCATTTGTTCACAGGGCCTCCACTTGTGCCTGAGCCCTGGTCCTCCCCTGAAATAAGGTCACAGAGCTTGAAGGGACCTCAAAAAACATCCAGTGCCACCCCCTCATTCTAAAGAGGAGCAAACCACCTCAGAGAGGTGAGCAGTGAAAGAAGAGGGTTTTTAGCACATCTAGCCTACTTTCTCCTCAGATCTTACCTGGTGCATACATACACCTGGTGAATACATATGGTACAAAAGTACCATCTATTTGTATGTTTTTTATACCTACCTAACGAGGCAACTGAAAAGAGAGAATGAAAGAAATGACATCAAGTCCCTTATACTAGGAAAAATAGCTTTAGAGCATTGCAAAAATCAGGCAGGTTTTTCAGGTGAATTGTATAGTGGTAAGTGACTGGATGTGCCAAATATATTTGCTATTTGACTTTCTGGAACCTGGGTAGTCATGGAATTAGGTGGCATTTTTGAAAATGGTAATGCACTCCCTTTCCTAATGCATCAGCAAAGCACCTGAGTAGTGACTGAGGTTGTGAGCAGTAGACCTTGTGCCAGTCCCCAGGAAAAAGACCACTTTTCATCAGTACCATCACTGTCCATTTTTATCACAAATGGCAGTGTATCTTTGCCATACCATTAGGCCAAGAAAACGCTATAATTTTCATGGAGGACTTTACTGACACTTAGAAATGGATGAGACAAACAATTATGTGGGCATAAAGAGTTCTCCTGGGAGTTAAACCTGTCTGCTGGGATTCACATTGCAAATCCTTCCTAGTTCAAAATCTTTCTCTCATCCAGAGAAAGAATAGAGTCTGAATACAGATTGAAGCATGCTATTTTCTCTTCTTCTTCTTTTTAGTTTTAGTGGAGAAATTTTTTTAAAGCATTAAAAACAAGCATTAGAAAATAATGCAAATATTAATAAAAAAAATCTTTCCTTTTTTGGGTTCTTCTGGGATCTCCAGGAGTACATGAAATAGAAGCAAGAGAAGATGCAGTTCTTGTCTTAAAACTTTTCTTAGAGATAAGTATTAACCTATTAGTCATCAGCCAAGGTTTATATTATTGAAATACATTTAAAAGGAGTATTATTTCTATGACAATCAGAAAAGTAGGATCATAGGAACGTAGATTTCAAACAGGAATATTGAACGTTTCAAAGAGATCTTGGAGGCCATCAATACTAACTTTCTCATTTTATACATAAGGAAATTGAGGCCTGAAGAGTTGGGATAAGATGGGACAGAGCCAAGATGGTGGAGTAATAGCATGGACTTGCTAGCACTCTTCCCCAAAACCCAAACAAATACCTGTAAAAAAATGACTCTGAACAAATTCTGGAGCTGCAGAACCCACAGAATGATGGAGTGAAGCAAATCTCCAGCCCAAAGACAGCCTGGAAAATGGATTGGAAGTGTCTATTGAGCCACACTGGGAGCAGAGTACAGTGCAGCATGGGTCACGCCAGCATAGAAGGGACCTGAGAATGCCTTGGGAGGACTGAATCTTGGGCATCTGTGGCAGTTTCCAGACTTCATGACCCCAAAATACAGAGGACAAATTGGAAGTTCAGAGGAAAAAACCTGTAGGACCTGTGTGAGAGAGTAGAGTGGTTGGGCCCCAGCCTCAGGGCTTCAGAGGGGTTGGAGGAGCCCAAGGAGGAGGAGAAGTCCAGGGCAGCAGCAGCAGCAGGGGCAGCAACATTGAAACTCTTTCTAGAGCTGTGGGTCCACAGTTTGTGGAGGGAATCAAACAGCTGACAGTACATCCCCAATCCCACTGAAAGCACAAAACTACTTTGACAACGAGCTCAAAAGTCAAGAAAATAGCTGGGAAAATGAGCAAAAACCGGAAAAAGAATCAGACTATAGAATCTTACCTTGGTGACAAAAAAGACCAAAGTATACAAACAGAACGCAACAAAGTCAAAGCTCCTGCATCCAGAGCCTGCAAGAAAAATATGAATTGGCCTCAGGCCATGGAAGAGCTCAAAAAGGATATTGAAAATCAAATAAGAGAAGTAGAGGAAAAATTGGGAAGATAAATGAGAATGATGCAAGAAAATCATGGAAAATGAGTCAACTGCTTGCTAAAGGAGATCCAAAAAAATGCTGAAGAGCAGTTGAGATAAAATGCCAAAGGTCAAATAGGTAGAGTACAGTAAAGCCAGGTTTCAAACCAAAGTTCTTTAACATAGACATTTATTATTATTATTAATAACATTGCTAGTTAATTTTGTTTATAAAACATTACATGATGGCATATTTATATCATTAATATGATTATGATAAGGAGAATAATAATATTCACACAGAAAGTTCTGGAAAGTTTATAAAATATCCCAGCTTCCCCTAAATTTGTTCTGGACCAGTGTCAGCAAACTAAAACCAAGGGGCCTCATTGAATTTTGGATGGCCCTTGAACTAAGAATATTAAGTACATTTTTAAAGTATCTGGTTGTATTAAAAGATATCTAAAACATGCTTTGCTTAGAACTGTACAGAAGTGTGCTGGCAGTCCCTGCTTTGGACCCATGGTGTTAAGCTCAAATAGAAATGGATCCTAACCCTAACTGCCTACTGCATATTGACTTAGAATATCAGAAATTAGCATTATCTATATTGTATTTTATTTGCATTTCAACATTTCCCAATTATACTTTAGTTTGTGTCACTGAGGAGTTTTGCTGACTCGAGAGTGTGACCCCTCAACTCTAGACTAAATTTGCCCACCTCAGGGACCCTCTCAGGTATATTTTGATAGGAGGCAGCATGGTAAAGTGGAAGGAATACTGACTCTGGGAACAGAGGCCCTGGGCTCCAGCCTCATCTCTGAAATTTTACAACCTGTGTGATCTTGTACGTGTCAGTGAACTGCCCTAGTCCTCAACTTTCTCAGCTTTAAAGTGAGAGGTCTGGATTAGATGACCTCCAAAGTCCCTTCCAGCTATTGATCTATGACTTCCTTTATTTTGAGTGGAGAGAGCATGGATTTGGAGTTTGAATGCTTGACTGCCACTTATTAACTGTTTGACCTTGGGCAAGTCACCTAACCTTAGACAAAGCCTCAGTTTCCTTATCTGTAAAATAAAAAGGCAGGAACAAGATGACCACTAAGGTCTCTCTCAACTCTAATTCTATGATTTCAAGCATAAGAGAAATCTATTAAACTTGAGAAAACAGAGTTTATCAATAGGAATTTTTATGATGATAAGGCTTCAGTTGGATTTCCCCTAGATACCAAAATGCCTTAGTCATAGCATCAATGATTTGTTGATGAAACCCAGTGCTATAACTAGAATTTTGTAAACTACTGGGGTAAACTACACAAAATATCTCCAAAGCAAGCAGTATTAAATGGAACCTCAAAGCAATTTTTTTAAAAAAAATTCACTTGTGAAGAATGTAACAGCAAGTGAAATACGATCTTTTGCTGTTTTTGTTTTAGTATAATCAAGAAGTATAATGCATCTATTTGAATGTGACTGAGGAGGATCTTTCCCACCCATTGTAGGGCCTGGGAAGATTTGTAAGATGGTCCATGCCTTTTGTTAATGAGGTACTCATTCTCAAGGGATGTGATGCCCTAGGACTCTAAAACGTGTATAAAGACTCTGGAAGTGAGGTTTGACTTTGGGGTTTAGTTTTGGTAGAAAGGTTTGAGTATCAGATGAGGACTCTGGGAAGCCATAAAGGAGAACCCAGATGTTGTGCTTCCCTCTCTCGTAACTGGTCAAACAGCTGTACCTGTCTGTTGAATTATGGTCAGGCAAAGGAAGCCATATCTGTTGACTCTAATTTCTCTGTATTTTCTTTGAAATTCAGGGGGCTGACTCCCCTGAAACAGGTGAATGATATATGTGTTTGGTTAAAGGACTGATATATGTGCTTGATTAAAGTGATGGTTAACCCCTCAAAAGCTACCTTTCGTTTTATGAATGCAGATCTAAGAACCTGTGACAGCGGGCCTCCCTGTGTATGTTGGGGCGCTTACTGATAGAAAGAGAGAGAGACCTAGGATACAAGGCTCCCTGGGAGAGAGACAGGACACTACAAATGGTTGCTGGAAAGACACAGGGGATAGGAAGAAAGACTGCCCAGAAGGAGCTTACCTCATGTATGACCATGGAGGGGATTAGGGAGAAGAAACAAATCATCCCATAGCTTCCTAACCAATGCTCCTCTCAATTGCTTCTGTACTATTGAAAAAGTTGTAAGCACCTACTAAATTTTGATGACCTCAGACAAAGCCCCAATTTCCCTGCTCTCATTAGAGATCTGATTAAACCATAGAACTAGAGTCAATAAGTTCAACATTTTTGCTGATTTCCATTTACAAGTTTCCATTAATGACCTAGCACGCACCAGGGAGGTTGTCATTCTAATATTTAAAATACCTCTGTATCCCCAAAGTTCTATTGCAAGAGTAGATTGCTGTGCTTATCCTTTGTTTTAGAAGATCATGACATCACAGAAATGATGACATGACTTGCCCTGGACTTTGTTTTGAGTGAGGGAGGTCTCTGCAAGGTCATCAGCCTCACTTTCTCCTCTAGCCACAAAGATCAAAGAGGAAAAGATTAGAATGATGTTTCGTTTTATTAAATGGCTTTCCAGGATTGCTTCCCTAGGGAGATCTCAAAAATAACATCAAACCAAAAGAGTCGTTAAGATCTTAAATGTTGGAGTGATTTAGCAATATAAAGTCAAAGTTGAGTGGATGGAATATTTGCATTTCCCCACATCTGTGCTTTTGACCTCTGAAACAATATTTTTCCTGGTGATTATGACGACTTCTCAGTCACATAAAGGCATGTACAATACTGCTGTAAAGAAGCTCTCACTGGTCTGCTCAAAACACTAGCAACCATAAAGATGCCAGAAATATCACCACATTACCATTGCTTTAAATCCTTCTTATTTAGTATTGATTGTGCACCAAGAATGAGTAAAGTATTCTATGAAGAAGACAGTATAAGTCAATTACCTTTTATTGAACACCCAGAGGGACCATGGCTCTGCACCACAAACTTACTGTCTAGTTTGAATGTAGGCAGTTAAAAATGGATGGATGGTCCAATTATGTGGAGATACAGCATGATAAATGCATGTGTGAGAGAGTGCATCAGTCAAGATGGACATAGATATGGAATTAAGATTTCCTCCCATCTCATCTGAGAAGAAATGATTCCTGCCTCAAACTTTTAGCAACAGCTATATATTTATAGAGGCATAGTGGGTCGTGAGCAGTCCAACAGCAAAAAAACAAGCAAGCAAACAAATAAAAACAACAAACTTATAATCAGGGTTCAAGTCCTGCTTCTAACTCGTGCTAGTTATATGACTATCTACAAGTCCCTTATCCTCTCAGGACACCACCCATCCCCCACCTCCAGCCCCAGGTTAACTTACTTAGACTGTAAGTCATAGATGAGTTCTTGAAAAGCTTTAAAGGAGGAACTTGCCACGGGACAAAATGATGCACAGCTGCCTGTTTTTGTATAGCCTATGAACTAAGAATTATTTTTTTTTTACATTTTTAAAGTTTTATTGTATTTTAAAATGTAATATAGCCCCCAAGCAACTTGGCCCTTGGGTCACAGTCATAGAATGAAATCATAGATCAGTACCCAACAAAGAAGGAGGAGAAATTACATAATGCTTTATGAAGTATATAGGAAAAGTATTACATAGACCTGGCATGACTGGACTGCCTTGTTTTCTAATCAAGCACGCTACCAACAGTTTGCTTTGCATGAGCTGAAGTTAGTCTACCAGATTACCATTTTACCCACTACACTTAACAGTCATTCATGCTGAGTTAAGCTACTATTCCTCCAAGGTATTTTCTACCTCTTACTTAAAGAGAAAGACTTTCTGAATCCCATGCTTAGTCAAATAGAAAAGGCCTTAAGAATCATAGCAAAGGGAGTTATAGATTTATATCTACTTCCTGGCTCTCCACCCATACTACTTGTGTTTTATTAGGCAACTCACTTAACCCCTTTGGGACTCAATGAGGGTCTGGGTTAGATTTAAATGCTTATGATCAGGTGATCTAGAACTCTAAGAGAACTTAGAGACTGGGGAGGCCAACCCTCTCATTTTACTGGTGAGTAGTAGACTACTCCAGGAGGTTAAATGATTTACATAATGTCCCATAGGAAACAAATAGCAATCTAGATTCTAGGCTTTTTTTTTTTTTTGCATGTCCCCTCACCTCTAAACCCTTATCCTTCCCTCTTTGTTCTTCATGAGAGATCTAAGGTACTAAGGTCCACCTGGGGAACTATATTATAAAGTCTTGGTGCTAGTGAAAGACCCAGGGACCACCCTGTGACCTGTAGCCATGGAATACATGTGGAATGTCAAAACAGAAAGAGACACTTGATTCCCTAATCCTTCCTCTAAGCCTTGTTGTCAGACATGGGCAAAACACTTCTCCTGTGTTAGTTTTAGTTTCTTTACCTTAAAAACTAGACTAATGCTACATAATCATAGTATTTGCCTCATATGCCTATTATGAAAATAAAATAAAATAACCTCATCTTTCCTTCCCTTCCTTCCCCCCCACCCCAGAACCATAGACTCTTCCCCTGGGAATATAGGTTCTGATAAGCGAGCAATTGCCTTGTATTATACCTGGAACCAGGATTCCACACAACTTCCCCAGCATCTAACATCATCCCCCGCTTCCTTTTTCAGTTCCCCACTACTACAGTGTCTTGTCCAATCAGAATATGAGGACAGGGGCTATCTTGCTTGCTTATATAGGATGTCCATACCACTCAACACAGTGTCTGATACTAAGTGTTTAACAAAAGCTCTGCATGTGTCTAAAGCATTTTTGCAAACTGTAAAGCATCATGTAAATGACAGTTGCTAGGCAGAGGTTTGCCCAAATCAATCAGGAACTTAGGACCTCTCCTTTCAAATCACTACACAATGCTGCCCTTTACATATTTATCTCCCTTGGCCCACTTATCACATTCCCTCATCCTACTGTGTAATGAGAAGGGGGTATTAGACATTTTTTGTTCCATACGCTACACAAGGCAGTCAAACTTTCTTGATGTCTTGTCATTCTGTCTTCTACCTTTTGCCTTTACCAAAACTGCCCTTTAAAAGAACATCAGGGAAAAGCATTAGCCTGTCCCATTTAGCATAGAAAATTTTACATTGGCAAAATATTCCCCTCTGTTTAGCATTTAAAACAATTTGCTTTCAATCTACATTTCCAACCTTATTGTACATAATTTTCCTTCATGCATTCTTCAGTCCCCCACCCACACTGGCCTTACTGGTCCTCACACTTGGCATTCCATCCCGAAGGTGTTCCTTAGATTATGTATTGCACTCTTGCTTCACCAATACCACTTAGAAACCTTACCGTCCTTCACAATTCAGCTCAAATATCTGCTCCTATGTGAAGTCTTTCCTGATTCCCTAAGCTTTGAGTGTCTTTTTCCACAAATTATCTTGTGTTGATCTTGTAAATATTTCATATCTACCTATACGTGTCTATGTTGTTTCTCTGAGATCCATTGAAGGTAAGACCTGTTTTGATAATATCTTTGTATTCTTAGTACCTAGCACAGTGCTTGGCACAGAGTAGGAGTCCAGTAAATGTGTGATAACTGATTGGTTAAAACAAGAGAATTTCTTGAGTCTCATGGCTGTCTAGCTGTTTTTTCCCATAGAGGCCCTGGACCAGGTCACATAGGTAGGTAGCAAGCTTTCATCTTCTCACATTCTATATGTGACATGAGCATTTTAAAATTTTAATTTTTTCTATATAACCACAAATTTTAAATCAGCAGTACTAGGCAGTGATTTTAGTCTTCTCACAGTTAGTGATGAGATAACCAGACTACCATTTAGGCAAGGGATCTGAGTAGAAGAATGAGATACAAACCTAGTTCACTGTCACTGATTGGTTGTCTTTGATTACCAGGTCCATATAGAGGAGTGAGTTTCAGGGTTCACTGGCTCATACCACTTGGAACTGAATCTTAAACATTGAGTATAAAATAATTTCAAAGTCTTAGGATCATAAATTTTGATCTGTTCATCCAAGTCATAGGCATCAAATACATAACCCATAACACTCTTGAGTCTGGCTTGCACTGGATATATCCAGTTTCATCTGATTTCAATGTGTTTATTGATGTATTTTTTTAAAAGAAAAGTATACAAATAGGTTGTTTTTCTAAGTCTATAAGAGATCTTCAGGAATTCTTATGTATGATTTAGTGGCACCCATTTCTATTTGAGTTTGACACCTAGGTGATAGAGATGAAGATACAGAGCCAGAAAGGAGGAAAATGACTTACCCAACATCACATGGGTAGCAAGTGGAACAGATAAAACTAAATTCTTTGACTCCAAATCCAGACTGAAACAAAGATGCAACCAGTATTATTTCCAGTTACCCAGGAATCCAAATACTATGCCAACATGCTCTGGAATAGCTGGACTCATATCATCAGGTCAGTGGATCTGGACATGTATGACAGTGTGGGGATAAAGACATAGCTACCAATATTTAGAGTACAGAATTATGGATTAGGCCACAGTCACTAAATTAGTAATGTATTTATCCATCTATTAGCCTGCTTCATTTTTTAAGACTCAAATTTATTTTTTTTTCAGTTGCAAATTTTCTCTCTCACTCTCCATCTTCCCCTACCTATTAAGAAGAGAAGAAAAACAAAACTCATTATAAATATATATGTATATACATATATATTTACATATAGTAAAGCAAAGAAATTCCCTCATTAGCCATTGCCAAAAAAAGAGAAAAGAAACAAACAAAAAAGATGCTTCAAAAAAGATGCTTCAATCTGAATTCTGAGTCTATCATTTCTCTATTTGGAGGTCTCTATTTGGAAGTAGGTAGCAAGTGTCATCATGATATGACCAGACATTATGTTGATTGGAGTTTCAGTTTTTCAAAATTGTTTATCTTTATAATATTGCGATTATTATATATATTGCTTGGGTTCTGTTCATTTCATTTTGCATAAGTTCATAGGTATCTTCCCAGGTTTTTCTTCATCATTTCTTATAGTATGTATTATTCCTTCAACTTCATATACTATAATTTGTTCAGTCACTCCCCAATTAATAGGCATCCCCCCAGTTAATAGGAATAGTTTCCAATTCTTTGCCACTATAAAAAGAACTACTGTAAATATTTTTGTACATATGGATCCTTTGCTTCTTTCCTTGATCTCTTTGTCGTATAGACCAAGTAATACTATTAACACAGCCTCACAACTTTGAGGGCATAGTTTCAAATTGCTTTCCAGAATAGCTGGATCATTTCATAGCCCCATCAACATGGCATTAAAATACCTGTTTCCCATAGTCCCCTCAATATTTATCTTTTTCCTCTTTTGTCAACTTGGCCAATCTTCTGGATGTTGCATTTCTCTAATTGTTACTGGTTGAGAGTATGTTTTTTGTTTGACTATTGATAACTTGGGTTTTTCCTCTGAGAACTGACTATTCATATACTTTGACCATCTGTCAATTGAAATGGCTGTTATTCTTGTACGTTTGAATCAGTTCCCTGTATGATTAGAAATGAGACCTTTATCACAAAAACTTCTGCAAAAAAAATTTCCCCAATTTCCTTCTTCTCCAAATATATCTGCCTTGGTTTTGATTGTGTAAAAATTTTAATTTTATGTAATCCAAATTGCCAGTTTACCTTCTGTGATCTTCTCTCTCATTTGTTTGATGATGAATTTTTCCCTGATCCATAGATCTGACAGTTAGTTTCTTCCATGCTCCCCCAACTTGCTTTCGATGTCACCACTGCTTCCTAAATCATATGCCAATTAGGAATTTATCTTATCGTGTATAGTATGAAATGGTGTTCTATACCTACTTTCCACCAGCCAACACTGTGGTTTTCCCCATAGTTTTTGTCAAATGGTGAATTCTTGCCTCAGTAAATAGGATCTTTGATTTTATCAAACGCTAGATTACTGTGGTCATCTACTTCTGTAGATTGTGTGTCTAATTTGTTCTTTTTACTCATCAACTTGCTTCCTACCCACTACCAAATTGTTTTCATGATTATGGTTTTGTAGTATAGTTTGAGAAATGGTACTTTTAAGACTCCTTTCTTCTAATTTTTTTTTACTAGTTCCATGGATATTCTTGACCTTTTGTTTCTCCAGATGATTTTTAATTTTTCATAGATCTATAAAGTAATCCTTACGTAATTTGATTGGTATGGCACTGAAGTGCCTAAGTAAATTGACTTAGGTAATATAACGATTTTTATTATATTGGCTTGGCCTATCCATGAGCAATTAATATTTCTCTACTTACTTAGATCTATCTCCATTTACGTAAAGAGAATTTTGTAGTTGTGCTCCTGTAGTTCCTGTATGTGTGTCATCATAAAATACCTGTAATTTTTTGTGATGCCTGTAATTATTTAAGGTGGAATTTCTCTTTCTGTCTGTTCCTGCTGGATTTTGGTTAGTAACATATAGAAATGCTGATGATGCTATCCTGCAAGTTTGCTTACTGCTAATGTTTTCAATTAGTTTATTGTAGTTGATTCTCTGGGTTCTCTAAGTAAATCATCATCTGATCTGCAGAAAGTGATTTGCCCATGCTTATTCCTCCAATTTCGTTTTTCTTGTTATGTCTATAGCTAGCATGTTTCATACACGAATAAATAGTAATGGTGCTAATTGACATCCTTGTTTTACCTCTGATTTCACTGAACGGTTGCTAGCTTATCCTCACTATAGATAATGCTGGCTCTTGATATTTGACGGACACTACTTATCATTTTAAGAAAAGTTCTGCTTACTCCTATGCTTTCTCGTGTTGTTTGGTTGTTATCATTTTCTTAAACAAACATGGTTGTTGTATTTTCTCAAAAGCTTTCTTAGTATCTATTGAAATCATCATTTTTGGTTTTGTTACTAATATGAATCATTAAGCTTCTAGTCTTTGTGACACCATGCATTCTGATACAAATCAAGTCTGGTCATTGTATATAACCTTTGTGATATATTGCTGTAGTCTCTTTGCTAACATTTAAAAATTTAGCAGCAATATTCGTTAGAGATAAAGCTCTATATTTTTTTTCTTCTACTTTGACTCTCCTTGGTTTAGGTATCAAGACTATATTTGTGTCATAGAAGAAATTTGATAGCACTTCTTTATCTATTGCTTCCCAAAAGTTGATGTAGCATTGGAATTACTTGTTCTTTAAATGTTTAGTAGACTTTACTTTTAAGTCTACCTATGGGTTTATTTGAGGGTTTGCAGGGTGGTTTTTGCAAACAGTGTAAATTCATTTGATGGCTTGTTCAGTTTCTCTAAGATAGAATTATTAAGGTACTCTATTTCCTCTTCTGTTAATCTGAGCAATTTATATCTTTGTAAATATTCATCTATTTTATTTAGATTGTCAGTTGCTTGGACATTGTTGAGCAAAATATTTTCTAATAATTACTCTTATTTCTTCAATAGTTGTGAAATTATTTTTAAAATTTTTTTATACTGGTAATTTGGTTTTCTTTTTTTACATCAGGTTAGCTAATGGTTTATCTTACTGGGACTCCTTTTTCTTTCAGTTTTGTTAATCAGAATTTCTATTTTGATGTTTAATTGAGGGGGTTTAATTTGTTGTTTATTCTAGGTTGTTGGTTTTAGTGATATATATGCCCAATTTGTTAACTTTCTCTTTGCCTCTGGTAGACGCATTTAGAGATATATTTTCCTGTATGTACTAAAGCTTTAGCTGTACACTCTCCCCCAAATTTTGGTATCTTTTGTCTTGTCATTATCTTGAATGAAATTATTGATTATTTCTATGATTTTTTTCCTGTCACTCATGAATTCTTTTAGGATTAAGTTATTTAGTTTCCAACTAACTTTTAGTCTTTGGCCCTTTAGTCAAAGGTCTTTTATAAATGTAATTTTTATTGAAAATGCATGTAATATTAGTTTTTCTGCTTTTATGAAGTTTTATGCCTATTAATATAGGGTTAATTTTTGTGAAAATGCCCATACACAGTGGAGGAATATAGACATATTCTTTCCTGTTCCCATTCAGCATTCTCCAGTTGTTGATAATATCCTACTTTTCTAAAATTCTCTTCAGGTCTTTCTGTTTTGCTTATTTTTTATTAGATTGATCTGGGTCTGAGAGGGGTAAATTGAGGTCCCTCATTATTAGAGTTTTATTGCCTATTCCTTTCTGTAACTCACTTAATTTTTTCTTGTAAGAATTTAGATGCTATGTCATTTTAGATGCCAGTATGCTTAGTACTGACATTGACATCTATGGTACATTTTAATAAAATGTTGTTTTCCCTGAAGTTTCCCTGATTCTCTTTTCATTAAGTTTCCTTCTGCTATTTTTCCTAAGATTACTATTACTACTCCTGTCTTCTCTTTAATTTCAGCTGAACTATGATTTATTCTGTTCTAGCCCTTTATTTAACTCTATGTATTTTTCAGTTCATGTGTTTCTTTTAAGCAAACAACATATTGAATCCATTCTGCTATCGTCTTACATTTTATAGGTGAATTCATCTCATTCATATTCCATTATAATTATTATTTTTTTAAATAAATTTATTTATTTAACTTTTTACATTTATTTGCACAAAATTTTGGGTTCCAAATTTTCTCCCCATTTGTCCCCTCCCCCCACCCAATACACCGAGCATTCTAATTTCCCTTATCACCAATCTACCCTCCCTTCTATCATCCCTCCCTTCCCTTGTCCCCATCTTCTCTTTTGTCCTGTAGAGCCAGATAACTTTCTATTCCCCATTACCTGCATTTCTTATTTCCTGGTAGCAAGAACAATACTCAATAGTTGTTCCTAAAACTTTGAGTTCCTACTTCTCCCCATCCCTCCCTCCCCACCCATTCCCTTTGGGAAGGCAGGCAATTCAATATAGGCCATATCTGTGTAGTTTTACAAATGACTTCCATAATAGTCGTGTTGTGTAAGACTAACTATATTTCCCTCCATCCTATCCTGCCCTCCATTGCTTCTATTCTCTCTTTTGATCCTATCCCTCCCCAAGAGTGTTGATTTCAAATTGCTCCCTCCTCCTATTGCCCTCCCTTCCATCAGCCCCCCCACCCTGCTTGTCCCCTTCTCCCCCACTTTCCTGTATTGTAAGATAAGTTTTCCTACCAAAATGAGTGTGCATTTTATTCCTTCCTTTAGTCGAATGTGATGAGAGTAAATTTCATGTTTTTCTCTCAGCTCTCCTCTTTTTCCCTCCACTAAAATGTCTCCTGCCTGCCTCTTCTATGAGAGATAATTTGCCCATTCCATTTCTCCCTCTCTCCTCCCAATACATTTCTCTCTCACCGTTTACCTTAATTTTTTAAAGATATGATCCCATCCTATTCAATTCACTCTATGCTCTCTGTCTCTGTGTGTGCATGCATGTGTGTATGTGCATGCGTGTGTGTGTGCATGTGTGTGTGTGTAATCCCACCAACTACCCAGATACTGAAAAGTTTCAAGAGTTACAAATATTGTCTTTCCATGTAGAAACAGTTTAACTTTGGTAAGTCCCTTATGACTTCTCTGTGCTGTTTACTTTTTCATGCTTCTCATTCTTGTGTTTGAAAGTCAAATTTTCTTTTCAGCTCTGGTCTTTTCATCAAGAATGCTTGAAAGTCCTCTATTTCATTGAAAAACCATTTTTTCCCCTGAAGTATTATACTCAGTTTTGCTGGGTAGGTGATTCTTGGTTTGAGTCCTAGTTCCTTTGACTTCTGGAATATCCTATTCCACGCCCTTCAATCCCTTAATGTAGAAGCTGCTAGATCTTGAGTTATCCTGATTGTATTTCCACAATACTGGAATTGTTTCTTTCTAGCTGCTTGAAAGATTTTCTCCTTGACCTGGGAGTTCTGGAATTTGGCCATAATGTTCCTAGGAGTTTCTCTTTTTGGATCTCTTTCAGGCAGTGATTGATGGATTCCTTGAATAGTTATTTTGCCCTGTGGTTGTAGAATATCAGGGCAGTTTTCCTTGATAATTTCATGAAAGATGATGTTTAGGCTTTTTTTTTTTTTTTTTTATCATGTCCTTCAGGTAGTCCCATAATTTTTAAATTGTCTCTCCTGGATCTATTTTCCAGGTCAGTTGTTTTTCCCATGAGATATTTCACATTCTCTTCCATTTTTTCATTCTTTTGGTTTTGTTTGGTGATTTCTTGATTTCTCATAAAGTCATTAGCCTCCATCTGTTCCATTCTAATTTTGAGAGAACTATTCTCTTCAGTGAGCTTTTGAACCTCTTTTTCCATTTGGCTAATTCTACTTTTTAAAGCATTCTTCTCCTCATTGGCTTTTTGAACCTCTTTTGCCAATTGAGTTAGCCTATTTTTGAAGGTGTTATTTTCTTCAGCATTTTTTTTTGTCTCCTTTACCAAGGTATTGACCCGTTTTTCATGCTTTTCTTGCATCTCTCTCATTTCTCTTCCCAGTTTTTCCTCCACCTGTCTAACTTGATTTTCAAAATCCTTTTTGAGCTCTTCCATGGCCTGAGCCCATTGAAAATCTATTTTGGATGTTTGAGATACAGAGGCCTTGACTTCTATGTCTTTACCTAATGGTAAGCATTGTTCTTCCTCATCAGAAAGGAAAGGAGGAAATATATGTTCACCAGAAAAGTAACCTTCTATGGTCTTATTTTTTTTCCCTTTTCTGGGCATTTTCCCAGCCAGTTACTTGACTTCTGAGATTCCTCTCCACCCCCAACTTGCCTCCAGATCCACCCAGCTACTGTTTGGGGTCTGAGATTCAAATGCTGCTTCCCAGCCTCAGGGCTTTCAGCAGGGGTGGGGGCTGCTATTCAGTGTGAGAGATTAAGTTCAGCTTCTCAGGTGGGCGCAGGGCCCCCGCCCAGGCTCAGTTCCCTCAAGGGGTTTATGCAGAGACCTTCAGCAATGGATCCGAGCTCCTGTCTGCTTTGGGAGCACCAGTCTGCTGCTGCCTCTGCCACTGCCTCCTTACGGGGCCTGAGTTATGGAGACCCCCCACTTCCCTCTTGGCTAGCCCAGAAGGCTCTCTCACTGACCTGTAGCACCTGTGGGTTGAGGGACCTTCACAGCCACAGGAGATTCCGTCCCTGAAGCCTGCTTGGATCTGCTCCTCTTGGGGCGAGGGCCAAGGCAGGGCTGGGCTCTACTCCGGGTCCGGTGTGCGAGGGACCTTTAGTGTCGGTTTCTCAGGGCTCTCTGGAACATAAATCTCCTCCACTCCGTTGTTGTGCGGCTTCCCCTGCTCCAGAATTTGTTGGGAGTTCCTCTCTCTTTACAGGTAATTTATGGGCTATGGGTTCGGAGCTAGCATATGTGAATCTTTCTACTCCACCATCTTGGCTCCTCTCCCTCCATTATATTTATTATTGTGTATCCTATTCACTTATACTTTTCCTTCTCTTTTTCCCTCATCCTGTCTTTAAGTTAGCTCCCTTCCTGGTTGAGTGAAATGTATTTCTGTACCCAGCTGTGCATGTGTGTATTCTTCCCTCCTTTGACTAGTTCAGATAAGAATGAATGTTAAGTATTGTATTTCCCTGTTACTACCCATTCTTGCTATACACCTACATATCACATTTTTGTGAGAATTTTCTTCATTCTTTCTCACTCTTCCTCACTCTCAAGGCATTCTTCTTCCATACCCTGTTCATTCTACTTTTAAGACTATTAAAACAATGAAATCACTCCCAGACCCTCTGCCCAATTAGATTCCCTCTTTTCCCCCTAATGATAATAGAGTTAAAAGGAACTAAACATATTATCACCCTATGTAATAATATAAACAGTTAATTTTGGTCAATCTTTTATTATTGCTTGTTCATGTTTACCTTTTCAGGTGTCTCTTGATTGGTCATCTCTGGTCTTTTCATTATGAATGCTTGGAAAGTGTTCTATTTTTTTTAAAATCCATTTTGTCCCTTATATGATTACACTCAGCTTTGCTGGGTAAATTACTCTTGGTTATGAGCTGAAATCCTTTGCCTTCTGAAATATCATTCTAAACGCTTTGCTGTCTTAACGGTGGTGGCTGTTAAATCTCATGTGGTCATGACTGTAGCTCCTCAGTACATGAACTCTTTTTTTCTGACTTCTTGCAGTATTTTGTCCAAGGAGCTCTGAATTTTGGATATAATCCTGGGAGTTTCCATTTTAGGGTTTTTGACAGGCAGTAACTAGGAGATTCTTTCAATTTCTAATTTTCCCTCTGGTTCTAAGATACATTGTCAACTTTCTTTGATGATTTCTAGAGATATTTATGTCTAGGTTCATTTTTTGTTCAAGGCTTTTGGGTAGTCCAGTGATTTTTAAATGACCTCTACTCTCTTTTCCAGGTCACTTGTTTTTCCTGTGAGACACTTTTAATTTCCTCCTTTTTTTAGTCTTTTGATTTTATTATTTCCTGATATCTTCTAAAGTCATTAGATTTTTTATTTGGTCAAATCAAATTTTCAAATAATTAATTTTTTCATTAAGCTTTTGTATCTCCTTTCCAAGATATTCTGTTTCCCTGGCTCTCACTTCATCACCAATTTTCTTCCTGTACTGCTCTTATTTCCTTTTTTAAATCATTTTTAACTCTTGTTTTAAATCTTTTAGGATTCTTCATGGATTTATTTCCAAGCTGCATTTTTCTTTGAGGCTTTGTATCTTGAACTTCAATGACACCATAATAGTTCTTTATGGTGAGATTCCTTTTTCGTTGGCTTAGTCCTCTAGCCTACTCTTTGACTTTGGTGGACCTCAGTATGCTTCTGAGGGTGTCGTTCAGTCCTCTTGCGTCCTTCTGCTGCTGTTAGTGCTCCCCAAGAAAGATCTGCAATTTCCTAATCCTGGTTTGGATCTATCAGATTATCCCTGGTATGGAGTTCAAAGCAACTGAACTGCAGGGCCCTCTTTGGTCTGGGACTACTGCCTTAATTATTACACTGCAATTTTCCACACTGGGCTGGAGGTTTGAACTGAGTGCCTACTCTGCTTTTAAGATTAGATTTTCACAGGTAAGACCTCCATTTGGTTCTCCTCCTCTCCACTCTGGATCCCTAACCAGGCAAAATAGTGGGCAAGAGGGCTGCCTAATGGTGCCCTTTACTGTGTTAGTTTAGGGAACTCCTGGGTTCTCTTTCTGCTCCAGTCTTATCCCCCTTTCAGTCCTTTGAATGGTCTACATGTAGATCTCTGTCTCCAAAAGCCACTGTTGGCTAGAAGAAAAAATAACTCACTGTATCTTTTTCTTGGCTTTCATAATCAGAATTCTGTCAGGTGTATTTTTGTTATGTGAAAGAGATATGGTTGAGTGCTAGGCTTTAGTGCTTCTTTTGACCCTCCTACCTTGACTCCCCACCTTCTAGCTGATTGATCATAGAATTAGAGCTGGAAGTGTCCTTAGAGGTAACCTGCAACTGCCTCATTTTATGGCTAAGGAGATTGATTTCACTCTGTAGAATGGCTTATCTTTTTAGAAATATACTACCTGGGAATGCCACAGGAAAGGCATACTTACTGTCCAAGCTACATCTATCCCTCCATATTCTGACTGACTCACACCTGGAGTCAAGGTTAAATGTTTGATGAATCCTTATGAGATTTATAAGGAGAAATATCCAAGGCTTTTGGATTCTCTATTCCCAGAGCTCTGATTTAGTCACCTGGCAGTCAGTTTGTCTGGAGAGGAAAAGGGAGAGGGAGAAAATTATTTTGCAATTTTAGAAGAAAAAGTCAGTTTAATATATTGTCTTTTGAACAGCGGGTTCATATAGACTCCCAGAGGACTGATCACAGATCAGCTTACTATAAGGCAGAGAAATAATGTCTCCTTTCTCCCTTTGTTATGGGATAGCAAACTTATCAGAGTACCTAGAAGCCTGTCCCAAAAGGGGAAAAAAAACTATATCCAGTCTCATCAGTAATAGGCATCACCATCATGACAAATGTATGTAAAGACACAGAGGTGAGAGGACTGGCGTATAAGCAGAGGCCTATTCAAAGGACAATTACTTCATCCCCTGATTTAATCCCAGAAGGGTTCAGCCTGGAGTCAAGACACTTGATAATCAAAAGCATCAGCTGAGTAGAAACATAAAGATTGTAGTTTTGCAGACCTCAAGGTCAGAAGTGAAAAATGTTGCCTTGGTGAAGGCTAATGATGCCTGTTCTTGGTCATCGCCCCAGGGACTCAGCTATGCGCTCAGATGATGGGGATGCAGAGCTGACTCTGTAACAAGGGCTGCAGTCATCCATCTCCTTACCTATTCAATGTGCCTGGTGATCTTTAATTTGACGTGTTGTCATTCGTTTTTGTCACTCTCTCTCTTTGAGTAAAATCTCTGTAGAATCAGAGTGTGGTAGAATTGTATTAAACCCTAGAGATCATCCAGTTCAACCCCATTATTTTTCAGCAAACTGAGGCCTGAATTGAGTATTTATTGTTATCCCTACTATGAACATAAGGCATATTTCTCAGAAAATATTCCTGGGAAGGGGCAGGAAGTGGATAAGAAATTAGAAGCATAATGTAATAATAATACTCACTAGTGTGCAAATAGTACTGCAAGGTTTGCAAAGTATTTTTACATAAGTTATCTCAAATGGTCTTCATAACAACCCTCTGAAGTGGGCACTCATGATCCCTGTTACAGATGAGAAAACAGTGAGATAGGTTATGTGACTTGCCCAAGCTATTGAGAGTCTGAGGTAGGATCAAACCCATGCATTCCTGACTCCTGGATAGGCATTCTATCCCCTGTGCCATGTAGGTGTCTCAATGTAGCTTTCTTCCATTCTCATTTTATTTGCAGTGTTTATTGGAGCTAATAAGACTCCAGTCTCCCTTAAGAAGGTGCAGAACAGGTAGGGGAAGGAACTGTAAATGTTAAAATGTCACTAATTTTTCCTGGTCTAACAGGCTAAATTATTAGGACTCGAATAACTGAGGAAAGGACTGAACTTGAAGTCTCACACAAGACTTGCCTCTTCTTCCTTCTACTCTCCACTTCTGCTTGTGGAACCTTGGCTAAGTCACTGAGCCTTTGTTTCCTCATCTGTAAAATGAGGGTAATTGATCAAGATTACCTAATTTTTTAATTAATAGAAATCTATTTTCTCTTTCTCCACCACACCGGAAAACACTCTATAGTGTTTATAGGCCCATCCATGGTATAGCTGAGTCAAAAAGCATGCCCTGTTTTTCTGTATAATTTCAAATTGCTTTCCAGAATGGTTATACCCATTCAGTAGTCTACCAATAGTTCTGTTTTCCCAAAGCCTCTCCAACATTTAACATCTTTGCCAATGTGGTGAGTGGTAGAATCTCAGAATTGCTTTATTTGCATTTCTCCAATTATTAGTGATTTGAGGCTTTTAAAAATATATATGTATATGTATATGTGTGTATATACATATATATATATATATATATATATATATGACTATACGTAGCCTACCTTTCTTCTCTTGAAAACTGCCTGTTCATACCTTAGATCACTTATCATTTGGGGAATGGCTCTTATTCTTATAAATTTAAGATCTTAGAAATGATGCCCTTATCAGAGATGCTTGTTACAAAAACCTCTAAGGTCCCCTCCAACTCAGAATCATAGAAGATACCTTATATATCCTATGATTCAAGTTGAGGAGAAAAGAAAATCATATTGGAACTCCAGTCTGGATCAGAAGGAACAGGTGCACAGAACCACTATCCAAGGACTTACCTGGCTATGTTGAAGGGATTTGTGATCTCATTGAAAAGGACCCCTAATGTGCATATAGGCCACATTATTTTTCTCCTTCAAATCATTCCAATTCCTTCTCTTCTCTCTGATAATAAATGAAATTCTCCACCATTATCCCAGTTCCTTTGTACCATGTGCAAATAGGATAAGGGGAAAAGGTAAAAAGAAAAGTCAGAAAATTTCAGTCTTGAAAATTTGAAAATCTGACTTGAAAAAGTCAGAAAATCAGACCAGAATTAGGTGTGAGGAGGTTTGCCCCCTATAAGTGAGCCAACACAGGAAATTCTAGCTCCATTTGCACTTTACATAGAGTAGGAGAGAATAACATGCCTCTGTAGTTCACGAGCTCTTCACAGTTAACCCAGCTGAGGAACCCAAGGAAAGCCAGTCTTTCCCCTCCCTTAAGCTCCTGTTTGCTCCTCATTTCCAATGGGCACATAAAAGTCTGGAGGATATCAAATGTTAGCAAATAGATTCTTGAAATGGAGAGCTTCCTGGAAATGTTTTCATAGAATACCCAAAATGTTCTCCATCCCAGAGGCAGGAGGGCAGGGTCAAGTTCCATGGTTAAAGGAAAATAGCCAATATTGCTAACGTACACACACACACACACACACACACACACACACACAGCTCCACACAATGAAAGCAAATAGGCCTTGGAAAGTAGGGGGGGAAAGCATTGGACTAAAGTGTCCAAAAGTCCTGGAACCTCCTCTCTGTGCCTCAGTTTCTGCACATGTAAAAGGGAGGTAATAACACAGAAGGGCAGAGGTGTCAAATACGGGAGCCTGTGACCAGCATGTAGCTTAAACCAGATAATAATGCCATTGGATAATAATAAACAAAATAAAAACATAATAGAATGTAAGTAATGTAAATGTGTAGTTTTCTAAGTCACTATGCAGCCTGTAAGAATTTACCTGTGGTTAATGGACCCCATTTCTATAGGAATTTGACATCACTGCTCTAGGGTTAGGCTTGAGGAAAGTACTTTGTGTCTTATAAAAAGCCAATCTGTGGCCAAGTGAATAGAGTACCAGACCTGAATTCAAATGTGACCTCAGACACTAGCTGTGTGACCCTGAACAAGTCATTCAACCTCAGTTTCCTCAACTGTAAAATGGAGCTCTTAGTAGCAGCTACTCCCAGGGTTGCTGTAAAGATCGAATGAGATAAGTCCTAGCACAGTGTCTGACACATAGGTAAGGCACTTAATAAATGTTCCTTTCCCTTCTTCTTGTAAAGTGCTACAGAAACATAAACTATTTATTTTTAAATATCCCATATTTGAGGTTAATCACTAGTTTGAGTTTTCATTACATCAGCATGTTTAGTACAAGTGTGGCTGTTTTACTCTTTGGCCCAGGCCTACAATTTGTTAGGTCTTGGAAGCCTCTAAAGCCGAAGTCTCCCGCTGGATTGGTGTTGCTTGTCCTTCATTTTCAAAAAGGACCAGTGATCTCAGGAGAGTGATGGCTTGATTTGAGTGAATTGGATTAGAGTGAGGTAGAGCTGCACAGTCTCACTCCTCCAGAGTCGTCAGGGTCCAACGGCAAGACTTACAGGACTGACAATGTCGCTAGATGCAGTGTAAGACTTGGCCTTCCCAAGTTAGGCTTTTCCCAGGTCTCAGTTTGTCTGAGGCAACTCCCATTCAATAAGAATGGGGGCAAAAGATGACCTAGTTTGCTTCACAAAAGAATCAGTCTGGAAGAAGACCTTCACTGAATGCAGGTCTTCCATAACTTAAGGAGCTGCCCAGAGTCATGCAGCCAATACATGTCAGAGGGGGTAAATGAAAGCTTGTTTTCCTGACTGAAAAGCCAGCCTTCTCTTCACTTTGCCAAGTTCTCCCTCACTAGCTCTGGCACCACAAAGAAGTCCTATTTCTGCCAGGTCTCTAACAGCTGACATTTACATCTAGGATTTTAAGATTTAGAATAAGCTTTATTATCTCATTTAATCAAGGTGAAATCGTTTCCTTTCAATACCAACTTCCTTTTTCCTATTTACACAATAAAATTTTAAAAAGAAAACAATTAGAGCCAACTCAAGATAACAGATTTGCTCCCTAATTAGACTTTCACTCAAGGAGATTACATCTGTAAGATCTACCTTTATCTCAGAATCCACCTTCCAAGTAGAACTACTAAACTTCAGAGCTTCAGTATGTATTAAAAAGCCTGTTGTATTTTGTCGGGAAAACAAATGGTGTGTCCTCTCACTATTTGAGTGTGGATTAACTATGGAACCTTCCTCATGACTCCCAGGAGTGGAAAAGGTATGGTAGCAAGAGTGCTAGATTTGAAGTCCCAGGACCAGAATGCAAATCTCAGTTCTGCCACTTCATTTCTGGGCCTCTTTCCTTTCTTTTTTTTCCCCCATGGCCTCTAGAGTTCCATATCAATGATCCTTCTGAGAGGTTCCAAACAATGACACACTGCCCTGAAAAGAAACCCTTTTTAAAACCCAGGCTTTCAGTTTTGTAGTTTGTCTCTTATTTTAACACTAGTCATATCCTGAAAACTAAGAGACACAAAGGAAACAAAATCTATCCAATTGTGTTCTCTAATCCTACTTGATGAAAGATTCCCAGAATATGTGCAAGGTATTTGTCATTACTTACTTCAGTCTCTTTACTTTCTCTCTGTTCTCTCTAGGACAAAACTTTATTCCATCCAGTGAGCAACAGCTGCATTGATTGCAACCCATCAGAGAAAAAGATTTTCATGAACAGATGTGACCCTCTCTCGGAGACTCAGCAGTGGATTTTTGAACACATTAACATGACTATTTTAGAAAAAGTGAACAGTAACATCAGCTCTTAGAGAGAAAGGAAGACAGAGAAGACAATGACATACAGATTGCAAATGAAATTTTGGCCAGCGGCATCTGGGTCGAAGGAGTCAGGAATTAAATTTCCTAGATCCAGGAAGCCTGTTTAAAGGATTAAGGAGATGCCATGGCAGAGCCCAGTAAGCTGCCACCATGGACTTCCTGCATCTGAACGACTTGGCTGAGAACCTCACCAGCTGCTTCAGAGAACTACAGACTGGCATTTCCCTTGCTGGTCAAGGGCAAACTTTATTAAGGACTTTTCAAAACAACTTGTGAGTTAATAAAGTGAAACAAAATCCTAGCATTTCTCAGGTCAAATCCTGCAGTAGTGAGTAGCTATGAATGGATGCTATTAATTGGGGGAGGGGTGGGTAAGGGAGGGGGAAAAACTGAGTGCATGACTGCTATGAAAACCTGAAACTATCACAGGTTTAGAACTAGTCCCACTTCAGGGATCGTAGGCTATCCCCACAAGTGGACAAACTATACTTTTGGTGCCAATCTCTTAATAAAAATGGGTTAAGCAGGTTTAACCCTTATACTGCTGCAGCTGACTTTAGAGTACTGTTTGTCACTAAAATGGTGGGGGGAAGGGAGAGAGGGGAGGATTTAAGGACTTAGAATTTGGACTTTTTTCATGTCTATGCTTTCCAGAGCTATCATATCATTGTTGTATGTACTCCATCTACCCAACTCAAAGCTCTCCTATAACTGAATGGAAGTAGAGTAGTATAGTAGAGTAGCCACAGTCAAAAAATTGGTCCTCCTGAAACCAATCTGGTAATGAGCCTTTTCTAAGTTTAGCTAGACTAACTGATCCTGGTACAACAGACATGTAATCCACATTGTCTTTAGGCCTTACTGCAGCTAAGAACTCCCAAACTAAAGCCTCAGCCTCCCAAGCATTAAGAAGTGGAGGTACGTGATACCCCACTGGACCACTTATTTTACAGTTGAGGAAATGAAAATCATTCTCTTGTCATTTTTTTAACCTGGATTTTTTTTTAACAGCTGGAATCTGTCATAAAGTTCTATACCACTTAACTTGGCTAACTTTCAAATTGATCATGTAGTACAAGGCCAGAGAGAAATGTCACAGGAGAAGCAAAACAATATGGCACTTTGGAGAAGGATTTCCTCAGGAAGTCTATATTTACCTTTCCATTCTCTTTAGAGACTTGAATCATTTGATTCTTATTCAATCATAACATTTACTAAGGCAGGAAATGCAGTAAGATGGATATGGTATAATTTTTTTAGTATCCATGAGGAGATGCTTAAACTGAAATAAGACCTAGCTCCCAGTTATTAACTGAAATGACTGACTTTCCAGCAGTTCAGTTTGCACAATACTAAGAGTTTAGGAGAAGAATTATTTTGTTTGTGTCTGTTACGTTTAGGACTACATTGTGGAAATTTCTATTAATAACAGAGTTCGGACACACTTCTGCTAATGGCATAGTATTTCAAAGGCGAGGTCATTTTATTGGCACTAGGGAAAAACAAACATTAAAGTATCTTCTCACGTGACAGAATTGTACAAGTGGGACATTTCTCAGTCTCTAGAGGCAAATGGGAAGACTGTTTTCCTTCTTCCTTTTTTCCTTTCTTTTCCAAGGACCTCTGCTTTGCAGCTCTCAAACAACTTAATATACCATGTTGGATCCTGAATTACAGAATTTGAGAATTAAAAGTTATCATAGAGATTCTTTAAGCCAATTCCCATGCATTTTACAGAATGTAAAACTTAAGTTGGAGATGTTAAGTGACTTGCTCAAGATTCACATGATCATACACTGAGAACTGGAAGGGATCTTCGAGGTCTTCTCCTTCAACCCCCTCATTTTAAAAATGAAAAAAATGAGCGTCAAAGAGGCTACATGTCTTGCTCAAGGACACACAGGTCAGTAAGGGGTAGAACCAGAAGTCAAACCTGATTCTTTTGACTCAAATCCAATATTCTAAAGTTAATGACAGAATCAGGACTAGAATTCTAGCTTTTTAATTGATAATCAGTCCTATGCTGCGCTACTTCCTTTATGCATCATGAATTTTCTCACCATATTATTATGGTGAGCCATAATATCATACTAGACAGACAGACAGACAGACAGACAGATAGATAGATAGATAGATAGATAGATCGTCAGGAATCATAGATTTAGAGCTCAACTAGTTCAACCTGTTCATTTTATAGAAAAGGAAACTGAAGTCCAAAGGGGATAATTGATTGACCAAGATCATAATACAGTATATAACAGTTGAAACCAGATGTGACTCTGAAAAGGAGTACTTTTCCTACTGTAGCTGTGTTCTCTCTCTGTCTCTGTCTCTGTCTCTCTGTCTCTGTCTCTCTCTCTCCTTTCTCCTTCTCCCCACCCCAGTTCTATCTCTCACTAGGCAAGACCAATGTGAATACTTTCCTCAGCATTCACTTTTGGAAAGTTTAATTAATGCACAAAACAGCTCATCTATTTGAAAGATTTCTTCTATCTTTGACAGTTAACTACAACGTCCAGTTAAACTGTCCTGCCTAAGAATGGAGGCTGATTCATTTAGTTTTCTTTACTGAATTTTCAAGTACACTTGTGAAGAGCTTTTCTTCTTAAACTGACAGTCACCAAGAGATTTTGTGGAGGTCAAGAGATCTTGAAGCATTCAAGATGCATAGCTGAGAAAATCAATAGTTGGAAATTAACCTGTGTGTTGAACAATTCCAGAGAGTAAGAGAAGATTTATCACAGAGTGTTCAAAGAGCAATCTGGCTGTAGAATTAGACGAGCTCCATAAAAATTCACATTATGTCATTAAATCGTTGGGTACTATTTATACTGAGGCTGAAGGGTCCCCCATAGGTTCTAATACTATGGAAGATCCAGGTTTGAAATGATCCTTTTGGATATTTTCATGTGAAACTTGCCACCACTTATGAGCCAATCTCCTTTGAAAAAGTAGGCATGTTTGGGATCCACAAAGATGGATGTCCCTCCACTCTTGGAGAAATCCATTCCTCTGCTGAAGAGATAGTGTAACAACTGGACCAAATGAAGGATACCTATGATTAAGAGGATCTGAACCTGGAGAAAAAAGCAATGAAACAGGAAAGCAAATCTTAATGTCAAGCTGCCAAATCAGACTTACCAAGCAAGCAGGGAGCATTGGGCGGGGGGAGGGGGCGAGGAGAAGTGTATAGGTTGAAAAAGAAGAACATTGAAAAGAAGGGTGAAGGAGGGCCTAACACATGGAAGAAATGGTCAGAGTAACAGTGATGTCTTCACAACCACAAGTGGGACCATCTCTGCATTCACTGAACATCTGAACAGCCCTCCCTCACTCCAAACAAAGTCAAGTGCAATTCATGTCATCATTTCTCTGATGTCATGATCTACTTCGACAAGGAAGGACAAACACAGACAGACTACTATTGTTAATGACAATAATAAGTCTGTATTTTGGAGTAAAAGGAGATAGCCAAATGTACAATTTTGTGCCAGCAAGTCCTAACAGGAAAACTCCTTCTGTCACTGAATATCTGCAGCTCAGCTATAGAGTGTAGTCTTAACGAGTTAATTGGAGACACTTACAGGTTGTGACTTGCCAAGATTATGAAGCCAATTAAGTATTAAGGTCAGAATTTGAACGCAGGTTTCCTGACTCTAAGGTCAGTCCTCTATCCATTATACTTCTCTGTCTCTCAATTAACCTAAGTACTTTATTTATATTTCTTTGGTGAAAGAATCTAAAGGATTGTCTGCAAAGGGTTTTCTTTCTAAGAACAGTATAATTTAAAATTAGGAGAATAAGGTACTAAATTATCCTATCCCCAGAAGGAAAAAATAAAAAAACTGAGAAGAGAAAAAAATATCAATTTACAGTTAATATTTTAAAGGAGTTAGTAACAACATTGTAAATTGTCATCTGCTGATAAAGTAATAGTAAATTATATTTTTGCCCAGGGAGATAGAAAAGAATGCTAATTTTTAAAATATTAAATCTTATTATATACTTCCATAATAGAATCTAAGCAAAGGGAAAAATTGAAATAATCTTTAAAAAATATATATTTATTTGTCAGATGGCATGATTGCCAGAACCAAAAGCTATGTGGCTTCATTGGCCTCTGCTTTGTAATTGATAAGAATAATCTGAATATATATTCACTTTCATATTTATCCATTAATCTGAGGTCTCCGTGGGGAATGTAAAACTTGGGATTGCTCACATAGATACTTAACACCCGTCATTGGACTTTGGGTCTTTAAACAATGAAGAGATTGCATATGATTCAAACCCAGCTAAAAGCCAGAAAACGAATATCCATTCATGCCATGCTTAAAAAATTAATAATAACAAGCCCAACTCCAATACCTCTTTAGGCTGACACTGAGTCATTCTAAGTGCCTTGGGACGTGAACAAAACTAGGCAATAAACAGTCATTTTCACCTTACTTTAGGTAATGAAACAAACTCTCTAGGAGTCTGACTGACTGTAATCAAATGAGCAGCTATATTTCAGAATTTTGCCAACAACAAAAGGAAACAAAATAAAGCCTCAGAGGTAACAAGGTAAATTGGGGAAACCTCTAGATTCCAAATCAAAGGACCTAAGATTAAATCCCACCTCCACCATTAATATACTGTGCACCTATAATTCAAAAAGAACTTAATCTCTGTGGCTCTCAGATTCCTCACCTGTAAAATGAAAGGTTGAATCAGGTGGCCTTTCAAGTTCCAACCAGCTCTAATTCTGTAACCCTATGATAGATGTGACAGTGCAAAAGAAAACAGGCATGTCAAGAAGAGAAAGATAGAAGAATGCACAGCAATTTGGGGTGAGAAGAGGGCCAGATTTCACAAAGAGGAAACTCCTTCTATGGATACCAATCTATACTAGTCCTGCAACCAAAGCTTTAATGCTTTGCCTAGGGCATTAAGGGTTAAGTGACTTATCTGAGTTCACCCAGCTGGCAGTCAAAGGCAAATCTTGACCATCTTCCTGAGTCTATCTGAGCTGTCTCTTTCTCACAGGGCATACTTTCCAGTTCTAGAAGGTGTATTTGTGTTGTTTATGATATTCCTACTCCAGGCCATGATATCAGAGGGCCATTTAAACAAAACTGAATGGTACAAGTATGGCAGGCCTCACAACTAGAACTCTGGTGATACAACCAAGATTTTGATCCAAGCTGCCAAAATTTAGAGGGGAGAAGTGAGAGCATTTTCAGTCCTTCAATAGCATAGAAACAACTGAGCCTAGCAGGTAGTCAGTATCCATTAGCATGGGAAGTAGCCACAATCCAGGTGATGTCCTCCCTGGCAAAGCTACCCACTCTCGCCCCCAGAAATTCCCCCAACCAATGTCTTGTTGTATTGCAGAGTTACCACCACCTCTCTACAACTCTTATGTCATATTTTGTAGCTCAGGATTAAAAATTGCTGGTTCTAGATCTGGTCAATCTCTTGTTTCTCGGAGATAGATAGTGAGAGAGACAGAGAGAGAGGAAGAGAGAAAGAGAGAGAGAGATACACATATATGTGTGTATGTGTGGGTGTTACAGGCTTTTTACATTATGATCTTTTCTTCAGGATAAGCATTGCCTCTGATCCCAATTACTGCTTGACTCAAGTACTAAAAATTAAGGCCATCCTCACAGTCTGACAGAGAGAACACCGATCCATCTGCAGGAGCCCATTATGGTGAAGTCATAAGCTTCTTACCTTGGCAGGGACATCACCCTGTAATGTCTCTAAGCATCCCTCTGCATGCATATAAGAAAAGATCTTGGATTTATGACCATAGGCACATGAACGTAGAGCTATTTGTGACTCAGCTTGCTAGTTCCAAGGTTGGCCTTTGTTCAGAGAGTACCGTCCCCCCTCCCAAATAGCTGGATGCTAGACTGCCACTGTTATTTCCCAACCATCCAGAGATATTCAACGTTTTTTGACAATGAGAGTCCGTCAAATAATTCTTTCCTCCGTGCCTTGAAAATTGCTCCCCTTCAGCTCCTCATGCAAAGGTTGTCTGTGCATCCTGCTGAGATCTGTTCTCTGTACATGTCCAGTCCAGGAGAGGGGCAGTGCTTGAGACTCGGAGACCTGGTTACATTCTGGGGCCTCATTGCGATTGACTATTCAGAGATTTACTCTAGCCTGCAGGGGTATGAGCCCATCTGTCTGCTACTTTATTTGCCCCCTACCATCCACAGGTCCTATTTCTAAAGAAAAGCAAAACGTTTCTGACTTGTGCTCAGGAAGATATCAGGTTCAGCCCCTTCCCTACCAACAGTACTAGCCAAGCCAAAGTAACCAAAATAACTGGTTACCTAGCTGGTAACCAAAACAGCTGGCTATTATGGTCTTAGAGATCTAACCTCCCTTTCACTTCTAAATCCGTCTTTGTGATGCTAAGATCTCTACAGATTTTCTTTTCCGGTATTTATAAAAATTAAAATCCTTCTTGTCCAGGAAGTTTTTTAATGTCTGAATTAAATCTCTTTTACTACATTAAGTCTTTTTCTTCTACTTCAGTTTTCTCATAATAGCTCTTATTTAAAAAGAACAAAAGTGAGTAGATTGAAATTTGGGAGGAAATTCAAACCTAAAGAAGAAAAGAAATTTCGGAAGGAAATTCAACCTAAAGAAATAAAGAAAAAGGGACAAGACAATTGGTCATTAGAGGTGATCTGCTTGGCCCTTGGGGGCCAAACCAGGAACAATGGAAGTTGCCAGAAGGCAGGTTACAGTTGTCCCAACATGGCAAAAGGTTGGCAAAAAGTTGGATTGGAAAAGGAGGTAGAGTTCCCTATAACTGGAGATGGTCCAGCAGAAGTTGGATGACCACTTTTTAGGAATGTTCTAGAAGAAACTCATTCCTTCAACATGCTTTTAAGGGCAAACTATACCAGCCACTGTGCCAGGCACTGGTACAATGACAAAGACAAAACAATTCCTCCCCTCAAGGAGCTTACATTCTATCAACTTCCCAGATTAGATGTGGTTTAGATCAGATGGAGTCTAAGGTCCCTTCCAGGTCTAAGACTCTATGAAGGTTTTATGACATAAGGTTCAGGGGAGACAAAGCAAATAACTATCTTTCCAGTTTTTCCATATTTTGGCAAAGCTATATTCATTAATAGATTAAATTTGTAAAGGTTCTGAAATTTTCAAAACATTTCTACACCTATTACTTTTATTTCCCCATATGAAGTAGTAGGTGAAAGGTCATTATTTATATTTGACAGATAAGACAATTGAGGAACAGGTATGGCAAGTAATAAACAAGGTCAGATAGCAAGTGACAGAACCAGGATTAGACTTAATTCTATCTCCAAGACCTCTGCCTTTAGCCAACACCATGATATGAACCAAATTCACAGTACATCTATTACTTTTCCATGGCATGTGAGTAATGGACCCTATATCTACAGTTAAGAAAAAAAGGTTCTGATCCAACACCAGTCATTTACCAGCCATGTAACCTTGAGCAATTGATCTCTTTGGGTCTCAGTTTTCTGATCTATAAATTAAGAAGATTGCACTAGATGGGCTCTAAATTACCTCTCAGCTCTAAAATTTTGTGGCTCAATTACTCTGAAACAGTGTATGTGTGTGTTTGTGTGTGTTAGTAAGGGGATAGGGACTAGACCTAGGATATTTTTTTAAATAAAGGAACTTTACGGGAACTTCCCTATTAAAGCAGATTGGCAACTTCTTTTCAATTAGTCTTCAAGAGTTACCTAGAGTACTACATGATTAAATGACTTGCCCAGAGTCACAAAGGTGAGACTTAAACTCAAGTCCTCCTAATTTCAAAGTTAGCTCTCTATCCACTACACTCTCTGGGCATATGTAGCACCAAAGGGATATTCACAGTGCTTACCATGGCCATGAATATCCCAGTGCAATTCTGAATCTCAAAATACAATAGATTTTCCATATGGAAGACAGAATCAAAACAAACAACATTTATTCAGACACCAGAAAGTCAAATTCCCAACACCAGAAAGCCAAATCGATCATAGCAATATCAATACACAAATATCAATACACAATACCAATGCAGAGGACAACACCATTCTCAAGCCTTCCCCTTGCCAGGCTTCCCACAAACTAGCTCCCTCAAACAAAGTCACAAACAAGCTCTCTCATTCACGTAGCCAGCAGCCTGCATCCTTCCTAGCTCTGACTGCTCTCATGACTAACTTCTTCTCAGCTGTGCTCTAGCTCTGCCTCTTTCTGTTCTACCCATTCAGCATGCTCCCTACCACAGGCTCCATGTGACTCAGACTTCCATGTGACCCAGGCAGGTCACATGGGCCTATTAATGAATGGGAAAGATCTTCCCATTTAAATTACCATCACAGCATATTAATAAACACCCATTTAATCACATCATAGAACAAGCCTCAATCATTCATTCAGCATGACCTTCATGCTACCATTTCCCCTCTCCTTGTGTCTTCTAGACATTTAATACCACATATTCATAGCCATTTCATTCTTATGTAATCTTCTCAATTGCCCTGAGAAATATTAGCCAATTATTACAGAATGTTTTAGAAGAGAATGGGACTCAAAGGGGTGAAGAAAAAAAGCCTCTTGAAGTTAGATTGGAACAAGTCAGCCAGAAAGAGAACTAAGGCAGGGAATCATGCAAGGTGGACTCCTGGGTGCAGTAGGCTGGCAACTCCCCAAACCAGACTAGTCTGACTCTGTCTTTAAGAAACAAACATTAATTTCTGGTAACAAATAACTGACAATATATTTTGCAAACATATTCTCCAAAGACGAGAAAAGTTATCTTAGAAGATCCAGATATGATTGATATTCCTCTAGCACTCCATCTTGTGGATCTTATTAACATGAGTCCTTTCTACCACGAAGCAGAAAGCAGCTTAGGTTTGAGTGCCCAGGTTGTGGTACTATTAACTATATTCTTCCATAATTTCACTACAGAGGGTCCACCCTACATCTTAGGAATCTTGTTTGTGTTTTCTTGACGTGGTGTGAAGCCAATCAAGTACAAAAACTGTCCATTAGTTATCCCTTTCTCCTACAACACAAGTAGCCCACCTTGTTTTCCAGTTGTACATTTTTCCAACATCATCCTTCCCACCACTCCCTATGGATGTACAATCCTCATGTATAATGTGTTGAAGTGCCCTCCTGCCCACCATTTGCCTCCTCATTTCTCTTTGGGTGATTCATTTCTTCAGAAACTATAATATTACATGATTTGCAATCATCCAAATCACTGAAAGAATGTCAATATTTTAGTTTGGGTTTTTTATTCTTTGTTTTGCTGTTCATTTGCTTGTTTGTTTTAAAGTCTGGACTTCTGTTAAGGGAAAAGCCTTTGTGTTATTAGTCTTACCATTTCCCAAAGGCAGTGCAGCCCACTTTCCTCCCTTGTTCAATTCCAGGCTCTGGCAGCTGAATATCTCCACTGCTCTAACACTATAATCCTTGGGATTTACAAAGCTTTCTCATCATAGAAAAGGACTGAACAGAATATTGAAAACCCTTCCCTTCACTCCCCAAATCTATTTTTTTTAAAGAAAGACAATAGCATACAATGCAATGAGACTCTAAGAGTCAAGAGAAGTAGATAAAAGCCCTAGCTGTGCTTCTAACTAAATATATGACTTGGGCAAAGTTTTCTTTGGGTGTCAGGTTCTTCATCTCTAAAATGAAAGGATCAAAGGTGATGATGCCTGATGTCCTTACCAGATTTATGATTCTGAAATCTATTCTAAAGCCCATGTTTCAATTTACTTAAAGTAGTTCAGCTGCTCTGAGAGGGGGAAAAATCATCTTATACTTTAACCTTCCATTTCCTCATCTATAAAACGTGGGGGGTGGGCTAGGTAGCCTCTGAGGTCCCACCCAGCTCTCAATCTATAATCCTATCAGTCTTCCTAAATAATGCCCACAAATTTCTCTCCTGCTATTTTTATTAGCATTAAGGATACCTGAGAGGATCTTTGTTCATGGTTGCTGATGTGTGTTCTTAATTTCCCCTCTGTATATGAGAACCAGCTACTGGGATTTATGAGGTGCCCTAGGCACTGGACCATATAGGAACAATCAGACAACACAGTGGCAGTAACATGTAATCAGAATCTGGGAAAGGGGAACTTACCAGTTGCAAATTATTTTGCTTTAGGGCCCAAATCTATATCCAGATGAGTACAACACTTATCAAAAGGACCAACTACTATTCTCCCCAGGGTAGTCAATTCTCATTAAAGCTTGTAAGAACCAAAAGAACAGAGATCCTATTCTATCTTTATTCATCCAGAGGGAAGAAATGAGGAGGTTTTGGGATAGGGAAGCCAAAAAAGGAGAGGGAAGGAAAAAGAAGATACGATAATATCTGCAGCTGAATTTCCTTAAGGGAATATTGGTTTGGTTGGGTTTTTTTTTCAAAAATTCTGGAGGCAGCATCAGGAAGGTATCAGAGTGACAAAGATGTCCAAGAAATAATCCCATTCTAGAAATGCTAAAATGTGAAGAAAGAATTGCTTTTTGTAGTTATCTATCTCCTATTTAATAGATGGTCAGGGCTCTTGTGCAAGCATGCATACACACACACACACACACACACACACAGCCTTCAGTAAGAAGGCAAGGATCTATGAAAATGACAGTTGGAACACCTACAGAGTCTACCTTGCAGAGCTCCCTGAAAATATTGAAAAGAAAACTGTCTTTGGGGCTATTCATAAAGAGGGAAGAAGACAAAGCAAAATTTTCTCAGAGTAGAAAAAGAAAATACATTTTAAATTCTTTCATTGAAAAAGCCAGGAGCCACTTGACATAGCCTGGGACATTCCATGGGCATCATTTGGTTGTCAGGAGAAAAAAAAAATTAAACTACCTATGGTTTCAAATAGCAGAGAAAAAAACCCTGATGGCAAGAATGACAAGCTATGAGTAAAAGTTGCAGTGGCAGCTTCTGAAGAGGTTGATGAAATCTGTCATCCAGAAAGAAAGGCAGCCACTGGACGGAGTGTATATCTGCATGTTGCTTCTCAGGTTATGCTGTACACCCTGAAGTTAGGCTACTTTTCAAATTCCTCTCTCATTTCCTGCCCACCCTCTTCCTAGTCATTCCATCCTGGCTAAAGATCCTCCAGACCAAGGAAGTCACTCAAGTGTGCATTCTGTTCCTGTTATTTGAAAGAGGGAAGGGCTATGCCAAACAAAAAGCACCTCCAGACTTCTACAAGTGATTATTCTTCCAAGATGTGCTCTCCAAAAATGGAGAAAATCTCTCAGTTCTGGTAGTCATCTCAGTAACTTGTTCCCTTTCTCCCTTGTTGGCACCCTCTGCTTCTATGTCCGCCACACAGATGTCTGCTTTTAAAACCTATACCTTGGGGATTCCACAAGGAAAGAATGGATGGTATTTTTTCAATAGCCAAAAGGATTCCTCTAAGAATTTAAAGTATAGTGATGAATACTCACTCAGTGATTCTATATGTCTGTGGATTATGGGAACAAACAGCTTTGAACTTCCTCAGATCCATATTCCTTTCACGCACTCCCCCCAACCATCACCACATACCATCACTGCTCCTGTATGCCTACCAGAGAACTCAAATTGTTCTGCCCTTTTCCTTGGCTGCCCTTCCCCTATGTGTTTTATGCTCTGCATTAGAATATAAATCCCTTGAGGTCAGGGACTGTCTTGACTTCTAGCATTGTAGCCTAAAGGCTTAGCATAGTGACTGGCACATAGTAAGCACTTAATAAATGTTTTTTCATTCATACGTCTATCACCACTGTCTTGAGAAATGCAGAACTGGGAAGTGGAGTGTGAGAAGGGAGGGAATAACCTAAAGGAATAACCTATGAAGAGATATAAGGTGAGCAGAAAGAAAGTTACAACATGTTGCCCATAACAACTTGTATATAGAAATGAAGTAAAAGACATCATTCAAGAGATATGTGATCAGAAAAGGGGGTGGGTTAGTCCTGTAAGAAAGGCAAGGATAATAGATGGACAGCCCAAGGATATCTATATCCTTAGAATGTCAAAAGACCTAAACACAGAGGTTCTCTACCTTTCTTGTGGCAAAAGAGCCCCTTGGATCACCTGATAAAGCCTCTAGATCCCCTATCAAAGGAATGCATTTAAATGCATAAGATAAAATACATAACATTACAAATCAATCATGCTGAAATAAAGATGATAAAGTTCACAGACTCTCCGAAATCTAACTACAGTCCCAGTATGGGTCCATGAACCCCAAGTTAAGCATTTTTGACCTAGAAAAAGACCTTCAAAATGACCATCTATTAAGGATTTACAGAAAGAAATGCATAAGCATTGCACAGGATGTCAGGCCATGAATAGGTCACGATTTGTATGGAAAGAGAAACTTCATAGGCAGTGCAATGACTAGAGCAGTGGATCAAAGGAAAACAAAAGTTCAATCCAACCTGAGATACTTAGTAGTTGTGTAACCCTGGGAAAGTCTCTTAACTTCTATCTTAGTTACTTCATCTATGAAATGGAGATAATAATAGCAGCACCTACCTGCTACAATTGTAGTGAGAATAAAAGGAGAAAATAAGTCCTTTGTTAACCTTAAAGTGCTCTGGAAATGCCAGTCATTATCATCATCATCATCATTATTAATGACATCATAGATGCCCTTATATATTGAAGTCAATGAGATAAGTATTTCTCATTATCATTGGTTTTCTCATTCTCTTATTAGTCGCTATGACATTATACCTACAAAGATATAGCATTCCTTAGGGCACTATATGATATGGAATTACCTGCCATACAGTTAACCAGCATTAAGTTCCTACTATTAGTCAGACATTGTGTTTAGCAATGGGGATACAAAGAAAGGCAAAAATCACAAACCTGCCCTCAAGAAACTCACATTCTAATAGAAAAGACAAAAAAAAAATTATGTACATACATGATAAATTCAGTGTAAATTGAAGGCAATCTTAGAAGGACAGCAAAAATAAATGGGGAAAGGGGAGGGAGTCCTGAAAGGCTACTTTGAGAGGGTAGGATTTGAGCTGAATCTTGAATAGACATGCCTTTCTTTGCTTAAAAATCTCAGTAGAAATGAAGTCAGGCATTAGCATTTTTTTTTTGGCTCTGACTAAAGCTTATTCAGACATTAAAGCAAAGTTCACATCATTATATCTCTATATTATGTATTCATTCTTTCAACCAACATTTTGAGACACCTGCTCTTTACAAGATTTTTTGCAAGGCAGAAGAAACACAGACATAAAGGTCACAAATTCACATTGAAATCCCTCAACTCTCTGGCTCCAAATTCTCTTTCTAGACTTTTCACATTATTCCCCTCAACTTACTCAATGATCCAGTGACTCCTGTCTCTTCATTGTTACTCACACATCTATGCCTTTTCTCTTGCCCCATGCCTGGAATCCCTCCTTCCCTATTCCACTTCCAAGAATCTTTATCCTCCTTCAGGAATCCTTGTTCTTCCTTCCTTATCTCAGCCAGTATCTACTCCATGAAGCCTTGCCTGAGCTCCCCTAGTTTTAGCAATCTCCCCTTCAGTCAGTTCAGAAGCATGAATTAAGCACTTACTATGTGCTAAGCACTAGGCCTACAGTCTCAGCCTTCAAGAAGTTTTTGATCTAATGAGAAGACAACAGGCAAAAAAATAACCATACATACACACAAGATATAGATAATGTAAACAGAAAGTAACCTCTAAGGAAAGACATTACGCATTGGGGGAGAAAGGAAAATCCTCCTGCTGAAGGTGGAATTTCAGCTGAGTTTGAAATTAGATACAGAAGACAGAAGGTTAAGTTAACAAGAGGAAGCATTCCAGGCATAAGAGGCAGGAAAGGAAAGGCTTAGAGATGGATAATGGAGTGTTGTATGTAAGTAACAGCAATGAGGACAGTCACTGGATCATAGAGTACGTGGAGTAAAAAGGAAGAAGATGAGAAATATGGGAAGGGATTAGATTATAAAGGATTTTAAGGGCCACTAAAGGATTCTATATTTGATCCTGGAGGTGTTTGGGAACTACTAGAATTTATTGAGTAGGAGGTGGAAATAGGGTTGACCCATGCTTTAGGAAGATCATTTTGGCAGATGAGAATAGGATGGATTGGTGTAAGGAGGGTCTTGAGCTAGAGAAACCAACCAGAAGACTTGGAATAGTCAACACCTCAAATCATCTTGTATTTTATTATTTGTAAACACATTGTACCCGTCCAATGGAATGTAAGTTCATTAAAAGGAGAGAGTGTTCCATTATTCCCCAAGCATCTAGGACTGAGAGAAATTATTATTTTACTATTATATTAATAACCAATTATTTAAGTGGGATCCAGCCTTTTCTCCTCAATTTCCTAACTGAGGCCCAGCTTCTATAAAAAATTCAGTCTCTGAAGGACATGACTGATTGATGAGATTACCCCTAGCCCTCAAAGAAACAATCTCTTCAAACTTGGGTTGGGACCCCTTTCATCTGGGGGTTGAAACTAACTTCTGTTTAGACTGTAAGCAGAATCTAGTCTGGATAAGTTCCTACTCAAGGTAAAGGAGTTCCTGTCCTTGTACCCCTACATTAGAGTTTGGGTTCTGGATGGAGATGGAGTCCCCTATCCAGATTGCTGGAGGTTGCTGAGCCTCACGATCAAACCACATTCTCAGCAGAAGGAGCTGAAGACTCCTAACCTACCTCCTCATTAAATGTCCACCAATCAGGGTTGATTTTCACTGGTCAGGGACATTCTCTTTCAAACAATATTTAAGGCTCCCCTTCTCTGTGGGTCATCTTTGACTACTAAGAGAAACCAATGGCTTACATCATGATGGTTATATAAACTTATTGCTTACTGGCTAGTCTGGTTAATAAACTGATGATAAATTATCCAGAAACTTTGTATCTCAGAGATTTTTATTCATCATAGGACAGTGCTTTGTAAATAACAGGTCCTTAAATTTTTGTTGAACTGAATTGACTCAAATTAAATTTAAAGGCACTCAGTTTTATGGGGGAAAAAGATGTGAAAACATTTTTGGTGTAGATGGGTAGTATTAATCACTAAGGAAATTGATGAACTCTTGTTGCCATGTTTTCAAGATGTTTTCCTGTGTCCTGGTGGCAATAATATAAACCCAAGATCAAATTCTAATGTATAGATCTACACAGTGGCTTCAACACAAAATGGGAATTAGTAGCAATTTACTTGGCCTAGGATTTCTTTGTCTTTGGTTATGTGCTACCTGTCATTCTTGTCTGTTAACTTGAATTAATATTAATGTGAATTAATAGTAAATGTATTTAAATATTTATTTTGATCTTGAAAAGAAAAGGCATGAAATAAGCAGAGGATGTCCTAGGTGCTTTCAATGATGTGAGTCTGTTCTTGGACCAGTTATTTTATTAACCAGTCTGATTCATTCCAAAATAGTAGGAATACAAAGACAAAAGAGAAACTGTCCCAGTCCTCAAGGAGATGACATATCACTAGAAAGACACATTCTGGATTCAGATAAGTATAGTACAAGAGAAAGAATGGAACACTAAGTGGAGGGTACAAAGATCAGGAAAGGTACCAAGAAAGCTATGACAACTGAGTTGAGCCTGGAGGAAGACAGAAGAGAAGAAGAGGCAGAAATCACATGCTCCTAGCAGTTAAAAATGTTTGGGCATACCCTTCCTAGATACACTTATTTGTATACCACTGTGTACTATGTACGACTACCATGTACTGTTTATGGACTATTTATATACTACTGTACTTATAATTATGTGTGTTATAAAACATAGAAATACATATTTTAAAAGGATGAGATAAAGATGAAATAACACTTGATCCTGGAGTCATCTAATGCCTGTGTTTTTGTGACAGTCTATTGGGTTAATCTCAATGCCACAAGATTCTTCTATTTAGCTGTAAAAGTGATCTTCCTGAAGAATACTAGATTTGACCACCTCTCTCTCTCTCTCTCTCTCTCTCTCTCTCTCTCTCTCTCTCTCTCTCTCTCTCTCAACTCTGGTGGCTCCCTGTCACTTGAAGGATCAAATATAAAATCCTTGGTTTAATATTCAAGTCCTTCATAATCTGCCACTACCACCACCTTTCTATCCTTACACTTTCTACCCCACCATGTACTCTGTTTCACTGACACTGATCCCCTCACTATTGCTTACATGGGCCAGCCTTTGAGTCCCAGCATTTTCACTGGCTGCACCCCCATGTCTAGAATATTCTCCCTCTTTACCACAGTCTCATGGCTTCCTTTAAGTACCAAGTAAAATTCCACCTTCTACAGGAAGCCTTTTCCAACTCTTTTAATTTTAGTATCTTCCCTCTGTTACTTAGTTCAAATTTATTCTCTATATAGCTTATTTGTACATTCTTGTCTCTTCCATTAAGTTGTGACATCCTTGAGAGCAGGGACTGTCTTCACTTTCTTTGAATCATGAGTGTTTCCTCACATTACCTAGCATATAGCAGGCTATCAATAAAAATTTATTGACTGACTGATCAGGTGATGGGTGATGAAGAACTGGAGTGATGGCTATGTGAGTTGTGAGAAAGGGGCCACTGTGAGAGGTATCAACGCAGATTTGATAAGATTTGATAACTTAGTAGATGGATATTTGGGTGTAGGGCAAGGGAAAGTTAGATGAGGAAGATGACACAGTGGTTATAAAAACGAGACTAACTGGAAAGTGGGTGGTCCTCTTGACAATGATGAGAAAATCTGAAACATGAGTGGGTTTGAGGAAAAGACAACATAATGATATCAGAAATCACCATCTTTTCATGTCTTTTCATTCTGTGTGACTAAATCAATCACACTCAAAATGAAAAGAGAGGAGGCATGGCTTTCACTCTCCAATCACTGTCCCCAGAACAGAGCCTTCAAAATAACACCCACCACAAACAAAAAGTGACATGGAGGGCAAGGAGGTTAGGGGAGGAAGCGGAATGAAGGAGCAGCTGAGCAGTCAGTTTAGGATATAACTACCCTTAGGGGCCAACATCAGGCTTAAGACTTAGCTTGGGAGTTTTCGCAGCAAATGGAGAGGGAAGTTAGGATAAGTATTGAAAGATAGGGCTAGGTGTGGTTGTGTTTGAAAAAAGCACCACCACAGGCTATTGATGCTACAGATGAACACTACTTGTCTTCCCAACTCCCATTGGTTGATCACAATCACATGCCCTGGAATGATGCCACAGTCCTTTATTTGGAGATCACTGGTCTAGAGAGAAGGTGATGAGAGCCTCAATTACAGAAGTGGACAGGTGAAGGGAAAGACACAGAACCTAAGAATGGATCCAACTTGTTAAGGCTGACTTCAGTTCAAAATGCAGCAAGTGATGTAATAGAAAGGGCAGCAGATTCTGAGTCAAAATATCTGGGTCCAAGTCCTGGCTCGATCAGCTACCAGCTATTTGACTTTGGGTAAGTCATTTTTTTCTCTCCAAGACTCCTGTTCTCTCTCTGTAGAATGAGAGACTAGATGACTCATAAGATCCTGCCAACATTCAGAGATTCTAATTCTCTTATACAGTGAAGCAGAGAATGCCCCCCATGCCCAGAATGCTCTTCTGCATCTTTCTCTTCTGCTTCCCTGACTTCTTTCAAGGTCAAGCTAAAATCTCATCTTTTGTAGGAAATATTTCCCGTCCTCCCTTAATTCTAGTGACTTCCTTCTGTTAATCATTTCATGTGTCTCCTGTATATGACTTGAGTAAACATATTGTCACCATCATCAGACTGTGAGTTCCTTGAGAGCAGGATCTTTCTTTGCATTGCCAGTGCTTAGCCTATTGCCTGGAAGATAGTAAATAGATGTTTATTGACTGAGGGTGAGAAAGCTAAGGGAGTACTTGGGGAGGTGAAAATTAATGAGGATCACATGAGAAAAGAGAGATGCATGTCAATGGCACTTGTGAAAAATCCAAAACAAACAAGAAAGGGTGCAGTTCTGGAAAAAAAAAAATAAATGGTGCTACATAAAGTGTCTCTACCAGGTTTGCATCAGGTCTGGTTGATTATATGTCTACATAACTCTAAAGTTGGCAGGAATTCATAAGATCATAGGTTTAGAACCAGAAGGGTCTTTAAAGGACATCTATTCCAACTCCTTCACTTTACAGGTAAGGAAACTGAGACCCAGAGAGGTATAGTGATTTACCTTTAAAACACTCAGGGAGAAAAGGGCAAAGTCAGGATTTAAATTTGGGTCCTCTAACTCAGGGCAGTTAGGTAGTACAGTGGATAGAGCACAGACCCTGGAGGAAGGAAGGCTCATCTTCCTGAGTTCAAATCTAGCTTTAGACACTTAACTAGCTATGTGATCCTGGTTAAATCATTTAACCCTGTTTGCCTCAGTTTCTTTATCTGTAAAATGAGTGAGAGAAGGAAACAACAAACCATTCCAATCTCTTTGCCAAGAAAACCCCAAATGGGATCATGATGAATCAGAAGCAACTGAAGAACACTACCTCCAGCTTTAGGCTTTTTTCTATTATACCAAGTTGCTGTCACCAGAGCAATGAGCCCAATGCAATCTAATGTCCTTATCTCAAAGTATTTCTTAGAACATGATGCCCCCAAGTCCCAAGTGTCAGGGAGTCAATAAGCATTAAATACCTACTATGTGCCATGCACAGTGTTAAGCACTGGAAATGCAAAGAAAAGGCGAAATATAGTACCTACTCTCAAAAAGAGGCAACAGTTAAATAAGTATATGCAAACAAATTACATACAGATCAATTTTAAATAATCAACAAATGGAAGGCACTAGAACCAAGGGGGAGCAGGAAAGGTAAGCTTTTAACTGAGACTTGAAAGAAGCCAAGAAGTAGAGATTAGAAGGGAGAGCATTCCAGGCATAGGTGACCACCACTAAAGATGCCCAGGGTCAGGAGATGGAGGGTTTTATTCAGGGAACAGCAAAGGGACCAGTGTTATTGGATCAAGGAATACATACATTTAAGAGGAGAGGAGTGGTGGTAGAATATGAACTGTAAGAAAACTGGCAAGGTAGTCAGTGGCAGGTTATAAAGGGCTTTGAATATCAAACACAGGATTTTATATTTGATCCTAGGGGTGATAGAAAGCCATTGGAATTTGACTGGGGAGACATCATTGCAAGACCCATTCTTTGGAAAATTACTTTGGATAGATTAGAGTGGAGGGAGTTTGTGGCAGGCATACCAACCATTAGGCTATTGCCATAGTTCAGGCATTAGGGGCACCATGGTGGTGGCAATATCAGAGGACACAAAGAGGGCACATGTGAAAGATGCCAAAAAGATAAAATCGACAGGATTTGGCAACAGATTGAATCGGGGAGAAAGAGGAGGAAAGGAAGGGAGGGAGAGATAGAGAGAGAGAATTGAGGATGATACCTAGGTTGTGAGCTTGGGTGACTGGTGCCCTTGACTGGATGGTGATGCCCTTGACTATAATAGGGAAGTAAAAAAGAGGAAAGGTATTGGTAAGGATGACTCTATATAACCTAAGCAAAGTGGTGAATTAAGCAAACATCTGGGGATCATGGACAAGGAACACAGCCAATCAATACAAAATTCCATCCAAAAAAGTCAAACCTGATTTGCACCCTTGGATTTCTTCCTCATCTTGTTGTTTGGAGTCATACTGAAAGCTGGCATTCTTCTGGCATCACTGCTAAATTTCAGGATTAACTTCTTTAATACCTCCCTCAGGGTAGGTGCTAGTTCAGCATACAGATCACAACTGCTCCATGCCTTAGTAATGGCTAACACATACAGAGTTCATCTCTGAGCCTGCAATTGAATGAATAAAAAAGCTTTTATTAAGCTCTTACTGTGGGCTAAGAACTATGCTAACTGCTTAGGATACAAATACAAAAAGTAAGATATTCCCTGCACTCAAGGAATTTACACACTAATTTTGAAATAACACAGAAAAGAAAATTTAAGTGCAAGCTAGATGGAATGACCTCAAAGGTCTAAGGTTACAATGGCCCATAGAAAGGTCCTTCAGGTAAATAAATAGATCAGACAATAGTACTGGGAGACGTTGTGGCATGGCAGCAAGGCCTGGAGGATTTTAGGAGAACAAGCGGCAAGGCCTTCACCTCATTGAAAACAAAGCTTTTGACACTTGATTCATTCAAGGTCTACGGGCAGCATGGCAGCCAGAGTGAAAGGGTAATGTAAGTGTAGACAGCCATTAAAACAAGGAATCGGTCCCCCTTCCACATATAACTTTTCAGATGTAAATGCTCAATGCTCACAAATGTCTATGTAAGTCTTCCTACCACCCAGCTGTCTCTAATGGATGCTGATAGCCAGAGGCAGAGGAAGGGAAGGATGGGACTCCCCTATATACAGCTCAGCAGGATGCACCATAGCTTGAGCTCCACCACTGTAGACTTTTAGAATCTAGTACGACTTTCCTCCCACACAATATGGGGCTTAATTTTACAAATCATATAACCTCTCTGGATGTAAGTTTTCTCATCTATAAATAAGAGGAATTCAGTTAAGATCTATTCCAGCTCTTAAATTATATGTTCTAAGGCTCATACAATAGTGGTCTTCATATTTTTTTGTTCAAATTATTTCAAATAGGTGAAATATACATATAATATAACCTTTTCCCCCACCCTCCTTTCAACAGTTATATTTTGAAGAAGCATTTTTTATTATTTTATGAGATACCTAATTATGGGAATCCTGACTAAATTTTCATTGGATTATCTAATTGTTCAGAGCCAAGTTATCTAGGCACATTTGTGTAGTTTACTGGTCAAGAACTTTCCACTGGGCGTCAGGAAATGAGAGGTTCTAGTGCTCTCTCTGCCATTAACTCATGTGAACTTGAATAAATCATTTTATCTCATCTACTAAAAGGAAGGTATTCTCCAGGGTTCCTAAAATGGGGTCTGTAAATTTGTTATTTAAAACATTTTGATAACTATTTCAATATTTAGTTATCTCTTCCACATTGTAACTTTCCCTAACGCAATGCAGCTTACTCCGTTCAGCATAAGAAATTAAATGGAAATTTTGGGAGAGTTTTGAGGAAGCTGCAGGTGACATGCAAAGGCCAGCAGATGACATAGAAAAAAGTTTAGAAACTCAGAAATGTATAAAATACATGCATACTTTTGAAAAATATCAACATATTTTATCCTTTAATGCCGAAATAATTCAGACTTCTTCTCTGGCACAAAGGGAGAGCCAAAAAATTTTACATACATTTTCCAGATCCCAGGGAAACCAAGCTCCTAACCTCCAAGATGTGGAAGGGATAACTGTAATTAGTTTTCTCAGTAATCCTATGTTAATTTGCATATTCAAAAACATGATTCTGAGAAAGAGTCATAAGCTTCACCAGACTGCCAGAGGGATCCATGACCTACACAGTTCAGAACCTCTAAGCTAAAAGATCCCTTCCAAGTATTATATTCTGTGATTCAAGGTCAAATGAAACCTCAACCAAAATAGTTAACATAATATTATGGGTAGCCTAAACTATTTAGGTTATTTAGTCCTTGATAATGCCCCTAAAACCTTTATTCATCTAATCAGCAGCCCAAAATAACATCATAATGACCAGCTTAAGGGTTTAGCATGAACTCACATCTGAATACGTATTCAAGTATAACTGTAATTTTTTTTAAAAATCTCATAAAGGAAGTTCTCAAAGTAGGAACTAAGTATTTGCTTTTATCATCCTGTTTCAGTATGTGATAATACAGTACTATGGGTCAAAAGCAAAGAAAAATAGATACAAATTACCAAAAAGACATTTAATAATTAATGCCTCACAAAGCAATATTCAAATTATGTTTTAAATTTAATTTGCCTTACACATATTATCATTAGAATTATCTATTTATGTCCCAGATGAGGCCTGGCATAAAGGCTACTAGGAGAGAAAATGATAATAAAGTAAAAGAATAGGGAAGATGTTAGGCTTTTATTGCTAATTTACTTCCTTGGTTTTACATAGCACCAGAGGCGATTCCTCTTGGAAAGCATAATCATAATGGCTAGACTCACCTGACAAAGGGACCCAATCTCCTCCATGTAGAATAGGCCGGTTGCTTCAATTCTATTGAAGCTGGAGACAACCAGGACTATCCCTGAAGGGGCAACCTGAGAGCTGAAGAGAGAAATGAGGAAGGTCACTGTGCCCTATTTGTCTTTTTAAACAGATTTAACACACGTAATAGGTACCATAGCAATGGACCAGAAAAAACAGAAATCAATTAATAGAGGAAAAATGGGCAATAGGCTGATGCAGCCTTCCTGGTAACTTGCTCAGCCAATCCTAGATTGCATTGGAAATGGAAAAGAATGAATGTAGAGAATGAAAGGAATTACTGTGATCTTTTTATATTATAGAGGAAGAGAAGGAAAGACAAGGGAAAAAAAAGGAGGGAAAAGGGAGGGGAGGGGAAGAAAGGGAATTATAAGCACCTAGAAAAATAATTTAGCCAAAACACACTTTCTCCTCCCCATTCCCATGTCTTTCCCATTTTTCATTACTGCAAGAGTTTGGAAAAGAAAACAACCAACAGGAAATTGATATGGATATCCTTACATGAGCCCTAATCCCTGTCAAAGATGAATTATTGGATTAGCTGGTCTACGTGTATTTCTTGTAGTTTTCTAGTTCAACCTAATCACAGTACTGTTCATTATAAGTATTACCTCATACAGGATGTGATATTGTTGACTTTTTAAAACAAACGCAAATAAAATATTTCTGCCATACCAACAATCTGATTTCTCTCCAATTCCTTTCAGCTTGTCATCTCCTATTCATTATTTCCCTTGTATAAGCTAGAGCCCTCCCATGTCTCCCTCTCCGCCCCATAATTCCTAGGTACCCAGAAACCCATTCAAGGTTTGTGAGTGTGCCTCTACTCAAAAGCCACAGGTCACAAGCCCCTACTGATGTGTTTCTTTCACTAGACCAGAAGACACATTAGTTTCAAGCACAAAAAAAAATAAACAAGCATCAAATAAAAGTGAGTGACAAGCAGCATCCACTCCCCCTCAATCCCAGAGACATCTAGAAGTAGGTGGCTACTGCACCTCCCTGGGGGAAAGACACATGCAGTGAACATGTGACCAAAAGCAAGCATAGAGGGACATACACAGCCAGAAAAACTCATGCCTCCAATTCTACAAAGTGACTGATATAGGTCTTACTGGGATAAATATTCTTCATTGAACTGCCACGTGTAGCCTCTGAAAAGTTCATAGCCTCCCAGGTTTGTTTGCTTGTTGTGTTTTTGAGGTTTTGGGTGGGGGAGGAAGAGAGAAAGAGATGAGGCAGAGGGGAGAATTAGTTCTTTAGAGATATAGACCCAACCTACAACACCCAGTCAATAGGGTGAAAAAAGCACATGGGCATTTATTTTTTGAACATTCTTCTGCCTTCTACCGTGGTTCAGACTTTCTTGATCTAATTCTTATCTAAATTATGGCCAAAAAATTCCGCTAAATTCCTACCATGCTCCCAGTCTCAACAAATCATTCCCACTTGGCAAAAACAGAGAAAAGAAATGGATGATATTGTGTTAAGGAAATTCCTATCAACTTGCCATCATGCCCCTTGTTTTATGATGCAAAGCACAAGAGCCCAACTAAGTGAAGGAGTCAGAAAGGGGTTAGTAGTTTTTGCCCCACAACAAAATCACCGTATATATATTTATACAATAGAAGTTTATATGTTCAAACCAATGTTCTTTTTAAAAGGACATTGCCTTTTTTCTTCTGTATTCCTTATCCTAATTCCATGTTTTCTCTCCATCTTTCAACATTAGGATTTAATCTTTCTAATAGGACCAAATCTAATCCAAGAAAACAAAGCAGTGAGTGATTTACTTTTTCCTTTCATAGCCTTTGGCTTCCTGTTCTCTCATTATTCTCTAATCTCCCAAACCTACAGATCTCACCCTATCCCAACAAAATCATTTTTAAATAGACCTTTGGAAGACATTGAACAAATCATAATTTAAGGCAATGGTCTTTACGCTGGCATTTTAAGTGCATAATTTCCATTTTTTCAAATGTTAATCACTTCATCCTAAAATAAAATTTTTTCCTTCCAACTTTTCATGGCAATGTTCCTCATTAAGGAATATCAATATGAATGTTCCATATTCCAAACTTTTTGAATTATTTTCTTTCCAAAGAAATAGCAATGCTTTAACTAAACAGTAAGGTTTCTTTTTCCCTTCTTCTTCTTGCTAGGGTGAATACTGAAAGCCCTATGGTCACAGTACCTGGCACACAGTATGTGCTAAGTAAATATTTATTGACTGACAGTAAACAAGGAAGATGCATTTCATGAGTTGACTCTTAAAAGGCTTAGATATATACATATATATAAAACTATACATATATGTATTTATCATATAGAAAGTATCATTGAGTTCTACCAACTAAGTATCTGAGGAGACCACCTCTACATGACTTTTCCCTTGTTAGGCATAACTTTCATAAATCTATACCTGGGTACTAATTCAGGTAGAGATTCTTAGTCAACAAAGATTTATCAAATTATGCTATATTCTCAGGTAAATGACTTCGTAAAATTTATAGAGACATCTTCTTAGGTTGACTCTTTGAAAGAAGAGATGATGTGAAGGGAATTATAAACTTTGATTTGGAAAGTCTCCTGTAAGATTAATTATTCATCCTTGTGAGCTTTAGGACTTGCAAAGTGATTTGCTTCCAGCCACCTTTTGAAGTAGATAATTTAACTATTATTCCATGTTATAGATGAGGAAACTGAGATTCAAGAAGTTTATCAAAGTCAAAGAAACTTACCCAAAGTCACATCTGGTCACTGGATTCAGATGGCTCTGGAGGAGAAGTGAGGCTGGTGACCTGCACAGCCCTCCCTCACTCAAAACAAAGTCAAGTGCAAGTCATGTCATCATTTCTCTGATGGCATGGTCTTCCTGGGCAATGAAGGATGAACACACAACAGCACTAGTAAATTCCAGAGAAAGGATCCTGAGCCAGACTGCTAAGTCATATGGCTTCCCTACCTAAAATCAAACTAAATCATGAATCTTGTCTATATTTCAAGGCATATGGTAGACTATACTGAAAGACCTTCAGCGACAGAGTATTCACAATCCCCACTCACCTACATATTTCATTTTGGGAAAGCTCTAACTGGTAGAAATATAGGGTTTTCCCTTCAACCAAAAGAAAACAGTGATAATAATAAGTAATTTGTTAAATTGTATATTCTCTCATTAGACTGTGAACTCCTTGAGGGAAGGGACTGTATTTTGCCTCTTTTTTACATCTCTAGAGCTTAGCATAGTGCCTACCTGGCATCTCATAGATAGCTAACGTTTATTTACTAACTGAAATTGCTGTTTTTTCTAATAGTCCTTTCGTATTTCCAAAGAACATCAGATAACAAAGAAAAAAGCCCAAATCAGAAAATAATGACCCTATAGACAGCTTTAACTACAAGTGTTCATCTTTTACTTGTTTTTCATTTTTAAAATGGAAACACAAAAACACAAAAGAGACATTTGATCTTGAGCCATTTTGATGAATAAAGAAATCATTGACCAAAAAAATTACCTATAAGTGGAGAGTCATATCCTATAATGCTTCCAGAACAACTCAGTGTCCTTGGAGAAAAAGGATCATAGATTCAGAGCTGAAAAGGACCATATAGGTCACCGATGCCAAGTCCCACTGATCTGACAAAGAAGAAAACTAACCTCCAGAGAACTTCAATGGCTTGTCTGCAGAGCCTAGGCTCTCTAACATCAAATTATAATAATACCTAATATATATATAATATACATAATATATCTAGTAATATATATTATATATATAATACCATATATATATATACTATCCATATAGACACATACATATATGTATATAGGAGTGTTTGATATAATTTATATAAATAAGTATATACTATATTATATATAGCTATATGTATTATATATAGTATGAATTTAAGGTTTGCAAAACATTTGACATGTTATTTCATTTGATACTGATAATAATCCTATGAGAATGAGGACATGATGAGGAAACTGAAGCCCAGAGAAGCTGAACAGATTACCCAGTGTCTTCAGGCAGGATTCATACTCCTTGACTTCAACTCCAGTTGCTGCCTTGCTGCTGGTACCATTTTCAGTGCACCAATTATCCCACACTACTCAATAGACAATGAATGCCAGACCCTGAGCTAAAGCAAAGAAAGTAGGAACTGCATACAGTTGTCCTCTTCTAAGCTGAAATTTGAATGTGGAAAGAATTCCAAATTAGTAGCAACTAAATAATTTGCTAATTAAATGGTTGTTGTCCTTCATCTTCAAAGAGGACCAAAATGACATCACCATTGTAAAGTAAAATTTCAACGTGTCCGACTGTGGCTGATCAGACCAATACAAGCTTGGAATGCTCCACCACAGGTTGGGTACAGATAGTCCGTATGAATATTTGGGGTGGATATCCCAAATTTGCACATTCTGTGTTTACTTTGTGTTGTCTCAATTCTGCTTTGCTCAAAGAGCACAGCACCTTTTCTTATGTGGGCACGCCATGATAAGCCATCCTGGGTCAGTGTCTCCCACGTTAATTATTAGTCCAAAATTAGCATAGGCAGCAGAGAATTGATCCATACTTTGTTGCATCTCAGCTTCAGAGTCTGCAAACAGAAAATCATGCACCAACACTCCCTCCACTTTGGTCTTGCCTTGTAACCTTTTCAAATTGAAGAACTTACCATCAGTATGGTAGTTGACCTTGATGCCCTGTTTATCCTCATTGAAAAGATTTGTCAACATGGCTGAAAACATCATGCGAAAAAGCATGGGAGCAAGCACACAGCTGTTTCACTCCATTGGTGACTGGGAAGGCACGAGAGCATTTTTCACTCTCCAGAACCTAGGCAAATATACCATCATGAAACTGACTTACAATATTGATGAACTTCTCTGGGCAACCAAATTTTGACATAATTGTCCATAAGACTTCATGACTAACAGTGTCAAAGGTCTTGGTCAGATCTACAGACATTGTGTACAGACCTTTCTTCTGCTTCTGATATTTCTTCTAGAGTTGTCTGGCAGCAAACACCATATCGACTGTTCCTCAGCCCTTTCTGAAGCCACACTGGCTCTCTGATATATGCCTATCTTCCAGGTGAAGGATCAGTCTATTAAGGAGGGCTCTAGCAAGAATTTTGTCATTAATGACTAAGAGAGAGATCCCCCTGTGATTGTTGCAGGACAATCTATTCCCTTTACCCTTATAGAGATGGACAATGGAGGTATCCTTGAACTCCTAGGGGATAATCTTCTCTTGCCATATAAGCTGGAAAACTTCAGTCAGCTTTTGTATGAACAATGGTCCCCTTACCTTGTAAATCTCAGCTGGAATAGAATCAGCACCAGGTTCTTTGCCACATGAAAGGAGCCTAATGGCCCTCAAAACCTCCTTCTCAGTTGGAAGTTCAGCTAAGGAGGGATTGACTTCAACCTGAGGTAAATGGTCAATGGCCTCAGCATTGATCAATGATGAGAACACTATGGAAGTGTTCAGCCTAACTCTCCAAGATCATGTCCATATCATTAATCAATGTGGCTCCATCAATACTGAATAGTTGTGATGCACCATCGGTTTTTAGTTCATAAATAACTTTCAGGGAATCATAAAAGTGTTTTGGATTGTTACTGTCAGCATAAAATTGAATTTCATCTGCCTTCTTACTGAGCCAGTAATCCTACATCTCTCTAGCTTTGCTCGTACTTTGCTTTTGATGGAATTAAATACTGCCTTCTTAGAGGTGGATGAACTATCCTGCTGGTAAATTCTGTGGAGTTCTCATTTTTCATTTAGCAGCTTCCGAATTTCCCCATTATTTTCATCAAACCAGTCTTGGTGTTTGCTAGTGTTCTGACCCAGATGAGCAAATGCAGTGGTGTACACCAAATCTCTGAGAGCTGCCTACTCCTTTTCTGCTCCATTGTTGCCAAATGTGTGTTGGCTCAACTTTCCTTCCAAGTCAACAGCAAACTGTTCATGCTCAGAGAGAGGAGCTCTAATTTATTGACATTAATTCTTCTGGCAGTCATTTTGCCTTGTGGGCAGCACTTTTGATGAATGCAAGTATTTAGCTTGGAAAGGATAAGTCTATGATCAGTCCAGCACTCTGCACTACACATTGTCTTCGTCACTTTCACATCTTGTCTGTCTCTTCTCCTTACAATCACATAGTCTGTTAGATGCCAGTGTTTGCTGTGAGGGTGCACCCATGAAGTTTTATTGCATTAAGGTAAATGGGAGACAGTGTTGGTGATGAGAAGGTCGTGTGATGCACAAGTCTTCAACAGCAAATGACCATTGCTGTTGCTGTTTCCAACTCCATTCCTCCCTAGGCCTCCCTGCCAAGTCTGGTAGTCTAAGCCTACTCTAGCATTAAAGTCACCCAGAATTATAAGCTTGTCCTCTTTTGGCACATTGACAATAAGGGTCTCTAGGTCTTCATAAGATTTTTCTTTGACGTCATCAAGGTTTGTCATGGTGGGATCATAGGCACTGATGATAGTGGCATCACATTTTCCTGTGAGTAGCAATTGCATTGTCATGAGCCTGTCATTCACTCCTTTTGGCAGGCATACCAGCTTGCTGATTAGATTAGTTTTGATTGCAAAACCCATCCCAGCTTCATAGCACTCCACTTCACTGCACCCACTCCAGAAAAAGGTGTATCCTGCTCCAACTTCAGTAAGTTGACCTTCATTTGTCAACCTTGTTTCACTTAGGTCTGCTATTTGGATGTGATACCTGTTGAGTTCTCTTGCAACAAGAGCAGTTCTTCTTTCAGGTCTACTGGATTTTGTGTTTTCTATTGGTGTGCGCACATTCCATGTGATGATGGTGAGTATAATCATCTTAGCAGATGTTTTCGTACATTTTCTTGTGTTTCGACCACATAGTGGGATTGCCCACCTGCCGTGGTAACCAGGCCAGGGTTGGGTAAGCAGGCAATGTTTAGGGTACCTTTTCTAGCCCCCTTCCTCACATCAGGAGGTGAGCAGTGCAATCCTTAAAAGACTGCTCAGACACCCAGAGGGCTGCCAAGTAACACTGCTGCTTCCAGTAAGAAATGACCCTATGACCTGGGCCACCTGTATGCAGGGTCATGACTACAGCTCCCAGGGTATCCTCACCCGCTGCTTAATCACTTGTCTGTTGTCACAGGACTTTGAGGCATAATAGTGAAATGGTATGGGTGATGTCTTTTGATTCGTGCATAAATTGGATTTAAGTAAGGCAGAGTTGCATGAAGTCATCAGCCTCACTCTCTCCTCCCAAGTCATCATAGTCCAGTGGCAGGACAGAGTCAAGATGGCTGGCTATGGCTCAGGATGCAGTGGATGACCTTGGCATCTTCGGTGTCTAACCAAGCTCTAAGTGCTCCACATCACATGCTTCATCTGCCTTCATGGAAGAATAAATTGTTCTCATCTGCCCATTCCACCAGATGAAATATTCACATGCTTGGGGTAGATATCCCCCTAATTCACCAATGGGTTTTAGAACCCATGGTTACACTCAACCTGGTTTGGCCCATCTGCTGAAACAGTTTAGTAGGGTGTGGCTGCTTCGCATGTTGCAGCTTCTTGGAGCCACGGGTGAGTTAGGTGGAACAGGTGGATACCCAAGGTAGAAAGGGCTTGGCAGCCATCACACCAAAGGTACTGGTCCTCCCTGAAGACACCCTACACCCTTGCTAACTAAACAATAAATTCAGGAAACCAGAAACACTTGAGGCAAAAAAAAAAACAAATACCCCCAAAACCCTGAGTAGAACTGGGGTTCAGTAAACACCACTAATTGTTCTCACCTATAAGCTTTCTTTCACTGTGCTTATAATTTGTGGGTCACACATGGGAAAATAATCATGCTATACTCGAAACAATATAGAAGTCTTGTTTTTCTTTTTTTTTCCTCTTTTCAAATGTGAGTGGGGAAATGGGAAGAGAGAAAAAATAAATGTTGTTAACTGAAAAAAGAAAGATAGAAAATGACAGGGAAAGGCTCAGGGGCAGGAAAGGAGGGAGAAAAATAGTAAAAAGAATTCTATCAGTCAGACATTGTCTGATGTGTACCCTGCATTTGAGGAAGGAATTTAAGGGTTAAAAGACATTAAAGGTAGCATCCCATAGGTAAGTCAGCCCTGGGGGCAAAACTTGACTAACCACAAGGTGGCTAAAGCATTGCCACAGGTATCACCATGGCGATAATTCTTCTCCTTGATAAAGAGAGACCGCTGACCCTAGCCCTAGCCCTCCACATTCTCTCATCAGCTCTGTACTGTGCCCTTTGAAATCTTTCTCTATTATTAAATTCCCCTTCCTTCTAGAACTTTTCTTCTCACAATCCTTCCATATTTTGGTTTTCACTGAAACTAGCTGTCTCATGAATTCATTATATCTTTTGGCATTGTCTCCATGACTAGATGCTTCTTCTATCACCCCCCACCACCCCCGCCTTCCTGCCTCTGCCTGGCCCTCCCTTCCTCCTACTCTCTCTCTCTCTCTCTCTCTCTCACACACACACACACACACACACACACACGCACACACACACACTGAGCTAGAAGGAAAGTAATGTTTGCTACTTTCAAAACCCCTTTTCTGCCACCACTACTCAGCAACTACTCCTCCTCTTAAAGTTCCTGCCATCCTTTCCAGAATCTTGTCATTGGTACCTATGTTTATAACCTTCAGGGGATGCTTCTGGTCAATTGACTAATTCTATTCAGGAGTAAGGATCAAATATTGTCAGCCACATGTTCATTCCCCAAAGTTATGCCTTCTTCAGAGTAAACTTTGGGTTAATGTCAAGTTGCCCACGGCTCTCAGAAAGCTAGGTACTTCTCTCCTTTTGCCTGCTCTCTTTTTGTGGAGTGGCCTAAAAATTTAGGGATGAGGATGGATCCAATTAGACTCTTGACTGAGCCCCTAGGCACTTTGGAAAAAAATTCATACCTCTTCCTGCTCCTGTTGCATACGGACCCCTAGATCGTAATCCTTTTTCTCCAATAAGTTCAGTACTTCTTCTCCACGCCAACCCTAGTCTCCTTTGAACACACTGGTCTTTCAGTTCTTTAACATCCTCAACTCCCATGACCTCTGTCCCTAGTCTATCTCAGCTGTACAAAGGAGTGGTCACACCTTACTGACTCAGTTTCCCTCACTAAATGGAATTCATTGCAGTGACAGAATTTGTTCTAGTTTTATCTCAGTCCAGAGTTATGGAAAGCTCTCAAGAATGAAATTCTGAAGACAAAGTGGGAAATAATTCTTATGAGGAGATAAAGTTGATCCTAGTGTATAAATGTAACTTATGAACTAATTAGATGTTTAAATCGTTGTTATTCAATCATTTCAGTCATGTCCAGCTCTTTATGACGCCATTTGAAGTTCTCTTGGAAAGGGTTCTGGAGTGGTTTGGCATTTCCTCCTCTAGCTCATCTTAGAGATAAGGAAACTGAGGCAGAGTTAAATGACTTTTCCAGGGCCACACAATGTTGTTGTTCATTGTTCATTTTGGAAGAGGACAAAGACATCACTGAGTGTTGTAATGACTTCCAAGTAAATTGGATTTAAGTGAGGCAGAGTAACACAAAATTGCCAGCCTCACTCTCTTCCAGAGTCAACAAAGTCCAATGGAAAGACCAAAGTCAGGACAACTGGCAGTGGCCAGGAACGCAGTGGATAACCTTGGCCTCTTTGATGTCTGATCAAGCTCTAAGCAATTCACAGTGCCTGCTTCAGACACCTTCACGGCCACTGGAATAAACTGTTCTCATTCACCCATAATACTGGAGGAAGTCTTCATGTATTGGGGTAGACACCCCCTCCAATTTACCAACCAGTTTGAGGCCTGTTGGTTACCCTCAACCTGGTTTAGTCTGTCTGCTGAGAGGGTTTACCAGAGTGTGGTCATGCTATACATGCTACAGTTTCTTGGAGCCAGTGGTGAAAATTGAGTGAAAATGGATACCAAAGGTATCCTTGCAGCCCCGAAAAGGGCTTAGGCAAGCCCTCACACAAGAGGTGTTAATCTTCCCTGATTCACTCCATACATAGTTGTCTAGCGACTTGGCAGGAAAGCAGTAAGCATTTACTAAGAATTTACTGTGTTAAGTACTCAGTATACAGCCTAGTTGAACTCTCCCAACATTCCCTCCAAACAACTTTAAAATAATACCTCAAATCGAATTTTGGAGTAACAAAGCCAACCAAAGGTCAGAGTAAGACATTTTTCCAACTTAAGACATCTTAGGAGTTCAGTGGGAGGGGTCTGGGTTTGGACACTAGGTTTGGAGCCAGTCGGGAGCCCAGTCAAGATAGTACCAACACCAACACCAACACCAACAGTGGGCCTTTGAGGGGTAAATGAGAGCAACAGCAATACCAGCTTTGGGAGTTCTCAGCCCAAAGACAGTAAGGGAATCAGATAACTGATCAGAAGAAATTATAGGGGACCCTTTGATGACAGTGAGTATAGCTGGCACTAAGGGCAACTCTATTACCCATGCACAGTTATGGATCACAGTTCCAGAACAGAGATAAGCATTTGTGGTCAGTCGCAAGAAAGCAAGGACCCTGAAAACACTTCCAAGACAGAGAGGAGCACTAGCATTTGTGATTATAGGAGAAGAGAGAACCTATTCACAGTTTCATGGCAAAGACAAGCATTAGCACTTATGGTCACTGACAAGGGAGCAGGAACTCTGGTCACATTTGCAAGGCAGAGAGAATCATTAGTAATTATGGTCACTGACAAGTGATCAACAGTCCTGGTTACGGTTCCACTACATACAGTTCCACAACCAATAGGATCACTAGTACTTATAACTACAGAGGATAAGAAACCCTTCCTGGGTAAAGACCAAAGCACAGACCAAGAAAGCAGTGACCATACCTCTTCCAGGATCACAACACCTTGCAAACACCAAAACTTGCACACTCTTAGAACTAGCTCTGAAAACAGCAGCATTAAAAAAACATACATCTTGGGACAGTATCTCACCATCCTTAGGTAAGCAGAACCCAAATTTAACATAAAGTTCAAAATCAAGATATAGGTTGGAAATTGAGCAAACAAACAAAAAACATGCTCATAAAAATAACTATATGGCAGGGAAGATGAAGAATGAATCCAGAAAAGACAACAATGTGAAAACACCTAAAAGTCACAGCCTCAAAGCAAAATGCTAATTGGACCCAACAAGAATTTCTGGAAGAGTAAGAAAAAGAGATGAGTGGTAGAGGAAAAATGGGAAAAGAACCAAGAGTGATGCAAGAAAATTATGAAAAGAAAATTAACAATTTGGTAAAAGAGACACAAAAAATACTTAAGAAAAAACCCTTAAAAAACCCTTTTACTGAAAAAAAGAACTTCTTAAAAAGAAAACTAAGTCAAATGGTAAAAAGAAATACAAAATCTCACTTAAAAATTAAAATTGGGAAAGTGGAAGCTAAAGTCTCCAGGAGACATCAAGAATCAAACAAAATCAAAAGAATGAAAAAATAGAAAAAAAAATGTGAAATATCACAAAAATAACTGACCTAAAAATAGATTGAGGCAAGATAATTTAATAATTTTGGGAATATCTGAAAGTCATAATCAAAAAAGTCTGCACATATTTCAAGAAATTATGAAGCAAAGCTGCTCTGATATCTTAGATCCAGATTTCCAGAGAATGAAACAGAAATTGAAAGAATCCACCTATTATCTACTGAACTTTCATTCCCAGGAATATAACAGTCAAATTCCAGAGCTCTCAGGTAAAGGAGAAAATATTGCAAGCACCCTGAAAGAAACAATTCAGATATCATGGAGTCACAATCAGAATTACAAAAGATTTAGCAACTTCCACAATATAAGAGCAAAAGGTTTGGAATATGATATTCCAGAAGACAAAGGAGCTAGGATTACAACGAAGTATCACCTACCTAGCAAAACTGAGTATAATCTTTTTGTGGGGGGGAGGGGATGGATACTTAATGAAATAGAGGACTTCTGAGCAGTACTGATGAAAAGATCAGAGCTGAATAAAAATTTTCATTCAAACACAAGACTCAAAAGAAGTATAAAAAGATGAACGTGAAAAAGAAGTCATAAGAGACTTGGACTTAATAAAATTAAATTCTTTACATTCCTACATGAAACGATACATGTAACTCCTAAGAACTTTACCATTATTAGGACAATCAGAAAGCACCTAACATAGATAGAGGGCATGGATGGGAGTCAGTTATGTCAGGATGATCTCAAAAAAAAGAAAAAATAAAGAAGTGAGAAACAGGGATGCACTGGGAAAAGGGGAAAAGGAGTGATAGAATGAGGAAATTTTTCTCACATAAAAGAGGAACACAAGGAAAAGATTTTACAGTGGAAAGGAAAATAAGAGGTGGCAATGCATGAACATCACTCATCAGAACTGATTCAAAAAAGGAAGAATATATACATACATATATATATATATATATATAAACATATATATACACACACACTCAGTTGGGTATAGAAATCTTTCTTATCCAACAAAGAAATAAGAAGGGAAGGGCATAAGAGAAACAGGGGGCTGATTAAGGAAGGCAATGATCAGAAGCAAAACAGATATTTGAAGAAGGCCAGGATAAAAAGAGTGGATAAAGAGAAGAAAATGGGATGGAGGAAAATACACAGTAATCACAACTGTGAATGTGAATGGGATGAGCTCGCCCATAAAACAGAAGTGGATAGCAGGACGGATTAGAAAGTATAATCCAACAATATGTTGTTTACAAGAGACATGCTTGAAACAGAAAGAGACACAAAGTTAAAATAAGGGACTAGAGCAGAATATATTATGCTTCAGCTGAAGTTAAGAAAGGCAGGGGTGGTAATCATGATCTCAGACAAGGCGAAAACAAAAATAGACCTAATTTAAAGAGATAAGCAAGGATATTCATTTTGCAAAAGGGTACCATAGACAAAGAAGTCACATCAAAATGTTTTACTGCAAGTTTCTTTGATAAAGGCCTCATTTCCAAGAAGCCGTAGCATGTGCAGCAGCCATACCCTGGTAAAACCCTCTTGGCCACAGGCTAAAACCGGATTGAGAATGCTCAGCAGGCATGAGTTAGGGGATATCTACCCCCAAGCATGTGAAGACCTCCCTCCAGTGGAATGGATGTGTGAGAACAATTTATTCCAATGGCCTTGAAGGCGGCCAAAGCAGGTGCTGTAAAGCACTTAGAGCTTGGTCAGACACTAAAGACAGCAAGGTCATCCACAGAATCCCTGGCTATAGCCACTCATCCTGACTTTTGCCCTGTCACTGGACTTCTATGACTCTGGAAGAGAAAGTGAGGCTGATGACTTTGTGCAACTCTGTCTCAATTAAATCCAATTTGAGCACAAGTCAAGACATCACTCAGTAATGTCATTGATCTTCTTTGAAAACAAAGAACCAGTAACAACAACATGTACCAAGTCAAATTTATAAAAATAAGAGTAATTCCCTAATTCAATTATCAAATGATAGGAACAGGTAGTTTTCATAAAAAGAAATCAAAGCTATCTACAGTCATATAAAAATGATCTAAGTCCCTATTAATTAGAGAAATGCAAATTAAAATAACTCTGAGGCACCTCCTCACATTGATAAAAAATATTACATGCTGAGGGAGAGGGGAAGACAGATATACTAAGGAATGAAATTATAGATTGGCATGGTGGGATTTTTGTTGTTTTCTTTTTGGACTTCAGTTTCACAAACTCAGGCTAAATTATAAACATCTGAAGGATAACCTTGGTAGTTCACAGCTGTGCTGAGTCACATGGGTTATGATGCCTTCTGGCTCTGAGCCTATTATTGAAAACTATATATGCTGGAAAGTTGGTATTTTGCTTTGGAAGCTCATTCATGAAAAGGACCTTTTGATACACTGGACCAGACTCTGGGTAGCCATTTGGTAAGAGCCCCCTACCCCCACCCCCCACTACTCACATGTTGGTGCTCTACCAGTCTGGTGGTGTATGTAAGTGGTTGTATTATTCTGTTTAGACAGTTGAAGCTCTATCTATTGAATCCTGTCTTGGATACTCACTTCTTTCTACTTATCTGTAATTAAAGTAAGACTGTTGGCCCCTTTACAGCTGCCTCTCCTTTAGATCGAAGAATCTGTGCTAGCAGCCCATCCTGTGTGCTAATGTGACTGCTGCTACACTATTCTGGAGAACAATTTGGAACTATGCCCAAAGGGCAATAGCTCATAGAGATAAAAAAAAATGTAAAATAAATCTATATGTACAAAAATATTCATAGTAGCTTTCTTTCTGGTAGCAAAGAATTGGAAATTGAGGAGAGGCTCATCAATTTTGAAATGACTGAACAAGTTGTGGCATATGATTGTGATGGAGTAATACACCAAGCTACAAGAAATGACAAGGTGGGAGGTGGTTTCAGGAAAATATGCGAAGATCTATATGAACTAATGCCAAGTGAGCAGACTCAAAAGATACTGTATGTGGTAACACCAATATTGAAATGACGATCAACTGTGAAATGCTGATCTGCTCTGATGAATATAACGATTCAAAATAATTCCAAGGGACACATGATGAATAAAAGGCTGTCCACTTTCAGAGAGAGAACTAATGAACTCTGAGTGCAAATTTAATCATAATTTTCTCACTTTATTTTTCTTGCTATTTTCCATATGCCTAACATGGAAATATGCTTTACATGATTTTGCATATGGAATTGATATATTTCTTGCCTTCTCATTGTGTGGGGAAGGGACAGGTAGAAAAGAGAGTATTTGAAACACAAAAAAAAATTTTTTAAAGAATGTCAATAAAATAAGTAATTTTGTTAAAAAATTTAAAGGATGAAGGGTAGAGGTAGTTATTTCATTTTATTTTATTTCAGGGTTTTGTTTTTTTCTTGCTCAGAACTGGGAAGATCAGCACACAAAAAAGGCTAATAGAATGAATCACCAAGATTGGTAGAGAAAGATCCAGATTAAGTGCTGATTAACTCTATACACCCAGATACTAAAAGAACTGGTAGATATCATCACTGAGCCACTGTCAATAATATTGGAAAGATTCTGGAGAATGTTGAAGATGCCTCAGGACTAGAAGGCAAATGTCCTGATTTAAAACAAAAGAGAATAGTCTGCAATGTATAATGGGCCACTATTTGACTTCAATTCCTAGAAAAATTCTATGACCTAATATTAAACAGCTAGTGAGCATCTAGCAAAGGAAGCAGTGATTGCAAAAGAACAGGCTGTGCCTGACTCACCTTTTTTGAAAAAGGTGACTAGTCAGAGAATGCAATAGAAATCATTTACCTAGATTTTAGCAAGGAATATTAATGTAGCTTAGTGAGACTGGGCCTCCCCTAGAGAGTTATGTAGAAAGAAACAAGAGGATGACTGATGAGTCCATAGGTGCAGTTCCTGACACCCAAGGAATGCTCCCAACCACTATCCTTATCTGACCTACTTGTGATTGATATATTCAAAGGTGCCTGAGATCTGCTCACCTTAGAGTGGTGTATTTTTTTTTCCCCTTTTTATTTATTTATTTAATTTTTTTACATTCATTTTCACAAATTTTGGGGTTCCAAATTTTCTCCCCTTTTACCCCCTCCCCCACCCCAATACCCCAAGCAATCTAATTTTCCTCATCTCCAATCTGCCCTCTCTCCTGTCATCTCTCCCTTCTCTTGTCTCCATCTTCTCTTTTCTCCTGTAGGGCCAGATGACTTTCTATTCCTCCTTAACTGCATGTCTTCTTTCCTAGTTGCAACAACGATACTAAACAGTTGTTCCTAAAACTTTGAGTTCCAAATTCTCCTCATCCCTCCATCCCCACCCATTCCCTTTGGGACAGCAGGCAATTCAATATAGGCCATATCTGTGTAGTTTTGCCAATGACCTCCCTGATAGTCGTGTTGTGTAAGACTAACTGGATTACCATCCCTCCTAACCTGCCCCTCATTGTTTCTCTTCTGTCTTTTGATCCTGTCCCTCCCCAAGTGTTGACTTCAAATTGCTCGCTCCTCCCTTTGCCTTCCCTTCCATCATCCCCCCCCTTGCAATATCTCTTTCTCCCCCACGTTCTTATACTGTAAGGTAGGTTTTCATACCAAAATGAGTGTGCATTTCACTCCTTCGTTTAGTCAAATGTGATGAGGGTAAACTTCTTGTTTTGTTTTTTTTTTCTCAGCTCTCCTCTTTTTCCCTCCACTAAGAAAAACTCCTACCTGCCTCTTAAATGACATATAGTTACCCCCATCCCTTTCCCTCTCTTTCCTCCCCCTACATTTCTCTCTCACCAATTACCGTAGTTTCTTTTAAGGTATGGTCCCATCCTATTCAGTTCAATCTGTGCTCTCTATCTCTGTATGTGTGTGCATGTGTGTATGTGTGTGCATGCGTGTACATGTGTATGTGTGGTCCCACCAACTACCCAGATACTGAAAAGTTTTAAGAGTTACAAATATTGTCTTTCCATGTAGGAATGTAAACAGTTCACTCATGGTAAGTCCCTTAAGACTTCTCTTTGCTGTTTACTTTTTCATGCTTCTTCTCATTCTTGTGTTTGAAAGTCAAATTTTCTTTTCAGCTCTGGTTTTTTCATCAAGAATGATTGAAAGTCCTCTGTTTCATTGAAAGACCATATTTTCCCTTGAAGTATTATACTCAGTTTAGCTGGGTAGGTGATTCTTGGTTTGAGTTCTAGTTCCTTTGCCTTCTGGAATATCCTATTCCACGCCCTTCGATCCCTTAATGTAGAAGCTGCTAGATCTTGGGTTATCCTGATTGTATTTCCACAGTACTGGAATTGTTTCTTTCTAGCTGCTTGTAAGATTTTTTCCTTGAGCTGGGAGTTCTGGAATTTGGCCACAATGTTCCTAGGAGTTTCTCTTTTTGGATCTCTTTCAGGTGGTGATCGATGGATTCTTTCAATACTTATTTTGCCCTCTGGTTCTAGAATGTCAGGGCAGTTTTCCTTGATAATTTCATGCAAGATGATGTCTAGGCTCTTTTTTTGATCATGACTTTCAGGTAGTCCCATAATTTTTAAATTGTCTCTCCTGGATCTATTTTCCAGGTCAGTTGTTTTTCCACTGAGATATTTCACATTCTCTTCCATTTTTTCGTTCTTTTTGTTTTCTTTGGTGATTTCTTGGTTTCTCATAAAGTCATTAGACTCCATCTGTTCCATTCTAATTTTGAGAGAACTATTAAATTCAGTGAGCTTTTGAGCCTCTTTTTCCATTTGGCTCATTCTGCTTTTGAAAGCATTCTTCTCCTCATTGGCTTTTTGAACCTCCTTTGCCAATTGGGTGAGCCTATTTTTCAAGGTGTTAATTTCCTCAGCATTTTTTTGGGTCTCCTTTACCAAGGTATTGACCTGTTTTTCATACTTTTGTTGCATCTCTGTCATTTCTCTTCCCAGTTTTTCCTCCACCTGTCTAACTTGCTTTTCAAAATCCTTTTTGAGTTCTTCCAGGGCCTGAGCCCACCCACCACCCCCCTGGGGTGTCTGGGGTACTGAGGCCCCGCCCTCCACGTCTTTCCCTGATGGCAAGGATACGTCGTCGTCATCAGATCCGAAGGTCGGGATCATTTGCATTTGTTGGAAAAAAAACTCTCTAAAGTCTTATTTTTCTTCCCTTTTCTAGGCATTTTCCCAGCCAGTTACTTGACTTCTGAGATTCCTTTCCACCCCCACCTGGATCCGCCCAGCTAGTGCTTGGCCTCTGAGATTTAAATGGGCTTTCCTCCTGCCGGCTGTCAATCAGTGAGCTTTAGTTCAGGTGCTGGGGTGGGGCCAGGGCCGCCTCCGAGACTCTGATCCCTCGGGGGCTTTATGCAGAGACTTTCAGGAATGGAGCAGGTGGGGGCGGGGTGGGGGGCCCGCCTCCCAAATCCCGCTCCCTTGGGGGCTTTAAGCAGAAGCCTTCAGTAACAGAGCGGGGTAGGGGCAGGGCCGTCTCCCAGGCTCAGCTCCGTCCGGTTTTATGCGGGAATCTTCCGTAATGAAGATCCTGCCTGCTGTTGGGGGATTCCTGAGTCTTGGGCCGCTGCCGCCTCAGCCGCCGCCCACACCTCTGCCTCCGCCGCTGCCTGCCCCCGTCCCCGCCGCCGCTGCTTCCTCCTGAGGGGGCCCGAGTCACGGAGACGCCCGCTTCCCCTCTCCTTCAGCCCGGCCTTCTTTCTCACTGACCTGTAGCTTCTGTGGGCGGAGGGTCTTTCCCGGCTGCTGGAGCTTCCGTCTCTGAAGCCTGCTCATATCAGCTTCTCTGGGGCCTCGGCCAGGGCAGCGCTGGGGGCCGGGTCCACTTTCCAGCGCGCGCCGGACCCTGGGGACGGGTCTTCAGGGCTCCCTGGAACGGAAATCTCTTCCACTCTGCTTCTGCACACCTTGTATTCACCCAGAAGTTATGGGGGACTCTTTTTACATTAATTCTATGGGCTTTGGTTTCGGAGCTCGTAAACGTGCGTCCTTCTACTCCGCCATCTTGGCTCCGCCTAGAGTGGTGTATTTTGTAAAAGATTCCAGCCTCTTTTTGTCTGCCTCAGCAAAAACTGCATGGACCCTAGCCCATTTTTATCCTGAAGGAAACAAAGTCAAGAGGAAGAGAGGGAGTGGGGGATGGAGGAAGAAAGAGAATTTTCTGCTTTAATAGAGTAAAAAATGTTCGTTTCTAACCTTTATAGTAATAGCTGACATTTATACAATGCTATAAGGTTTACAAAGCACTTTACATACATTATCTCATTTGACAAAAAGGGGAAGGGCAAAGCATCCTCTGTGGGATAGAATACATCTTCTCCTTGCCTTTCTTCCAAATACCAAATAGTTGCAAATATAGATTGTATTTTCCTCAAAAATCTAACTGTATACAATCTAAATGAGGTCTGTAATAAGGATAATTCCCCCTGATTCTAAACTTCATTGATACTCCATATCTGTACAGAAGTATATTGACATATATTTGCATCACATATTCATCCCAGTACAAAGCTGGGGTAGAGTCTGAGCAGTTTTTTGCTAAAGTAGACAAAAGGATGCTGAAGGAAGGGAGAGAGGGAGGGAGAGAGATGAGAGGAGGGGGAGGAGGAGAGAGAGAGAAATAGGCAGAGGGAAGGAGAGGGAGAGACAAGAGGTAAAAGATGAGAAATGAGAAAGAAATCCTATTCAAAATCATCAGACATTAGGTGTGTACTGTCTTTTCAGATCAATACTATCTTTAGGATGATCTGCTATAGAGAAATTTGACCTTGGCACTTGAAGCTAAACAACAAAGTCATACTAAAAAAGACTAAGAAATGCAAGAAGGAGGGCACAGGGACTGGCCAGCTCTTCCCACACCCAATTGTGCCCCTATTTGGCACCTTTCCGTTTGCCTCACCATCTGAGCAGAGATGGATGACTACAGATGAGGAACACTGTGTGTACATATGTGCATACACGTATATATATACATATGTGTATATATGTATACATGTATACTGTCTGGCTCCAATCACGTATTGGTCTTTTTGACCAGCTCTTTCTTCTTTTTCACTTTATTCTTTCTTAAAGTACAGTGAGTAAAGCAAGGGAAAGACAGACCCAGAAATGAAGGTGAAATAAAAACAAAAACATTAATAATGTTCTCAAATTACCCCAAAAGATAAAGGATTTAATCAGGACTAAAACAACTAGTAAAGAAACAGAAAAACACTCTTTGCATACCCTGGATTAGGTCCCATCCCCAAGTAAATAATTAGAAAATTACAATCCTCCAAGACAAGGGTGGGGAACCTGCAGCTTCAAGGCCACATGTGGCCCTCTAGGTCAAGTGTGGCCCTTGGAAGGAATCCAAACTTCACAGAATAAATCTCCGGAATAAAAGGATTTGTTCTGTCAAACTCTGGTTTAGTCAAAAGTCTGCACCCAAGGATCTAGAAAGTCACATATGGCCTTAAGGTTCCCCAGCTCCAAGATATGAGCTCTAGAGTGAGAAAGGCACAACAAATGACTTTTACACAACTAGACTGAACTGTAGAACAATAGGTTCAAGCAGGAACGAAATTGCCTCATCACCCCTGTGATTTTCTGCTGCCTCATTTATAGCAGGGGCTTGTCTTTCTCAGCTCCCATCAACACACTCTTAAAAGCTAACAAGTAGACAACACTGATGCTCAAGGCCTTTATATACACCAGATGCCACCATTACTAAATTCTCTTGAAGTCCCTAATCATTTGTCTCCAAGTTCAGACCTGTCTTCCAACCTCCACTCTCTATGAGTCCAGTACCCGCCTCACAGTCTGTTTCTCAGCTTCAATCCCTGCCTTCATCCTTGCTAACTTCAATATTCATGTTGATACTCTTTCAAAGATCCTGGCTTTCCAGTTCATTATCTCAGACACCCAAAGGGAAGGTAATACCTTAGAGATCCTAAAAGTACCCCACTTCCAAGATCTTGACATCTGAAATCATCCTCTTGCCGTTTCACTTCTACTGCCTCTGGCCTCCTGAAACTGAATTACACCATTACAAGGACATACAGTCTTGTAAAACTTCATTCCTCTCCAGCCCTGTTTTGGCTTCATTTTTCTCCCTTCCCTGTTCTGACCCTATAGTTAACTATTTCAACAAAGAACTATTGTTAGTACTTGAAACCTCTGCCCTGTTGTCTTTCCCTGTTCATGCTTTATTAGTTTTCAACCCTATATCACCTCCACCATCCATCTTTTCTGTCTGTACTCAAAAGCCACTGAATACTGCTACAATAAGGCATGAAATAGTGCAAAGGATGTCACAGCCTTCTCCCTGCCAAAACTAAGCACTCTGCTTTTGTGCCTTTAATCTCATCTCCTTCAAGAACTGTTCCCATCAATCATTCCATCTCTCATCTTCAGTGTCTCCCCACTGCCTGCCTCCTTTCCCTGCTATCTGAGGTCTTCCCTAACCTTAAACAACTTTCCTTTGACCTTGTCATTGACTCAAGCTGATGTCCTTTATTGCTTCTCCCTTTCAAAGATAAACTCCTAGAAAGAGCAGCCTACACTCCCTAATCTCACTTTGTCATCACCTATATCCTCCTCTGATCCTACCACACTACTGAAATTATTCTGAATTGCTAAATCTGATTGCCTTTTCTTCATCTAATCTTCCTTGACCATTCTGCAGCATTTGACGTTGGAGGCCATCCCACCCCTGGGGAAACAATTCTTGACTTCCACGATCCTCTTCTCAGTTCTCCGATCTATATACTTGTCCTCTTAAACTTTGTCTGCTGACTCACTGTCTTTCTCCCACTGTCCAAGCATATGTGTTTCCCAAAGTTCTGTCGTGGGCACTATTCTCTCTCCGCACTCTCACCCTTGTTGATTCAACCACTGCTATCAGCTACAGTTGTCACCTAAATTTCAGTGTCACATCTCCACCTACCTGTTGGAAATTTTTCATAAGCATCTCAAACTCAGCATATCCCAAACTGAACCTAAACATGCTTTCTTTCAAACTTCTCTATTCCTGTTCAATTATCCAAGCTTAAAAACTCAGGGTCATCTTTGATTCTTCCCTCTCCCTCAAACCCATAATCCAGTTGGTTGCCAGGTTCTATCCATTTAATCTCCAAAAAATCTGTCCTCCCACCTTCTCTCAACTGTTGCCATCATTCTAAAATAGACCCTCATTATTGTTCAGCATGAAAATTTTATTCACTTCCTAACTGCTTACTTGATTTCAGGATCTCTCCACTTTATCCTTCACACAATTAACAAAACAATCTCCCTGAGTAGGACGTTCAGGAACCAGTCCTAAGGGAGCTTGTAGAGACCATTGTTAAATTTTCAGCATGAGCATTTACGCCTCAGAAAAATTTCTGAAATCAGTCTCCACAAATGAGGGGTTGGCTGCCTAGACTTAAGAAAGTGTTAATAGAGCTGTGTAAATTTAAAACTTGAGCTCAGAGAAGAGGGCAGTAGGGAATGAAGGCATCACCAGACTGAGTCCAGTGACTGTAGTATAATAACAATGATTTTATCTAGCACTTTAAGATTTGCAAACATCAATTAATCTCATTTTTTCTTGGTAAAATTTTTATTTACTTTATTTTGATTCATCTAATAAAACAGGCATTTCCATAACATAGTATAATTTAAAAAACACGCCCAATTACAAATCTGTTATGTACAATTTGCAAAGCTGTAAAATAATAAATGAAATTTATATTAACTACTAAACCAAAAATGCTGCTATGGGTAACTTCTGTCTTCTTCCTGAAGGGAATGGATTGGATGACCTAATTCACATTCTTTTAAATATATAATAAAGTTATTATATAAATTTCCTTTTTTCCTTCCCTCCCTTTCCTCCCTACCACCAGATACAAATATGTATGAATATGTAGGTGTGTGTGTATGTGCGTATGTGTGTGTGTATATATAAAACACGTATGTAAAATCATCCTATACATATTTTTACTTATGTTCTTTCATTGGATTCATATATTTGAGCCTCACAATATGCTTGCCCCTAAAGGCCCTGGTCTGACTATTTCACTCCCCTACACAAAAAACCTTCAGTGGTTCACTTTTTCCTATAGATAAAAACAAACTCTAATGCACTGGAGGCCCTCCACAGCCTTTCTTCAGTTATCTTCCCCTAATGTTTCCTGTTACTCCGCTCAGGCTTCCAGTCAAATTGAACCATTATTTGTCCCCTGCATTCATCATACCATCCCCTGCTTTTATGCATTTTCAAAGGCCAACCCCATTATGCAAATTCATTCCCTCCTTGTCTTTGTATCATAGAACCTAGCACAATGCCTATTACAGAGTAGCTGTTTAATGTTTGCTAACTCATTGATTCTCATTTTTCAGAAGCCTTCTTTTCTTTCAAGGTTCAGTCCAGGTGCCACTAGAGATAGCCTTCCCTTGTTCCCTGAAAATGTTCTCTAGAGCAGTTATTCTGGATCCTTCTTCTGCCTATATATTTTACTTGTTTATATTGTATATATTATACACTCCCTTGTACTATTTATATTATACTTGTCTATTTCATAACCTCCTCAGTAGAACATAAGCTTCTTGAGGACAGAGATGGTATCATTTTTGTAGCCTTGCTTCCCAGTAGCTAGCATAGTGCTTTACACATAATCAATATAGGAAAAAAAGAAAGGGAAGAGGAAGGAAGAGAGGAGAACCTAAGTTTCAGGGAACTGGAGAGAGGCAGATTACTCTGGGGATGTCCTCTCACCACCCACTCTCAATAATCCTCTCCACCTTCTGAGGAAGAATGAATATTTGGATCTTTGCAGTGAGATCCTTCCATCTAAGGGACTTCAGCAGGCAATCACTTGGAGCATGCTAAGGGGTTGTGGGGGGCAGAGATAGGGGTAGGAGGTAGGAAGGGGAGGCTTCTCCTCACCTAGCAGCCACAAGCAGCTGGGAGGCATCAGGTTGGGACTCACATAATGTGTGTGCATCAGGAGGGGAACCTGTTATTATTCTTTCTACTGCTACTGGAACAACTGAGGAGAGTTGTTTTCTGGGTTGCTAAGGGCAGAATAGGTCATATTTAGGTTTACACAAGCCAATAGTATTCATTCATTGGCTTCAGATGTAGCTCTTTTTTTTTTTTTTTTGAGACACTAAATTCCTATTAAATAACTCACTGACAATCTTCAACCAGCAGAATAATATCAGCACTTGAGTCAGGAAAGCTATTACCTGAATTGCCAGTTTTAATGAACCTAATAAGTAAATAGTAATGGCCTAATCTTTACAGGCAGTTAAACCATGCAGGGCTTGATAAACATCCCTATGTGACTGACCTGCCTTAAAACAAAAACAAAGTACTCTACTGCAGAAACAAGACAGCTGCAAGAATTAATATGTGTTCCCTGAGGAGCTAGGAGAGTTATTAAGACCAGAAGAGATACCCCCTGGCAAGAGAACTACTCAGCACTAGAAAGGGATGATTACTGAGTGTTATGTCAGTCTAGCTACATCTTAAGTATGCAGTTCTTCATGCTAAGACTGGGAACATAGCCTAAACTGGAGCATGGGAAGATAGCAGAAGATCTACTTGTCAATCCTACCGTTACAGCATCTTGACCATGTGTCTGTCCCCTTGTCCTAACTCTCAGAGTCACCCTGCCCCAGTTCAGGTCCCTCATCACCTCTCACACAGATTGTTATTAATATATTTTTAGTTGTCAATATTCACTTACACAAGATTTTGAGTTCCACATTTTCTCTCCATCTCTCCCCTCCCTGGACCCCAAGAGACCATGAGTTCTGATTACCCCTTCCCCCAACATGCCTTCCCTTCTCTCACTGCTCCCCTTATCTGATCCCCCTCCTTTCTGTTTTCCTGTAGGGCAAGAGATTTCTATACCCCATTGCCTGTATATCTTATTTCCCAGTTGCATGTAAAAAAAAAAAACAATGTTTACACTTCACACAGACTGTTAAAGTCATCTCCTAATTCATCTCATCGCACCCAGCCTCTCTCCTCTCCAATCCAATCTCTTACACAGCCATGGAAGTGATTTTCCTATAACAGACCTGGCCAACTCATCCCTACTCACCCCAACCCTAATAAACTTCAGTGGTTCTCTATTATCTCTCAGGACAAATGTAAAATTCCCTCTTGGGGGTATTTAAAGCCCTTTACAACCTAAGTCTAACCTACTTTTCCCACCTTTTTTATACACGGCTATAACTGGCCTTCCTGCTATTTCTCACATACGACACTCCATCTCCTATGTTCAGAAAAGGCGGTCCCTCTTGCCTGACATGTATCCTCCCTCTTCCCCTCCACAGCCTAGACTACCCAAAACCATTTCCTCTGCATTTTCATTTATTATATTTATCTCCTTCAAAGGTCAGCTCAAGAAGCACTATCTACATGAAGTATTTTCTGATTCCACAAGTCATTAATGCCTCTCCCCCAAAAAATTATCTTGTATTTCTGTATTAATCTTATAATATACATGGTATATCATAATATATAATAAAAAGTATAATAATATCATAAGTATTATAAGTGCATCCAGATACTAGCTAAGTGATCTGGAAAAGTCAACCCTATCTGCCTCAGTTTCCTCATCTATAAAATGAGATAGAGAAGGAAATAGCAAACCACTGCAATATCTTTGCCAAGAAAAACCCAAAGAGTTACAAAGAGTCAACCATAACTAAAAATAACTAAACTAAATAACTACACAACAAATATTCATATGTACACTTATCAGCACCACTGGAATGGAAGTTTCTTGAAGGCAGAACTTCATTTTATCTTTGTTTCCCTGTTGTCTAGTACAATGTCTGGTACATAGTGAATGAATACTTAATAAATGCTTGCTGACTATTCATCTTCTACATCTTCTATTCATTCTTTGATGTTTGTAAGAGCTTTGAAATACAATACAGTGTAGGGGATTGAAAGCTGAACCTGAGGTCATGAAAGCCTGAGTTCAAATCCTGCCTCAGGGATTTACTGGTAACATGACCTCAAAAAAATCATTCAACGAGTGTGTGTGTGTGCATGCATGCATGTTTGTGTGTGTATGCACACATGTGCGTGTGCGTGTGTGTGTACGAGAGAGAGAGAGAGAGAGAGAGAGAGTCAGAGGAATAGAGGGAGGGAGGGAGGGAGGGAGAGAGAGAGTGAGAATGCTTGTAAAGTGCTTTGAAAGCCTTAAAGCTCTCTATCAATCCTAATTGTTATAGACTTAAAACTGGAAGGGACTTTTGAGGTCATCTGCTCCACACCCTCTAGTTGACAGATGAGAAGACTGAGGCAGTGGTTGTTTCACAGATAACACACAAAAGGCATTGTAGTTTTCTGTCTTCAAACTCTAACAGGTTCACTCTCAATCTAGTCAGACAGCCAGACACCTTTGGAGGGGTTAATAGTCTTATTTTATTCTAAGAGCAACAACTCCTACAGCATTCCCTAATCACCCCTCTCACAGGGGCCAGCATGAAGGGAGGCAACTACCCCTGCATCTCCGGGGGAGGGGGTCAATTGAGACAGGCACAGCTTGTGCACTGCCCTAAATCTCCTCAAGCCTCTATGGGGGCTGGTCAAGGCACATACATATTCCCCTATGGGTTCCCCATGGTTTTCCCCATTCACTGACATGTGCCCACTTGCTTTATAGAGCAACAGACAAAGAAGGCTTTAAGCTCACAAGTTAACTTTAGAAATATTGTCATTCTGTGCAAGCATAGCAAATATTATATTATGTTACCCCATATCTCATCATGCAGCCTCAGTAGGACTATCTGTCACTATGATTCTGGGAACTACTATCTAGAATCCTTGGGGTTATTCTTAGAATTATTATCTAATACCTGGAAACTAGACCAAGGCCATTGCCATGGCCTTGGATCCTGAGAGTCTAAAGTTTAAAAAGGGTAACAAAATTCTCCTTGCATAAAGTGGTAAAAGAGAAGTGGTGACTTGCCTAAGGTCACACCAATAATAAATGACAGAAGAATAAATTGAACCATGATCCTCTGACTTCAAATCCAGTGGGGTTTTTTTTTCTTGCATTGTCCCACACTAGGGGAAGGTGAGGTTGTTAATGAGTAGAGCTTTAGTAGTCTTACTTCTCAAGCTATTTTGAAGCCTAGATAATAAGAAGAAAGTCACTCCTGAGTCAACAATATTCTAATCATATTTCCCATCATGCAATTTAAAAGGCACAGTCTGGAAAGAGTTTACCATGAAGCAACATGTCTTATACAGAAATGATTAAAAGGGTCAGTCATGCCCAGGCTGACCAACAGTAATTGAGAGGGGACATACTCTTCATTGGGCAATATCTACAGAGAATAAACAATATTAAGAGTCCTTACTTAACCCAGTATAAATTGAGGTGAAATTAAGGACAAAGAAATTTACCTTAATGTCTCCAATAAGGAGAGCTGCCGAATTGCAAAATGGTCTCCCCAAGGGCTATAATGAGACATCATCATCTCAGGAGACATTTAAAGGTCAGGCTTCATAAAGCACTAAATTAGCATTTTTTCCTAGTCCTTCCAAGCTGTGAAAACCTCACTTCAGAATTAAGTGAGGCCCTTGAAGGGGAAGGTTGGGAGTCAGCCAGAAATGCTTGACAGGGTTGTGATGGAGAGCAGTAGAGGAAACTAAGGTCCAGGGGACAGGAAAAAAAGTGCAGAGAATGGGAGATGGAAGAGGTTCTGGCAAGCTGAGAAGGTAATGGAGAATACTGCCCTGTCTGGACTTGCAGAAAAGAAAACAAAAAACAAACCCCCAAAAAACCCAAAAACCAACCATCCAAAAAACCTGTGGTCTTCCAGAATTACTAATAAAGCATTCAACTCATTTCTGTAAGAGTTGAGGAATAGAAGTTGTAGTATGACAGTGAGGTTAATTTCTTCAGCTACATATTTGCCAGAATTCCTCTGACCTTTCGTTATCAATTTTGTCCAACAATCTGGACAGAGAGTAGCAAGCAGTTTCTTGGATCCTTTGGGGGGCATACTAGACGACTGTAGACTGAAAATGCCACTGCAGGCAGCTTCTGTCTTGTTCCTCAAGGGAATGGATTGGATGACCTAATTAATATTTCCTACCTTTAATTCCAAGAAGAAGAAGGAAATGTCATGATAAGATCCACAATGTTCACATAAGGGTGACTAAATTTAGTGCAAGCCAATTATAGTCTAAAAGCTAGGTAAAATATATAAATTTGCATCAACCTGTAGATTTGTGTGCTTTATACACACACACACACACACACACACACACACATACACACACACTCATCAGCCCATCCAGAACCAAAGAAGAAAGACATAGCTTATACTCACTGGGAATTTATCTTGATAAAATTTACTGATGTTCAAATAAAGAGTACCAAAAGAATACACCAAAACAGCCAGTTTGTGGCATACAGGGTACCCTGGACCTTTTTGTCATGATCCAAGACAGGTTACTTAGAGCACTTGAAGTCTCTCTAGGAGCAGGTCAGCTTTGCAGGAATGCAGATTGACCTATGAGGTTCTCGAGTGTTGGAACTTGTATCATCACATCATAGTCATGAGAAAAACATATTCAATCAGCTACCATTTCTTGCTGACTTTACCTCCACAACATCTCTTGCCTGTGACTCATTCTCTCTGCTCCACAGCTAGCTCAGGCTCTTATCACATCTCACCTAGAATATTGCTATAGTCTCCCTGCCTCAGGTCCCTCACCACTTCAGTACATACATTCCAATGCCAAAGTAATTTCCTTTAGGCTCAGATCTGACAATAGGATGACCACCCCTGATTTAGTCAACTGCACTAGCTTCCTGCTCCCTCTAGGATAAATGCAGACCTCTACATTTAGTTTTTAAAGTCCGTTATAACTGGGTCCCAACCTATCTTTCAAGGTTCAATGGATATTTCTCCCTCTCCTGCATTTGGCAATCCAGCCAAACTGGTTCTCCCTCTGTTCCTTACACCCAGCACAAAGCAAGAGCCTAATAAAAGCTTGACTAAACAAAACCAATCTCCTCAATTTACAGGTGAAAAAACTGAGGCCCATAAAGGAGATTTTAGGAGTCTACAGTTGCCCAAGTAATTCATACTGTAGCCAAGATTTAAATCCAAGTCCTCAGACTTTGCCCCGCTCAGCCTCCAAGTACACAGTCCATATTCAACAGTCAGAGTAAATTCAACCTCCCATGAATCTCAAAAATAATAATGCCTTGTAAATGTAAATCTCCTGTGGAGGATTAGGCAAGAATCACACAAGAAGAGAAAGCAAGGTTGAGCTAAAATAAATACCGGTGAGACAATCAATACGAGCATAGATTCATGGAAGGATTAAATTAATTGTACTATAGAAAATATCTGTGATCTGAAAATCTCTTTTAAAGAGTGAACCAGGCATAGGTAATAGGAGGCCACTGGACAAAGATTTTTTTTCATTTAGGAATACTTTTTGTGCTGGTTGATTTCATTCTAATAGACAATATGTAAGAGTCCCTGTTTGTTTTCCTTTGCTACCTGCGTACGAGTATTTCTTTTCTGTACATAGGTAATAAATATTAAGCAATTTTTGAAACAAAGGCAGCAGTAAAGATAATAATAACTGACATGTGAAGGCATATGAAGTGCTTTACAAATATCTCATTTTAACCTCACAGTAACCCTGCTGTGGGCTCTTATTATCTCTATTTTTCAAATGGGAAAAATGATACCTAAAAAGATTAGATTGTGAGTTCCACAAGGTCAGGAAATATCTTTTGTTTTTCCTTTCTTTATATTCTAGCACTTAGCATAGTGCCTAGCATACGATGGATGCTTAATAAATGTTCATTGACTGACAGATCAAGTGATTTGTCCAGGTAAGTGTATGAAGCTGAACCTGAACTCAGATCTTGTCTCCATGTTTCAGTTTATCCACTACAATATCTGTATTGCCTGCATAATATCTGCAATGACTGTAGAAAGAATATTAGACTCTTAAAGTTAAAAGGTTTGAGTATCCAATAAAAACTGTATCATTTACTATCCCTTGGCCTCAATTTCCCCAGCTATAAAATGTGGCTAAATACTTTTACTACCTAGCTAGTGAGACAGAATGATATATGGGTTAGTGTTGTACTTGGAGTCAGGAAGAAGACCTATGTTTTAATCCCACTTCAAGATCCCAAGCTATGTGATCAAAGGTGAGTCACTTTCACTGGGATACTGTGAGGTCATATACATGTATTATACATGTAATATACATCAATTCAGGACCACTCCCCCAACTTTCTCTTGCATTGTCAGGCTAGGATTAGACAATTGCTACTTCTACTCCCCCTTAGGGTTCTCTAAAGATAACCCTGAAGAAGTTGTATTTATAGTACTATCACTCAGAAGTCCCCAAATCAGTTAAACTCCATTAGCTTTTAGAAAAGGGATATATTAAGAAGGCATAGCAAGAATAGTTGTTGCAAAAGAATTCCACCATACTAGGAGTATATCATCCCTTTGAACTCATGAAGATCTGGGCATAGTGGGTTCATCTTAGAGTACAATGGTAATGAGGCACATGGGTAAAGAATACATGTGGCAAAGAGATAAGTGCTTGCAGTAGGAGTCCTTTTCTCTCTTCATGTAATTCTTATGAAGATCCCATTAGGATTACCTCTCTGTTGGGCTTCAGGGATCAGTGCTGATCTAAGTTTCCATAGCCAGCATTTCTATCCATCATGTTCAGTCATGATCCCTAAGGCTACTGGTGTCTTCAGATGACTGTCTTTCTATGTTTGACTTACACGTATTTCCTCTGTCATTAACCATTATCACTCTGACTGCTACTGCCTCCAGTCACTTGTAGGACAGCTGATAGAATCTCAGTCTGCTGAACTCCTACAATCACCCAGACATTCTCCTCTAGGAATACTCATTCATCTAAGATTTAGAATAGACAGAAAAGAAGCAATCACTGTGTACTAATGGACATGTAGAGACCAGATGGCAGATATGGCAGTCTCTCTTCCCTCTACCTGACAGCTCATAGGAGTTCTTGGCTCAGTCATTACAAGAAAGGAGGAGAAATGAGGGAGGGAGCAGAACTCCTTTTGTATGCACATTCACTTCTGGCTCAGCACCTACTGAATCATCAATTCTTCCAGCTCTACTTTCCATTTTCACACCCTTCTACTCCCAGTAACCCAAGGTAGGAAAAAGTCTTCTGACGTCCTACACGTTGTGTTGGAAACAGACAAGTCTATTCATTTTCTCTGAAATCTACCACAAATGGCAAATCTGAACATGCTCTAAAGCCTGGAACCTCATAGGCCAGTCCTGTCATTACATGTGAGAAGTCCTTTGCAAACTTTCAAATGCTATGCAGGTATCAATTATTATAATGTCCATTAAGCACTTTGTAAACCATAAGGCAAAACATAAAAAATAGAAACTACTGTTTCAAAATCACTCAGCAAGTCAATGAAAAATCTATTACATTTTTATTTTTTTAAAGTCTCCATTCTTACACTATAATAACTACCTCTCCCTATATCATCTCCAACCAAAATAATTTTTGTCAGAGCTAAAAACAAATAAAATCAGGGGGAAATGAGCACAGTAGACAGCTGGTGAAATTAAGAAATCTAAAGGTGAGAGACTGCTTATTTCATCTCCTCCCACATGGTATATTTGAGACTAGATACTTGGGAGTCTTTTTCAACAGCGAAATTGTCATTTAATCACTATTTTCCCTCCACAGCCCCATTTAACAGAATAAACCAGCTAATTAGATCTAGAATTTGCAAAATTTCTAGAGCATAAAATCAAATAAGAGAAACTTTTGCAAATTTTGCAAGACATAAGGGCTGTACCTCATACCTGGAATGCTTTCTTTCTGACCTCTACTTCCTGGCTTCCTTCAAGACCCAGATAAGTTCTCAGTATACAGGAAGCTTTTCCCAACCTCCCTGGTTTCTCCTACCTTCCTTCTATTGATTATTTATTTATCCTGTGCATTACCTACTTGTTTGTACATAATTGGTTGTATATTGTTTTCCCCATTAGTGTGTGAGCTCCTCAAGAACAAGGACACTGTCTTTTGCCTTTCTTTGTATCACCAGAGCTTAGCATAGTGCCCAGAACAAATAAATGTTTATTGACTTACTGACATGAGGTATGTGCTTAAGGTTAACGTGACCTCAAGATGCCTTCCTGGTTGACCAGATACAGTGTAAGCATGTGTAAACATTTGGGGCATTGGGTGTAGCACTGATGAGACTTAGTGGACACCATCTCTGTGCTAACTCTACCTTTCTTCATATTTAAGCAACTCCTCAAGTAGAAAGCAGCTTCAATAGAACAATCTCAAATGAATGTTGCAAAATTACAAAGAACAAGTTTGGCCTCAAAAAAGAGTTAGGATAAAAGATACTTCCTCCCACTCCTTTGCAGGTCAGGGAGAGGACATCCATGGGTATGGAACATTGCATATACTGTCAGTCTTATGAAATACTGATCAACTTTGCTGATTTTTTTCTTTTCCTTTCTTAAATAATTTTTGGTTATATGAGATGGCAGGCTCACTGGGAGGGGAGATATTTGACAAAATTTAGGTTATATAAAAACAAAAGACATCAATTAAAATATACTGCGGGAAATCTGCTAAAGCTAGTCTTAGTAACCTGCTCTATGTAATTATTAATTTATTAACTAAGCCATAGTCATTCTACTAAGGTTCAGCTCTGATACCTCATTGAGGTGTCGAAATGACTCTGGGTTCCAAAAGCTATGCCAGTGGAAAACAAGATACAAGCTATGGCAAGTCCCACAAGCTGCAAACACTTCAAATCCACACCTAACAGAAGTCTAGATTTCTGTCATCCAAGTACCAGTTTAGCTCAGGTCACAGTCTCAATCGCAGAAATCATCAGGTACCTTATTTCTCTGGCCGTAGCAGTTATTAAACTGTCTATGAAAATGAACAGGGATTATAATCATGTCAGTGTGATGAAATCCCAAATCCTTAAAAGAAGTAATAGAGTAAGTACTCAATGATGATGATAATTCAAGTGAGAACAAAGAGTGCCTAGCAATAGGTTTCAAACTAAACTACAAAGTAGTAATTCTCAAAATAATTTGGAACTGGTTAAAATAGAATGATCAGTGGAACAAATTAAGGGTACACAACACAGGAGAAAATGAACCTATTAGTCTCATGTTAGATAAACACAAAGATTCCAGATACTGGGAATAGGACTATGTGGGGGAAAAAACTGTTGGGAAAATTGGACAACCAGATGAAAAAAATATTAGACTTCGCTTAGTATTTCACAAGAAAAGATTCATATGGACATGTTACTAGATTTAAAAAATCATGTAACAAATTAGAGAAATAAAAAGGGGCAGGGGAACTCATGGCACAGGGAGGGATAAAGTTAGATTAAAATGGACAGATTTGATCAAATAAAAATATTTTATGCAAGTGAATCTAATACAGCTAAGATTAAAGGAGAAAACAAGGAAATTGTGCAAATTTCCTTCATATAGTTCTAATTTCCAAGATATATAAGGCATGGATTCAAATTTATAAAAGCAAGTGACATTCCCTAATTGATAAATGGTCTAAGAATATAAATAGGCAGTTCAGAAACCCAGACTATTTATAACCATATTTTTAAATGCCCTAAATCATTAATTATTAGAAAAATGTGAATTAAAGCATTTCTGAGGTTATGCCTCACACCTATCAGATTGTCAGAGGACAAAAAAAGAAAATGACATGTCAGATAAGCTGAGAGAAAACAAGCACACTGATGCACTGTTGACTTATCTGTGGATGGGTCCAACTATTGTAGAAGATCATTTGTAATTATGCCCAAGATATTAAACAGCTTATGCCTTTTGACATATCTACACCACTACAACAACTATATCACAAGGAGATCAAAGAAAGAAGGAAAAGCTCTTATAGGTACTAAAATATTTATATCAGCTCTTTGTGACATGGCAAAACAGAAACCTGGAAACTAAGGGAATGCCCATCAATTGTGGAATGGATAAAAAATTATAGATATGAAAGTATTAGAATTCTATTTTGCTTTTAAAATGAGTGGGGGAAATTTTCAAAAAAAACACAAAGACTTATGAAATGATGCAGAATGAAGTGAGCAGAACGAGAATATTATAGTATAAATATCAGTTTTATAAAACCGAACAATTTTCAAAGACTTAAAAATTCCAATCAATTAAATGACCAACATGGTTCCTGCAGATTGATAAAGAAAAATGTTATTTACCTCATGATGGATAATGGACTAATCTGGAGGGTGAGAAATTAATTATCATAGGTGAACCATATGAGAAGATGTTTTCCTTTACCATAGTTGGGTAATATAATGGTTCTGGGTTTGGGATTGTGGAAAAAATGAATCCTTTAGCAACTCAAAAATAAAATAAACTGAAGCAACACATATGAAAATATGAAGAGGAGGAGGAGGAAGAAACAGAGGGAACGAAAGGAGAACATATGTTGAATGTAAGTTCCTTGAGGGCTGAAACTTTTTTCTTTCCCCAGCATCTAGTTCAATTCCTGGTACTCAGTAAGAACTTAATAAATACTCAATGATTCAACTGAGCTCAATTAAATTTAGTAAAATCTGAAATGCTGAATTTCAAATGGAAAAATTACAAGTCAAAACCAAAAGAAAAAATTCACTATCTTGGTTTCTATTGCATGTATCAAGCCCAAGAATGATGACAGGCATGTCTTAATACCAATCCTTTGGCTAAAAACTGAGTGAGCCCAAGGAATCTATATCCTGCCAAAACCAGATCTACAAAGGCTGAATGTTTTGACAACCTAGGTGTAAAGTCAAAATGTGTGTCTACTGTAACAACAATGAATTGGGCATAGGCATGTGAGTCACCTGTAGGTTAGACAATGGGAAATGAGTACAAATGGAGGGTAAGACTAAAATTCTTCCTGCCTCCAACATCTTATTTCTCCTACCTTCCCAGCTTTGTGTCACAACCAGACATGCCTGACTAGAAGTTATGGATTAAGGTCAGGTATTTCAACCAAAATAAGTAAACAATAGGTAAGAGAACCTTCCAAAGCCTAAATGGTAAAGTTTTTACATGAGGTTACAACCAAAGACAATAACTTCTAACTTCATCCCAATGTTATCTATCAAAATAAATATCAAATAATGGAAAAATAATAATAGATGACATGTAAATGGTGTTTTAAAAGTTACAAAGCATTACTTTATTTAATCAAAAAAATTTCTAAAAGTCTGAGAAAGATATATGTGAAAGGTACATAGAGTTTCATTGGATTCATCCTAAGCCATTCTCAAAATAAAGATGAAGACATAAGTTCATACCACTTAATTACATGTATAGAATAAACAAATTCACCATGTTTTGTTCTCCACTTCAAAACCTACCTGATCTTAAACTGTCAGTCTCTGGGATTAAAACAACGTCTAACATTGTCCAGGCTTTGAGTTTTGCAAAGTATGTTACATATATTACTTTACTTAAGACTCACAATATTCCTTTAGAGTAAAGGGCTATACATATTTTTCTGTATTTTAACTGATGAGGAAATTGATAATCAGAGAAGTTAACAGATCTGTCCAGGTACACAGACTGATTGTTAGAGGCAGAATTTTAGGACTCCCAGTTCGGTAGTCTATCCATAATATCAGAATGTCTCCCTATTCACACTGCCTCCCAATATATAATAAACTTATTACATTCTCATTTAACTAAAGGGGCTGAAGCTGAACTATACTGAATAAGTGATGTTTCCCTTTGATCTCTTCTTCTCTTTATGGTATATATTCCCCTAACTATAGAGGTGATCTAGTACCAGTACCAAGTGGGCTGCCTGTCTTAGCCAAACATGATGTCATGTATAACCCAAAGGACAGTATTAGCAGGAAATTTTAATTCCATTTCAGAAAATGATGAAACAGATGATGTATTAAGTCAAATAGACTCAGTTTAAAAGAATATAGGATTAAAGGGTGCTTATTTAGACACCTTCTACAAAGTTCCACTCAGATGTTTCATCATGCCATAGATTCTCAAAGATTCTCAAAGACAAAGCCAACAGTGTATACGTTCTGGCATGCCCTACCATGAGTAGGCTTTGAGTACAGTCTTAGCAATAGACTGGGTCTGCTTTCTGAGGACCAGTCTAACAAAGTATAAAGAAATTCATCACCACCAGGTTGACCACTTGGTGATGGAGCCATGACAACCCATGAAACCAAGAAAAGCACAAAAGGACCTTAAGTAAGGTATGGCTTCTGAAGATGTAGCAGATGGGAAAGAAAGTGCTATATACCATCTCTAAACTTAATTCTGCTGCTGGTACTGAGTGTGAACTTCTGGTTCAGTGATTAGGTAGCTTTGATACTAAAGGACCTGAATCATATCAATCTTAATATTTTTATTACAAACAAAAACAGAAGTATGGGGGGTAGGAAGTATGTTATCAATTGACCATGTTAATAACAAAACAGAAATCATATAACTATCTCAACAGACGCAGAAAAAGTCTTTAACAAAATACAGCACTCATTCCTGTTAAAAACACTAGCAAGCATAGGAATAAATGGCATTTACTTCAAAATAATAAGTAATATTTATCTAAAACCATCAGCAAGCACTATCTATAATGGAGATAAGCTAGAAATCTCCTCAGTAAAATGAGGGGTGAAGTAAGGAAGCCCATTATCACCACTATTATTTAATATTGTACCAGAAATGCTGGTACATTTCACTTCTATAAGAGTTTGAGTTCTAAATTTTCTACCTCTCCCTCCTTTCCTGCCTCCCTAAGACAGTGATCAATGTGATATAAATTATAAATGTACAATCATATTAAACATAGAAATGCTAGCTATAGCAATAAGAGAGGAAAATGAAATCAAAAGATTTAGAATGGAAACAAGAAAATAAAACTATCACTTTTTGCAGATGATAACAATGGTATACTCAGGAAATCTCAGAGAATCAACTAAAAATGTAGTTGAAATAATTAACACCTTTAGCAAAGTTGGAGGATACAAAATAAACCCATATAAATTATCAGCATTCCTATATATTACCAACAAAAGTCCAGTAACAAAAAAAGAAAGAGAAATTCCATTTAAAAATAACTGTAGACAAAATAAAATACTTAGGAGTCTACCTACCAAGAAAACTCCAGGAATTACATGAATACAATTACAAAACACTTTTTACACAAATATTAAACAACAGGAAAAATATCAACTGTTCATTGATAAGCCAAGCTAATATAATAAAAGTGTCAATTCTATCTAAATTAAGTTACTTATTCAATACCATATCAATCAAATTAACCTCCCCCCCCAAAAAAATAGTACTTTCTTGAAGAAGGGCAAAAATATCAAGAGAATTAATTTTTTAAAATGCAAAGAAAGGTGGTCTAGCTATACTTATTCTCAAACTATATTATAAAGCAGCAGTCATCAAAACTACATGGTATTGAATAAGAAAAATAGTGGTGGATCACTGGAATAGATTAGGCACATATGACATAGTAGTAAAAAAAAAAACAACACAGTAATCTAGTGTTTGATAAGCCCAAAGACCCCAGCTTCTGAGATAAGTGTTCAGTATTTGCCAAAAGCTGCTGGGAAAACTGAAAACATTATGGCAAAAACTTGGTATCGATGAATATCTTAAACCAGAAACCAAAATAAGGTCAAAATGGGTACATGATTTAGACATAAAGGGTAATACCATAAGCAAATTAGAAGAGTAAGGAATAATAATTTCTCAAATATATAGAGAACTGAGTCAAGTTTATAAGAATACGAGCCATTCTCCAGTTGATAAATAGTCAAAAGATATGAACAGGCAGTTTTCAGATGAAGAAACCAAAGCTATCAATGGTCATGTAAAAAATACTGTAAATCACTACCGATTAGAGAAAGGCATATTAAAACAACTCTGAGGTACCACCTCATATCTATCAAAATGGTCAATATGACAGAAAAGGAAAATGATAAATGTTGGAGAGGATGTGGGAAAACTGGAACACTAACTGACTGTTGGAGTTGTGAACTGAACCAATCATTCTGGAGAACATTTTGGGACTATGCCCCCAGGATAATCAAACTATACATACCCTTTAATCCAGCAACACCACTATTAGGTCTGTATCCCAGGATCATATAAAAAGGTAAAGGACTCATATATACAAAAATATTAATACTGGTTCTTTTTGTGGTGGTAAAATATTGAAAATTGAGGGGATGTCCATCAATTGGGGGATGGCTGATCAAACTGTGGTATACGAATGTAATGAAATACTATTGTGCTATAAGAAATGATGAACAGGATAATTTCAGAAAAATCTGGAAATATTTACATGAACTGATGCAAAGTGAAATGAGCAGAACCAGGAGAATATTGAACACTGTAATGGCAACATTGTGCCATGATCAACTAGGAATGACTTGGCTCTGTTCTCTGCAATACAATGATCCAAGATAAGATCCAAGCATTCTATCTTCATTTTTTGTGTGTCGTTTTTCCTTTCAGTCAGTTTCTTCTTTCACAATACAAGTAATATGGAAATATGTTTTATATGATTGTACATAGATAGCCTATATCAAATTGCTTATCATTTTATGAAAGGGAGCAGGGAAGGAGATAGACAAATTTGCAACTCAAAAAAATTTTAACTGAATCTTAAACTACTTTGAACACTTGCTTTGTAATCACTTATCTAGGGGAAAGGGAGTAAAGGGAGAAAGAATATCAGTAGTCCACATGTCCCTGACACCCATTCAGAGCAGCATGCAGAATGGAATGTTCTTTTGTAAGAAACATTTTATGATTTTTAAAATAAATTTAGTGACCCTAAAAAATTAAAATAATGTTAAAATTGTCTTTACATATAATTGGAAAAAATAATACTATTAAAATGTTCTAAATAACTATTGATTAGAGAAATACAAATTAAAACCACTCTTCTATTCCACCTCACACCTACCAGATTGGCTAATATGACAGAAAAGGCAAATAAATCTTAAAGGGAATGTGGGAAAATTGGGACACTAATGTGTGAACTGATCCAACTGTTCTAGAGAGCAATTTGGAACTCTACCCAAAAGATAACCATAATGTGCATTTCTGATCCAGCAATACCACTAGTAGGTCTGTATCCCAAAGAGATTTTTTTTTAAAAAAGGGAGGGAAGAATCTATTTGTATGAAAATATTTATAGAAGCTCTTTTTGTGGTGGCAAAAAATTAGAAATTGAGGTAATGTTCATCAATTGGAGAATGACTGAATTGAAATGGAATGCACTATTGTTTTATAAGCAATAACAAGCAGGATGATTTGAGCAAAGCCTGGAAGTATTTACATGAACTGATGCAAAGTGAAGTGAAAGGATCAAGAAAACATCGTACACATGATACAATGATCCACAATGAATGACTTAGCTATTCTCAGTAATACAGTGATCCAAGACAATCCCAAAGGACTCATGATGAAAAATGCTATCTACCTTCAGAAAAAAATAGTGATGCTGCCTGAATACAAACTGAAGCATACTAATTTTCACTTTCTCTATCTTCCTTCAATTTTTTGGTCAAATCTTATTGCACAAAATGAATAATATGGAGTTGTTTTACATGATTGTACATATTAACCTATATGAGATTGCCCACCATCTAGGCAGGGGGAGGGAAGAGAATGAGGGATAGAATTTGGAACTCAAAACTTAAAAAAAGAATGTTAAAATTGATTTTACATGTAATTGGGGAAATTTTTTTAAAATATTATCATAGATAATGAAATGCTTCATTGATACCCATTCTATGTCAGAAGAAAGAATAGGGGTCTCCTAGCCCATTGGGAAGATACATTGTAGGATTCATATAGGATGTAAAAAGCATAGATGGATTGCCATCTTTATTGTTGGAAAAAAATACAAATATATGGGAGTGTTAGTGTATTTAGGCAAAATTCAACAAACATATATTGAATATCAATCATTTGTAAGATGCTGGGTTAGGGATACAAAGACAAAAGCAAAATCCTTCAAAAAGATTATATTCTGATGCAGATAAATACACATATGATACTTTAATGAGGGAGAAACATACATCCTAACCAACCTAAGTACATAAAACAAAAGGTATATGAGTCAATGGATTTGATAAGATTTATGTGCAAGAAAGAAAGATAGTTTTGACATGTAAAGTGAAAGACACAGGCTTTTTGAGGATTCTGTGTTAGCCAAAATTAAGATCTCAGACACAAGGAAATTTGACAGAAGCACTTGGACAATGAGCAAGTTCCTGTTAAAACATGGAGAAACTAAAAGTATAAAAAAAGTATGATGAGTGAAGAGGAATTCCTGCCTCCATTTCAAATGTCAGAGATTTGTGGGACATATTAAAATATGCTGCAAAGAAATCTCTCAAGGGAACTCTAAAAGCATGAAAGAACAAACTAGATATTACCCAGAACTGAGACACTTAATGGAGAAAATAGCTGGAAAAAGACATAGATGAGAGTATTGGAACAGAAATAGTGTACTCCGAAGTGTAAATGAGAGAAGTATAGTGTATATTAGGGAAGAAAGAAGTCATCCAAGAAGGAAGGTACCCCCTACACATATAACGAATAAGAAGGGGAGAAAGAATAAGGTCCTTGAAAAAATGAAACAGATTAAAGAAATGCCCAGACTGAAGGTAGCTCTCAGCTGGTAATTGCATCTGACATAAGGACTAGAAAAGGTTGAGAGGTTAGAACACAGACTGACAATAAGGTACAAATCAAAGGATCACAAAGTATATTGATTAAACAACTAACATCTGTGCTCAAGAAGAAATCAGCATAATCAAACTGTCCAAGTACAAAAATGCCCCCTGTATCTGATGTCCTTATTTTTAAGTTTAATATGACTTTTGAAATGGGAGTGGAATAAGGAAGAGAGGGAAAGAGAGACAGAGAGAGAGAGAGAGAGAGAGAGAGCAGGGATTCACCTGAACTTCCCCAAATTCCCTTCCAAACCACTTTAAAATAACAGTTCAAAATGAATTCTGGAGTAGCAGAACCAACACAAGGACAGGATAAAATAATTTTCTAGCCTAACACAACTTAGAAAATGGGCAGGAAATGTCTGTCCCACACAGGTGAGAGTGGAATGCAGTGCAACACATGCAATGCCCAAGCAAGACAGAAGTAGGCATTGTGGGCAATTGAAATGGCAGCAGTGGCTGCCTAAGCTCTCAGCCCACAGACAGTAAGAGTATCAGAAAACTAGTCAAAAGGAGATCATAAGTATCCCTTTCCTGTCACTGGAGGAAGAACTCTGTTTCATTGCCTATATGTGAATCTAGATCACAGTCCTGGGTTGCAGTCCTAGAACAGGGTGGAGCACTAGCACACCAGACTTGTGGCATTAGGAGAGTGGGAATGCTGGTCATAGATCCAAAATGGAAAAGAGTGTTTGTGGCTGTTTCCAGACCAGAGCATAGGGCAAGAGAGTAGTGAACATGCCTCTCCTTAGACTTTAGAAGAACTGAAAAGTTACAGACCTCCAGAACTAGCTCTGAAAGCAACTGCAAAAAAAACTCAGGACAGTGTCCAGTCTACTCCAGGAGCAGAGGTCAACTTCAACATAAAATTTAAAGTCAAGAAATAGATTGAAAAATAAGCAAATAACAATAACAAAGAACTTGACCATAGAAAATTACTATGGTGAGAGGCAAGATCAAAAAACGAACTAAGAAGAAGAAAACAAAGTCAAAAGGGTGATATCCAAAGCCTCAAAAAAAATGTGAATTGGTCTCAGGTCCAAGAAGAATTCCTGGAAGGAATCAAAAAAAGATTTTAAAATTTAAATAGAAAGGTAGAGGAAAATTTGGGAAAATAAATAAGAGTGATACAAGAAAATCATGGAAAAAAGAGTAAACACCTTAGTAAAGGAGGAATACTGAAGGAAATAATACCTTTAAAAACAGAATAGGCTAAATGGTAAAAGAAGCACACAAATCCACTGAAGAACTCCTTAAAAAGCAGAATTGGAAAAAATGTACAAAAATTTGCTGAAGAAAAGAATTTCTTAAAAAGTAGTGTTGGCCAAATGAAAAATGAAGAACAAAAGCTCACTAAAGAAAATAATTTCTTAAAAATTATAATAGGGCAAGTAGAAGCTAATGACTCTATGAGACATCAAGAAACAATAAAACAAAGTCAAAAAAATGGGCAAAAAGAAGAAAATGCAAAATATCTCATTGGAAAACTGACCTGGAAAAGAGATCCAGGAAAGATAATTTCAAAATTATTGGACAGCCTAAAAGCCATGATCAATAAAGAACCTAGACATCATACTTTAAGAAATTATCAAGGAAAATTGCCCTAATATGCTCAAACCAGAAGGTACAATAGAAATTGAAAGAATCCACCCATCACCTCCTGAAAGAGATCCCAAAATGAAAATTCCCAGGAATATTATAACCAAATTCCAGAGTTCCCAGGTCAGTGAGAAAATATGGCAAGCAGCCAGAAAGAAAGGACTCAAATATCATGGAGTCATAGTCAGGGTAACACAAGATTTAGCAGCTTATGCAACAAATGAGTGAAGGGCTTGGAATATGATATTCAGAAAACAAAGGAGCTAGTATTACAATCAAGGATCACCAGCAAAACTGAGTATAATTCTTCAAAGGAAAATGGATATTTAATAAAATAGAGGACTTTCAAACTTTTCTGATAAAAAGACCAGAGCTGAATAGAAAAGTTGACTTTCAAATACAAAACTCAAGAGAAGCACCAAAAGATAAACAAGACAAATCATAAGAGATTCAATATGATTAAACTTTTTACATTCCTCCATGGAGAGATAATATTTCTACCTCCTAAGAATTTTGTCATTAGGGCAATTAGAAGGAATATACATAGACAGAGTTCATGGGTGTGAGTTGAATATTATGGGATAGCTAAAAATATTAAATTAAATTAAGGGGTTAGAAAAAGTCTGAGGTGAAGAGACTGAAATCTGAGAACACTCTTATCATAGAGGATTCTTCAACTAAAAATAAATGGAATTTGCCTGACAGAATTAAATTCCATTGGCCATTTTAACAGTCATAATCCTCAGTTAATACATGATAGAAAGGGGAGAAGGGAAAGGTAGAATGGGATAAATTATCTCATATAAAAGAGGCAAAAAAGACCTTTTACAGGGGAGGTAGGGAGGAGTTCTTGAAACTTATTGTCATCAGAATTTGCTCAAAGAGGGAATAACAACTACATTCAGTTGGTTATAGAAATCTATCTAACCCTACAGGAAAGTAGGAGAGTAAGGGGATAAGAGAAGGGGAGAGGTAAAAGCTGATAGAAGGAAGGGCAGATTAGGGGAGTATAACAGCAAGGATCCTGGCATACACAGGAAGGTTCTTAGATCTGCTTTTCTAAAAGGAAAATAACAATTGAGGGGTCAGCAATCTACTTTAATCAAGCACATATATCATTCACTTAGTTAAGGGGAAAAAGCCCTGAACTTCAGAGAAAATACGAACAGAGAAATAAAGACTAACAGACAGGGCTTCCAACTCTCTGACCATAAGCAGTACATACATCACAGATCAACAGGCAGATCCAACTGTCTGATCATTACATACATATATAGTTACCAGAGAAAGAAGCACCAACATCTGGGTTTTCAAAGCTGGGGGCTCCTTAGCAGCTACCTAGAGTCTCATCTGGCCAAACAAATACTTCCAATGAGTAAACCCCAAAACAAAACCTCACCTCAGAGTATATATACACTTTTCAGAGCTAGAGGGCATCACAACCCTTGAGAACTGGTGCCTCCTTAGAAATTAACAAAAGGTATAGGCCTTCCTACAAAACAAATCTCCCCTAATCAAGCTTTCCTTAATGGGCAGGCCCATTAATGGGTGAGGAAGAGATTTAACTTTCATTAACATAATAAAGGGAGAGAGTAGTCAGAAGTAAAACACTCCTAAGGATGGACAGAGTAAAAGGAAAGAGAGCCAGATAAATATGGGGAAAGTAGATGGAGGAAAATGCAGAATTAGAAATCATAACTGTGAAAAAATTCTCCATCAGTTTTCTCTGATAAAGACTTCATTTTTCAAATATATAGAGAATTGAGCCAAAGTCATAAAAACAAGAGCCATTTCCTAATTGATAGATGATTAAAAGATACGAATACTTTTCAGACAAAGTTATCAAAGTTATGTATAGTCATATGAAAAAGTGCTCTAAATCACTATTGATTAGTGAAATGCAAATTAAAACAACTCTGAAATATCACCTCACACTTATAAAATTGACCAAATGTTGGAGGAGATGTGGAAAAATTGAGACACTAATGCACTGTTAGTGGAACTGTGAATTGATTCCACCATTCTGGAGAGCAATTTGAAACTATGCCCACAGGGCAATCAAACTGCACGTACCCTTTGACCCAGCAATACCTGTATTAGGTCAATATTCCAAAGAGATTAAAAAAGGAAATTAAATACATACACACATTCATGCATACATACATATATATATTATATATATATATATCTACATATATATACACACAAAAATATTTATAGCAGCTCTTTTTGTGGTGGCAAAGAATTGGATACTGAGGGGATGCCCATCATTTGGGGAATGATTGAATAAGTTGTGGCATATGATTGTGATGGAATACTATTGTGCTATAAGAAATGATGAGCAGGATGTTCTCAGAAAAACCTGGAAGGACTTACAGGAAGTAATACAAAGTGTAATGAGTAGAACTAGGAAAACATTTTACACAGTAACAATACTGTATGATGATGAATTGTGAATGACTTAGCTACTCTCAGCAAAACAATGATGTAAGACAGTTCTGAAGGACTATAATGAAAAATGCCACCCACTTCCACAGAAAGAACTGATGAGTCTGAATGCAAATCAAAGTATGTTTTTTAAAAATTTCCTTATTTTTCTTGCTTGTTTCTTTTTTTGGTCTATGTTTTCTTTCATAACATGACTAATATGGAAATGTTTTACATAAGCATACATGTATAATCTATATTATAGATGGATGATAATCATGATGATGATGATGATGATTGATAGTTTATTAAGCATTTACTATGTGTCAGGCATTGTGCTAAGTTCTGGGGCTACAAATACAAGAAAACAAGACATTCCCTAATCGTAAAGATAATGTACAGTCTAAAAAGAAAGCTCTCAATGAGAAAGTCTTAAGCAGGAATTATCCCAGGTGGTGAAAAAAAAATGGTGAAGAAGTAGAGCATTCTTGAGTGGTCCCAATAGAGAATAAAGTGACCTTGGTTGGGACTCCTCAAGATATGGTGATTCTGAGCCGGGACGGAACAATCCTTGCAGTTAAAACTCATCCCTATGTGGGCAAGGCAGATGCAGGGTTAGGGGGTCTGCAAAGTGAGTTGAACTGGAAGTATTGTGAGAAGTGAATGTCAGAACTCAAAAGATCATCATCTGGTGGAACTCCTTTATACAGACACAGAAACTGGGGCCAGGAGTGCTGCAAACACTAATAGAAGGCAGGATATGTACAATGAGGCCCAAATAGTAGGAAAATGTTGGTTGATGGGGCATTAAGGGAAATCATGGAAACATGTACCAAAAGGGAAAAGTGGAAAGGATGATTTCCCCTTTGATAAAACTGCAAAGAAAGGGTTTGGTTAAATAGTGTTGCTGAAATATGCAAAGATATACTCCTCCCCCTGTAACTGGCATCCCCATGCTTACTGAGTGGAGTAAGAAATTAAAATGAAAGCCAGGCAGAAATGCCCATTTAGTTCCTTACTCTTTGTGCATTATCTCATAAGAAAATATATTAATTCTGAGAAAAGTAGAATATGATAGAGTATGAAAATGAAGAGTAGTCAGGGATAGGCCATCTAAGTCCTGTTATAGCCTACATGCCTGACATTCCTCTGGCAGTAACAGAAGACACAAATATATTTAATATACATAAAAATGTGGAGGTACAAGGAAATATAATATCACTCTGAAGCTGTAAACATGGGACCTGGACCAGTGGGACATTTTGTAGGGAAACAGATGGAAGAAGAAACTAGAGAATAGAAAAAAGGTGAAGGAAAGAAATAGGAAAAAAAACCCATTATATTATAGAGCTGGAAAAGGCTGTAGAAGTCCACCTGTCCAGTCCCCTCAATTTACAGATAAGGAAATAAATGACTTGCTGAGGGACACTCGAACAGTGAGGAGGGGAAGTTGAAGCAAGATTCAAACTCAGGTCTCCCTGACTCCAGGTCTAGCATTCCATCTCCACTGAGCCACAGAATGGACCCAATTAGCATCAGAGAATAGATCAAGATTGAGTCAACAATTTATGTTTTTTGTTATCGTTGTGGGTGGCGGTGGTAGATTAGTTATATAGGATTTCTTCCAGGAGCTCCTGCTGTAAGAGAATTTTTATGGCCTAAAAAAACAATAAAGTGCCATTTTGATACTTTATCATGACATGGCTGTGACCCTATCAGATCATGACAAAATGGAAAATCTTCAATTATAAACCCAGGGCAGAGTGGTTTAACACTCACTGTCTTCTATAATCATGACTCCAAGGACATAAAAACTTCAATACTTTAAAAGGGTTTGGTCCAACTTTATTTGACATAATATATAGACCACTAAGGTGGTTACAAACTCAACTCATCCTTTCAATGACCCTGATTCTTTCTTTGTCCCATCCCCTTTTCTCTCCATCCCTTGGCTAGATTCATCCTCCTTACAAAGATCTTAGAGTTGTAAGGAAGAGGTCATAAAAAATGCCTCCCTCCTCTTGACAGAGTGAAGAGAAGAGTGTTGACATTTTGATGCAATCACATGGGATGGTTCAATCTGGAGATGGGAGAGAGGTTGACATTTTTAAATAATCAATCATAAATTTAGATCTAAAAGGAGTCTTTAAGACCATTTAACCTAATCCCCCTCCCCTTCCCTGTATTCTGCCAATTTTGTAGATGAGCAAATTAAAGCCCAGAGTAGTTGAAATGAAGGAACTCACAAGGTAATAAGCATTCAAAGTGAAATTTGAACCCAGGGACCCAAACTCTAGAGCCAGTATTTCTACCACTGTACTCCAGGAAGAAGGCAGCTTGGTACACCTTGGAAAGAGTAGTACTGGTTCTAAAGTGAGAGGACCTGAATTCAAATCTTGCCTCAAGCATTTATTACCTCTGTGATCTGTGATCTTCTCCAAGTCATTTGACTTACCTGGATCTTAGTTTTCTCATTTGTAAAACAGATGATCTCTTAGCTCTAATTGTAAAGCTCTAGCTTCTAGCTCTTATTCTCTGATCCAACAACTGTGATATAAAAGCAAAAGGTTTAATTGTTTTTTTTTAAAGTAAGGAAACCAATTTATCCAAGCAAACTGAAATCAAAGAAGGTATATAGATTATAATATCCCAAAGAATACACAAGACTGAATAATCTATTCATCTGGGAATTAGATAAAATTAAGATTCTCTACAAAACAGATGCATAGCCCTGGTGGGATAGGACTAGAACTTTGCATCCCACTGGGCAAAGAAAGGGTTCTTAAATACAATATAATATTGAACTAAAGCAGTAGAGAAACAGCAAATGCTAATTGTTTAAAATTCAATTTTTGTAGAGAATCTTAATTTTGATCTAATTAACCGTGTTTATTATGTGCTAGAAGTAAGAATAGCTCACACTTCTAAACTGCTTTAAAGTTTATGAAGGACATTGCTACCAATAACCCTATGAACTAGATTGCATATATGCTTATTTTGACAATGAGAAAACAGAGACTTAGACCAATCAAAGCTAAGTTCTTTCCGTGGAAGGTTAGTTCTCTCCCAGAAAAATGCACGTCCCCCTTATAGTTATTGTTTAGTTTTTTTTTCAGTCATTCCCGACTCTTCATGACCCCATTTTGATTTCTCTTGGCAAAGTTACTGGAGTGATCATTTGTTGCTCATTTTTATAGATGAGGAAACTGAGGCAAATAGGGTAAAGTGACCTGTCTGGGGTGACACAACTAGTAAATGTCTGAAGCCAGATCTGAACCTAGGTCTGCCTGACCTTTATCCGCTGTGCCACCTAGATAGCATAAATGAGAATGCTTTGTCTCAGAGGTTGTGAAATATGCATCTGTTTTAATGAAAAGTCAAATTTAGAAAGGCTTAGCCCTGGAAGGGTGACCACCAAGTGACACATTTTACTGAAGTTAACCCAAGAAACATCTGTTCAGTGGTGGAGGAATTATAATCTGTGACACATGGCGTAGGAAGCACTCCCACAGTTGTAATCAATGATTTTCCCCCTTTATCTTTTTAATTTTATTTTTCTTTTCAGCTCCACTTTCTCTCCCTCCTCCCATGCTCTCCCCCACCCACTGAGAAAACAAAAAAGACTATACTCTGCACTCGGATCTTTTGAAGAAGTAAAAGTTAATGGGAAAAGCAACCAGTCTACCAGTAAATGAAGAAAAGATAAGCACAGTTAATGGAGTCAGAGACTCAAGGCCTATTACCACCTTCATTGCATTCCTCTAGTTTGTTAATGTCCTTCTTAAACGATGGTGTCCCAAACTGTACGCAGTCCACCAGAGGAGGTCTGATGAGACTAGAAAACAGTGGGACCATCATCTTACTTTCTTGGAGGTTATGCCCCCTCTTCTGATGTTGTCCAAGTTAAAACAGTTTTCCTGTTTTAACTTTAAGTAGGCAGAAGACAGTGACAATTTGGGAAGCAAATTTGTCATTCCACCTGCACATGGTGAAAGACTGGTGGGAAAGAAAATGTGTTTCATTGAAAAGATTTTTTTCAGAAGCAAAAAAAGCAATCTAGAGAAAGGACATGGTGAAAAGAAAATGACAGCAGAAGATAAAGGCAAGGAAACTTAATAGAAAAACCAGGGAAGTATTATACAAGGAAATATGAAAGGAGTTCTCTACTTATGAAATAGAAATTGATGGGTTTGGAGATGAGGATATTGACAAGAGCTTTAAGAGGCTGTCAGAAAAAAAGCCCCAGGACAAGAAGTCATGCAGAATTTCTTATGGGACAAAGCACTGTTTTAGGAAAAAAAAATATATATGTAATTCAAGGCAGGAGTCATCTGCCCACAAGAATCCCATGAGAAGGAATGGGGCAAAGCCACATGTAATCTCTGGAGGCCCCTTAGTAAGAATGAATTTGGAGCATTAATGGCTGCAAAACACAGATGTTAGGATGCTCACCCTTCACCTAAAATGGAAAAACAAATGCCAGACAAGAAAAGCACCCAGGTCTATCTTCAAAGGGCCATATAGCTTCAGAGAGGATAAGGCTTAAGACTTGGATTCCTAAACTTCTTCATATGCCTTTTTTAATATACCTTTTTAACATAGAATACATCCCCCACTCTCATCCTGTTTCAATGAAGGACACCAACCATCCAGAAGTGTGCCATGATCCAGCCATGAGTTTCACTTCACTGAGACTCAGCAGTTCACAGTTTCACAAACCCTAACACTGGTGTATTCCCACTATGCTTGTGCCATTCTATTTCTGTCATCATGATGCTGAACACTGTTAAAGAAAGTCACATAGATATTTTGACCCCATCAATGACAAATTTATGTTATCTAATCTCAACATCTGCTATCACCGGGGGTACTTAGCAAAGAAATGGTCTTTCTTAATCAAATCTTTACTCTCATTCCCCTTCAGTGATGCTTCTAACTTTGTCTTCTCTTGTCAAGTTTCCCATCCTCTCAGCAGTGGACACACTCTGATTCTCTTATTTCACTGAGAAAATGAAACACTTCATCATGATCTCCCACTTCTCCTTTATTCTGTACTTTTAAACATATCACCTTTTTTTCTCTTCTCTCCTCCTTTTCTCCAGGCTGTGAGGAAGAGATGACTCTTCACTTTGCTAAACTTAGAGGTTTAATGAGGCCTTTAAGGTCATTAAGTATAATCCATTCATTTTACAAATAAGGTAACTGAGATTCAGGGAGATGGAAACTTGTCTGGCAAGACAACAGGCAGAGCTGAGTTTCCAATACAAGTTCTCCAATTCCAAATACCTTAGAGTCCTTTTCACTGGACTATGTCACTCTTTCATTTAACTCCCTAAATTCCATCCCAAACTTCCCTATTTTTGTTGAGGTTACCTTCAACTTGTGGCACTGATCTCTTCCTTTCCCTTCACTTCTAGGAATTTGATCCATCCATCATTCCATCTCTCTTTATCCACTGGCTCCTTCCCTGTTATCTAGAAGTATATCCAAGTTACTCCACTCCTTTAAAATAAAAAAAACCCTGCCATCCCCTCAAGTTATTATCATCTCATACTTTTTCTCCATTTTCTTAGCCAAGCTCTCCAAAAGTTGTCAATATTGTTTTTCTCATGGTTTCTCCCATTCATTTTAATTCTTCAATGCAACATGACTAATGTGAAAATGTGTTTAATAGGAATGTATATGTAGAACCCATGTAAGATTGCATGCCATCTTGGGGAGGCAGGGGGAAAAATTTGGAATTTATGGAAGTGATTGTTGAAAATTGAAAACAGATGAATTAGTAAATTTTGGGGGAAAAAGTTGTCAATATTCATTGCCACTTCCTTAAACACCTTAAACACCTTAAGCACTTCCTTGATGCTGCTCCTTTCCCTTTCTGTAAAATATGGAGAGGTCCAGGCTCCTCTTCCTTTCCTAATGCTTAGGGATTAGCTTTCCCTAAAAGAAGATAACACTGGCCCCAGAATCCGGCTGGACCACATTTCTCAACACAGCTTCCTGGTTATTAAAATATATGAAAACGTTCCAACTGTGCAGAGGGGTCATGTCCAGTGAAACTAAGTACCACTATACCCTCTTTGCATATCCTTGCTGTGTTAAGGACAAGTAAATTTGCTTTTATTAACTATTCAAAGACTTGTGAGTGTCTAATTTCACTTCCAGGATCAAACACAAACTAGGAGTCCTGGCATTAGAGTCACCTCTGACACACCCACTCATTTCTCAACTTCATTTCTCAATTGAAGTCTGTCACCTGACTGCAGTCATCTGACTGCTCTCTCCAAGTTTACCAATTATTTCTTAATTACTAAATTAATTATTAAATTTTTAAATTTAGCAAATTAAATTATTAAATTAATTAATTTATTAAATTAATTATCAAATCTACTGAGCATTGCTCAGGCCTCATCCCACTTGAATATTCTGCAGCTGTTGGCACTCCATTCTCTCCTGGATGCTCTCTCCTCACTGGGTTTCGGTCATACTGCTCTCTCTTGCTTCCCTTTCTAGCCTCCTTAATTTCAGAACCTTCCCTCTGTAGATTATTTTTCTCGTATGTAGCTTGTTTATACATAACTTGTTTATGTGTTATCTCTTCTTGAGAGCAGGCACTTTTGTTTTTATCTTTCATTGTATCCCCACTACTTAGCACAGTGCCTGACTGTATGACCAGAGGCAAGTCACTTAACCTCTCTGTTGCTCAGTTTCCTCAGCTATCGAAGAGGGAAGTTGGACTAGATAATCCCCAATGTCCCCTTCAACTCTATGATCCTATGATTATCTCAATGCAAGTGACTCCCAAATACATGCACACACAGCTCCAATTCTCTCCTCAACTCTGGTCCCAATAGCCTACTGAACAGCTGCACCTCTCTACTTCAAATGCAGCATGTCTCAAATGCAGCATGTCCTAAAGAGAACTCGTAGAATTGTAAACTTAGAGGTTTAATGAGGCCTTTAAGGTCATTAAGTATAATCTATTCATTTTATTTGGGGGGGGGTTTAATATTTATTTATTTATTTAACTTTTTACATTCATTTTCACAAAATTTGGGTTCCAAATTTTCTCCCCTTTTATCCCCTCCCCCCACCCCAATACACCAAGCAATCTAATTTTCCTTATCTCCAATCTGCCCTCTCTTCTGTCATCCCTCCCTTCTCTTGTCTCCATTTTCTCTTTTCTCCTGTAGGGCCAGATGACTTTCTATTCCTCATTAACTGTATGTCTTCTTTCCTAGTAGCAACAATACTAAACAGTTGTTCCTAAAACTTTGAGTTTCAAATTCTCCCCATCCCTCCCTCCCTACCCATTCCCTTTGGGAAGGCAGGCAATTCAATATAGGCCCTATCTCTGTAGTTTTGCAAATGACTTTGATAATAGTCGTGTTGTGTAAGACTAACTGTATTTCCCTCCATCCTCTCCTGCCCCCCATTGCTTCTATTCTCTCTTTTGATCCTGTCCCTCCCCAAAAGTTGACTTCAAATTGCTCCCTCCTCCCATTGCCCTCCCTTCCATTATCCCCTCCCTTGCTTATCTCCTTCTCCCCTACTTTCCTATACTGTAAGATAGGTTTTCATACCAAAATGAGTGTGCATTTTATTCCTTCCTTTAGTCAAATGTGATGAGGGTAAACTTCTTGGTTTTTTTTTTTTCTCAGCACTCCTCTTTTTCCCTCCACTCAAAAGTCTCCCACTTGCCTCTTAAATGACATATAATTACCCCATTCGATTTCACCCTCTTTCCTCCCCCTACCTTTCTCTCTCACCATTTACCTTAAATTCTTTTAAGATATGGTCCCATCCTATTCAATTCACTCTGTGCTCTCTGTCTCTGTATGTGTGTGCATGTGTGTATGTGTGTGTGTGTGCATGCGTGTACATGTGGGTGTGTGGTCCCACCAACTACCCAGATACTGAAAAGTTTTAAGAGTTACAAATATTGTCTTTCCATGTAGGAATGTAAACAGTTCACTTATGGTAAGTCCCTTAAGACTTCTCTTTGCTGTTTACTTTTTCATGCTTCTTCCCATTCTTGTGTTTGAAAGTCAAATTTTCTTTTCAGCTCTGGTCTTTTCATCAAGAATGCTTGAAAGTCCTCGATTTCATTGAAAGACCATATTTTCCCCTGAAGTATTATACTCAGTTTTGCTGGGTAGGTGATTCTTGGTTTGAGACCTAGTTCCTTTGACTTCTGGAATATCCTATTCCACGCCCTTCGATCCCTTAATGTAGAAGCTGCTAGATCTTGTGTTATCCTGATTGTATTTCCATAATACTGGAATTGTTTCTTTCTAGATGCTTGCAAGATTTTCTCCTTGACCTGGGAGTTCTGGAATTTGGCCACAATGTTCCTAGGAGTTTCTCTTTTTGGATCTCTTTCAGGTGGTGATCGATGGATTCTTTCAATACTTATTTTGCCCTCTGGTTCTAGAATCTCAGGGCAGTTTTCCTCGATAATTTCATGGAAGATGATATCTAGGCTCTTTTTTTGATCATGACTTTCAGGTAGTCCCATAATTTTTAAATTGTCTCTCCTGGATCTATTTTCCAGGTCAGTTGTTTTTCCCATGAGATATTTCACATTCTCTTCCATTTTTTCATTCTTTTGGTTTTTTTGGTGATTTCTTGGTTTCTTGTAAAGTCATTAGACTCCATCTGTTCCATTCTAATTTTGAGAGAACTATTCTCTTCAGTGAGCTTTTGAACCTCTTTTTCCATTTGGCTCATTCTGCTTTTGAAAGCATTCTTCTCCTCATTGGCTTTTTGAACCTCTTTTGCCAATTGAGTGAGCCTATTTTTCAAGGTGTTATTTTCCTCAGCATTTTTTGGGGTCTCCTTTACCAAGGTACTGACCCGTTTTTCATACTTTTCTTGCATCTCTCTCATTTCTCTTCCCAGTTTTAACTCCACCTGTCTAACTTGCTTTTCAAAATCCTTTTTGAGCTCTTCCAAGGCCTGAGCCCACCCAAAATCCCCCTGGGATGTCTGGGACACAGAGGCCCTGACCTCCACGTCTTTCTCTGATGGCAAGAATATTTCCTCATCATCAGAATTGAAAGGTGGGATCATTTGCATCTGCTCAAAGTAGCTCTCTATAGTCTTATTTTTCTTCCCTTTTCTGGGCATTTTCCCAGCCAGTTACTTGACTTCTGAGATTCCTGTCCACCCCCGCCTAGATCCGGGGGCCGCCGCTGCTGCCTCTCCCTCCGCCGCTTCCTGCCTCTGCCTCTGCCTCCACCACTTCCTCTAATCCATTCATTTTACAAATAAGGTAACTGAGGTTCAGAGAGATGGAAACTTGTCTGAGGTCACACAGGCAGAGCTGGGTTTCCAATACAAGTTCTCCAATTCCAAATCCCTTAGAGTCCTTTCCACTGGACTATGTCACCTCTTTCATTTAACTCCCAAAATTCCATCCCAAACTCCCCTATTTTTGTTGAGGTTACCTCCAACCTTCCCATTACGTGGGCCACAACTTCAGAGTCAACTCTTCTATGTCCCTCATCTCACATATTCATGTCGATAGAACAACTCTCATCCATGCAAATTATGCAAATTAAACTTAAAAGTGTGCCATGATTCTCAGAAAGTCATTGTTAAACATTTATCAGCATACTGCTGGCTGCACTATTATGAATTAAACGCATAATTTGTAACTATGTTTTAAGTTCCTTTAAGGATTAGATGAAAATACTTTGAAAAGCATAAAATGCTTAATGAAAATAAGGTGCCATTTTCCTCCATGTTCCCTGGCACCTGCACGTAAATTCGTAAATATCTATTTGTATATGCATATATACATCATGGATGCATCAATCAACTGTGATAGTTTCCCATTATCTCCAGGATCAAATATAAATTCTTCTCTTTTAAAGTCCTTCACAACCTACATACATTTTACTCCTATACACATACTCTTTAGTTCGGCAACACTGACCTTCCTATTCCCTGCACAAGACATTCCATTTCCCATCAGCCTTTATGCTTCTGAAGTTTATTAGAAACTTGCCTGACTTCTCAGATGGGTCAGTCCAAAAGACCCCTTCCATTTAGGGGACCATACTCTTTCCTCCTTTTTTGCTCTCAGTGAGCAGACCTGCCTCACAGAGACAACAGTATTTTCCCCCAGTGCCCAATGAGACAGTCCAATCACAACCTATAGAATCTGTTTGCAGGTATGTCTGAAAACCAAATTTCTAAAAAGGCTCTTTCTCCTTCATGGAATTTTCCAGATAATGTAATTTCTAAAACAAGCAACTCAGATTCTCCCATACCTTCCTCTTATTTGGTCAAGGTCTTCTCTCCAATTACTCATTGCTTCATGAAGCAGTCTTATTGCCCATTCTCTGAACAAGCGTCTCTTGATTACTTCATTCAAAAGGTCCACATCAAAACATGCTTTGAAGACATTTCCTGGGAAATTGACTATTGTTCCTTAAATGTATATTCACTAGATATCTTTAAAGAACTCCTAGAAAGTTTTTGAATCGTCTGAATTTCAAAGAAAGTTGGTTTGCATCTAGAATAGTCATTTCCTGGTTTTCTCTTTCATGTTTTCAACCTCCTCTTTGTTTTTGATTCCTAGTTTTTTTTTTTCCTGACAAAGATTTATACATTAGTTACTTTAAACCCACTTCTCCTGAGCCCTCCTACAGATCTCTCTTACAAATTAGTCATTAGGACAGAAATTTCCTGTTAAATGCAAAGAAGATTTTGCAGTACAGCCTCCATTTGAACCTCTGGAGGATTGTTCAGCCATAATTTGAATCAGATTTTAGTCTGCTATTCTCATTAGAATGACTACCATACTTAGATTAAATTTTTCCTGTATGTGCAAGCCCTAAGTCTTAAAACACATAAGTCTTAAAACATAAAACACATTTTATGTATTCTTCATTCTTTTTCAGTAATCACTAAAGTATAAGTTCAAATAAGTAAACCTTCCCCTTTCTCAAATCTTCTACATGAGACTAAAGAATTAAATTGGGAATTAGACAATGATCTTGCAACATTTTGGTAAACAGTGACCATGTAGTTTCCCAAAACAATACTTTATATTTTTATTCTATGTGTCATTCATCCTGATCCTCAATTTTCCATTAATGCTAACAACTTGGATTTTTCGGCATAATGTGTCTATACTATGATCATATCAATGCCAGATAAGAGTAAGAACAGTTAAACCCTCAATTTATTCTTTGAAGTGAGTCCCTAAAGAAATTCCACACTTTCTATTTTTTCAATGTAGTCTTTATATTTCACATTAGTGTAAATCAGGAAGAGTGACTGAAAAAAAATCTTTGGGGACATTCTCTCTTTTCTTAGTAACCAAACTTTACAATTAACCTTCTGTTAATTGGGACTACATTATTTACAGGGAGTGGACAGGGTACCTCCTTTTAAGGTCTAGATAAGGATTTATTATCCCACTTCTAGAAAGTTTTCTCAAATAAAATGTTTGCAAGTTGACTGCTCCTTCCCCATCATTACTTTACTACTTAAGAAAGTCTGTGGTTCATCAGTGCAGGTTTGCCTTCTACTATAATAGACTTCAACCTTCTCACCCTTACATAAGTGGATGCAAGAGTTGCTGTGGCCCCCTAAAAATCATGGACTGGTGGTCACTTTTCTGGTGACGAACTTTTCCTAAATGAATTTGGCTGCTCTGAAGGCAGTCCACTGTTGAGCAACTTTTTACCTTAGTAGGTCCCATTACAACTTGTACTTGGCTAACATAGTCTTCTAGGATCCTGGGTTATCTCCATGTATTAATGAGGTATTAAAATATGACTTTAATGGAGGACCTCCATAATTAAGACAAACAACATTGTAGCAAGTTGTTAACGGGGACAGGAGGTACAGGAAGATAAAAATAGATTTTTGTTAAGTGAAAAAATAATTTTTAAAAAGATAAATTCATTTGTGTAACTATTTGAAAGAATGTCCTCTTGATAACAAATAAGTCATGACATCCTACACAGAGTATCCTTGCCTCAATGATTCCCTCTGAATTGTACTCTTAGAAAAGGAGTCAAAACTAGACAAACTGCTTCAAAGTTAAGCTTCTAGTTTAATGCACCAATGAGTTTTATAAGGATATTAGGCCCATCCACCAGTTCTTAAGTACTAACTAGATTATGAGGGATTTTAGATGATGGGGAAATAAAAAGGTACCTTAAGGCTAGTCATGAGAACAGATTGAATAGTAGAGACCACATAGATAACTGGCCTCTTCCAGAAATAAGGGGTGCAGGAAAGGTTGATTTGGAGCACCAAGTAGGAAGAATATGGCATAGTTTGAGTAGAGGCTCTGGTAGTATGATCAAAAGGCAGTGACAAAGAGAAGGCTTCCCTCCGACAGAGAAGTAATTCATCCTCTCTGTCTCTCTGTCATTGTCTCCCTTCTCTCTGTCTCCTTTATCTCTCTCTACCTCCCTCTCCCATAGTCTGCTCTCCCTGTCTCTCTTGTTTCTCCTCCCTCCATTTCATAAGATCATAGATGTGGAGCTATAAGGGACCTTCGAAGTAATACAATCCAGCCTCCTCACTTTTACAGATGAGAAGATTGAGGCCCAGTGACTTGCCTGAGATCACACAGGTAGGGAGAGTAAGGATTTGAACTTGACTCCTGGAACTGAAATTTCGATTCTCTTTTCATTTTTTTTCTCTCATACATTGATTTATTCATTCATCCAGTAAACAATTATTAAGTAAAGAAAATACACTGGGTGGTGTAGTGCATAGAATGTTGGACTTAAAGACAGGGACATCTGGTTTCAAATCCCAATGATCTCGAGGTCCCTGGGCAAGTCACTTAATCTCTGTGTTTCTTAGGCCTGACACCCATCTGCTAAGCTCTGGACATGTTCCATCTTTCCCAGGTGAAATCACAAGTTCTACTTTTATGAGCAATCTACCCTGTGGAATACAATATCGTACAAGATACAGCCTTTGCTCTCCAGAGTGTGAGATGTTCCAAGAGCTTACCCTTGAGAAAAACAGATGAAGTCTTTAAAAGGGTAATGCTAGAGAGGCAAAGACAGCTTCCAATGAAATTTTTCCACCAAAGTCAGTCACATTTGACTGTAATAAATAGTTTTTCTTTTGTACTGACATATACACAGCATGATGTCAAAGCAAAGGACATTTTTAGAAGTTATCTACCTTAGCATGCTTTAGAATCAATCTCACTTTCCCTTTTTATCTTCCCCTTCCCCTTCCTATATTTCTCTTTATTTTAATATTGATCTAATATTTCATTGGTGTGGGCAGTTATCCATATGGAAACTCCCTCAACCAATGCAGATTTATTATATAATGTATAGTCTTTTCTTGTTTTTTCTTTTAGATTCAAACAACAGAACACAAACACAGAATACAGAAAAGAAAAAAATAACAAAAACCTAAATATTGAAACAAATACAAAGTAAGAAAAGGGGAGAAAAGCATGTTGTGTGCATAGCAGAACATAAGAGAAGATTAAAAATATGTAGCAACAAATTTTCATTTCAAGAAATCCTGTATGATAAATACTACGAGTTGTGTTAAGAGTTATTCATCTTTTCTTTGCTTCCAAGTTATCTTTTGTTCTCTGTTGTGCACTTTTTACTTTGTTCTTTTAGCCTCCTTCCTCTGCCCCCCTCCCAAAGGCTACAGTTAAGTGCAGAAATATATATATATATAGTTACAGGTCTACACATACATATATACATGTATGCACACACAAATGTACATATGTAGACATATACTTTCCTTAACAAATTCTACTCCTGATCTTTGTTTTTGTTTATGTAAATCTCTTATTTCCTATTCCTCCTGAATATTCTACTACCTTGCCCTCCTGTTACTTAACCTATCCCCCTCCAAGAATCTCTCCCCTATCCTCTCCTTTCCATAAATCTAAACACCCTTCCATAACCCCCTATAATCTATTTCTAAAATGAATAATCTTAAACAGCTACTCAGATCATTGACAGGGTAAGTGATTTGCCCAGGGTCACATAGCAAATCTGTGTCAGAGTCAGAACTTAGAATTAGGTAAGACCCAGCTTCGAAGCCAGTCCTTTACCTACAATGACACATTTTCTCTATTTACCTTGCTTAAGAGACTATATTTGTCAAATGTCAAATATTTTTAAAAATGTATTTGATATAATATCATCTTCCTTCTTCATTTAAAAAGTGAGCATTTTTAAAAATTTTTCTCCCCAAAACAAACTAAAGTTAAGTCCTAAATTGCTTTTTACTTATGTCTTTTCCATAATTTATTTTTTTCCTGTGGTCTTTGATAGAAAAATTAAAATATTTCCCTACTTTCAAATAAGCTACCCTACTGGGAGATAGAAACATATTATCAACATTATACCTAGTGTTACACACACACAACAAATATCAAATATTTTGTATTAGGTTAAAGATTGTAATATCAACAAACAGCCATAGCAGTGAAGAACAACTAGCAAATGCATTCATTATCACTCTGGTTGAGGTCAGCTAATGGCTTGACTCAACTTTATGCCTTTAGGAGAGGAATTTATTTCTACAGGAAAATAGTAATTAAGTTCAAATCTCAGGAATAAAAATGCAATTTCATTTATGTTTACTAGTGACCTGGAACTGAGGTAAATTCTATTAAGTGAGTAACTTGTTTGTCCTGTAAACACAGAAAAATTCATATATTTATTATTCTAATAATATTTTCTTGCACAAATACCTTGTACATTCACAAATGTGTGGAGTCAAAGGTGAACAATTTCATGCTGTACATATCAATAAATAATACATATTGTGAAAAAAATGGAAAATTAAGAAAGCTATTGAATTATACTGACCTCCATTAACTCGTTAACAGGGAAAAAATACCTCAGACCATCTAGAAGTTAAGAGGTATCAAGAATAGCTATTCACATACCCTTTTTGATGAGAAGGTATATTGTTAGACTTAGGGGCATCTCCACACTTTGTGGGGAGCAGGTCCTATGGAAGAAATGAGCTTTGTTTTAATTATTTAATTAACATGCATCTATTAAGCTGTAACTACGTGCCAGACACTATACTATACTGTACACTAGGGATGCAAAATGTTGTTGCTCAGTCACTTTCACTCACATAACCCCATTTGGGGTTTTCTTGGAAAAGATACTGAAATGGTTTGTCATTTCCTTCTCCGGCTCATTTTCCAGATGAAAAACTGAAGCAAATGGAGTTAAGTGCCTTTCCCAAGGTCACATAGGTAGGAAGTATCTGAAGTCGAATTTGAACTCAGGAAGATGAGTCTTCCTAACCGGTCCTGGTGTGGTATTCACTGTGCCATCTAGCTGCCCCCATCGGGATACAATGCCAAGGGTTAAATAATCTCTGCTCTCAAGGAGTTTAGAGTATTATAAGTCTAGAACTAGAATGAATGAATAAATGAAGTATTTATTAAATGCTTACTATGTACAAGACAGTAGGAATACCAACAAAAGAGAATGACACCCCCTCTCCAAGCGCTCCAAGAGCTCACATGTGAATTAGGATGATAAAATACATGAAAGATTTCAGCTACAAGTCAGATGGAAAGATTTCCCAGTCCTTAGAATACAGCAGCAAGACAGATGGCAATGTCTCTTATGTAATGTTATTTCCTCTGATAAAATCATATCCATTTCTAATACTGAACCATTTGACAGTGCTGAGGACTTTGGTGGAAGGAATATTTTTTCTGGGTCTTCAGTAACTGGGTTATTGTACCTGCAGAACAGTTGCTAGGTACATAATAACAGTTGCTAGGACACTTCTCAGGATGCTGACAGCACTGGGCTGGAAGCATTGTTATTCCAAAGGCTCTTGGGTTTAGGGTGCTGGGTTATCTCCATCAGAGTCTGGGAGGGTAGGGTGGTCAAGGTGGTGGTGGGGGTTGTATCATTAATGTATTGTTAATGGAATGGGAAGATCTTTGCCATCCATTAATAGGCCTGTGTGACCTGCTTAAATCACATGGAAGCCTGAGTCACATGTGGTAGGAGTAGCTTGCTGAATGAGTGGAGCAGGAAGGGTAGAACAGGAGCAGGTGGAGCTGGAGCAGAACTGAGAGGAAGTTGGTCCACCTAGTCAGAGCTAGGAAGGACTGAGGAAGCAGATGACTGGCTATGAGTGAGAGAAAGACATTTTGCTTGAGTGTGTTCATTTGTGGGAAGACCTGATAATGTGTATAGATTTCTTGGTTACGGTGATGGATTTCTTTGTTGCTATGATGGATTTGGCTTTCTCATGTCTGAATAAATGTTTTTCTTCTGCCTTCTATATGAAGATTCTGTTATACTTTGTGATTCAGAACTATACCAACATATTCATAGTCACCGGTGATCCTGTGACTATTACCCTGGTGATACTGAGATTTAATTGCCTGGCACATGCCGCCTTCTATGTCACCCTCAAGGAGCCTTGCAGCTTCAGCTAATCTTGCTTGCCTGCCTTGCATATGGCAGTTGGACATTTGGTTGGAATGGTTTTGGCCACAAGAGTTGCTTCCTGAATAATGATTGGGAGGGATTGGCTAAAAATAGAAATGGTGGTCTGGGGGGGTTCTGCCATTCCCAGAGTACCTTTCCTATCTGTCTGTTGGTAACACTTGATCAGGATTTGTGCAATAATGAGGAAAATGATTTTTCCTCAAAGACAGTTGTAGGGACTGAGAGAGAAGCAGTTCTGAGAGTTGGAGGTAGGAGAAGGGGACTGCTATTCCCATGGTTCTTGGAGTCAGAATATTGGCATGACCCTAGTGGGACATACATAGATGGTGGTCAAGGATTATTTTTAGAAGAGACCCTCAGAGGCCTTTTGTCCAACCTCCTCCTTTTATAGGGGAGGAAAACAGGACACAAAGAGGTTTTGTCTGAAATCATATAGGTAGTAAATATCAGATGCAGGATCAGAACCCAGGTCCTTGGACTTGGTAGTTAATGCTTTTTCCACACTGCATAGGACCTCATCTGACAGATGGAGCTAAAAAGACTGCTCCTTATGTGAAAAGGGAGTAAACCAAATCAAAAGAAATATATCCTACTTGTCAAACCATCTAGGGGCATGTAATTTATTCAGCATCAAAGAAACATAGAGAATTTCACATTTTAATACACAGCCTGTGCAATTTTGCCCTCTTCGTGTTCCAGAAAGGATGAAGAGTGAAAAAAAATAGACAAGAAATAAAAAGGTTATTGAAGCATTTTTTTAAATGCTCAGAAGTGAACAGAAGGAAGTTCAGAAGACATAGTGAAGCAAGACAGCTTTGAAACTAATGTGTTGAAGGTATTATATACTTCTTTAAGAGGCAAGTTGTATGCAATGGAAGTCCACAATTTCACATACATCCTTTTTCTGTTCTTTATCTTTCTAAGTCCTCACATATTTACTGTCAGGTTTACAGTAATAAAATTTATTTTGTTTACATTTTTTATTTTAAAAGAGAAGATGAAGAGAGGCTAAGGCTTTTCCATTCCTGTTCCCTTTCAACTTTCCATTTGTCTTCTTTAAGCCAGAATTTCCCACAGGGTCTATTATTCTGGTGCTGTTTGAAGAACGGAAAAATTACAAATGGAGGTGTGCAGGGATCACCTGAGCTCACTTCTCAAGAAAAATCATCATAGAGTCATCATATTTGGATTGGAACAGATCTCACTGATTTTCTAGTCCAAAACATACCCAAAAAGGAATGTCTTTTCTAATTTGTAATATCTTAATCTTAATTATATTAATTATTATATATTAATTATTAAAATTAATTATATCTTTATTATTATATTTATGTTATAATACATAATTAATTGATATAATTAATATACTAAAAATTAATCATCTTAACAAATGATTGTCAAGGCTCTGTTTGAAGACTTCCAATGCCTGAGTCAGGAACATGAGCCTTCCCCAAAACATCTGTCAGTGTGGGGACAGAACAGCTACACATGGAACCATTCAAGTTCCTCACAGCAGATTCCTGCCTTTATATCCCTTACCTCTAATGAATCATTGAATCCCAGAATGGGAAGGGACTTAATAGTTCATCGAGCTCAATTCCTATCTAAAGCAAGAATATCGTTTACAATAAGAATGAATGAACAAATATTTCCCCCAAATGCTCAAACAACCTACAATGGAAAAATCCCAGGGGTATGAAATTTACTCCCTCAACAGGTGGCCCATCCCATTTTTAGACAGCCCTAAATGTTAGGAAGTTTTTTCCTTTTGTTCAGCCAAAAATCTGCTTTCCTCTGTTTTCCACCCATTGGTTCTCACTTGAGCCAAAAGTACACGCCTAAGTTCTCATCTACCACCACAAAAAAAAAAAAAAAAAAAAAAAAAAAAGCTTGGCCAGCAAGTCTGCATTATCTTGCTGTGGCTCACAGGATGAAAAATCAGACTTGTGATGTAGGAAAATCATGACCTTCACATCAGCAAACCCTTGTATGAACACAGTAAGAAAACAGAGGTAAAAACAACCTTTTTAGTCAAGGGAATAACTATTTATAATTGTTGTGGAGAACGTAATTTTTTTCTTCATGACCCCTGGTAAGGCCCAGGGAGTATTTAATTTTCCCTTTCTATTCTCAGATCATTTTTTTTTTGTTTTATTGATGGTTTGGGGGTTTATACCACAATCATTTCCCCTTGTTACAAAGAAGTATATTTAAGCATATGCCACATTTTACAGATGTGAAACATCTGTATGCAATAAGTACAATAATACAAAAAAAAATAATAAAGGGTAGTCCAACTCATGTGAATTATAACGACTGGTCTTCAGTGTATTTCATCATCAGTTCTCTGGGACCAAGAATGATTGTTATAATTCATCAGAGCTGGCTTGTATTTTAGTGTTCTTTTCATTTGCATGATTGTAGTCAATCTATATATTGTTATTCTGGTTTACTTTATTTTGCATTAATTCAAATTAACCTTCCCACATTCCTCTGAATTCCTCGGATTTTTCATTTCTGATAGTACAATAATATTCCACTACATTTGTCCACCACAACATCCCCCATTTGATAAGTACCAACTTAATTTCTAAATTCTGGTTTCATAAAAAGTATTGAGATGCATGTTTTGATATGTTTGGGATCCTTCATTCTGTCTTTGACCTCCTTGGAAAAATTAAGGGAGGCATTTGGGGACCACTCTGCTCCCAAATGGGAAAAATCACAGAATATTGCACTTGAGAACTGGAAGAGGCCTCAATGGGGTTTTTTTAGTCCAAATCATACTTAAAAAAGGAATTCCTAATCTAACACTGTCAACATTTAATGGTCATCCAGTCCCTGTCTGAGGACCCCCATAAAAGAAAGTTTTGTTTTCTGCAAAAGCGGCTATTAACACCTCCATGGAGTGCCCAAGAACTGCAGGATAGGTCATCACAGAAACCAATAAAGACAGCCCACAACCAGCTATAGTACTGGATACTTCAGAAAACTGAAAAAGAGGTGTTCTGGACAGACCAGTTTGGTGATAGTTCAGGCTCTTAGCCTGAACATCTAGCAAAAGCCTAACAAAATGAGTTTCAATTAGCCATAGTATAGGAAGGATGCTTAGGATGAAGATCACATTTGTTCAGATACACACAGGCCCCTCTTTCTCCATACAGAATTTGTCTGATCAGCAGGTCAGGAGTAGTAATTCCTAGGGCACTGGGACAGTCACCAAGTCTGAGGGACCTTAATTCCTTGTAGGCTACTTCTTCTGTGTCTTTAGGCAACCAGCTGCTCTGAACCTTTGTGTCCTGAGCCAATTAAGTCTCTGAAGATAGTTTTAATACCTTTTAAGAAAAAGGGGGGAGGGGCCCAGTAGATAGAGCACCAGCCCTGGAGTCAAGAGGACCTGAGTTCAATTCTGAAATCAGAAAATTGACACTTGTCTGGGCAAGTCATTTAGCCCCAATTAGGAAAGAAAAGAAAGAAAGAAAGAAAGAGAGAGAGAGAAAAGAAAAGAAAGCCTAGCCCTGTACGCATGAAGTAAGGCCTTATGAAAAGTTAACCCAGCCCCTACAAAGCAGAACCTTAGGAAGTACTGCTCCTATTGAAGTATTTGACTGGATGAAGACAAGACCTATGAAAGCCTGTTTGAAAAACGTGCAGTAGACATCATACACTGAGTGATTACAAAATAATAGCTATCTAGAGCACTACCTACTATGTGACAGTAAGTAAATAAGTCTGTACAGGTATCTATAAAGGGAGTTTGTAAGCAGTTTTTGATATTTTCCATAAACTCTATAATGTTGTTCAGTCATTTTTAATTGTGTTCAGCTCTTTATGACCCTATTTGGGGTTTTCTTGGCAAAGATATTAGAGTGGTTTGCTATTTCCTTCTCCAGCCCATTTTACAGATGAGGAAACTGAGGCAAATGGGGTTAAGGTCACATACCTAGTAAATGTCTGAGGCTGGATTTGAATTCAGGAAGATGTGTCTTCCTGGCTCCAAGCCTATCTATCTATCTATCTATCTATCTATCTATCTATCTATCTATCTATCTACTGTGCCACCTAGCTGTCTGAAACTCTATAATATATTCTCTTTGTTTTGTTTGACCTCTAAATAAAGGTTTCCTGGAGTTTTCTAACCATTTCCTTTCTAAGGGAATTAACTCTTAAGGTTGTAACACACTATTTTTCATCCTAGAATCAGAGAGCTAGACCTGAGAGTGCCTCAGAAGTCATCCAGTCCAATCCCTCATTTTGCAGAAGTCCGGGGACCAAGGTCACGTAGGTAGTGTCAGAATTGAGATTTTGAACCCTGGCTCTCTCACACCAGTAAATTCCCATATTTGCTAGATGGTGGATCAACATGAGTGATAAATTCTCTAAAATTCTCTAAAGGGCCCAGGCCCTTCATGCCATGTAAATACCAGACACAGTGTATATTGTGTATCAAATGTGTTGACATATATATATATATATATATATATATATATATATATATATATATATATATATATATATAGTGCTTTGCAAACATCAAAGCACTTTATACATGCTAGTTATTTTTGTCACTGTTATTATATGCTGACACATACATGGACAGTCATAGCATAGGATTGGGAAATCATAGATGGGTTATGATTTGTACCACCAGAAGGAATACTCCCACTAGTGTGACCTCATATTCATTGAAGTAAAGGTTATAATTTCTTTTTCTTTCATTTTCAAGAATGTAAATATATATAATGCCATGCAAATATAAGGGGAGAAAAACTCTATATTTGCGTTGATCCTCATTCTTAACAGAAATGCTGGTCTTTGTTGAACCTGCCACAAAGACCTCAATTGACCTCTTCATGCTTCTTGACCCTATCCTCCACAGAATTCTATGCTTTAACAATATGTAAGGGCTGTTTTGCACTTATCCCCAGTCTATTCAAAGAGCATTCAATTCACCTTGATTTTTATGCTGACACTGTCATCTATTCAGGTGCCATCCCATGCTAAAGAGCACCTACATCCTACTTGAGCTCTAGGTGAAGCAGTATCTTTATTCATAATAGAAACTGTCTCTGAAAAAGTAGGGAGGCAACTTGGGTATCTGTAAATTAAGGCAGCACTCTATGAATACAAAATACAAAAATAAAAAAAGAGCAAAAGAAAAACACCAAAACTTTTTTTTTGCATTAGTTAGAAACAGCAACATAGCTGAGATTTTTACACCCACATACATCAAAAAGTTCAAAATTATGGTCCCCATGACAGTCATAACTCATCCTCTTGCACACAGGTAGTATTTATATTTTGTTAGGTTGTAGTAGGAATGTTACTACCTAAAATATATGTGTGATGGTACCAAATTATAGCTAATGTGGGACTGTTTAATTTAGATTTTCTTTGCTTTCATGTTTTATACATTTTTTTAATATATAAACTCATTCGCTCGAGTGTGAGATTGCACATAAATAAATGTGCATTTCAAATGCACAAGGTGAGACTAATTTGCAAATTCAATTTAAAGTGCTTAAAGTCTGAAACTGGTGGTGTTTGGACCCAGTATTAAATGTAAGGTAGTGGAAACAAGATATCTTCCCAGGTGAATTCAAATGTGTATGTTTAAGGCCCAACTAGAAGGATGCCTGGCTGCAATGTTAAAATAAACCAACCAGGTTAGATTCATTTACTCTCTTTCTCTCACTGTACTTCATTTCCTAAAACCTTAGATAGCCTTACCCTTGTGTATATACCTCTGTGCATCATTTTCTAGAAGTTGTATGCTGTAGACATGAACATTTAGCCATGTATAAACAAGCTTTCAGATCTGCATGTCTGTTGCCTAAGAGAAATCCAGGAGGAAAAGGGGCAATTGGACATAAGAAAGAAAGCAATAAATATCCAGCCTCTCCTTTCTGTTGGCCTGCAGGAGCATCTGAACATCCCCACATTGCGGAATGGTTTTGGGGAAAATCTGAGTGTTTCTGCTAGAGTAGATTTCAGATGCTCTGGTTTCTTCTCAGACAAGCCCAGAGTAATTCATTTAATATCATATGCTGCACATTTGGGGCCTTCTAACTTGGTGAGCAAAGTAGATTTCAGCATCAATGTTTTGACATCTGATTTCTTCCTTATTCTTAAATGCCATTTTGTTTCTGTATGCACACATATAAAACTGGAATCTTTCCTTCGTTCAGGATTGAGTTGTAATCAAATTGCTTCTTCCAGGTTGCAACATGAGGGAAGAGTTTCCTAGATAAAGTGACCTGTGAAACAACTTTAGTGAGTCAGGAGATATCCCAAAGTAAACCTAGTAGCTGGCATCACCTTCAGGCATATCACACCTGAGGTGGCAGGTACCTGAAATCTGAGCTTTTGAAACCAAGTCATCTTTGTTCAAAATGGACTACAAAACTGGGTTTTGGAGAGGAAGCCTTCCTAAGCAGTTACTCTTGCTTTAATGTCAGAGACAAACAAAACCTGCCCCAAAGACATCTTTCTTAAAACTCAGAGTATTACATTAAAGAGTAGCATTCCAAAGAGACTGTTGGTAATGGACACTCTGGCAGGGGCAGGAATCATTTTATTTGTTACGCTCTAAAGAAACCAAGCCTAGAGAGACAGTTACCTGTCTCTAAGAACTTTGCTAGCAATGAAGTTAGGAAAAGAGAGTAAATTGAGTAGATGGAGATTGCAAGCAAAATCATAGAGTGAGAGGGGAAGAAGAAAGGGCCTAGTAAACATCCTTGGGACCAACACATATTTTGAAACTGAATAGAATTTTTGAAATAGTCAAAATTAAAAAAAGTATTGAGAGACTCTACTGACCTAGGGCAAATAGGTAGCACAGTGAATAGAGCACCTGACCTGGAGTCAGAAAGACCTGCGTTCAAATACAGCCTCAGACACTTACTAGCTGTGTGACCCTGGGCAAGTCATTTAACCCTGTTTGCCTCAGTTTCCTCATCTGCAAAATGAGTTGGAGAAGGAAATGGAAAACCAGTATCTTTGCCAAGAAAACTCCAAATGATGTCACATGAACATCTGAACAGCAATAACACTGATCTAGGGTACCAGTTCTAAAAATGGGCCTGGAGATCCCTAGAGGGAGCCCTAACACCCTTTTGGGAGTCTGTAAAGTCAAAACTATTTTCTTAATAATTCCAAAATGGTTTCCATTTCTAAAATGACAAATATCGATAGATATTAAAATCTCTTACGGGAGGGGGAAGGGGTTCCTCAATTTTTAAGAGTATAAAGGGGACTTAGGAACAAAGGATATTGAGAACCAATGATCTAGGGTATAGGTAAAATGCATAGCAGACATAAAGAAACCACTAGACTACAAGTCAAGAGACTCAAGGTCATGTAGCTTTGATTGCCTACATACCCCTAGACAAATCATTTAACCTCTCTGGGTCTCAGTTTCCTCATTTGTAAAATGAAGAGATCGGACCTCTATAATCCTTTTCTGCTCTGAGCCATTATCCTTATGATCTACCAAAAAAAAAAAAAGGAGGTGCAAGGATAGAAACAGATGGGGAAATTATATAACTATATGGCAAAAAAGTGTTTAAATCCATACCTCATACACCAGCAATATACTTTTTTCTTCTTAAATCACAAAAATGTGAAGAAATTAATAGACATGTTGCAACTATAGAGAACAGGAACATTCTTAGATATCAAAGTGAAACTTGAACAATACTTTTCCTAGAGAAAATTAGGGAACTATGTCTGGCTCTACATGGAGAAACCAAACTGGGTAAGCATCCCACCTGGATGAGGCCATTTTGACGTATAGAGGAAGCTTCACTGTGCACAAAATAACATTACAATCCTAACTGAAATTTATGTTCACATTTTGTACAGCATTCCAAATTTAATTTAGTAGTTACTTAGTAAGCTCCTCCTACCAAGTATAAGACATTATGCTGTATTGTGGAGATACAAAGGAAAAATATATAGTTTCCTGTCTTCAAAGAATCTGACGTTCTCCTGGAGGCTACAATGAGTACCATTACATTATACACATAGCTATCCTTTTAGTCCCACCAATATAGGCACTAATATGGAAACCTTGAGGAGCGCAGGCTCCACCCTGTGGGGAGGGAAGGGGCAGTGTGAAGAACAGATTTGTTATTCTTTAGTCATATCTGACTCTTCATGACTTTATTTGGGATTTTCTTAACAAAGATACTGGAATGGTTTACCATTTCCTTCTCCAGCTCATTTTTACAAATGGGGAAACTGAGGCAAAAAGGGTGAAGACATTTGTTAAGGGTCACACAGATAATAAGTGTCTGAGTCAGGATTTGAACTCAGGTCTTCCTGACTCCAGGCCCAGCACTCTATCCACTGTACTATATAGCTACAGGAGAATAGGTTCTTTTTTGCTGATTCCCTCAAGTTCTATTGGTCTGGTCCCTGAGGCCTTCTGAGAGGGGGAAGTCAGAGAAACCATCATGATGCATCTGTTGTAAAACCATCACAGATGACTGAGAAAGATTATCCTAAGGCAGAGGTAATGGCTAAGAGAAGGGAACTTCAGAAGTGTTTAGAGCAGAGCATGAACTGGACCGGACCTATGCTACTAGCTAAGCATCAGATAGCGTCCTGCAGTCACAGGCAATGAAGGACCTTAGCCCAGTTAACAAAAAAGCTTCTCCCACTGACATATTTTTTCAATTTATTTATTATAGTTTTAAATTAAATTTTATATATATATATATACTTCAATTTGTCATTTCTTTCTCTGGAAACAGAAAGTGTCTTTCTACATATGTCCTTTGTAGTTAATTTGGGTGTTAATAGTAATCAAAATAACTTATTCACTCAAAATCATTCTTCAAACAATATTGCTGTTACTATATACAATGTTCTCTCACCATTTGGTATAAGTCTTTCTATGTTTTTCTAAGACCACTGAGCTTATCCTGTCTTACAGCAGAGTAGTATTCCTCATAAAAATGGGATGTGAAAGGAAGAACTAATACAGAAGAAGAAGGTGGAGGTTGAAGGCTGGTAATGTTGGAACCCTACCTTCATCTAGGTTGAAGAGGAAATAATGAGCATGTCTGGAGAGGTTTAGAAGTCTTCTGACCTTCTAGCAAGCTGAGAAAACTAGGGGACAGGGTCAGAGAGGGACTTTTAGAAGGGTGTATAGGTTAACATTAGGAGGATGGGGGAGAAGATAAGGGAGGGACTTTTAGAGTGGTGAATAAAATAAAGAATAAGATTTTAAGGGGAGAAAATAAGGTAACAGAGGTAGGATAAAAAGAGATGCTGAGACGGGAAATAGTGATTAAAAATAAGAAGGGAAATTCACAAATAGTAATTATAACTTTGAATGTAAACGGGATGAACTCATCATAAAACAGGAATGGATCCCACTGACATTAAAGAACACCTTATCTTCCTGGAAAAGGTCATGAACAATTGGGAGAGGAGGGATGATTTCTCTATTTTTTACTTTTTTAAGAGCAGGAATGGAAATTAACCCAAGGGCAATTAGATAGTACGGTGGGGATAGAGCAAAGACCCTAGAATCAGGAAGACACATCTTCTTGAGTTCAGATCTGATCTGACACTTACTAACTGTATGACCCTGGACATGTCATTAACCCTGTTTGCCTCAGTTTCCTCATCTATAAAATGAACTGGAGAAGGAAATGGAAAACCACTCTAGTATCTTTGCCAAGAAAACCCCAGATGGGACATGAAGAGCCAGACAAGACTGAAAATGACTGAGCAACAACACAAGTTAGCCTTGTTACAGGTGTCAGGTGAGAACACATACCTATTGTTCAGAAAGTCTGGCCAAGTCCAGGATATTTACCAGCTGGTCGCCCCTGGGCAAGTCATTCAACCCTGTTTTCCTCAGTATCTTCATCTGTAAAATAAGCAGAAGAAGGAAATGGTAAACTCCAGTATTTTTGCCAAGAAAACTCCAAATGGGGTCATGAAGAGACGAAAATGACTGAGAACAACAACGAAGGCTAAAACCAGTCTATGAATGACTTTAAGACCATGCAAAGCTGAGGAGTTTATCATTTATCTCAGAAGCAATAGGGAAGTTCCCACTGAAGATTCTTGAGAGGTATGACTAAAGAATCTGGAAATACCTGCACCCAGCACAGTGTTCACAACACAAACAGGATCATAGGTTTTGAGAGCTGGCACCTCAGGGATCATCTAACCCAGTCCCATCATATCAAAGATGCAATAACTGGGCCTAGAGAGATTAAATGACCTTTTCAAAGTCCCATATGTAGTCAGTGGCTGAAAGGATCTTAAAAAGATCTTTTGACTCTAAATCTCACACTCTTTTTTTATACCATGCTATGTCGAATTGCAGCACAAGAACGATTAACTCACCAGCATCCCAAGGTACAATTCAATTCAGTGAAAAACATTGGTTTTGAAGACATAGTACCTGCCATGAATATGATCCTAATACTTCTATCAGCAGCAATAACAAAAATACTGAGCTTCTTCTATCTGGCTGCTAAGCCGTTAAGTGCAAAGTTCAGGAATGCCATGAAAGCTCAAAACCCAGACAGGGAAGATCAAAATTAGAAACCCAGTCTGTACATGAATCACATAACTTTTCATTTACAGACCTTAGCAAAGGGTATAAGTTCCAACTCAAGAAAAATTCTTCATTTCCAACCAAGTTCAAAAGCCCCCAAATTAGATCTAGAACAGGAAATTGAAACGGAATTTCAGTAATGAAAGGAGTAAAAATGGAAGCTATTTGCTGTTTGGGGAAAGTATCTTTAACAAAAGTCTACCCTCATCAAAGATGAGAACTGGAAAAAATTAATTAAAAATGAAAGGGCCTTTTTAGTCATCCCCAAAATGAGGCTAGATTGTTGTTGCGTGCTGTTGGGTCATTTCAGTCATGCCTGACTCTTCATGACCCCATTTGGAGTGTTCTTTGCAAAGACACTGGAACAGTTTGCCATTTCCTTTCCCATCTCATTTTATAGATGAGGAAACTGAAGTGAATAGGGTTGAGTGATATAACTAATGTCTAAGGTGAGATTCAAACTCAGGAAGATGAGTCTTCCTGATTCCAAGCCTTTATTGTCCATTCACTGCACCACCTAGTTGCCGAGACTAGATCAGCAATCAGCAACCATGATAGAGGACAACCTGCCAAGATTTCTGGAGCAGAGAGAGGTGGGAGATCGAACTGTGCTAACACTCTGTTCAGTGCTCCAATAGCAAAGTGAAAGCAGATTAGCAACAAAAGTGAATTAAACAATTAGTATTAATCAATCCTAAGTAGTGTTCAAATGCTCTACGCTTGGAATGAATCTCTAAGACAACTGAATATCTTGGAGATATTCCCATGACAGCTGTAGATCAATCAGAACATTGAGTGCTTTCTAGACATAATGTCAGTCAATCAGTCATCTAGCCTTTGGAAGTGCCTACTAGGTGCCTATTATGCACTGGGCTAAGCACTGAGAATGCAAAGAAAGACAAAAAACAGGACCTCTGCTCACAAAGGAGAGAAAATTTTTTACTTCCCTTAAAGAATCTGCTCTTGGGCTAATGATGGCAGCTATTATGATAGCAAAGCTTTCTTAGGTGGTTTTGAATAGATCATGAGAAAGTAGACACAGAAAAAGAACAATCAAAAGAATACCTATCCAAATATGCCACTGGTCTTACTTCTAAAGACACATAAAATTTCAAGTTTAGAATCCCTAGCCTCCCTCAAAGCACATCTGTATGAAGCCTTCCTGCTACATATCTACCTCAACCCACATATTTCCACCTTATGAGTGGTCTGTCCCTCTCCAAAGTACTGTGTGTGTGTGTGTGTGTGTGTGTGTGTGTGTGTGTGTGTGTGTGTGTGTGTGTAGCACCTAGGAAACCTCTCCCCTAAAGGGGAAGGGAACAAGTATTTATTAAGCACCTACTACGTGCCAAAAACTGTGTTAAGCACTTGACAAATAGTATAGTCATTTGATTCTCCTAGAGAATTCCTACAGACAGCCCCTCTTCTGGGTTAAAGTAATCTGTGGACCGTCATCTACTAATCCTCATCTAAAGGAGATCATTCACTAAAAAGCAAAAGCTTTCAATGGAAACAGTAAATGAAGATGAGCAGCAATTAAACATTTCTCCCACAAATGTGAGATATACTCTCTCACAAATGCATTTCTATTAAGGAGAAAAATAGATACATGTAGTAGAAAGGTTCACATATTAGGGCTACAATATAGAACATGGCCAGGGTGCTCCGATGGAGAGGTACATACATAAGGAATGCATGTAGCCAGGGTACAATAGGGACACCTCATGTCTCAAGTCCCAAAGGGCCCCTCTTTCTCACTGTTCTCTGCAGAATGCTGTGCCTCTGCTCTGCTGAAGGTATAATCTTTGTTCTTCTGGATTCATAGACTTTGACAGACACAGTCTTCTACAGTAGGGCATATATGGCTGTGAGGCTTTGTCCTGCTTCTATCGCTTCAGCTGATGTCCGATTTTTGCCTGTGAAGAGGTCCAGGCTAAATGGTGCTCCTTAAGTTCAAGAGCCAGAGACTTCAGCCAAATACCAGTGAAAAGCTTTTCCAAGAGGAAAACACTCCCCAGTGTCTTTCTTTCTTTCCTTGTTTCCTTTGGAGTCTTGCCTACCCTATGACTTCTTCATTCTATCAGGAAATTCCAAGTTCCACGTTTGAATTTCAAGAACAAAAGAGAAAGACATTTCTAGCTAAATAGGCAGAACACTCAGGTTCCTGGCTGGCACACTGGGCAGGTAGTCTCAGGTGTCTCTGAGTGACCTCACTTGAGCTTTCAGTCCTTCAATATACTTCTTGAATTTAATCTCTGAAGGCTACAGTATATATATATATATATATATATATATATATATATATATATATATATATATATATATATATATAATTATTACCCTTATGAAGGTTATTCATCCCATAAGTACCAAAGAATTTTGAGGTTCAGGATTGCCCAGTTTGGCGTTAACTCCACACCTCTTTTATTGTTTCATGTAGTTGAGAAAGGTAGCACGAAAGGCATAGAAACATAGCTAATCCCAGAGAACAAAGTCTCTATGGTCTCTCTGAGCTACATACATATGTATGCACACACACACACATATATACAGTACACGTAGCATATGTATAATATATATGTATACACTACGTGTGTATATATATATGTATATGTCTGTATTTATGCATACACATGTTGTTGTTTGGCTGTTTTCAGTCATGCTTGATTCTTCATGACCCCACTTGCGTTTTCTCAGCAAAGATACTAGAATGGTTTTTCATTTCCTTCTCCAGCTCATTTTACAGATGAGGAAACTGAGGCAAACAGGGTTAAGTGACTTGCCCAGTGTCACAAAGCTAGTAAGTGTCTGAGTTTAAATCTGAACTCAGGTCTTCCTGACTCTAGGCTCAGTGCTCTATCCTTTATGCCACCTATTCATTCACATATACAAATATGTATGTACACCAATATACATACACTCATACATATATATGCCTATAAGTACAAATACATATACAAATACATGCGTGTATACATGTAAACATATACTTGAATGCAACGGCTATATACATATACATGCATGTATGTGTGTTTGGTATATAGGGCAGCCATTCCCAGCAAAGTAGCTAGTGAATGCATAGACAGAGAGAGATAGAAAGAGATAGACATAGATAGATATAGATAGATAGACGATAGACTGCCAGCAAAATATGAAAAGGCTTACATATGCGTCTGTGTACATGTTTTTCCACCAATCAGAATATAAATTCCTCCTTTTGTTTTTCATCTTTGTATTCCTAGGGATTAATACAATAGCACCATGCTTTGAGCACTTGGGGGAGTGGACAAGACCTGTGTAGACAGTTCCCCTTGAAGACTCTCCCAATATAGACTGACAGTCTCTAAAGAGATTGTGGCTTGTCAGGGGTGATCCTTGAACCCGGGTTGTCTGTCTTCTCTCAAGGCCAGCTCTCAATACCAGGCTGTCTCTATGCCTTGCACCTAGTGAATGCTTAATAAATGTTTGTTGAATTAAATAGAATTTAATAGAATTGAACCAATCCAACCTCCCCCACAACTAAGAAACGTCTGCTTGATGATGTGAACACCCTCAAATCCACAGCTAAAGATGAACTTGACTGTGACGGCCGAGTCCTCAGGCCTCAGACGCTGTACCAGGAAAAGCCTTGCACCATTATGTTTTCCATCTGGGGGGCAACGTGGTTAGGTCTCTGGGAGCAACTTAGCGGGGGAAAGTACCAGAGCCTTTACTAACTCGTGTCCTCTCAGATACCTGGCAGAGTTCCTTGGCTATGGATGCTCAGTAAATATGAATGAATTGACTATTGACTGAACAGTCACTTCTTGGGAGTGAAGACAGACAAAGATGTGGATTAATCTTCAAATGAAAGTCATTAATTCTCCTCATTTCACATGTCCCACACCAGGCAGTTTCCTTGACGTTAACTCTACTCTCAGAAAGTAGTGAAGATATTTATGACCTGATATAGTTACTAAAACCTTATAAGTAGGTGGGCGCTGCAATTCTTTTTTCTTAAACTGTCTTCAAGAGATTTTAACTGTGGACTGACAGAGAGGGGAGGCAGAATAAAAGAGAACTCTTATTAAATTTTCACTGTGAAACGGTGCTAAAGAAGTATGCGAGCAGTCTCACACAGCTTTCTAATTCCAGAAAGGAAAGAAAATGTTAACATGCCAAAATTTCACATTATTAAGAGGCAGTTCACTCTTTAGAATTTAAAAAACTAAATTCATCATCTAATCTTTCTTTTTTTGTTCTTATAATTTCTGAAACTAATTTGAAATTGCAGCTGATTACAGATGGAAACAGACCTAGCTCAACCATAATCCTTTTAGTTAACTTAATCAGCCTTTTAAAAGACATTAAAGGTGAATGGGAAGCGGAATTTTAATGTCCTTTGAAAGGCTTTAACTGTGAATAGGAAGTAGTCTCTTAGAGACCCACAAGTCATCATAGCCCTGCAAAGTTAGTATATAGAGGAAAAAGGAGTGAAGAAGGATTGTGAGGCCAAAGTAAATCTAAGAAGAGAAACCTTCCACAACGAATCTAAAAATATTAATTGAGGATCTATTACACGCCGGGAATGGTGCTAGGCACTGGGGATATAAGTCCAAAATTGAAACAATCGCTAGTCACAATGATCTTACTTGTGTAAGGGACTCATATCACAAGGGTCCAGGTATACAATGGGATAGTTCCTCAACCTCTTGGTTCAAAGCCTTCACTTTTCTAAGTGAGCCTGTGAAGAACATAGAATTGTACTCTTCAACACGGTGAAGTAGATGCTTCACTTGCAAGCTTTTGAATTCATGACATTACCCCCCAAAAAATTTTAAATGACACAAAAAATCATAATACAAAACATCATGGAATGAGCAAACATTAATTCTAAAGATATATACAAAGCCTCAGATTCACCTATAGTCCCAGGAATGAGGACTCCTTTGGAGAAGGCCCATGCCCCCAGTCTAAGCCCTGCCAAGTCAGGGTGGAAGGGATGTGAAGCAGGTGGTGTTTCAGTCTCTGAATTTCTTCATGTTGCCCCTCCTGATCACCTGATCACTATGGCCCCAGTTTCAAGGGCCAACCAAGGAGTCTCTAAAAAACCCTCCACTTTTTCCATACCATCTTTCTGGTATAAAATGAGTAAAAAAAAAAATCCTAAATCCTGCCCTCCTCCTTCCTGCCCTTCCTCTTCCTCAACCCTACCTTCCTCTCTTCTCTTCTCCTTACTGCCATTGTTGCCTTCTAGAAAATGCCTTTTTTTTTTTTTGCCAACACCAATCAGTTAATACATACCGTCCTATACTACCACCACCAGCAATTATATTGAAATATAGGTATCAAAATAGTTTTAAGTTCACAGATTCCCAGAAAATATCTTTGTTCTCCAGATTGAGAACCTCTGTTTTAAGCAATTTAAAGAGATTTAAGTACTATAAGTTATTATAAGGAATTTATTATATATAAGGAACTCTTCCACACAAAGTGATAAAGGTCCAAAGTTAGTTAAACTTGATCCTTTAGAACAAGTCAATCAAATCCTGTCCAATCTGAAATAAATATTAGAATAGTACCTACTTACTAGACATAGATTCAGACTTTCTAACATGTTTCCTTAACCCTCAATTCTAGGCAAGGGAGCAATAGACCCTAGCAGGCACACCATCTTCTCCACTCCTCCATGAGGCAGCTAGATTGACACAGTGGATGAAGCACTGGGCCTAAAATCAGGAAAATCCAAGTTCAAATCCAGCCTCAAACACTTAGTACAGGTCTGCACAACCTGCTGCCCATGGGCCACTTATGGCTCTCCTCTACATTTTTCACCAGCATCCCAAAATATTTTGACATACAGCAGGTTGTGCATGCTTGATTTAGTAGCTGTGTGACCCTGGGCAGGTCACTTAACCTCTGTTTGCCTCAGTTTCAACTGTAAAATTAAGATAATAGCTGCTATCTCACAGGGATCAAATAAGATACTAATAAAATCTTAACACAGTTCCTAGCATACAGCATAAGTGCATAATAAATGCTTGTTTCCTTACAGATGATATGAGGGTATACTTACAGAATCCTAAAGAATCAACTGAAAAACTGCTTAGAATAATGAGCAAAGATATGTGTGTGTGTGGTCTGTCCTTCATTCTCAGAGGACAATGACATGAGCAAGATGGCCCAGCAGCAAAGATATAAAATAGACTCACATAAACCATCAGCATTTCTATATATTACCAACAAAGCCCAGTGGCAAGAAAGAGAAATTCCATTTGAAATGACTAGATAATATAAAATACTTGGGACTCTACCTGCCATGACAAACCCAGAAATTGTATGAACATAGTTACAAAATACTTTTCACACAAATAAAGTCAAATCTAAAGAATTTGAAAAATATTCTTTGCTCATGGGTAGGCTGAGCTAATATAATAAAAATGAACATTTTACTTACTATGCTTATACAGTGCCATACCAATCAAACTATCAAAAATTATTTTATAGAGAGAGAAAAAACAGTAAAATTCATCTGGAAGAATAAAAGGTCAAGAATATGAAGGCAGTTGAAAATAAATGCAAAGGAAAGTGACCTAGCACTACCAAATCTAAAACTACATTATAAAGCATCAATCATCAAAACTATTTGTTTAAGAAACAGAGTGGGGGATCAGTGGAATAGATTACATACACAAAACACAGTAGTCAATGACTATAGTAACCTACTGTTTGATAAATCCAAAGATTCCAGGTTCTGGGATAAGAACTCACTATTTGACAAAAACTGATGGAAAAACTGTAAAAGAGTATGGCAGAAACTAGGCATAGACCAACATCTCCTACCACAGATAGGTCAAAATGGGTATGATTTAGACATAAAAGGTGAAATTATAAGCAAATTAAGAGAGCAAGAAATAGTTTACCTGTCAGATCTATGGAGAAGGGAAGAATTTATGACCAAACAAGAGATAGTGAAGAATATTATGAAATATAAAATGGATGATTTTGATTACATTAAATTAAAAAGGTTTTGCACAAATAAAACCAATGCAACAAGGAAAGCAGACACTGAGAAACAATTTTTCAGCAAGTGTTTCTCAAATATATAGTCAAATTTGTAAGAAAACAAGTCACTCCTCAATTGACAAATGATCAAAGGATATGAACAGGCAGATTTCAGATGAAGACCTTAGAGCTATCAATAGTCATATGAAAATATGCTCTAAATCACTACTGATTAGAGAAATGCAAATTAAAACAACTCTAAGGTACCACCTTATGCCTGTAAGATTGATTAATATGACAGAAAAGGAAAATGATCAATACTGGAGAGGATGTGGGAAAATTGGGGTACTAATGCACTGTTAGTGTGGTTGTGAACTGAGTCAACTATTAATAGAGAGCAATTTGAAACTATGTTCAAAGAACTGTAAAACTGTGCATACCCTTTGACCCAGCAATACTGCTTCTAGGTCTGTATCCCAAAGAGATCATAAAAAAGTGTAAAGGACCTGTATGCACAAAAATAGTTATAGCAGCTCTTTGTGTGGTGGCAAAGAAATAGAAATTGAAGGAATGCCCGTGAACTGGGGAATGTGGTATATGAATGTAATGCCATACTGTTATGCTATAAGAAACGATGAGCAGATGGATTTCAGAAAAAACTGGAAAGACTTACATGAACTAATGCTGCGTGAATTGAGAAGAACCAGGAGAACATTGTAGTAACAGGAACATGGTATAATGATCAACCATGATTGATTTAGCTCTTCTCAGCACTACAATGATCTAAGACAATTCCAAAAGACTCATGTGAAAAATGCTATAAACATTGAGAGGAAGAACTAGCAATCTAAGACCAGAGCATACTATTTTCACTTGGAGTGGTCATAGGGGGTTTCTCCATGGCCTTTCCCTTTTGTTCTATTTCTTCTTTCACAATATAGGTAATGTGGAAATATGAATTGCAACATGAAACATGATTGCACATGTATAACCTATATCAGATTACCTGCCATCTTGGGGAAGGGAGAAGGGAAAAATGGAGGGAAAGAAATTTGGAACTCAAAATCTTATAAAAAAATCATGTTGAAAACTATCTTTATATGTAATTGAAAAAAATAAAATTCTATTCAAAGTCTAAAAAAATAAGTGCTTATTTCCTTCTTTCCTTGAAAACTCTATCCTTGATCCTGGACATGATATACTCCACATTCTTGCTCAGTCTCCCAGACTCTTGCTGAGTCTCCTTAGGACTCCCAATATGTTACTTCCCTGAACAGAATGACCTTATGATCTCACTCTTGACTTGCCTTCCCTCTCTTAGTTAACTTTGAACCAGTTCTGCCAGCTGTTTGTAATGGCTAATTCTACCTTTATCAGAGAAGTTGTCTTTTTCAAACTTATTACCCTAGATCGGCAATGTGGCCCCAGTTCTATTTCTTTAGAGTCCATGTGACCCCAGTCCTTAAAGATCTAAACCATCATAAAGTCCTACCCACCCCCATCCCATCTTGAGACTAGTGTACTTATAAGGACCCTAGTCCCCTCTCCAAACCAAGCATCTCTAACTATTCAACCTCTCCCTTCATATCTCTTGCGAATTTTGTGGATTCCCTCTGATCCCACCCCCTCCTTTAGTCACCCATTATAATAGACACACACTGGGGCCAGTAAACACTAAATGTATTTTCTTAGACTTTCTGTTTCCATCCTTTTTACCTTAGATTGTTAACTAATTCATTAACTAATTGTTAATACCACTATTCCCAACCATTCCCCAGTCCCAAGTACTTTCTAGATGGTAGGTTCTGAAATTTACAAAACAGCTTGGCAAACAAGGTACTTAAAGCAAACAATTTCTCAGCAACTGCTCCACCCTCCACCCACAAATTCCCCGATAAGGTCATAGCCTGGCACCCACAGCAGCAAAAAAACCTTCTATTGAGTTCTAGTCAGTAGTTCTTAAGCTGAGGTTCATGAACTTTAAAAAAAAAATTTGATAGCTGTATTTCAACATAATTGGCTTCCTTCATAATCCTATGTATTTTATTATATGCATTTAAAAACATTCTCAGAATGAGCTTTACAAGCCTGCCAACTGGATTCATGACACCAAAAAATAATTAAGAACTCTGCTCTAGGGAGAGGGTGGTTATGCCCTACTGAAATGGTTAGAGAAAGAGGGACTGTGTACATATTCTTGAACTATCCCAAATATGGAATTCCCTTTCCAAGTTCTTGGGAGAATAAATTCAGTAACTTACCAAATTTAAATTCTTCTTTTGATAAAAGGTAAACTCTAAAGGGCTGTGACTATTCCATTTCTGCCTTTCTATCCTCAACCCCTAATTGTCTGGCTCACAATGGGCACATAGTAAATTCTTATTACGGATTGATTTCCTTATTCTGGAAACTTTTCAATAAAGATAAAAAGAATGTTTCCGATATTAAGAAGCAAAGGATTCATTTGTAGTTTCAATATGTGCTGCATGTATTGTAGCCATAGTTGTGTACTGTATCATAAATAAACTCAGAAATAGGTTTTGGGAACTGTTTTGAAATTGGGGTGGGGAGGAGATAGGTGTCCAAGAAAAAAAATATTTAAAAAAAAGGAAACATCGTGGGATTAAAGACACAATTTTGTAAGAAAAGGTATTAGCATGCATTCACTAGTTTTCATCCAAACTCCTAGCATCACATTGTTACTCAGATAGGATCATAGACCCCCCAAAAATTAGAGGAAAAAGTAGCCAGACTTTGAAATTACCCAGGTCAATATTTAACTATTCTACAATCTCATTTTCACACTCATGAAGGCTTAAAGTAATATTTCAAGTAGTGCACAAAGTGTACTTCACTACATCTTGGATCTCATCAGCACAAGTATTCACTCTAACCCACACAGGTCAGAACCATTCAACACCTTATTCTGCATGATTTTTAGCTATGTCTCCATAAATCCAAGACAATCTTCCCAATATATTAGAAGACGTTTCTCACTGAGACACAGAGAAAGATGGAGAGAGAAAGAGAGAGAGAGAGACAGAGAGAGAGACAGAGAGAGACAGAGAGATACTTTGTGGATACAAATATGGTATCCAGGGGAAATATATACATATATATTATATATATGGAGGTAAGTTAATGAATTAAATCAATGATATTCAATTCAATTTACCAAGCATTTATTAAGAGCCTAGTATGTACCAAACCCTGTGTTAGGTATTAGAGATACAAAGACAAAAACCAAACAATCTCTGTTCTCAAGATCCTTACATTTTTCCAGGAGGGAAGAGCATGTATGTGAATAAAGCAATACTAAATTAGTCAAAATAAATACAAAGTAATTTTGGAAGTGGTGTTGTTCAGTCATTTTTTGATCATATCCAACTCTCCATGACCTTTTTGGGGGTTTTCTTGGCAAAGATACTGATATGGTTTGCCATTTCCTTCTCTAGCTCATTTTATAATTGGGGAAACTGAGGCAAACAGGGATTGAATGACTTGCCCAGGGTCACATAGCTACTAAGTGTCTAAGGTCAGATTTGAACTCAGGAAATCTTCCTGACTTCTACTGTATTCTATCTACTGCACCACCTAGCTGCCCCAATTGGAGAGAGATTTTGGAATTTGGGGATTTGGGAAGTGAGGAAACACATTGCTCACTGGGGAAATTGACTGTTCCCATCAACATGGAGTAGTGGATAGACTGTTCAGCTCAGAGTCAGGAATACCTAGAATCAAATCCCATCTTTGATACTTACTTAACTAGGTGATACTGGACAAATTACTTAACCTCTATAAATCTCTTTCCTTATCCATAAAATAAGGGATTTTACTAGATGAATACCAAGGTCCCTTCTAGATCTAAAGCTATAATTCTATAATCCCATGAACAAAACAGTAAATCAACAGATATATATTATTAAAGACCTTCTCTATAACAAATGCTACAGGGCATACAAAGAAATTCAAGATAGTCCTTTCCCTCAAATAATTCACTATTATAATCGAATTTAATAGATAGGGCACAACATATATATTAAAAAAATTATACATTGCTTTATATTGATAACTGACATTTATAAAGTATAAAAGAGGTAACACCAACCTGCCCCATTTAAAATAGATATTGACATTGAAAAATGGGAGACAGGTAAAAGGAAAGAAAACAACCCAAACTATCGTCATTTTCTATGAAGTTTAGCCAGTGTAAATCAATTACCATAATGAGAGGACCCAAGACCCTAGAAATCATTTCAACCAACACATTTGATCAAACTTAGAGACAGAATAGACTTTTCAGGTCATCCATTCCAAACCCCTCATTTTAGAGTTGAGGAAACTGAGACTCACAAAGGTTAAGGGATTCAATTAAGGTCACACAGATAGTAAATGGTAGAACCATTATTTGAGCTCAGATCATTTTTTCCTTTACAACATCTCCATGCTACACACAGAGAGATGAGAATTAAGAGTAATAAATAAGGGCATAAAATACATGGAGGGTGAAAACCCATGAGTAGTGCTTAATACTTTCATGGATCTATTACACGACTGATGAATTCAATGGTGAACATCAGAGTCCATCCATAACTTCCTATTCTGTTCAAGTCTTGCCTACATTGCCCTGTAAAGCTGTCCCAGGCAAACCAACCAACGTATTAAGGACCATCCACTAGTTCTTTTGACATTGATGGATACTAGTAGAGGTATATGGATTTTGCGTCTGTTATCCCTTGATACTGGTCTATCCTTTTTTCTGGTTATACATTTCTCTGACCGCGTCCTATATGTTGCTTCTCTTTGTATTTGCTTTGCTATAATGTATTACAGCCAGTTTTGCACCCACAGGGCACCTCTCCACTGTCCTTTAGTTGATCCTGGACTAACATGAACAGTTTAACTACCTGGAGTTTGAATAGGGAATCCATAAAGCTGCTCTTTCTGACTCTGGATGACCCTTTATACCAGTTCAGAACTTGGGTGTTTATGGATGAGAGAAATGATTATTTCTCTCCTATTAATAACTAATTATTGAATCAGAGCCATGGTGTTTCTTCTTTTCTACTTCCTCATCCAGAAATCAACCAGTGTGGTAAATCTTTCTCAAAGCCTTAACCAGGAAAAGAAATTCTAAGTTTAGGTTATGGGTGAATTCCTGTTCGCTGTGTTTACTCAGAGAGGTCTGGAAAAATGTAGGTTCTCCCTTTTGTCAGACAGGTGATATGTAAATTGATAAGTCTCTTTGACTAAGATTTGGGTGATCCAAGTCACACACCCCACCAAGACCCTCATTAGAATATAGCCCAGCCCCTCATTGTAATATTCATTCTTTTATTAATTGTTAACCAATCAGAGTTGCTTGCCATCCTCAGGAACACCTGTTTTTCAAAGGGCATATAAACTGTTAGCCCACCACCATGAGAGGTGATAGGGTACTTGGATACCTGTGCTTGGACTCCCATTCCAAAATTACATTTCTCCCTAGCCTCAAAACACTGTCTCTGGCAGTTTCTCCCCAGCTCTAGCACAGCATACCCTAGTAAAACATTTATCTCTCTTCCTGATACCGTAGCCAGCTGCACCTATAGAATTTGTTAGTTTGAACTGGTTGTGTACTGGCTGAACTGGCCATCTACTGACTCACAAAGATATTTGCTACTCACTGGACTATCATATGCATCCTGGACTCCTCATTCCTAGACTTAGACATATGTATATTCCCTATGTTTATCTTGTCAAACAAGACATTGATGGGGAGCAGCCTGGGTATTTCTCACACAGCCCTGCCAGTTAGTTGATTTAGTGACATTTCAGGCCTAAAACCACACCTCCCTGTACCCCCTCTTTGGACTATTTCCTTATGAACTCTGGGTAAAATGCCTGCACAGTAGATACTAAAAGTGTATGTTCCTTTAAGAACTGACCACTCAACCATTCCTTAATCCCACCCTGAATCACCTAGTTAGCATATTTGGTATGTTTTATTATAGCTTAACCTATATACATTTTAACTGTACCCCTCTAAGTTTGCAAGTTCCCTAAGAACTTTTGCCTGCTGAAAAGCGTAACAATCAATCTTTGCTAACTTGACTTCCAGAATACTTGAGTCCATAAACTCATTCCAGACGACCCTGTCCAATACTCCAATCCTTGAGGAGTTCCTAAATCCCCACCTTTCCAACTCTATCAAGCAATCTTTGGCATTCAGGAGTGCCACTGGCCTCTTTTATATAATAACATTCTAGCCTCACTAATAAAATGATTAAATTATCCAGAAACTATGTCTCTCAGACTTTTTAAATGTCACAGGAACAACAAAAACTTTGACTGCTTCCAGTCACATGTGACTCAACATTGAAGGATGCTTACAATCAGAGTTGGCAAAGCAACTCCCTTATTGTCCATTGAGAAGAAAGAGTCAGTGACTCCATGAGCCTTTTAAAAGGGAGTGACCCTATCCTTCAGCTCTCTTGCTTCAGCTCTCACATGTGGCAAGTAACACCCTTTCACTAGACCTTCTGTGATGGGATAGAGGAACTCAATTAAGCAAACTTGAACCTCACAAGGCTCAATTTAGTATATAGCCATATCTACTTTGGCACATGGCACAATGTAAACATTTAAATGCTCATTGACTGATTTCCTTTCCTTCGTTGCTATTCAGTCATTTTTTAGTTGTGTTCAACTCTTTGGGACCCCATTTGGGGTTTTTTGGCAAAAATACTTGTGTGGTTTGCCATCTCCTTCTCCAGGTCGTTTTACAGATAAAGAAACTAAGGCAAACATGGTTAAGTGACTTGCCTAGGGTCACACAGCTGGTATCTGTGGTTGGATTAGAACTCAAGTCTTCCTGACTCCAGACCTAGCCCCCTCTATCTACTGAAACCATCTAGCTGCCCCTTCCTTTCCTCAGTAAGCAAATAAAAATCAATCTCAATATGAATGTGTTTAGGCTTAGGGGAGCTCTTGAGAATTCAAGAGATCCAGAGGTTCTGGATGCAATTGGTTGGAGGGAGGAAGAATTTCTGCTTTGGAGATGGCCTTTAATGAGAGAAGGAGCCTAAACATCAGCTGGAAAACCAGAAGACATGGACTCTGAGGAGAAAGTACAAAGCTGAGGTAAAATATAGCAACATCTATTCCTAGTCCCACAAACTGCTTTATGTTATGACATTAAACTTTCACCTCCCAGGAAAAAATAACTATGGATATAAATTAAGTTATTGAACCTGTCTTGTCTTTCTCTCAGTATGCATTTGTGAATGCTTTATATATAACATTTATTTTATGTATCAGAAACAAATATTTGTCCCATACCCAATTCATATTGTACATTGAGTACTCTTTCAATTTCTCTATTTGGAGTCTGTGGGCCATAAAGATCCACTTGGTTCAGTACATCAAAACATTACATTAAAAGTTCTCCTTTAAAATGATGTCTCCTATGCATATATACATGATTCCTTGAAAACAGGAACAAAAGAGGTAACTTTGTTCTATGCTCCTCTGATTATTAAAATTAAATGGGGCATAAAACAGGAAGGCATGTGATCACCGATGATATTTGTCATTGTGTTTCTTAAACTTTTTCCACTCCCAACCCCTTCACAGTCGTGACCCATAGTTTAAGAAGTGTTGTTAGTGCAGAGTCTTGGGAAGATCCTTGAAATATTGCTATTTCTAGATGCCAATTACATCAAATCATAAAACATGACACAGTCTCTTAAATGAGATCCTTGATCACCCTAAGAGTGTTCAAATTAACTACATATGTGAGGAAGACCAAGTGCATAAAGAATGCTGACTGTCCAGACTTAAAATATACATATAATTCTATGGACAATCCATACAGTTGGTCTTTGTTCATTAGTACTTCCACCTTGGATAGACACTAAATGCATATGATCAATTTTGCCCAGAATTCAACAGGTAAGAAGAAGATAGGCTAGATGTCCTTTGCTAAGTTGTTTGCAGTGCTTATAATGAACCCCAAGCTTCTCTCAAAAACAAAAGGGCATTTTTTAATGTCAATAATCTCTCAGTGGAAGAGTCAACTGTACCGATTAGGGAATTGTCCATGAAGCCAGGAAGACCTGAGTTCAGATGTACATTGACACATTCTGTATGTCTGTGTGTGTGTGTGTGTGTGTGTGTGAGCCTCTGACACACATTGTGTAAACTAAGGCAAATCATTAAACCTCCAAATGTTCTAGGTAACTCTCTAAGACTCTCTACAGAGAAGATGTTGACCTGCACTGGAGAAAGGAATTTCCTCACCTTGGAAGTCCCTATCTCAATGCAATTACAGGTCCAGATTTATCCCCTGATACTTACAGCAATACTACATGATTGCAAATCATAGAAATCTATGATCTCCAAGTAATGTCACCCAAATGGCAATGGAATGGCTGAATAGGCTGCAGCATATTACTAACAAAAAGTATTTATGAGAAATTACATAAAGTGTATGATTAGAAAGATGTCTGACTGGAAAAAAGAGGTCAATAGAAAGGGCAAAAGAAAGTTTGTATGCTCCACTGGTATACATGGATTGTCAAGAGATGTAGTAGCAGGACAGTAAAAGGATCATGTGAAGATTTATGAAATGAGATAGTCAGAATGACTTCCATGGGTTCAGAAGTCTTAGATTTAAAAAAAGTCTTAGATGAATCGATATTCATCATATCACAAATTTACTGAAATATTGAGGCATGACTGTAAAGAAGAATGATCTTTGGACTGGAAAGGACAGAACAAAACTAATTAATGGGGAGTTATAGTCCAAGAAAAGTAAGAAGATAAAAGGAGAACACCTAGATAGTCTCAATGTGTTCAAATCACTAGAGCAAGATGAATGAGGTCCAAGGTGCTGAACGAACTGACAGATATGATGACTGAGTCTCTATAATGATCTTTAAAAGACTAAGAATAGGAAAGGTGACTCAGGACAAGAGAAGAGCAGATGTTGCTTGTTATTACAAAAATGAAAGGGATAAAAGTCTCATATCTCAAATATATAGAGAAATTTGTCAAATTTATAGAATATAAGTCACTCTCCAATTGATAAATGGTCAAAGGACATGAACAGGCAGTTATTTGAAGAAGAACAAAACTGTATACAATCACATAAAATGCTCCAAATTATTATTGATTAGAGAAATGCAAATTAAAACAACACCTATCATATTGCCTAAATGATAGCAGGGAAAAATGACAAATGTTGGAGGGGATGTGAAAAAACCAGGACACTAATCCACTGTTGGAGGACCTGTGAGCTGATCCAACCATTTTGGAGAGCAATCTGGAATTATGCCCAAAGAGTTATTAAATGGTGTATTTAATACTCTTTGACTGAGCAATACCAGTATTAGGTCTGTTTCCCAAGGTGGTCAGGCAAAAAGAAAAAAAACATATATTCTAAAATATTTATAGCAGCTCTATTTGTGGTGGCAAAGAACTAGAAATTGGGAGGATATCCATCAATTGGAGAATGGCTAAACAAGTTGTGGCATGATTGTGATGAAATACTACTGTGCCATAAGAAATGATGAGGTGCTTGATTTTAGAGAAACATAGAAAAACTTGCATGAAATAATGGAGTGAAATGAGCAGACCCAAGAGAACGCTGTATACAGTAACAGCAATATTGTTTGAAGAACTGTGAACAACTAAGTTATTCTGAGTATTATAAATGCTTAAATCAGATACAAAGGATCTATGAAGGAAGATGTTATTTACCTCCAAAGAAAGAACTCATAAAAGAAGTATAGTTTTATATATATGTATGTATATATGTGTGTGTGTGCACACACCTACATATACATATGCACACATATTTCTATGACTAGTGGTAGCTCGGGGTGGGGAGAGAGAAAAAAAATAAAGAATTCATAGCAAATAACAAAAAAAACTTAAAAGGAAGGACAGAAAAGCAGGGTAGCTTTGAAAACAATGTGTAATACTTACTACATAGTTTTTCAAAAAGTAAACTGTGAATATTGAATCCTTTTATATTGCACTGTGTACATGGAAATGTACTTTTGGCTATATTTAAATTCAAAGTGAAAAACATTTTAATAGATGAAAATAGAATCTATAAACTATAGCCCAATGAGGTTGATTTCTGGCAAATTTCTGGCAAGACTGTAGTACATCTTGAAAGGAAAGTGGTTATCCCAAAGAGCTAATTTGACTTCAACAAAAACTGGTCATGCCAAACTAAGTTCATTTCCTTTTTTAAAGAGAAATTGACTGGGAAGATCAAGAGTATTGTAAAAATACTTTCCTTAAATCTCAGCAAAGCATTTGACCAAGTCACCCTATCTTTATGTACAAACATGACAGAGAGACATTGACTAGTGACATTGAAAGTGTCCTCAAAACCCACAATTTAAGAAGTGCTGAAGGGGTTTCTGAGGAAAAATTTTAAGAAGTCCTGGTAGATAACAGGAGAGTTAGATGGTTTCATAAATCACTAACTGGATCCAACTATTGGTCATCAGTAAGTCAGTAGACACTAAATGCAGATGATCAGTTTTGCCCAGAATTCAACACAGAAGAAGAGGATAGGCTAGATGTCCTTTGTTAAGTTTTTGCATCCATCTATTCGACTGGAATAGATGGAGTTAATAATAGCACCTACTGCATGAAGTTGTGAGAATCAAGTGAGATAATATTTGTAAAGCACTTTATAAACTTTAAAATCGCTATATAAATGCTATTATTATTATCTAGGAATTACACAAAGGCTTGATCGAGCAAAATCCCATGATATTGGAGACCACTGATTCATCTTGTCAATCAACAAATTGCCTGGGGTCTCAAATCTATATTTTTTAAGCTTTTTGAACTTTTCAGGGAAAGGAAGCTATGTCTAACTTGAACCTTAGCACTACACTAAAATTCTCATGAGCTAATCTCATTACAGCCAAGAAGACTGGTATCAGGACGGAGACTTTGGGCTTTTCATCTCCACTGGAGAGGTGGAGGGAGCCAGGGAGAGGGAAAGAACCTCAAGATGTCACACTCTGGGAGTGCTCCCAATCAGCAGAGAGAAGAGTGAGCAATTCTCCCTACTCTCCTCTAAGGAAGGGAGAGGGTGGAAGTGCTCCTCATCTAAATTAAGCTCCTGTAACCTCTGTAGGGAACTATTATTATCATTATTCCAACTATAAGATTATAATATACTCCAAGTTGGCCAGAATCAGAACCTGAGATAGAAGGGTTAAAGCAATGAGGCCTGCAGAAGTTTGCGATTACAGCTGTAGCTGTTCTGTTAGATTTCTGACGTGTTGGCTACTAGCATATTTGGTCAGTCCCTCCCTGCCCTGTCAATCCTTTGAATTTCAGAGGCTCATACCTGTATTTAACAAGGAATTTTCATGAACTATTCCCATTCCAAAGGGGCCATATTCTTAGGGAGAGACTAAAGAAATCTCAGGGAGAGCCAAATTAATGCAGACCCAGGCCCAAGTCATCATTCCACGCCTTCATTTATGTCTTCTACCCCCTAGCTTCAGGACAAGGCTCTGGTTATCTGATGCTCCAAGTGTGTTTGTCAACTGAAAGGTGGCATTAATGAAGAGAAAAAAGACAGAAGATGCTAGAGAAAGAAAAGCTAATTAAGGACTCAAGTTCCAGATCCCATAAGAGAAAGGAAAGAATGAGATTGAGATCTCTGCTTTATAATAATTTTTACAACAGCTTACAATCTAATAGATTTTCTTTTTTAAGTCTGAGTTGTGATTTTTTCCCGCAGGGAGTTTCTGAGAAGAGAACTCCTTCCACCAATGTGTCTCTTCAGTTTGTAAGTCTGAGAGAACGGCACGAAGCACTAAGAGGTTAAGTGATTTGTCCAGGGGTCACATCAGAAATGTGACTTGATCTCAAATTTAGAGGTAGAAGGGATCTTAAAGGACATGGAGTCCAAGTCCCTGATTTTATAAATGAGGAAACTGAGGCAGAAAGAAGTTAAGTGACTTATCTCACACAGCTAGTATGTGACTGAGAGAGATTTTGAACCTTGTAGGATCTTCCTGAATCTAAGTCCACTAAAATGATTCTTCACAGTGCCTGGGACTTTAATACTTGCTGATTAAGTTATTGACAGTGTCAACCAAAGAGCAACCCACTAACCACTATTCCAAGCATCCATTCAATTTAATAAACCCAGAGAGGTATTTTGAGCTATAGAACATAAGGCAATCACACTGGAACACTTCAATGTTCGCCTATTCAAAACATTGAAAAAAATGCTCCTTGACTTTCTCCAGCCAAGACTAAGCTTTTTAGAGGCATTCTCACTTCTCCCTCAATAACATCCTTAAGAGCAAATTATAATGCTCCCCAGAAAGCCTTAAGTACTACTTAACAACTTGTACAGGGAAGTGTAGCCCACGGAAAGAACACTTGACCTGGAGCCAGGAGACCTGGTCTCCAGTTCTAGCTGTTCCACTAAAAAGCAATATGATCTTATGAAAGTCACACTGCATCTCTGCGTATCTTTTCTCATCTAAAAAAAATGAGAGTATTGGGAACAAATGATTTTTAAAGGTCTTTCTAGTTCTAACATTCTAAAAGTTCGAACATTTTATGATTCTGTGTCTCTGTGACCCACCCACCAGATTTCCCGGTGAGCTGTGCATCTGTCTCTTAGAGAAGTACCTAAGCACTCATTATGTGGAAACAGATGTCTGCTCTGTAGGGCTAGCTTCAAAGCAAACAATTAGGCTTCTTACCAAACATTTTTGAGGAATGAGTGTAAACTGCAGGAAATTCACTATAAATTGTGGGAACTCAGTTCATTAGCAATATAAGAAATTTAATGATGCTTGGGAATTGGAGGGGGGGAATTAAATTGTGGAGGGAAATGGAAATAAGGATTTGGTCTATATTTGTTAGTAGATTGTCATTGGTGAGAAAGGTTTTTCCCCCTTGCTCACATATAAAGAACCTAAGCCATTTTTCAGCAAGTACTAATTCATTCTCTCTCTCTTTCTCTCTCTCTCTCTCTCTCTCTCTCTCTCTCTCTCTCTCTCTCTCTCTCTCTCCCTCCCTCCCTTTCTTCTCTCTCTTTCTTTCTCTTTCTCTCTCTTCCTCCCTCTCTCTTTCTGTCCCTTTTCTCTCCCTCCTTCCTTCCCTCACTCCCTCTCTGTCTCTTCTCCCTCTCCCTCCCTCCCTCCCTCTCTTTCTCTCTCTCTCTCTCTCTCTCTCTCTCTCTCTCTCTCTCTCACACACACACACACACACACACACACGCAGAGAAGTGAGATGAGGAAGCTGACAAGAATTTTAATATTTTAATAACAGCGTCATTATTATAGTCTTCCTGTTACTAGTTTCCTGGTGATAAAATCATAAAATGTTAACACTACAAGGAACCATAGACATTACCTCCTCCAAATTTCTCATGTAATTGATGAGCAAAGAGATCAGGAAACTTGTCCCAAGTCCTAAAGTTAGTCAGTGGCACAGCTGGGTCTAAGCTGACTGAATATGGATTCCCCATTCTGCAACTCAGTTAACAGTTTGCTGCTTAGTTAACTCAGTTTGCCGCTATTATTTGAGGCTCCCCTTCATTAATCCCATTCCACTCTGTTTCACCTTATTCTCCCACAAAGGCTTCTGTTCTTCATCTGACTCCACCTATATTTGAAGAAACAGTATCCCTGCTCCTTATATACCATGAGTAAATGAAATAAAAGTCATTCTTTTTTGAACATAGTGCTCTGAGTTTCCACTTCCCCCTCACCACCATTCAATTTATGCCTTTTTTACATCTCCTCCTGCTCCTCTGGTTGGCAGAGAATGGGGAAAAAATGTTCCAATGCCTGAATTAGACTCAAACCCTTACTCTGAACATTAATGGAATTGGCTGTGGATAATACAAAAGAATGGGGAAAAAAACTCTTACTAGAGTTGGCTTGTCTTTAAAATGCACAGTGTGATTTTTCTACCACCTTAAGGTCTAATCATATTTGATGGAAGTTATGATTAAAATGATTTTGTACAACCTGGAAACACAGTGGCTGAGCAGGCATGGGAAACAGTCCAGGAACCCAGTGAATAATGGGGGGAGTACAAACTGGGCTCAACAATTGGCCGTTGACATTTGACATGAATGACTAAGAGCTGATGAGTGCTTCTCAATATTCTATGAGCTGTCTCCTTTCCCAGGTCACCTTTTTATTCCAGAATCATTTAGAATGCTTTGGCTACTCTACAACTCCTCTGAACTAGCAGCAAGTCCAGTTGGCTTTCCACTTGGCTCACACACTGTCAGGCATCCTTACATGGATACTCTGGAGGGAATCCCTCATCTCAGGGTTGTGGGTACTCACATTCAGCCTTTCCAAACTTTCCCATTCTGTGCAATTCTTGAACAAGTCTTTCCATAAATCTTCCTCAGAAAATCTAATCATTTGAAGGGCTGCCTCTAGTTCTGTTAACATTTTGTGGCCACAGTGCAGCAGAGTCACAATTTTGGTTCCTGGGTCAAGCAATAAAGCCTTCACCTCAGTGGCACAAAAAGCATCTTCAAATCAACTCAATATTTCATGACATGAAAACAATGTAAAAAGTGAACAACAATAAATCCAACTGAGCAGGGAAGGGGTGTTGTTTCCTATAGTTGCCAAGAGTAATAATGAGCCATCTGGTAGCTTCCTACTTCAGCTTATGGTAATGATTGTCAATGTCTCATTCTCATTGTTGTTCGGTCAGTTCAGTCAAGTCCAACTCTCTGTGATGCCATGTAGGATTTTCTTGACAAGATACTGGAGTAGTTTGCCATTTCCTTTTCCAGCTCATTTTACAGATGAGGAAACTGAGGCAAAGAGTATTAAGTGACTTTCCCAGGGTGATACATCTAGTATATGAGATCAGACTTGAACTCAGGAAGATGGGCTCTACCTAGCCTCTTTCCAGTGATTTATGGAACACCTGCAAATGTAATCAAAATTTCTCTCTTGCAATTCCCCCAGCTCCCTTTACGAACTAGTTAAGAGGTTACCATCTACAGGAGACCTTTCCTGATAGCTTCCCAGTGCTAGTACATTCTTTACTCCCAACTGTTCCTGAACTCACTTGTCATTTGCCTTGCATATACTTGTGCTGCTGAGGCAGCCAGGCATAATGGATAGAAGTGTCAGCCTTAGAGTCAAGAAAGCCTGGATTCATCTACCTCTGACACATACTAGCTGTGTGCTGAACAAATCACTAAATAGTGTTCCCAGTCTACTCTTGAAGACTTGATGTTGGAAAGAGAAATTCTCTTTGAATCATAGGACATCAGTTCAAATTCTGATTCTGCTACTCACTACCTGTTAACCCTGGGCAAGGCATTTCCCTTCCCTTCGCATCTATAAAATGAAGGATTGGACTACATGACCTCTAAGATCCTTTCTACTTCAATTCAATTCAAAAAAATTTATTAAGTGCCCACTATGTTCCAGGCACTATGTTAAGGCATTGGGGATACAAAAAGAGGTACAAGATAGTCTCTGCCCTCAGGGAACTTACAATATAATAATAATAATAATACTTCTAAATTCAGGATCTTATAATCCTAATACAAAAAGGATGTAACTGACTTACAAGGGTAGAGGGACTTACCACAACAAGAATTCCTTGCTAAAACCACAGATTAAAACACAGATTTTGTATTTCTTTTGCAACATGGTTAATTTGAAAATATGTTTTGCATGTCTTTACATGTATCGTTTACCATCTCAAGGAAGGGTGGGAGGGAGGGAGATAATTTGGAACTGAAATTTCTTTAAATGAATGTCAAAAATGTTAAAGTAATCAGGAAACATTTAATGAAATAAAAGTATATTTTTAAAAATTTATTGGGGGTAAGGGCAAGAAGACTGAGCAAAAGGACGGACCTACTCTCGCTCTCCCCCCAAAGCCCATAAAATACATGTTAAAAATGAATAAACAAATTCTAGAGCAACAGATGCCACAAAACAACAGAGTGAAAGACATTGCCAACCCAAGACAGCCTGGAAGACCAACAGGAAATGTCTATCGCACCAGGTTCAAAGAAGAGTACAGCCCAGCCTTGGCCACATGTGGCACAGCAGGGACAGGACTGGAGCAGGCTTCAAGCTGCAGAATCATGGGCAGCAGCAGTAGTTCACAGATTCCTCAACTCACAAATGTCAAAGACAGTTTCAAAAGTCAGTGAGAAAGTTCTTTCACCTGAGTGAGAAGAGAACATAGTATGGCGCTGGCCACAGGGCAGTGGGGGTCAATGAGGTAGCAGCATCCATTTTAGGAGCCCTCAGCCTAAAGACCCTGAGAGAATCAAGTGGCCTACTCGCAGATCCTGAGCAGAAAAGCTTGTGGTTGCTCCCAGACCAGAATACAGGCTAAGAAAGGAGTAAACTCCTCTCCCTTGATTGTGCCACCTTAGAGGAACTGAGAACTTACAGGTTCCTAGAGTACACCCTCCACTTGATAAACAACACAAAAGTCAAGTAACTGGCTGGAAAAATGCCCAAAAGGGAAAAAAAGACTATATAAGTTTACTTTCTTGGTGGACAGGTATTTTGCTCCATCCTTTCAGATGAGGAAGAGCAAAGAATACCATCAGAGGACCAAAGTCAGGACTTATGCATCCAAAACCTCCAAAATACCTAATCAATATGGAATCATCATAGTCCAGTGGCAGGACAGAGTCAAGAAGGCTGGTTGATGGCTCAGGATGCAGTGGATGACCTTGGCATCTTCGGTGTCTAACCAAGCTCTAAGCGCTCCGCATCGCCTTCTTCATCTGCCTTCATGGCCATTGGAACAAATTGTTCTTGTTCACCCATTCCACCAGAGGAACTTTTCACATGCTTGGGTTTCACCAATGGGTTTCACCAATGGATTTCAGACCTTTTGGTTACCCTCAACCTGGTTTGGCCCATCTGCCAAAATGGTTTACCAGGGTGTGGCCGCTGCGCATACTGCAGTGTCTTGGAGCCAGAAGTGAGAGTTGGGTGAAACAGGTGGGCACCAAAGGTGGAAAGAGCCCAAAAAAGGACTCAGCAGCCAGCACACCAAAAGTATTGGTCCTCCCTGAACACACCCTACACACCACTGCCACTGGACTATGATGACTCTGGGAGAGAGAATGAGGTTGCTGACTTCATGCAATTCTGCCTCATTTAAATCCAATTTACACATGAATCAAAAAATATCATCCATACCATTTTACTATTATGCCTCAAAATCCTGTGGTAACAAGCAAGTGATGAAGCAGTAGGTGCGGATACACTGGGAGCTGTAGTCACAACCCTGCACACAGGTAGCCCAGGCCATACGGTCATTTCTCACTGGAAGCAGCAGTGCGACTTGGAAGCCCCCTGGGTGTCTGAGCAACCTTTTAAGTATCACACTGCTCACTTCCTGGTGTGAGGAAGGGGGCTAGTAAAGGTGCCCTAAACATTGTCTGCTTACCCAACCCTGGCCTGATTATTGCAGCAGGTGGGGAATCCCACTATGCAGTTGAAACACACATGAAGAAAAGTACAAAAATATCTGCAAAGATGATTCCATTCAGCATTGGCACATAGAATGTGTGCACATTTATGGACAACACAAAATCCTGTAGACCTGAAAGATGAACTGCTCTTGTTGCAAGAGAACTCAACAGGTATCACATCCAAATAGCAGTCCTGAGTGAAGCAAGGTTGGCAAATAAAGGCTAGTTTACTGAAGTTGGAGCTGGATGCACATTTTTCTGGAGTGGGCACAGTGAAGAGGAGTGCTGTGAAGCTGGTGTGGGTTTTGCAATTAAAACTAATCTAGTCAGCAAGCTGGTATGCCTGCCAAAAGGAGTGAATGACAGGCTCGTGACAACGATTGTCACTTGCAAGAAAACACCATGCCACCATCATCAGTGCCTATGCTCACACCATGATGAACCCTGAGGGGATCAAAGAAAAATTTTATGAAGACCTAGAGACCTTTATCATCAATGTACCAAAAAAGGACAAGCTTATAGTTCTGGATGACTTTAATGCTAGAGTAGACTCAGACTATCAGACTTGGCAGGGATACCTAGGAATGAATGGAGCTGGAAACAGCAACAGCAATGGTCATTTGCTGCTGAAGGCTTGTGCATCACATGACCTTCTTATCACCAACATGGTTTTTCATTTACCTAAATGCAATAAAATTTCATGGATGCACGCTTGAAGCAAACATTGGCATGTAATAGACTACGTGATTGTAAGGAGAAGAGACAGGTAAGATATGACAGTGACAAAGGCAATGTGTGGTGCAGAGTGCAGGACAGATCATAGGCTTATCCTTTAGAAGTTAAATATTCACATTCATCAAAAGTGCCGCCCCCAAGGCAAAATGACTACCAAAGAATAAATATCAACAAATTGGAGCTCTTCTCTGAGAGTGAGCAGTTTGTTGCTAACTTGGAAGAAGGTTGAGTCAACACACAGTTGGCAACTGTGGAGTAGAAAAGGAGTGGGCAGCTCTCAGAGATCTGGTGTACAGTATTGAATTTGCTCATCTGGGTCAGAATACTAGCAAACACCAAGACTGGTTTGATGAAAATGATGGGGAAATTCAGAAGCTGCTAAATGAAAAACAAGAACTTCTCAGGATATACTAGCAAGATAGTTCATGCACCTCTAAGAAGGTAGCATTTAATTCCATCAAAAGCAAAGTACAAGCAAAACTTAGAGAAATGCAGGACTCCTGGTTCAGTAAGAAGGCAGATGAAATTCAGTTTTATGCTGACACAACAATCCAAAATGCTTTTATGATTCCATGAAAGCTATTTATGGACCAAAAACCTATGGTGCATCAGAACTACTCAGTGCTGATGGAGCCACATTGATTAGTGATAAGGACATGATCCTAGAGACATGGATTGAACACCTCCATAGTGTTCTCAACAGACCATCATCAACCAATGCTGAGGCCACTGAACATTTACCTCAGGTTGAAGTCAATCCCTCCTTAACTGAAATTCCAACTGAAGAAGAGGTTTAGGCTCCTTTAATGTGGCAAAGCACCTGGTGCTGATTCTATTCCAGCTTAGATTTACAAGGTAGGGAGATCATTGTTCATACAAAAGCTGACTGAAATTTTCCAGATTATGTGGAAAAAAGGAAGTTATCCCCCAGGAGTTCAAGGATGCTTCCATTGTCCATCTCTATAAAGGGAAAGGGAATAGATTTTCCTGCTACAATCACGGGGCGGGGGGGGCGTCTCTCTCATAGTCATTGCTGGCAAAATTCTTGCTAGAATCCTCCTTGATAGGCTGATCCTTCACCTGGAAGATGGTCATATACCTGAGAGCCAGTGTGGCTTCATTAAGGGCCAAGGAACAGTCAATAGAGTGTTTGCTGCCCAACAACTTCAGGAGAAATATCAGGAGCAGAACAGAGGTCTATACATAACATTTGTAGATCTGACCAAGGCCTTTGACACTGTTAGTCATGAGGACTTGAGGAAAATTATGTCAAAATTTGGCTGCCCAGAGAAGGTCATAAATATTGTACATCAATTTCATGATGGCATGTTTGCCCAGGTTCTGGAGAGTGGACAATGCTCTTGTGCCTTCCCAGTCACCAATGGAGTGAAACAGTGCTGTGTGCTTGCTCCCATGCTTTTTTCAGCATGATATTTTCAGCCATGTTGTCAAATGCTTTTAATGAGGATGAACACAGCATCAAGATCAACTACCGTACTGATGGTAAGTTCTTCAATTTTACAAACCAAGATCAAGTGGAGGGAGTGTGGGTGCATGATTTTCTGTTTGCAGATGATTGTTCACTCAATGTAGCTTCTGAAGCTGAGATGCAACAAAGTATGGATCAGTTCTCTGCTGCCTGTGCTAATTTTGGCCTAATAATTAACACCATGAAAACACAAGGGCTCCATCAGCCACCACCACACCATTCATACATGGAACCATCAGTTACAGCAAATAGAGAAATTTTGAATGTTGCAGATAAATTCACTTACCTTGGTAGTGTACTTTCCAGGGATGTATGCATTGACAATGAGGTTGATGCATTGCCAGAGCTAGGTCAGCGTTTGGGAGGCTCTGAAGAAAAGTTGGGAGAGAAGAGGTATTAGACTGACTACCAAACTGAAGTTCTACAGAGCTGTTGTGCTCTGTAGCCTGTGAATCATGGAAAGACTACCAGAAAGATTCTGACGATCACCTGGCAGGATAAGGTTGGTACCATATAAGGGCACTGAAGTCCTTACTCAAGCTGAACTGCCAAGCATTCAAACTATGCTTCAGAGAGTGCAACTCTGATGGGCTGGCTGCCACATTGTTCAAATGCAAAATGTATGTTTGCCAAAAAGACTATTTTATGGAGAACTCACATGGGGCAGGCAATCACATGTGGTCAGAAGAAATGATACAAGGACACTCTCAAGATCTCTCTCAAGAACTTTGGATTTGACTATGCAACATGGGAAACACTGGCACAGGACAGCTCATCATGGCATGCCCACATCAGAAAGGGTGCTGTGCTCTACGAGCAAAGTGGAATTGAGACAACACAAAGGAAATGCAGGATGAGCAAATTTGGAGTATCCATGCCAAATATTCACATGGACTATTTGTGCCCAGCCTGTGGTAGAGCATCCCGAGCTTGTATTGGTCTGATCAGTCACAGCTGGACACACTGAAACTTCATTTTATCATGATGATGTTATTTTGACCGTTCTCAAGAATGAAGGACAACGGTCAATCACTACATTTTCCAGTCAGACATCGTCTTGGCCGTATTTTCTCTTTCTACTATAATACAGTATTTGAATGCTTTTGTTGATCAGTCTTAAGTTTAAAGATTAACCCAAAAAAAGTTTAAACCAATTATCAAAATTTTATTCTCCCATCCCATATTGATTGGTTGATCCCTGATTGTAGATGTTTGGTTTGCTCACACTATTCAAGCTGCTTAACATTACTTTGATCTTTGTTTTTGAAGAGAACCAATGACATCACAGAGTGATGTCTTCACATCATGAACAGAACTTAAGTGAAGCAGAGTAGTTCAAGGTCATGACCCTTACTCTCTCTCCTAAGGTCATCAAAATTCAGTGGCAAGACAAAAGTTAGGTAATGACCTGGGATGCAGTGGATGACCTTGGTATCTTGGATGTCTGACAAAGTTTTGAGTGCTCTACAATACCTGCTTCAGCAATCTTCATAGCAGATGGAAGAAATTGTTCTCATCTACCCATGTTTTGGAGGAAGTCCTCACATACTTGAAGTAGAAATCTCCCCTAACTCTTCAAAAGACTTGAGGTCTGTCAGTTACCCCCAACCTGGCTTAGTCTGTCTGCTGAGACTGTGTACCGGGTATGGCCACTGTGCAAGCTATAGCTTCTTGGAGCCATAGGTGAGAGTTGAGTGCTAGGCTAACAGCCAAAGGTGGATGGATGAGCAGCCCTGAAAAAGACTGGTTAAGCCCTCACACCAGAGATGCTAGTACTTCTTGAATACTGCATACACTCTTGAGTAATAGCAATTGCCTAAATCCTCTTAGAAGAGAAACAGCGAAAGAAAACTGGACTTGAAGTCCGAAGACTGGGTCTGAGCCTTAAACCTTCCATTTACTAGACTCATAAATTTAGTTAAATGACTTTACCTCCTGGCTACAGTTTTTTCATTGATAAAGCTATATAATCTCTCTGCATTTGTGACCTTGAACAAGTTATTTCTCCCCAAGCCTCAATTTCCCCATATGCCAAATAGGAAAAATACTATCTCTGAGCCTGAGTTTCCCTTTATATAAAAAGAGGGAAAAAAATATCTTCCCTACAGAGTTGTTGTACAAGTTATTGCACTATGTGTGGAAAGAGATGCAAATGATGATAATAGTAGATGATAAAAATAGAATGATGAATAATAAAATAGATAATAATAGAATGATGATAGACAGTAACTTGCTCTGTAACTTAATACAAGCCACTTAACCTCTTTGTGCTTCAGCACAGAATGAGGGGACTGAACTAGATGTCTAAGAGCCTTCCGTCTCAGTTCTAACATTCTATTCTCTCCTCTTGCCTTCTCCCTTCTTTTCTTTCCTCTCCTCTTCTCTTCTTGTCCCTTTATAAAGACAAAGACCCTCTAAAGAATCTCCAAGGACACTGGTCCTGTTCCTCTTACCCTGTTTCTGAACCCAACCCTCATGATTACAATCTGTTTAACTTCCTGCTTCCTGGTTCCTGACTCCTAATCTGTGTTTGAGCTTTCTCTAATTCTAGTTAATCCAACTTCCCAGGAGTCCTTCACACACAGAAGGAATTCAGTAAATGTATGTTGGTGATGATAAGAAAGACAGTGTGAGTATAAATTTGGAGTCAGTCCTAGTCCTGAAACTGACTAGCATGGTAAGTAGAGATCTGGACTGAGGGGTTCAGATCTTGTTTCAGACAATTACCAGGTGTATGATCATGGGTAAATTACTTACCCTGTCCGAGTTTCAGTTTCCTCATCAATAAAATAGGGATAATTGTACCTTTAGTAGCTACCTCACAGAGTTATGATTTTAAGGTTCCAATGAAATGATATATGTGAAGTGCCACATGAATGTCAACTACTAATGTTACTATGGAATGGCCACAGTCTCTCTGTTCTGCATTTTCTTCATCAGTGAAATGAGCTCTTCAAGCTCTAAATCCTAGGATTTTATGAGGACAGCTTGAACTTTCTCTTATCTCACCTGAATGACCGTGAGAGTTGGCAGTAATAATTCTAAAGGGAGAGATGTTCCCAAAAAAATAGGAAGGTAACTTCATAATGGACAAAGCACTGGCCTGGGGGAGTGAGGAGAGCAGGCTCAAATTCTATCTTTCTCACTGACTTGTTGTAGGGTTTCCAAGCTTTATTTCAGCTTTTGTATTCTATGTTTCTGTTTTTTTAGAGGTAATTGGTGTCAAGAGACTTGCCCAGGGTCACACAGTTAGTAAGCATCTGAGGTCATGTTTTAATTCAGGTCCTTCCTCATTCCAGGGTCAGTGATCCATCCACTGCACCACCTAACTGCCCCTGTGTTCTATGATTTTGTATTAGTTGTCTTTGTAGCTAACCACAATTACTTGCTAGAACTTAAGATTTAAGAGGGAACAGACAAGTCACAAATGATTAAAATTCCTGCAGCACAAAGCCATGAAGACTCTAACTGGGAGTAATTGCATTTTCTTTTTCTTTCTTTCTCTCCTATTCCCCTACAACACTCTTTCCAAGCTAGGAAGCATAGTGAATAGAATGCTGTGCTGGAAGTTAGAGAGATTCGATTTCAAATCCAGTCTCAGATACCTCCTAACTGTGTGACCTTGAGCAAGTCACGTTAACTTCTGTCTGCCTCAGTTTCCTCAACTACAAGTTGGGGAAATAATTGTACCCGCCTCCCAAGGCAAAGTGCTTAGCAGAGTGCCCGGCCCATAGCACAAGCATTTAATAAATGTTTGGGTTTTTTCCTAATCAAACCATATTAAAAACAAGCTCTAATTTCAAGTCCACTTCACTTAAAATAAATACCACCTATGTATTTAGCATGGCTAAGCTTGATATCGTAGTCGGGAAATACATGCTACAGTAGACAAACTGTCAAAGAATATGAATCATTTTCAAAAAAAGAAATGTAAACTAGCAAACAATCATATTCCCAACCACTAATATGAGAAATGCAAATTAAAACAATTCTGAGGCTTTCTCCTCACAACTATTAAATTACAAAGATGACAAATGAAAAAATAAGTTGAGAAGACTGGCATCCTTATGCCCTGCTGGTGGGTCTGTGGATAGATGGGTCCAGCTGTTCTGCAAAGCAATTTGGAACCGTGAGAGAAAAGTCACTTAACTATAGCCCAGGGACAAGATTACTCAGCATATATTCCAAAGTGATAAGAGACAGAGAAAGACATAGGCACAAGTATGGTTTTATGGTTGCAAAATACTAGACATAAATTAGGTGCCCAACCATTGGGAAGTGGCCAAACAACTTGAGCTGTATGAATAGAAAGGAATGTTACTGTGCCATAAAAAGTGACAAATATGAAGAATTCAGAGTAACTTGATAGACAAAACAAAGCAAGCAGAGCCAGGAGAACAATTTATTCAAAGACCACAGTAACTTGGAAAATACCCCATTGAAACTGTAACAAATGTGGTGATCAGGCTTGATTTCAGAGGATGGTCAATGAATCCCTCCCTCTTCTGACAGAGAGGTTGTTAATTATAGGTGTAGAACAAGGCACTGACATAGTCAACATGACTGTTGTGCTTAATAAACTTCTTTGTTATAAAGGAAGATTCAGTGATTAGAGGGAGTCATTGGGAAGTGCGGGTTGGCGGGGAATGTTAATAAAATATTTAAAAATAAATAATATAATTAATATTATATATTAATATATTATATATAATAAAATAATATAGCTAATAAATAAAATATATAAAAAGAGAGATTCAAAATAGGTTATAAGTTTTTAATCTATTGGTCCAAGGCTAATTGTCAACAGTTTCCCTTTCTTCCATTCTCCATTGACTGGTCCGCTACTGTGATAGGTCTAACTTCTTCCAGGGCTTCTTCATAACTCCCACCCCTAAATGGGGTTAGATTCTTGCCTTTCTCCTCTGCCCCAACAGGGATTAGTTTTCCCCAAAGGGCAACAAAACTGTCCCTGGGACCTAGTTGTCCCTTCTCTTCCTTAACAAAGCCCCCTGGTCATCCAAGAAGCATAAAAAGTCCCACCTACCAAAAGTCCAAGCCTCTCAGATTTGGTAGGTCCCCTGACAGGACATATCTATATTTTGTCAAGGGAAGGAGGAAGAGGCGAAGAGAGGGAAGGAAGGGGGAAAAGACGGGGAGGGGAAAGGGTAGGAGGGGAAGAGGAGAAAGAGAAGGGATGCAGAGGGGAGAGGGGAGAAAAAGGGAAGAGAGAGAGAGGACGGAGGAGAGAAGGGGGAGAGGAGAGACAGAGAGATTGTGTCCATCAAAGCTGAAGTTAACAACTGCTACTGCTTCCTAGCTCTTTGCTACAGCAAGATAAACCATGTTTGTTAACTGATACAGCGTGTCTCATTTCCAGTACAAGCTATTATGTCCTTAACAGCTGCTTTATAGCAAGCGCTCACTCAATATATAATGGAAACTAACTTCTCTTTACCTGAATACAAAACTTATTATAAAAGTATAGATAACAAATAAGCAAGATTTAAAGAGAACAGCAAACTCTTGAGGATGGTGTTCACCAGGCAGCAGGTTGTTGTGTGTCCTTCATTTTCGAAGAAGACCCAACACCAGAGAAATGATAACATGCAATGAGGCAAGGGAAAGAGGAAGGGGAGAAAGGAGAAATTCACCAAGTCCTGGTAGCCTTAACAGGCAGGTCATTAGCCAGATCACTCATGATTCTAATCAGTTCAGAGCAGCAGTGCCTTTCATTTGAAATCAGCTGCCTGCTAGTACTGGTGCATGTCCACATGTCCAGGAGTCCGTGGAACTCCAAAGAGGAAGGGAGGGAGCGAGGGAGGGAGGAAGGAAGGAAGGAAGGAAGGAAGGAAGGAAGGAAGGAAGGAAGGAAGGAAGGAAGGAAGGAAGGAAGGAAGGAAGGAAGGGAAGCCAATCTTTTTCATATACCTAGAAAATGTATTAGCACTACTTCCTACAAGAGAAGGACAATTTGTGGCACAATGGATAGAGCCCTGGGTTTGGAATCAGAAAGACTCATCTTCATGAGTTCAAATCTGGCCTGATACACTGATTAGCTGTATGACTCTGGGCAAAGTCACTTAACCCCATTTGCCTCAGTTTCTCATCTGTAAAATGAGCTGGAGAAAGGAATGGCAAACCAATATAGCAGTTAGACATGACTAAAATAACTGAACAACAACCCTATAAGAAAAGTAGAGTAGTATAAGGGACAGAGAGTTAGTCTTGTTAAGGGAGATCTGAGTTCAAGTCTTATCTCTGACAAATCCTAGCTGTGAGACTCTAAACATGTCACCATCTCTGACTGCTCTAGGAAGCTCCCTAAGAATAAAAATTGCAGTAAATTTCCAAACTGCCTCAGTAGAAGTACTTTCCATACCTAGAAAGCTTCTTTTCTGATAAAATCACAGTTCTAGTCCCTATCCCTACAAACAGGTGATTGTGATGGTCAAGGGGGAGGGGGTGGGGAAGGAGAGAAGAGGGGAGGGGGAATCAGAGAGAAGGCATCTGAATTGAGTACTGCTTGCCTCCCCTAATATTCCAATCTGAGGATGTCAACATTAGATTGACTCCTGTTAAGACAACAAAGGTATGGACGTAATCTCTAGAAGACTTCTGTTTAATGTGACTCAGTTTGAAGATGATAGGATCACTGGCTGCTGAGGTAGCTTCCTCCCTATCCCCTCCCCATGCAACCTGGTGGCCCCAACTTCTCCAGTGCAGCTTCCTGGTCTGGTAGCATGAAAGATCCCAGCCTTGCGTAGTTGGTCCCTCTCATGTACTTGAGTACATGAGACCACTCATGTCACCATAGCTTGATGACTGACTGGAAACTGTTATTTCCAGATGGAAATAAGGGGAACTGCAGCTAGGTGGCATCATAGCGCATTGAGCGCTGGGGACTGGAGTTAGGAAGACTCATCTTCATGAGTTCAAATCTGACCTCAGACATTACCTGTGTGACTCTGGGCAAGTCATTTAGCCCTCTTTGCCTCAATTTCCTCATGTGTAAAATGAGCTAGGGAAGGAAATGGTAAACCACTCCAGTAGCTCTGCCAAGAAAATCCCAAATGGGATCACAGAGAGTCAGAAACACTGCAGACACAAGGGAAAAAAGACTCAACAGCAACAAAGCAGTTAGGGAAGTTAAATGTCACTATACTTTTGGTGCATAATCTTGTCACATTAGGGCAAAGCAGTCCTCCTCTTTTGTTAAATATTTAGTGACTTCCCAGTGTTTCATTCATCCCAGTGTCAAACTTGAACTGAGAGCATGCTAGCTTCAAAGCTTTGCCAACAGCATTGCTTGAACAGAGAGGTTGTCATTTCTAGCCTTCTTCTGTTACAGTGAACCTGCCAGTCACCTTAGCAGAGGCCGGCACAAATTAATGGAAACCCATGACCATGTTAGTCATAGGACCAGGGTATAGCATGGAATAGGAGGGAGAGAAGGACCCACTTGGGACATGAATATGAATGGATGCTTGATGGGAAGTGAGGAAATCTCTTCTTTTTCTCATATTTTGCCTGCTTCGAAGTTTTGCCCAGGTAATTTTACAAAGTGACCAGGTAATAAATCACAAACTACTAAAATGACAGGGGAGGCCTATAGGAGGATATTACTATTGAAAGTCAAAAGCCTTTAATAGCTTTTCTGGTCTGGAAGAAAGCAACCTGTTTGACAGATCAAAGGAGAGAGCCTTATATAAAGTATCTTATGCCTTTCATTTCACTGAGGTTTGTGAAGAATTCACAGATCCTTTTCAATGAAGTTTGTCATTGGATACCAGATATGGGTAAAAGCTAATAATGTCAGAACATGACCTGCAGCATACTTCCTCTCCTGGCTGGACAGGTCAGGTAGCATTGCCTTCCAGCAGGTGTGGAGCCAAGCATACAACTAGGATGCATCCTGGCAGCAACCGGCTACAGAATACCAGAAATAACTACTTAGGGCCAGGATGGAATAAGGAAAAGGAGCTTGGGCATCAGCTAGAAGAGTAGTAACAAATAAATGCTGTTCTTCCTCCCCAAAAAAACATTAACCACATTAACAATTTATCTCAAGGACTAGTAAAATCTGGGCTGAACTCATGATTTCTGGAGAACCTGCAAGCATAACCACTCACAACCATGCTGCCTATTCAATGTTGGAAGGTTCCTTCTTCAGGGAATACAAATGGAATTGTGGATCAAAGACTGAAGAGGGCTAGTTCAGTTCCCTGAGACAACTCTTGGTATGGTAGAAAATATAGCTATCCCTTCCACATAAGAACTTTCCTTATTTTGGTTTCAATATATTTCAGGTTGACATAAAAAATTAACTGGGAATTTTTTATGAGTTTAACAGAAGCCAAAGATGACCAGCTAATGATATAGAAAAGGTTTAGAAAACTCAAAATTTCAGAAAATGTATGTATAGTATTATATAATATTAACATATCTTTTAATGCCTTAATGATTCAGACTTCTTCTCTGATACAAAGGGAAGGCCATAAAATTGTATGTGCATTTTCCAGATGGCAAGGACACTGTGCCTCTAAACCCTTCAGTGTAGAAGTTTCTAGAGTCAGGAGAATAGGAAGGGTGAGATCCAAGTCAAAAGCATTTGTTAAGGCTTTACTAAGCATCACACACTATGATAAGCCGTGGTAAAACTAAGAAAAGCAATCAAAACGGGGGAAACAACATGCAAGTAACTATATACAAACTAGATACATACAGGATAAATTGGAGATAAAATTCCATTTCGTGGGTTTAAATTCGGTTTCTGATACTTGCTGCTTATGTGTCACTTAATTTCCTGGGTCTCTGTTTCTTCATCTGTAAAATGAGGGAGTTGAACTAGATTGCCAGGGAGATCCCTTTCTGCTCTAGACTAATTCAGAAGAATAATTAAAGTGCAATGCTGGCACTAAAATTTAAAATAAAGGGTTTTTTTTAAAGCTTGTACACTTTCATGATGTGTCATATTTGCATTTCAACAGCACTTTTACTCCTTCTCCATAGTAGAAACAATGAACCCCACCCAGTTAACAAGAATAATTAGTTAAAATCAGGAAGCTACTAGATGGTCTAATTCCTTTACCCAGCAGCTGCATACCACTAAAGTATGCGGGGAAATTATTGACCAGCACAGCTCAACCCACATCCCTTTTTCAACTCTGCTTTCAGCACCTCCTCTAAAGGGGTGACCTCCCAGCAGTTGCCTCATCACACTATGTCACAATGGGAGTGAGTGTTCTAGGATCCCTCCCCTGTGGTGTCCATCAGAGTTTTTCCTCACTTTCAACTTAATTTATATTGATTTTATCTTTTATTTATAAGGATGATCTTCCTTTCATACATGGGTAAATTTCCAGAATATGAGTCAACAAACAAAAACAATGCCGTTGACAATGCCAACAGTACTTGCAACTTATAAATACCCTTTCAGATTCTTATGATCATTTTGCAAAGGATATAAAACTTTAAGCAGTTCAGCTGCACATGAAAAGACCAGAGTTAGCAGAAATAATGAATTTACCCCACCCTCAGATACAGATCACCTCTGAAACTTTCTAGTTAAAAAACAACAACCGGGGAACCTTGAACCCAGAGGTCTTTGGTGACTATTGGGCATATGACCATTGCTTAGTTGTGGCTTAGCACTCACAGATAAAGACTTTAAAAATGTGTCACAGTAATAAGTGAGGGTCTCTCACCAAGGGATTCAGAACTATACTAGGAAAAGCCGCCAAAGGAAAGGCTGAAACTCCAGGCATTGGTTTAGATGCTTCCATCTGGCCTTCAACCTCCTGCTTGGGGGAGGCAGGCAGGCCTCAGAACTAAGGAGCTTCTGCTAGTCCTAAGATAGGTGGCTGGTCCCTTCTGTTTAGGAAAGAACACAGTAGTAATGATTTTTTATTACTACCAAAGTGGGGAGAGTGGGCATATACATAAACTCCATGGAAGTCAGATATACCCAGAGCGAACACAAGCGTAGAACCCCAATGGCCAAGGAAGCATGTCCCTGGACTGTGGTCAAGGATTGTAGTGAAAGTAGTGGAGATCATAGCCATGCAGGTGAGAAACCAAGGAGCAACCCATCCAGCAGAAATGTTGTGCCCTATGAGGGATGAGGTTGGTCAAGCAATGAAGCAACCTGTCCAGCCAAAGTGCCATGCCCAGTGGGCAGCAGCAGGCAGGGACAAGTTTCCCTGGCCATTGGTGTTCCCTTAACTAAGGTTCTCTATTGGTATACTTCCCTCCTATTGCAATCTATCCATATGCCATTTCTTCCCATGGACACTTTGGTAGGTTTCAGAGAATAAGAAAACCAAGACAAGAAGCATTGTTTTTTTCAAAAGATGAGGGAAATTAACTTCAATAGAAACAGCATATGTGAAAAAAAATTTTATATATTCTAATTAAGGAATCAAAAAGTAGATTCACAGCATGTGCATATGTATGAAATGAAAGTAAAACAACTCTGACAACAAGGAAAAAGTATGATCCTATATAGAAGCTCTCCATCCAATCACTGAACCCAGTATTCAGGGAAACTGCAGAAGTTGGTGCCATTCGAGTGGTCCCTATGGCTTTGGACTCACAGGCGTATCTTTTTTATACCCTCAAATGGGCAGGATAAGTCTTAAAAGCCAAACCTTTGGGTTCTAATACTGTGGCAGAGTGAATAAATCTTTAAAGAAGACAGAGAAATCAAAATTGGTAAGATAAGAGTGAGGAGAGAATGTAAAAACAAAGAACACTTGTGATAGGACTATTGAAACACCATGTAAGACATGGAATAAAAGGGAATTGAGGATAAACATAAAAATACAAAATACAGAGAAAATGTTTGACATATTCCCTAGTCTCAGTATTTTATTCTTTGATTCTTCTGTCTCTTTGATTCAAGAAACCCTTAAACTCAGACACTGATGTGTTATGGACTCTTTTCTTTCCCTCCTTAGAACTAAAAGAATGGTAATTGCCCTTAGAATCTGAGAGAAAACAGGAAATAGTTGGTTGGGTTCTTTGTCAATCCATATAGCAAAGAATTCAGCCATGGGACAGTGATTTCTTACATGTCTTCATTCAACTGTTCATTCAACAAATCTTTATTTTATGCTACTATAAGCTAGCTACTGAACTAGACACAGTGGGAAATCAAAAAGTGATTAAGGCAGATTCTGCTCTCCAGGTTACAATTTATTATGGAAAGTATGGCATGCATGTAAATAACAACAAATGGTGGTGCTGATAAGTGCTACAAAGCATGAGTCAATGCACTATGAGAGCTTAGATGATGGGAGGATCACTTCTCAGAACAACCAAGATAAAGGCTGTAGCATTTAAGAAGGATTCTGAGGAATGGTTAGCATTCTGTTCTTGCAGAGATAGACAGCAAGGGAATTATAGGTAGAAGAAGTGGTGGGAGCAAAGGTTTGGAGACAAAACAGAGGGCCTGCTCAGTGAATAGTCTAGTTTGGATAGAATATATACTTTGTGTGTGGTCTCTCCCTTTATGTTGCAAGCTCTTTGAGGGCAAAAACTGTCTTTTTTATTCATAGTCTCCCCAGAGTTTAGCAAACTGCCTGGCACATAGTAAGCATTTAATAAATGGTTTATCGGATCGGACATATATATATGCACTTATGCACATATATACACACACATACTTGTATACATATGTGTGTGCACATATGCGCACATATATAATATACATGCATTCAGATATAGGTGATATAAAGATATAGATATAAATACAGTTATAGATATATTATACATAAATTACTGGGAAATAGGATTGAAAAGATAGGTTGGGGCCATATTGTAAAAGTCATTTTTGTCAGTCTAAAAGTTGGAGTCTTAATTCAACAGACCATGGAGACTTATTAAAGTTTGATTGGGGTTTTTTTTTGCAGGGGGGGAGGCATTGCTTGTTTTTAGTAAGCGATTTATACAATCAAACTGATACTTCAGGAAAACTAATGTGGCAACTGGTATATAGGATCAATTGTAAGAGCAGAAGTGGCTGATGGGTAGACCAGTTACACAAATTGTCAAGGTCACATTAAAAAGACTCTGGACCTAAGGTACCATTCAAATGTCAAGGGCTCCTAAGCACACTGCAGAGTGCCGGAGGTTATTGAGACTATGAAACTTAAAGAATTCTCTATTCACCAAAAAAAGGTAGATCTACCTTACAGTCAAAGGGTGTGTTGGTAAATACTTAACAACTAGATCTCTCTGGAGGGAAAAAGATTTATTCATGACATATATCTAAATTTAATCTACATTAATTAACATTTTCTCCATTGCTTTTGTAAATATAAACAATCAAAAAATAATGAGTCAAGCCCAGAACTGTAGTATTTGTTATTTTTCAAAGTGTAAATGCTCACATTGAAAATTTAACAATAGGCTCTCTCAAGTTTGTATAATCTGATTCTAGCACACCCCTGCTTACAGGTCAAAGAATATTTTAGACAAGGAAGTAAAAGAAAAAAAAACATACTAAAGAAACCCAACCCTTTGAGAGGCTCAATTCTAGTACTACCAGGGAAAAGCCCTCCATCAAGAACAGAGCCACATGGAAAATATGAAACCACATGTTAAAAAAAAAAAGTCATTTTCCAGGAAGACTGCTTCATCAAACCAACTGACTGAGAAAACTTTTGGTATTGCTCCCAATTTTGATTCCCTTCTCTTGGTTTCAGATTCACAATAAGTTCACTGATCATGCCTTTGCCTTTCCCTTCTGTCACAACTTTGATAAAGAGGTCAATTCATCTGACCCATGCCCTTGACTAAGCATCCATTTTGTACTCAACTAACAAAACACCTTAATCTTTAGATCTCACTTTTTAATCAAAAGAAACAATACTTACTGACTGATCCCAACCCAATCTCATGGGATTATAGGGTCTCAGAGGTGAAAGGGTTTTTAGCATCATCTAGTCAGGCACTTTCATTAGATAGAAGGGGAAACTGAGTCTAAGAGAGGGGGAAGTCACAGACATGCTTCATTAAATAAGTCCCATGCTTGACATCTGGTAAAGCCCCCAGGGAACCTGGTTTATTCCAGATAATTTTGTACTATCAACCTGCTGCTGTGGAATGGATTACCCTTCCACTATCACTCAACACTACAGTTGGCAAATGGGATTCTCCAAAGACAAGTCCAAGTTGTCCAAGAGAAATAGCATGGCATGATGAAAAGAGCTCTGGATTTAGAATCAGATGACTTTGTATGTATCCCAGCTTTTCTCTTAATAGTGAGGCCACAGAGATGTAATTTTTCTTCTCAGGCCCTTAGTTCCTCATTTGCAAAACAAGAGCTGAGCTAGATAACTTCTAAGTTCCCTTTTCTTTCTAAAACCTGTGGTTCTATGAGAATAACACCCTACAGATTAGTCAATAAATTAGCAACCATTTATTGACCACCTACTCTGTGCCCGACACTTTGCTAGGCACTGGGCAACAGATGAAACTGAAATGGCCCCATCCTCAAGGAATATACATCTTATCAGGACAGATAACAATACACATATAGATATGTACAAAGCAGGTCCAGCGTAAGGTGATTTAGGATGAAGAGCAGCTAGGGAAATCAGGGTAAGTCTCCTATAGAAGCTAGCATTCAAGTTGTTGTAAAGAAGACCAGGTATTCTAAGAGGAAGAAAGGAGTATTTCAGGCATTGGGGTTACTAGGAACCCCTGCTCTATTCTTGTGCTTGTGAGACTGCACCTATTCAGCTGGCCATGGAAATTTGAGAAAGCCTTCAGAGAATTCAGATTTTTGACCCATACTTGCATAAGTACAGTATTACATTGCACCAAGACTTTCATGAATTAATTTGCTTGTCCATTATCATCACTACTTTTCAATATTACATTAGAAATATTAGCAAAGCAATAAAAGAGAAAAGAGAGATTGAAGGATTTAAAATGGGCAATGAGGAAGCAAAACTATCACTGTGCAATTGACATTATGATATATTTAGAGAATCTTAGATAATCAACTAAAAACCTATTTGGAATAATTAACAAAATCAGCAAAGCTGTGGGATATAAAGTAAAGTCACATAAATCATTGGCATTTTCTATATATTACCAAGAAAGCCCAGCAGCAAAAGATAGAAAGAGAAATTACATTTAAAATAACTGTAGACAATATAAAAAACTTGGGCGTCTATTTGCCAGGACAAACCCAGGGACTAAATGAATAAATGAGAAACACTTTTCATAAAAATAAAGTCAAAGCTAAACAATTAGAGAAATATCCATTGCTCATGGGTAAGCTGAGTCAGTGTAATAAAAATGACAATTCTACCTAAATTAATTTACTTATTCAGTGTCATACTAATTAAACTACCAAAAAGTATTTTATAAAGCTAGGGAAAAATAACATTCCTTTTGAAGAACAAAAGTTAAAGAACATTAAGGGAATCAATGAAAAAAAATGTGAAGAGGTCACCTAGCAATACCAGATGTCAAACTATATTACAAAACAGTAATCATCAAAACAATCTGGTACTCAGGGAAGCTAGGTGACATAGCAGAGAGTGCACCAGCCCTGGAGTCAGGAGGACCTGAATTCAAATCTAGCCTTAGATACTAACTGTGTGACCCTGGTCAAGTCACTTAACCCCAAATTGCCTCAAAAACAGAAATCTGGTACTTGATAAGAAATAGAGAGGGGTAATAGTAGAATAGATTAGGTATACAATTCATAGTAAAAAACAACCATAGTAATCTAATGTTTGATAAAGCCAAGATTCCAAAATTTTGGAATAAGAACTCATTATTTGACAAAAATTGCTAGGAAAAGGAAAGCAGATTAGCAAAAACTAGGCTTAGAAAACACGTCAAGATAAGGTCAAAATGGGTACATGATTTAGATGTAAAGGGAAATAGCATAAGCAAACTAAGGGATCATAGAATGGTTTATCTGTCAGAGCTATGGATAAGGGAATAATTGGTGAGATCGAGAGCATTATGGGATGTAAAATTGATTATTTAATTAAAAAGGTTTTGCACAAACAAAAACAATGCAGACAAAATTAAAAGGAAAACAGAAATTTGGGGGGAGGAGAATTTTATAGCAAACTTCCCTGAGAAAAGCCTCATTTCTCAAATATATAGAACTGAATTAAGGTTATAAAAATATCAGTCATTCCCCGATTGATAAATGGTCGAAGGATATGAAGAGGAAATTTTCAGATAAAGAAATCAAAGCTATCTATAGTCATATTAAAAACATATTCTAACTCACTATTGATTAGAGAAATGCAAATTAAATAACTCTGAGGTACCACCTCATACCTATCATATTGACTAATATGACAGAAAAGAAAAATGACAAATGTTGGAGGGGATGTGAAAAATGCACTGTTAATGCACTGTTGGTAAATTTGTGAACTGATCCAACCATTCTAAAGAGCAATTTGGAACAGTGCCCAAAGGGATATAAATACCACTACTACTAGGTCAGAATCCTAAAGATATTTTAAAAAAGGAAGGACCTATATGTGCAAAAATATCTATAGTAGTTTCTTTTTGTGGTTGCAAAGAATTGAAAATGTCTATCAATTAGGAAATGGATGAACAAGTTGAGGTATATGACTATAATGGAATATTATATTATATATAATATATTTATAATATACTATATAATATAGTACTGTACTATAAGAAATTATGCTGGGCTCGGGGAGCAGAGTCAAGATGTCAGAGCAAAGACAGGGATTTGCCTGAGCTCTCCCTCAAATCCCTTCAAATATCTTTAAAAATGCCTCCAAACAAATTCTAGAATTCACTAAGGGACAAATTAAAACAAATTTCTGGCCTAAGACAACCTCAAAGTTCACCAGAAAAAGTTTCTTGTACCAGGGTGAGAGAGGAGTGCAGTTCAGCACTGGTTGTAGTAAATCTGGAGCAGACCTTGGGGTGACTATATCACCTGCAGCAGCGTTCATCAAGCCACAATCAGGATAACACAAGATTTGGCAGCTTCTTAAAGGATCTAAGGACTTGGAATATGGTGTTCTGGAGGGCAAAGGAGATAGGATTGCAACCAAAAATCACTCACCCAGAAAAACTGAGTATAATCCATGACGGGAGAAAGAGGGCATTCAATGAGATAGAGGACTTTCAACCATCCTTGATGAAAAGACCAGAGCTAAATAGAAAATTTGACTTTCAAATACAAGACTCAAGAGAAGCATGAAAAGGTAAACAGGAAAGGAAAATCATAAAGGACTTAATAAGGTTAAACTGTTTACATTCCTACGTGGGAAGATAATATTTGTAATTCATAAGACCTTTCTTATTATTAGAACAGTTAGAAGGAGTATATACAGACAGAGGACATAGGTGTGAGTCAAATATGAAGGAATGATAACTGAAAAATAAAATTAAGGGCTGAGAGAGGAATGTACTGTGAGAAAGAGAAAGGGAGAGGTAGAATGGGGTAAATTATCTCATGTAAAAGAGGCAAGAAAAATCTTTTGGTGCTTGTGGTCCCACAAGCACCAAAAGGAGATTTGAGGAAGAGTAAAGAGGGAATAACATACATACTCAGTTGGGTATAGAAATCTATCTTACCCTACAAGACAGTAGAAGGGGAAGGGGATAAGAAAATGGGGGTGGGGATAGAAGGGAGGGCACCTTGGGGAGGGAGTAATGAGAAGAAAAACACTTTTGAGGAAGGATAGGATGGAAAGAGAGAGTAAATAGAATAAATGAGTTCCAGGAATAGAATAGAGGGAAATAGAGTTAGTCTTTCACAACATGACTATTATGGAAGTATTTTGCATGACTGCACATGTATAACCTATATCAAATTGCTTGTCTTCTCAATGAGGGGGGTGGGAGGGAGGAAAGGAGAGAATTTGGAACTCAAAGTTTTTTAAATAAATGGTTAAACTGCTTTTACATATAGCTGAAGGAAAATAAAATACTAAGTAGATTTTTAAAAAAAAGAAATTATACTCGCAGAAAAATCTGGGGTCACCTATATGAACTGATGCAGAGTAAAGTAAACAGAACCAGAAGAAAATTGTACACAATGACAGCAATCAACGGCAAAAATATGATTATCAACTGTAAATTACATAGCTATCCTCAGCAATACAATAATCAAAAATAATTCCAAAGAATTTTCTTTTGTAATATGGCTAATATGGAAATATATTTTGTATGAATGCACATATATAATCTACTTCAAATTGCTTGCCTTCTCAAGGGGAGGAAGTTTAGGGGGAAAAGAAAGTGTTGACAATATAGATCAGACTTTTTAGGAAAAGAAATAATTTGCTTGATTGCTCTCCTATTCAGGCTGCACATATGTTAAATTTGATTTAAGACCAAAAGCACTGGGACCTCAAACATAAACCTAATTCCTCTGTACCCAGCACCTTAGATAGCATCTATTGTGTTGAAGAGACTCAAGGAAGCCTCACATGCCAGCTCTCACACCTAGTTGTGTCAATGTTCCACTTCTGAAAATCTTTCTAAGTGTGCCTCCTGCCCCACCATTTTGGGCTAGCACTCCAAAGACGGTACCATGTGTGAATTCAGTCTAAACCCTGTGAAACTGATGGTCAGGAATTTACTGGCCCAGATCTCTGGCTCAAACTCCCCAAACTCTCAGGTATTGGAAGAATGACCATTTTCATTGAGGCAACTGCCTTCCATCATCCCATCAGTGCTTTGGACCCCAAACAATAGGTGCTTCCCTAGCTCTGAAGGGAAAATTCAAACCTGTTGATTCCAGAAACTCCAAGATTCATAGTTGCTATCTCCTAAGGTCAAAAAAGTCCTTCCCCAACTACTTCTCCCTGTATTCGTATTCCTAGCCACCTCTGTCTTCCTATGCCATTGCACCTTCAGGAAATATCTCTCTATAATTTAAAAAAAAAATGGTCCCCTTTTTTTATCTTGTTTCTTCTTTTCACCTTCTTAACATTTTCTTGATCTCTTAGATCTGACTTCCTCCATTCACTCTGCCCCAGAACTGGTTGTTCCTTCTCTCATGCCCTGCAACATGTTGAACCAGGAGGAAGGGTAGGCATGCTGTTTGTCTCCCCAGCTTCCCCACCCCCAAACCCAACAGTACCACTTCCTGATCTACTCCTGCCATCATCACTCAGCAACTTCTCCTTCTTTGAGGTTCATAGGATAGCGAGGTTCATAGCTCTAGAGCTGGAAGGGAACTCATCCAAATTTCATTTTACAGATAAGGAAACTGAAACCCATAGAGGTTAAGTGATTTGTCCATTGGTAGTAAGCAATCAAAGATAGAATCATCTGTACCAGATCCTTGTTGCTGTCAACTATAAATCTGTAGGTCACTCACTCACTAGTTCTTTTCCAAAAAGTTCAGTACCTGACTCAGTTTCTCCTTTCCACCTAAGTTCTTGCCCTACTGTACTTGAAGACCTCAATCTCCATGTTAACATCACCTCACTCACCTGGTTTCCAGGCCATCAATCTCCTCAGCTCCCATGACATATCTTTACTCCACCTCAGTCACCCACAGGGATTTAACTTTCACTATCATCCAGAGAACAGTGTTGTCTCCATGATCATGAATTTAAAAATTCTATTCTCTGAAAATGACTTCCTATCCTTCAGCATCTTCCTCTGCCTTAGTCCTATTTGTTGTCCTCACCATGACCTTCAATTGTTTCACCATCTTCTACTATCCCAGGCCATCATTTCTGCTCTAGTATTTCTGTCCTGCCTTCACATCTTAATCCTATAGTTAATCAGTTCAATTATACGTTGTTCTCCACCCTTGAGTCTCTTGCCCCCTTGTCCTTTTGATGTTCACAGTTCTGGCAATGCTTCTCCTACAGTCGTAATTGGTGATTCCATCAACACTCTTCACTGCAATTATCACTTCAGATAATACCATTCTATAATTTCAGCCTTAATCCCCCTATGAGTATCAGCTCCATATTTCCAACTTTCTGTACATCTCTATCTAAATGTCCCACAAGCACCATGAATTCAACACATTCAGTACTGCCCTGATCAGAACCTGCCCCTCCTTTTAACTTCAAATATTTTACTAGTGGCTAGAGTTTGAAATCTCCAAGGCATATCTGACTCCTTTCATCACACATTTCAAATCATTTGCTAAGTCCTATTTGTTAATTCTACTTCTAACAATATCTACTAAAAAGTCATCCTTTCCAAATGTCACTATCCTAGCTCTGATCTTCATCACCTTTCAACTAAACCACTGCTCTAGCCTCCTCCTAACTGGTCTCCTCTTAGTTAGTCTCAATTCTTTCCAATCCACCTTTTATTCAGCTGCCAAAATGATCTTCCTAATGAACAGGTTATTCCATATCACTAATTTCTATAAAAAAAAAAAAATCTATGGTGGTTTCCTATGGCCTACAGGACCAAATACAATCTCCTTTTGGATTGTATTAAAGACATTCTGAAATTTATCTTCAACCCACCTTTCCAGGTATCATTTCAAGAATATTGAATTTAAAGTCAGAAGATCTGAGTTTGAATCTCAACTCAGCCATGTGACCTCAGACAAGTAACAACTTCTCCAACCTCTGTTTTCTCATCTATAAAATGAGAGAATTGGACATGATACCTTTTAAGATTTCTTCCACTTCTAAAGTCATGATCCAGTGAGCCTTCCAGGATTGTACTTCCAAGCAAACTTGACTACTAGATGTTCCCTGGTCTTGTTTTGACGAGTTTGGCCTCCATGAATTCACACAGCCTGTGCCCTAGAGCTGCAATGGATTCTATTCTCATCCCTGCATGTTGAAATTTGTTATTTCCTTAATAGGAGGCTCAGGTGCCACCTTTTCCCTGTTGAAAGTGATCTCTTCTCACCTCAAGTTTTCCTAGAGCTTTTCATCATTATCTTGCCTTTGTTCCTATCACATTCTACTCTGTGTGCATTTCGTATCCTTTTACTGGATTTTAAGCTCTTTAAGGGTGGAACTTGTGTGATTTTTCATTTTATTTTTAAATCTCCAAAGCCTAACACAATACTTGGTAGTTGTTTAATAATGTGGGTTGAGTTGAATGGAATTGAATTCAAGCAATTGAGAGAAGACAGGTCTGGTTGTGATAGGGGATCTGCATGCTCGAACTTTCCTACAAATTTCAGCAGTCCAACTCCCTGGCATTTGCAGGAGGCATCCTGCCCACTCCCTTTCAACTGGCCCTCTAACCCCACCCAACCTTTCATTCTCTTTTACCTCCAGACTACCCCAGGCTATTTACCACTCCTTAATCCCATCCAAATTTTGTTACAGTCTTTTTCTGCATAAAAGTACCAATCTTATTCCCATTAAATTACACACATTCTTAGAATCTTGCCCATCCAACCAATGTCATAATAAACTTGTTACTCTGATGGAAGGAAAGCTTGAGTAGTCAAAATCTTTTGAGGCAGGCCCACCCTGTACCCTTACATTTCAGAGTTCCTAGCACCTTTAGACTACATCATATTTCATTCCCTGACTGGGAATTGAACCTGGGCCATCATGAGGAAAATAACCAAATCCTAAACTAGCACCCCTAGATCTCAACAGTTGGAGACTATGTTGAAATAAAAAGAAAGAGGTTAGATTATAAATGAGCTGAAATGTAATGTTGACTTTCATGGCATCAGTTAACAAGGAAAATGCTATAGAAATGAATCCTTTACAAAAAAAAATAAAAAATTGCTCATTATCTGTTTAATTTAACATAGAGCAGAAAGTCACAAAATCTGGGTTCTATTCTCATTTTTGACTCCTTGTCTAATCTTGGGGAATTCCCTGGGCCTCCAATTCCCTTTTTGTAAAAACCAAACCAAACCAAACAAAAAATCCACCATATGTTCTTAACACTGCATAGGATTTTTTCCCCCATTTCAATGAGGCTTTGTTGAGAGCTTACTAGTGTCTAGCACTGTATTCAGTGTTTTCCATTGTCCAAGTTATTCCCTGAGAGCACTTAAATGGATCCCTGGTTTCATCTCCCCTGGTACACACTGAGTCCCATGAGGGAAATGAATATTATACTATTATGTTAATAACCAGTTATTAATTTGTGACCCATCCTTTTTCCTCTTATTTATGTCAAGACTTCTCTCCTGGAAAGGCCAGGCAGTCTTTGAATGGTGTGATCTGAGTAATGTGATCTTAACCCCTACAGTATCTGCTCCTTAACTAGTTTGGGCTGGGCTACACCCAAATGGAACCCTGCCTTTTGTTTACTCAAGACCCAATTTGAGTTAGATTCTCCCCCAGGGAGTATGACTGTTGTCCTTCTTCCTTCATTAAAGACCAAGGTGTCCCACTGCATTCAGGGTCATCTCTAGTCATCCTGATCTATATCTACACTGGACCCAGATGGAGAAAGTGAGGCTGGTAACTTTGCACAGCCTTCCCTCACGTAAATCCAATCCACTTGTATGTCATGGCATCACCTCCCTGATATCATATTCCTTGAGAATGAAGGACCAACAACAATAAAGTATAGAGTGACTTGGTCTACAAAGGGGAGAACAAATAATGAAAACTTGATTGAGATGGCATGTTTTTCTGGTTAAGATTGCTAGCAATTCTTATGCCTGAGTAATCAGAAAGGGGCAAAATCGGCCACATCTGTTGGTCAGTCCAGTGCCTTCACCAACCCCAGAGACGGAAAGGAGCTGAGAGCTCTTAGCTGATTTCATTCAAATGTCTACCCATCAGGATTGCCAGAGGGCGTCCCAATGAGGTAATGTCAGGCCAAACAGAAGGATGACACACCTACATATAAAAGACCCTGCCTGGTCACACTTTGGGTCTCTGGTATTTGGTACAAATGGAGGCGTGCCATTTACCTGAACTTTATTCATTGATCACATGCCCAATTAAAATATGATATGATGCTCAGAAAAATGGCCTCATTTTGTTTCTTGGCTACATTTTCCCCACAACATCTCCCATGAACTCTCATCTGGTGCCATTCTTGTCCATGTCTCCCTAATAATCTCCCAAAGAGGATCCATTTGACAAGCTTGAGGTCGTCCACTGGTTATTTTAAGGAGATCTTACAGTTAAAGAGTGTTTCATGGTTACATACACTTGCACAGCAACCCAAGTAGGTTGTATAAAAACAGAGGCAGTAACGATACAATGGAAAGAACATTTGATTGGACTCAGAAGAGTTTGGTTCAGATCCCAACTCTGCTACTTGTTACCTTATGGTTACCTGGGTGACCATTACTAAGTCACTAAACCTCTCTAGACCTCAATTTTCTCTTCATTGAAAGAATGCTATTGGACTAGTTAACCCCTGAGGATTTTCCCCCTCCCTCTAAATCTGCAAAGTCACTTTAGGCTCAAAGGCCCCTGTAGATATAAACCCTATGAAACTCATTCCCAATTAAACATGAGACTATGGAAACTCCTTTGTTGGAGTGTAAAAACCACTGGAGGCATTGAAGAGCTGAGTCTTACCTCAGCCCTGGGTAGAGGCCCTGGCTGAACTGGTGTTTGTCTCAAACTGAATGGTGGCCCTGCCCATCCAGTTTATCTGAACGCCAGTCCCCAGTGCTGACTTAGCAGAACTGGAGGACAGGTGTCTGTGGAGAGGTAACAACTAAAATTCTGGGCATAAAAATCCCTCTCTGCATCCACAACAGTACATGCTTGATTGTGCCACCTTGGAGGAACTGAGATCTCACAGATTCCCAGATTATACCCTATTCTTGACAAAGGACCTAAAAGTCAAGTAACTGGTTGGAAAAATGTCCAAAAAAAGGGGGAAAAAATAAGACCATAGAAGGTTACTTTCTTGGTGAACAGATATTTCCTTCTTTCCTTTCTGATGAGGAAGAACAATGCTTACCATCAAGTAAAGACATAGAAGTCAAGGCCTCTGTATCCCAAACATCCAAAATAAATATTCAATGGGCTCAGGCCATGGAGAACCTCAAAAAGAATTTTGAAAATCAAGTTAGACAGGTGGAGGAAAAACTGGAAGGAAAAATGAGATGCAAGAAAACCATGAAGAGCAGGTCAACACCTTGCTAAAGGAGACCAAAAAAATGCTGAAGAAAATAACACCTTCAAAAATAGGCTAACTCAATTGGCAAAAGAGGTTCAAAAAGCCAATGAGGAGAAGAATGCTTTCAAAAGCAGAATTACCCAAATGGAGAAGGAGGTCCAAAAGCTCACTGAAGATAATAGTTCTCTCAAAATTAGAATGGAACAGATGGAGGCTAATGACTTTCTGAGAAACCAAGAAATCACAAAACAAAATCAAAAGAATGAAAAAATGGAACAGAATGTGAAATATCTCATTGGAAAATAGATCCAGGAGAGATAATTTAAAAATTATGGGACTACCTGAAAGACATGATCAAAAAAAGAGTCTAGACATCATCTTTCATGAAATTGTCAAGGAAAACTTCCCTGAGATTCTAGAACCAGAGGGCAAAATAAGTATTCAAGGAATCCATTGATCACTGCCTGAAAGAGATCCAAAAAGAGAAACTCCTAGGAACACTGTGGTCAAATTCCAGAATTCCCAGGTCAAGGAGAAAATATTACAAGCAGCTAGAAAGAAACAGTTCCAGTGCTGTGGAAATACAATCAGGATAACACAAGATCTAGCAGCTTCTACATTAAGGGATCGAAGGGCGTGGAATAGCATATTCCAGAAGTCAAAGGAACTAGGACTAAAATCAAGAATCACCTACCCAACAAAACTGAGTATAATATTTCAGGGGGAAAATATGGTCTTTCAATGAAATAGAGGACTTTCAAGCATTCTTGATGAAAAGACCAGAGCTGAAAAGAAAATTTGACTTTCAAACACAAGAATGAGGAGAGGCATGAAAAAGCAAACAGCAAAGAGAAGTCATAAGGGACTTACCAAAGTTGAACTGTTTACATTCCTACATGGAAAACCAATATTTGTAACTCTTGAAACTTTTCAGTATCTGGGTAGTTAATGGGATTACATACACACACACACACACACACACACACACACACACACACACAGCACAGAGTGAATTCAATAGGATGGGATCATATCTTAAAAAACTGAAATTAAGGGGTGAGAGAGAAATATATTGGGAGAAGAAAGGGAGAAATGGAATGGGACAAATTATCTCTCATAAAAGAGGCAAGCAAAAGACTTTTCAGTGGAGGGAAAAAGAAGGGAGGTGAGAGAAAAACATGAAGCTTACTCTTATCACATTCGACTAAAGGAAGGAATAAAATGCACACTCATTTTGGTATGAAAATCTATCTTACAATACAGGAAAGTGGGGGAGAAGGGGATAAGCAGGGTGGGGGGGATGATGGAAGGGAGGGCAGTAGGAGGAGGGAGTAATTTAAAGTCAATACTCTTGGGAAGGGACAGGATCCAAAGAGAGAACGGAAGCAATGGGGGGGGGGGCAGGATAGGATGGAGGGAAATATAGTTAGTCTTACACAACACAAGTATTATGGAAGTCATTTGCAAAACTACACAGTTATGGCCTATATTGAATTGTTTGCTTCCCAAAGGGAATGGATGGGGAGGGAGGGATGAAGAGAAGTTGGAAGTCAAAGTTTTAGGAACAACTGTCGAGTATTGTTCTTCGTACTAGAAAATAAGAAATACAGGTAATGGGGTACAGAAAGTTATCTGGCCCTACCAGACAAAAGAGAAGATGGGGACAAGGGAAGGGAGGGATGTTAGAAGACAGGGCAGATCGGTGATAGGGGCAATTAGAATGCTCAGCGCTTTGGGGTGGAGGGAGGGGAGAAATAGGGAGAAACTTTGGAACCCAAAATTTTGTGAAAATGAATGTTAAAAGTTAAATAAATAAATTTTTAAAAAAAGAAAGAAAGAAAACCCCAAATAGAGTCACAGGCAGACACAACTGAACAACAACTGAACAAATGATCTACAGGTGTCTCATTTTGTCTAATATGGAGCCTAAACTACTAGGAGGACTGACCTGAGTCAAGTCCAGCCTACTGGCATGTAGTTTTAAGTATCTGAGACAGGGTTTACACCCAGGTCCTTTGGAGTCCAAGTCCAGTGACTCTCCAACATCTCTAGGATGCACATCAGTGGCTTGAAAGAATTCAAGGAATTCTATTCATCTATTGTCCTCTTTATCTTCAATTCTAGAACATGGTACACTGTGAAATCAAAGAGTGAATCCACTCCCTAAGAGAGAGAGACTTTAGGCTAAGAAGACAATCAAGTTCATACCTACACAGAAAAACTTCTTAATATTATCAAAAGGAAAAGACAACATTAATTTTCTAAGAATTTAGCTGCTAATCCCAGAATGAGAACAAATGAAATTTGTCTTTATGACTTGAAGATTGCATATTAATTATTTGAAAATAAGTGAACCCATACATAAATCCAAGAAAGAGATTGAAATTCTGCTCAATTACAGGGCTGGAAAAAAGAGAATAGCTACTATAAGGATTAAAAATCACTTTTGAATTCACAGGAAAGTAAGGGAACTTGACAGGTGACTGGTAAAATGAAATTTCTCAGCCTGTCTTACGTTAAAATGAATTTGTTTTGTCATGTGAATTGTAATTCACATTAGAAAAGCCAGTAATCATCCTATTCTTTCCTCCATTTGTATTATGTGAAGGACCTGTCGTAGCAATGGCTTAGCTCTTATCCTGTGCCAGAAATGAATTGCGGAGGAACAAACAAAAGACTTAATCATAGGCTTTAAGGGAAAATAGGCCTAGGACACGTGGAACTGAAATTTTACCCAAGACAAATAAAAAAAAATGAAAGGGATGAAAAGACTCGAAGATCACTAGAATATTAGGAAGAAATCAAGCTTTACTTCTCTTCTGTGTGGGTGAAAATGGTCCTGCAAGTTCTGGGGAAGCTGTTCGTTTCGTGTGGGGCTGAGCCTCTGTTGTCAGCTGCCCCACAATGCAATTACTTTCAGGAATAAGGCAGAGGATTAGCTCAAAGGTAATCCAACACCATGAAACAAAGCATTTGTTTGCATAATTCTTTTGGAAGGGAACTATTTCATTTATGGTTTAAGCTAGCAAAAAGGACCCCCAAAACAAAGCACCTGCCTTTCAGAAAGAGCTGCCATTTATACCCCCTAACATCGGGCAGGTCACAATTTACTTAAACCACATAATCATGTTATCGGGTACAGAAAGCAGCCTGGAGAATAAGGTCTCCCATTAGTCCAAAGAGGTTTCTTGGCTCTAACATAACAAGGCAAAGAAGCTTAATTATTGTATCTCTATACTGTGATGATGCTGAGCAGTCTCTGGAGTTTAACAAGATTTTCGAACTAACCCCTAATTGTCAAGTCATTACACCAACCACTGATGTGTCATCATTGTTGTAATTGCTTTAGGCTCTCTCCTACACCTGTTTGGCATTTATTGTTAGCATGAAGAGGCATGGCAAATGCAAAATGAGCCAATTTCTCTTACTGACTGCATATATACATTCTTATAAAGCATTAAAAGTCCACAGAAATTAGCAACTTGCATTTCTTAGCACTATTCTAATGGGGCTGGTTGATTTAGTTGTGAAGGCTAAGAAGGTAAAAAAAATCATTATGTTTGTGAACTATTTTGCAAGCAATTTGAAAAACTAAGTGATCTCTGCTAACATGCTCAACTTTCTAATGAGATTTCAATGGGAGGGATTAAGAAAGAGATTTTCCAAAAACTGAGTCTTTTCCAATGGCTTCTGTCATTTCTTGAATTTCTGCTATTCAGCATTCAGCCTCATATATCCTAAACAGCTGCATTCACCTGTTCCTGGTGACTAGCTAAGACTTGTTCAAACATGTATTGAGAAGGGTTCAAAAAGTCAAAAGAAATCTAGTCACTAGATGTAAACAACAGTAGTGAGGTGGGACAAAAAGAATGAGGTCACTGAATTTGGAATCAGAAGGTAAAATGGAAGCAGTGTGGAACGGTGGCTCTCGTGTCAGATGAACCAGTGTTCAAATTTTACCTCTAACACTTAACCATTTTATGACCTTGGGCCACCTTGGGCCTCAGTTTCCTCATCTGTTCATGGAGGCTAGGGGATTTGGAGGGGGAGGAGGAGCTGGAATTGCACTAGGTAGCCTCAGAGTTCTATGTATGATCCTAGGAAACCAAGCTCTGCTTTTTCTCTTTGCATAATGTAGGCAAATCAATTCCTCTCTCTGGGCCTCATCTGTTCATCTGTCATATAAGAAATGTTATATCTTCTGTCACTTGCAACTTTTGTGATCTTAAGGAAGTCACAACTTCTCTGAGTAACAGTTCCTCCATCTCTGAAGAGAGGAGTTGACTAGTGGTCTTCTGACTTACTACTACTACTACTACTACAACTACTACTACTACTACTATTACTACTACTACAACTACTACTACTACTACTATTACTACTACTACTACTACATCATCATCATCATTGTCACCATCAAAGCTACCATTTATATAGTGCCTACCAACCCCCCAAAAGTGCTAAGAACTTTACAAATATTACCTCATTTTGGAGGGGAGGCAATCAAGGTTAAGTGACTTGCGTAGGGTCACACAGCTATTATGCATCTGAAACTTTTGAATTCATGTCCTCCTGACTCCAGGGTCAGTGTTCTATCCATTTCACCACGTAACTGGCACTGATTTTTGATCCATACAAGAACCCAAAGACACAGGTGCCATTATTTTCCCTTTTTCCACCGATGAGGAAACTAAGGCAAACAAAAATCAAGTGACTTACCTACAGTCATACAGCTAATGGCTTCACGCCCACCAAAATTTGCTCTCTGGGAAATCCTGGGCCCTTCTCTCAAGCTACCTACTGCTTGGGTCATGTAGTTCCCTCTTTCTTAGACCACATGGTTTTGGAGCTCTGTCATTGCTTCATAAATGCAACTATTAGAGGTTCCCTGGGAGAGGGGGGGTTTGGAGAGATCACATGAATGAACTCCCCCAAGATCCCAGGCAACTCTCAGCTCTGGCTCAATCAGTGCCCAACTCTCTCTAGTTGTCTCTGAACCTCTTGCAATTGTCTGCCCCCTTTTCTCATTCTGAGTTCCAGGCTGCCACTCAAATGTCCAGTAGCATGACCCAATCAAGTACTCTCCAAAAGGCTAGACTCAATCAATCAATGGGGATGTCTGCACTTCCCAAGAAGACATCCTCCTTCATTCCTCTAAAGTAGCCCAGGCGTATTCCCGATCATCATTCTGCAGATTTTTAAGTCACAAATTCATAGATTTAGAGCAGGTCATCTAATCCAACCCCCTCACTTTACAGATGAGGAAACTGAGACCAAGGGAGTAAAGCAACTTGCCCAAGATCATATAGGTAGCAAATTACAAAGGGAGAAGTTACCTACAATCCTCTAAAATTCAAAGTCAATGCTTTTTCCACTGTATTATCTTGTCTTTCTGGACAGATAGATGGCACAGTGGATGGAACGTCCAGTCTCATCTTCTAAAGTTCAAATCCAGCCTCAGATACACTTATTAGTGACTCTGGGTAAGTCACTTAACCTTATTTGCCTTAGTTACTCATATATAACATGAGCTGGAGAAGGAAGTGGTGAACCACTCCAGTATCTTTGCTGAGAAAATCCCAAACGGGGTCATGAAGAATCAGAGCCAACTGAAACAACTCAACAGCAATATCCTGTCTTTCAAGTACCTTTCCAAATCCATGATAATGACCACCCTTTTTCTAAATTCCATGATAATTCTTTATGATATGATCTGTGGTTTATGACCCAATCACACGTAGATGCACTGACAAGTTCTAGGAGTTCAGTAAACAGAATATTGGCTCTAGCCAATATATTTCAATCACACCAGATTATGCTCAGACATTCAATAAGACACTGGAAATAACGTTCTAGGTCCAATCATGAATAGGTTTAGTATAAGCTGATTCAGGGAAGTTCTTTGATTATTTTAACCATGAAATTTTCTACTAATGAAAATGGGGAGTTTATAAGACTTAGCCAGTAAGCCTTGCTGTATCAAGGCCAACAAAAGTTTTGCCAGAAGACTTAAAGGACTTAATTGCTTCATGACATGAGACAAATTCTTATATTAATAGAGGCATGAAAACTATATACACTCAGCTTTCAATTATTCACACCAATGGACTGGAAGGATATTGCAGATAAAACAAACTGATAGCTAATCCCAAAGTTATTTAACATTTGTCTTTGAAATATTGTGGGGAAAACAGCCAGAGAAACATGAAGATACCCTTTGCCTTCTCCTTTGCCTTCTTTATTTCAGGTTCTAAGCCTGTCCCAGTTCAACTCTATTGGGAGATATATGGAACCCAACCAGACAAGGCAGGAGGAACAAGCCCTGAGTTGCTTTATAAAGTCTACGTAAGTATTATTAACAACTAGTTCAATCCTCATCCAGACTCACTGGGTGACTGTGAATCACACACCAGTCACAACCCTCACCCTAACATGACAAGATGAGGATAAAATTGATCACCTGCAGAATTCTCCGGAAAGGGAACTCGTGCATGCTATTTTGGTGCTACTACAAAGAAAGGTTTTGACTCCTTATCTGAAAGTCTTAAAAAGAAAGACCGGATTTCTTAAGCTCAGTAGCCAAAACCATTTTGTTCCCTGGCTGATATTCCCATTCTTCCTTTCATATCAAAGCAAAGTGGGTCAATGAGAGCTCTGATGACTAGATGGAAAGATTTATGGACTCTTGTCCATTTTTATTACCCACTGGGAAGAGGTCTACCATCAAAGTCTGGAAAAGGGAATTTTCAAGCAGTTTGCTGTACCAAATGACCATGACACTAGATGTTATTCTAGACCAACATGTTTCTTCAAAATTAACTAGGAAAAAACAAAACATAAAATATTAAACAGGGCTAAGAAAAACATGCCAAAAAAAAAGAAAAGAAAAGAAAAACATGCCACTTGTCAGGAATGTTATACTGGAGATTCTTTTCATTTATTGATTGGAGTAGCAGCCTTACTCCTTCCTACTTCCACCCCAGTCAGGTCCCTTCCAGTTCCTAAATCTGTGGTTCTTTGAAGGGGTCCAAGGTTATTAGAAGAAAAAAAAAAGAAGACATTAGCTGATATTTACAAATGAATCAATTTGTAATTATTAAATATGAGAGGCAGAAGATGGGGATGGTGCCTTCAAGACAGGAAGATAGCCTCTAACAACTTCTCAGTGTTCCAGATAATTTCTGAAGACTGGAAAATGGAAAGGATTTGCTGATCTACAATGTTGGAGGACATTTCATATACTAAAACCACAGGTCCATATTCACCCTCTCAAAAATTTTTTTTTAAATAACTCAAAATAATATAGTGCTTTGAAGTTTACAAAGTCCTTTCCTTCATTCCTCTCACCTTTTTAGACTAGATCTACCTAAGTCACCCAGGAAGGAAGTACAATCTTAGTATGGAAGTTTTCACCTGCTCCATTTCCCACCAGGACCAGTTTCTCCTCTTTAAGAAGCCTAACCAATACGCACCTTGGGAGCTCACAAACTGATGACGAACTTAATGCAGACACTGAATCTGCTTTAGTTTTGCTGTAGCTCAAATGAAACACCAACCTTAGCCTCCCCAGCAGCAGGGACACAAGCATGCATTATCATGCCTCATTTACAAAGTGCTTTCTTTACAATAATCCTATGAGATTGGTGGCACAAGTATTATATTACTTTCTCTCCATTTTATAGAAGTAGAAACTGAGAGGGGCTCAGTGACTTGCCAGTGGTCATACGACAAATATAGAAGTCAGAATTTGAACCCAGGTCTTGTGACTCCATATCTAGCACCCTTTCTCCAACATACATAATTAAAAAAGAGAACCTGAAATTTCCATACAAAAGGGGTTACCAATTCAATTCAATAAGCACTTTTTAAAAACCTATTTACTACATGCTACTCTAATGCTTCATTTTGATTATGGGGTGGGGGAGCTGTGAGACTCAAATGAGATAATGAACGCAAAGCACTTTGTAAGCCTTGTAGCGCTATATGAATAATAATCATTACTTGTTGTTCCTGTTTTTACCTACAGTCGCCAAGTCTCCAATCTGGAGATGATTCCATTATCTAAGTCATCTACTGCTCTCCTGGCGAGGTCAAGCAATGCTAGATGTGTGCTGACAGCTGTTTAACTGGGCTCTGAGGGGAAAGAGTATACACCCACTTTTAAGTCTGATCTGTATTACTGGCACTTTCTTAACTCTGGACAATCAACAATGAAAAAACAAGAAAAAACCCTGATTTGTAGCTCCCAACAGAAATGCTCACACTGAAAACTTAACAAGTTGCTTCTGAAGTCAGTCAGAGATGGCCTAAGCACACCCCTGTAAGGAAGTGACTCCAATTCCCAAAGGATTTACCAATAAGACATAAGGTCTAGCAGGTCTCTCCTAGCTCTATATTCTGCCCTGGTCTGACCTCATTTGAAATTTTGTGCTCATTTCTGAGCATCACAGTTCGGAAAGATTTTAATAGGTCAGAGAATGTCCAGAAAAAGGCAACTGAATGGGTGAAGAGTCTTATCTTGGGTCTATGTCCCATGAGGATCCTTTGAAGGAACTGGGCAGATTCAGCCCAGAGAAGAGATGACTCAGGGGGAATATGGGGGCTTTCATCAAGTAACTAAAATGCTGTCATTTGGAAGAGGCATTACAATTATTCTGATTGTCCCCCTCCCCCATGATAGAAGCAGGAACAATGGGTAGAAGGTACAAAGAAGAAAACTTAGGCTCCTTATTATCAGGATAAACTTCCTAATAAGTTGCACAAGAATGAAATGAGCTTTCCGATGGTGTGATGGGTTCTCCCTCATTAGAGATCTTCGAGCTGAGGTTGAAAAATTTTGGGTGTAGATTGGAGTAGATGAATGCTAAAATTCCTTTCATCTTTACACATCGATGATTCTGTGGAGCTGGACAAGTTTTAAGCTATTAAATTAAGAAAAAGCAGCCCAAATTTCAAAGCAACTCATTTCCAAATGATTGGCAATCAGGTGATTAATTTTTTGGTCGAGAGCAACTCAAAAAAACAACCAACAAAGAAAAAGGGATGTTTGTGATCTAGATAAAAATCTCAGAGATGATATAAAGGTCCTGAAAAATCATGTAATATTTGTGACACCAGGGAATGAATGTGCAAAACTCCCTTCCTGGGGCTGACAAAGTTACTGACTGCTGCTTCTCATCATATGTGATTCATCTTTGAAGGGCTCCTGTGCTTTGAGATGACAAAATAATCCCTTCATAGGCCAGTGTACAAAACTCAGTGATAGAGTGATTCTTTCAAGGAATACTTTGCCCTCCTCAGTTGCTCTCTTTTGTTCTCCTCTTGGCTACAGAGCAATTGTGTACCCTTGCAATCTCTCACAGGAGAGACACCAGCCCTTCACCCCAACTCCAGCATCATGGTGAACTGCTCCCACATGGTTCTTAGAACAAGAGGACTGAACAAGGCAAACTTGAGCCTGGATCCTTAGCTGCTTTTTCTGTTCTGTGTTTTCTTTTCCAAGTTAGGTGACCAAAACACAGATCCTGAAATGGACATGTCCAGATTTGGAGATAACCCTTTGAGTCTGAGAAGGCCAGAGGGGGTCCCCAGGGTAGAGCTGACTTATGGCAGAAGACATCCGAAAAAACAACAGTTAAAAGGAAGGACCCAAGCCCTGGCCTGGCTGGCCAGGGGACATGGACTTTGGTGGGCTGAGTGCAGAACAGAGGTAAAATTTTCCTATTCAGCTTTATGTTCTGATGCAGTTTAAGTTTCAACTTTCTAGCAGAGTATAAACAGCAGTAAGTAGTAAGTTTGCAGAATACAAATAGTTACTAAATTTTGTTACTAAATCCTGTTTTAAATTTTTCTGTCAATGCACACATGATCATTTTGTGTTTAGCATTTCTTTTGTGCATAGGAAATAAACATCTGTCCCAAACCTGATACATATTCTACATTAAGTACTATCTACCCTGCCCCCCATCCCACCCCCACCCCCATTACAAACACCTTAGAAATAAGCCAGACTTAAGCCAATTAATTTTCCCTGAGATTCTTAAAGACAGAAGGGAAAGAGACAAAGAATTCATGAAAAGGAACCTTAACCCTGCTCCTTGGAGGCCAGTTCCCTCCCCACTTAGAACCAAAGTCATTTGGACCCCATGGATAGACCCAAAGCAGTTGGTTTCCTTAATGGAAAGGGAGTAGGTGCAGTACCCTAGGTCACAAGAATTCAACAGCAGTTCTTATTAGTACATACAAATATTTAATAACATTAGCTATATTATTCAAGGTAACCTAAAGAAAAAGGGAAGATGACTGTGCTGGGGCACTGGGGCTAGGGGAAGAAAGTTACACTGGTTTTACTTTTGGGGGAGAGAGAAGAGGAAGTGAACTTTGACTCTTGGATATTCTGAACACTGTCCTAACTTCATGGAAGGGTTGTGAGTAGCCTCTTCTTAGACCGGCTCTCTTCTCATCCCTGTACATTCGCAAAAGAAACATAAACCAATACTATATTCAGAAGATGAGAGAAAACCAGAAGAGGCTGGACAGCTTGTCCAGATGACTAATCTTCTGACCAAGAAATATGAGATTGAGGACACCTAAATGTAAGTTATCTCCTTTCTGGCCACATATACATATAAAAACCACAAATACAAGCAGTGAGGCTGAGGCCCAGGGAAGACTTTAATTTAGAAAGTCCAAGGTTGCCCCCCCTGCATCCTGGACCATCGCCAGTCATCTTGACCTATGTCTTGCTACTGGACTTTGATGACTGGAGGAGAGAACGAGGCTGATACTTTTGTACAGCTCTGCCTCGTTCATATCCAAATGGAGTGCTAGTCAAAACACCATCCCTGTAATATCTTGGTCCACTCTGAGAAGGATGTACAACAAGCTATCCTATGTAGCTCTCTGTGTTAGACCCCTATCCCTCCATTAGACAAGCTCCATAAGTGTCTTATCTCAGTTTTTCTATCTCTTCTGTACTTAGCACAGCGCAGTACTCTTTCACTATATAGTAGGTACTTAATAAGTATTTGTTGCTGCATTGATAAATGAGAAATTTCCTTACCTGGAAGTTCTCTATATTAGTGAAATTATAGGTCCAGTCCCTACACCTTGCAAAAGTACTTCTGAGGCAGTGTTTGATCTGAGCACTCACTATTATTGTGCTAATTCTTAGACCAATATGCTGAAGTGGCTAAATGTAAGTATTGTTTTTAATTTGTAGGAGAAATTAATTCCTAGAGCTTTAAGTGACTAAGAGATTATCCAAACGTTAGCCAGTAAGAGATGAAATCCTTGATTTTGAGACTCCTGACTCATAGGTAACCAGAGGATAGCCAAGATTCTGCCCTAAACATGTACTTGTGACCCTGGACAAGCCTTAACTTCACTGTGCACCAGGAAACTCTCCTGAAGTTATCCATTTACATTGATAAAGGTAGTTTCCAGGATGGAAGGCTTCCTACACTAATAATGAAATCACAGATCGAGTAACCAATCTTCCTTCCCCAACCACTAAAAGAAAGAACCAAAATTCTAGGTACTCACTACATTGCTATAATGGAGCTTCAAGGTCAGTCTTGTGAGGGAAGATTGTATTTCCTTGCCAAATTTCACTAAAATAAACTGGAGACTATTTCACTATAGGACAAGAGAAAATACATTCATTTGGGTTTTTTGTCCATTTTGTAAAGGAATTGAAAATAAGCAAATAAAAAGATGAATGAATGAATAGATAAAAAGGGGAACGGAAAAGGTTTTATTCATCATGTCTTATGTACATAGGTCACCTAATTTCTAGCTCTCTGAAGGATGAAGCCTAATGTTTAGCACAAGTATTTTATTGTCAGCTGCAGGGGATAGAAAGAAGAGACTGATTATGTTATAATGTAAGGATCCATGAAATCAAGTTAGACTTTAACACCATTTCCATTTTCTCTGATTTGAAAGCTAGGAAAGGAACTTACCCCCTGGGGAGAGGATGTTTTGAAGGTAGAAATGCAAAATGAAGATTTAGACATTAAATCAAGACCCAACATATATCTCTTTATCACAAAAAGTGCATGAGCTCCCTGACTTTAGGAAAGATTAAGAGAGCAATAAGTCAACAAAAGGCTTGTAAAAGATGGGGTTTGTCAGTCTACAGCTGTGTGAGGGCCACAGATTCCTCTTTGCTCAATGGATGGCAGGGGAGGCAACGCATTGTGGTACATTTGGACTTCAAAGAAATCCCAAAGATTTATAGCTCAAAATGAATGAGAAATTTAAGTCCAGACACACCTACTGCCTGGAAGCACTTCCAGATTCTGTTTTCAAATGTGTCTGATTTATAGAAATGACACTCTTACTTCCTCCTTCTCCCTCCTTCATCACCAGAATGGTACCGGCATTCACATTACCTCTCTCCTTCTATAACGAGACATGTCTTATTCTTCAGAATAATTATAGGAGTTTGGAGAAACTTGGGGTGATGGAGGGCATACTGTGTGTTTCCTTTTTTGGTCTTGGTATCCCTAGTGCCTGGCACAGCGCCTGACTTACAGTAGGCACTTGATAAATAATCATTAATTGATCTATTTGATTTTGAGGGATGATCCCTTCTTTCCTTAGGGCAGCAGAAGGCTTGAAAGTAGGAATATTTTTTTTAAAAAAAACATCTATGTGCACTTATTAAAATGCCTCATTTCTATTTTCTGCACTATATCCCTCAAACTGTCTGATTGGTATTATTGGTACTCACATAATTATATTGCATTTTCCATTGGTTGTGCTATCATCTTCTTTAATATTTCTTCATTACTTTTCACTTAAAACTAAGCTTGGAGATGTAGCAAGCATATCATACAAGACCATAAATAATTCATAAGTACCTAAAGGCACAAAAAATCATGCTAGACAAAAACAAGCAGTAAGAAAGGTGAACAGGAAGTTAAATTTAAATGTCATCAGGAAAAAAAATGCCCCAGTGGAAATTTAGCAAAAGGAGCCTGAAAACTAATTTAAAAAAAAAAAAAAAGAATAACTGTCTCATCAAAGAGCACATGCTAGCAACAATCTCAGGGAATGAGACAATTCATCAGGGATTTTCTTAGTGTTGAATGGCACCAGCATCGGGAAGGCTGTTCCTGTCAAGACCCAGAATTAGGTCTGCTCAGTACAAAGACATTTGGAAGTTGTTTGGGGGGAGAGGGGGTTGGGGTTTTTTAAAACCAGCATTCCTTATGCACCTTCTAGGCTAGCAAAATGAATTTAGGCCATGATTCTTTGATGTAGCTCTCATTCTACTTATATGGCCTCAGCCCTGAGTCCTCAGGCTTCAGAACGATTGTAGAAACACTGAATTTTGAATTAAGGTAAGAGACTGAACCTTTTATAGATGCTTCATTTCTTTAAAATGTTGAAATTGCTTTGAGGGAGAAAATGACTGATAAAGTTTAAATGAAATGGCATTTTATCTTTAACATAACACATTACTTAACTATTTAAAGACAGTATTTCCCAAAAGAGACATCTTAAGAACATTTCAAATTCAAAAAAACATTTATTGAGTATATTATGTGCCAGGAACTGGATTAGGTGCTGCAGGATCCAAAAAGATTAAGAAGATATATGCTGTGCCCTCATGGAATTTATAACCTTACAGAGGATAATTCATACGTAAAAGTGATTAAAAAAATAAAGTAAATGAATAAGAAGTACTTAATCGTACTAATGAGACACCTAGGTGACCTAGTGGCTAGAGACCTGGGCCTGGAATGAAGAAGATATGAAGTTAAATCTAATCTCAAACACTCACTAGCTGTGTAACCATGGGAAAATCATTTTACCTCTGTCTACCTTGGTTTCCTCAACTGTAAAAGAGGGATAATAATAGAACCTATGTCCCCTTTGATGTGAGGATCAAATGAGGTAATATTTGAAAAATGCATAGCATAGTGATTGGCACATAATAAATTCTTAATAAATGTTTGTTTCCCTCCTCCCTAATAAAGGGCTATGAGATCTTACAGGAGAGGGGGAGAAGGAGGAGAGAGAGGGAGAAAGAGGGGAATAAAGGAGGGAGAGGAAAAGGAAAAAGGAGAGAGAGGAAGAAGGAAAAAGAGACAGAGAAAAATTCAGGGAATATTTCCTGGTGGGGACATGGGCATTTGTGCTGGCCTTTGAACGCTAGGTGGTATTTCAAGAGGAAAAGATTTGGGTGGGAGCATATATGAAAGAATTGGTGAAACTTAGTTGAGGTTTGGGGAATTGTCCAGGTTGGCTGGAAATTAGTAATGCTATATTGGAGATAAGAAATAACGTGAGTTAAGGGGAAAATGTGAGAGAGTGGTTACAGCAAGACTTGGAAGTACTTAAATGCCAAGCTAGGAATTTTATTCTGAGGGAAAGAGGGAGTCATTGAAGGTTTTTGAGAAGAAAGAAACATGATAAGACACTCATTTAAAAGACTGATTCAGACAGATGAGTGGTGGACAGGTAGACTAGGCAGGGAGAGGATAGCCTAGTGAAAGCTATTGAGAAGCTAGGCTATGATGGTGGCAGTAGGAAAGGAAAGGAAGAGACTGCTGCAAAAATAGTTCATGAAAATCTAATATCTCAACAAAACACTATTCTAAAACTACACATAAACATTAAAGGCAGCCCAGTTCTTTTTTCTTGACAAAAAACGCATATGTACATATATATACACACCCATATGCGTATGCTTTACAAAGCTCAATTCTCATAAGCAATGCTGTGACTTTGGGCAAGTCACTTAACTTCATCATCTGTAAAAATGATAGGGTTGAAATGATAGCCTTTAAGATCTCTCTCAGCTTCTAATTAATAAAAATAATAATTATTTCTAAGATTTACACAACACTTTAAGATTTACTTAGATATTTACATGGTATCTTCACAATTAGGACATCTGATCCTTAAGAGTACTGACAGTGTTTGGTCTTTCCCTTCATTTTATCCTCAGGGTTTAACCTGACACATAATAGCTACTTGTTGACTGAGTAAATAAATACTTTACAAATATTGTCTCATCTGATCCTGTGATCTTTAAAGATAGCCTATATATTATTTCCATCCCCCATTTTTTGCATATGAGATAACTGAGGCTCAGATAAGTTGCAGGAAAAGTTACACAACTTATGAGAAACTCCATATGAATATATGACTTTAAATACAAAAGCTCACATCAGCAAATTTTAGCCAAGAAATTTTCTTTAGATCTATGGATAAAGGATAAGGATAATTCATGACCAAACAATAGAGAGGATTACAGAAAACAAAATGGACAATTTTGATTGCATATTCTAAAATTAGAAGGGAAGCAATTAACTTAGAGAAAAAAATTTTGCGGCAAGTTTCTCTGATAAAGATCTCATCTCCAAGATTTATAAGGAACTGATTCAAGTTTATAAGAACAAGAGCCAGTCTCCAGTAGATAAATGGTCAGAGAATATGAACAGTCAGTACTCAAAGGAAGAAATTCAAAATACTGACAACCATACAAAAAAATGCTTCAAATAACTAATAATTATAAAAATACAGATTAAAGTCACTCTGAGTTTCTGCCTCATATCAATCAATTTGGCATTAATGACTGAAAAAGGAAATGTTGAAAGGGTTATAGGAAAATAGATATTATGCACTGTTGGTGAAGCTGTGGATTTGTCCAGTCACTATGGAAAGCAATTTAGGATTGTGCCCCAAAGTCATTAACTTATCCTATCTCCTCTAAACTAGAAATTCAACCGGTAGGCCCATAGCCCAAAAAGATTTTTTTTAAAAAGGAAAAAAACTTGTACATACCAAAATATTTATAGCATAATTTATAGCAAACATCAAGAACTGGGAACTAAGGAGAGCATTGGGGATTGGCTGAACAAATTAAGACAAATCAATGCAAAGCTACTATTATACTGTAAGAAATTATGAAAAACATAAATGAGGGGAAAGGATGGAGAGAAAGATACAGATAGTAATCATAACTGTGAATGTGAATGGGATGAACTCTCCCATAAAACTGAGGATAGCAGAATGGATTAAAAGCCATAATTGTTGTTTATAAGAAGCACATTTGAAACAGGAGAATACACACAGGAAAAGGCTAGAGTAGAATATATTATGCTTCAGCCTAATCAAAAAAAAAAAAAAAAAGCAGGGGTAGAGATCCTAATCTCAGACAAATCAAAAGCAAAAGTAGTTCTAATCAAAACAGATAAGGAAGTAAACTATATCCCACTAAAAGGCTCTATAAACATGAAGTAATATCATTACTAAACATATATGCACCAAGTTGTATAGCATCCAAATTTTTAGAAGAGAAGCTAAAGGAGTTATAGGAAGAAATAGACAGCAAAACTATACTAGTAGGGGACCTCACTCTTCCCCTCTCTGAACTTGATAAGTCTAACCTCAAAATAAACAAGAAAGAAGTTAAGTAAGTGAATAAAATTCTGGAAAACATAGATATGATAGACCTCTGGAGAAAACTGAATGAAGATAGAAAGAAAAATACCTTTTTCACAGCAGGACATGGCATATACACAAAAATTGTGGGCATAAAAACCTCCTAATATAGTGCAGAAAGGCAGAAATAGTCAATGCATCCTTTTCAGATCATGATGCAATAAAAATTATAGGTAGTAAAGGGTCAGGGAAAGATAGAGCAAAAATTAATTGGAAACTAAATAATCTAATCCTAAAGAATGAGTGGGTCACACAACAAATCATAAAAACAATCAATAACTTCAAGAGAATGACAATAGTGAGACAACCTACCAAAATTTATGGGATATAGTGAAAGCAGTTCTTAGGAGAAGTTTTATATCTCTGAATGCTTATTATGAATAAAATAGAGAAAGAGGAGATCAATGAATTGGACATGGAATTGAAAAAGCTAGAAAATGAATAAATTGAAAATTCCCAATTAAATACCCAATTAGAAATACTGAAAACCAAAGGAGAGATTAATAGAATAGAAATTAAGAAAATTATTGAAATAATAACTAAAACTAAGAGCTGCTTTTATAAAAAAAAAAAAACACAATAAAATTGATAAACCTTTGGTCAACGTGATTAAAAAAGAAAACCAAATAGCCAGTACCAAAAATGAAAAAGGTAAATTAACCTCCAATGAAGATAAAACAATAATTAGAAATTATTTTGCCCAACTGTATGCCCATAAATTTGATGATCTTAGTGAAATGGATGAATATTTACAAAAATATAAATTGACCAGAATAACAGAAGAGGAAGTAAAATACTTAACCTCATCTCAGAAAAGAAATTGAATAAGCCATCAATGAACTCCCTAGGGAAAAATAACCAGGCCAGATGGATTTGCAAGCAAATTCTATCAAACATTTAAAGAACAGTCAATTCCAACACTATATAAACTATTTGAGAAAATTGGTGAAGAAAGAGTCCTGCCAAATTCTTTTTATGATACAGCTATGGTGATGATATCTAAACTGGGAAGAGCCAAAACAAAGAAAGAAAATTATAGAACAATTTCCCTCATGAATGTAGATGTAAAAATTTTCAACAAAATATTAGCAAAAATATTACAGCAACTTATCACAAGAATAATACACTTTGATCAGGTAGGATTTATACCCAGAATGCAGGACTAGTTCAATATTAGGAAAACTATCAGCATATCAAGCATACATTGATCATAACAACAAAACTAACAGAAATCATACAATTATCTCAATAGATGCAGAAAATGCTTTTGACAAAATACAATACCTATTCCTATTGAAAACAAGGGAGAGCATAGGAATAAATGGAGGCTTCCTTAAAAGAATAAGTAGTATCTACCTAAAACCATAAGCAAGCATTATATGTAATGAGAAAAAACTAGATGCATTTCCAGTATGATCAAGGGTGAAACAAGGATGTTCATCACCACTGTTATTCAATATGATACTAGAAATAATAGTTTTCATTAGAAAAGAAAAAGAAATAGAAGGAAATAGAATAGACAAAGAAGAAACTAAATTATCATTCTTTGCTGATATGATGATATACTTAGAGAATCCTAGAGAATCAAGCAAAAAACTACTTGAAATAATAAACAACTTTAGCCAAGTTACATGATAAAAAATAAACCCACATAAATCATCCATAAATCATCATCCAACAGCAAGAGATAGAAAGAGAAATACCATTTAAAGTTACTGTAGACACTCTGAAATATCTGGGAGCCTACCTGCCAAAACAAACCCAGGGATTGTATTATAAAGCAGTAGTCATCAAAACTACTTGTTACTGGCTAAGAAATAGAGGGGTCGATCAGTGGAACAGGTTAGGTGCATAAGACACAGTAGTCAATGATTATAGCAGTCTACCATTTGATAAACCCAAGGACCCCAGCTTCTAGGATAAGAGCACACTGGTTGACAAAAACTTTTGGGAAAACTGGAAAAACAGTATGGCAGAAACTGGGCATAGCCCCATGCCTGACATTGTATACCAGAATAAAGTCCAAATGGATACATGATCCAGGTATAAAGGTTGACATTATAAACAAACTCGAGGAGCAAGAAACAGTTTGTCAGATTTATGGAGATTTTATGACCAAACAAGAGATAGAGAACATTATGAAATGCAAAATGTATAACTTTGATTACATTACATTGAAAAGTTTCTGCATAAAACCAATGCAACCAAGTAATCAGAAAACTGAAAGAATTTTTACAACTAGTGTCTATGATAAAGGCCTCATTTCTAAAATATTATACAGAACTGAGTGAAATTTACAATACAAGTCAGTCCCCAAATGATAAATTTTCAAAGGATATGAACAGGCAACTTTCAGAGTGAGAAATTAAAGCTATCTATAGTTACATTAAAAAAAATGCTCCAAATCACTATTGAATAGAGAGATGCAAATCAAAACAACTCTGAGGTACCACATCATACCTATCAGAATGGCTAACATGACAAAACAGCAAGATGATAAATGTTAGAGAAGATGTGGAAGAGCTGGAACACTAATTCATTGTTCGGGGAGCTGTGAGCTGATCCAATCATTCTGGAGAGCAGTTTGGAACTATGCCCAAAGGGCTACAAAAATGTGTATACCCTTTGACCTAGCAATATTGCTTTTAGAGCTGCATCCCAAAGAGATCATAAAAAAGTGAAAAGGACCCACATGTACAAAAATATTTATAGCAGCTCTTTTTGTGGTGATCAATAACTGGAAATAGAGGGGATGTCCATCAACTGGGGAATCACTGAACAAGTTGTAGTATATGAATGTAATGGAATATATGTGGTATAAGAAATTGACAACAAGAGGACATTAGAAAAACCTGGAAAGACTTACATGAGCTGATGCTGAGTGAAGTTAGTAGTCAGGAGAATATTATACACATTATATAGCCACAGTGTGTGAGGATTGTTTTTGATAAACTTAGTCCTTCTCAGCAATGAAAGGACCTAAAACATTTCCAAAGGACTCAAAATGCAAAATGCCATCCACATACAGAAAAAGAACTATGGAGTCAGAAAGCAGAATGAAGCAGACTATTTTCTCCTTTGGCATGCTTTGTTTTGTTTTTCTCATGATTTCTCCCATTCATTTTAATTCTTCTATGCAACATGACTCTATCTCAGTGGGCCTCAGGTTTCCTAACTGTAAAATGATGAATTAGTCTAGCTGGCCTCTAACATACCTTCCAGCTCTAAATCTATGATTCTTATTTACTCACAGAATTCACCTCTATCCTTTCAAGTTTCTAAAATAAGAAGAAACAAAGAAAAAATGCAAACCTATAACTCCTGGGTCATTATCTCACTAAAATATCTACATTAGGGAGGGTGAAATATCTACATTAATATCTGAAATTCTCACCTCTGTTTTTAAAAGAGCAGGATCTCCCCCAGAGCTATACAAGCATCAGAGTAGACGTTAACAGCACAGGAGAAAATATGTCTATTAATGTGGCTCCCTTCTTTCTGTAACAGCTGCCTCCTTATGAGAGATGGCTTTAACTGAAACTTCCTGTGTTTGTGGAAAAGATGAGTAAAAGAAGATGATTTTTCAAGTGATTGAAAAGTGATGTTTACATTCAAGATTTCCTTTCCTTTCAAGTTTCAGGTTTGTGGCTTCATTGTCTTTGATCCAGGGAAATAGAAGCATGAGGAAGCCAACAAATACTACCCCTCTAGCCTAGGAGAGTTAGCTCAGGAGGTTGAGAAGATGAAGGGAAAACAATAATACCAGAGCTGTGTGAATGTGGAGGTGCTAGGGCTGATTACCTCTACAATTCCCTAGACCTAGTTCCAGGCAAGTAGCCAACCACTCCTTTGCCTTAACCCTTCGACTGCATAGTTATCAACAAAGCACCTTTTGCTTGGAGAAGCCTCTTTTGGAAGTAATGGTCACAGTTTCAAAGGAGAAAGGAAAAGGAGAGAAAGGAGGGATGCGCAACTGTAAGACAGATAAACACAGCACACAGGGGGACTGCTAGCACAGAGTCACCCTTGATCTGGTCAGACAGGAAAGATACCAAGAAAGGGTTAATAATCTTACTTTATTCTAGTCTCGTTTTCTCAGAAGAGGATTGCTGATAATAGGAGCACAAGTCTTACAGCATAGCCCAACCACCCTTCTCACAGGGGCTGTGAGAAGTGGGGAGAGGAGCAACTACCCTTACATCTAGATGGGGTCAATCAAGAAAGACAGTGCATCCCCTAAATCCCCTCAAGCCTCAATGGAGGCCGGTTGAGGTAAATACAGATTCACCCCAAGCCTTGATGGAGTCAATCAAGGTGCACACAGCATCTGTGCATTCACGTGCTTTATAGGGCAGTGGACAAAAAAGGCATATTGACCTCAATAGCCTCACAAGTTTACATCACCTCCTCCCCGTATCTCACTGTGTAGCCACAGTTTATATCATTTACCATTATATAACACTGTGCAAGCATGGTGGAGATATTTTGAACCATAATTGTGGGAATTCATATCTAATATCTGGGAATAAGAGATTGTTATGATCCTGTGAAACTGAACTCTAAGAAATAATAAAAATCCACTTTATACACACTAAAATCCACCTTACAGACAGCAACATTTGTATTCTCAATATGCAGTAATGTGTGGGAGGAAACTAAGCAAACTCATCCTGAAACAAACCTAATATGATTTTGTACTGTGATATGGGAACTCCCTCCACCTACAGAGATTGCAACCCTTCTTTAACTGAGTTTCCAATCTTACCTAGTTGATTAAGACTCAAGCAGGCAAATAACTTGCCCGTGGTCACAGAGTAAGTGACCAATGGTGGATATGAACCCAAGAATTTCTGATTCTTTAGCCACTACATCCCTCTGCCTCTCAAAATTCATTATCTATGTTCTCATTATGTATCAGCATTTATTCATTTTAAAACTTCATGAACCCTTTCCCCAACCTAACACATTCTCTAAAGGATAGAACAGGTGTTCCTTTACCTACTCTTACTGCTAGTCAAATTAAAATCATATTCTTGCCAGGTGTGGTGGCAGGTACCTGTATTCCCAGCTATCATTGAGAAGTTGAGGCTTTCTTGAACTTGGAAGTTCTGAGCTGCTTTACGTTATGGCAATCAAATGTTAACACTTGGTCTGGCACCAATTTGATGACCCCCTCCCATAATGGGAGGGGGCACCAGACTGCCTAACAATGGACAGAACCAGTCCAGGTCAGAATTGGAACAGATAAATGCTCCCATGCCAATCAATCTAGACTGGGCGAGATGATGAGAGCCAGTCTATGAAAAAGAAAATTAAAAAGTCATATTTTTCATGTTTACTTTGAATTTCTGACTGGAAAAATACAGACTCATCAGTAATGAGAACAGTCTAAGTCTGTTCAGGAAGGAACACTGAAAATAATTTGCTCAACTATATAGGAGCATGTCTCACTACAGTGAGGATCACCTAGATGGACTCATCAATTTACATACTAATAGAGGCCTATAAAGGACAGTTAACAACAAAATTTCATACTGTGTTAGCCTTTGCCTTTTATTAGGATCCAGACATGGTTGGTAGAGATCAGTCTGAAATAAAGGATTGGGTGGCTTGCCCAAATTCACTAGTGTATCAGTGATGAGTTTTCAAAGCTCCATCTCTCTACTTGGTTTTTGTCTCTCCAGACTGAACTCCAAGGGAGCTAGCACGGTAGAAAAATGCATGCCCTTATTGCCCATTTTTATATAATTTACATTCACTTCCTGAGTATACCATAATCTGAGCACCAAGTAGGAAATTTTGCACAAATTTGTGCACAATTTTGCACAAACATCCAAAATTGCAATGAGGGCAAATGGTGCTAAAGACACACTGAATACTGCGAAGGAGTGAGAACCTTTACATCAAATATGATTTAAGGGAGGAGCCCCCGTCTTACCCAATAAAAAGCCTCTTAAATATTGTGTGAGAGCTAGAAAGGACTTTGGTTATCATCCTGATGTCATCCTAACTGAGTTTCAAGCCCACAGGCAAGTCAAGATCAATCCTTTGCCTTTCCCAGGATTCTAGTTCCAGAGCATAGTACTGACTTCACTGTCCAGAAAAGTAATCATTGGATCCCAATTGGCTCCCAATTTTTTTTTGTGATTCAGTGATCGCTTCAATATGGGTATTTCTCTATAGACTCGATTCATACAAGTCTTCCCATGTATGCCTGAATTCCTGCAGGACAATAACATATCACTTCATTCCACATCCATCTCCTTACCAGCTATCATGTCCCCTGAACCAGAAAAAAATGTCTTGGAATTCTTATCCCTTTCACCTAAGAACTCCCAGTTTGGGGCCCTGGTATCTACGACATAGAGAATAGACTTAGATGGTCTGTGAGGTTCCTTCCAGTTCTAAATATGTGATCTTATGAATTAGACCATCTTCATTTCACTCCTTAGCCATCACTTCACAAGCTGTCATTCTAAAGTTTCCATATCCTCAGCATCCTCCCCTCCCCCCCAACCATCCCCACAAGCCTTCCAGTTCTAGAACCATAATCAAATCAACTCTATCATTCCTTCTGAAGAGAGAATTATCAATTTACTGCCCCAATCTGTCCAATGTATCCTCCATTAGAAGTAAACTCCTTGAGGACAGGTACTGTTTTTGTTTTCCTATTTTGCTTCTCTAGTGCTTAGCAAACAAGAAGCTCTTAATGCCTTCTTATTCATTCATTAATTATTTAATTCATTCATTAATTCATTCATTTTTATCACCTTGTCAAGCTAAGTCCTTCATTTCACAGTGGAGGAAGCTGAGGAATTGCTTAGGTCTGAGAGAAACTCTCATTTGACTCAATAAAATCAAGACAGAGCTGAGGATCAAGTGAAGAACATATCTCATCAGCTCATAGAACATTAGAACATGAATGGAATTTAGAAGTGAACTTGTCCAATTCCCTCAGTTTTATAGAGAAGAAAACAGTGACAGAGATTTAGCTTCAAAGATTAGACTTGAACATAAATCTCCTAACTCTCTGTATAGTAGTTGCAGCCAGGTTGTTGATGTTTGTCCTCCCTTGGTAGGTTTTTTAGCCTCAGCGCAACAGACTTGGCTACTGCTTTTCCAGGGCAGTGGTACCTGGACTCACAACTTAAGCAGCCATGCATGGAAGGAGACAGGAGAGATCCATCCGTCCTCCTTAGTACAGTCTAGCATACTCTCTACCCTACTTGGAAAAGTCTTAGATGAGAGGGATTTGGGGACTAACCCCCTCACTTGCCTTGCCCTATCTTTAATGCCATCTCCCATCCCCAACCTTCCTGAGTAGACCCCTGATGAAACAGAGGTGATGACTTCTAGACCTGGTGGAAAATTTCCTGTACCTCAGAGCAGCTCAGCCCCTGTCTCCCACAGGGCCAAGCATGTCTGAAGTGCCCTCTCACTTCTCTTCACTGGGTAGATAATCATCTTTCAACCAGACCCTTGTGCCTCACTTATGGCTACAGACTACAGGAAACTTTGAGAAGTTAGGGAAACTATAGGGAAAAGATAAGAACCCAGAGATCTGAGAGACTGAGACGTATTCAAGGAGACGTGACCCACCATTGAAAAACTTAAGGTCTATTTCATTTCCCATTTCTACTCCCATCCCTTTTAGCTTCAGTCCAACAGTATGCAGAGAAATGAGGACCTTTTACTTTTTAATTAATAATTTTCAATTCATAAGCATTTATTTTTCTCCCCCTCACCCCCAATCTAAAAGAAAAGCAACAATCTTGGAAGAAATATTCATTTTCAAGCAAAACAAATTACTACACTGTGTCCAAAAATGTAAGTCTCACTCTTCATCTTAAATCCATCACCTCTCTACAAGAGATGGATAGAATAGATTATCAAAACTTGAGATAGACTTTCCACAGATCCATCTCCCTACATAGCAAGATGTGGAGTCAGAAAGCCCTAACAGCTGACACCATCGAAGGGATCATTGGAGAAGAGAACAGGGACCAGCTTCCCACCCAATTCCTAGGCCAGAGGCTGAGTCCCACCAGTGCCAGTATGGAAATCAAGGAAATCTGTGACACAATCAAGCTGGTCTCCTTGGCAATCTTCCTGCAAATCTTGTCACTATACTCTATTGGTCTCCAACTGGGCACAACTCCATCCCCAACTTTCATCCCCATATCTTCTCTCCTTATCACTACTACCCAATCACCACCACCCAATCACCACCATCTTTCTTAAGAGTTGGTATTGTCTTCAGTTACCCTTTAAATCTCTCCCTAGTTCTGGGACAGATTTCCTACCTCAGGTTAATTTTCCAGACCAGATAAAGCCCCTACTTCTTCATCCTAGTAATGTTCTGCATATCATTGAGTATCATATAACTTAACACAATTGTTGACTGATAACCAAAGGAGAGAGTTTCAGCTATAAAGTTGAAAGGAAGGAAGAACTAGGGGGAAAAATTCTGTGACTGAGGCATACCATAATCTGGTACATAAACTTTGACTAGCTCTTTGAGAGAAACTTAATTCAAAGCTCAAAAGCCCTTAAAAATTCATAATAAAACTTTAAATGAAATCAATGGGACTTACAGTAAATCTTGAAACGAATAAAAAGACTCTGCCATGGAACTGCTGTCCTGGTTTATGTCTAGTCCAGAAGATATACATTAGAACTATAATGAACTGAATAAAACTATTTTTAAAAAAGCTTTTTTAATTTTTCTCGTAATTTTTGAGGAATAACAACATAAACAAAACAATATTTTTATCAGAGATTTAAGTAGACAATATACACACTACTAAAGATAACAGTGAGACTACTTGTTCTTTGTCATCTAGGTGACACAATGAATGGAGAGCTGGGCCTGTAGTCAGGTGACCTGAGTCCAAATCCAACTTCAGATACTAACTGTGTGACACTGGGAAAATCCTTAATGCTGTTTCCCTCCATTTTCTTAGCTGTAAAGATAATAATAGCACTTATCTCATAGAATTGTTGTCAACATCAAATGAAATATTTGTAAAGTGCTTAACACAGTGCTTGGCATACTTAGTAGATGCTCATTCTTTTTCTTGATGGGACAGTGAAAGGAGCCCTGGATTTGAAGTCAAAGGACCTGTCTGACATCTGGCTCTGTCACTTACTAGCTATATGACCTTAGGCAGCCTCTCTCAGATTCGGTTTTCTTCACCTATAAAATGTAGAGCAGAAGAGGACTTTTAACCCTGGCTGTTCTCTAAAATCCCTCTAATTGTAGTTTTTGATGATCCTGTTCTGTTACATTACCTTTGCAGCTGTGGTATGGTGTTACACTGGGCTGATGTGTAGGGTCTCCAGAGGTTTGTAGGTACTTCTTTCCTCAGCTCTTCCTCTCTTTCTCTCCAGTTACATGTCTCTGGAGGAGTGGTTTGCCTTTCAAACCAGCCATAGGAAAAAACTAGTGGCCAAAGCTCTACTGTACCAGCCCCTAGTTTGTCACAGCTCGTTTACTGTCTTATTAGACTGGAAAGATTGAAGTCTCTGTTTTTCTCTCTGACCCAGGAAATAGCAAAAATTGAATATGAATAAATGGTTCTCCTTCCACAACTGAAGCTCTCACCAGAGAATCTCTGGTGAACTATATACTGCAGTTGTAAAATCTATTGCTTGATATTTCTGGGCTTTGTATAGGCCCCTGAAACTCTTCTATTGTTATCTCTACTGTATTTGCGGGCAGCTAGGTGGTACAGTGGACAGAGTACCAGTACAGGAGTCAGGAGGACCTGAGTTCAAATCCCACCTCAGACAGTTGACACTCACTAGCTGTGTGACCTTGGGCAAGTCACTTAACCCCAATTGCCTCATCTTGGGTCATCTCCAGTCATCCTGATGAATATCTGGTCACTGGATTCAGTTGGCTCTGGAGGAGAAGTGAGGCTGATGACCTGCACAGCCCTCTCTCACTCAAAACAAAGTCAAGTGCAAGTCATGTCATTATTTCTCTGATGGCATGGTCTTCTTTGGCAATGAAGGATGAACACATATACTGTATTTGCACAGTGAGGTACATACTACTCCAATAAAGCCCATTTGTCATGCTTAAAAAACAAAAGTAAACAAAAAGCATACAACTTCTTAAGAAATTATTTGGAAAATAGGTATGACTCTCCCGGGAAGGGAGAAAGAAGGAAAAACAAGAGGAAAGGAATGGTGTTTGACCATCTCTAGTGCCAGCAGTTTGAACCATTCTAGCAAACCCAATAACTGCTGGACAGTTCTTTTGGGTAGTTGGATCACATGGCCCTTGCCCTGCAGTTCAGTGCTGAGGGTCTCATCGTAGCTGGCATTCTTCCTCCATAGTTACCTCAGTTGCTCCCCTCAGTCCCTAGGGCAAAGGGTGCCACCCTTAGGCTGGCGTGCTTCCCTCTCCCTCAACTCCATGTGCATTCTCTTCTTGCATTACTTATACTTGATACCTCCCTTAGCATGGGAGGGGCCCAGCTTATCAATTAGTGTCTAATCCCAGTCAGTCCAGGTTCAAGGAAAACTCCTTGGAGGATTGAGGAAAGAAATGCTACAGGAATTTCTGCCCTAACCAGTAGCATCCATCTCCAGCATCCATATGCAAATAGATACCACATCTCAATCATATTATTCTTTGGCAGTGTAGTTTTGTTTTAGGGTTTGTTTTCCTGTAAGATTTGTGATTTCACTGATGTCAGAAACTACTCCCCTGCTCCCAACAATGTGGAATGGCAGCAGATTTTTGTTTTAGTCTTCGAGAGCTGCCTCTGACCCTGAGAGGTCAAATGACGGAATCAGAGTCAGTCATCTAGCATGTTTCAGAGGCCAGATTTAAACCCAGGTAAGTTCTTACTCTAAGACCTGCTCTCTCATTGGCCTAACTATACTGCTTATCACATTGGTTAGCTCTAAATATAGTTTGACGTAGTTATTTTTTCTTGCAGATAAACTTGTAAAAGGGTATCTAAACTTGAAAAAAAGAATAGCATACTTGGTTGTATAAATATATATTTTAATCTTCAATGAAAGCTTGTCTTATATCATAACCTTTCTTATCTTATCAAACCAGGCTTTGGCTGTGGATAGATTCTTCTAATTCTGTTGTTTAATTGAGCAAAATTTGGCAGATACCAGGAACAAAATAATAAATTCTTTCTTAAGAAGAGATCTTTATTTAACATTGCAATTGAAAGGGGTCTTGAGATTCTTTTTTCCTAATCCCCAAATCTCTGCTTTTTCCCAAAGCATAATCATCTCGATGCATAACCACCCTTATTGAATAAAAATGACTTTTTTGTTCACTAGCAATTTGTTAAAAATTTGCTCACTGGTACTCTGGACCATGGGGTTGGCAAATTGAAGTCATTAAAAAATGACTTCCTCTCTTTCTGTGTGAATGGAAATATCCACTCACAGGATTTTAGAGCCAGAAGGTATATTAAAGGGAACCTAATGCAGTTTCCCCCTCTTCTCATTTTTACAGATTATTAAAACAAAACAAACAAAAACAACTAGTATGGCAATATGGTACAGTGGCAAGAGTGGGCAAAGGAAACAGGGAGAGGACTTGAGTTCACATTCTGCCTCGGTCACAGGGACCTTAGCCTAACTTGGCTTCTGTGAGCCTCAGTTTCTTCCTTTGTAATCTAGCTCTCCCATTTATCTAATCCTCTCCCATCTAGCTCTCAATCTTAGTTGACAATACACATCTTTGCTTTTTGATCCAGTGACACTGGCCTCCTACCTCTTTCTTCAACAAGACTTTTACATCTCTGAATCTTGACTTTTTCACTGACTGTTCACCATGCCTGGAATGTTCTTCTTCCCCAACTCCACCTTCTGGTTTGTGTGACTTCCTTCAAGTTCCTGTTAAAACCCCACCTTCTGCAGTAAGCTCTTCCCAATCCCCCTTAATTTTGGTGCCTCCCTCCTGTTGATTTTCTTTAATTTATACTTTCTCTACCTTGTTTGGACATAGTTGTTTGCATGTCACCTCCCCCATTAGACTCAGCTCCCCAAGAGCAAGGAGTCTTTTAAACTTACTTTGCATTCTCAGTTTTTGGCACAGTACCAGGCACATAGTAAGCACTTTATAAATGGTTATTAACTGACTAACAGAGTTTCAACTAGAAATCCTTTAATCTTACTCCCAGGACAGAGCTTTCAACTCTGTTCTGTTTTTACAGGACTGCTAGACCCCTTAGTTCCAGGTGAGTATTTTGTTTTATTTATCTTATTTGTACGGAAATTATTTTAACACCACCTTCACACCCATATATATGCTTCTCCTCTGCCTCTACCCAGTAAGTCATCTCTTGCTATAGAATAAAAAAAGAAAAGAAAAGCAGTTCAGCAAAATCCACCAATACAGTAACTGTTTCTTATATGCAATATCTCCCACTCACAGACCCTTATCGTCAAGTATTTTACATTCTTCTGCCATTTTTGTAATAAAACCAGACAAGGTTTTATTTTCAAAATCAAAATATACAGACCTAAAACTATAAATCCCTCCTCCTTTTAAAAAAATCTTCCATCTTGGAATATTACTAATGGTATAAGAAATGATGAGCAAGAAAAACCTGGAAAGATTTACATGAACCACTACAGAGTGAAGGAAGCAGAACCAGAAAAACACTGTACACAGTAACAGCAATACTGTACCATGAACAATTATGAATGACAACTATTCACAGTGATACGATGATCTAAGACGATGCCAAAGAGCTCAGAATGAAAAATGCTATGCACCTTCAGAGAAAGAACTGATGAGATCAGAATACAGACAGAAGCATGCTACTTTTTGCTTTCTTAATTTCTTTCTTTTTATTTTGGTTTGAGTTTTCTTCCACAAAATGTCTAATATGGAAATAAGGTTTGCACATATAAAACATATCAGATTGCTCACTGCTTCAGGGAGGGAGGAAGAGAAGAAGGGAGGGATAGAATTTAGAACTCAAAACTTTTTTTAAAAATGTTAAAAATTGTTTTGGGGGAAAAAATAAAATATTAATATATTTTTAAATCCTCTATACCCTCAGAACCTAGCACAAAGTAATTGTAATTCAAAGGAATTTTAAAGATCATCCAGTCCAACAACTCCATTTTACAGTTGAGGGCGTGAGACCATGGGAGCTATAGTGAATTACTCAATGTCAAGCAGATAGAAAGCGTCAGTATCAGTTTTGAACCCAAGAATCTCTGACTCCAGATGTAATATAACTCCCAATGGGGTCACAAAGAGTTAGACATTACTGAAATGATTAAACAACAAACTCCATGTTCAATAAAGACATTAAATTAGAATTTTGTATTTTTAAAAATTTACTCTTTACTTATTTTAACTTCTTTTATTCAGGGGGAGGGGGGAGTTCATTATTTGCTCTAATATGTGCCATACATACAAGATGTCCTAAAAGAGCTTTAAATTTTAATAGACTTTTTAATAGATGTTTAAGTTTTAGACTTTTGTAATACCCTGTATGTTATCAGACAATTTAATTCTATTTGTTTTTCCAATCCATTCAGTCTACCAACATTTATTAAATAACTGCTATGGACCAGGCACCATGTTAAATACTGGGCATAAAAAGAAAGAGATGAAGATGAAAGAAGATGAGAAGATAATGTTCACAGGAGTTGAAAAGACTCAAAGTCAAAAAATAAAGTGTCTTGTATGAGGAAGAAGGGAGGTCAGTATCATTAGATTGTAGAGTATTCTGAGAGGAGTAAAGTGTAAGAATGGAAAGGTAGAAGGAGTCAAATGATAAAGGGCCTTAAAAGCCAAACAACAGATTTTATATTTGATCTTGAAGGCAACAGGTAGCCACTAGAGTTTATTTACTAGTGATGGGGTGATATAGTCAGACTTGTGTTTTAGGAAGATGAACTGAATAGCTGAGTGGAAGAAAGCTTGGAGTGGGTAGAGACTTGAGGCAAAGAGATAAACCAGCAGGTGAGTTTTCCTTTTGGAATCTCTTTTTTTTTTTTAAATTTTAATTTATTTATTTATTTAATTTTTTCACATTCATTTTCACAAATTTTTGGGTTCCAAGTTTTCTCCCCTTTTATCCCCTCCCCCCCACCCCAATACCCCAAGCAATCTAATTTTCCCTATCCTTTTTTCCTCCAATCTGCCCTCTCTTCTGTCATCTCTCCCTTCTCTTGTCTCCATCTTCTCTTTTCTCCTGTAGGGCCAGATGACTTTCTATTCCTCCTTAACTGTATGTCTTCTTTCCTAGTTGCAACAACAATACTAAACAGTTGTTCCTAAAACTTTGAGTTCCAAATTCTCCTCATCCCTCCCTCCCCACCCATTCCCTTTGGGGCAGCAGGCAATTCAATATAGGCCATATCTGTGTAGTTTTGCCAATACCTCCCTGATAGTCGTGTTGTGTAAGACTAACTGGATTACCATCCCTCCTAACCTGCCCCTCATTGTTTCTCTTCTGTCTTTTGATCCTGTCCCTCCCCAAGTGTTGACTTCAAATTGCTCCCTCCTCCCTTTGCCCTCCCTTCCATCATCCCCCCCCTTGCAATATCTCTTTCTCCCCCGCTTTCTTATACTGTAAGATAGGTTTTCATACCAAAATGAGTGTGCATTTCACTCCTTCGTTTAGTCAAATGTGATGAGGGTAAACTTCTTATTTTTTTTTTTATTTTTTTTTGTCAGCTCTCCTCTTTTTCCCTCCACTAAGAAAAACTCCTACCTGCCTCTTAAATGACATATAGTTACCCCCTTCCCTTTCCCTCCCCCTACATTTCTCTCTCACCATTTACCCTAGTTTCTTTTAAGGTATGGTCCCATCCTATTCAGTTCAATCTGTGCTCTCTATCTCTGTATGTGTGTGCATGTGTGTATGTGTGTGCAAATGTGTGCATGTGTATGTGTGGTCCCACCAACTACCCAGATACTGAAAAGTTTTAAGAGTTAGAAATATTGTCTTTCCCTGTAGGAATGTAAACAGTTCACTCATGGTAAGTCCCTTAAGACTTCTCTTTGCTGTTTACTTTTTCATGCTTCTTCTCATTCTTGTGTTTGAAAGTCAAATTTTCTTTTCAGCTCTGGTTTTTTCAAGAATGATTGAAAGTCCTCTGTTTCATTGAAAGACCATATTTTCCCTTGAAGTATTATACTCAGTTTAGCTGGGTAGGTGATTCTTGGTTTGAGTCCTAGTTCCTTTGCCTTCTGGAATATCCTATTCCACGCCCTTCGATCCCTTAATGTAGAAGCTGCTAGATCTTGGGTTATCCTGATTGTATTTCCACAGTACTGGAATTGTTTCTTTCTAGCTGCTTGTAAGATTTTTTCCTTGAGCTGGGAGTTCTGGAATTTGGCCACAATGTTCCTAGGAGTTTCTCTTTTTGGATCTCTTTCAGGTGGTGATCGATGGATTCTTTCAATACTTATTTTGCCCTCTGGTTCTAGAATGTCAGGGCAATTTTCCTTGATAATTTCAAGGAAGATGATGTCTAGGCTCTTTTTTTGATCATGACTTTCAGGTAGTCCCATAATTTTTAAATTGTCTCTCCTGGATCTATTTTCCAGGTCAGTTGTTTTTCCACTGAGATATTTCACATTCTCTTCCATTTTTTCGTTCTTTTGGTTTTGTTTGGTGATTTCTTGGTTTCTTGTAAAGTCATTAGACTCCATCTGTTCCATTCTAATTTTGAGAGAACTATTAAATTCAGTGAGCTTTTGAGCCTCTTTTTCCATTTGGCTCATTCTGCTTTTGAAAGCATTCTTCTCCTCATTGGCTTTTTGAACCTCCTTTGCCAATTGGGTGAGCCTATTTTTCAAGGTGTTAATTTCCTCAGCATTTTTTTGGGTCTCCTTTACCAAGGTATTGACCTGTTTTTCATACTTTTGTTGCATCTCTGACATTTCTCTTCCCAGTTTTTCCTCCACCTCTCTAACTTGCTTTTCAAAATCCTTTTTGAGCTCTTCCAGGGCCTGAGCCCACCCACCCCCCCCGGGGTGTCTGGGGTACTGAGGCCCCGCCCTCCACGTCTTTCCCTGATGGCAAGAATACGTCCTCATCTTCGTCAGATCCAAAGGTCGGGATCATTTGCATTTGTTGGAAAAAACTCTCTAAAGTCTTATTTTTCTTCCCTTTTCTAGGCATTTTCCCAGCCAGTTACTTGACTTCTGAGATTCCTTTCCACCCCCCGCCTGGATCCACCCAGGTAGTGCTTGGCCTCTGAGATTTAAATGGGCTTTCCTCCTGCCGGCTGTCAATCAGTGAGCTTTAGTTCAGGTGCTGGGTTGGGGCCAGGGCCGCCTCCGAGACTCTGATCCCTCAGGGGCTTTATGCAGAGACTTTCAGGAATGGAACAGGTGGGGGCGGGGTGGGGGACCCGCCTCCCAAATCCCGCTCCCTTGGGGGCTTTAAGCAGAAGCCTTCAGTAACAGAGCGGGGTGGGGGCAGGGCCGTCTCCCAGGCTCAGCTCCGTCTGGTTTTATGCCGGAATCTTCCGTAATGAAGATCCTGCCTGCTGTTGGGGGATTCCTGAGTCTTGGGCCGCTGCCGCCTCAGCCGCCGCCCACACCTCTGCCTCCGCTGCTTCCTGCCCCCGTCCCCGCCGCCGCCGCTTCCTCCCGAGGGGGCCCGAGTCACGGAGATGCCCCACTTCCCCTCTCCTTCAGCCCGGCCTCCTTTCTCACTGACCTGTAGCTTCTGTGGGCGGAGGGACTTTCCCAGCTGCTGGAGCTTCCATCTCTGAAGCCTGCTCGGATCAGCTTCTCTGGGGCCTCGGCCAGGGCAGCGCTGGGGGTCGGGTTTACTTTCCGGGGTGCGCCGGACCCTGGGGACAGGTCTTCAGGGCTCCCTGGAACGGAAATCTCTTCCACTCTGCTTCTGCACACCTTGTATTCACGCAGAAGTTATGGGGGACTCTTTTTACATTAATTCTATGGGCTTTGGTTTTGGAGCTCGTAAACGTGTGTCCTTCTACTCCGCCATCTTGGCTCCACCCCCCCCTTTTGGAATCTCTTTCAGGAGGTAATCATTAGAATCTTTCCATTCCTATTTTACCCTCTGGTTCTAGAATATCAGGGCAATTTTCCTTGATAATTTCTCAAAAGATGATGTCTAGGCTCTTTCTGTGATTATAGCTTTCAGGTAGTCCAATAATTATTAAATTTTCTCTCCTGGGCCTATTTTCTAGGTCAGTTGTTTCTCCAGTGAAATATTTCACATTATCTTCTATTTTTTTAATCTTTTGGTTCTGTTTTATAATTTCTTGATTTCTCATAGAGTCATTAGCTTCCATTTGCTCCATTCTAATTTTTAAGGAATTATTTTCTTCAGTGTGCTTTCAAACCTCTTTTTCCATTTAGTCAATTCTGCTTTTTAAGGCATTCTTCTCCTCATTGACTTTTTGGACCTCTTTTGCCATTTGGTGTAGTCTGGTGTTTTGTTGTGTGTTTTTTTTGGTTTGTTTTTTAGATTTTTATAAATTTATTTATTAAATTTTTTACATTCATTTTCACAAAATTTTGGGTTCCAAATTTTCTCCCCATTTGTCCCCTCCCCCCCCACCCCAATACACCAAGCATTCTAATTTCCCCTATCACCAATCTGCCCTCTCTTCTATCATCCCTTCCTTCCCTTGATCCCATCTTCTCTTTTGTCCTGTAGGGCCAGATAACTTTCTATTCCCCATTAACTGTATTTCTTATTTCCTAGTAGCAAGAACAATACTCAACAGTTGTTCCTAAAACTTTGAGTTCCTACTTCTCTCCATCCCCCCCCCCCTCCCCACCCGTTCCCTTTGGGAAGGCATGCAATTCAATATAGGCCATATCTGTGTAGTTTTGCAAATGACTTGTTCTTCCTCATCAGAAAGGAAAGGCGGAAATATCTGTTCACCGAGAAAGTAACCTTCTATGGTCTTACTTTTTTTTTTTCCATTTTCTAGGCATTTTTCCAGCCAGTTACTTGACTTCTGAGATTCCTCTCCCCCCCCGCCTCACTAGTGCTTGGGGTATGAGATTCAAATGCTGCTTCCCAGCCTCAGGGCTTTCAGTGGGGGGCGGGGCTGCTATTCAGTGGGATTAAGTTCAGGTTCTCAGGTGGAGGCAGGGCAGCCTCCCAGGCTCAGTTCCCTCAGCATAGTCTGGTTTTTAAGGTGTTTTTTTCTTCAGTATTTTTTGGGTCTCATTTAGAAAACTCTTGACTTGTTTTTCATGATTTCCTTGCATCACTCTCCTTTCTTTTCCAAATTTTTCCTCTACTTCTCTTACTTGATTTTCAAATCCTTTTAGAGCTCTTCCATGGCTTGAGACGAATTCATATATTTTCTTGGGAGCTTTGGATGGAAGAGCTTTGACTTTGTTGTCTTCTTCTGGTTGCATGTTTTGATATTCCTTGTTACCAAAATAAGATTCTATACTCTGATTTTTTTTCCACTGTTTACTCATTTTCACAGTCAATTACTTGACTTTTTAGCTCTATGTTAAGGCAAGCCTCTGCTTCCAGAGCAGAGAGTACACTGTCCCAAGCTTCAGGGGTTTTGTGCAGCTCTTTTCATTTTTAGGGACCTGTAAATGTTTAGCTCTTGTAAGATTGTATGATCAAAGGAGAGGTGTTTACTCTTCTCCTGGTCTGTGCTCTGGACTGTAACTACATGTGCTCTTTTCTGCCTTAGAACTAAGCTCCACAACACCAGTGCTCCTCCTTGTCCCAGTACCACCACCCAGGACTGTGATCCAGATCTATGCAAGGCAAAGTAAGAAAATCCCACCTCAGCACCAGCCACCACCATCCTGGGGCTGGGGAGGGACCATGTTCCTCTCTCACCCAGGTCCCACAGATCTTTCCTACTGACCTTCTAGGTTGTCACTGGTGTTTGCAGGCTAAGAAGTCTGGAAGCTGCCACACCTGCCAGTGATTCAGTCCCCTAAGGCCTACTCCAGGTTTGCCGGGGCCCTGTCTATGCTGGCTCAGCCTACCCTGGACTGTGTTCTTCTCTCAGACTGGTGCAACAGACCTTTCCTGACAACCTTCCCTTTTGGGCTAGAAATTTGTTTCATTCTGTCATTTTGTGGGTTCTCCTGCTATATAATTTGTTTAGAGTCATTTTTTACAGGTACCTGGAGGGGTAGGGGGAGAACTCAAGGGAATCCCTGCTTTCACTCTGATATCTCGCCTCCTCCCATTCCCGTTTTACAGATGCAAAACAAAAACAAAACCTGAGGCTCAGAGAGGGTCTGATTTTCCCAGTCACAGCCTGCACCCCTCCCTTTAAGCCTGCTTCCTAAAGGCAGCCCTAACCTCAATGAGATTTCATTTGCAGTAACAGACACAGCAGAGGACTTTAGGAAATCCTCTCTACCCATTATTCTGTAATTGGATTGAGTGGCTGCTGAATTTCCCCAGAAACAACAGATTGATGTAGCTAAATGTTATTTCCAAGTTATGTTGCATTGGTTTAAAGGTGAATGGGATTACACTGATTGTGGAAAGGAGCAGGGACATTTTTGAATTTTCTGCTAAAGCTCCCCATTCCCAGATACCACCATGCCCTCTCCATTCCTCTTTCTTTTCTGGTTTGGTTCATTTGAAATAAACTTCTGGTTGCCTTTCCCTATTCTTAATCTTTCTCTTCTCCTTCCCTTCCATGTGGGATTGAGAAATCCAGACATCCATCACAATAGGTAAGGTCATTTTCTTCAACTGGATATAATTGATGTCCACAGCACCATCAACATAAGAGATCTTAAATGGTCAGATTAGAAAGATCTAGGGGCGTTGCCCATTCTTGGGTACTGAAACGCATGGTACATCAAAAGTCAACATGATTATGGTGCTGTATAAAGCAAGTATAAAGCCAGCTCAAGCTAATTTCCAGGAGCCAACTGTTAAACTTTCAGTATGAGCATGTATACCTCAGAAATCCATAATGCTATAAATCAAGGCTTGATGTATAGTTTTGTTGATTGCCTAGACTTGAGAAAGCCCTGAAGAAAAATATAATAATGCAAATTATACTTAAAAGAGAGTCGAGCACAATTTTTTAAAAAGTCAGTTGTTAAAGCACACCCCTGAGTTCAAATTGCGACTCTCAGATGGAGTGGTTACTGTGATTTGGGGGAGGTCATTTAACCCCTCATCTCCCACAAGTCACTCTCTAACTTGCAGAGTAAGCGTAGATCTGGTTGGCAGAGGGAATTTCTAACCTCATTTTCCTATTCCAATGCAATCACAGGTCTGGTCCTAAAAACAAACTCCAGTAAGCAACTAAACCTTATTTTTCTTATTGGCCTTTTGTCCTCATCTGTTACCTTAAAAAGCAAGTCAACAGAAAGGATAAAATAGCAATATGTTTGAAATTTAATTTAAAACAAAGAGAAGACTCAGGATTTAAGTGTACTCTAAATCAAGAGAACTGTTCTTTATCCTTTAGAAGCAAAAACATAAATATAATCATATCTGCTAGGAGGTAAAGGTAAGTTTTCAGAAAACTTGCACTTGCCAATAAATGACTACAATTATACATAAAAGACACAATTTAACACATATTTATTTTTTAAACTAAAGTCAAGAAGAACATTGAGATCAACAATATTGAGCAGAATCAAGAGAACATTGTATATACCAGCAATATTGTTTTAGGAAGGACTCTGAGCAAATAAGTCATTTTGACTATTACGAATATCCAAATTCACTATAAAGGACATGATTTGCAGTTTCATGTATAATCTTTTAAAAAATTATACTGTTATGAAAATATTTGTTTTATTCCATAAATTAAAAATAAAGTAAAAGTTAAAAAAACTAAAGTCACAATTTATAGGCTAGTAAGGGAATGTCACTTATAAACTGTTATCTCTTGAACATTTGTCCAGAATCCTTTCCAAAATCCCTTTCATTGATTTCTTCTATTTTCTTCCTGATCCCCTCTCCCTTCCTCTACTACCAATATCAAAAAGCAATTTAGGCTCTCTAGATACTAAATTCTTTCCTTTATTGCTTTGTTTGAATCTGCCCTGGTATGGAATGATTGCAGAGAGTTCTCCATTCTGGCCAGAAGTCGCATTGAGTCAAAGCCCCTTCCGGATGAGCCTCAGTGCTATTCATTTTTCAGACGACTTCTTTCTTCACTTTCGAAACCTGCCTCACCTTAACCAGGTAGGTCAGCATTGAGGATCATACTGCAGGTTTTTATTCTAAACCACTTCACCTCAAAGCCTTTGCTGTGTATGTTTCCTTGACAGCCCGATAAGCTACTCTGTCAACAGACCAGCGGACTTTAATCTGTGTGAAACCCTGGGCGGGTGCTATTAAAGCAGCCCTCTGAGTATAGGAGAAAGAACTCAAGCCCTGAGTCTTTGGAAGCTGCCTACTCCCTTAACTGTTGTTTTCCCAGGCCAGGCAGTAATTCATTCTGGGAGATTGTATGCAGTGAGGTACTGGGGGAGGGGGAAGGGGGGGTGGTCCATAAAGTGCAGTTGAAACAACTTTACTAGTGACAGAGGAAACAATGCGCACATACACACACACACACACACACACACACACACACACACACACACACACACACACACCTCCTACTGATCTCTAATTCCGCCCACCCACCACTTTTCAGCTTCTTACCATTTTAATATCATACCCTTTAGAAGGCAAGCCCTTTGAAGGCAGAAATTTTCTTTTTGGTTTTATTTTTATTTGCAGTGCTTAACACACTGCTAGATGCACTTAAATGCTTATTGACACCTTGCTAATATCCAAATTTTCTCTTGGTAACTTATCTTTTTAGCTATTTGGATTTGGGGAGGGGAGGGAAGTGCAGTGGTTCATAGTGATGGTATATCTCCCCCACTCAGCTCTAGTCTGGACACTATTAAAACTTGGAAAGGAGAACACCTGTAAACCATGTGGGTCAAAGGAAGAAGTAGTTTTCTGTTGTTAAAAGGGTTGGATCTCCTTGACTTAAAGCTTGTTCTCCCCTAAAAGGAGACCATTCCTCTTCCCCTTCCCCCTCACAATAACCCTCAGATCTATTGTGTAGCTTAACATATAGACAACTCAATGTTGATTCCAAACCTCGGGGCATGCTAATGAGCAAATGATGCTAGAATTTAGTTTTAAAATAAAGTTAATTAGATAGAACTCTGTTCTGAAAAGTAGTGGGCAAGACTTCAGGACACCCAGGTCTACAGCTTTACTCTCATCCTGGTGTCTCCCCAGGCACAGTTACTAGCTCTGGTCCTCAGAAATAGCAGCTGACAGCAGAATTCTCCCACTGTCTTCCTCTCTGGTTGGCAGAATAAACAAGAAGCAGAATTTTCTCACTTTCTCTCTCTCTCTCTCTCTCTCTCTCTCTCTCTCTCTCTCTCTCTCTCTCTCTCTCTCTCTCTCTCTCTCTCTCTCTCTCTCTCACATCTCTTTCTGTCTCTCTTTCCCTTTGTTCCTCCCTCCTTGATTTAGAGGGCAGAGGCTTCTGTGGTCTTTATGCCATCCTATTTTCTGGAATGTTTGTATGTCTGCATCTTTAGGACTACTGTTGAGAATTGTGTTCTCAATTCATAGACTTCACCTTTACCAGAGGTACCCTGAGCTAGCTTCAGTGTCAAGAGGACCTATGTTCAGTTCCCAGCTCTGGCACACCCTGACTGTGTGACCCTGGACAAATCACTTAATCTCTGAATATTCCACACATGGTTGTAAAACTTCCTACATCACAGGGTTGTTGTGGGGATCAAATGAGACAATGTGTAGAGGGATTAGCAAACATTAAAGAGCTACATATATATTAGCTATTATTACTATCTGATGAGGATGCTTGTATTAAGTTAGGAAAATTCCCCCTAAAGTCCATATGCTTACAAGTTCTCATTAAATACCTCTCCTCAGGGAAAAATGGTCTTTGTTTAGTTTAGAGTTGAGCCAGCACAGCATCTTATTATGGAGTGTTACACACACACACACACACACACACACACACACACACACACACACGCACACGCACACACCATATCTCTTCCTGGATCAGAGATGTCAATCAATATACCTTATTCCAGTTTCTACCACCTTTACCCCCTCCCAACTGGATGGAATGAGAAGATAAATATATTCACCAGAAATTAATGAACAAATGATTTGACTGAAGCTGAAAATTAGGACAGAAAGAACTTCAGAGGTCATTGTGTTCAAACCTCTCAGTTTATAAATGAGAAAAATGGGAACAGAAAGTTCCTGCCTATGGTCACACAGATAGCAAACAATCAGAGATAGCCTTTGAAAGGAGATACTCTGCCTCCAGAGACCCACTACACTGAGCATAAAGTTATTACAGTCATCCAAGTGCCTTCTATCATAAAGTGGGCTATTTCTTCTTGGTAACAAGGTAGAACAATTTTCTACCCCATTGTCTAATTTCCTTTTTAATAGACTGGTCATCCCACCACCAGTCACCCAGGTTTTGGGGAAGAATCAAGATCAATTTCCTCCACTCAGAAGAAAATCTGTACCCTGGATGAAAAACAGCTTTGACATTTTAACACAAAATTTATGGACATGTATGATCCATAATATGTATGGTCCTAGTTATGGTGTTTAGTACATACTAAATACTTAGTATGTGCTTTATTCATTCATTCGTCACACAACAGCCATAAACTTTGTCCTTAATAATTATGACAAGAATCAATCAGCAATCACTTATTAGGCACCTACTATGTGCCAGGCACTGGGGATACAAAGAGATAAAAAGGAACCATCTCTGCTCTCAAAGAGTTTGAGACAATATGTACATATACACACTCTCACCTATGCACACACACAAATATAAAAATATACAGAGAGAGATTTTTTTCTCTAGAATTCAATCTGCATAGCACAATGGAATAACCACCACAATGGGAACTAGGAGCTCTGGATAGAAGTCGAGGCTCTGTCACTTAGGAGCTTGACCATCACTTTACCTCTCCAAATCTCAGTTTCTTCAATTGTAAAATTAAAAGGCAGATGAAATAATCTCCAAGGTACCTTCCAGTTTTGATATCTTATGATTCAAAGTCACTTCATGACAACCATTTGTGACTTGAGGCATTCTCATTAATTTTGAGTTTAGATCTTGCTGGCCAGCATGATACAATGGAAAGAGTATTGGATTTGAAGTCAAGTAACAAGGGAAGTTAGTTGAATAGAGCATTGGTCCGAGAGTCAGAAGGACCTGAGTTCAAATTCAGCCTCAGACACACAGTTGTGTGATCCTGGGCAAGTCACTTAACACCAAGTGCCTCAAAAAAAAAAAAAAAAAGCCAGAGGACATGGATTTAAATCCTGGCTCTGCTACTTCCTACCTGTGTGATCTTAGGCAAGTTACTTCTCCAGGCCTCAGTGTCCTCCTCTGTAAAATGAGGAGTTAGAGGGACTACATTCCATTGGAAGAGCTTAATGTTATACTCTGAATTAAACCTGTTGGCTCTTTTCTCCTCCCCAATCTCCTCATCCCAGGCTCTTCTATTACAGCCAACACTAACATCTCAGTCCTCTGACCTTCCTCAACATGGAAGAATTCTGAAATTGGAGTGGAATATCTGAGTTCAAATTCTCAATCTACCACTCACTACCCATGTGACCTGGAACAAGCCATTTATCCTTTCTCAAGTCCCAGTTCCTTCATCTGTAAAATGAGAGGACCAAACTAGATGAATGATGAGATCCTTTCTGGGTCACAGCCTTGGATCCTTGAATCCCTCTCCTTTTCTTACCCTCCCACCCCTACCCCTTCGAAGTCAAGGTTTTTCAGGAGTTTCAGGGGTTTGGCAATGGAACACCAAATGAATGCCTTACTCTCTACCTTGGGTTTGGAGCACATTTAGAATTTGGGATCTTATCTCTACACTCTCAGAGCAAGAGGGCTTGATGAATAAATTAATAGTATATGAATAAGAAAACTGGGAGAAACCTTGTAGGATTAGGTGATTAACCTAAATTTCAAGCATATGAAAGTACTTGAGAAGTTTGCCTCTCTATATGAACAATTGTTATGTCAATTACAAGTCATTCTTCTCCATCTGATAAAACAATTTTCCCTAAAGACTTTTTGCCAGGAAAAATTTTAATATGCTACTTTTCATCATGATAGCAGTAAAGATTCATTTATTTTTCCATTACTGGGACTTTTCACTGTTTTGATTGTTCTTACTGTCAATTATGCCCAGGATAATGCTTTACTAACCAACACACTCCAAAAATGTTTGATTACCTTAAAAGGAGTACCTAACTTACTCTTTGAACATTATTAATAATGATAAATTACAATATTTCCTTTATAGATTTTTAATGCATTTTTATATGCATTGTCTTCTAGGATTTGGAACTGGAAAGGATCTTAGGGAGTAATTAGTCCAACCTCTCCATCTTTAAGATAGTCCTATGACAGAGTGGCAATATTTTGTGGATAAAGAAAGATATGAGGTTCAAAAAAGATTAAATGACTTTTTTCAAAGTCAAATAAATGGGTAGAATACCATAGGGAAAGAACCCTTGAATTCAAATCCCATCTCTCTACCTGTATAACTTTGGGCAAACTCCAAGTGCCTCAGTTTCCTCATTTGTAAAATGAGAGGATTGGATAGCTTCTAAAGTCACTTCTAGCTGTGAGTCTTTGGTAATAGGGGCAAACAAGTGAAACTTACCTCTGACCCAGAAGACCCTGGGCCACTTCCAATGGGCCATATGTATTCTGGATCAGCACTGAAGGGCTTGGCACTTAGAAATGATACAGCAAAACCTGGGTGGTCCCAGGGTCCTCTCCCACTTCCCAGACTTGTATTCCCCCTTTCATTTTCCATTCTCCTCAACGCATGACTTAGAAATTCTTTTCTCTAGGTCCTTAGGAGGGATGGGAGAGAAGAATCCAAGAGAAGCACTTTCCACCAAGTCTGAATGTTCACACTAGGACCCTAATGTAGGTGTTCATTCTGGTTGAGCCCCACACCCAGTCTCAAGGTTGCCTCTTCTGTTTCATCTTTAAACATAGATGACTGACAGCAAGGGGTTTATGGATTAGGGGCGTGCACTCCTGCATTAGATTTTCTATAGGAGATGATGACCACCAATAGGGGGATGAGCCTAATCCCCGACTTGATTTAGGAGAAGATATGCCTTTTGGAGAATTATTCAGACAGTGTGGAGCCAAGGTGAAGGTGAAGAGCTTTTCAATGGTTCCATTAAGTACCTCATGTTTTAAGATGTCCCCTGGGAGAAGATAATAGTAGCAATAAACTACTGCTTCATGTTTAAGTCTTCATCAATATACATGCTTGTAAGTCTTTTGTCTTTTAAGCATTTCTTTTTTGTAAAGGAAATAAATAGCTGTCCTATGCATGATTTACAATGCATATTGAGTACCTTTTTGGGAAGGACCTGGAAGTCAGCAAACCTAGCTTTAAGTGATTTCTCCTTGAGCTCTAGGATGAGGGTGTATAGAGCCAGAGACAACAAGACAGAGCCTGATCCCCATCTTTCAGACCTTAGGCTCCCTAGTGTGGGTCCAGAGCTAGAAGTCCCTTTAGAAAAAGAGGATAAATATTCTAGCCCTAGGGGACCTAGCCGCAGTTTTGTGACATCTTACTATGATCCTTGAATTCTAAATAGACTGATTCTCAGAGCCAGTGCTCTATCAATTATGCCATATATCATCTCTTAAATAAGAAAAGCAATATGAACAGAAGTACTTTCAAAAGACATTATCACCAAATTGTTGGTGTGGCATTGTGGAATTATGAAGTTGGACTCAAGAGATGTGGATTCAAATTCTGGTTGATGTTTAACAGAATTGTAAAGTTTGGGAAAATAATTTTAAGATCTCTGAATTTTAGTTTTCTAAAATAATAATATTATTTTCACTATTCCACAGGGAAAAATTAAATTTTAAACTTTATATGATGGTAAGCTATCACTCTTTGATGGATAGTAAACCATTTTCAGACTTTAGCTGGGATAGATATATACATACACACATAGACACAAAGGTATAGATACACAAAAAGGAGATAACAAAGAGAAAGTTGAAAAAATAAGGTAATTATTGATAAGCACAAAGAGAAATCTAATACCAAAAGCCATGCAAAGCTTCCTTCATTGAAAAAGCCAAAAAAAAAAAAAAGATGAGGACACAAAAATAAAACAAGTAGTTAGTAAACAAGGTTTTATTAAAAGCCTACTGAATGTTAGGCACTGTGCTAAGTGCTGAGGATACAAAGGAGCAAAGTACAGTCCCTACTTTCAAGGACTCACAGTCCAGTTGAGGAGAAAGCATGAAAACAACTATATGCAAATGACCCACATGCAGGATAAATTGGGGATATCTCAGAGGGAAGACAGTAAAATTAAGTAAAATTGAGAGAGGCTTCTCAAGGAAGGTGGATTATTAGCTGAGGCTTGAAGGAAATCTAGGAGCTGTGGAGATGAGTTGAGAGTCAGTTCCAGGAACGGAGGCTAACTAGAACTGGAAGATTTGAGTGTCTTAGGTGAACAATAGCCAAGAGGCCAATGGGCTTAAAAACCAAAAAAATATTTTATGACCTGGGAGATAATAAGGAAAGATTGAACTTTTTTAATAAGGGGATGGAATGGTGAGACTTGTGCTTAAGGAAGCTTACTCTGACAGCTGAGTGGAAGAAGGATCCAAGGAACTTGAGGAAGGGAGACCAACCAGCAGTAAAACCTCACTTTGGTAACTGGAAGAGAATGGTGATAGTAAAAAAAAAATACTGGATAGATAGACAAGAGAGTACAGTCCAGGCTTCTCAAACTTTTGCCACTCTGATAAGAGAATAGATAAGTCCTCTAAACTCCTTACAATATCTATTATTCATTTGACACTTATTTGTTGCCCAACATTGCTCCTTATCTTTTCATGTGAAGCCTTAATTCTAAGTTCCTTGAATACAAGGGAATAGTAAGTTATTAAGCATCTATTATGTACCAAAGGGCAGCTAGGTGGTGATGTGCATCTGCTGGACCTGGAGTCGGAAGAGTCATCTTCCCGAGTTCAAAACTGATCTCAGATAGTATGATCTGGCCTACCTATATGATCCTGAGCAGGTCACTTAATCCTGTTGGCCTCAGTTTCCTCATCCATAAAATGAGCTGGACAAGGAAATGGCAAACTCCTCCAATATCTTTGCCAAGAAAACCCCAAATGGGGTCATGAAGAGTCAGACACAACTGAGAAAATGACAGAACGATAAAAAATGTGCCAAATGCTTTATGCTAAATATTTTACAAATACTATTTCATTTGATCCTTACAGCAACCTTTGGAGGTAGGTGCCATTATTATTCCCATTTTACAGTTGAGAAAATCAAGGCAGACAAAGGTTAAATGACTTTCCCAAAGTCATAAAGCTAGTAAATGTTTAAGGTTAAATTTGAACTGAGGTCTTACTGACTCCAGGCCCATCACTCTATCAACTGTGTCAACTATCCAGCCTCTCACAACAAAGACTGAGGCTTATACCTCTTGACACCATCAGTAGCAAGCATGAAATCTGGCATATAATAAATGTTCTATCAATTGTGATAAGATAATTTCCGGTTTAACATTCTTACCAACATTTGAGGACATCATATAACTAGTTAGAGTCTGTAAAATCAAGCTTGAGACATTAACAACAGCCCCAGTTTTAACCAGTTAGTTCCTTCTCTACCTCTCTGCAAATTTGACCTTGAGATTTCACCCATATAATGCCAGTGTTAACTGGCTAGTTACCTCTTTTACCTGATATAAATCTTCCCCTTCTGTGTCTGTTCTTTGATCTATGATTCATTATCTTCCCTTATTTGGTTTTTTTTTTATTCATTTGTAATGATCCTACTTATGGAACCAAAATCCATATATGATTATTGAAACTCATGCTCTGGGCTCACTGACCATTTGTACAGTGATACCTGTGCTCTGAGCAATAAAATGCAATTTTTCCCTATCTCTGTATCATCGATTTTAGAACTGGCAGTAGTACCTAATCAATGGATTCTCAGGCAATTTCTGTCATATAATAGTGAGAGAATTTTTGATTGTGGACAATGTGGAAGTTTGTTTTGCTTGATTATGCATATTTGTTACAAGGGTTTTATTTCTATTCTTTTTTCCCAAAAACTCTTTGGGAGCTCCTCAATAATTTTTAAGAATTAAAAGGGCAACTGAGACCAAAATTTTTCTGATGCAGTCTAAAAAAAGAAAAAGTTGGGGGTGGGGGATGTAATAGGAGTCCTAAAATAGGCAAAAGACAGTGACATAATAGAGGAATAAGTCTTATTCTATGCATCTCCAGAAGGAAAAATTAGGATCAATGGTTGAATGCTCTAAGGGCATTATTTTCAGTACAGCACAGGAACTTTACAAATGTAAGCTATTATTAACAATCCTAGTGCCCAAAAATGAAATGCGCTACCTCCAGAGACAGTGAATTTCCCTTTACTGAAGTGATCAAAAAGAGACTGGATAAATACTTGTCCGGTAGTTCAGAGAAGGTTTTCATACATCAAGAAAAGGAATTGAACTAGATGAACTAAAAGATCCCTTTCAACCCTAAAATGCTATGATTTTGAGATAAAGCTAGATCAGGGGGAGCAGGGTTATAGTGTCAAAATATAAAGAAAGGAATAAGAAAAAGGAAGAGGAATATGTAAAGAAAGAAAGAAGAGAATTTTTAAAAAATCATAAAATGGAGCATGTGCCTGGACCTTTCCAAAGGGAAGACTCCTATGTTAAAAGGCACTTGAGAAGAAACGGCAGTCTTAATGTTTTTTAGCATTGCTGTCTACATTGTGATTTGGAAAGTCTTCTGAGCGCTGACTGGCAGGAAGCTGGAGCTAATTTCTGCTACTTCTGTGTTCTTACCAACAGGAGAAAGAGGCCACATAAGCCTTGACTGGACAAAAGACATGGAGTTGGTCAAACAGTACAGAACTGAAGTGAAAGTAAATGTTTTGTTTGTCAATGCACTCTTATAAGACTTTAGTGTTTTGAGCACATTTTTGTGCATGGCAGAAAATAAGTAGCTGTCCTAGACTTGACCAACTTTCTATACTGAGTACCTTTCTGAGGATCCTATTAATTTCTTTGGGAAATACCTTATACATGAACCAAATCTAAGTTTTAAAAGATTTTTCCTATGAATACGAGATTGGGATACAGTGAGCCTGACATGAGAAGCCTAATCCCTTCACTTTAGAATCCCCCAGGAATGAACCTAGTCCATATGAGTCCAGAGCTGAGGCCCCTTAGTTGAGAGAGTGTGCTATGTACACCCTATGAATCTGATCTTTCCAAGGGAAAAAAAAAAAGATAGAAGAAAGAAAAATGAAGGAATAGTGGGTTTTTGAGAGTGATATGGGCAGGCTAGATAGTGCAAGAATCCCAAAACCTGGCTCTTCCATTAACTTGGTATGACTTTCAGCAAATTACTTCCTGTGTCTGGAATTCAGTTTTCTTGTCTATAAAATTAGGATATTGAATTAGATGATCTGTCAATTCCTTTCAGACTCTAAAATTCTCTGATCTACTTACCAATAACAAAAACCACCATGGCCTCGATAAATGAATCCCAGTAAAAACAAGTAAAAAGACTGTCACAAGAAATTGACTGTACATCAAAGAGAAAAATTTATATTTTTATTATTATCAGTATATTTTATTACTTTTTATTATATTGTATCAGTAGATACTGTATTTTTTCTTTTTAAAAATTTAATTTTATTTTTAACTTATGGAATAAAACAAACATTTCCATAACATGGTATAATAAAAAAGATGATTGCACATGAAACTGTAAATCTGCTATTCCTGTAAAATATATAATGTAGTTATCATGTAAATTTCTTTCTTTCTTTCCTCCTCCTCTCACCACCCTAGAGATGGCTATCATTAGACACAAATTTATATATGCGTACATATATATGTAAAATCATTCTAGATATGTTTTTATTTATCAGTTCTTTCAGATGCAGATAGCATCTCTCTTCACATGTCCTTTGTAGCTAATTTGTGTGTTTATAATAGTCAAAATGGCATTTTTCTCTTTATTTATTTTTAGTTTTCAACAATCACTTTAACAAGATTCTCAATTCCAAACTTTCTCCCTATCTCTCCCTTCTGCCCACCCTAAAACAGTGCACATTCTGATTACCCTTTCCCTCAATCTACCCTCCCTTCTATCATACCCCTCCTCTTATATACCCCATCCCCTCTATTTTCTTATAAGGCAAGATAGATTTCTATATCCCCTTGCCTGTATGTCTTATTTCCCAGGTGCATGTAAAAGCAATTTTTAACATTCATTTTAAAAACTTTGAGTTCCAACTTCTCTCCCTTTCTACTGAGAAGGCAAGCAATTTGATCTAGTTATACATGTGTAGTCAGTCCAAACATTTCCATAACAGTCATGAAAGACTAACTATATTTCCCTCTGTCCTATCCTGCCCCCCATTTTTTCTATTCTCTTTTGACCCTGTCCCTCCTCAAAAGTATTTATTTCTAATTACCCCCTCCTCCCATTCACCCTCCCTTCTAACATTCTCTCCACCTCTACCACCATTATCCCCTTTCCCCTACTTTTCTGTAGTGTAAAATAGATTTTCATTCCACATTGAGTGTGAATGTTATTCCCTCCTTAAGCCAAATGGGATGATTTCCCTCTCACCTCCCCTCTCTTTACCTCCACTGAAAAAATTTTTCTTGCCTATTTTCTGTAAGAGATAATTGACTCCATTCTATTTCTCCCTTTCTCTTTCTCCCAATATATTCCCCTCTTGCCCCTTAATTTTATTTTTTAGATATCATCCCTTCATATTCAACTCACCCTATGCCCTCTGTGTGTGTGTGTATATATATAATATATATATAAAATCCCTTCAACTACTTTAATAATGAGAAAAGTCTCAAGAGTTACAAATATTATCTTTCCATGTAGGAATTTAAACAGTTCAACATTAGTAAGTCCTTTATGATTTCTTTTTTTGATTCTTGTGTTTGAAAGTCAAATTTTCTACTCAGCTCTGGTCTTTTCATCAAGAATGCTTGAAAGTTCTCTATTTTATTAAATGACCATTTTCCCCCTGAAGTATTATACTCAGTTTTGCTGGGTAGGTGATTGTTGGTTTTAATCCTACCTCCTTTGGCTTCTGGAATATCATATTCCAAGCCTCTGATCCCGTAATATAGAGGCTGTTAAATCTTGTGTTACCCTGATTGTGTTTCCACAGTACTTGAATTTCTTCTTTCTGGTGCTTGCAATGTTTTCTCCTTGACCTGGGAGCACTAGAATTTGGCTACAGTATTCCTAGGAGTTCTCCCTTTTGGGAACTCTTTCAGGAAGTGATCTGTGGATTCTTTTAATATCTCTTTTGCCCTCTGGTTCTAGAATATCAGGGAAGTTTTTCTTGATAATTTCTTGAAAGATGACATCTAGGCTCTCTTTTTTTGATCACAGCTTTCAGTTAGTCCAATAATTTTACAATTATGTCTCCTTAATCTATTTCCCATGTCTGTTGTTTTCCAGTGAGATACTTCACATTGTCTCCTATTTTTGATTCTTTTGGTTTTGTTTAATGATTTCTTGATTTTTCATAAAATCATTACCTTCCATCTGCTTCATTCTAGTCTTTAAGGAATGATTTTCTTCAGTGAACTTTTGGACTTCCTTTTTCATCTGGCCAATTCTGCTTTTTAAGGCATTCTTCTCCTCATTTATCTTTTTGGATCTCTTGCCATTTGGGTTAGTCTATTTTTTAAAGTGTTATTTTCTTCATCATTTTTTGAATCCCCTTTAGCAAGCAGTTGACTCATTTATGATTTCCTTGCATCCCTCTCATTTCTCTTCCCAATTTTTCTTCTACTTCTTGTACCTGATTCTTCCATGGCCTGAGACCAATTCATATTTTTCTTGGAGGCTTTGGATGGAGGAGCTTTGCTGTTGTTATCTTCTTCTGTTTGCATATTTTGGTCTTCTTTGTCACCAAAGTAAGATTCTATAGTCTGATCCTTCTTCCGGTTTTTGCTTATTTACCCAGTCAAATGACAGCCAAATTTTACTTTTGAGCTCTTTGTCAAGGTAGTTCTCTGCTTCCAGTAGGAGGGGGAGGTGTACTATCAGCCACTATATACCCCACAATCTACTGGTCTAGATCTCCAGAAATAGCTGCTGCCCCCAGTCCTGCTATGGCTTACGCAGGCTCCTCTGCCCCCTCTACCACCCTGGAGCTGGAGTCAGATCATACTCCTCTCTCACACAGGTCATACAGGCTTTATCCACTGAACTTCCAATTTGTCTGGAAGTCTGGAAACTGCCACAGGTGCCAGAGATTCAGTGCCCCCAAGGCTTGCTCAGGTCCTATCTGTGCTTGTGTGGCCCACTTTGGACTGCGCTCTGCTCCCTTCTTGGTGCCATAGACACTTCCATTAAGCTTTCCAAGGTATCTTGGGCTGGAGGTTTGCTACACCCCATCATTCTGTGGTTTCTGCAGCTCCAGAATTTGTTTAGGGTCACTTTTTTACAGATATTTGGCTGGGTTTGAATAGGAGAGCTGTAACAAGTCCCTGCTTTTACTCTGCCACCTTGGCTCCACCCCCATAGATACTGTATTTAACACACAAAGGTGTTAAACCAACAATCTTTATCTCTTTAAAGTTTGCAAAGTGTTTTCCTCTCAACAACTATATAAACTAGTCAGGGGATACAGAACTTGTAGCCTCCAGACCATATGATCTGGAGGTTATGAGTTCTCTACGCCTAAACTAAATAGTAAAGCCATTATTAGGCAAGTGGGTCACAGAGTGGATAGACCACTGGACCTGGAGATGGGAAGATCTAGATTGAAATCTATATTCAGACACTTACTAACTATATTACCTTGGGCAAGTCTCTGTTCGCCTCAGTTTCCTCATGCATAAGGGAGGATAATAATAGCACAAAAATAAGGATAAAATAAGATAATTCATGTAAAGCACTTTGCAAACCTTAGAGCTATATAAAAATGCTATTATTATCATCCCTATTTAGCAGATCATAAGATCAGATTTAGACCTGCAAAGGCTCTCAGAGGCTAGTTTTTCCAAAGCCCTCATCTTACAGATAAGGAAACTGAGGACTAGGAAGGTTATGACCCAAAATCACACAGGTAGTAAGGGTCAGAGGTGAGAATTAAACTGATGTCCTCAGACTCTGAATCCAGAAATCCTTCTGATGAGGTTCTGAGACTGAAGTGATTTGCCTGTGCTTCTACACCAAGTATTTAGGTGTCATATGTCCATGTTCCAAGCTCTATGTTCAGTAATCTTTCTACTATACCCAGGCTACTTATTGCTAAAATATTAAGGAAGTTAAATTGAGAATATTGCATTAATTAAATATCACCTGCCTGTTTTTTCTTAAATCAATCACAACAATAGAGCACATTGTATACACTGAACAACCAGTCATCATGGATTTAATATAATTATAGTTTGTACCTGCTTAGGAGGTATGAAGCGACTTGCTAGGAATATAGTTGGTGGGATTGCTTTCGGGGCTCTAAGCTTCTTGGGTGCAAATTCCAACTACTCATTATGGGTTCCTAGGGAACCTCTATTGACTTTGAGGTAAGTTCCATAGGAAACAATGAGAATATTTATCAAACATTTCTGAGAAATGAGTACTTATCCCATGAGATAAGCATCTCCTAAATTCTAATCTGGCCTTGGATACTTCCTGGCTATGTGGCCCTTGGCAAGTCATTTAACGCTGTTTGCCTCAGTTTCCTTATCTGTAAAATGAGCTGGAGAAGGAAATGGAAAGCCACTCCAGTGTCTTCGCCAAGCAAACCCCAAATGGGGTCACAAAGAGTAAGAGATATTGAAACAACTAACCAATGAAAACAAATAAATAAATGCAAGGATTGATAGACAGAGAGACAGACAGACAGACAGTGGAAGGGGTGAGACTAAATGACCACCAGGGTCCCTGCCAGTTGTAGCTCTATGAGAACAAGTTCAGTCTTTTATCTTTCTTTGAGTTCCCCAGCCACATAGCCCAATGGCTGGCACATAAAAGGTCCTTGATAAATGTTTAATGACTGGCTAACTATGATCCTATGAAGAGAAAAAGGCTCAAAAGACAGCAAACATAAGTGTTAGTGCCTTCCGTTTGTTGGCTCTCTCCAGTTTTCCCTCTCTATATCTTGTATGTTCCTGGTTTTCATATTTTCCACCCCATTAGAATGTGAGCTCCTGCAGGTACTGTTTTTGCCTTCCTTTGTATCCCCATTGCTTAGCATAATGCCTGACTGCTGTTATATAAATGTGAGCTTAGTAAGAGCTTAACATTGACTTGATAAATCCATGATCCTTTCTACTTCCATGAAGAATAAGTCAATTCCTTAAAAAAAAAATTATGTTCAAGTGACCTATCATGTGCCAGGCACTGGGCTATGGGGCTGGAGAAACAAAGCAAGTTAAAAGACTGACCTTGTTTTCATAGATCTACAGCTGGTAGGAACCCTCTGTATCAGATTGGCTTTGGGACTGGATCACTAGATCACTGGCTGTGAATGTCTGGAGAATTACTTCCTTTACACCACTAACACATTTGAAGACTGAGTAATGGCGGGACTTACATGGGGAGATGGAGGAACCTAGGAATCTTAGAGACCACTAAGATCAATACCCTCACTTTCCAGATGAGGAACTGAGGGACAGACAGGTGAAGTAACTTCTTGCCTTGGTTTTCCAAAATGGATTTGGAGTAGTAACAAGTGGAGTGACTGAAAACATGGAGGGCAGAAGAAAGGCTCTGAACTGAAATTTCAAGCCGTAAGGTTTCCCAGCTCATACAAGCATCAGCAGCCAACAGACTAGGCTTGTGCCTTTTGCAGTCAGGGAGAAAGTAGGTCCCTTTGATCAAATGCCCTGGAGGTACTTCAAGTCAAGTCAATCCTGAAAACTAAGGCTTCAGCAAGAAAGCCAAGCCTTACTTCACATGTATGCATGCAGTGTATGAGCAATATAGAATTGGGTAGCTACTTATATACACTCCCACAGCAACTGCTATCAGGGACATCTAAGGGATTCCTAACTGAGGACAAGAAGCAGTAAGGAATAAAGGAATCCGGGCAAATGCAGCTCTGTCGTTTCATCACTATAAGGGATTCCCCATACCAACATAGCAGACTCCATTATTTGGGAGACAAGGTCTAGGCACGTAGGTCAGACCTAGAGAGTTGCTGGAGGAACATGGAAATTAACTGACTCACATAGAACCACACAATTAATAAATGTTGGGTAGGATTTGAACCTAGGATTTAGGATTATAGGTTTGAGACTAAAAGGAACCTCAGAGGTCATCTCGTGTAACTTTCTTATTTTACACATGAGGAAATCAAGGCCCAGGGAGATTAAGCAATTTATCTGAGATGACACAGGAGTGTCAGATGTAAGATGCGAACCCCTCTGTCCTCTAACTACAGTTCTAATCACTGCACTGCAGTCTTCAAGTTTACCAATCTAACCAATGCCCCAAACTGCCTATCAATACAATAGCTCACATTTACAGAACTCTGCACAGTGTAATAAGAGTTGGCACATCTATAGTGCTTTATCATTTACAAAGTTATTAATATAGGTTTTACCTATAGCAATTTCACTGGCTGTTATTTATGTAATTTTTGGATGCCAGTAGCTTTCTCCCTCCTCATCTCCATAATCTTCATGCCTTCCCTATAAGACTGCTTCCCATTTATCCCCTATATAGCTTGTTTGCACATAGTTGTTATTGTCTCTCTATGAACTCCTTGAAAGCAGAGACAGGGTTTTGTTGTTATCTTGTTTTGTTTTTTAATTTGTTTGTTTTGAGTTTTTATCTTTCGTGTGTGTGTCCAAGACAACACAGTATGTGGTACTTAGTAAACAATAAACGCTACTTGACTGACTCACTGATCTTTTGAACAACCACGTGAGCTAAATAATCCTGGTGCTATAATAATACCCATTTTTACGGATGAGGAAACAGACACAGAAAGTCTGTGTCTGCAAAAAGTTTCATAATACAAAGAGAGCTGGGATCCAAGCCTCACTTTTCTAATTCCCAGTCCATAGCTATTTCCCACTATGACATAGTTACCTTTACCAAAACACTTTTCTCACAATAGCATAGTGCTAATATAATTACTTTCAGCACCATCCTATTTTAACGATGAGGAAACAGGTTCAGAGGAGATATAATCTATACTCAATCACACAGTTAGAAAGAACAGAATAAGCTCCTTGCAGGTAGAGACTATGTCTTCTCTGTCTTAGTATTTTTTTAATTAATTAATTTCTTTACTTTTAGTTTTCAACATTTACTTTTACAAGATTTTGAGTTTTAAATATTTTCCCCTTCCCTCCCCAAGATGGCATGCAATCTGATGTAAGGTATACATGTACAATCATAGTAAACGTATTTCCACATTAGTCATGTTGTAAAAGAAGAATCAGAACAAAAGGGAAAAACCATGAGAAAGAAAAAAATAACAAAAAAAGAAATTAGTAGCTTCAATCTGCATTCAGACTTCATAGTTCTTTTTCTGGATGTGGATAACATTTTCTATCATGAGTCTTTTCAAAATCTCTTAGATCACTGCACTGCAGAGAAGAGCTAAGTCTAACAAAGTCAGTCATTGCACAATGTTGTTGTTACCATGTACAAAGTTCTCCTGGTTCTGCTCACTTCACTCAGCATTAGTTCATGTAAGTCTTTCCAGATTTTTTCCTGAAATTCACATGCTCACCATTTCTTATGAAACAACAGTACTCCATTTACCTTCAAATACCACAACTTGTTCAGTCATTCCCCAACCAATGGGCATCCCCTCAATTCCAGTTCTTTGCCACCATGAAAAGAGCTGCTATAAATATTTTTGTATATGTGGAATGGATCACAGAGTTTTAGTCATTTGGGCATAGTTCCAAATTGCTCTCCAGAATGGTTGAATCAGTTCACAACTACACCAACAATGCATTAGTGTTCCAATTTTCTCACATCTTCTCCAACATTTATCATTTTCCTCTTTTGTCATGCTAGCCAATCTGAGGTATAATGTGGTACCTTAGAGTTGCTTTGATTTGCATTTCTCTAATCAATAGTAATTAGAGAATTTTTTCATATGACTATAGATGGCTTTAATTTCTTCATCTGAAAACTGCCTGTTCATATCCTTTGACTATTTATCAATTGGAGAATGACTTGTATTCTTTTGATTCAATTCTCTATATAGTTTAGAAATGAGATTTTTATCAGTGACACTGGTTGTAAAAATTATTTCCCAGCTTCTGCTTCCCTTCTAATCTTCATTGCATTGCCTTTGTTTGGGCAAAAACTTTTTAACTTAATATAATCAAAATTATTGCTTGTGCATTTCGTGATGTTCTCTTTCTCTTATTTTGTCACAAATTCTTCCCTTCTCTGTGAATCTGACAGGTAAACTACTCCTTGTTCTCCTAATTTGCTTATAATTTCACTCTTTATGTCTAAATCATGTGTCCATTTTGACCTTATCTCAGTAGATGATATAAGATGTTAATCTATGCCTAGTTTCTGCCATACTCTTTTCCAGTTTTTCCAGAAATTTTTGTCAAATAGTGAGTTGTTATCCCAGAACCTGGAGTCTTTATGTTTACAAGCAGATAACTATATCATTGACTACTGTGTCTTGTGTAGCTAACCTATCCCACTGCTCTACCATTCTATTTCTTAACCAGTACCAAATAATTTTGATGATTGGCGCTTTATAATATAATTTTAGATCTGGTACTGCTAGGTCGCTTTCCTTTGCAATTCTTTTCATTAATTTCCTTGATATTCTGGACCTTTTTGTTCTTTCAGATGAATTTTATTATTATTTTTCTAACTCTATAAAATAATTTTTGGTAGTTATGATTGGTTTGGCATTAAATAAGTAAATTAATTTAGGTAGAATTGTCATTTTTATCATATTAGTTCGACCTACCCATGAGCAACTGATATTTTTCCAGTTATTTAGATCTATTTGTGTGAAAAGTGTTTTGTAATTGTGTTCATTTAGTTCCTGGGTTTGTCTTGGCAAGTAGACTCCTAAATATTTTATATTGTCTATAGTTACTTTAAATGGAGTTTCTCTATCTCTTGCTGTTGGGCTTTGTTACTAGTATATGGAAATGCTGATGATTTATGTGGGTTTATTTTATATCCTACAACCTTGTTAAAGTTGTTAATTATTTAATAATAATATATAACAAAATTATTATTATTTCAAATATAATTATTATATTTTAGTTGATTCTCTAGGATTCTCTAAGTATACCATCATATCATCTGCAAAGAGTAGTAGTTTTGTTCCTTAATTACCTATTCTAATTCCTTCAATTTCTTTTTCTTTTCTTAGCTAAAGCTTAACTATAACAATTGCAGTCGTGATCATCCTTGTTTCACCCCTGATCTTACTGGAAATGCTTCTAGCTTAGCTTATCCACACCACATATTGATGGCTTTAGATAGATGCTACTTATCATTTCAAGAAAAACTTCATTGATTCCTGTGCTCTGTAGTGTTTTTAATAGGAATGGGTAATGTATTTTGTCAAAAGCTTTTTCTACATCTATTGAGATAATCATATGATTTCTATTCATTTTTGTTATTGATATGGTCAATTATGCTGATCGTTTTCCTAATATTGAACCAGCCCTGAATTCCTGGTATTAATCCCACCTGTCATAGTGTATTATCCTTATCCTGTCTTGGTATTACCAGTCCCTAGCATAGGGTAGGTCTTGTGTTCTTACATAAGAGTGAGGATTTGAGCCTATATATTTTGACTCCAGTTCATTGTTTTTCCCTCTGACACCATCCCAATAAGTAGGCTCCCTACTACAAAGGGCTATTTCCCTGGCTTTTTCAGCATTTATGAATTTTATACCCCACATTCCCTTTAAATCAGGGTAATGCAGCTATTCCCCCAAGGACAAAAATACTACTCTTCAAATTATTTGCTAATTCTTAAAATTTTTGTATAGCAAAGATTAAATTAGCCAACAGAGGCCAATTTCATGGAGTTGTACAAAGTTACCTTGCCTGGTTCTGCTCAGTTACGGGGAGATTTGGGACATGGTACTAGTCATATGTAACTCATGATTAAATAATTTGCACTTTGGAATGACAAAGAGCCTCCTCACTGGCTTCAGGGTTTAAAGGGAGTGAAGTTCCTCTCAGTGCCCCAAACAACTTTTCAGAGATGTTGGTGTTTTCTTACCTCATTCCCTATTCTGATTCCTTCTGTTTCTTTTTCTTCACCAGTTACTATTGCTAATTCTTATAAAATGTTGTGCTCCCGTAGGACTGAGCTGGGTCCAAACTGCATACTTAGATATAAAACATAGAGTGGGCACGATGTCTCAGACTTTATGGACCCATTAGCAGTTCCTCAGTGTTAGAACTGAAAAGTTCTCCTATTTGTATATTTGGAAAGAAAACTAAAATGACCCACCCAGCAAGTTGTAAATACAGCCTAGAAGATGAGAAGGCAAGAAACAAGTCATCTGTAAGTTGATCACTGGAATTTAATAGGGTCAACACAGTGAATAATATTGTCTTTGTAAGATTTTTGCTTATTTGGGGAACCTGTTCATTTTATATGGTTCTGGGATACACTTATTTCCACTCCAGATCCAAGACATTAAAAGTAACATTAAGATCAGTCTTTCCTTTCCTTTTCTTATCTCATCACCATCCATCTTCATTAGTCCATTTCTTGGCCCTTCTTTTGGACAGGTACCATATTGGGATTACTTCCTCCCAATTTAAGCTCTAGTAAGTAATTAGCCTAAATACATGGGGTTTGGGGGTTCATTTTACAAATTTCCAAAACCATATGAATAATAAGGAAATGGATTTAGAGAATCCTAGTTAATGTTATACACAAGAATATAAGCCCTTGTTACCAGGGTTTAAATGATTGTTTTATTTTTATTTTTTCATCTCTGGCACCTCTCACAATCCCTGGCACATAGTAAGTGCTTAATAAATGCTCAGTGATAGATGGCTCTGTTGTAGACATTGTACTCCTATGGAACATACCCTGTATCTCTCTCTGTCTTGTGTTATTAAAAATGTTATAGATTTATTGTGTCGTGGCTAATTCGGTGATGATTAATGCCAGCTAATGATTACTATAGATGGCACTAGTATTCTTTAGCTCATTGATCCCAATGATGGACTATGTACTTTTTTAATGATAAAAGATTTCAAATGTGTATTTGTGTTCTGCCTATTCATCACATCTTCTATCTGTATACTCAACAATCTTTAAAAAATCACAACTATCAAGTAAAGCAATCTGCATGCTACAATTTCCATTTATAATACAGTGCAATAGATAGAGTAAGCTGTCCTCCTTGAGAATACTTAAAAGACAGGAGAGCAATGTAAGAATCTCTGATTTATGGGGCCGAGATTTCGAAATTAATGAAGAGAAATGAACCACCAAAACCTCAGTGCTATCAGAAAAGCTGGACTGGGGTTCTTGTTTGATTGATTTGCATGGCATTAAATACAAATGACCTACTTAAAAGAGATATTTCTAATTCCTTTCTGATCATCTAAATTGGTGTATTTCTCAGTGGAATAATTATATTTCTAGCTATTTTTCCTGCCTTTTTGGTTCACTCTGTGTTTTGTTTAATGATTGAAATAAAGATAAATGATAATAAATTATTTTTTCAATTATATCCTCTTTTGACAACAGTAATTAATTGGAGTTTTGATTAAGTTGGATTGGTGGATTATTCACCTACCATTTTTACAGTTATCCTTCTGAAATGTTATTGATAAAGACTTTGGATTCAGCTAATGCCATTTTGCTCTTATCTTCCCATATTCACCTCTTTGCATCCCTGGTAGAAAGGCTTTATATTTGTGGTTGTTTACTTGTCCCCTTGCATCAAGTCCTGTGCACAACTGACTTCTCTTATTTTATGCTTTGTTTGACTTTTCCTTTTTTTCCTTTTTCTGGAAGCACAGAGAATTAGCCAGCCAGAGGTAGTGCCTGGATAAAGTCCTGACAAATGAATGGTCTGATGTACTATGGCATATTCCATGCCTCTACAAATAGAATAGGGACAAATCCTGAGAACTTGAATGTTTTCAAATAATTCTAATTGGAGGAAAAGGCAAAGTAATCTCTTTAAATAACTATTTGAAAATGCTAACCAAAGCTATGCCCTTTACAACTTAAAAAAAAAAAAGAAAAAAACCATGTGGGGGGTAGGGGATGGCTTTTGGCAATTAAATGCTTTACAATGAGAGGGCAAGAAAAGCTCAAGGAATGTAGCTGAACAAAGAAGTCTTCTGTGACCAAGTTAGTGGCTCAAATATGAATGGAGGGGAAACTATGGTCACCTTGTATGTTGCAGACAAAGCTAGATCCTTTATGTCTGTTCAGACATCAAAATTGCTGCAAGAACAAGGGAAGAGGGCAAACTGCTTGCCTTCTTTTATGTTCCAAAGCAGGCTGCCTAGCAGCTGGGGAAATAAGAAAAGAAAGAGATTCTGAAACCTGGCTTTTCTTGCAAAGTATTTTTGGGGACTGATGCATTGGCTGATTTTTGACTGGGGTTGACAGAAAGCTGACTAATCATGCTCAAGATGTCTCTTAGGGGAAAAAAAAAAAGCACCATACCATTAAAGCAAAGTTCCATTTCAGGAGCGCAATTTGCCACCTGCTCCATTTTTTTTTTTTTTTTTGATTACCAAAAGACTAATCCTCAAAATGGAAAATGGTTCCAGTCAGCTCACAGCAACAGCATTGACTCTATTAGACATTTTATTACATTTAGAAGATGTGGGAAGTAAACAAGAATGTGTTGAATTCTGACCAATTTATCTGAAATTGTGCTAACAGAAATAAGTGCTCCTATGGTTATTCTCCTATTTGCAACTAGAAAAAACAAATTAAACAAGTTTAGCAAGGGAGCTATGTTAAAGTAAATGGGAAATATCATTAGGCAGCAACCTAATACTTACTACTGGAACAGAGAGCTCCCTTCCCCCATTTTTTTAACCTAAGGCAAGGTTCCATAATTAATTGATATACTTCTCCCAATAATGTAGTCATGCAATCTAAAGATGAGCTGTTCCTACTTTTTAAAATTAAAAACAATAGTTCTCTCTTTTAATATGAAAATGTATACCTATCATTTACTAAAAATCTGCAGTACATACCTTTTTGTATTTAGCCAGTGAAGAAATTTCATGTTAATTTTCCTAGCAATCAAGGCATTCCACAATTTGGTTCTATCTATAGCCTTAAAGCTTTATGTCAAAATGTCACACATATATGTTCCAACATAGCTGTACTACTTTTTATCACCTAAATAGACCCTAGGTTTTCCCACCTCCATGCCTTTGCTCACTCATTTTTGTTTTTATTTTGTTTTCTTTTATTTTTAGAAGCTTATTATTATAATCAGGTTTTAATCCAGAGTTGTAGATAATGTTGCTGTAGGCCTCAGGTCCTCTTTACTATTAGTTTCTGAATATTCAAGCTATTATTCCTTTTTTCTAAAAAGTTTTTCCTCCTCCTTTTCCATATGTTGGAATCCTACCTATCCTTTAAAGTTTAGCTAAACTATTTTACCTCATGAAGCCTTCCTAAATTTCCTTAATTAATTCTTCCTATTGATTCCCTTTCTTGCCTTGAACTTCACAAAACATTTTATTTGAATCTTTCATGCATATATCATGAATTATTTTGTATTCTAGTTATTTCTATTTATGTTCCATGCCAATCACTGTTGCCCTTGGCTGTCATCTTTTTCTGCATAAGAAGAAGATTAATTGTTCACTGGCTGAAAAGATTTCAGGGCTCTATTGGTTTCCCCATTGTAAAGACTACTTTAAATTGGTTACAATTATAGAAATTATGGTGGTCCATCTCAATGTCTTTTCCTTTATCCATTTTCCACTTTTCATTGTGAGTACTTCAATGGATCTGTGGTCTCAGTGATTCCTTCCAGCAGTGCAGATCATAACCCACCCATATCTTCTTATCTTATATTAAGAGTTTTGTCTGTGTTGTTCCATAGAACCTCCAGAGAGGATCTATCCATCATGTTGGTTATCTACTCATCTATTCAGCATCAATAGCTTCTTCAAATAAGTCAGGTTGGAGCTGGTATAATTGTGGTACTTTCTTCTCGTTGCATTTGGAAAATTATAGAGCACCTCCAATGATTTCAAGCTATCCCTGGAACAAAAATACATCTTCTTAGTGACATTATATGGAAATGAAACTTAGACCATCACAATCTTCTGTAGAACCAATATTGTGCGTCACCCAAAAGGTAGTCAAGAGAAGTATGGTGGTTAGAAATAGGTCATATCATATTGCTGCAAGAACAAGAAAAGAGGACAAGAAGATGTTACATGCAAGAAGTATATTATCTTCAACATTATGAAATGAAAGCAACAGAAGGTTTATAGATTGCTCTGAAGCCTTATATTTATATGGCATTAATATACTGTTTTAGAAGAGAGTCAGAAAATGCTACATATATAGCATCAGAAGGTACTGCCTTTAAGCACTGAATTTAGAATAAGATACCTAGAAGCAAATCTCGTCTCTGACATTTACTGGCTACATGACTAGGGGCATCTCTGACCATATTTTCTTATCTGCAAAATTAGGATAATAATGCCTGTAATATTGACTTCATGGGCTGTTTTAATGATCAAATATGGAAGATCTAAGTTCAAATACAACCTTAGACACTTATTAGCTATATGACCCTAGTCAAGTCACTTGTCATAACTTCTGCCTGCTTCAGTTTTCTCAACTGCAAAATGGGGAAATAATGCGCAAAATGATAGAAACTTCCAGAGTTGTTTAAAGGATTAAATGAAATAACATCTGTAAAGCACTTAGTATAGTACTTGGCACATAGTAAGCACTTAATAAATATTTGTTTCTTTCCTTTCCTGAGGCATGGAAAATTCTTTGCAAACCTTAAAGTACTACAGATGTCAACTATCAATGTAATTCAAGTAATACATAATAGGAAATGGAGATGGACTACTGATTGAGAGAATGTGAAGGATAACAGATAGATAGTCCAAGTGCCCATATAATGTCAAAAGATCTAGAAGAAGGCCTCCAATGGGTTGCGTGGATCCTTCATGAAAGATTCATAGGAAGAAGGCATGAAAAAGGATTGCACAGGCTAAGAAGGTATGGATAATTTGTGATCTGTACTCTACATGAGAATACTCATATTTATGAGATTGCAAATCAACTGAAGCAATGAAATATGCTATGTATGCATTATATCTTACTATGAAACTTAGGGCCCTGAGAATAGTGTTTTATCTACACTTAGTCTCCAGGGCCTAGCAAAGGACTTTGCAAATAATAGCTAATAATAATAGCTTATTACATAACTCATATAACACTTGAAAGTTTGTAGTGTTTTACGTGTTACTCATTTGACCCTCACAACAATCTTGTAAACTAGGTGCCATCATTTTACAGATGAAATGGAGACAAACAAAGGTCACACAGCTGGTAAATGGGGCAGAATTCAAACTCAGACCTTCTTGTCTCCAAATCCAGCAGTTTATCTGCTACACCAACCGTGTCAAACTCACAAAACTTGGGATTGGGGAAGGAGGCAGATTAAAATGAAATTGGGAAATGTTTAACAAAAATATAATACAACATGAATAAGATAAGTAGCTAAGTGGTGCAGTGGCAAGAATGGCAGGGCTTGCAAACCTTACCACGTTGTGTGAATGCAAAAGATGGGCTGGCTTCTCTTTCTCAAATACTGTATTTTAGGAGATTCAAAATGGGCATTTCTAATTATCAGCCTTCTCTGGTTCCTAGGGTTGCTCTGAGCATCCTCAGCACCCAGTCAGTCTCTGCTGGCTGCCTGCTTTTTCCTTTCTGGCCTAATGAAGCCTCCAATTTTAAGTTTCTGCCAATCAAGAGATGCTCGTCTCTGAATCCACAAGTTGCATTTTTGATGTGATAGGTCAAGCAGAAGGGTGTGTTACAGCAACTCATATGACCTATGATCAAAGCAAATGATGTTCAGAATTGCAGAGTACAATGGACTGGGAGTCTATGAGTAAATCCAACTTCCAGAGTAAAAGTAGCTCACATTTTTATAGTACTTTTTTGTTTATAAAACACTTTCTTTGCAATAACACTGTGAAATAAGCACTATCCTTACTACTATCCCCATTTTTTGGATGAGGAAACTGAGGGTCAAAGAGTTTGAGCAGCTTACTCATGGTCACAAAGTAAGTGTCTTAGCTAGGCTTCAAAGCTTTTACTACAAGTAAAAATAGTTTAAAAAATCCAAACTCAGTACACTTGAATTCAGTTAAGCAAGACAAATCAACACATTGCCAGGTTGAAAATGTATGCTGTCCTCTGAGGTTAGATTGGTTATTGCCCTGCCTAAATATATGGATTCTCTGATTGTCTTCCTTACATTACCATGGTCATCATGAAAATTGTTCTCCTTCTTTACTTCTCTCTGCATCATCATGAAAGTTTTCCTAAGCTCAGAAATTTCCATATTGGTTATTATTACACAGTAAGATTTCAAGTTCCGTATCACAATTTGTTTAGCCATGTTCCATTTGATGGGTACCCACTTTCCTTCTAATGCTTTAGTACTCTAAAAAGTGCCTCTATAAATATTTTCACATATGTACGAAACCATTTCCTCAGTCTTTGACCAACTTGGGTCAATACCAGGTGATATCACTGGGTCAAAGTCCACACCCCTGTAGAATCCAGTGACTTTTCTAGTACCTTTCCAAATTGTTATTAAGAACAGTTGCTCCAAGTCACAGATCCACCAACATCACATTAGTGAGTGGCTTGACTTTCTCACGTGCTTTGCATGCCCATTCTGCTTTTGTGGACTTCACTGGGAGCTAAGAGAATGGGAAGAGGAGGTAGGGAGAGGAATTCTCCACTGCCTAGGCTCACAGCTAATTCCACACTTGGGTGTAGCTCAAAAGAGTACTGTTCAGCACATTCTCTGCCTAAAACAATCCTTTGAGTTGCAGTTCCAGCTGCTAATTTTAGCACGTGGCTCTATCTGCCTGTGCCTCTTGGTCTATGTCTCTGGGGCCTGCAGTATGCCCAAAGCCTTTTTCTCTAAAAGAGCCAATGGATATCTGATTGGTGTATGCCAAACTGGGCGGCTTGTTATTGCTTCCCAGCAGCCCACTCAAGATATTATTATTTCTATTCTTTTATTTATAAACTGTATCCATTATCTCAGCACAGAGACAATTATTTAGCGGTACACTTGTGTGTCTCTGGTGTCCATCTTCCCTGGGCACAATGAGGTCAATAACACTGAAGCCAAGTTCACCATTTCTTTACTGGAGTCATATATAGAAGATGTCAGGACTCCAAACAATCTTCTTTAGCCTTTTAAAGAAGGGGGCAGATGGTGCATTTAACATGGATCTTTGCACCTGTTATTCCTAAAACTCTAACTCTCTCCCTCTCTCTCTCTCTCTGTCTCTCCCTGCCTCTCCCTCTCCCTCCCCTGCTCTCTCTTTCTCATCTCCATTTTTTCTTCCTCCCTCTCTCCCTCCTTCTGTCTCTATCTCTATCTCTGGGTGTGTGTGTCTCTCTGTCTTTCTGTCTCCTCTGCCTCTCTCCCTCCTTCCCACTTCTCCTCCCTTCCCACCTGTCTCTCTCTCCACCCACCATCCCTTATTCAAATTCTGCTTGTCAGTCAGTCAGTCCACTTTTCCCTTCTACCTGAGTTTGAATCTGGGCTCCACCACTTACTCCCAAGTGACACAGGACAAATTACTTCATCTCTGAGTCTCAATTTCATCTCTAAAATAAAAGAGTCCCTTCCAACTTTAAATCTCTGATTCTTGAATCTATAATGTATAAATACATCCTTCTTTAGGTATTCTAGTCTTTGATGACATTTCACCATACTGATTTCCCATAGGCATTGTTTGTACCATTTATTTGACACAGTGTAGAAACAGAAATAGAACTAGACTTGTAGAGAAAGATTCGGGTACTGTCTCAGAGCTTTGACCTTGGTCAGTCACTTAACTTGTCCCTCTGGGCCTTAGTTTTCTCATCTATTAAATGGGGATATCTGCTGGTCTACTCAGATTTCAATGCACAGAGTCAGAGCCTCACAATCAGTCAATCTAACTATAAGGTCTATTGATAGTATCTAAGCTAATTTAATTGACAAAGGACATAGAGAATGTTGGTGCTCTACCCCCCTCATTGCCATACAGGGATCTACTTATTGTTTTTGGTTCTAAGAGATAAAGTAATACATATGACAATCTCAGCTAACTCTGAGTGTCTTAGGACTGTTGAGGTCTTCTCCCCCAATAGCAGAACTGAGGGTCCCCAAGATCTTTTTAGGTGGTCCACAAAGTCAAAATTATTTTTATAATAACACAAAGATATTTTCATCTCAAATATAGTAAATATTGATAGGTATAACGCACATCAACAATAGCTCTTTGGAGAGAGGGGTCATTCATAATTTTTAAGATTGCAAAAAGGTCCTGAGCCAAAAGATCTGAGAGCCACAACCTTAGACAATGAAATCTAGAGCCTTTTCTAAAGGTACAAGTCAAGGGTGAGTGGGCTCCAACCAGCCCTGAACACATCCAAGTAAGCAGGCCAGATAAGAAAAAATGCTAAAATTTGGTAGGATTCTTTTGGTGTCAGGAGCTACACTTAATGAGCATATCAATCATTCTTTGGGTTTCTGTCTAAGTGTCTCCCCTCCTCCCTCTAGGCCAAAAGTCCCAGGCTAAGCAGACCACATACCTGAACTACCAACTTCATAGGTTTCCTTTGAGAAAAGCATTTTATAAACCTCAAAGCTGCTACACAATGTAAGCTATTATTAGTAGCAGTGGGTATCTTCATTGAACTCTTCTGCCAAAACCTCTTGCCACTTTGGGCACTAGGATACTTATCTGTAAAATTAGGCCTTTGGACTATGTAATTTCTCAGATATCTCCATTTTCCAGATAAGAAAACTGAAACCAATGCCATTTCTATAGCCTGTAATTCTATAAGGTATTCTCAGTAAGCTCACTAAAATTATATATAGGTATTTATGGTTTTGTCTTTTATTGTGGGTTATTGTGTTTTGTTTTGTTTTTTTCTGTTAAGCTACATAGAATCTAGTCACAAAGTTGGGAACTCAATAAATACTGAATTAAGTTATTTGCATAAATGCATGACAAATGTGCTTCAGATAAGGGGTTAGATCTCCTCCTTCATTCTCCTGCTTCTTTGAATGCCTTATACTGTTAATAACTCTTCAGAATTTCTGAAATCACCTTTAAAGAAAAATAAAGTAACCAGCATGAAGCATGCCTGAATAATTATCTAACCATTTCAACTCAACGTAAGGCTGTGCTATGTCTGGACACTGCCAAATCCAACCTCTGACAGTTGATCAGTTGGAGTAAGTTCTTGAGAATTGGCAGGTATAGGAAGAATTCTTCTATGGGAACCACAGGGAAAGAAAGCCGCAGATCCTTCCTGCTAAGACAAAATCCAAGTATTAGGATCACTTGTTCAATCTCTTACCTTCTAATTATTCATTTCTAGGTTCAATTTTTAGGATTTGCCCAAGGTTTTACTCACAGGCCTGAGCGAGTAAATTCATAGAAAATTGGTATTAATTTCTAAGTTTTCCCAGGCACTCTCTTTCAAATGATTAATTCTCAGGCTAAGTTAAAGACACTGGCTAGAGCACTGGGCCCAAAGTCAGGAAGACGTGTTCAAATCTGGCCTCAGACACTTGCTAGCTACGTGACCCTTGGCAAGTTATTTAACACTGTTTGCTTCAGTTTCCCCATATGTCAAATGAACTGGAAAAGAAAATGGCAAACCACTCCAGTATTTTTTGCCAAGAAAACCCCAAATGGGATCACAAAGAGTCAGACTTGACTGAAGAACAACTATGTCTAATGATGTAATCTCTAAAAAACATAAATGCTAATTGTTTGGGTGCTCTTAGGTGTCTGGGGTCTTTCCGCAATGGAGCTCACCCACTTACATGTTAGCATGTAGTGTATGTATGTGTGAGGTTGAATAGAGAGAGAAGAAGAAATAAAAATCACTTCAAGCTAAGAAGTATACATATCTATGCTTAATGACCCTTCAGGTTTCAATCATTATTCATGTAACGTGCTATGGGGAAGTGGCCTACTGTGATCCACTTTGAGGCAAGGGAATACTTAACATGAAGACCATCTCTCTGAATTGTAAATTAACTCCTCCTAAGCCTGGAAAGTTCCAAGTGATACCCAATTGCCTCAAACAAAAAGATGATCTTTGGATTCTGCTTCTTTTTATAAGGGAAAGAGAAAATGAATTCCAAGAATCATTAGCCTGAATGTTAAAGGTGATTATCATTCTGACCAACAGACTAGTAGGAACACGATGGAAAGACCAAAGGGTCAGACGAAAAAAGAATAAGATCTAGCTCCATATATACTGGCATGTAGAACCAGAATTAACCAACAAACCTCTATGAACCTCTATATTTCATCGGTTTTGTTCTTGTTTGTTCTGTACAAAGCCACGACTGAGGTGACAATTGAGGTGAAACTTCTTGAGGCCTAGCCCACTTTCTGAGGGACCTGCCCTCAGCACCTACAGCTTGTTGATTTAGTGGAGTTGGCCTGTGGGTTTCTACACTTCACTCAGGCCAAACCTTGGCCCCCCAAGAGGTGTCCTTTCTAAGGTCCTCTCGAGTTATCTTAGGATGACAACTGTTTCACCTCTTTATTTTCCTTCTCTAAGGTCATTTCCTGGAGGAAATCTGGAGAGCCTGGAAATTTCTGAAACACTCTCCCATCTTCCCAGAATGTCAGTCTTTTCAAAACATTGATTAAAGACAAGAACAAGAAACCTGGGAAGGGTTTCTGAGCTTGGAGGAGGAGAGTGGTGGGTTTGAGAGAGAAGCTAGGGCCTTCCTTACAGTGTACTGCATATGGAGAACCCAGGAAACTAGGATGATAGTGTTATCCATGATAAATGTATTGGTTTGGGGGTACAGGAAGCCCTAGGTTAAGATGATTCTTACTTTGAACTTCATGGAAGACTATACAAATGTTCTCTACCCTCTGTTTTGAAATACAGCACGAGGGAGCTGACTAGCTTTTACTATTTCTTCCCCCAGTTCTCACCATGTGAAAAGTAGTGTGGTATAGTGGATAGAGAGTCAAACTTGAAACCCAGAAGACCTAAGTTTAAGTCCCATCTCTGACCCATACTTTCTGTGTGATCTTGGCCAAGTTACAAGACTGCAAATTGCAAAAAAATATTCGTGGAGGAAGTTTCCTCACCTTACAGGGATGGGGAACCTGCAGCCTCATCTGTTTATCCTAATCCTTTTATTAAGAGGATTTGTTCTGTGAAGTTAGATTCAGTCAAAGGGTCCCACTTGAGGACCTAGAGGGCCACAAATGACCACAAGGCTGCAGATTCCCCAGCCCTGAGCGGTTCTCCTAAATAAAATCCTGGATTTAGTCCCTATCCCTGCTGTGTGCAGAGTGGTGAATTAGGCAATGGGTGAAGCATTAGACTCAGATAATACATGGTTTCTGCCTTCATCAGTCTTAGAGTCTAATTAGAACATCTAAGCAGAGGCTCCCTTTTTACATGAGTAAAAGCAAGGAGGTGGAACACAGAGGGAGGTAACTTCAGGACTTAGCACAATGCCTGGTATATAGTAAGTGCTTGACAAGAGCTTGCTATTTGATTGATTGTCCAATTTAACTTGATTGTGAAGCAAAGTAATAGATGCTAAGGATGGAAAAGTAGGATGACACCAGTTTATGAATATCAAGCACAGGGGTCTGAACCAGATTTTCTTTTTCTTTCTTCCTTCCTTCCTTCCTTCCTTCCTTTCTTCCTTCCTTCCTTCCTTCCTTCCTTCCTTCCTTCCTTCCTTTCTTTCTCTTTCTTTCTTTCTTTCTTTCTTTCTTTCTTTCTTTCTTTCTTTCTTTCTTTCTTTCTTTCTTTCTCCTTTCCCCCTCCCTTTTCCTCATCGTGCCTTTTTCCCTCCTCTCCCCTCTTCTCTACTCTTCTCCCTTCCTCCTTCCCTCTCTCCCCTTCTTCCATCCCCTCCCCTTCTCTCCTTTTTCTTTCCTCCTCCTTTTCACCTCTTTTCTCCCTGCCTCTTTCCCACCCTTCTACACCCTTTCCCTTTCTCCCCCATCCTTTCCTTCCTCTTCTCTCCCTCACTTTCTCTCTCCCCCTCCCCCTTCTCTCTCTGTACAATATATAATAAATACCTATTTATCAAATACATAGATAGCACTTAACTGTAGATAACAAACTTGAGTCTCTAGGCTAGAACAATGTAATAGCACAAATAATGAGATGCAATGCAACAGGGATAAATGTAAAGTCCTAAAATTAGATTTCAAATATCACCTACATGGGTCAGGTACAGGTATAGGTGCCAACATAATTAGACGCTGGTTTTAGTGGCCTTAAAGAGATTGTGACTCAGCCATGTGAAAAAGCATCCTGGAAACTGAATGTAAACCTATTCCATAATAATAGAATATAATATCCAGAATAAGGAAAGAGCCTCGACCACCAGAGCTAAGCCCTGGCGAAAGTACACCTGCTATAGTGTGGATGTCACATTTGGAGACGTTCCCCTGGAAGATTAGCTAGTGCTGGATTTTGGAGTTAGGAGAGACCTGGATTTGAATCTTACTACCTCTATGATCTTGGGCAAGTTACTTAATCGCTCTAAAACTCAGTTCCCGCCTTTCTAAAGTAAAGCTAACAAAAACCATGGCATTGACCCCACATAATAATTGTGATGAACAATGAGATAATACACATGAAGAGCTTTCTAAATTTTAATGACTATGAAAAAATGTTACCTGTCATTTTACATAAGGTACTGAAATGTAAGCTTTCAGAACCATTTGAATTAATTATTTTACTGTCTTCCCCATTCCTTGCCCCTTCTTTAAATTGGACATATCTAGAGATGATGAGAAATGAGAGGTAAGAGACTGAGTCATGAATAACTGAGCTGGAAAGAACCTTCAGTCTACTTCTGGGTTTTAAGATAAAATGACACTCAAAGCATCTCCAGCAATGGAAAGTACCCAACTTCCTTCAGTAACTAATTTTTCTGACTCATAACCCTATACCTAACTTTTTCTACTCTTATCTGAAAACATAAAAAACAGGCTGATTTTAGCATTATTTGTTTCTCCTTTCTCTATATTCTCTCCCTGGGCTTTTGTATTTCTAGAGCATCAGTTATTACTGCTATGTCAGGAGTTCTTAACCTGAGGTCCACAGACCCTCTGGATGTATTTCTGGGGGACCATGAACTTGGATGGGAAAAAAAATGTTTTGATAGCTGAGTTTCAATATAATTGGTTTCCTTTGTAGTGCTATGCATTTTATTTTAGGAATTTAAAAACAGTTCTGAAGAGAGTTCCATAGTCTTTCACCAGACTGCCAAAGGGGTCCATGACATAAGAAAGTTAAAAAAAATCCAATTCTACAGCCATACTCTTCAAGCGTCTTGCTAGATCTCTCCACTTGGCTCTCCTCCTGGTTCCTCAAATTGAATTCCTCCCAAACAGAATTTCTCTCTTTAAATCCTGGCATCCAAGGGTTTCCGTTATACGTGAAGGTGGATGAAAAAGAGAGACAGACAAAGAGGGAGGAATATGTATGTCATTATATCACATTATATGTTATCATATATTTTATAACAACATACATATCATAGAATTATATTATATATTATATACATAATATATGTGCACTTATTGAAGATTAATTACTATATGGCAGGTGCAACGTTAAGCTCTGGGGATACAAAAATCAGAAATAAGAAATCCCTGCTCCTAAAAACCTTACAGGTTGATAAGGAAAGACAAACCATGAATGGAGCTGGAAAATGGGAAGAAGAGGGAAGCTAGAGGGGAAGGGGGAGGAGGAAACAAAGTGAGCAGCAAACGATGGTCTGTTTCTCTATCATTCTGCTTCCCACTGCTTCTGCCCATCTGCATACATCATTCCCCATCACTAGAAAGGAATTCTCTTCCCCCTCTACTTGCTGCAATCTATCTTAGCTTCAAGGCTTCTGCTCAGAACTTCATAGCTGCCTCCCGCTCCCTGACACCTTCTCTAATATTTTTCTCTCCTTTTTCCCCCAGTTCTTTCTTCCCTGAATCGCTATAGCCACTTTATCTGACAGCTCTTGTATACTTAATCATTTGTTAATATTTTGTTGTTGTCACTTCAGTCATATCTGACACTTCATGACCCTATTTGGATTTTTCTTAGCAAAGATACTAGAGTGGTTTGCCATTTCTTTCTCCAGCTCTTTTTATAGATGAGGAACTAAACCAAACAGGGTTAAGTGACTTGCTCAGGGTCACACTAGTATGTATATAATAACTGATTTGAACTCCTGCTTCCAAGCACAGTGAACTATCTACTACACTGCTTGGCTGCCCTTTGTTAACATACATTATAGCTGGGTGGAGCCAAGATGGTGGAGTAGAAAGACTCACGTATGCTAGCTCCGAACCCACAGCCCATATATTTCCTGCAAGAAGAACTCCCCACAAATTCTGGATCACTGCAAGGCGCGCAGAAACACAGTGGAAAAGATTTCCATTCCAGAGAGCCCTGGAGAGCAGTCCCCAGCGGTCCGTCGCGCTCCGGACAGCAGAGCCCACCCCTGCCCTGCCCTGGCCAGGTGTCCCAGAGGAGCAGATCTGAGCAGGCTTCCGGGACGGAATCTCTGGCGGCTGCGAGGTCCCTCCACCCACAGATGCTCCAGGTCAGTGAGAGAGACTTCTGGGCTGGCCGAGAGGGGAGCAAGGTGTCTCCGTGGTGCGGGCCCCCTCGGGAGCAAGTGGTGGAGGAAGCAGCGGAGGGAGCGGCAGAGGTAGCTGTGACCGGGACTCCTGGAGCAGGCAGGATCTCAAGGTCTCTGCACAAAGCCCCTGAGGGAACTGAGCCTGGGAGGCAGCCCTGACCCCACCCCAGCACCAGAACTTAAGCTCACATTGAATAGCAGCCACTCCTGCCATGGAAAACCCATTTGAATCTCAGACCCCAAGCACTACCTGGGTGGATCTAGGCGGGGGTGGACAGGAATCTCAGAAGTCAAGTAACTGGCTGGGAAAATGCCCAGAAAAAGGAAGCAAAATAAGACCAAAGAGAGCAACTTTGATGGGGTGCAGATGTTCCTGCCTTTCCATTCTGATGACGAGGAACTATTCTTACCATCAGGGAAAGACGTGGAGGTCAGGGCCTCTGTACCCCAGACATCCCAGGTGGATGTCCGGTGGGCTGAGGCCATGGAAGAGCTCAAAAAGTATTTTGAAAAGCAAGTTAGACAGGTGGAGGAAAAACTGGGAAGAGAAATGAGAGAGATGCAAGAAAAGCATGAGAAACGGGTCAATACCTTGCTAAAGGAGACCCAAAAAAATGCTGAAGAAAATAACACCTTGAAAAATAGGCTCACTCAATTGGCAAAAGAGGTTCAAAAAGCCAATGAGGAGAAGAATGCTTTCAAAAGCAGAATTAGCCAAATGGAAAAAGAGGTTCAAAAGCTCACTGAAGATAATAGTTCTCTCAAAATTAGAATGGAACAGATGGAGGCTAATGACTTTCTGAGAAACCAAGAAATCACCAAACAAAACCAAAAGAATGAAAAAATGGAAGAGAATGTGAAATATCTCATGGGAAAAACAACTGACCTGGAAAACAGATCCAGGAGAGACCATTTAAAAATTATGGGACTACCTGAAAGTCATGATCAAAAAAAGAGCCTAGACATCATCTTCCATGAAATTATCTAGGAAAACTGCCCTGATATTCTACAACCAGAGGGCAAAATAAGTATTGAAAGAATCCATCAATCACCACCTGAAAGAGATCCAAAAAGAGAAACTCCTAGGAACATTGTGGCCAAATTCCAGAACTCCCAGGTCAAGGAGAAAATATTGCAAGCAGCTAGAAAGAAACAATTCCAGTATTGTGGAAATACAATCAGGATAACACAAGATCTAGGAGCTTCTACATTAAGGGATCAAAGGGCATGGAATAGGATATTCCAGAAGTCAAAGGAACTAGGACTCAAACCAAGAATCACCTACCCAGAAAAACTGAGTATAATACTTCAGGGGAAAATATGGTCCTTCAATGAAACAGAGGACTTTCAAGCATTCTTGATGAAAAGACCAAAGCTGAAAAGAAAATTTGACTTTCAAACACAAGAATGAGAAGAAGCATGAAAAAGTAAACAGCAAAGAGAAGTCATAAGGGACTTACCAAAAGTGAACTGTTTACATTCCTACATGGAAAGACAATATTTGTAACTCTTAAAACTTTTTAGTATCTGGGTAGTTGGTGGGACCACACACACACATACACACACACACATGTACATGCTTGCATGCACACACACATACACACATGCACGCACACAGAGACAGAGAGCACAGAGTGAATTGAATAGGATGGGACCATATATTAAAAGATATTAAGGTAAATGGTGAGAGAGAAATGCAGTGGGAGGAAAGAGGGTGAAATGGAATGGGGGTAAATTATGTCTCATTCAAGAGGCAAGCAGGAGACTTTTTAGTGGGGGGGGAAAAAGAGGAGAGCTGAGAAAAAAACAAGAAATTTACCCTCATCACATTCGACTAAAGGAAGGAATAAAATGCGCACACATTCTGGTATGAAAACCTATCTTACAGTACAGGAAAGTGGGGGAGAAGGAGATAAGCAAGGGGGGGGATGATGGAAGGGAGGGCAATGGGAGGAGGGAGCAATTTGAAGTCAACATTCGGGGAGAGACAGGATCAAAAGAGAGAATAGAAACAACGGGGGGCAAGATAGGATGGAGGGAAATACAGTTAGTCTTACACAACTCGACTATTATCGAAGTCATTTGCAAAACTACACAGATAGGGCCTATATTGAATTGCATGCCTTCCCAAAGGGAATGGGTGGGGAGGGAGGGATGGGGAGAATTTGGAACTCAAAGTTTTAGGAACAACTGTTTAGTATTGTTGTTGCTACTAGGAAATAAGAAATACAGTTAGTGGGGAATAGAAAGTCATCTGGCCCTACAGGACAAAAGAGAATATGGGGACAAGAGAAGTGAGGGATGATAGAAGAGAGGGCAGATTGGTGATAGGGAAAATTAGAATGCTCGGTGTATTGGGGTGGGGGGAGGGGATAAAAGGGGAGAAAATTTGGAACCCAAAATTTTGTGAAAATGAATGTAAAAAGTTAAATAAAAGAAATAATAAAAAAGAGAAATGATTATTTAATAACTTTGTTAATATTGGGGAGACACAAGATATTTTTCCTTTCTGAAACTTTACCAGGTGAAGCCAGCATCTGAAGAATATTGCTGATTAACTTTCTCTTCAAATTTGTTCAGATTAGATCAGTTTTCTCATCAAATTTGTTCAGACCCCATCCAGTTGGGGAACCCCATCCAGGTTTGGGTGGGAATAAATTCTTTGGTTAATTGCCCAGGGTGGGGGTGATTTGAAAGTGAATGACAAAGTCATGTTCCCCAAATCCTCATTAGAATACGTCTACGTTTCATTATAGTATTCTCTCTTTCTCTCTCTCTCTCTCTGTCTCTTTGTCTCTCTGTCTCTCTCTCTCTCTCTCTCTCTCTCATTACTTGTTAACCAGTTGGAGTTGATTTCCACCCTCAGCAACACCCATTCTTCCAAGGGCATATAAACGTTGAGTGGGTTCCATGAGGAAGTCCTTGGCATTCAAGAGTGTCATTGCCCACTTTTATTAATAATATGCTAGCATTATTAATAAAATGATTAATTACCCAGAAATTATTCCTTTTGAACCTTTTATATGTCACAGACTATTCCTTCAATGAAGACAACTGTTTATTGAACTGTTGCCTAAGTTCTGGACTCTTGAATGTGAAATAATCCTTGTTCAACCATGATAGCACTTACCTTCCAGGGTTGTAAAGATCAAATAAGATAACGTGTAAAATTGCTTTAGCAATCCTTAAAGTGTTATATAAATGCTAGCTACTGTTATTATCACTTTTGTTATTATAAATTGGGATGTCACAGTGACTTGTGTAAAGAGATGTCCAAGTATGTGGCAGGAATTTGTCAGTTTTAATATTTCATTCTCAAGAAGAGCAGTATTTGGATTTAGAATAATGATAAATTCATAAAAATTTGTTTCTGGCAGGCTTGTGCCCAATGCCTGGTACAGTATTTTTTTTCTTTGAAAGCATGTATAGAATATCTTGCCTGTCTGACTCTTTCCTGCTTTCCCTCAGGCTGGCTTTTCCACCCTTCACATGGAACAGGAAAATGTGTGGAATGTTTTTTAAGGGTCTATAGGTGGGAAGTCTCAAGATAGTCACAATATGAGTTGGATTAAAAGGTCACTTCTAATTCTGAGCTGTGATTGGACTTGGCAGTTGATTGGAAATGGGGGCTTAGAGGAAGAGGGAAGAATGAGAATTGATAAAAGATTTAAGCCTAACTGATTGGAAGATTGGTGATGCCATCAACATACATACAGAAGCAACAGATTGTGAGGTTTAGACAAACATCTGCTATTGTTAGAATAATAGGAAAAATGGGGCAGGTGGAGAGGCCAAGGGTTCTGATAGCTAGCACTTTTTGCAAGTAGAGCCTTGTTCATTTTAACATCCCAATGGAAAGTGATTCTAGATATAGAATTTAAGGACATTAAAAGGAGATGATTATTCCTGGTGGATGGGAGACTGGTATGATTGGAATTCTGTTGTCTGTAGGCTGATTTGAATTAGCAGTGAGAGCTGAAATAGCCTAAGACAGCCTTCAGTCAAGTGGGAAAATGTGCAACAACCACTGTCAGGGTTTCAACAGCACCTTTTTTTCTCCCTGCTTTGGGGAGCTGGAGGCGGTATATTTAAGTACCCTCCCAAGCCCCACACCTCTACTGTTGGTGGCTACATCTGTTAACCTGCATTGAGAGGAGAAGGGTTATTATAGCTACAGGTGGGAAAGAGTGTACTGGTCTGTGATAAGAATAATTCAGTGAGAGCTGCATAAGTGACAAAGTGATTCTGCCTGGTTCTCCAAGGTTGTATTTGAGAAATCCCTTAGAAGTATCCCAGACATAAAGAATTTGAGACCTCCAAGCCTTATAGATCAACTTATGCACAAATGTAATTTCTTCTAGGGTTCATCCATCCTTTCTCTGCTTGGAGATCACCAAGGAGAAGAGACTCATCATCTCTAAAAGCAATCAACTCCACTTCAGGACAGTTGTAACTGTTCAGAAGTTTTGTTTAGCCTCATCACAACCTTTACTTATTTCCCCTGGTTCTGCCTTCCATGGCCAAACAAACCTAATCCCTTCTTCTGCTTTAAGTAAATTATGTGCCAAGTTCTCAGGGTATAAGGATGAACACAGACAATCTCTGTCCTCATGAACTTTACAATGGGGAGGTAGAATGAGGATGAGACCTGTACTCAAATAGCTATAATGCATGTTCATTTATTTATTTATCCACTCATTTATTTATTTATTTAACTTTTTGCATTCATTTTCACAAAATTTTGGGTTCCAAATTTTCTCCCCTTTTATCCCCTCCCCCCACCCCAATACACCGAGCATTCTAATTTTCCCTATCACCAATCTGCCCTCTCTTCTATCATCCCTCACTTCTCTTGTCCCCATATTCTCTTTTGTCCTGTAGGGCCAGATGACTTTCTATTCCCCACTAACTGTATTTCTTATTTCCTAGTAGCAACAACAATACTAAACAGTTGTTCCTAAAACTTTGAGTTCCAAATTCTCCCCATCCCTCCCTCCCCACCCATTCCCTGTGGTAAGGCAGGCAATTCAATAGAGGCCCTATCTGTGTAGTTTTGCAAATGACTTCGATAATAGTCGAGTTGTGTAAGACTAACTGTATTTCCCTCCATCCTATCTTGCCCCCCGTTGTTTCTATTCTCTCTTTTGATCCTGTCTCTCCCCGAATGTTGACTTCAAATTGCTCCCTCCTCCCATTGCCCTCCCTTCCATCATCCCCCCCCCTTGCTTATCTCCTTCTCCCCCACTTTCCTGTACTGTAAGATAGGTTTTCATACCAGAATGTGTGCGCATTTTATTCCTTCCTTTAGTCGAATGTGATGAGGGTAAATTTCTTGTTTTTTTCTCAGCTCTCCTCTTTTTCCCCCCCACTAAAAAGTCTCCTGCTTGCCTCTTGAATGAGACATAATTTACCCCCATTCCATTTCACCCTCTTTCCTCCCACTGCATTTCTCTCTCACCATTTACCTTAATATCTTTTAATATATGGTCCCATCCTATTCAATTCACTCTGTGCTCTCTGTCTCTGTGTGCGTGCATGTGTGTATGTGTGTGTGCATGCAAGCATGTACATGTGTGTGTGTGTATGTGTGTGTGTGGTCCCACCAACTACCCAGATACTAAAAAGTTTTAAGAGTTACAAATATTGTCTTTCCATGTAGGAATGTAAACAGTTCACTTTTGGTAAGTCCCTTATGACTTCTCTTTGCTGTTTACTTTTTCATGCTTCTTCTCATTCTTGTGTTTGAAAGTCAAATTTTCTTTTCAGCTTTGGTCTTTTCATCAAGAATGCTTGAAAGTCCTCTGTTTCATTGAAGGACCATATTTTCCCCTGAAGTATTATACTCAGTTTTTCTGGGTAGGTGATTCTTGGTTTGAGTCCTAGTTCCTTTGACTTCTGGAATATCCTATTCCATGCCCTTTGATCCCTTAATGTAGAAGCTCCTAGATCTTGTGTTATCCTGATTGTATTTCCACAATACTGGAATTGTTTCTTTCTAGCTGCTTGCAATATTTTCTCCTTGACCTGGGAGTTCTGGAATTTGGCCACAATGTTCCTAGGAGTTTCTCTTTTTGGATCTCTTTCAGGTGGTGATTGATGGATTCTTTCAATACTTATTTTGCCCTCTGGTTGTAGAATATCAGGGCAGTTTTCCTAGATAATTTCATGGAAGATGATGTCTAGGCTCTTTTTTTGATCATGACTTTCAGGTAGTCCCATAATTTTTAAATGGTCTCTCCTGGATCTGTTTTCCAGGTCAGTTGTTTTTCCCATGAGATATTTCACATTCTCTTCCATTTTTTCATTCTTTTGGTTTTGTTTGGTGATTTCTTGGTTTCTCAGAAAGTCATTAGCCTCCATCTGTTCCATTCTAATTTTGAGAGAACTATTATCTTCAGTGAGCTTTTGAACCTCTTTTTCCATTTGGCTAATTCTGCTTTTGAAAGCATTCTTCTCCTCATTGGCTTTTTGAACCTCTTTTGCCAATTGAGTGAGCCTATTTTTCAAGGTGTTATTTTCTTCAGCATTTTTTTGGGTCTCCTTTAGCAAGGTATTGACCCGTTTCTCATGCTTTTCTTGCATCTCTCTCATTTCTCTTCCCAGTTTTTCCTCCACCTGTCTAACTTGCTTTTCAAAATACTTTTTGAGCTCTTCCATGGCCTCAGCCCACCGGACATCCCCCTGGGATGTCTGGGATACAGAGGTCCCGACCTCCACGTCTTTCCCTGATGGTAAGAATAGTTCCTCGTCATCAGAATGGAAAGGCAGGAACATCTGCACCCCATCAAAGTAGCTCTCTATGATCTTATTTTGCTTCCTTTTTCTGGGCATTTTCCCAGCCAGTTACTTAGATTCCTGTCCACCCCCGCCTAGATCCACTCAGGTAGTGCTTGGGGTCTGAGATTCAAATGGGCTTTCCGTGGCGGTAGCAGCTGCTATTCAATGTGAGCTTAAGTTCTCAGGCTTAGGTGGGGGCAGGGCCACCTCCCAGGCTGAGTTCCCTCAGGGGCTTTATGCAGAGACCTTCAGTAATGGAGCAGGTGCGGGCAGGGCTGCCTCCCAGGCTCAGCTCCCTCAGGTGGTTTATGCAGAGATGTTCGGTAATGGAGCTTCTGCCTGCTCGAGGCATCCTGGGGGCCGCTGCTGCTGCTGCCTCTGCTGGTCCCTCTGCCACTGCCTCCCAAGGGGGCCTGAGCCACAGAGACACCCCGCTCCCCTCTTGGACAGTCTAGATGTTTCTCTCACTGACCTGTAGTGTCTGTGGGTGGAGGGACCTTTCCGGCCGCCGGAGATTCCGTCCCTGAAGCCTGCTTGGGTCTGCTCTTCTGGACCCGCGGCCAGGGCAGCTCAGGGTGGACTCCGCTTTCCAGGGCGCGACGGACCCTGGGGACGGCTCTCCAGGGCTCTCTGGAATGGAAATCTTTTCCACCATGTTTCTGTGCACCTTGCAGTGATCCAGAATTTGTGGGGAATTCTTCTTGCAGGAAATATATGGGCTGTGGGTTCGGAGCTAGCATACGTGAGTCTTTCTACTCCACCATCTTGGCTGCACCCCAATAATCATTTCTCTGAAGTCATTTAAATTTTGTCACTCCTTTGGAGAATTATAGTCTTAAAATCATCCCAGTTCCCGTTTACTCATTTCCTTCAAGGATTCTCCTTTCCAATTGGTCAATAGTTCCTTAACTTCCATTAACTGAAGTAATCAGACTTGTCCCTTTTTTATCAGTGGATCATTCTCCTAATTATTTCAGGGCTTGAAAAAAGAGACCCTACTAACATTATAAAGAAAAAGAGCTTTTAAAGATTTGAAAACTATGATCAGTGCAATGACAAACATAAAATATATAGGAATGTAAGTGAAACACATCACTCACCTTCTGCCAGAGTTGAAAAACTTCAAATCAGAATGAGATAGATATATTTTTTTGGACCTAGCCTGGATAGCATGGGAATTTTTTTTCCTGGACTATTCATAGCTATTATGAGAGTTTTCTTTTTTGTTCAATGAGGGGAGAGGTAAATAATGTCTGTATAGAGTCCTAATGAATACTGAATGAAAACTGAAGTATAATTTTTTTCACTTTATTTTTCTTGTATTATTTTTTGCATCATGGCTAACAAGAAAATATATTTTGCATGATTTTACATGTATAACTGACATTATCTTCTAAATGGATGGGGGAGGTGTTGGAGAGAGGGGAGAATTTGGAACACAGTATTTTTTTAAGAACATTTAAATAATAATTTTAAAATGTTAAGACCTAAAAAATAAAAATAAATACTTGTATAAATTTTTAAAAATTTATCCACTCTTAGGTGCATCAGTCAAGAATTTATCTTTGGTCATCATCCTAATTACTTCAAGGGAAGAGTCCTTTCTGGGATGATCTTCAGAGATCAGTTGAAGTTACAGAAAAACTGATAACATTTCTGTTTAATATTAGTCCAAAGTCTATAGACCAGGAAAATTTATAAATGCTTTCTTGATATTTTAAAAGGTTTGGGGGAGAGGAGAACCTTGCACGGTTGAACAACGCCCAGCAGGTCCTGCTTCAAGGAGGCTAAGAACAATATCCTCATTCAAAAGGGCTTTTCACTAACACTCTCATCATGCCTCTTCCATAGCCAAGAACAAGCCCTCTTCTCCCAGGCCAGCATCTGACCTCTTGCAGTCAGGGTTGTGATGCTACTCTCACGGAACCATGTATTCTTTGATTCAAGCTTCAGAAGACATCTCTAATCTATGTCCTCCTTTCCATTTCAGCTGTTATCAGTCTAGTTCAGAACATCCTCAAGTAAACTGGTCTCCTGTAATAGCCTCCTAATTGGCTTTTCTTCCTTCAGTCTTTCCCTTTCATGATTCATCCTTCACTCTTCTCTCTCAGGAACTTGTCCACTTGCCTCCTCTCTGCTCAAAAACTTTCAGTAGCTGCCCAGCAACCACAGAATCAAGGAAAACCTCTTTATTCCAGCATTAAAGAATTATACAATCTGACTCCAACCTACCTTTCCAGCGTCATCTCAGCTACTCTTTTATGTATTTTATATTCCAGAAAAACTAGATTATTGTCCTTTTCCTCTTCCTTCTTGTTCTACCTTCCTTGGTCTCTATCTCATTACTGTTGCTATATTCAATGCCTGGAAGAGGGAAGGGAAGCACCCACTACATGCCAGGTACTCTATTAAATGCTTTTACAAATATTATTTCATGTGATCATAATAGTCTTTTGAGGTAGGTACTATTACTGTCCCCATTTTATAGCTGAGGAAACTGAGGTAGAGGTTAAGCGTCTTGCCCAGGCCGACACAGCTAGTATCTGAGGCTAGATCATCTCTTGAGAACTAAAAGGGTCCCCAGAGGCCCTCTTGATCCACTCCCTTCATTTTATACACACACAAAAAAAACTGAGGCCCTAAAGATTTGTCCAAGTTCACACAGTTTGTAAGCATAAACAGTGAGATTTGAACTCAGGTTCTCTAACTCCAGAATCTTTGGTTTTTTTTCCACTGTATCATGATGCCTCGTTTAAAGGTCTCTTACTATCCCCATTTCCGTCTGTTGAAGTCTGTTCTTTTGGTCACTGAGGGAACTTCCTTCCCCACCCTCAATCAAGTTCCAAGTGATGTTCCCTCCTTCAGTTTCTCATACTACTTTATAACCTCTCCTGTGTACTATCGTCTAATATGTCTTAGAATTATTTGTGTACATGTCTCACCTCCTAATCTCCTTGATTGAGGAGTATTAGACATCAAGCATTTATGAGATGCTTACTCTGTGTCAGGTACTGTTTAAGCACAGGAGATACAAAGAAAGGCAAAAACAGTCCCTACCCTCAAGGAGTTTATACCTTACTGGGGAAGACAACATGTCAACATCAAGACACATACAGAGGAGAAAGAAAGACATCTGAGAGATGAAGGCATTAGCAATGGGGGGGATTGAGAAAGGCCTCCTATGGTGGGTGTGATTTGAATTGAGTCTTGAAGAAAGTAAGGACAATTGAGAGGTAAGGGTAAGGAGGTATACCATTCTAGGTATGAGCACCTAGGCCAGTGCAAAGGCACAGTGATGGGAGACCGAAAAGAACACCAGCAGCAGAATTCCCTGATTTCCTCAATGGGGATTAGTTTTCCCTTAGATAGTAAAGCAGTCAGTCCCAGGACCTGATTGGCCCCTGCTTCCCTGATGGAGCTTCCTAAAGGCATTAAAATATCCACTCTTATGCAATGTGGATCCTTGTGATTCAGTGGGTTTCTGAAGACCAAGCAAGCCACCATATCCTTCACCAAATTCTCTACTGCTGGACAGATATGTTTCCATTACATATAGAGACTGGGGGAAGGAAGGATGTCTAGAGAATCTAAGCATCACTGCATCCTTGTTGTGTATCCTTTCTGTGTTCAGACCCTTATCCACCTTCTTTTGTTAATTATTCAGGGATTTGTGAGTACCTCTTTTCATCCCAACATCAAACCTGAGCATGACGCTGATGTGAAGCCTATACCTAATACCGGCATTGCTGAAATTTAGAGCCTATAGAAAAAGGCAAAATATAAGAAGATTTAAAAGGTAGGATTGGGTTAATAAAGAGCTTTAATGCCAAAAGAAAGAGTTTAAATTTGATCCCAGTGGTAAATAGAGAGCCACTAGAGCTCATTGAGAAAGGGATGATAGGAAGACTTGTATGGACCAGTGGAAAGCAAAGTATGCAGAACCAGGAGAACATTGTACACAGTAACATCAGTATTGTAACTATGATCAATGGTGAAAGACTTAGCTTCTCTGATCTACAAAATGATTCACAAGAATTCCAAAGGACCCATGATGAAAAATGCTATCCATCTCGAGGGAGAGAACTGATGAACTCTGAGTGCAGATTGAAGCATTTTATTTTTTCACTTTTTCTTGAATTTTTTTTTATATCATGGCTATTGTGGAAATATATTTTGCATGACTTCACATGTATAATGGATATCATGTTGCCTGCCTTCTCAATGGGTGAAGGAGGAGCAAGAAGGAGGGAGAGAATTTAGAACTCAAAATCTAAAACTGAATATTTTTTTTGAAAAAGAAAGAAGGGAGATGAAATGGTCATATCTATGCATTAGAAAAATCATCTTGGAAGATGAGTAGAGGATTAATTGGAGTAGAGAGAGACTTTAGACAGGCAGGCCAGTTATAAGGTTATTATAATAACCCAGACAAGAGGAGATAAGGGCCTGGAGAAGGGTGGTGGAGAGAAGGGGATGTACAGGGGAGATGTTGTACAAGTAAAAACAACAAGATGTGTTAAAGTCACAGTTGATTCCAACAAACACTGGACAGGAAATAAAAGGGATGAGGTAGAATAAGACAGGAGAGCCTGTCAACGTCTTAGGGTTAAGAATCCGAGACTCTCTCCAGACTCTCTCCTGGACATTCATAGGATAAAGAATTGAAAGGAGCCATAGGGAATCATCTAGTACAGCCTCCACATTTTATAGATTAGGAAACTGATGTTCAGAAAGGGGAAGGACAGGTTGAGCACAGTGCTAGAATACTGGGTCTAGCATCAGAAAGAACTAACTTCAAATTTGACCTCAGTCTCTTACTAGCTGCGTGATCTTAGGCAAGTTACTTAACCTCTGTTTGTCTCAATTTTCCTATCTGTAAAATGGGGATAATAATAGCACCTACTTCTGAGGGTTGTTGTGAGAATAAAATGAGATGGATTTGTAAAGTGTTTAGCAGAGTGTCACTGGCACATATTAAGTGTACATATAAATGCTAGTTCTCATTTTTATTACAGGTGACAGAATAGGAATTCACACCCATGTCCTATGACATTTTCTTTCCAGTTTTCTTTTCATTGGACCTAATTTCCTGCTCAGTTTGCCTAATAAACTACTATGACCTCAGACTTTCCTCTACAGACCCCAATTTTGCTTGTGTATTTTTAATTAAATGTGCTTTTGGTAACTGCTTACCTGCTTCTCACTTGGACTGGGGAACCAAACACATTTGGTAATTTGTCAGCCTTCACCAGCATCTCCTCTACCTCACTTTCCAGGTGGCAAATGAAATTTGAGGCCCAGGTTCAAAGAAGATACTAGAAGTATGCTTAATTCAATAAGCATTTATTAAGGCACTGTGCTAGGGCTGCAAAGACAAAAATGGAGAGTTCCTCCCCTTAAGAAGCATACATATTCTGGAGTTCATCTTCATAGTGCCTTGTAATTTCATTCTATTCCATTTCCTCCCACTCCATTCAACAAATATTTTTCACCCATTTTGTTTTTCCTGAATGGATTGTTAGAATATTTTTTGAGATTATTTTGAATAATCATGGATCTCGTTGAAGAAGATTGTAATGTTCTGGGTAAGTAGTAGTGTCAGATGATATTAAAACAAAATTTGATAAGTTTTTTTTTTAACTGGAAATGGAACCTGTTAGCCTTTTCTGATCCATGCATATCTAAAACTTCTTTAATAAAAGCACATATTCTGCTACTGGTGGACATTTACATTCTAGCAGCTTTAGCGTGATTATGCTCAGGGACCTTTTATTTACAAGCCAGGAGGTTCTGTTTTTCAGGGGCCCTCCAAGGACTCCAAGAGCCATTTGAGAGTAGCTATGATCAGAGTACTTTCCCTAGAAGACATCAGTATGGATTCTGCCATGTGCAATTCAAAAACTGTAAATTTGGATCGAATTTTAAACCTCTTATAATTAAGTTAATCCTGTTAAGAGGGAGATGTGGTGTTGTGTCAAAAAAGATTATCATCAGTTACTCAGGCTTTTGATAACTCCACTGAGAAAATAATGTCCCTTTAGCAAAATGTTCCAGCCTCTTTACATTAATCTAAAATCTCACTCTTCATCTAAGCCTTCTACAAATCCTATACGGAGATGTCTGGTGTGTAATAATAACTGGAATTTGCAGAATACCTTTAAGATGTTCACATACAAGTTTTCATATCATCCTTATGAAGTACTATCAATCCCACTTTACAGTTGGGAAAACCAAGGTTATATTAATCAGAGCAAATTTTAATAAAAGTCACTGGAAAAAAAAGGTTGAGAAAGAAATCCAGGTTATTTTCAAGTGGATTTTTTTTCTTTTATCCCTAATTCATAACTCAGTATTTGTTGATCCCCAGCAAATATAAGTACTTTGTATCTTTTGATAAATAATTTTTCTTTAAAATTCTGAACGGGACTTATGAATGTACCATTATTATACCTTCTGTACACAGGGTGTCAGTTGCAATAATCAACTAGATTACTAAGTAAATGTAAACAGATTTACCTAAAGTCAGATGGTCAGGGCTTTTGTAAAGGTAGAATTTGAAGGCAACTACTTAGTCTGATATAAAGATTTCTCTCAACCACTACCTACATAATAACTCAGTCTCCTAAAAGATAGATGGCATGAACAAAGTCACCAACATTTCTGCAAGTTTAATATGTACATGTATGTGGGTATATGTGTGCATGTGTATGAATATATACACATATATATAAGCTCTTCTGAATACAGCTATGAACTGACCTTGCCTGATTCCAGGACTTTGAAATACCCGAGGGCAATGAAACCAGTTGGAAGAACTAAAAAAAAATTTAAAAAAAAAAAGGCAGTCTCTTATTATGATCAGATATTACCACTTCCCAGCCTCCCAAAACAACTTAACATAACAGCATCTCTAGGCTCTGTTCCCCATGGGATTCCTTCCCTGCTAATGTGTATATAACCCTGTCCCTCTCTGCCCTACTCTGGCATTTCAGTACTTTGGGTGCTTTGTGGTGACCCCAGATTTCAATCCCCTTTCCTCCATGAAAGATGCTAGTTTTTGATACTTTGGTAGCATTCTTTATTCTGAGCTGACAATAATACAAATATACAATTGTATGTATATGCAGATATACATATATATTTATACATATACATGATTTTGTGTGATTTCTAACTTTATCATGCCTTACTGTAAGAAAACAAATTCAACAAAATCCAAACTCACAGAACAGATAACTTAAAAGATTATTTGCATGAGCCAGAAGATTCACCACTTGGCAAGCATTCTTTGAAACAGAAAGTCTTGTTCATAACTTTCAGCAGCATTTGTATTGTATAAATCAAGTTACCACTGCTTATTTGGCAAGTATCATAGATTTAGAACTAAAAAGGTCCTCAGAAGCCACGATCCAACCTCCTTGTTTTACAGATGAGGAAACTGAGGCCCAGGGAGGCTGTGACTTGCTCAAGGTCCATCAGAAGTCCCAGCATGAGAGGTAGAATTTTAACCCAGGTGTTCTAGTTTCAGAGCCAATGATCTTTCCATTGAAGCTCACTGCCTCCTGATATATCCTGGGATCTCTGGAATGAAAAAGGAAATGGCCTAACAGTTGCTTTGGGGCAGCTAGATGATACAGTGGATAGAGCATTGCACTTGGAATCAAGAAGACTTATCTTTATGAATTCAAATTCAGTCTCAGACACTTAATAGTTGTATGGCCCTGGGTAAGTCACTTAAACTTATTTGCCTCAGTTTCCTTGTCTGTAAAATGAGCTAGAGGAGGAAACGGCAAACCACTCCGGTATCTTTGCCAAGAAAGCCCCAAATAGGGTCACGGAGAGTCTGAAATAACAGAAGAAGAAAGACTTTAACTTGGTGATATCAAATCAAAAGAAATAATGTTTGTAAAGGGCCTAGCACATAGTAAGCTCTATATAAATGCTTATTAAAAAAAAGATTCAGATTACTTATTCTGACAGACTTAATGTAGTGGTTCTCAAATCTCTTGGTCTTGGGAGCCCTTTACACTCTTAAAAATTACTGAGGATCCCAAAGACTTTTTATGTGAGTTATAGCTATTTATATTAACCATATTAGAAATTAAAGTAGATAAATTTTAAAAATATTAATTCATTTAAAAATAACAATACTAAACTCATTACATGTTAACATAAAATATTGGTACAAAAACTGTATTTTCCAAAATAAATTAATTTAGTGAGAAGAGTTGCACTGTTTTACATATTTTTGCAAATCTCTTTAATGTCTGGCTTAATAAAAGACAGCTAGATTCACATATCTGCTTTTGTATTCAATCTGTTATGATACACTGTTTGGGTTATGAAGAAAATCCAACCTCAGACAGATCTGTACAGCAGTTAGAAAAGGGAGAAGTATTTAATATTAGTTAGTACTATTATTGAATATTTGTAAAATATTTAAATTTTAATTTTTAAAAACATTTTTTAACTTGAAGACCCCCTAGAAGAGTCTAAAGGACCCCTATAGGGCAGGGTGCCACATGCCACATGACTGCTTGTTTAAAAGAACATCAATATTCTTCTGGTGAGCTCTAAGTCACAGAGCATCACACTCTGCACAAATTCAAATGGGCAGGTCATCCAAAGGGTTATGGAGAGACATGTCATAGATAAAAATAGGCTGTAGCACATCACTGGCTGCGCATGCAAGAAGCATCCGTGAAGGAGGCCGACCAACCAAGTGACAGATGTCAGGAAAAGATACTAGAAGGAAAGTCTTTGTTTCACACTAATCTCAGCAGAGTATTTATTAGAAGACCTAGGCTTCAGCTGCAGAATGAGATATACATTTTTGAACATGGTAAATGTGCAGATTTCTTTTTATTTTGTTTATTTGTTACAAGGAGTGTGTGTGTGTGTGTGTGTGTGTGTGTGTGTGTTTCCCCATGAGGTGAAAGGAAAAGAACCTAGCAATAGTATTGCAAGGAAAAGAAGAAAAGAAAGAAAAGAGAGTATTTGATGCATTTTTAAAATGCATAGTAGAGAAGAGAAAGAAGCAGGACAGCTTTAAAAAACATCAAATTTATTCTATGCTAAAGCAAGTTGTACAAAATAAAGATGTGTGGTTTCATATACAGTCCTCCTTTCCTGTTCAAGATTCCACATGGAAATATTCAAAAAAAGATTTTTGGTTCTTGTGAAGTTGATAATTTTTTACAAAGGTAAAAGGCTGATTAAAAAAACAATTAAGGGGAAAAAATCAGGATACACATCAAGTGAAAATGAGGAGCTAGAACAAAATTTCATAGTGCTTCAGGTAATGCCTTAAAAAGTCAGTTCTGCAATTATGATTTCAGGCGAAACAACAATAACAGTGGAAAGTCTAACGAGAGAGTAAAAAGGAAACATACAACAGATGCAGTCACCTAAGACAATGAAGCCATAGCACTATCTAATACACAGGTGTCATGCAGTATTTATTACAGGAAAAGAATCTGTCGGGTTCTTACCATTTTGTTGTTGTTTCAGTAGTTTTTCTAGTAGTGTCCAATCGTTCACGACCTTATTTGGGGTTTTCTTGGCAAAAATTGTGGAGTGGTTTGCCACTTACTTCTCCAGTTCATTTTATCGAAGAGGAAACTGAGACAAATAGGGTTTTCAGTGACTTGCTCAAGGTCACACCATTAAATGTCTAAGGGTAGATTTGAACTCAGGAAGATGAGGCTTCCTACTTCCAAAGCTAGTAGTCTATTCACTGCACCACCTAGCTGCTCCATAATCCTGTCCCATTTTTTCTCATCTATCAAATGGGAGATTAAACATGTACCTGTCTTTTCTGTGTGGTGGAAACTTTTGGCAATCTGGTGAAGGTTATGGATCCTTTTTTAGAATAATGTTTGTCAAATGCATAAGGATTACTGAGGCAACCAAAGGTAAGTGGAAATAAAAATGTAATCTTTGTCTCCTTGAAGTTCACAGAACCCCTGAATTCCATGGATCTCTGGTTCTGAAACCCTTCTTGAATGTATTTGCAGTGTACTGACCTAGGTTGTTCACTGGTGGGTGATGTTATTCTCTATAGACTCTGATCAGTTCAGTTGGTGGCACTTAACCTTTAAGTAAAATTATCCTCATGCTATGAGGGAAAGAGCCCTAGATTTGGAGCCAGAGAGCCTTGTTTTGAAGCCAAACCTTCCTACTTCTGTGACCTTGGACATAGTCATGAACACCTCTGGCCCTCAGTTTATTCATTTATAAAACACGGCTGGGGGAAGAGCTGGGCTCAATGACCTCGAGGGTCCCTTCCATCTGTAAGTTAACAATCCAATGTTTCGAGCTTGATAAGCTTGTCTGTTTCATAAGGGAAGGTGGTGACTGCATTCCCTCTCCCCTTTTGTGTGTTGGAAGGGGTGAGTGGGATGGGGTATATATTGTACTGGTGACAAATACTGAAGTTCCTGAATTATCTCGATGGGCACAACAAAGCAAAGAAGCATACCACAAAAGTGACTTGGGTCTTTCCATGTCAAGAGGCAACCTCTGACACAAAGTTTATGTATTGTATGTTGTAAACCTATAATAAAGTAGAACCATAAAGTCACATGAAGGACACCTGAAACATGCAGAACATTATTTCCTACCTACTCAAGTGGATAAAACTGTGAGACTGAGTAAATGGGGACAAAACATGGATGGTATGAGTCATCTGATCTGGGAGTTGCTTCTGGGATTAGGCACAGGAATAGATGCCCAGGGTCAGTTCACTTTAAAAAAAAAAAAAAAGGAAAGACACAGTAAGGCAGATATAGATCCAAGGACATCTAGACTTTAGAAGATAAAGGTTAGTCTTCTTGGGATTGATCCAAGTTGCTACCATGAGTAAAGCTGATAAATGATAGCACAGTTACCATCATTTAGCCAAAACACTGTGGTGGCTAGTCCTAGATGCTAGAAAGAGCATAAGAACAGGCTAGCTGGGCAAAGGTTCACACATCAAACTATAAGAACCGACCAGACAGAGCATGCTTGTGATTGATTAATCAGAGCACAGTATCCAGAATGAAGGGAGAAAATAAGACTAGGATTTCCTAAATTGAAGTCAGGGCAGGAATAATGAAAATGGGGGCCTTCCCTGGAAATGATATTTCTCATTTCAGACCCAGGAAGAAAACTGAAAGCCCCAAATAGATAAATATCGAAAAGGGTATAATCTTTGTGCCTATACATATAGGAAATGACTTCACAGAGACCACAGATGTGGGATTAACAAGAGATGGCTCAGGTACGGAAACAGATGATAAAGAGAGGGTTCTAAGAGGAACAAACCAAGCAAAGCTGGGACAGCCGCCAAAGACAGGCCCAGGCAGGGCCAGGCAAGGGATGTTGGCATGAACTGAAACAGATTTGTGTAGACAGAAGAGGTCTACCAAGTTGACAGCTTCTTCAGTTTATTCATGTTCGTTTTCCTCTCAAGTCTTAACACACAAAGCCCACAGAAAATTTTATCTTATGTTTTTGCTTCACTTTAATAAAATTTAGTATGCAAAAAAATATACTTATAAAATAAGATAAACTAAAGGGCAATTATTTCCACAGCTTCCTTAAATCATTCAGTCAGCCAGTATGTTTAAGGGTTTCTTTATAATAGGTAATTAGTATTAATAGCTTATCTTTATATTGTGCTTTTAGAACCCTCTGAAGGTAGGTGGTGCAAACATTATTATCCCAATTTCATAAGTGCAAAACTGCGATTCAGAAACTTTAAGTAACATCCTTAAGTTTGCAAAGTTAAAAAGTATTAGGGCTGGGAACAGCTGGTCTGACTCAGCTCCAGTACTCTTTCTGCTATACCTGATTGTGTGACATAGAGTCTAGGGACAGAAAAACTTTAAGCTAAAGTGTTTAAAACAATAGGTAACTGAAGATGAATCAAAAATAAAAATCAAATTATCTCTGAAAACATGATATTATTCAATCAGTAAAAGAATCCAATATACCAAAATCAAATTTATAGCTTTACTTGGAGGCATTAATTTATGGCTTACAGCGTTAACTAAGATAAAGCAACCAGGTCATTGGCCTAGGGCAGGAAACTTAAGGGGCTCCAGTGACAGAACCATCCCCCTTCTTATAAGCAGCCACATCTTGGGGTTATCCAAACCATTCTTCTCTTCCTCTACAACATACGCTCCTAAGTGCCCCAGGTACAAGAAATTTCTAGATATGTCCCAATGCTTGAGGACTATCTTCCAAAACAGATATAAACTTAATTAAAAAGCAAGCTTCAGCGTACTCTGTAGGCTAAATTTCTGCAAAAGTGAATTTACCTAAAAAACCAACAAGAGTATTTTGAGTTTCTACAAAGAAAAATACCACACAAAATCAAATAAATAGCATTTCTTTGACTCTCCAACTGGTCATTAGAAATAAAGCCCCAAACCTAAATAAATAAAAAAAAATTAATCTGTTCTGAACCTTAGGAGACTGAGGGGAATACAGAAATAATACATGTTGAGCACCTGGTAAGAGGCAGAATGACAGAATAACAGATAGAGCATTGAACTAGGAGTGAAATATCCTGGGTTCTGGCCTTAGCTGTGCCACAAATTAACTATGGGACTTGGGCAAAACCATTTCACATCCTCTGGGCCTCAGTTTCCTTCTCTGCAAAATGAAAGGTGGATATCCAAAGTTCCTTCAAGCTCCAAAGATTCTATGAAATTACATTATGAGATCCATTCACAGGGAAGACAGTCTAGTTCTCAGCAATATGGTGGGAAATGAAGTGAAAAAATAACAGCACTCTAAGCAAAAATGTGTTAAGGTAGTGTTTTAAGACCACATGACAGTTTGGGCAGATAAGCCACCATTTTAGTGAACAGGGAAGTAGTTACCCACAGCAATCAGATAGTTCTCATTCTGTGGCAGTTATAAATGTTGGGTAGGGAGGCAGGAAAAGCCCTGCTACCAACTAAACTATTTCTTGATAATAATTAGTAAGTAATTTAGTAAACAGACAGCAAAGTGGCATAGTCAATAGAGTACTGGGCCTGAAGTCAGGAAGACTCATCTTCCTGAGTTCAAAGCTGATATCAGACACTTAATAACTGTGTGACCCTGGGCAAGTGACTTAATGCGGTTTGCCTCAATTTTCTCATTTGTAAAATGAACTGGAGAAGGAAATAACAAAGCACTCCATAATCTTTACCAAGAAAACCCCATATAGGGGTTGGACAGAGAGTTGGACGTGAATGAAATAACTGAACAAAAGCAACAAAATCTTAATGTCTACGAAATTCTTATTCTTTCACCGTTTAAAGAATAATGCATTATTTCATCCTTTTAAGGAATCAGAAGATCTAAAACTCTGAAACTGATACCCCCCAAAAAGGTGAGAGAAAATGAATTTTTTAAAAGTGAAAAAGAAAATATTTTAGCAGATGGATTTTCTGGACCCCCATGGATTAAGCCATTATCTAGTAACTGTTGCCGTTTCCCTTCCAGCTTGATTTAGTTATTTTTTTCTTAAAGGGGCCATCCCCTGACTACTTCTTAAACTGGCCTATTCACTGAATGGGCCCTACCTCATCCTAAGTGAATACCTGAATAGGCCTAAAGGGACCAAGATCTCCCATTGCATCCTGGGCCATCTCCAGTCTTCCTGATGAATATCTGGTCACTGGATCCAGATGGCTCAGGAGGAGAAAGTGAGACTGGTGACCTTGCACAGCCCTCCCTCACTCAAAACAAAGTCCAGTGCAAGTCATGTCTTCATTTCTCTGATGGCATGGTTTTCTTCAGCAATGAAGGATGAACGCAGTGATCTGTGAGTACACCCAGCTGCCTGAACGGGAACTCAGCTAGCTAGATAACTCAGCACCTCCTCTCCTGTCTGTCTCCGCCTCCCCTTACTTCTTTTCTCCAAAGGAAGGTAAATTTGGATGGCCAGAGGATGCCCAGTTAACTTGGGGATTTACTGGCTAGATTTTTTTCTCTTTCTCTTCTCTTTCTCCTCTCCTCTCCTCTCCTTTCCTTTTCTTTCCTTTCCTTCCCTTTCCTTCCCTTTCCCTCCCTTTCCTTTCTTTTCCAAAAATTTTAAACACTGCACTCTTTAATAAAGCTCATAGATTGGACAACACTAGGCCCCTGCCCAAAGTCCATTTAAGGGCTGTTTTCTGGACCCTCCTGGATTGAGTGATTATCAATAGTAACTTGCTGTTTCCTCCTCAGCTTCACTTTAAAATGGGTGAGAGAAGAACCTAAGGTCTTTGTTCTAAGGTTCAGCTCAAAGCCTATGTCCTATGCTCATATCATATGCTTATCCTCAAAATTATTCCATAACATATCATTTTATTTAACATCTCTGTGTTTTAAAAAGTCTGAATATACCTCTGCATGATTTGTTTTCCCTAAATTAATAACACAAGATCACTCTGAGTTATGAGAGGCAACATATCTTTGTTAATATAAACTTCTGAATAGTTACTAATGAATTTCGTAAATTTTACAAGAAATTCAAATTTCACAAATTTCTCAAGCATATACTTTTGTTTTCAAAACTCACCAAAAACTCAGTCAGGACGGGGGGGTGCATCCCAGAATTGTAGATCTAGAAATGAAAGGGACTTTTAGAAGTTATCTAACTGTATGTCCTTATTTTACAGATTAGGAAATAAGAGCTTGAGATAAGATCAGTAGCATGGTCAACATCACATAAGTAGTGATATACAGAGCACAGATTTCAACCATAATATAAAGTGAGGGCCCCGATGACAGTAGGAATCCATTCTAGCTGCATATAAGAATGGGATTCTTCCTGTGAAAGGTGTCATGGGAGTAATAAGTAGGAAGGAACTTCTATAAGTAGCATTGCTTTTGTAGTTTTCATGCACATACACACACACACACAACTGAAACCTCCAACAACCACTGGGCCTTAGGAGTTTAGAGATCAGAGATGACTTTCCTCCTCCTTTTCTCAAGGTCCAGCTGAAATATCATCTTCTCTGTGGGAATTTCACTGATTTTTTTCAAGGAAGAATTCTACCCAAATTACCATGGTAATTTATTTGTAATACATATTTATATTAGAATCTGTTGTCACTTATCAGTATATGACTACAGATTTTCTGACCCCTGGACCTGACAATTCTATGCCCACTATTTTGATTTTGGAACAGACTACCGGCTGATCCATCAACTTTTTTTCTTCCTGTCACCTCTCCTATGCACGCTATCATATTCCACTTTGGATTATGGCTATTTTGCATATTTCCCATCTTTTCTACTATAAACTCCAAACCTCATGAAAGAATGGCCTTCTTTCTTTGCTTTACTCACAGCATTTAGCAAGAGCACAAGGTAGATGTTCAGTGAATGAATACTGTTGAATACATTTTCCAGATAGGGAAACTGAGGATCGGAGAGGTTGAGTGATTTGCTCAATGTCATCCAGTTAATACTTAGTACCCAAACTATCTTCCAGACTCTGCCTTTGATGATAATTGAGAGGAAGGTGAGGAATAGGGAAAGAAATATTTTCCTAATTGTTATTATTATTAATTTTGAAACTGGGTCAGCCCTCAGGCTAGAAATCCATTCATCGGGCCAGCCTTGTCAGTGATTGGCACGGGAGTGCTATTTCTGACTTAGGCTAGCTTGACCATCTGGTAGCTCCCTGCTGCCAGGGACTCACCTTCTTGGTGTTGGATTTAAATGAGACACCTGATCAGCCTGAAACTGACTGCAGCTCAGAACCAGCCTCAAGCAGTCCATCAGCCTCTACCTCTTCTGTAGCAGGAGCTAAAGTCATGTACAACCACATATTATGTATGCTATTATTTTTTCATGTAAGCCTAGATTCCAGTAAATTATTACTCTGAGGCAGAGGGTCACTGAATATTGGAGTTGGGAGGGTCTCAAGAGGTCATTTGAGCCAACTTGAAACAGAATCTCCTTTATAGCAAGCATCACAAGTGGTTATTCATTCTCTACTTAAAGATATCCATTAAGGGGTGATTACTACCTCCTGAAGCAGCTCTTTCCATATCTGGAAAGCTATTAAGCTTTTCCTTTAATCTTATGGAAATCAGCCTTTCTGCAATTTCAACATATCTCTTTTAGTGACAAACCTTGGGAGGTAGGAGGGGACAAAACAAATCTAATCAGTAGCAATCACTGTACCAGCTAGGTTCTTCTCCAAGCTAAAAAGCCCAAGGTCCTTCATCATGGTCTCCAGTCCCCTTGCTCCTCTCCTATGGATACATGGATCTGTCAAACATCCTTCCTAAAATGTGGCCCCCAGCAGTAAACACAGTATTCCAGGTGAGGTCTGACCAGGGCAATGTAAAGCAGGCATTAAATATAAAGTGGGAAAGGACTCCAGATGCCACTCGGTCCTAGCCCTTCATTTTGGAGATGAATAGTAGTTTGAAAAGTTAAAGCACCATATGAATGTTTGTTATTTTTGAAGTGACAGAGCTAGGCTTTAAACCCCAGTCATCTGAATACAAATCCAGTATTCATTCTAGTAGCCTGTGTTGCCTCTTTTCTATTGGCACACCTCAGGTGACACAAGTATACTTGTAGGACTAATGATCTCTGGATTCTTTTCCAGGCTCAACTGGCTCCAAAACAGGTGCTCTTAACCAGGGATTTATGAACAGATTCCAGGACATCCATGAACTTGGATGGGAAGGGGGAAGAAAAATTTATTTTTATTTGTTTTCTCTAATCTCAAACTAAATTTTATCATTCTCTTCAGTTATGAATGTAGGTAACAAACCATAGCAGTATCAGCAGTATGTGTGTCTTTGTCACCAAGAGAAATCAGATATTTTCATATTGTATTACAGTCACAGAAATCTCAAAATATCATTTATGCTCATTACTCTTTTTAAATTACTATCATTATTAGATCTACCCTGAGGTAAATTCATCACCAATTTAAAAAATACTTTAATAATTATATTTCAATATTATTTTTCTTTGTAATTCTCTGTATTTTATTTCATATATGTAAAAACATTACTCTGAGAAGGGATGCACAGGCTTTATTAGATTCTCTAGGAGTTCATGACATAAAAAGGTTAAAAACTCTTTCTCTAGTGAGATAGATATGGATTCAGATACCACCAGACATAAAGAAATATAGATAGAGATCTATACGAACATAGGGGGCAGCTAGGTGGTACAATGGATAGAGAGTCAGGCCTGGAGTTAGGAAGATTCATTTTCTTCCTGAGTTCAAATCTGGCCTCAAATACTTAGTAGCTGTGTGACCTTGGGCAAATCACTTAACCCTGTTTGCTGCAGTTTCCTCATCTATAAAATGAGCTGGAGAAAGATACAGCAAACTACTACATCATCTTTGCAAAAAAAACCTCAAACAGGATCACAAAAAGCCAGACATGACTGAAATGAGTAAACCGAACAACAAACAGAGAGAGCTATATCCTAGGCAGCAGGTGCAAGACAATGAACTTTATAGATAGATTAAGCTGGGTGGGATTGAACTGGGGAAATGTCACAATGCTTTCAATGATCCCAAGATAGTCAATGCCACAAGCCCCATTTCTTTATCTTCAGTATCCTCAACGTGATGCCATTTGACTGAGAATCCTGGAACACTCTCATTTCGGAGGAATCAAAATCTGAAGGCCAAAGGCAAGTTTCATGATGGGTTTAAGTAAGTTACCTCATATTATAAACCTGGAACAAGAAGCAGATCAAAAGAAAATGAGAGCATGTACTCAATCGCCAACTGCACTGGAACATAGATCTAAATCTATAATGGAAAGGAAAGGGAATACGCATTTATAGAGTACCTGCTTACATGCCAGGCAATGTGTTGAGTGCTTTTTACAAACATTTTCTTATTTGATCCTCACAATTCTTCAAAGTAAGTGCCACTACTATCCCCATTTTATAGTTGATGGGGAAATGGCTGAACAAGTTATAGTAATAGAGTTGTGCTTGTTCAGTCATGTCCAATGCTCTGTGACCCCACTTGGGGTTTTCTTGCAAAGATACTTGAGTGGTTTGCCATTTCCTTCTTCAGCTCATTTTACAGATAAGGAAACTGAGACCAACAAGGTTAAGTAATCTGCCCAGGGTCACACAGCTAGTAAGTGTCTGGGGTTAGATCTGAACTCATGAAGATGAGTCTTCCTGACTTGCAGGCCTGGGCATTCTATCCACCGTACCACCTAGCTGCCCATTTACATTTGATGAAACTGAGGCAAACAGAGGCTAAATGACTTGCCAAGGTTCACATAGCCATTAAGTATTTAAGGCTGTATTTAAACTCAGGACATGTTTTAAACTCATATGAGGCTCTTCAAAGACCCTCTGCTTTAACTGCCTTATTTTACAGGTGAGGAAACTGAGGCCTAGAACTTGCTCACAAAAGTAATATCAGAAGTGAAATTTGAACTCAGTTCCTTGGATGATAGATGATCATACGTTTAGGACTAGGAAAGATCGTAGATGCCACTGAATCCAATTCTTTAATTTTACAGATGAAGAAAGTAAGACAGAGACCGATCCAACTTGCCCAAGGATCACATATTTAGCAAATATCTAAAACAGAATTGAAGCCCAGGTCTTCCTCACTCCAAGCTCAGCACCCGTTCCACAGAGCGGCCTCCAAAACTAATATGCTTTCCACAGTACTAGGGATGATGAGAAAAGGCAGGTTAGTCATGTAACAAGGAAAGGAAACTGAAGACAAATCCTAAGCACTATGTTGGTATCCCTGAAATATTAAAAAAGAACCAGTGGAAGAACTCCAGGATATTGTGAATTACTTGGAAAAGCAAATAATAATCACCCCCTAGCTTTTTCTTCCAACTGTGTGTCATCATTTCTCTAAGAAAATATTTTCTCATCTATGACAGTGGAGTCACAACATTTGGACTCTAACACTGTAGTCCCTGATGTGCTTGCTGCATCAGGAAGCAGAAATGGCATTAAAGAAAATGAAGACTAGACTGGAGAAGCAGCTAGACCAGAGCAAATAAATAGAGGCAGAGGACACAATTCTGAGAGTGTTGAATGATCATTTCTCAAGACATCTGAAAGAGGGGAACGATAACTGAGTAACTAGATAAAAACCACCAATGATGTTACAGCCAAAAGAGAAAAAAAAAAGTGATTTAGAGGACATCAATAACTATGAACCCTGCTGAAGCTGGGAGTCATCAGTTCAGATTCTGCCTCTGACCCTCCTTATTAGTTGTGTAATCATGGTCAAATGACTTAACTTTTTGGCATTTGTTTCCTGATTGATAAAACGGAGGTCACACCATCTACAGTATTTACCCTACAGGGCTATTGTGAGCATCAGTGACCCTCAAACACTGCCTCCCCTTTCCTGCTCAGTAAGTAACCTCACCAAATATGTCACTGAAAAAATTGAGGCCATCTGTCTCAAGCTTCCTCATCTCTCTAACTCTACACTGAAAAATCACTCAAACACCATCACTCATTCCAGCCCCCTTTGTTCCAGTCTGGTAGGCAGAGGTAGCTCTTCCTCTGCCAACTTCTCTTCTTGGGCCCTTAATCATATTATCCCCTCCGGTAGGGGATATTCAATTCTATTGAATTCAAATTTCAATCAGTTTCTCTGTCTAGTTTTCAGACTCTCTTTATCCACTAGCTCCATCCCTATTGCTTAAAAGCATACTCAGATCTCCCACAACCTTAAAATCCCTTCACTCCCTCCCATTATTCCCTCAAGTGAATATCTTGTATCTCTTCTCCAAACTCCCAGAAAATCCTGTCTATTCTTTTTACCTCCACTCTCTCATCACAGAATTCTCATCCTTGGGTAATTGCTCCCAATCTTATCGCTTGACTGAAACTGCTGTTTCCAAGGTTACCAATAATTTCTCAATCGCCAGATCTGGCAGCCTTATCTCAGGCCTTATCCCTCTTGACCTCTCTACAGTATTTGACACTGTTGACATGCTTTCTGCCCTAGGTTTTCCTGGTTAGCCTCCTGCTTGTCTAACTATCCCTTTCCAAGATCACCATCCCTGTTGTAACTATATGAAAAGATATACTGAAGGACTGTCTTGGGTCCTCTTCTCTCTCTGTTCTCTTCTCAAGAGCACCCTGGTTATGTCATCAGTTCCCAAGGGTTCAGTTCTTACCACTATGCATACAGCTCACAGGCCTACAGGTTTTCTTTTGAATTCTAGTCCCACATAACCAACTGCCTATAGGACATCTACATTAAGGTATTGATTATAATAACAAATGATCTATGCATATGATATATGTGTATATAGAAACATATAGTACTTTAAGGTTTGCAAAGTGCCTGATTCTTACAACAACCCTGTGATGTAGGTGCTATTAATCCCATTTTACAGAAGAGGAAACTGAGGCTGAGAGAGAGGTTAAGTGACTTACCCAGGGTCATACATCTAGAAAGTCTGAGGAAGGATTTTAACTCAAACTTTCCTGACTTCAAGTCCAGCACTCTATCTACTGTGTAATCTGCCTTAAAATTAGCATGTCCAAAATTGAATTCATTTTGTTTTTCCCTTAAGCCGTGCCCCCATCTTCCAAACTTTTCTGTTTCTGTTGAAAGCAGAACCATTATTGCTGCTACCCACAAAAATTCAGTGGTTCTTGATTCCTTGATTATGCTCTCTACTTCACATCCTTGACTTATCTAGCAAACCTCTACAAAGTCCCACGTGGCCACCCTCTTTTTCTCATGAACACAGCTACAGACCCCCATCACCTCTTGCCTGGATTACTGTAATTGCCTCCTAACTGTTCTTTCTTCATCTCATCTCTTCTGTCTCCAATTCACCCTCTGGACAGTCATGAAATTGATATTCCCTGAGTCCAGGACTGACCATAGGCCTCTCCTACTCAAGTGGCTCCGAGGGTGTCCTATTTTCTCTAGGACCAGATATAAACCCATTTTTATCAGTTAAAGCCTTCCATTATCTCACTCCAACCTACCTTTCTAGATTTATTTCATATACTCTAAATGCCTACTAACCTGGCCCACTGGCCTTATTCCATACATGACATTACATTTGCCATCCCAAGTGCCTTAGCACAGGTCATCCTCCATGCTGGTATCACTCCCTTCTCACCTCTGCCTTGAAGAATTCATTGTTTCCTTCAAAGCTGAGCTGAAGTGCCCGTCCTATAAGGCCTACCTAAACCTCATCTGCTAGTATCCTACCCCAAAGGAAATTATTTTCTATTATGATTTGCATTTTATTTTCAATGGCTTTTTTTCCTACAGAATGTAAGCTCCTTGAGGTCAGGAACTGTTAAATTTTGAGCCTAATCTGAGGTCTGACACATAGTAGACACTTAGGATCATACATTTAGAAGTGAAAGGGTTAGAGTTGGAACTTAGAGTTGCAGCTTGTCCTTTTACGGATAAGAAAGCTGAGGCTCAGAGAAATTGACTTGTCCAGGGTCACACAATATCTTAATAAATGCTAATTGAATTAATGAATTGAATGAGATATCTGCAAAATGCTTTGTGAATCTTAAAGCAGTATATAAATGATAACTACTAATATAATAAAATATGAAAATAGGAGGAAAGGAATGCTTCCACAAAGGATATTCTATAGCATGTCATTTCTTTACATTCACAGAACTGATCAAAAGGCTCAAAGGCTACAAAATTCCACAGTATTTTGTTGTTTTTCAGTCATGTTCGACTCTTCACGACACTATGAACACTTGTCCGTGGGGTTTTCTTGGCAAAGGTACCAGAGTGCTTTGACATTTCTTTCTCCAATGTGTCCCCATTTTACAGGTAAGGAACTGAGGCAAATGGAGGTTGTTACTTACCCAGGGTCACACTTCTAGTAAGCATCTGAAGCCAGATTTGAATTCACGTTTCCTGACTCCAGACCCAGGACTCTACCCACTGTGCCATCTATTTTATTTGGTTGAGATCTCCTACGAAAGGTTTTTCTCTTAAAAGGAGTCTCTAATTCATATACTAAGATCATGATAGAGTTCTTAACATAACAACAGAATAACTTTGCTCCGCAAGCCTCTGATTATTAATATGAAGCGAGGCATAAAACAATGGTGCTCTGTCACTGATGTGGTTGTTCAAAACAAAGAACAAATTGAAGGGGGATTCCTTATAGATAAAGAGGTGGACCAGCCATGAAGCAGAAACACAAAATAAGAGATCCACGTGATATGAAAATACCAAGTATCCCACCATGCTGGGCAGACTTCTTGTGGGAGACTTTGGAGAAGTTATGGATAAGAGTTGCAGAGGATGAGAGGTCATGGGTAGGTTGTGATATGTACCAATGGAGGAAACAGTGGGCAGCTAGTGGATAGAGCATTGGACTTGGAGTCAGGAAGACCTGAGTTTGAATCCTACCTCAGGCACTTATTAGCTGTGTGACCCTAGGAGAGTCACTTAACCCGTTTGCTTCTATTTCCTCAACTGTAAAAAATGGGAATGATAATATCATCCTCGAAGGGTTGCTGGGCAGATCAACAGAGATAAAATGTGTACAATGCTTTGCAAGAGGCACTATATAAATGTTGCTGTTCAGTCTTTTCAGTCATGTCCAACTCTCCATGATCCCATTTGGGGTTTTCTTGGCAAAAATACTAGAGTACTTTGCCATTCCCTTCTCCAAGTCATTTTACAGATTAGGAAACTGAAGCAAATAGGGTTAAGTGACCTGCCCAGGACCACACAGCTAGGAAGTGTCTGAGGCCAGATCTGAACTCAGGAAGATGAGTCTTCATGATTCCAAGCTTGGCACTCTACCCATTTTGTCACCGAGCTGCTCATATAAATGCTAGCTTTTAAGTAATGTCATTAGTTCAGATCCAAGCACTGGCTTTGTTTAAATTAAGATATACCTACCCTAAGAAAAAAGGTGACTCTGTATTAATCAATCAATCAACATTTATTAAGCACCCATCAGGAACTGAGGATACAATGACAAAAAATAAATGCCCCATCTATTTGATCTTGGGAAGCAACATGTATGCTAAGTTTATATGAAATACTTACAAAGCAATTTTGAGGGAGAGGCACTAGCAACTGGAGGATCAGGAAAGGCTTCAGGTAGGACGTGGCACTTGAACCAAGGGATTCTGAGAGAAGGGATTATAAAAGCATGAAGACAGGGACATATAGAGAACATGTAGGTGAATTTGGCCACGCTGCACAATGTATGAAGGGCTGAAATGTGTAATAAAGCTAGGAGGGTGGGCCAGAACCAGTGTGAAGGGCTTTAAATGCCATACAGGGGAGTTTGCATTTTTTCATAATGGCAACAGGGAGTCACTAGAGTTTCTTGAAGGGGGTGGTGCTGTGATCAGAACTGTGGGTAAGGAATATCACGTTGGTAGTCATCTTGAAGATGACTTAGAGACTGCAAAATAGGAAGACCAATTAGGAAATGATTGCCACAGTTTCAGGCAAAGAAAGCTAATGAGAACTTGAAGTAGTCTCGTGACTGTTGGAAGAAGGGTACGAATGGGGGAGATGTTCATAGGATTGTAGATTTGAAAGTGAAAGAGACCTTCAAGGTCATCTCATTCAAATTCCTCATTTTACAGACAAGGAAACTAAAGCCCAGGTTGAGTGACTTGCCCAACATCACATAAGTAATGACAGAGATCAGACGAGACGAGCACTCCAGTTCTTGGACTCCCAATCTCCACAAGACTTGGCACCAGATTAGACACAGTGAGTGAGAAAGAATGAGGAGTTAAGGAAGATACCAAGACTGTGACTCTAGATACCTGGAAGGAGAGCAGTTCCCTCCGTAGCAATAGGTAAGTTCAGAAGAGGGGTGAGTTTGGAGGAATGATAATGAGTTGTTTTGGTCATATGGAGTTTGAGATGCCTGTGAGACAGTCAATATTATCAAAGCTATTATTTAAGTTCTATTTAAAGTATTAAAGCTACGAATTGCACTGATTTCTGAGATATCCTTGTTATTCAGTCATGTTTGACTCTCTGTGACCCCATTTAGGGTTTTCTTAGCAGAGACACAAAAGTGATTTGCCATTTCCTTCTCCAGCTCATTTTACTGACGAGGAAACTGAGTCAAACAAGGTTAAGTGACCTGCCCAAGTTCACACAGCTAGGAAGTATCTGAAGTTGAATTCTAACTGAAGTCTTCCTGAATCCGGGTCCTGTAATCTTCTGCACCATATACCACTTTTAAGACATTCAGTATATGCTTAACCAAATGCATTTTATAGCACAATACTTACACCTTTGTTAATATTGCTTTATTTCAACATAGTAGCATTTCTTTAAAAAAAATTTTGTGTATTGTAGATACTTTCCAGATAGGCTTTCTCTAAATCCTCCAAGGGGAGGGGATTAAATGATTCAGGGGATTGGTAATGGGATATGTAAGCCTTTAATTTATGGGTCACTGGTTCAAATGCACCTTGAGTTCATAGTAACCAGTCAGTTACTCTGACAGTTGGTATTCTATATCAGTTTGGTTCCAAGGGGTCCCAGGTTCGAATATCTTAACATCTCCAAGAACAAATTTATCCAAAATCCCCAATGAATAAATACAGTCACCATAAATGGAAATAGTGATTTATAGAGATATGGAAAGAAATCTGGACAGCTAATAGCAAATGTTGTGAGTGGCACAATTTTGGTTTGCCTTCTGATGAATCACTGTTAGAGCCAAGGGCAACAAGGCCTTTAAAAATTCAGTTACTTCTAGAAGAACTCCATGGACTTGTGATTCTATTTTTTTCAGACATCCCCCAAATGCTTAAAATGTAGATAGATCCTCCCACAATCTTATTTGCTATTGCAAATTAATCTGAGCAATCTGGAAGACATTTCCACATTTTTCGTTTTCTACCATGAGCCTCAGTATGCTGCAAGCCTATAAAAGGTGGCTTCTCACACTCCCTATTAACGTAAAAATGTATCAGTCTTTTAAAGCTTCAACAAAAATGTTTTCTCTCATCACTTGTTGAACACCATTCCTCTAAATGAACTGACTTTATCCTCCCAAATCCTTTGCTAAATGAACTGACTTTATCCTCTGCCCCAAACCTTAAGATTAAAGTTAAAAAACAAACAAAAATATTCAACTTAAAATAAATATAAAAAGAAAAGAGGTCAATCCGAATTGTCCTAGGGTCTTTTTCTTTTTTTGTTCCTGCAGTATTGTTTTGCTAAATATGGGACAGGGCTGTTTGCCACTTCCTGGTATAATAAAGATGACAGCTTGAGCAGAAAGTATATTTCCTTAGGGTGGAGGCATTTGGAGTAATATTTACTGAAGCCCTGCAATAGAACACATAAAGGCACGGCCCGCGTTCTACAGATTTGGTCTCTTAAGCCTTTCAACAAACAAATGGGAAAAAAAAAGTTGCAGAAACGAGGCTGAGGACGGCTAATAACTGGGGGTCCTGGGGGACTGCAAAAGAAAGATTAAAAAAAAAAATCATTTCTGCATATAAACACTGAGTCAAGCCGCCAGACTGGCTAAGTTTCAATATTGCCTTTATTTGCAGTGAGAACGTGACCTAAAAGGAAAGGAGGATGGAGGAAACCTAGCCTGGTTCCTCTCTCTCGTGCTTGACGGCGGAGCCCCGCAGCCACCCCGGCTGCCCGCCCCGCACCACCTCCCGCTGCCCGCCCCGCAGCCACCCCGGCTGCCCGCCCCGCAGCAGCCCCGCACCACCTCCCGCTGCCCGCCCCGCAGCCACCCCAGCCCCGCAGCAGCCCCAGCCGGCTCCTGCTGGCACGGCTCACCCGGGCCTTTCAGTTACAAATCCAGCTCCTTACGGAGCCGGGTGCACAGCGAGGACAATCAATAGGCAGAAATCCTCGGGCTGTACATCAGCCACGTGGAGCGGCCGCGGGGCTCCACACTTCCTGGTTGCCGGGCTTCCCTGCTGGGGTTTCGGGGCGCTGGTCCCGCAGCCCAGGGCGGGCTAGCCCGCAGTGGTACAACAGGGGAAGCGAAAGGAAGCCGGGGCTTCTCTCTTCAGAAGTTACTGGTGATCCGAAGAAGTGGGGAGGGAGGGGGAAGTTTGCGTGGCTCCGGGAAACTCTGACGGCCGCCGGGGAAGAGGAGCTGGGGCGGGGGGCGGCGGGGGCGGCGGCGGACCCGGCGAGGCGGCCGCGAGCGGAGGAGTCGGGGCCGCGAGCCCGGGGCGGCGGGCGGAGGAAGGTGGAGAGCAGAGGGGAGTTCCGGATCTGGGAGTGAGCGGGGAGGAGGGAGGGGGAGGAGGGCCGCCCGAGGAGCAGCGGGTGGAAGGAGGAGGGCGGGAGCGAGCCGTGGTGGCGGCGGCGGCGGCTGCGCTGGGGCTGCTGTGTCTCCCGCTGCTGCTGCTGCCGCTGCTGCCGCCGGAGGAAGATGAGGCTGAAGATCGGGTTCATCTTGCGCAGTTTGCTGGTGGTGGGAAGCTTCCTGGGGCTGCTGGTGCTCTGGTCATCTCTGTCCTCCCGGCCTGACGGCCGGAGCCCGCCGGGCGGGATGAGGGTGAGTGACCCGCGCCGGGGACGTGCGGGGGGACCTGCAACTTGTGCGGGGGTTTGGTGCGTGCAGCGGGAGGGGGGGCGGCTCGGGGAAGTGGGTGGCCGTCCGCCGCAGCTCCGCAGGTGGTGCTACTGCTGCAGCCGCGGGGGCGGGGGCCTGCGCCCCCGGCCCCTCCGGGCGCCGGCATCGCCTTCTCCCCCCGGCCCTGCCCCGCCCCCCTCACCTCCTCCGGCGCCTGCCCGCCCCCCGATTTCTCCAGACCCCGGGCGCTGCGGCTGCGGGGCGCTGCGCCGGCGGGGCAGTTCACCGAGGGGGGCAGGGCGCAGGGGCCGTCCGGGCGCCCTTGTGTCCTGCGCCGCCCCGGCCCCCGCGCGAAGCGGAGGCCGGTCCAGGCTGCGGCCTGCGGCGGCGGCGTTTGCAGGCCCGAGACGGCGGGGCGATGCCGCGGGCCGAGCCCCTCGCTGGCCGTCGCGTCCCGCTTCCCAGCTTCCCGGGCTCACGTTCGGAGCCCGGCGCCCCCCGCTGCGCGCGCGCTCCGGGGAGGGGGGAGGAGGCAGGGCTGCCGCTGTCCGCCGCGCGTGCCCCGCACTCACTGCCCCAGCGCCCTCCGAGCCCCTCGCCCGGCCGGGCTGCACAGGCCTTTCTGTCCTCCTCATCCGGCGAGAGGGGGCTTCAGCCTTGGCCCCGACCTCCCTCCGCGCCCTCCAGCCCGGGGCTGCCGGGGTGAGCCCCTTGGGAAGGGACCGGCCCGGCCGCCTGGAGTGGAGGCGTGGGGGCAGTTGTGTGGGCACGTTCCTGCCGGGCAGGGACCGTGCCCTTGGTATCCCCGGCGCTTGGCACACAGTAGGCACTTGGTTCGTGTTGCCCGTTGGATGGATCGGGTCCGTCCGATTCTCCTCCAGCTCGGCGCTGACTGGGCGTGGGGCGGAGGCCGGCGGCTCCCGGGGGCACGTTCATCTGCCCGGCTGGAGGCGCGGGTGGTAGCCTTGACACTCGCCCGCTTTGGAGGCTTCAGTCAGACACCTGGAAGCGGTAGTCACCGAAAGCCACGCTCCCCTCGGAGGCAGCTCCTCGTTCCCGCCGGTCGTGCTTCTAGTGGCAAAGTTTGGAGCACGTGCCTGATGCGTGGGGCTGCGGCGGTCACTGAGCCCGGGGGGTTCACTCTCCTGCCGACCCCCGGCATTGGCGGCTAGGCCAGCCCCTGTGCCCTGCAGCGGGAAGCCAAGCCCTCGTCCGCCCCCGGAGCCCTGCTGCCCCTTGCAGGAACCCCAAGCCCTCCCCGAGCCTCTGCGGCCGGCTCCTGGGCCTGAGTAAACTGAGGACGCAGCGCTGGGAGTGTTCCTAGAAAGAGCGCCTAAGTGGAGAGGAGAGTGGCCGGGAGAGGCAGAGGGTGCCGTATTTTCATAAAAAAATTCATCCTAACACTGTATTAGATCTACTGACTTCTACATCGGATCATGATAACATACAGCCTGCTGCAAAAGGATGATAGGTCTCGTTTCTGAGGTGGGGAGTCAGAAAATAAAATAGGAATTTTAAATTTAAATAAATAAAAAATAAAACATTTTGCCTTTTCCTGCCATTAAGGCTTAGAAAGGAAGGCAAAATTAATGTGCTTTTAGTGGGATTTCTTACATCACTACAGTGGAATCCCTTTATGATGCTTTAGAGGGAAAGCATAACAAGGGACCCAGTACCCACCCTTACCAGCTGCCCCCCCTCAAAACAAGCTCCAGAATCTGCCTTCATTTCTGAAGGGCATCATTTTATGTGCTGTTTTCCTGCTGCCTCCTCAGCCAAAGCAGTGTTTTTGCTGCATAGACCCAGTGATCAATCAGTAAACATTTATTCGGGTTGACTGTGTGCCAGCCACTATGCAAAGTGCTGGGGATAAAAAAAAGACAAAAGACAGTACCTGCTCCCAAGGAGCTTCCCATCTAACGACGGTGGTAGTTGAATAGTATGATGGGGTTACCATGTGTCAATAATATGTGGAACTTACTTAGGCATGATCAGAAAATTTAGTGTTGGACCCTAGAGCTCATTCAGTACAATTTTTTTTTTTAATTTTACACATGAGGGAATTGTGACTGACAGTTTGTGAAGTGCTTTTCCCAAGCTTGGGTTTCAACCCAGGTCGTTACTCCAAATCCTGTTTGCTTTCTATTCTAACTTCCTGGCATGATTTGACCCTTGGCCTACCTTAATCTGTAATAGAAATTCAGTGGGGAAGGCAGAGACAGCATACTTTCTGAACCACTTTCAATCCTGGTTTTTCCAGAGGTGGTATAAATTCAGTTCTGATTCTTAAGCTCTTTTGAAAAGTCACCTTATTAAGGATTAGTATAACCTCTTAAATGCTGATTTATGGTGACTCTAATAACTGTTTAAGTAGAATTACTCCAGCTCTTAATCAATGACACACCTTACCCAGTAAGACTGGTCACTCCATTCAAGGTGTAATTTCTGCATTTTGCCAAAGACACCACCTCATTAGGCCTTCAAAATATCATGAAGATTAAAAAGAGAGAGATTGTATGAAAAACTTAAGCCCTTCAATTAACTGTCCATTCAGTGAGTCTGAACTGCAGATGTAATCATTTCTTCAATTGTGGAAGCATCTTGAATGAAGAAACAAATGTATTTTCCTTTTTCCCCAAAGAAAGTTGGTTACTGTCATTTATAAAAGCTAACTAGCCTTTATGGTTTTAGCTGTGCCAAAGATAGGATGGCAAAATAGTTGAATTTAAATAATACTTTAAGTTTTTAAAGTGCTTAGCACTGCGCTTGGAGACTGAGGATTTGAATTCAGATTCCTTCCTTGCCACTCTGAGTGTGAATGTCTCTTAACCTCTTTGTCCTCAGTTCAGTTTCCTTATTTGTTAAAAGGGAATTGAAGTAGATAATAGGATCATAGCCTTAGTGGTGGAAGTGACCTTAAAAAGTTATAGATAGTCCAATCCCATAATGTTACAGATGGAGGAGTGTTCCCATGGTTGTGCAGGTAGCAAAGTAGCACCCATGGGGTTTAAATCCTAACTACTACTAACATCTGTTTCTTTCAAATGACCTCTAAGGTCCCTTTCAGCTCAACCTATTAAAACTCTGTAAATTATCTAATTTGAGCCTCACAAAACCCAGTTAGTTGAAGTAGGTGTTACAGATGTTATCTCCATTTTACAAATGAGGAAATTGAGATTCAGACAGTGACTTGCCCATAGTCAAACAGGCAGTAAGTCAGATTTGGAATTGCAACTCATCTTCCATTATGCCCAATACATTCTCTCAAGAATATTCCTGACTTTGAATTCCCTTGTCCTCTGGATATGTAGAGGACAACAGCTGCCAAGGCTACACAACTGGCAGTTTTACACGTGTGAAAAATTCACTTAGAATTATTAAATAAATAGAAGTCCTTCCCAGGCTGACACCGGCTTTAGTCCAGAGTGAATTATTATGGTTGAGTTATAAGACTCTGAAAATAGAAATTTATAATGGAAATGTTGACAGACCTTTGACTTAAGCAGTTCTGCTATAATAAATTGCATACCCGTGAAGTTACAATGCTAACGGATGTCTTTTTTCATTTGCAGTTGAGGCTCCTTTCTAGCGACTAAAAAGTATGTAGGGTCAGATGTCTTGCAGCTTATTCAGTAACTGCCCTGAGTTCAAGATCATTTATATGATAAGACAGCTAATAACAGGTTTGAAAGGAATACATGGTGCTCTTTCTCACTAGAGTTGAATCAACTCTCAGTAGTGGTTGTAAGTTCAGATTTAAAAAAAAAAAACAAAACCTTCATTGGATAACGTTCAGTTGTTACCTGAAAAACTCTTGACTTTGACCCTGACATTTTGCTTGAAACGGAAACTTCATTAAGACTTCTTTGGTGGCAGAGCTGTTGCTGGTGCAGAATAGAAACGGGCTGTTTCTTTTCCCAGTGCCTGAATTATCACCACCATCACCACTGGAAGCAGCTCTCCAGGCTTGAAATATCGGCAGCTTTTTGGATGCGCCCTTTTCTGTCCTTTCTGTATACGTGTGGCCAAGGATCTAAAGGTTCTTCTTTTTTGAATGACTTGCTCCTTCTGTTACAGTCTCTTTGTGAACCACTATCTAATTTCTACCCTTGTTATCTCCTGTTTTCGGTACCACAGTGCCACTATACTTGCTGTATAGCCCTGCCCCTCAACTCTTCCACTCTAAACTATCACTGTTCACCAGTGCCAGAAAAATCTCCTTGAAATATTGTCCCGAGCTTGTTTAAGAACCTTCAACTTGTCCCTTTTCCATTAAAGTCTGAATCTCTCAATTTACTGCTAAAGACCCTCTAGCTTCAGACTTAGCCACTTTCAGTCAAGCCAACCTTTTTCCCCCCTCCTCCATCTTGACCTTGGCTCATATTCTTTTCATAGTCTTCCTACTCTTATCTATCAATTGACATTCTTCAAATAATCTCTGTCTTATTCTGAATTCCTGAATGTGTGTACGTGTGTGCGCGTGTATGTGTGTGCCTTGAATTGTTTCCTGAATGTTTGCAATGTCTAATTCCAACCAAAAAGTGAGAGGAACAATTCTTTTATAGCACAGCTCCAGGCACATAGGTATGTATTTTAATTTAGAATAAGGGAATTGCATTAACTTGTGTCATCTCTGTTTTCTTCCCCTAGTTCTTGAATATAGAAATCATCAAATCAATGCTAGAAGGTACCTTAGGGATGGACTTGTCAAGTGATTAAAGCTACTAATACTAGGAATATATGCATTATCTCATTTGATTCTCATAACCATCCTGTGAAGTAAGATAATGTAGGTCATATCACTGTTTTACAGAGAAGTTGAGGTTCATAGAAATTAAGTGACGACTAGAATTGCTCAGATAAGTGCCAGAGACAGAGCATGCAAACACAGATTACTCCTGACAACCAAGTTTCATGCTCTTGTCTGTATTACAACAAATTTCCTCTCATCTGGTTTCTTAAATTTGTACCTTTTACCGAATAATTCCATTTACTTGCATTTGTCTTTTGTTAAATATTCAGACACTATTTAAGTAGCTATGGGCTCATAAAAGATATCTAATATATTTTACTCTGAAAACTAATTAAATTGATAAAATGCATAAATTAAGCTCTTTTTGCCAGGTATTGTGCTGAGTATTAGGGATATGAATATAAAAAGAGACATCCATGCCCTAAGAGCTTACATTTTAATAGGGGCATAGTAGACATAGCAAAGTGGTAACCCAGGATGGGAGTTTGGAGAGCCACAGAACTGGTCAAGTGATTTACTGGCTGTTAATTGCCAGGCCTTTTCCAGAAGTAACAGTACTGTTAATTTGATTAGTGCTCAGCAAGAAGTGAAAAGTGATGGGATGTTGGAAGTATATGCAGAAAATGACCTTGGGGGATAGCTGGGTGGGATATAAAGGCAAAGCAGGGGCTAACCCAAAGCTGACCCTATTGTAATCTCGCTGTATAGTCCTGCCAATCAACTGTTCCAATCTAAACTGTCACTGTTCACCGAGGCCAGAATAATCTCCTTGAAATATTGTCCTGAGCTTAAGGTCATCTCGTAGAAATAGAGGACTAGTTTATACTGACTCTAGTGCAAATATAAGTGTATTAATTTCTCCAGGGTCTGGAGACATGGATCCTAGAAGTTCAGCCTGGAGGGTTTTTGCTGGTCCAGGTGCAGAGAAGTTGATGTTGAGTTGGTTTGGGTGGACAGTTGTATGGGGTCATCGAAGTGAATCTCCTAGTTCCTTAAAAGTTTCTAAAATCTGCCATTTATTAATACTGTACTTTTCTATTCTATCAGAAATCAAGTATATCTTAACAAATGTATCTTCCAAATAATGATCCAGATAAAAGGCCTCCCTTTTATATTGGTCTGTGGCTATCCACCCTTGCCTGCTACTGTTCATCTACTAATAAACTCTGTGAAGGTTAGGAAGAAATCTGACATCATTATCCTAAATTACAATTCGGTTTAAACAAAGATGCAGATGATACCATGGCAATACATGAACAATTGATAAAAGACTGATAGAGGTGAGTGAAAAGAGTTTGGAATAGCCACCAAAATGTTAAATGCTGTTAAATGCCATTTATTCATCAACAAGAATTACCAAGCTAATGTGAGAAATCACCATGCTAAGAGGGCACAATCCCGGGATAGTGGTAGTATTGGGGTTGGAAGCCTTGTATAAACTGCAGCATGGAAAAATAACTTTAAAAAACACTGGGAGACTTAGCAAGGACTAGAGGTGAATGTGACATACATAATTCAGATATTGATTTGGTTTTGTCTTGCTAGTTTGTGCCAAAGTAGGGGATCTGTGTAGAGGAAGGAATGAGTTAGTGGGTAGGGATAGTGATATTTTTAAATGGCATCAATAAAAGATTTAAAGTTCAGGAGACAAACAGGGCAGTTTTATTTCTTCCTTGTTAGATTTGATATACAACCAAAGAAATAAATTACATATTGGAATAGGTTCATATATAGTCCTTTTTTGTTCCTTATATATGCAGATATTTGTTTTTGATTAAAGTCATAATAAATAAATTTTTTTAAAATCCTGATTACTAATTTTCTTGAGGTTTATCATGAAAACAGACAGCAGATAACACCTTTTGGGCATTTATTGTATTCAAGAAACCTTTGATTTAAATTCAGTAATTGGAATTTATTTAATAATTTACATTCAGTAATAATTTAACCTCAATAGTTAACCCTCCAAGATTGACCACTACGAATAATATTGGGAAACTGAGTAGTAGAGTGGGAAGCGTATTGAATTTGTTCAGAAGACCTGAATTCAAATCCTGTCACTTCCTTGTGTGTCACTTAGTTGTTTAACCTTATCTATAAAATTTGGGGATTGGAAGGTGGTGGTGGTCTGGATCAAAGATTTTCAATTCTTTTTTCTTTTTTTGGTATCATGAGCTCCTTTGCGGTCTGAAGTGTATACACCTCAGAATATTTGAAATGCACAAATAAAGTAAGAAGCATAGACTTACGAAGGAAATCAACTATATTGAAAGGCATTTATCAAAGTATTAAAAATATTTTTAAAAAGTATTGTATAAAATATTCTTGAACTCTCAAAATATATCCACAGATTGGTCTTGAATGAATGATTCTAAGAGGTGTTCTGTGATTGTGTAAGTAAAACTAATTGACTGTATCAGAAAACTGCCATCTGAATTTAAAGTTATTCAAGGAATAGATTGGGGCAACTAGGTGATGGATTTTAGGACTTGGAGTCAGGAAGACCTGAGTTTAAATCTGCCCTTAAAACACTTACTAGTACACATGACCCTGAGTAAGTTACTTAACCTTGTTTGCCTCAGTTTCCTCGTGTAAAATGAGCTGGAGAAGGAAAGGGCAGTATCTTTGCCAAGAAAACCCCAAATCGGGTCATGAATAGTTGGATTAGACTAAACGATAACAAAAGGCAAAGATGTAGGTATATTGTCCCCTTTGTGGAGAGAGAAGAAAGGATGAAAGAAGAAAGAAGAAAATGTCCCAAGAGTCTAGGTGAATTTTTATCTTTGTGAAGGAAATACATAAGTCAGAAAATGACTTCAAACTTTTCCTCCCCTCTCCACCTCCAACCTCTGGTTCTCCTTTAGAGATAGCAGTCATTATTGGATTTTAAGCAGTATTCTAATTTCCATCCCCTTATATTTTGCATTTTTTTGTTCCCCATCATTCTGCCATTTCTTTGATTTTTGTGGATAAGAATTTTGGTGTCTATTGGAGGACAAGCTAGAAGGGAAGGGAATGGAAAATGATGTAATCAGGATGGTAGTGAGAAGTGGATAGCCATACACAGAGTAAACTTAAGCTACAATAGTAATAATTTCCCTCCCTCTTTTAAAAGGACCCAGGGTGTTTAATGGTAACCATCTCAAGCACAGGGAGGGAAGGAAAAAAAAGAAATTTACATGATAACGTTATTATGTGTTTAAAAGGAATACATAATATATTTGCAGTTTCATGTGCGATCATCTTTTTTTATTATGCTTATGGAATTGCTTGTTTTATTCCATAAATTAAAAATTAAATAAATATGGAAAAAACAAAGAGGACCCAATTTGAGCTTTTGTTCTTGGGCTATATGTTAAAATGCATAGGGGGAGGGGTTTGTGGTAGACCTAAGGAACCTCACCACCATTTTAGAAGCTGCAGCATATGTGGCCTTACAGTTTTCTCAGTGCCAAAGGCACCTGGCCCATATAATACCCAACCCAGGACCTTAGCCTCATTAGCCCTTGCTTGTCACTTGATCTAAATCAACTTAAGAATAACTACCTCAGCTGATAAGGAGGCTGATGAGCAGTTTCATAGGCTTAAAGAAAAAAAGATTGAAGATCTTTTTGAAAGCTGTAATTATCAGGAAGTAATTTAAAAAGAACTGATCTCTCTCCTTTTAAAAATTCTCTTGTATATATTACATACCTAAGCAATATTGTCAGTTGAGCCACCCGGCACATCACAGGTAGTAGTGATCTTTGGTTTCCTGTGTGGATTCGATCTCTTTCATGTGCCATTCAGTTTGCAATGTGATGCCTAGTGACTTGCATTTCTGTGACCTGGTAAAAACCTAAAATTGAAGGTTGGGGAAAGATCTTTTCCTAGAAAATACAAGGCAGTTTTTAACATAAATGTTACTTGACCCATTAAGAAGGAGAAAGAAAATGGCAGCTTTTCCAATTAACATTTAAGTAATCAAATTTTATTTTTCTGCTCTGAGATTGTTGTGATCTTTCTTCCTCCCCCGACTCCCCAAAGAGGAATAAGGCATCATATTGATGAGATTATATATCCTTGAAATACTGAAGTATGTGACCACCGATATATGCTAAATACCACTAGACTAAACTCCCTTTCCCCCCAAAATGAGAACCATAACAAATTATTATCACACCTTTCAAAGTCAGATGATTGCTGACTTTGTAACCCCCAAAAGGGGAATAAGGCACCTAAATTATTTGTAGTAAAATTCTAAGCCCTTGAAGGTACATAGGGAAACATTTAAGGGCAGCTACTGAAAGGTTAAATCCTGTTGGAGAGGAAAATGTTTTTGTTGTTTCATTTACTAGACATCTTGAATATCTGAAAATATTAAATGCATCCAGTTTTTCTTCCTTTACAGAGTTGCTTCTGGGCTTTCCAGCCTTTATACCATTCTCAGGCATTACTTCTGAGACAGCATTTAAACATGCCAGTAGGGAAACCTGATTCAGTTCACTGAGTACCAGAACTGGTGCACTGAAACTTGAAGAAAAAATTAACTCTGCATTATCTAATTAGGCTTATAGAACTGTTGCAGAACTCTCTTATTTCCCAAATCTAGAAGGTACAATTAAATTCCATATTACATCAGTACCAACCAACCTACTAATAGGTTTCCAAAGCAAAGTGATTTGAATATGTGATTACCAAGGATATTTAAAACTGGATGAATTTAAATTAAATTATATACCATAGGGAAGTGTGCTGTATGTGACCAGACTAGGTGATAATCAGTCATTTTGTATACTTCTTGAATTTAAGACTACATCAGGCTCCTAAGAGGTATTCTGTCATGATAAACTAGTGTGTTTAGCAATCATCTGACTTGATAGGTATGATAATAATTGGTTATCGTTCTCATTTGGGGGAGAAAGGGAATTTTGTCTAGTGGTATTTAGCATATATTGGTGGCCACTACTTAGTATTTCAAGGATATATAATCTCATCAATATGGCAATCTGGCACAGATTGTAACCCCTTTGCCATTTTGATGGTCTTATAGAGTTTCTGGGGCCAAAATATCTATCAACTTGTCTGTGACCAGCCTGAGGATGGTCAATTCTGAACTCACTCTTAGCTGACCCTTGGACAACAGCGATGTAATTCATCACCAACCCCTGTATGCAAAGCTTTGGCAGCTTGGTAGGACCATCCAAAACTTGGAGTTGTCTGGCTATAGTTTTTGAATATAATAGCTGAGATTAATGTACTGCTTTAAGGTATGCCAAGCACTTTAGATATAGTAACTCATTTGAGAATCCAGTCACCAGCACTGTGTGATGAGGCATTGGGAGAAGCCATATAAAAAGAGAAAAATGTATGCTGATTAAAATGTAAGGATGGTTATAAAAATGATGAATTGTATAAATATTAATTGAGAAGTGGCACACCTCTGTGTCACTCCTGGGATGATACACTGGGTCTGTTAGCATGGCTGTTTTTGAAATAGCCTGCCTGGACTATACCTGTCCTGACTTCAAGTTGTCTTGTAGCAAACACTTGTTCTAGGATAAAATCCGGTAGAGTTTCTTGTTTCACAAAGCAGGTGTTCTCTTTGATGTGAGCAAGGTCTGAGGAGCTTTTACAGATGGGCACAGGCCTAATTACTTCTTGGAATATTTCCTTGCATCAAGAATTTGACTCTGCTAAAGGGCTCTTGATATAAATCGTTTTAGGAAACTTGAATGTGGAAAGACAAAAATATTTGGGAATGAGGTAAACCCTTCAATTTAGCACTGATGGTAAATGGGTTGTGACTTTAAGAAAAATTTGTTTTTATTGTTCATTTTTGTCTGACTCTTCACAACCCTATTTGGGGCTTCTTGGCAAAGCTACTGGAGTGGTTTGCTATTTCTTTGTCCAGTGTGTCCCCATTTTACCGATGAGGAACTGAGGTAAATAGGGGTTGTGACTTGCCCAGTGTCACACAGGTTTTAAGTGTTCTGATGTTGGATTTGAACTCAGATCTTTCTGACCACAGGCCTGATCCTCTATCCTCTGCACTAACTTGATGTCCTTTATTTTGACACTTATGTTTGATTAATTGTGAAAATAACATTTTAAACTGAATCTTTACTGTTGTCCCAGAATGGTAGCCTGCCTTACTAAACCATAATGAATCGTAGGCATAAGTGAATATTGAAAGCCATCTTAACTTCTAATATGAATATTATGTCTGAACATGAAAAATGAGAAAAGGAAATAGTTTGAATGGGGGGTGTCCTTTACTTGCCTTTGAACTCTGCATTTTTATAGAGAATTGTATAAAGAAAGCCCTTTACTTAAATTCTTACAAAATACATTTGTTGATTTTTTTGGTTTTTTTTTTTGTTTTTTTTTTTGATTAAGCACCATCCTTATATATATTTTTTAAAAATCCAGTGGAACTGTGGGATTAGCAGTGGTGAAATATATTTTTGTAGACAATGACCTAATTTATACAGAATGAGTTTTGTGGTCCTTTGACCAGATTACCTATATTTTTCAAGACTTTTGGCCCACTGGGAAACACTTTTGATGATATTTTCAAGGGCAGTTAGCTTCTAACCTCTCAAATTTTGTGCTGTTGCCTAGGATTCAGTCACACAAACTTCCATTTGGGGGTCCCAATGAGGATAATTTTTCAAAATTAAATAGCCCCTGCAGAATTGTGCTTTCAATCTCTGTGGACGTGTAGGCCATACATTTTGTAGCAATTGCTACCTCTACAATCTGTCATAACTTTCAATCTCCAATCTCTTTTGAAAGAACATTAAAAAAAAACCAACAGAATACAACAATAACCCTCTTCAGGTCTCTTCTAACTCTTGCCAGGGTGATTTAAAATGAATAAAAAATTAGATTTTTTGGCCAATAAGCTATGATACTATCATTCCACTCTCTCAATTATGGTACAGAATAAATGACTACAAAATGGTTTTTAGAGAAATGGAATGGAAATGATGGAAATCACATTGCTTTACACATGCATATTTTTCTGCTGGAGTAGATTGTTTAGTTTTTGAACTTGGAGAGGACTGACAGAGTTGGAAGACCCAAACTTAAATGCCATCTGATTTTTAACAGAAATGGTGGTAGATATAAGGGTAAGACCCACCTACCTATTCATCTCCTTAGTAAAAACTCTGTAATAACAACTCCCATTTAGGTTGCACTAATTGGATTCTTCCAACACTTCCATGAGGTAGGTGGTTCATCCAAGTAGAATTACCCTGATTTAAGAGTACCCTGCTTTGAAATGGAGAAACTGGGGCTTAAAGAAATACAGTGATTGCTCAGGGTCACCCAATACATGGCAGAGAGTTCCAGGTCTTCTAACTCCAATTTCAGCACTCTCTCCGCCCCACTATCCTGCCCAAAGAAGTAACTTTTATCCTTAACATTTGTCAGAAGGTGTTTGCTGGGGATTGTATCTGTCTCATGATTCATTCTGGAGTAAGCTTGGTTCTTGCTGTCTAGTGAAGGTAGTTTGGTGTTGTTTTTTTTTTTTTCCTCAGGGTAAGGCCCATCTGTGATGTGCTAAGTATTATGGACTCCTGAGATTTCTCCCAGTTTGGGAAACCCAACAGCATAATGGTGATGGGTGGGGACTGGGCTGATGTTCTTTTGTATTAGCAGTTCTTAACCTAAGGTCTATGGACTCCCAAAGTATCTGTGTATGGATTTCAGGGGATTTGTGAACTTAGAAGGAGAAAAAGTATAACATTTTTATTTTCACTAACCTATAACCCCTAAGTGAAAGTTAACATTTCCTTCAATTGTGAAGGTAGGCAATAAAACAGTATTCTGAGAAGGGGTCCAAAAAAAGGTTAAGAAGCTTTGTTTCAAATAAACAGGCAGCTAGTTGGTAAGTAGATATAGCCCTGGATCTGAGAAGACCTGAGTTCAAAACCAACCTCAGATACTTACTGGCTGTGGGACTCTGGCAAGTTACTTAAATTCTGTCTATTTCCTCACCTAACTTCCAGGGTTGTTGTATGGATCAAAGGAAAATATTTGTAAAATATTTTGTATTGTCATTATCATCATTATTATAAATAGGATTTTGCACAAAACAAGAATTTAAATGTTATATTAATGAGTTAGATTAAAATACTTTTTATTAAAATTGAATTCTCCCCCCCCCATGATTTCTTACGTGCATATGCTAGAAGTGAATTTTTTTGGTATTAAATGCCTTGAACTTGAAATATTTTAAAAAGTTATTTTTCATGGGTGGTGGGGATGTCCAGTTATGAAACAAGCATTTTTCAGAATATATATAGCTTGATTTTCAAGTTTAAAATATAAATATCTATAGGTCACATGAGGCTGTCACAGGCTGTATCAGTATACACATGTATGTGTGGATGGATGGATGGATAAATGGATAGTTTTATAACTCCAGTTATAATTTAAATTGAAAAGCCTTTAGGTCCTAACTGTTGCAATTACAAATGGAAAAAACTGTCAATGATGCCCCTAAAGTGGGGTGAAATAAGTCCACCTGAGGGATGATGTTCAGTGTTATTTTTTCATGTGGATTGTTTGAAAGTTCGAGGAAGGTTTCAATTAACCTGGCTTCCTTTTACTTTCCGTGAGCTGCTGCAGGATTTGTGCCAGACACCGTTATTTGAGCAGTCAGAGGCTGCTCTGAGAAATAGCTTTGTAAGGGGGCCCAGTCTTGTTTCGTGCAGGGCAGCTGTCCTGCTTGACCTCTTCTCAATTAACTAGTAACTGCAGAGAAGCAAAGTAAATGTGGAAAGCTTTGCCATGTCTTAACAAAACCAAAACAAAAACATAACCAAAATAAAAGCTCCCTACCCCCTTAGAGTGCATGCTGCTTACACATTTATCCCAGTTTAGATAGCCCATGCTGGGCAGTACTAGGGAGAGGAAACCTGTCCTGTGAAGTGAGCACTTCCTGCTGCCATACAAGTCTGATAAAATGCTGAAATAATAGTTCAAGGGAAGCTATTGAAAGTAATCCTACGGAGTACTCTTTTTCATTATGGAAAATGATAAACATTATGGACTAACTGAGCTATGTCAGATGTTCTGTGGGGCACAGTTATGTTTAGATTTGTTTCCTAAATGAAAACTAGAATCTAGTCTTCCTGACTGTCTTTTCTCTGTTAGCTTAAATGTAATCTAATTCCTTTTAGGTTGTTGGGTTTTTTTGAGACAATGTTCATTTTTCCTTTTGCTGAAGTCCTGCGCTCTTTCTGATTGATTATGGAGTTTGATATTGTAATCACGCCTGGTGGGTACTCAGTGTAAAATGGCTTCCTTCAAGGTTTTTGTTTTTGTTTTAAGATTGCATTATATATACACGTTGATGGTTAGATACCAAGCCTGGCATTTGGGCAAACAGCATGTTGCCTCCAAATCATGAGACTTACTTAACTGCACAATTTTCTCAGGGAGCTAGCTGGAGGAGTTGCATTTTCTGAATATGGCCACCTTTACTAATGAAAGATAACTGAAGCTTTTCAGCTGCCTTTTTGCTTTATTATTTTCCTAAGCTGATATGTATGATGGGCCTATATGCTATAAAAAAAGAGAATCTTATTTCTTAAAAAGAAAAAAAAGGTACCAATAAGCAATTATTCTTAGGCTAGTTCTGACCCAGTTATCCATACTAATTCTCTCTCCCCCTGACTTACCACCACCAGCCATGCATTTGGGAGAAAAAAAGAAAAAAGCTCCCAAGTGGAAACTCAAGTCGTAAGACATCTTAAATCTTAGAAAGGTTGAGTAACAATTAGAAGCCCAATATTTAAATCAGGACCCCTTGGGCAGTCCAATTCCTTAGGAAAAATTATTTTATTTTATTTTATTTTTGTTTTAAAGTTTTTACATATAATTTTTAGTTTATTTTTTCTCAATTACATATAAATAAGAATTTTTAACATTTATTTTTTAAAAATTGTGAGTTCCATATTCTCTGCTTTCCCTCCCCCCCAATTCCTTGAGAAGGAAAGTAATTTGTTATAAATTATACATCAACTATAATGTTTTTAAATATACTTTAAAATTTTAAAAATAAAATATGTAAGATTATGAAACCAATTATATATTGAAATACACTAAAACATTAAAATTGTATTGAAACCATTCAGTTATATTGAAATACACAAAACACACACAAAAAGGTCATGGTTCCCAGATTATAAACCTCTACCTTAAGCTTAGTTATGTAACTGAATCCTCAACAGTACCATTAAGTTAGACAGGTCAAGCATTATAACCATTTTTCAAGAGAGAAACTCAGGTTCAGAGTAAGTGATTTTTCAGAGCTCCAACTCAGATAATCTGACTTCAGATCCAAATGGTATGGGGTGTTTTTGTTTGTTTAAGTCACAGACCCTTAGGTTTGGAAGGGTGGACCTTAGGGATTTTTGTAGTTCTGTTTCCCTTCTTTTCAGAAGCATTTTCCATAAGATGACCGTTCAGCCTCTGCTTGACCATTTCCATTTGCCAGGAAGCCACTTTATTTTCCCCAGCTGTCTGCTGTGACAAGCTTCACATATTAGAAAGTTCTTCCTTATAAATTCAGCATTGATAGTCAAGGTTGAGAAAATATTCAGTCAATATTCATTAATTCACCTTCTCTGTCAGGTGCCAAGCACAAGGTGGCACAAGAAACGCCCCTCAGGGAGATCACTTTCTATGGGAGAGACAACACATGCACATATAAATGTATACAGATTTTTTTTTAATACAACATAATGAGAGAGGTCATCCTGGTAGATGGGGTATTGTGAAAGGGCTAGTGTAGAAGGAGGTATTTGTGCTGACTTATGAAGGAAAAAAGATCCTAAGGGGTGGCCGGGAGTAGGAGGGCATTGTAGGAAGGGAAAACAACTTCTACATGGAAGATAGGGTGCCATCTAAAGACTAGCAATAATCAGCCTGGAAAGATAGGTTGGAGCTAGGTTGTGAATATCAAGAGCCAAACAGAGGAATTTATGTTGATCCCAGGGGTAATAGGGAGCCAATGGAGATTAATGGGCAAGAGAGTGACATTGTCAAAATGGTGGTTTAGGAAAACCATTTGATGGAATGCAGAGGGGTGAAACTTGTGTCAGGGATATTAGTTAAGAAACTACTGTAATTGTCCAGGGAAGCCTGAGGAGGGCCTGAACTGAGGCTTTGTACAGAGAAGGGAACAGATAAGAGAAATTCATGGAGACCTTAACAATTGCTTGAATATGTGAATGTGAGAACTTAGGGATGTACTCCAGGGTTGGGAACCAGGCTAGTTGAAAGATTATGGTGCCCCAGAAATAAGGAAATTCAAAAGAGTTTGGGAAGAAAAATGATGAGCTTTACAGGTTGTTTAAGATGTCAGTGAGATATCCAATGGGTGACACAAGGCACTGTGCTGAATGCTTGGGCAGATACAGAGAAGAATCCATTTGAGGAAATAAAATATATAAAGCAGAGATGGTGCTAAGTGGCACAGGGCATTTAAAAATAAAGGGATCTAGGTATCTGAAATATTGGGGGGGAGGATGGGTCATCAGGAAAACCTTGCATGGAGATTTTCTCCTATTGAGTAGAAATGTGCCTCCCAGGAATCTTCCCTCTATTTCTGGAGATGCCCAGGACAAATCTGTTCCCCATGTAGATGTTTGAAGGAAATTCTCATTGCTTTTCTAAGTCATGGTTATACTTTATATTTACAAATGCTTTCTTTAAAATGACCCTTTCAGGTAAGGTCATAAACATATTATCTCTCCTTTGCAGATGAGGAAACTTGAGATTAGAGAAATGTTATGTAACTGGTGTCAAGTCCAGGACTCCTAATTTCACATTTAGTGTTCTAGATGATTAAACAACTTGATATTATGGGATTATATCGTCTTTCATCTTGGTATCACCAGGATTTACTGTGGTTTCCTGCTCATGAGAAAGAACTGACTTCTGACACCAAATTTGGCTTCTGACACCACTGTTTTATTCAGTGTGAAGTGATCATGGGAAAGCAACAACCACTCTGAGCTTTCATAAGAGGAGATCCACTGTTCTTGTAATGATCGACTTTACGGAGTGAGAGTCCATGTGGTGTGTTTGAAAGAGAGCTTTTAGATTTGGACTTTTGGAGTTAGGAAAGACCTGGTGGGTTCAGGTCACCTGGGAGACACATGCATGGGTGTGTTACCCTGGGCAGGTCACTGATCACCTGATTTCCCCAGGCCACTCCCATCTACTGTGGTACAAAGAAGTCCCTCAATGAGAGCTCCCATTGCTGATAAAATCACAGAGATCTAGTCAGAGTGGAACCCATCTTATCTCAAAGGGTTGTTGTGAGGCTCAAATAGTGACAATGTATAATTAATGTAAGTTGTTTGTATGCCTTAAAGCGCTGTGTAAATATCAGTCATAATTAGTGTGTGTTTATTTTTGAATAGGCCAAGCCCAGCCTAGGGAAGTGCTTCTCTGAGGTTCACTATGAGTCATTTTAAAATTAGTAATAGAAAGGAGAGCCCAAGAATCTAAAAATCTCTCCATTTGGTCAGGCTCCTAATTTTTTATAAAAACTGTCCTGGAGATTTCTTTTTTTAGCTTAGAACCCCATGACTTATGTTTTTCCTAGCTGATTTAGGGTAAGGGTATTATGTCCAAATTTTAAAATGAATGTACTAGTAGAGAGATGACTGAAACTTCAAAAAACAGAACCCAACCATCACAAAACCCCACCATAGTCCTGATTTGGTTCAGTGTGGATCTAATTGCTAGGGAAATAGGACTCAATCTGCCTTCGGTCAGTAGTATAATCATTTTCACTTTCTTCATTGCTTCATAAAATTGTACCCCAGCCTCCTAAAAGGAGTTACTGTCTTCAAAAGTACCTAATTCACCACCTGGTGGAAAATTGAGATCCCTGAGCTTCAAAGAAAAGGATTCCATCTTTAAAAGAAAAGAAAACAAGCTAGTGATGGCTTTCTTTGCTGAGGGGATTTCCCAGAGAGCTAAGGTGATGTGATTGAAATGGGCATTGGAATTTGGGGTTGAGTGAGGTCACTTAGAGGCTATTTGACCTCAGGTGACTCACCTCAAGACTCCTATTTCTTCAGCTTAGAGATATGAAACAAAAAGCTATTTCATAGTGCAAGAATATCACTTAATGATGATTTTTTAAAAAAACACTTAAAAGCTTCCTGTCTCAAGCAATATAATGAATTAAAATGGAAGTAATCTTTATATAGGAAAGACAAAAGAGTTCTTCAGCTTATGAACACTAAATATAAATCTCCATATTGTGGGGGTGGTTACCAAAAACAAGTACAAATCTGTATGACTGAAAAGCTCTTGACTGTCTCCTTGCACATCCTTAGCACACTCCAGCTTCTCTGTTAACTCAAGTGTAACTCAAGCATTGTTTGCTTGCTTTTTTTAAAATTCAGTTTTATTTTCAGTTCCAAATTCTCTTCCCCCTTCCCTGACCCCAACCCACTGAGAAAACAAGAAAAACACATACAAATATGTATAGTCCAGCAAAACAGATTCCTGTATTAACCACATCCAAAATATGTGTGTATATGTGTGTTTGTGTGTGTATGTAACTTCTGTCCCAAAGCCCACTGGTATAGGACTTTGCTTAAAGTTGGAGATGAATGCCCTGCTTTGTGTGAAGGGCTCTATTCCTAACTTGCTACACAGGAGACTTGAGTAAGATCTAGAACTTTTCTCTTGGTTGAGCTGACTTACCTTGCACCTAATGGAAAGAGCTACTTCACTCTGTATTGTATGATATATATCCTCCTAGGTATACCTTCTCTAATTTCCCTTTTGCTATGACTGGATAGATGAGTTTCTTTGCTATCTGTTATATGTACTTGTTGAGGAACTGGTATTTGATAGCGAAGAGGCCAAGACTTCAATATAGAACTTGGGATCCTGCTTCCCCATCAGGGGAGCAATCAGAAGTTAGATTGAACCTGATCATATATACCCTAGACTAACATCATTAAGGGAGCAGATGGGTGTAATTCTAGCCTGGTACCTTCTCTCTTTCTGAGGAAAGCAGAGTGGTCTCAGAGCCCAGCCCTCTGCCCCCTTCCCAGAAGGAATGAAAGTCTTGCTTGGAGAAGGGTGAGTGGGAGAAGAGGCTAGAGATGTCCATTCTGCTTTCTTTTGGAACTATAGCACGGTGACAGCTCTCCACATGCGCAGGTCCTTAGAGACATGATGGAGATCTCCAGCTCCTCTCATGCCAGCTTCTTCCAACAGTCTTTTCCTTCAGCAACCTGAAATGGGCTTGGCCTCATCTGTCTTCCTTCTTGAAGCTGAAAGCCAGAAATACTTAAAGCAATTAAAAGCTCACAGTTGGCTGACAATTGAAGCAAGATCCCATGCACTGCTTGCACTGGGTAGGGCATTCATCCCCACCAATGAGGAGAGTCCCATAGCAATGGATTTTGAGACAGGGGTGACATGTATGTATGCATGCATGTACTATATACATAATACATGCATGCATATGTACATACATCTTGAGCACATCAGCTCTCTATCTGGAGGTGGGTAGCATGTTTCATCATGAGTCCTCCAGAACTGTGGTTAGTCATTGTACGGATCAGAGTTCCGAAATCATTCAGAGTTTAATATTGTTTTCTCTGATTAGACCATAGATCCGTTGAAGTTCAGATTATCCATAGATTTTTGAAAACTCAGTCTTTTGTCTTAGTAGGAACTCTTGCATAATGAAAGTTTGAAGAAAGCAAAAAAAAAAAAATGACCCAAAATCTAAGTCTAATCTCATGGTAATGAATTCAGGTTTCCTGGGGAAAATTAGTTGATGTGGATTATGACACATGTAGTAGGAAAATAGGAGGATGTGTGTGTGTATTTGTAACTGGGAGAAGAGAAGAAATGACTCAGACTCCTGGAATAAGTAAAGTTGAAGGAATCTTACTGATAATAATTGGTAATAATAATAAGCAATATTTATAGAGTGCATAAGGTTTGCAAAGTTCTTTTAAAATATTATTTCATTGGATCCTCACCACAGCTCTGGGGAAGTAGGTACTATTAATAATAATTTATGTAGATTATAGATGGGCATTTATGTAGCACCTACCATCCATGTGCCAGGCACTATGCTAAGTGCTATAAGTATCCCCATTTTTCAGATGAGGAAATAGACTGATAGAGGTGAAGTGACTTGCCCAGGGTCACATAAGCTAGTAAGTGTCTAAAATTGGATTTATACTTAGGTATTACTTACTCTAGGAACAGTGCTTTATCCAACTGAGCCTCCAGTCCTCTCATTTTATGGAAGAGGAAATGACTCTCCTAAAGTCACAGTGCTAGTAAAATTGAGTAAGCCAAGATTGGATGCCAAGTCTTCAAATACCCAGGCAAGTGCTCTTCTCACTAAATTTAGGTTCATTTTTTTTTTTTTTGGTTGATAGGGGCTTACATCACTGCCTTCAATTCAGGAGAGTGAAAAAGGCAAAGTAAGGCCCAAGTACAACCCACCAAGGCCATCAGAGAGGGAGGGCCAACTCTGGGCTTCTTGGCTGTTTAATTTGGGGATTTTCACGTTAATCAAGCTCAGTAATTTCCTGTAGGTCCTTTGACAGTATTTCTGTATCTATTTGGGTGGACCACATATCCTGTTTCTATGACTTATCCTTTTGACCTTGCACTTCTGTTTCTCTGCTTGGCTTCTATAAGGGCCTTGCATGAAGATACCATTCTGCATTATGGGTTTCTGACCTTTTGCCTCTAGACTTCCCAGTCTAACTCAGATTTTTGACTAATCTCATTCTGATCTCTGCTGTGCCACAAGATGAACCTCTCACTCCTCCTTTGTACACTGAATGTGAAAGTCCCAACAGTAGATAACCAAATTGGAAGACTCTCATTCTAGAGAAAAAAAATTTTTTTTAAATTTAAGTGGAATTTTTTAAAAGTAGCCATGCACGTTCACATCCCCCATAGAAACTTATGCTTCATTTTAATTCTGTTGTATCATGTATTACCACCTACTCAAGGCAAGAGCAGACTGATTTTTTTTTTTAATGTGGGCAGCTACATGTCTATTTTTACAATTACAGAAGTGTACATTGTGGTGCCATAGATAGGACATTGGCCTAGGAGTTAGGAAACTTGAGTTCTAGGCCTAACTACAGCTTTATGATGCAGTCCATGACTAAATTTTTTTTGTTGTTCAGTGATTTTCAGTAGGGTCTAACTAACTCTTTGTGATCCCATTTGAAGTTTTCTTGACAGAGATACTGGAGTGGCTTGCTATTTCCTTTTCCAGCGCATTTTATCGATGAGGAAACTGAGGCAAACAGGGTTAGGTGATTTGCCTAGAGTCACATAGCTAGGAAGTATCTGAGGCCAGATTTGAACTCAAGAAGATGCGTCTTCCTGTCTTGCCCAAGATCCCACAACAAATAAGCGTCAGATGGTTGGAATTTGAATTTCTGACTCCAGGGCTCTTCTGTCTTCCTCAACACTCTAGAACACTTGCAGAACATGTAAGGATAGGATGTTCTCAGTGATGTATCATAACTGGTCATTCCAGGTGTGAAATGGTGCAAGAAATGGGCAAAGCATTGAAAATTTAGGGAGCTGCATTTATAGAGCTGCAGGTTTTTGCAGTTTGGTTTAGAAATATGTTTTGCAGATTTATTCTCTGCCTGTCCTCTTTAAGGAGGAGACAGTAGCCCTTCTAGCTCAAATGATAGTTTGGCAGTGTAGGGGTTTGAACTAATTTTGACTATTCTTTCATGCAGAAAGTACCCAACCTTGAGTCGAGGAGCCAGAAATTTTCTAACTGAAAGAGGAGCTTCCCTCTGAAGGAGTTGTTTCTGCTGTGAACTTTCTTCCTCTACCGTTACCCTCACACATCTCACAGTGTTATTTCTGCTTTAAAATATTTGAGTCGATTGAGTTTCTTTTCCTCTCTGCCAGGAAGGTAATTAATGGGTTTAGTCACTTCTCAAAAACTATGAAAAGTAGAAACTGATCCTGGCATTTAAGCCCAGTCTGCCTCCCCCCCCATTTTAGCTCCAAACTTTCTTTTCAAGCTTATCTCCTACTAGTCTTTTATAAAGCCTCTTTCCCAAACAAGCCATACTACTCATCAACCCCATGTTAATCCATCTCCCACTCTCTTTATTCCTTGGGGCATGTTGGTACTATTAAAGTCACACAGGCTCTCTCTGTGCCTCTTCCCCATCATCTGATTGCTGAAATTAATTAGCTGGTCAAGTTTACTTATTGCCAAGCACTGTGCCAGGGATACAAAAAAAGGCAAAAACCGCAGTCTCTTCCCTTAAGGAAAGACTAATGGGGGAGACCATATTCCAAGAGTCTTAGTGCAGTTAATTTATTATTATATATTAATTATAGTATGTTAGCTTAATAATGGTGCTAAGACTTTTGGAGAGCTGTATGCTCCAATTATATATATATATGTTATATTGTTATATATTAATTATTATGTTAGCTTAGTAATGTTCTAAGATGTGTGTGTGTGTGTGCGCATGCACGCACGTTCGCCCTTACAAGATATTACGATATTAACAGAAACTGGGTGATGCAAAGGGATCTTTGCTCTAGCATTGAGCCTGAATTCAGGAAGAGCCAAATTCAGATGCAGCCTCAGACAGTTAACAGCTACATGAGCAGGTCACTTAGCCTCCCTCAGTCTCAGTTTTTTTCTGTAAAATGGTTATAGTAATAACACCTACTTCCTCAGGGTTGTTGTGAAGATCAAATGAGATAATATTTGTAAAATGTTTTAGCAGCCTTACAGCACTATGTAAATGCTAGCTATTTTATTATTACTATTATACAGAGGAGATAGAAGACTACCTTAATTGAGAACACTCTAGCAGCTTGGGAGGACCAAGAAAGACTTCCTAATTGAGTTTATAAGGAAGTCAGGGCCGCTAGGTGGTGCAGTGGACAGAGTACCAGTGCAGGAGTCAGGAGGATCTGAGTTCAAATGTCACCTCAGACACTTGACATTTCACTACCTGTGTGACCTTGAGCAAGTCACTTAGCCCCAGTTGTTTCATCCTGGGTCATCTTCAGTCATCCTGATGAATATGTGGTCACTGCATTCAGATGGCTCTGGAGGAGAAGTGAGGCTGGTGACCTGCACAGCCCTCCCTCACTCAAAACAAAGTCAAGTGCAAGTCATGTCATTGTTTCTCTGATGGCGTGGTCTTCTTTGGCAACGAAGGACCAACACACACGAGGAAGCCAAGAATGCCCAGAAGCTGAGGGAGAACAGTATTACACATATGAGGGACAGCTGGTGTAAGTGCATGGAGGGAAGAGATGGGGTATGGTGTGGGAGGAATAACCTGCCTAGATCGCAGTGTGTGGAAAAGAGTAAAATGTAACAAGCTGAGAAAGGCAGGGAAAGGCCAGGTTATGAAGCACTTTAATTATCAAATACAGGACTTTACAATTGGGAGCCACTGGAGTTTGACTGAGGAAATGTGATGTGGCCAAACCCAGCTCAAGGGCTTTTTCTTTCATTGAGACCTTAAGAACTCCCAGTAGCTGAGAGTGAACTCTCCCCTCTGAAATTTAGTATGCTAGTTTGGGTTTTAAATCCATGATAGGATCCTAAATTGAGATGAAACAAAGCCTTAGAAGTCATCTGGTTATACCCTTCATTTTATAGAGGAAATGATTAAAATATAGAGAGAGGGGTTAAGGGACTTGTTTGGGGTAAGATAAAAGCGAATAGAGCTGAAATGTTTATCCCATGCTCTCGATTGTTCTGAGGTTTCACAAATCTCTCCTCATGCATCACCCTTGTTTACACCTTTCTAATCTGTTTGAAGTGGGGAACTATCTTAGTTCATTGACCTTTGTATTCTTGGTCCCCCTAGCACTGCCAAATTTTCTCCGCTTCCCACCTCCCCAAGATGGCATGCAATCCAATGTAGGTTCTACATATACATTCACATTAAACATATTTTCACCGCCCTGCTCATCTTTACCCCCCTGCAGATGATTTTCGAATTGTCCAAGCATTTCTCTTGCCATGAATTTCAAGTTAAAAGTCACATATTTTACCATTAGCTGACAAAACTCTACTAAGTTTCCAGGGCAGCTTTTTGGTCTGTAGCAAGTGGTTCGTAGTTACTATTTAAAAAAAATATTTCTTTAATCAATAAGTGTCAAGAAGGAAGGAACTAGAATTTGGATGGAGTGCTTTCCCCCACCCCTCTTCACCCTTTCCTCCCTGTCAACCTCTCAATCATGCTTGTGACTTTTCTTCATTGGTTCTCTAATAGTGTATATCTTACAGTTTATAAACACTACCCCCATCCCCAATTCAGTATTCTTAATGTACTTTCATCAGAGTCATCTTAATTGTTGAGAAAGATATTATTGAGAAACAATTCAAAGATGCTGTTATACTCCTAGTGATGTATTGTTTTAATAGTTCTGGTGAAATTTTAATGAAAAACAATTACATTAAATTCCTTTAGGCAAAACTGTGAGGGAGATTTGCATTGGTGCATTGAGATGGTCTGGGCGCAGTGTTTAAAAATAAGAGGGAAGATTTATATGAAATGATACAAGGTGAAGTAAAGAAAACCAGGAAAACAGTATACACAATGACTTCAATCATGTAAATGGAAAGAATAAGAGTAAAAGAAACCAAAGCTGAACACTGTGTAATATAATGTTCAAGTTTGGCCACGAAAAAAGAGGAGAAAATGCAACTGCCTCCTCTTTTTCAAAGATGGGTCGCTCAATGGATACATTGGTTAATGTTGCTGAACTGTGCTTTTTTCTCTTTTGTTAGAAGGCATTGCTTTCTGGGAAGAGGAAGAGGTAAAATTGGAAATGAAGGTTATTTTAAAAATTTATATACACAGGAGGAGGAGCCAAGATGGCGGAGTAGAAAGACTCACATATGCTAGCTCCGAACCCACAACCCATATATTTCCTGCAAAAAAACTCCCCACAAATTCTGGAGCACTGGAAGGCGCACAGAAATACAGTGGAAAAGATTTCCATTCCAGAGAGCCCTGGAGAACCGTCCCCAGGGGTCTGTCGCGCTCCGGACAGCTGAGTCCACCCCTGTGCTGCCCTGGCCTCACGGCCCCAGAGGAGCAGATCTGAGCAGGCTTCAGGGACGGAATCTCCGGTGGCCACGAAGGTCCCTCCACCCACAGGCGCTCCAAGTCAGCGAGAGAGACTTTTGGGCTGGCCGAGAAGGGAGCGGGGTGTCTCCGTGACTCGGGAGGCAGCGGCAGAGGCAGCGGTGCGGGCTGGCACTCCCGGAGCAGCAGGCAGAAGTTCAGGGCCATTACCGAAGGTCTCTGCATAAACCCCCTGAGAGAACTGAGCCTGGGAGGTGGCCCTGCCCCCACCTGAGCACCAGAACTTAAGCTCACATTGAGTAAAAATTTACATACATACATATATACATACATATACATATATATTAGTTCCAATCCTCTCCCTTCCTCCAGTCCCTCCCCCACCTATTAAGAAGGCAAGTAATTGTTACTTATTATACATATGAAGTCATGTAAAACAGGAAATAAAGGTGATGTAAAAGCAAAAGATAAATACAAATTAAAAAAAAATAAGGGAACCATATTAAATTCAATTCAGTAGACATTTATTAAAAGCACCTACTACTATGCTAAATTCTGGGGATGCAGATTAGAAAAAGAAAGTCTTTGCCCTCAGGGAATTTGTAATCTGTAGCTGAATCTGGCCTTCTGCCATCTGTGAAGGAAAACTTTGGGAGAAATTTATAACTCCACCCTTCAGTCTTCTAAACTGAGAGAGGAGACTAAGGGAGATGGTATCCAAGGCTTAGTGATGTGATTAGAAATGACCATTTTATCCTGGGAAGGTCAGCTTTTTCCGTGATTCACTGTTGGAAACCTGATTTTTATCAGTCAAAATGACATTAGATAAGAATATTACCATGCACTTTGCCTCTACACCCTAAGGACCATGAGACCTCCCTGATTTGTAGCTGAAATTTTCCATAGATGGTGTCTTGGCCATTAGAATGTGAACTTCTGGAGAGAAGGAGCCTTGCTTCTGTCGGTATTTCCAGTGCTCAGCACTGGGCTTTTCACATAGCAAGCAATTAAAAAATTCTTTATTCCTTCATTCATTCATTCATCTTGCGGGGAGGAAGAGGTGTTGGTTGAAAAGGTCTGGTTCACTTGGAAGAAATAATAGCTTTATTCCTCAAGCTCTAGTGGGTCTAGTGTCAGGAATTACTGGGCCTCGCAATACAGTTTCAGGAAAAACGGTTTCAATTGCTTGTTTTTTGTGCAGCATCATAAGCCTTCATTAGGCCCCTGGCATGATTGGAAAGGAGCGTCATTCTGCTGCCAGGTCGAAGTTGAAGGAAGATACCAGGCTTTATGTTGTACTTCGCAACAAGCCTCTCCTAAAATCCCTCCCTTGTCTGAAGACCTTCTCTCCCTACCAAAGGCAGCTTGTGCTTGTATTCTTTAGTCCTGATCCAAATTGGGTTCTCTCCATCCTGGATGAGTGAGTGGAATACAGAACAGAGAGCCTGCTGTTGCTTTATAAAATTTGTTACCATACATGCCCCAAATCTGGGGCATATACTCACATGCATAACCATGCCTTCATGTGTGCACACAAATGTACATATATACATCCCAGCCCTTATATTTATACATATAGATACACACAAAATCTGGAACACATGGTGGGGGTGGGGAAGGAAAGAATAAAAATTTGAATAGCACCTTCCACATGCCAGGCACTGTGCAAAGAACTTTACAGATGCTATCTTATTTCATCATCACAACAACTCTGCAATATTGGTGCTGTTATTATCCCTATTTTACAGTTGAAGAAACTGAGGCCAAAAAAAGTGTCCAGAGTTATGCGGCTAGTAAGTGTCTGAGGCTGGATCTGAACTTTCTGGCTCCAGGAAGCACTCTATCCACTGTGCCACCAAGCTGCTTTCTGCCATACCTTAGTTTATATTAAAACAATTCTAAGCCCATTCATTGTCTTTGCTCTAAGAGAAGGTTCTTTCAGGAGCTCTCATACCTGGACAGTGACATGTACAGCCTTGGGGCCAGCCAGCTCCTGGGACCTTAAATAAACCTATACCACTACCAATATGTGTCAATATCTCTGCAACTTAGTCTTAGAGAGTCTGCCTAGAGCAGAGATTCAAACACACCTGCCAATGTTTCTAGTTTCCCTCCAAACAGATTAAAATGTAATTGGGAAATAGTCAGCAAATAAATAAAAAAACAATATAATGTAGATAAATGTTTAATTTGTGGTTTTCTAAGGCATTCTCTGCCCAGCAGAGGTCTACTTCTATTAGAGTTTGACACTACTGGATTGTAGAGGATGGAGTCAGTCAGTAAGCATTTATTTAGGGTCTACAGTATGTCAGGCACTATACTAAGACTGGTGATACAAATGTAAATAAAAAGATGGTTCCTCCCTCAAAGATTTATAATCTAATGAGGTAAGACCATATACCAAAAACTACATGGTGGGGAGGTGGGGCAGATGGGCAGTAACACCTCTGATATCTGCTGACTCATGTAACTTCTCAGTATCTGCTGGCAATTCTCAGTCTCTAAGTGGAATGAGTGGAGGGAATTTCTACAATAGAAATTTTTTAACATTGATGAAGTCACAGGCTGAGAGCACCCCTTCCCCACCCCAAATCCTTAAATGATTGGCCTTGGAGGAGTAGGGAATTGGAAAGGAAATGGTGTGATCTCCGTCTATTCTCTCACTCACCCTCTCAGCCCCTCTTTTGCCAAAGAAAGCTAGGCACTACTGGTTCCTCTTGGTTTTCCTACTTCTAAATTCTTACTAGTTTCTAAGTTTCCTACTTCTAGGCCTCACTGAAGATGGGAGGGGCTATGTTCTAGAAACCAGTGTTCCCTCTTCTCCTCATCAACCTTGAAACCTTCTACTTTGTCCTTTTTTTTTTTTTTTTTAAAAAGGTATTTAAAGCATGTATGAGGCAGTAATATGTTAGAGTATCTGGATTAAGGATTTCTCTGCCGAAACCCATCCTTCCTTGTGAATCTTGGGTCTTCAGAACCTAATAGCACCTTATGGATTCTTCTCCATTCTCTCCTCCCTTTTGCGTAAATGACTCCAGAAATGCTTGGTTTGTCAGTATAGAAGTAGCTATAATTATAGTCATTTACCCTGAATTGCTTACTAGTTGTACCTAATTATCATGTGGCACAATAATGATTATGCATATCGTTCAATATGTGTCAGATTAACCTGGTTCTAAGTTTTATTTTATTACAATACTAAGTTCAGTCTAGGTTTTCTCAATCTTCATAGTTGGATCTTAAAACATCATAGGGAATTCTTAAACCCCCAGGGCCTCCCACCCCACTTCTTTGCAGTGGTCGTATATTAAATGTATGACTGTGGGTTGAACTGTTTTCCATATAGTATTCAGCAATCTGTCTTTGTTTAGAAGATGGCCATGGTTCATATTGGAGATGCTTAGGGTCAAGTATTGCTGCCAGAAAGTTAGGCAGAGCAGTGACTGAGGTGGGCAGATTAGTAGAGAATGTTTGCAAGGCTCTTTTATTTATAAGCCAAACTGGCAGAAAGTCTCCTTTCGTATTTGCTTTCGTTGATTGCCAGCCTCTCTTAATAGAACACTCCTCAAACATATTCAATATGTATTTAGTTTATTTATATCTTTAATTTTAGTGCCCTGGGACTTTTGAAATGATTCCTTCTGTAGGTTGGTCACTACCTGTCATGGAAACTTTGGGTTTTGGCCCTAAACTACCTGTGTTTGACCTGGAGTACACAGTACCTATTTTGGAAATTCTGAGCTTTTCCAATAAATCTACTTTTATCCTATTCTTTTATTATCATTTTCCTCATATTATAGATTTAGAGCTAAAAGGTAATTCAGTGGCCATCTCATCTAACCCTCTAATTTTTATAGATGAAAAAACTGAAGCCCAAAACATTTAATCATTAACTTCTTTCTTTTTGAACTAAGAAATTTTATATTAATTCTACTTCTTCTGAAAACCACTCCATTTTCTCTATCATTTTGGCTGTCTCTCTTTGAATTGTGTTTCTTCCTATGTTATAAGGTCCATTCACTGTATTAAAGTTGTATTGGGGGGTATTATGCATGAAGGCAAAAAGTGAGTAGAAAATTAACATAACCCCAACTTGGACCACCTAGAATATGTCATCCTCCAAGCTCTCATTGTAACAAACCTTTTAGGTTATCAGATTGTCAAGCGAGTTTTGTCCCCAGCACCTGGCAAGTGGTAGGCATTTTATAAGTATTTATTGATAGACTGGTTTGGTTAATTTAGGATTCAAGTCACAGGATAAAAATAGAGGGACTATTTGTTAAACTTACCAGTCCTGAGCTTACTTCACCAGCACATACTAAAATTGAAATGATACAGAAAGATTAGCATGGCCCCTGCATAAGGATGATATGTAAATTTGCAAAGTATTCCTGTAAAAATAAAGAATAAATGAACTTGCCCATCTTATGTCCCATTCCTGCAGAGTTCTATTTATCCATAAGAATAGGCTACAAATAGATTATTTTTTCCTCTTTTAGGTAACTTCATTGTGGAAGAGCAATGCCTTAACTAGAAATATTGGGAAATGATGAGTAGGTTAGGAGGGGAGATACTTTTGTCCAGAGAGAGTCTTTCCTCTGCTCAGGGCCCACGTTTTCCTATTTGTAAAGTGATGTGTTGGGACAGGATAATTTCTAAGATCATCATCTTCTAAGTTCATCCTTTTTGAGGTGCAGCATCAAATATGTGTGTATGTTTGCTAGTGTTCTGTCTGTCTCTAATAACTTCCTTGATGATGCTTTGCATTTTGTTGCTCCCAAGTGAAGACTCTGCCGATATTGAGTTCCAGCACTAAAAGGCTATGCCAGCAGAATACAAATGCTGGCAAACCCTGCCAAGCTCTGAGATCAGACCTGGTGAAAGAGTTAGAGCTGTGATCTGAGAACGAGTCCAGCTCAATTCAGGAATGTTCATTGACCACAATGGGAGGAATTTCCCTACTCACACCAATTACGAAGGCCACTTAATGTCCTTGAGGTAGATGCAAACTAAGTCCTTTTGGAAATAAAGAAAACAGTATGGAGAGAAATGCCCAGCATGGTATAGTGGAAAAAGAGGATTAGCTCTGGGATTAGATGACAGGAGGTTCAAATCCCACTCTGATGTTTGGGGGATTAACTGGCCTCAGGCCAGTCAACCCTCTCTGTAAAATGAGAGGGAAGGACTAAATGATCCCAGAGGTCCCAGCAGTTTATAAATCTATGATCCTGTTATTAGTAGTGTTACCTCAGCAAATTGTTTCATGTTCTTGGGCCCTATTGTCTCTTTCTATAAGACTAGAACAAATTATCTCTAAAGACCTTTCTAGGCTTACCTTTGTACAATAGGGTTTGAATCTAGCACCCTGGGTGGCTTTGTTATCAGAAAAATCCATACCAATCATTAAGTTGTTAAACAAATAAAATCCAAACCATCTGATCTCTGTTGTCATGGTTCTAATAACCTCTTGCAGCATTTATTATGAACTTTTAAAATAATACAACATTTTGTGTATTCAGCCCGTCACCACAGGACTTAATCATTCAATAATGCAAATTAGATCTTGAATAGTTAATTTCTGCTTTTCTATTTTCAAATGGGTTTAAAGTTCTGATGCTAGTCGGAATTTGAGAACTAATTAAAATGCTTTCTTACCTGTTAAGCAAATTGGCCTTCCTACTGTGTTGTTCCCTTATTGTACTTGGTTAAGTTACAAATAGTGGTGGAACATGAGAATCTAATGGAGGGATAGAGGAACTAGCAGAGCAAACTCATTAGGATTTATATGGCTCAGCTTTTATGCATCATGCTAATAATGTTATAAAGCTTTTCCCAAATGATACTGCACATGCTTTAGATTGTTTTAAGGTGCTGGAAGGAGGTGGGGCAACTAATGTTTTTGTTTGTCTACCCAGGAAGGCAGTCTAGTTGCCTAGGGGTTAATGCACAACATGTTGCAATTTTTTCCAAATGTCTTGAAGGCTGTGAGGAATTGTTCTTGCCAAATTTTTCACATTCACAGAAATACTCTGTGGCTTTGAATGTAAATTCAGGAACTCAATATGTTCCTGTACAAGGGAAAGATGGTGTTTACTGATTTTCAATGATACTAGGATACTAGAAACTAAGTTTGAATACTTGTCTTACAGGTAATTTCCAATGAGTACATGTTTGAGACTATATCCTACTATAGAAATATCTGAATCTGGACTTCTGAGATTTTTCAAAAGGAATCTTTGCAAAGTGCTTCTTTATTTTGTGTGTGGTGGGGGGGCTGGGGGGGATCTAAGAAGGGGAAGAAGCTTGGATATCAAAGATAGCCTTAGAGTATAATGCAAACCTAAGAAGTTTGGCTCAGGTTTTCAAAGCTAAATTTAAATTCTTTGGACCAGCTGGAACCAGTGCAGTGCAGTGGAAAGACTACTGTATTTGATGTTAAGAGGATTTGGATTTGAATCCTAGCAATGAACTGGATATGTTGCCTCCATAAATCCTAGGTCAGTGACTTAAATTCCCTAGGCCTCTGTTTCATCCTCAGTACAATAAGGGAGTTGGTTAGACATATAAGAGCCCTTCTAGTTTTGATCCAAGATCCTGTGACTTAATAGGTCCCAAATATAAAGTCCTTTGTTAGTTCTGGGTGGAGCTCACCCGAAATTATTCCAGGTAGTATGTATGCACTTATGCCTGGAAAAAAGGGGCATGATAGCTATTTCACTCCCCTTCTGCTATGATTTAACTCCTTTCCTGGTGATTGGGGAATGCAGGTCATGTTATTAAATTATGACTCAAGCGAGGGCATCCCAGAGGTGAATCTGGTCTAGAACAGCTTGTGATTCCTTCCATACCCATAGCAGAGAACCTGGAGCAGGGGACTAGGTTAGTTCTGGTTCTGTATTGGGTAGATTCTTTGGTCTAGGGTATTCTAAGCCTGCCTTCCCCACTCCCCAGATTAAAAAAAAACAACAAAAAACTAGAACATATTGAAGACCTTCTTGAGTGCAATGGAACAGCAAAGTATTTAAAACCTTAACAGTGACATCCAACAATAAAGCATTATTGGTGCACTATATGAACTATACTTGGAACTATGTCCAAAGGGCTATACAACTGTGCATGCCCTTTCATCCAGCAATACAACTGTTAGGCCCACATCCCAAAGACACTAAAAAAATTTTACAAAGAGAGAAAAGGACCTATTTGAACAAAAAGATTTATAGTAGTTCTTTTTGTGGTGGCTAAGAATTAGAAATTAAAGGGATGCCCATCAATTGGGGAAAGGCTAAGCAAGCTGTGGTATATGATTGTAGTGGAATATTATTGTAGTATAACAAATGACAAGCTGGATAATTTCAGAAAAAATCTGGACTTACATGAACTTACATGATGCTGAGTGAAGTGACTAGAACCAGGAGAATGTTATACACAGTAACAACAAAACTGTACAATGAAGAATTATGAATGACTTAGCTGCTCTCAGCAGTACAGTGATCCAACACAATCCCAAAGGACTAATGATGAAGCATACTGCTGTCTCCAGAGAAAGAACTGATACTATTTGAATACAGACTGAAGCATGCTGTTTTCATTTTCATTCTTTTTCTTTTATTTGGTTCTTGTACAAAATGACTAATATGCCAGTGTTTTACATGATTGTGCATGTATAAAGATTGTTTACTGTCTCAGGGTGGGAGGAGGGTAAGAGAGAGAATTTGGAGTTCAAAACTTTAAAACGAAGTTTAAAAATTTATTTTAATTGGGGGGAAATTACATAAAAATGTATATATATATACACACACACATGCATGTATATGTGTGTGTGTATATATATATACACACATGTATAAATGAGGATAATTGCCTTTTAATTAAAAAAAAAAGAAATCCACATCAAATTGTAATTTGTCTCTCAGCACCGTTGAACCTCTACACCTCTAGGTTCAGAATTGATCAGTGAGTACTCATTAAATTCCTACTGCACAGTATATGCCAGGGACCATTTTGGCATCACCCATGCAGGGGTTACAAATACAAGATGAGAGGCCCTCCCATCAAGGAATTTAGATTATATACGGAAGGATAAGTATGTGCCGGGTAATTTTGAGCAGAAGACAAGAGCAGCTTAGAGAGATTAAGAAAGCCCTCAGGTAGTGAGACCTTTGAAAATTTGGATTGCACTTTGAAGGAAGCTGGGGTCCTCGAGGCAGAAATGAAAAAGGGATGCATGGTAGTCATGGAAGACTTCCGTATAAAGGGATGGACATGGGATGTCACATGCGAGGAGGAGCCAGACGGCTGATTTAGCTAGACCGTACAGTGTGTGAAAGAGAAGGACGTATCATAAGCCTGGAAGATGGGCTGGAGGCAGGTTGCATTTGATAGTAGCCTCTGGAGTTTATTGGGGAGATGAGTAATATGGGTCCTGTGTGATAACTTTGGCAGCTGTAAAAGAGGTATTGGACAGGGCAGGGATGCCACAGGGAAGGAGAGGACTTGACCTAGCATTTGGTCATGTGAATCTCAGTAGTGCTTAGGAGGGACTGGGTGCCAGATAGGATCAACAAGATTTGGCATTAGATTGGATATGGAAAGAAGGAGGACTCTAAGATGACTCAAAGGCTGTAAAGATGAATGATTAGAAGGGAGATTTCCCCAGTGGATGTAGAGAAAAGAATTGTCTCCAGAGTGACTTTGACAAAGTGACAAGAGTGAGTTTCACGGAAACTTTGAATAATCTGTGACCCTAAGACATTCCAACTAATGTATTTAATTTATAAGAAAGTTAAGAATCATTCTATTATAATAATATAATTATTCTATTATATTAATATGAATATTATATAATTATTAACTATTAGAAACAGTTAATTTCACACTGAATTCTGTTACTCCTCCTTAAAAGGCATTCAGATGAAGCTGACTTGGTTAGACCAGAGAAAAGGAATTTTTTGTTCTTGTTCAGTCATGTCCAACTCTTTGTGACCCCATTTGGGGGCAAAGATCAGCAAAGATACTGGAGTGGTTTGCCTTTTCCTTCTCCAGTTCATTTTACAGAAGAGGAAACTGAAGCAAACAGGGTTAAGTGACTTGCCCAGGGTCATATCACCACTGATAGGTGTCTGAGGCCAGATATGACCTCTGGAAGATATGCCAGGGGTGTTTGTTCATAATAAATAAAGATCCCAGAACTGATATGGACTAGTAAGAAATGCTCCGTGTAATATGTATGTGTTAGAGAGAATTAAAAGACATTTACCCATATGGTTTCGGTGGACTCTTTAATGAGAACAAAAGATAAAACATGGTTCATGTATTGAAAAAATAGATGTAGGAGACTAGCTGGCTTCAAAGCAGTGAAGAAAGGCCTCATTCCTCTAGGAAATCAGCAGTGTTTTGGAGGAAGGGAAGCAACAATTCTCCAGACATCCCCACTTCTCAGATATTGTTGAAAAAATGTTAATGGCTGCATGAAACCACCTAAATTGACAAAGGTGATAAGTTGAATTAACTGCCTGACTTGTAGACTGGAAGACCAGAGTTCAAATCCTATCTCAAACACTTATAACGTATGTGAGCCTAGACAAATCTTTTAACTTCACTTTCAGTTTCTTCATCTGTAAAAGGGAGATATATTTTGTAGAGTTTTTGTAAGAATCAAATAATAATATAAGAAAAATATGTTTTTATAAACCTTAAAGTGCTATGTAAGTTATTATCATCATAATGACATCTTAAATATAAGGATGTTGTCTCTTATGATAGGATAATGATATATGTGCATAAGTATAAGAACTTTACAAACCTTGAAATACTATGCAAGTGTTATTGTTATCATCATCCTTACCATCATTGATTACTGAGATGGGATCAGAGAATCACAGATTTAAAAGTGGGAGGTAACTTAAAAACTATCTTAGTGCGCCCCTCACAGTTTATACACACAGGGATATGAACCCAGGTCCTCTGAGTTCAAATTCAGCACTCCTTCCATGCTGCCACATGTTCATAGCTGGTCCAAATAATTTAAAATCAGTTACCTGTGGACAAAGGAAAATCATGTTAATATTTCCTAGTCCTCATCGTGTGTGTGTGTGTGTGTGTGTGTGTGTGTGTGTGTGTGTAGGTGGCTTCTGGAAATGGAACACATGTGGGGAGCTTGGAAGTGAATTTCTTGTTTCAGATGCCAATTCTGTTTTCTGTTCCGAGAAACTTTTAAGAGAACTGTTTTTAAAACAAAAAATATTGGTCCTCAGAACATTCTTTTGGTGACCTTTAACAGGTTGGTGGCAAGTGGAGATTGTACCTATAGCCAGAATGCCATTAAGAATTGGTCCTTGAAGCACTTTCAAAAACTGGAGTTCTGATGGGAAATGATTCTATGCCCCTATGATTTAAAGAAGTTCCAGAATTTCAGAATATCCTGAAAGACCAAGCACCTTTCTGCATCAATTGGTCCTTCTAGTATAAGTAGCGAGTGAAATGAGGTAAAGATGAAGTGCCTTTGTGTAAGTTTAATGTATGTAAGGAACTAGAAAATGCACGGTTCTCAGGATAGGTGGGAGACCCAATACCTCTCTGCCTACCATTAAGGTTCTCTCTTTGCAGGGTCTGGGAAGAAAGCCCAGTTTCATAGGCTCAATCAGCAGCTCTGTGAAATTATATTCCCTCCTCAGCTAAGATAGTATTCTTCACTGCCTCTGCAGTTTCCTGGGCTTTTAGCAATTGTTTAAGGTGTATGAAGACTGTGCTACTTGAATCGTATTATCAGGTCTTCCTGGATGATAAAACAAGGAATGTTCACATTTGACTATAGGACTGTAGGGGTTCGGTGGAGGGAGAGAGGGAGGGAAAGGGCAGAATGGGGGAAGTATTGTGATAATCTCTGGCTCCAGACTTAAAATGATAGCAATTCAGATCTCAGCTGGTCAATAGAAGTTGGGTCCCATCCTAAAGTATTCAGGTAAGAGAATAAGCTGATCATTTTCTCCCATCTAAAACATTTCATGTTTAACAGGATGCAAGGTAACCACATTTCCTTGGTTTTTGTCTATGAATGTTGTGAAATCTAAATCTATAATTAGTAAGTACTTATAATTTAAGCTTAATTATAAAAAATGTTTGCTCTTGAGCTTGGGAGGTTTGGTGAACTAAGCTGATTGTTTATATGTACTGCCTGGTACCACCAATATGGTGAGTCCCTGGGAGTTGTTGGGTGAGGAAGGAGAGAGCAGCTACCCACTCAGATTGGAAATGGAGCAGATCAGAGTTTCTGTACAGATCTGTATTGGGATCTAGCCTATGATTGACTGCTGTACATCTAGCACTGGCAAGATAAAGATAATCTCAAAAAAAATCTATACTATAATATTTTTATTTGTTTAGAAAATGTATGTGTAGCATATGTAAAGTAAAAAGATTGCTCCTGTGAGAGCTGATAGATAAGGTCCTAAAAAGTGTGTGCATGTGTGTGTGTGTGTGTGTGTGTGTGTGTGTGTAGGGGGGTAGGTTTTATTTCTTTGAGTATATTTTAGTGCATAATAGTTAAACCTCAATCAAAAGTACCACTAAGGCAGAATCTAGAGAGGCTGCACTAGAGTTTGATATAGAAAGTCGATCCAGTAGGTAAAATGTTACTGATTTGTCAGGAAAGGGATAGGGAGTTGTGAGTCAAGGGAGGAGATGGAGGTAGATGTGGAACCACTCTGGAATGTTCTAATAATGGACTCTGGAGCCAGGGCCTTGACAGAGCAGAAAATTGATGACTGTGGAAAGAGGTAGAAGCTGAGTAAGGGACAGGGAAGGGAATGAAGGGGTCAGAGGCTACAAGCAGGATAAATGAGTGGCTTCAGTGTGGAAGGAAAAAGAGGGGCATAAAGGGTGAAAAGATAATGAGAAGCTGGACTTTGAGAACAACTTAACGTATTTTATGTCATTTAGACCTTGCCTTCATACCCCTATGAAATGAGCCTTACAGTGACCAGTTTTACATATGAGATCTCAAGACATTAAGGGACTCATCCATGGCCACACAGCTAGTAAGTTATCAGAGGCAAAATTCAAACTGATCCCTCTGGAATCCAAATCTGGTGCTCTTTGCACTGAACCACACTGCCTCCCACAGATAGGAGGAAATAAGCTTTTCTATAGCACCTACTATGTGCCAGGTGCTTTTTACAAATATCAGATATGATCCTTACAACAGCCCATCAAGGTAGGTGCTATTATTAGCCTCCCTGTTTTTTATAGTTGAGGAAATTGAGGCAGAGATAAAGTGACTCATCCAGGGTCACAAAGCTAGTAGGTGTCTGAAGTCGGATTTGAACTTAGGTCTTCCTGACTCCGAGCCTACAGCTCTGTCCTTTGCATCACCATTGCTTCACTCTAGAGTACTGAAAGGCTACCCCAGGCCATTAAACGAAGGGCTAGAAACCTTGGCTTTCAGTGGATAGAAACGAGTTAGCTAGTTCAACCCTATCTGAAGAATGCATCCAGCATGCTAGTGGTCATCTCTTTTTTCTTTGAACCATGTCCACTGATGTCACGTGGCAGCCCATTCCTCATTTTGACAGTTTATTGAGGATTATTGCCACGTACTGCTTCCTGAGCTCTGCTCCTGAAATGTCCACCCGCTTGTAAATGCAACAATCTAAAAAAAAATCATTGTTTTCTTGCCCAAATTTCTCCTTTCCTTTTCCCCATTTTTCTTTTCCTTTGACTTTCACTACCACTTCCCCCAGTGAGGCAGACTCAAAATCTTCAAGTCTCCATTGAGTGTTCCCTCTCCCTCTTTATGTACATCCGAATTGGTTGCCAAGGTTTTTGGCTTGTATCCCTGCAATAAGTATTCCTGGCGCTTTCTTTCTGTTCCACTGTCTGCTTTCATTCCTTCTCACCTAGACTGCTACACTGAGAGAGCCTCCTTGCTGATGTCCATCCTTGACACAGTTGCTCTCCCTGCCCCAGAGCTTTCATTTGTTCCCTTGTACAAAGGTGTACAAGTCATGCTTAGTTCTACAGATAGGAAAGTATAAATATTGTTATCATATAATCCAGGGCTATTATTTGTTCCTTAATATTATTAGAGATGGGACCTGAGAGTTCAATTGGTAGACAGAATTCCTGGATGAGGAGACTCCCTCTACCAAGGCCAGTTGGTACTTTCTCTGGAATTGCATCGAGTCACTCAGCCAGGATGGATCAGAGGCAAGGCTTGAGTCCAGGGCTTTCTGGCTCCAAGGCCAGCTCCCTGTTTCTTTTACTATACTGCTTCTCATAATCATGATATTAAAACTTGAAATATTGGGCCAGAATTACTAGGGATTTATTCTTTTTTGTTTCTGTCACATCAAACAAAAATAAGTCAACAACTGCTTATTAAATAAATGCCTACAAAACAAACAAATAGAGCAAAAACCCTTTTGGCTGGTTTGTGAGATTCGGCAATCTGGCTCCTGTTCACCTTTCTTTCTTTACACACTGCTCCCTTGCATGCAATCTCTGTTTCAGCTGAGCTGGAGTAGTTGGCCAGTACTTTCCTGCTTTGTATGTGCCATCTCTGGATGTGGAGTAATACTCTCCAACATCTGTGCTTTTTTTAGATCCTTCTTTTACTTCAAGATGCAGCGCAGGTGTTTCCTCTTATTCTTTGAGGCTTTTTGAGTTGACCTATATGATAATTCTACCTCTATCGGTCACTTCTTTTATTATAATTTTACAACCATCATCATCATTCCAGGTGTCCCAGAAATCTTAGAGAAGTTTTAAGCTATAATAACTTTCAAATTATAAATGCAACAGACTTCAAAGGATTTTTTAAAAGTTTGATTGAGTTTCCTTTTTACTTAGTTTTTGAATTTAGAATAATTTCTAATTTTAGTTTTAATAGGACATGATTCAATGTCATTATGCGTTGCATATGTGATAATTTTTATTTGACTGATCAGTATGAGGGAGGTGTTCTGATCTGCCTCCATTAGATTTTTGATTCATGTCAGAATGCTTATGAGTGCATCAAAACCTCATTCTTAGGCTGATCTTCAGGTTGGGATTACAAATGCAATCCTTTCAGGCACTGAGGGACCACTGATAAAGTTAAAAAATTGACTGGAGTGAGATAGATAATCTAGATAGAGATTATCTAATATTTATAACATAAAACAGTGGTCATGTTGAATTTTAATAGGAAACATCAATATTTAATCATTTTGAATAATTAACCTTTCAGATCTTGGGTTTTGTTTTTTTTTGGAAGTTTGTAGCCATTTCCAAAGTTACTAAAGCTTTAAAGTGCTCTAAGATTTTTGGGACATCCTGTGGTTTGTATGGTATTTGATAGTTTAACAAACCATTTTACACATAATGTTTCAGTGGTTCTTTATGATGATTCTGTAGAATAGGCAGCTTAATGATCATCCCCATTTTATAAATGAGGAAACTGAGGCTGAAAATGTTTTCAACTTGCCAATGCCATAAAGTTACTAAGTGGAAGAAACTCCCTGGCTTTCTCATCCTAAACGTAGAGCTTCATTCTGGTTGCTTCATTCTTATGAATTGATCTAAATTGATCTATAAATTATCTCGTACAGTTCTAAATTGTGGTCTCCTTGAAGGCAGGGGCTGACTTTTCACCTTTGTCCTAACTGCATTCGTTGTACATAAGCGTGTGTGTTTGTCCTTCATTGCCGAAGAAGACCATGCCATCAGAGAAATAATGACATGACTTACACTTGACTGTTTTGAGTGAGGGAACACTGTGCGGGTCACCAGCCTTACTTCTCTAGAGCCATCTGAATCCAGTGAGCAGATTCATCAGAATGACTGAAGATGACCCAGGATGAGGCAGTTGGCGTTAAGTGACTTGCCCAAGGTCACACAGCTAGTGAGTGTCAAGTGTCTGAGGTGAGATTGGAACTCCTGCACTGGTGCTCTATCCACTGCACCACCCATCTGCCCCTCCCATACCTAAGTGTAGATGTTGAAAGGAATGGCTTAATGTTCATCCTCTGGTGATCTGTGGAAAGTCTCATTACTCTTTTTTAGAGCAGCCCTTCAGACAGCCACAGTGTCCCTCTCCCACCTCCTGAGTTTTTTCTTCACCTCATAGTTGGCAGGAAAGAAAAGAAAGGGGCATGTCTGTATCCACTACTCTGACCAAAAGCAATCTACACATATTCATTACTGTGGAAAATAACACAAAGAAAATGATAGGGCTAAGCCAAATCTGTTAACTGGTTATAGAATACCTTTTATTTTTCTCTATTTAATTCAGTTCTTTCCATTTGATTCTCCATGAGAAAATGCCTCCTGAAAGAGAAACACTTGACCTTTTGGAGTTTTTAGACTGGTACAGAAATGAATTGGGAAATGGCTTACATTAGTTTGTCAGAAGATGAGAGGGAGATAAATAATGGGACACAACGAGTTAGACTGGTGGATTTGTAAGTTTTCTGGCTTGAGCCACATCCTGGCTGTGCTGCCAGCAAGAGTGGCAGATGGAGTGCTGGATTGGGTATCCCAAGACCTGGTTTTGGAGTCCGTGTCCTGACACTGTGTAGTTTGTGATCTTGGGTGGTGGATAGAGTGCTGCCTCAGTTTCCCCACCTGTAAAATGAGAGTAATAATAGCGCCTACCTCCCGGTACTATTGTGAGGATCAAATGAGTGTATGTTGGAAGTAGTTTGCAGACCAAAACACAAAAGCATGATATAAATATTTGTTGTTTTTGTTATATTCTTACTAGATTCTCTCAGTTCTCTAATCTGTAAGATAGGCGTTAATAGCACCATGTACCTTAATAATACTGAGTTTTTGTGTGGCATGTACTCTGTAAAACTGATAATACCACAGAAACATAAGCTGTTATTATTCAACTACATTATGTGCCCATTTAATCTGAAATGGGAACAAAAGAAAGGGATTTTAAAGGGTTATTGTAGGCTTCCCTTTTATTGCCCTCCATGTAGCTAAACAGAATTTATTAGTAGCTATATATCATATACATGTATTATATATATATTATATACATATATGTATTTGTGTATTACAAATATATGTGAAGAGGTTTGGGGGTAGAGGATTAGGGCTAGAGATTTGGGGTTCTGGGACTCTGAGATTGTCAAGGTGGAGTCGCCTGGAAAGAATTCACATGCTCATATCGTCTTTCAGTCAAGACGCAGTTTATTATAATGCCCATAGAAGTGGGCAAAGTTCCTTTCAGGGGAACTTGCACCCTAATGTGGGTGAATCTAGAACTTACATGGAAAATGGGCATGGGAAGGGAATGCCAGGGATGCTAATAAGATAATCTAAGAGTTCAGGTGTCTTTGGGAGCTATGGATGGGAAAGTGTAGGGAGTATACCAGACTTTGAGGGAGAAAAAATAGCATTCTGTTTAACAGTCAGAGGCATGGACCTTGGGCAAGCAAGCACCAGAAATAGATCCTTGGGCAAGCACCCTGGGTAAGACTCCTTGAGTCAGTATCCCTGTCTCTGCCCTGATAAGAGAATTACAGAATCAGGCCTACAACAAGGGAAAATTTTCTCTCAGGGGACAGGGAGGGGGGCTGGGTTACTTAGGGCTTTTGGGGGTACAGGTCCCACAAACCTATTGAGAATGATAAGGTTTAAGGCCCAATTCCTGAGCAACAATTCAAGTGGATTTTTTTTTTGGGTGGAGGGCAGAGGAGAAAGGTCAAGTATATAAAACATATTACATATCCCTAAAACAACTTTAATAACACATCTTTTCTTCTCTCATTTTTTGATCCTTTGTTTATTTCTCTTCTTTGCCCATCACCTTACTCTTCTGAAGGAACCTCTACATTGCATCTGGCTCTCCTGATGGGTGATTGGCAGCCCACACCACTATTTCAGGAAGGGTCCCAAGCAAGCTTCATATCACTTGTGACTGGACTCTTCTCCCTTTTCCTCCTCAACTCTAGCTTTGCCCCCAGCAGATATGTTTTTTCCTCTTTCTCTCTCCTCTCCCCTTTTTTTACCTTTCTCCATTAGAATGTAATCTGCCATCTTAGATAGTAATATCTCTAACCAAGAGGTCAGTTCCATCTACACTTTTCATTGTCAAAAATTTTAATACCAAAGGTGGAAATCATAGAGAAGGAACCGGAGGATGTTCTAGGACATGAATTCTTCAGCAAGGGTGAGGGAAGGTCCTCCTTCCTTTCCCATCTAGCCAAGGGAGATTATGTTTTCCCAGGCTGTTAGCTCCCAACTTGGAATTAGAATGATTTTGGTTAAAATCCTGCTTCAGGATTTTATTCACAGTGTGACCCTGAACAATTCGTTTAACCTTATGGCGCCTCAGTTTCCTCATTGAAAAATGGAAAGGTTGGATTTGATGACTTCTGAGGTCCGTTCCAGGAACCTACTCCCCGGTAGAAATCTAACTTGAACAGAATCTGAGGTAGAAGGGATGCCTGTAGTCATGTACGAAGGGTTTGAAAAGGTATCTCTCATGATATTGCTGACATATGGTCATTCAGTTTCTCCTTGAAGACTTCCAGTGAAAACTAGCTATACATGGTTAGCAGGGTTTACTTATATTGAGCCCATATTTGTACCTCTGAAACTTTCTATTTTTCAATGTTCCATCCTCTGGGGCCAAATAGATAATCGAGGTACTTATTCCACACACAGCATCCCCATTGTCTCCCAGTGTCGTCTTGGGGTTAAATAGCTTTAGTTCCTTCAATTAAGAATTATTGTTGTGCACTAAATATGCTGTGATGCTGACCTGGAGTCAGAAATTCTAGTTGTATGACCCTGGGCAAGCCAGGGTCTTTGTTTACCTCAGTGGTAAAATAGGGATAATAACAGCACTTACCTCCGGGGGTTTTTGTGAGATCAACTGAGATAATAATTGTAAGGCATTTAAGCACAGAAACTAGCCCTTCCTTTCTTATCTTCTCCCAGTAAGGAAATAATGGTCACAATGATCCTAAGAAAAGTTTCCTTCTCCCTTAGAGAAAGAACTGACATTGGTTTTTTATGTGAGAAGGGCCTCTTAGCAAACCATCTGTCCTTTCCAGCTCTTCTTGCAGGACTTTGGAATTCATCTAATTGCATCTTGTTGGAAGTCACTCACCTGTTGCAGCATGACAGCTTTTAGCTCTGGTTAAGGTAGCTAAAATGTCAAGCCTTTCCATTCCATTACAGATCTCCCAGTTCCCTTTCAGTTCACTCAGGTTTGAAGACAGCAGGGTTTGTCTAATTTTCATTTAAAAATCTATCAGTTGTGTACGTGTTTGGCAAATGCACACCGGCATTCCTCATCTGTTTTATCTTTGCAATGTTCTCATTCATTAGTGCTTTAGAAATTTATAGACTACTGTTTGTTTTTTTTAAATCAAAATAAATGTCACTTAATTCCATTTCACTCTGGGGAATCCTAAATAGGGCATTGATATGAGAGAGCTGTCAACCCCATACCTCCTGTTAGGATTCCATGGGCAAGGTTATAGAGTATGATCATTTGAATAGCACATGGTTTCTGGAGCTTGTCTACAGAAGCTTTATTTGAAATGGTCTTTATTTGGGTATAGGGTGACCTTTTATGTGAAATCTCTCCTGATCCCTTCAAAGTCTAGCTCTCCCCATCCCCAACTGACTTGTGTTGAACTATTTTGTCTTCTCTTTTCTCTTTATACTTATTCAGAACACATATGTGTCTCTTCCATTAGAATATAAGCTTCTTGAGAATAAGGATTGTTTCATTCCTTCCTATCTGCATCCCCAGTGCATAGCTGCTTAGTACAGATTGAATGATAGCATGGATTAGGGAAAGCAGATGTGTTACAGCAAATATATTTTACAAGATAGATATCTGAAACCGGAGGTGGGAGGTATCTCTAGCATTTATCTAGACAAACTCCCCTCATTTCATAAATGGAGAAATTGAGGCCTGAAGAAGGCTCCCATTTGATCTTATTGTCAAGTTCATCACCTCCTTGGCCTTCATCTTACTCATGTACGAAAGGGAAACCATAACACTTGCCATTGGCTGCCTTTCAGTGCTGTTGATAAACCTTTACAAACATTAATATATAAATGTGAGCTTTTACTTATTACTTTGGAATACTTTTTTATTTTGTTTTTTGGCAAAGAGCGGGAGATCTCAATGTATGGCTCTGTTCAGTGTAGAAAAATCCCTGGTGTTGCTGTTGTTATTTGGTTGTTTCGGTCACATCTGACCATTCGTGGCCCCATTTGGGGCTTTCCTGGTAAAGAAGCTGGAGTAGTTTGCCATTTTCTTCTCTAGTGGATCCATTTTGTCAGGTAGTCAGAGGTGAAGTGACTTACCCAGGGTCACATGGCTAGTAAGTGTCAGAGTCTGGATTTATTCTCAGATCTTCCTGACTTCAGGCCCAGTGCTCTATCCACTGAGCCACCTGCTTCTGTTCTGATGTTGACATGGATCAGTAATTCATCTGGGCCTTAGATTTAGGCAGTTGCCTGAGTCATGGAATGGCTAAGTAACCTGCTTTTCTGGTCAAATAGCCAATTCTCTGTCAGAGGTGGGACTTGAACCCAAATATTCCTAGCTTCAAGTCTGGCTTTTTATTTACTAATGCTATACTGTCCCTCATTTATTATCATTATTATAGGTCATCATTGTACTACTGAAAGTACTATATTTTACCAAAGATAAGAGTTAAAAGTATGTTGCTTGCTTCCTTTGTTTGCTTACACACAGTCAGAAAGAATAGGCCAGAGGAGGCAAAGATAAAGGAATATTCCAGCTATCACTTAGGAATCCCACCTTGGAATGAGGGGGAGATAGCCCAGGTTCCAGAGGGTCATGGAGTCTAGAGGAGACAGAAGACAAATTTGAAAAAGCTGAACAGTTATAGGAGTCGAGATTAACTAGAAAAGCAATCAATTTAGAAGAAAGCTAATTGGGTTATGTGTGAGCCATACATTGAGACAAAGCAGCAAGTCATTTTCAGTCTATGAGCTGTTTGAAACGTGTTCTTTGTCATCGCTGATGGAATGCCAACTCTAATAGGGAACTGTGGATTTGTTAACAAAAGAGAAGCAGTGCAGAGTGGGCTGATGGGTCAGTTAGGGCCAGGGAAGGGAGGCAGTGAGGTGTGTTGGTCTGGGATTAAGAGAACTCAACTCTTTCCCTGTAGCTGCAAATCCTAGAATTTTGGAGCAGCTTTCTAAATGAGGATGCCGTTGTTGATTTCTGTGCTTGTAAAGACGTTTTTCTGATCATGTTCTAATTGATGGTTTGCAGAAATGCCCTGTGTATATATGTTTGGTGTAATATTTCTGCAGTAAAGGGGTCCTAGCATCTTTTCTTACCAGTTCTTGCTAAGGGAGGGTGTGTGGAGGTGCTAATTATTGTAACTTTTGCTTAAAAGGTAGCTCAGGCATCAGCAGGCTGTCAGGTGCTGATGTTTTTTGGCAGGTTTTAGAGTTTTGGGACAAGTGGAAGCATTACAGCAAAACAGATAGCAAATACTGAAATTCTGCCAAAGAAAAATGAAGCAGATCCTCCTTTCGTGAACTGCCCCTGAAAGAGTCAGGTTTTGTTCATTCTAGCAGGTTGCTCTGGAAAGCTCAGGTGTGATCACTGCTTTTCTTATACTAATTTTACCAGACATTTATCAGACCCTGGCCTCAAGATCACAGGTTTGTCATCCTTGGAATGCATTTATCAAGGCAATTCTCTTAAGACTATAAAGTTACAAAGTTCATTTTTATTGGCCAGAGAGTTCCTTCACTGGAAGGGTCCAGATACCAACAAATTTGGTACATGGTTCCAATCAAGCCAGATAGGATGCTGGAGTTAGGAAAACTTATCATCCTGAGTTCAAATGTGGTCTCAGATACTTCCTAGCCATGTGACCCTGGGCATGTCCCTTAACTCTCTTTGCCTCAATTTTCTGATCTCTAAAATGAGTTGGAGAAGGAGATGGCAAACCACTCCAATATCACTGCCAAGAAAACCTTAAACCCTATCATGAAGCGCTGGACACAGCTGAAATTATGGATGCTTGCATCCATCCTATCTAGGTCTGGGGTGTGTTGGAACCAGAGCCGGTTGTTAAATTTTCAGAAATTAATAATGAAAATTAAACTTTCCCAGAGACCCCCATTGTTAATATATATTATATATTATCAATTATAACTAATAATTAATATATAAATATATAATTAATTGTAGCTAGTAATTAATATATAAATATATATTATATATCAACAAATCTCTGAGCTAAAGGATGATGCAGTGGATAGAGCTCTGGACTTGAAGTCAGGAAGACCTTCATTCCAATCAGGCCTCATACACAGCTGTATGATGTTGAGCAAATCATTTAACACTGATCTGTCTCATCCTCATTCCTCATCTGTAAAATGGGTATAGTAATAGTACCAACCTCACAAAGCTGTGAGGATAAAATGAGATACTATTTGTAAAGTATTTTGTAAACCCTAAAGCACTATATAAACACTAGCTATTAATTATCAAGAAAAATTTTGCAGGGTACTCTATTAGGTCCTGGAATACAAACATGAAAAATAATAATACCTACCCATAAGTATTCTGGGGGGTAGAAAAAACATATACGTGGAAGTATTATATAAGGTTGGGTTCAGTAAAGAAGTATAGACAAAGTCATGGGATCATGGATTTAGATTTAGAAAGGGACCTTGTAGGCTATCTAATCCAATCCCCTCATTTTATAAATGAAGTTGTTATTAGCAGAGGCCTCCCTTTGAAATCTGAGGGATTCTGAGGTGGGTGAGAGACTCTTGTTTGGAGGGAATAGGAAATAGACCATTTGTTTGTAACTGATGGAGGAGTAGCATGCAAGAACACTGGAAAGATAGCGTAGGACCAAGCTGGGAAGAGCTGTTAATGCTCCAAATTTGTCTGGAGACAATAAGGATCCACTCCATCTTTTTAAACAGTGGAATAATCTAATCAGGCCTGTGTTTTAAGAACAGCAAGTTGGCAGCTGTGCAGAGGGGCACTTTAGGCAGCTTCTTGCTCTCTTCCAACTTATAGATTCATAGGATATTTCAAGCTACAAGGGATCTAGCCTTAATCCATCCCCGCTCTGTTACAGATGTGGAAACAGAGGACCAGAAAGCTTTCAGAGCCTCCCCCAGAACCATCATCCTTTGTGTGGACACTGTAAATAATAAAGTACACTTGAGATACTTCCCCTCCCCTCCGTCACCTCAAGTGTTTGAAAGGGCAAGGGTTTTTCTCATTTTCTGTAGGGGAAATTGTCCTGGCAGCCACCCTGGGGATGCCATCCCTTCTTGAGTCAACACTCTCCAAAGCAGCAACAATCCTAAGGCTATTGGGGGAGGGGAGAAGGAAGGGAGGCTATAGTTTTTTCTTTCTTTTCTTTTTTTCTAAAAATATTTTCAAATTTATTTTGTTAGATATTTTCTGATTACCTTTAAAAAAATTTTAACATTCATTTTTTGAAAGATTGGAGTTCCAAATTCTTTCCTTCCCTACAGCCCTTGAGAAGGCAAACAGTGATATCAATTATACATACGAAATCATGCAAAAGAAAACACATACACAAAACAACAAAAAATTAAAAGTGAACTTTTAAAAGCATATTTTGCCTTATTCTACACTCAGACTTCATCAGTTCTGTCTCTGAAAGTGGATAGCATTTTTCATCATGGGTCCTTTGGAATTGCCTTGGATCATTATCTTGATCGGAGTAGCTAAGTTTTTTGTAGTTGATCATCATGACAATATTCCTGTTACTGAGTGCTGTGATCTCCTGGTTTAACTCACTTCACTTTGTATCAGTTTATATAAGTTTATTTAAGTCTTCCCAGTTTTTCCAGAACTGGTTCTTACTCTTACCTCCTTTCCTATCCATTCTCTCTTACCCTCCATCAAATTTAACCCCTTGGTCCTGCTAACAATGAATGAACAATATTGTCCATTTCTGTTCTGAATGTTCCTTCTTTAAAATATAAGAGAGTGCACCTTGCCAAGGCTGATATATATATATTATATATATATATATATATATACATACATACACACATATATTATATATATGTATGTATATATAGTCTCTAAGGAGACTTTAGCAGTCCCATTCAAAAATGTTTTTTTCATTATGATGCTTCTTTGGAGAGGTCACTTAACCTCTTTGGCCTCAGCTTGTCACCTTTCCCCTTACCTTCCTTCCTTTCCACCCCCAAGGCCAAGGCCTCCATCACCGATCCAAGGCAACTGCCATTCTCTTCCTCATTCCACAAGTGCTTTTACCACAAGTGCTTTAAGAAGGTTCCACCATTGGAACTCCGAAATTATCTCGTCTGCTCCTTGCACCCAGAGGCCAGGAGTCCCTGTTTCTCCTGACAGGGCCATGTGGGAGTGATGGGAATGAGGATGGCAATAGGGCCGGTGAAAAAGGGCTGAGGATTCTGGGGAGGTCGTAGGGAGTTGGCTAGGTCGGGGAAAGGCACTGGCAACAACGAGCCGGTTTTTCTTTCTTTCCTCTTCTCTCTGCTGGTGAAGCTTAGGAACGATGGATGGGAGTGGGCACATGAGCAGTGGCTGAGGTGCTGAGACAGTGCGCCCTTCCTTGGTCCGAACAACCAAAGCGGGCGTGGGGAGGAGTGAGAGCAGTGAGTGGGGGGTAGCAGGACAAAGGTCAGAAAGCAGGAGCAGGATGGTTTTCTGTTTCCATTCCTTTCTTGCTTCCTGCCTCTCAGCTTTTTGCCTAAGGTTGAAGGGCTGGATTGGGATCAGGGGTGGAGGATTTATGGACTCTGTTCACTTATGGGTCACTTTTGAACCCCTGACTTGTGGACTGCCATCGAGCACCATGTTAGTGTTTACAATATGGTAGTGTGGTCTCTGGGAAATACAGTCATTATCCTTAAGGAACTCACATTCTATGAGAATCTATAATATATTCATCCAAGGATTTTTTGCTTGAATGTGTGTGTGTGTATATACGTGTATACGTCTGCCCCATCCCTATAGACTTTTTCTACAGAAATTTTTTGCATAACAGATTTTGTACATAGAACAAGGGATGGCTGTAACTTTATTCATGATATGATTCATATCACTCTTGTATTTTCTGGTTCTGTTTTTTTCTTAAACAGTATTACCAGGCCTAATGTTCTTGGATTAAAAATAGAATAGTAATGACTTATTTTAAATACTTCAGTGTCATAAAAATATAAATTAAAATGTTAAAAAAAGAATATATAGATGACCTTTAAGGTCCTTTTAACTCTAAGTCCTGTAATCCTATAATATAGCAAGTCAATTTTTAAAATGTGGCATTTTATAGAACCAATTTTCAATGTAATGTGTAACTCTTTATAATATTAAACAAACATGGACAGTCCGTCTCCTGAAGTCCTGATGCCCAGCGTGGCAGACAAACACTTTGGGGTAAAGTATGAGCTATTGTGGCATCCTAGAAAAACAGAGAGCAATAGATTTGAAGACAGAAGACTGCCAGTTTCTTAGGTTAACAGATTTTCTCTAGATATTTGCATTCTTTTAGTTTTCTAAGTTGAAAGCAAAGATAACTCTTGAATCTCCTCTCTCTCTCCTCTCCCTCTCCCTTTTCTCTCCTTTCCTCCCTTCTCTACTTCCCTTCCTTTCTCACTCCCTCTCCCTTTATCTCCCCCCCTCTCCATCTCTCTCCATCACCCTTTCCTTTCTCTCCCTCCACTTTCAAATCTCTCTCAATCTCCCCCCTCCCTCCATCTCCCCTCCTTTCTTCCTCCTTCCTCTCCTCCCTCTACTACTTTTCCTCTCTCTTCCAATACCTCCCCCCTCATCTTGTGTTTTTTTCCCCTCCCTTTGTTACCTGCTCCTATGTGTTATTATGCCTATCCCTTGGGTGTGATATACTTTATTCAGATGGTAAAAAGGTAGGACAAGGGGCAAAAATCCTAACCCTAGCAGCCCTAACTTGGCCAGAAACGCATCAGCTACAGAAATGATTCCCATTGGGTTACATTCTGTCCAAGTGAACCATCTTAATGGTTTTCAATGACCTTAAATGTCATGCTCTTGCCCGCCCCACAAATTCCTCTCCCTCTTAGTCTATTTGCAAGGAGCGTATTATGCTTTGTCATATTAAATTAGGTGATGCAGTTGATAGCATGCTGAACTTTGAGCAAGGAAGTATCTCTCTCTGACACTTAATATCCCTGTGGCCCTGGACAGGTCACTTAAACTTTCCAACCTTCAGTTTCCTTACCTGTAAATTGGGGATAATAGTAGCACCTACCTTCCAAATGAGATATTTGTAAAGCACTTTGCAAATCTTCAGGAATTATATGAATATTGGCTGCTAATTAAAATTAAATTTTTTAAAAAAGTTATTTTTTGCCTCTGCAGTAGTCTTTAAGACATAGGTATATCCTGATTTCAAATGAGAATTTAAGTGAGGGTTTGTAAAAGGAATATAATCTTTCAGACTGTCCTAAGGTTTGGTTTGGAAAGTATGAATTATAGTGATTTTGTGATGCTGAAATATATATGCTGAAACCTCAATTACCCAGAACCATTCAGGAAAACACTCAAATATCCAGACTTAGGAGAAGAGATACTTCTTAGATGTCCCTAGGATAATAGAAAAAGTAACAAAGGCGTTATGATTGCTTTTAGCACAACTTCTAGGACCTGTTCTTGGGTAGATGCAGAGGTGATCCAATCAATGAGTTACAAGAATATATAGAACTAAACAGTAATAATTGATAGCTGTGAATGAATCTCTCAGTACTGCAGAATCCTCAGTCAAAAATAAACTTCTGTGTAAACATTGAATGTGATTAGAACCTTAAAATATTTTCAATAACAATGAATATAAGAGAAGGGATGCTTAGGTTTCAGTCAGTCCTAAATTTTACTTAATCAGAGGCTTGCCCTGCCCCCAATTGCCAAAACATTGTCATTCCTTGGTGTAGTGGGTGTGTGGTGAATAATTAGAGATTTAAAAATTCTCCTCCTGATGGTTTTTAGGCCTAGACTTTGGACTAGTGTAGGTTTGGGTCTGGGTGGAGAGGGAGGGAAGTAGGGGCTTCTTTTATGCCCCCCAAAATAGAAATTAAAAACTGTTTTAGTGATTCTCTGGGCATTATGGCTTAATGTCATTGTTTTCTACAGTAAGGAAAGAACATTTAGGGGCCCTCAGGTTTTAATATTAAAAAAATTTGAAATCTTTGCGCTAACACTAGACTGCCAAACAGCAGAAGGTGAATATTCAAGTTTGAATGCTCTGTAGACTGGGTCACAGTGACTGCCTTCTCACTTCCTTCATAGAGGGCCTAGACTAAGAGCACAGAATACTATTCCAAAAGACAGGTCTTACAGAGGTCAGCCAGTGGTGGTAGGTATTATCATAGCAGAGTTTCAAATAGAAAGAAAATCAGCGGATTTGTAGAATCAGTTTTATTCATTTCAAGTAAAAGGTTTAAGTCAAATGAATTAGGATGGATTTTTTTTTAACCCTGCAAGTCTAATAAATTTGAATTGTCTTTGATGAAACGAATTATTCATATTTATAGCAGGTACAGTTAACAAAGGCTGATGAGTAAAATAATGCTAAATCCATTACCATTAGAAGAAGGGAAAGAAAAAAACTCTTAATTATAGACAAAATTTAAAGGTAGAGACAGTTTAGGAAAAGGCTATATAGTCATCAAGTTGGGTGAAAAGGTTGCATTTGAAAAGATTTTATGGAATCACAGAAACTTAGATTTGGAAAGGATCTTGAAGAATCCTGAAATTCAACACTCATTTTATAAAAGAGAAAACCAGAGGCCCAAAGAAGTTATGTAATTTATCCCTCACACAGAAACAGAGCAGAACTAGAATTTAGATATCCTGGCTTCCAGGACAATTTTCTTTCCACTGTGCCAGGCTGTAATGACTGGCTCTCCTCAGAGGATATAATAAAATGTTAAGATGTGGAGGTATAGTCTATCATGACCCATTCAGTGATCAGGAATAGAAAAATGATTAAATGTATCCTGAAATATATCTAGTGCACTTAATGAAACATTAACCAACTGCAACCTAGTTAATTATGTTTCCATCAGATTTCTTCCATGTGTCTTTCTGAAAATCCACTGAGGTGCCATTTGCATTAAGTATTTTTGTCTAGCATTTTTTTTTCTTTCAGTAAACTTTAGGTGCTGAGTACAGAGGCTAAATTAGAAAGGTGAAAACAAAGCCCCGTTACTGAATGCACCAGAAAGAACAGAAAAGATCGTGTAGTACCAAGAATTAGCAATAATAAAACCCTGTTTTCTGGGGATTACAAAATTATCAGATTGCTTCAGGCAAAATCTCACTTGTCCAAGTGTCAGGAAATTGCGTGTAGAATACACAGGGGAGAGTATCTAAGTTACCAATGATTGCCTGAGTTCTAACTTATCAGAAATTTGAGGAGAAAAGTGCATGCCCCCTCCCAGTAATTATTCTGAGTTAGCATACTGTGAAACAATACTTACTAACAAAAGACTCCTTCATTTCAAGTGCCTAGTTGAATTTTTTAATACTTAAAAGTCCCTAATCTAAATGAGAGAGAACATGGTTCTTAGTTATTGTCCTACCATGTCTTGGGTTTATTTGTTGGGTTTTTTTTGTTTGTTTTTGTTGTTCAGAATGAAAACTTTTAAACATGATCCATGTTTCCAGCTCTTTCTTTCCTGCGGGCTGAGCCTTGTTGAAAGACCCCTTTTAGGAGGGTATTGAGACCATACAGATACCGAGAAAGAGCCGGGTGGAACTGACAACAAAGAGGAAGATTTTTTTCCTCCCTATTTGTCCTTAATCTGTGGGTTCTGTTATCTAAAAACTAAGGGATACGAGGATCATGCTTCAGTAAAAGGCCCTTTCTGATTTCAACTTCCTGGACAAATCCAGGTTAAGAGGTAGGTAGGTAGTCAGAGGGCAAATTGAGGAACAGCTATCAGGGCTCAGGATGTAACCCAGGATGACAGCAGGTCAGAAGCAAGAGGCAGAGTCTTCCTCCAAGGACCCACGAATGGAGCCCTCATCATAGCTCTCCAAGGCTTCCCTGAGGTCTGGTCTACTTGTATTATTGCTGCTTCCTTAGGTCCCTTTTCCTTTACTGTTCACCAGTGACTTCTCATTTGGCATCACAATGTAGAACCGTTAAGTCCAGGGAACTGGGCCCTGAAGAAATAGTTTTGCCATTTTTCTCCAACATTTATAACCAAAAGTTAGATCAGAGAGAACAACTAGCTTTTGACAAGGGTAAGCAAAAGTCTCCCAAGTTTTTGGGGGTTTTTTTGTCATCATCAGAGATCCTAGCATGCTACATTGTCCATTTTTTTCTAATTTTAGGACAAGGATAGGGACTTGACCTCTCCTGGTGGTATGAGAACGCCCAGTGAAGAGGCTCCCTTTGCTTCTCTGCAGGCAGAGAATTTCCTAGAGCAGAAGTGTCAGACATATGAGCCTGTGGGCCCCATATGGCCCACAGCACATGCAACCTGAACTAGATTAAAATATAATTGGGAAATAGTTAACAAAATAAATAAAAATACAATAAAGCATAAGTATAATAAAGAAAATAATAAAATACACAATGAAAGTATCACCATAATATAGAATATAGTATCTAATTAGACATATAAAAGCATTTTAGAAGTTAATCTATGTGTTTGCCACTTTCTCTTTATGACCCAGATCTTCTGGCTCCAAGATTGGGCTCTCTATCCACTATACAACACTATTTCATGTGACTTTTTTACCTTTATAGAAATAATTTAGTAAAGTCGGGGTTTTTCTAATTTATTTCACAAATTCAAGGCAATATTAGTTATAACTTACAGAGTTAGATATACAGGTTAATTGGTAACAAGGGTTATATAGGTATTTACCTTAGTGCGTAGTAGTCATATCTATAGTAGCAGTTACATTCCCAAGTGCTGGCACTGACTTTTCTATCCTGGAGATCTTTGAGTTACTGACACTTGATCATGTTTCGTAGAACTTTCAAATATTATTATGTTATTCTGGTCAGGTGTCCATGGTAGCATATATAGGCTCAACCTCTACATTCTAGCCAGGCTGGCCTTGCCATTCCCTGTACAAGACTCCCACCCTTGTCTCTGTGACTTTGCATAGTCTTTCCCTACCCTGAAATACTCTTCCTCTTTACCTCCAGCTTTTGGACTCCCAAACTGTCTTCCAGCCTCAGTTACCTACCTAAGACCTTTCCTGATGTCCCTGGTTGTTGGTGTTTGGCACTACTTCAGTGGACAAATAAAGCACTGGACCTGGAGTGCAGAAAACCCGAGTTCAAATTTAGCTTGATACATTTTAGTAGTTGTATGACCCAGAGCAAGTTGTAACTTCTGTCTGCCTCAGAATATGGCATTTGTAATATGGGGATAATAATAGCACCTACTTCCCAAGAGTATTATAAAGATAAAATGAGATACTATACTTAAAACATTTTGCAAACTTTAAAGTGCTATATAAATGCTAGTTATCGTCATATATATGCATATATAAATGCATTGTCATCGTCATAATCATCATCATCATCATCATTACCAACCCTATGGGCAGATAAGGTAGATAGCGGGTACTTGGGAGAGGAAGAGAAGCTAAACTGGAATGGAGACCTGGTATTGCTTTGTGGAAGCTTCCTATTTTGAAATATAAGTTTTGTTATCTAGTTGCTAAGTTGAGTTGTTCCAGTGTGATAAAGGAATATACTTGCTATCCATGCCCTGTTCTAATTAAGGCTCTTCAGAGTCCTGGACTAGTAATTGAGAGTAAAGTTCGGATAAGACTGGGTCCCTTCCCTCATGGCAATTAGAACATATATAAACATAATTTATAATGTGACTTGACATTACAGGGATTCAAAATGAAGTTGAAAATGGGGGAAGAGCAGAGGTCTGAAAAAGGCTTCGTGGGAAACATGGTTTTTGTGCTAGTCCTTGAAGAGTAGGTAGAGATTTAATAGGCAAAGATCAGGAGGATAGAAGAAGGTATTGAAAGAGTTATTGGCTTTAAGAGTCTGAAAAAGATCTGTATTTGCATTCTGGTTCTGCTCCTTATAGGCATTTAATGGATCTCAGTTCCATCATCTGTAAAATGGAGAGTGAGGAGGAGGGTGGGCAAAGTTGCCCCTTCTAGCTCTAAAATCTGTGATCCTATGTTTGGTATCCATTGCCTTCTGGCCTCGAGCAGAATCAGGATTTGGTGAGATTGAGTCAACAAGGCAGGTGATGAATAGATAAATATAAAATAAATGAAGGAAGGAATGAATAAAATCCTCTTTATAGAAACAACAGTAAGGATATATGCAAGCATTAACAAGGATACATGATATCTAATCCAGTAATTAAGGTACCTCACCAGATCTCTCACATGTCCATGAGGACACTCCTAGGTCAAGGGCAGTAGTAACCTGCCTGAGAGCAAGGAGTTCATCATTTTCTTACCATTTTCAGTGATGAGTTATATGGGGTTCCTCAAAATTAGCTAAGGCAGACCTTAATACATTCTGCCATGCCAATTAGCGAAGGGTTCTGTCTTCTTATTTGGAACTGGAGTAGTCTGTGTGTCTCTAAAGAACAACACACCGTTATGAATGCTACCTCCATACTTGCCCAGATCATCTGGGTCTCTGTTATATAAGAGCAAACTTGATCCTGTGTGTATGAGCCTTGAATTTCCAAATAATATAGTAGGGTATAAGGTCTGGGGAGAACATGAGGCAACTACATGCTAGGAAGTAATTTTAGAGATACTTTTTGAGCAGAAAAGCAACATGGCTCCTCACATTACCCACAGTGCCTTAGATGTAATAGGTATTCAATAAATAATTGATCTTATGCTAAAACATTGATCTTTAAAACCACTTTCATAGTTAGCATTTAATATAATTGAGCTATAATGCATGTGTGTATATATAACATTTTAATCAAAAATGATTTCCAGTTTATATTGTATCCTGGGAGCTTATGCTATGTTATAGATAACTATACATATTATCTATGCACATATGCTGTATGTATGTATTTTATATGATAATTTATAGTTGTTGTTCTTTCCATTTAATTGTATTTATTATGCATTTTATTTTCCTAGGTCTGCTTATTTCTCTTTTCTTAATTTCATATGTCTTTCCTTGCTTCTCTCATCAGTTTCATCATTTCTTATAGCACAGAAACATTCCACTCTATTCATATACCACAATTTATGTAGCTATTTCCCAATCGACAAGCTTATAGATTCTTGAAGTAAATAAGAAACTCTAACATGCTTGATGGTTTCTGAGGAAACTGAATCCCAGAGATGATGAGGGAGAAATACGTATATGTGAATTTATACATATGTATGTGTACACATATACGTACATATATACATATGTGTACATATGTATATAATATTTTGTATCTAGTTAATGGCCATATTTATATCAAAAATATCAACAATAACTGTTAATTTTCAGGGTTCATCAACCAGAACCATTTATCATCAGATTTAGACTCTGAATTTAAATCTTGGATTACAAAATTATACAGATGGAGAAATTCCTATTCAGCTCTGCATCCAGCAAGATGAAGCTAGCTCATCCTGTCCATTAAGAGCTATTTCCCGAGCTTACTTTTTTTAGTCATCCCTTCCTTGAGTCTGACTTAAATAGACTTTAGAGCCTGCATAACAGATCCTTTCCCATCAGTACTATAAATTTGTATTATAAATCAGTACTATAAATCTGTCAATTTTTAGTAATATAACTTTGTGTTGATATAGCACCTTTCATCCTAAGTGGCCTCAAGTGCTCTTGGATAAACTTTTAAATAGATGAAACATGGTACAATTTTGAAAGATGGACCTCCTACTTACACTGATTTTTTTTGTTGTTGATAGAGTGGGAGAGGAGAGGAGGGATAACTACATCTTTGTAGTTTTTCTTTTGCTCCATGAAAATTTGATAAACTTCAAAAAATTTCTGATTTACAAAGGAACTATCTAGAACTATTTCATGGACCAGTTTTCTTTGAGACAGCTGTGGGGTGCAATAGATAGAGCACAGGGCCTGGAGTCAGAAAGACTTCCTGAATTCAAATCCAAGTTCAAATAATCACTAGCTGTGTGATCCTGGGAAGTCATTTAGCCTCTGACTCAGTTTCCTTATCTGTAAAATGGGGATCATAATAGCACCTACCTTCCAGCATTGTTTTGAGGCTTAAATGAGATAATAATTTTAAAGTATTTAGCACGGTGCCAGGCACATGATGGTAAGCACTATATAAATGTTAGCTATCATTATTATACTCACTTTTTGTAAGATAGAGCTAAATAGATATTCATGTTTACCTTAAAATGATAACAAATGGAAATGTTGCTTCTAGGAAACAGGATAATAATAGTTTGTGTTTATATAGTATTTTCAGCTTTGGAAAGTCCTTTGCATTTGATTCTCCCAATAACCTTTTATGTGCTAGGTGTATGATTATTAATATCTCCGCTTTATAGATGACACCTGAAATTAGGGAAAAGTGAATGACTTGCTTGAGGTGACCCAGTTAGTAAACGTCTGAGGTGGGACTTGAACTTGTGTCCTCCTGATTTCAAATCAAATGTTCTCTCCATCATACCACTCAGCCTGGATTTAGAATCCTTAAATTAGCTTTTAGAATCTAAGGTATAGTGGGTTGCAGTACATTCATTTTTACAAACTGAGAAACTAATCCCTGAAGATCAGTGACTTGTAATGTGCTTCAGATCACCCAGATACACAGGGGCAGGTTGAGGCTATGAATCTCATCTACTCTTTCTCGCCTGATAGTTTTTCCAGAGAATAGGAAACTTAAAATTTTCTCAGCAGAATTTGATGTTGAATTTCAAGGGCCAGTTCAGACCCTAAGAAAACACTTTAAATATTAAGAAATTGATCTTCAATTAGAAAAAAAAAGTTTTATAAAGGCCCAAAGATGATCTTAAAGGAAAATTAAATATAGTTGCCAACAGCTACAATTTCTTGATCTAAACTAAGTTAGATTGCCTTTGGAAAACTATCAGGTTCAATTAATGACCCCTAAGGTGATGCTGGAAACAAAGGCTCCACTTTTGTTTTGAGGTAACCAGGTTGAGTGACTTACCCAAGGTCACACAGCTAGTGAAGTCACATTTGAATTCAAGTTCTCTTGACTCTGGGGTGGTGTTCTATCCACTATACCACCTGACTGCTTTGAGTACCCACTTTTTAATACCAATACCCTTGTCCTGGTCTTGTAGGGCTTTCAACGAACTGAAGCTTAGCATCATCCAAAACAGCATATAGAGATGTTTGGGGAATGTAAGCAGTCTGGGACTTATCATTAACAAGGCATTACTTGCACAAGAAAGCTAATGTAAAGGATTGGTATCAGGAAGTCACTCTCTGCCTTTGGATCTCAGAGGGTTGGACACAGTGGCCTCTAATTGTAATAGCTGTGTGACAGGGCAAGTTACTTAACCTCTATTTGCCTCAATGTCTTCATCTGTAAAATGGGGATAATAAGAGTACCTATTCCTAGCTCCCATTGTGAAAATAAAATGAGATAATATTTGTAAAAGTCCTGCATAATAAGCAGTCATCATTATTATTACCCTGAATTTGTGATATTATAATAATGCCATCTGATTGGAAAAAGAGACAAGCTGGTGGAATGTGTCATTTATCTGAAGAGACAGATTAATAAAGAGCTTAGTGACCTTTCTGAGTGATTTGGAGCAAATTCCAAGTCAGTGACCTCTCAAGATTAGTTTCTCAGTTCTCAAAATGAAAGCCCGTCTTCCTGCTGCACTGAGAATTTGGTAATACCCTCTGAAGGGCAGGTATATGCCCACATTGGCAAAATCACAGTGTTTAGATTCCAATCACAAGCCTTATTTTCTGTGTACTGCAAAAATAATGACTAATTTGGTCAGATTGTTGCCCTTCCTTATTGCTTCTCAGGATATTTTGAAGTGGTTGGTGGGGAAAAACGCTTGGCTCTGTCCCTTGCTAAAATTTGGTCTGACCTTCGATTTGTCATGTGAATCAAAGACCCTTAATAAAAAGTAAAGGTCAGACAGATGTCTTCTGTGACATCTGCTGACAAGAACACCCAGGAAAATCAGATAATAGAAGGAGGCACTCACTATTCTTTTAAACTTAGATTGATGCCCTTCTTTGGCTTGTAGATTTACAGACTACTGCTGAAATGGAGTCCTCTTTAGGACCTCCAAAATCTCAACAATTGTGTAGCATCTAGGGAAAAATGATCTAATGTTTTAGAAACCCCCCAGAATGGTGTAAAAATCCTTATTTATTTCTGCAAGCTTATTAATTAGGAAATTCATTGTAACTGTTTTGTTTGTTTTCTTAATTTTTATTTATTTATTTATTTATTTTTTAATATAAGTTTATTTATTTAACTTTTTACATTCATTCTCACAAAATTTTGGGTTCCAAATTTTCTCCCCATTTATCCCCTCCCCCCACCCCAATACACCAAGCAATCTAATTTTCCCTATCACCAATCTGCCCTCTCTTCTATCATCCCTCCCTTCTCTTCTCCCCATCTTCTCTTTTGCCCTGTAGGGCCAGATGACTTTCTATTCCCCATTAACTGTATTTCTTATTTCCTAGTAGCAAGAGCAATACTCAACAGTTGTTCCTAAAACTTTGAGTTCCAAATTCTCCCCATCCCTCCCTCCCCACCCATTCCCTTTGGGAAGGCAGGCAATTCAATATAGGTCCTATCTGTGTAGTTTTGCAAATGACTTTGATAATAGTCCTGTTGTGTAAGACTAATTGTATTTCCCTCCATCCTATCCTGCCCCCCATTGTTTCTATTCTGTCTTTTGATCCTGTCCCTCCCCAAGAGTGTTGACTTCAAATTGCTCCCTCCTCCCATTGCCCTCCCTTCCATCATCCCTCCCTCCCTGCTTATCTCCTTCTCCCCCACTTTCCTGTACTGTAAGATAGGTTTTCATACCAAAATGAGTGTGCATTTTACTCCTTCCTTTAGTCAAATGTGATGAGGGTAAACTTCATGTTTTTTTCTCAGCTCTCCTCTTTTTCCCTCCACTAAAAAGTCTCCTGCTTGCCTCTTGAATGAGGTATAATTTACCCCATTCCATTTCACCCTCTTTCCTCCCACTACATTTCTCTCTCACCATTTACCTTAATTTCTTTTAAGATATGGTCCCATCCTATTCAGTTCACTCTGTGCTCTCTGTCTCTGTGTGTGCGTGCATGTGTGTATGTGTGTGTGCGTGCATGCATGTACGTGTGTGTGTGTGTGTGTGTGTGTGTGTGTACGCCTGTGTGTGGTCCCACCAACTACCCAGATACTGGAAAGTTTTAAGAGTTACAAATATTGTCTTTCCATGTAGGAATGTGAACAGTTCACCTTTGGTAAGTCCCTTATGACTTCTCTTTGCTGTTTACTTTTTTATGCTTCTTCTCATTCTTGTGTTTGAAAGTCAAATTTTCTTCTCAGCTCTGGTCTTTTTATCAAGAATGCTTGAAAGTCCTCTGTTTCATTGAAAGACCATATTTTCCCCGGAAGTATTATACTCAGTTTTGCTGGGTAGGTGATTCTTGGTTTTAGTCCTAGTTCCTTTGACTTCTGGAATATCCTATTCCATGCCCTTCGATCCCTTAATGTAGAAGCTGCTAGATGTTGAGTTATCCTGATTGTATTTCCACAATACTGGAATTGTTTCTTTCTAGCTGCTTGCAGTATTTTCTCCTTGACCTGGGAACTCTGGAATTTGGCCACAATGTTCCTAGGAGTTTCTCTTTTTGGATCTCTTTCAGGCGGTGATCCATGGATTCCTTCAATACTTATTTTGCCCTCTGGTTCTAGAATGTCAGGGCAGTTTTCCTTGATAATTTCATGCAAGATGATGTCTAGGCTCTTTTTTTGATCATGGCTTTCAGGCAGTCCCATAATTTTTAAATTGTCTCTCCTGGATCTATTTTCCAGGTCAGTTGTTTTTCCAGTGAGATATTTCACATTCTCTTCCATTTATTCATTCTTTTGGTTTTGTTTTATGATTTCTTGGTTTCTCAGAAAGTCATTAGACTCCATCTGTTCCATTCTAATCTTGAGAGAACTATTTTCTTCAGTGAGCTTTTGAACCTCTTTTTCCATTTGGCTAATTCTGCTTTTGAAAGCATTTTTCTCCTCATTGGCTTTTTGAACCTCTTTTTCCAATTGAGTGAGCCTGTTTTTCAAGGTGTTATTTTCTTCAGCATTTTTTTGGGTCTCCTTTAGCAAGGTATTGACCCATTTTTCATGCTTTTCTTGCATCTCTCCCATTTCTCTTCACAGTTTTTCCTCCACCTGTCTAACTTGATTTTCAAAATCCTTTTTGAGCTCTTCCATGGCCTCAGCCCACCGGACATCCACCTGGGATGTCTGGGATAGAGAGGCCCCGACCTCGACGTCTTTCCCTGATGGCAAGCATTGTACTTCGTCATCAGAAATGATGGGAAGAAGGAACATCTCTTCCCCAAGAAAGTAGCTCTCTATGGTCTCATTTTGCTTCCTTTTTCTGGGCATTTTCCCAGCCAGTTACTTGACTTCTGAGATTCCTCTCCACCCCCGCCTAGATCTGCCCAGCTAGTGCTTGGGGTCTGAGATTCAAATGGGCTTTCCATGGCAGGAGTGGCTGCTATTCAATGTGAGCTTAAGTTCTGGTGCTCGGGTGGGGACAGGGCCACCTCCCAGGCTCAGTTCCCTCAGGGGGTTTATGCAGAGACCTTCAGTAATGGAGCGGGTTGAGGCAGGGCTGTCTCCCAGGCTCAGTTCCCTCAGGGCCTTTATGCAGAGACCTTCGGTAATGGAGCTCCTGCCTGCTCAGGGAGTCCCAGGCCACCGCTGCCTCTGTCACTCCCTCCGCACCTGCCTCCCGAGGGGGCCCGAGCCACGGAGACACCCCGCTTCCCTCTCAGCCAGCCCAGAAGTCTCTCTCACTGACCTGTAGTGCCTGTGGGTGGAGGGACCTTCGCAGCCGCCAGTGGTTCTGTCCCTGAAGCGTGCTCGGATCTGCTCCTCTGGTGCCGTGCTGCCAGGGCAACACAGGGCTGGGCTCCACATCCAGAGCGCAACAGACCCCTGGGGACGGCTTTCCAGGGCTCTCTGGAACGGAAATCTCTTCCAGTGTGTTTCTGCACACGTTCCACTGCTCCAGAATTTGTGGGGAGTTCTTTTTGCAGGAAATTTATGGGCTGTGGATTCGAAGCTAGCATACGTGAGTCTTTCTACTCCGCCATCTTGGCTTCTCCCCTGTTTCTTTGTTTTTTAAAAGGGCATAGATGCATTGTAGTCTGTACCTCAGGTGAGATTATGAATCCACTGAAAATATGTGTTAACATTACTCCTACAAAATATTTAATATTATATAAAGTCAAGAGGAACTCACCTAACCTTTATGATTGACTAACTTTGAATTTGTAGACAGTAAGGTCTTCCTATGATGTGAAGGAAATGTGCATATAAAAATATATGTGATATTCTTTAAGTAAAAAAAGTTGTGGCACATGAATATGGTGGAATGTTACTGTGTTAAAAGAAGCAGTGAAAAGGATGAATACCAAGAAGCACGGAAGCTTATATGAACTGATGCAAAGTGAATGGAATAAGTGAGATCAGGAAAACAATATGTACATTGCCTTGCAACATATTAATGGAAAGAGACTGACAACAAAAATATTTGAAACTGTGTTTGGTCCAAACATTCCCCCCTCCCTCCCCCCGCCCCCAAATAAGGCATCTCTTCCACTCCTCTTTGGGATTGTTGGTGGGGAACAATGCTAATAATTCCAAACTTTTTGATATGTTGATTAGCTTTGGTGAGCTATTTTTGCGCCTCTTTTTTGTTCTTTGTTATAAGGAATGGCAGTGTGGGAGAGGGATACTTTGGGAAATGCAGGCGACGTAAAAATCAAAGATAGAATTCTGAAAACTATAGTTTCACTCATAAGTATTTAGTGGTGTAAAACCAGTTGTGTTGTTAGAGTCATAAAGGACTTTAAAGTCAGAAGGTACCTTAGGGGTCATCGTGATGAGAAACAGGGACCACTAACCCACATCTAAGGATTCTTGCAGGGGCAGGCTTAGAAAACCATATATTAACATTATCTATATATTATTGTATTTTTATTTAGTTAAATATTTTCCAATTTTATTTTAATCTATTTCAGGGGTCACTGCCTACTTTTGGTCTGTATTTGATGCCTCTGATGTAAACCTGGTTCAACTACTCTTTAAATCAGCTTGGAATTAGTTAAGAAAAGTGTTTATTTATACTCTGACTCATGAAGTCTCATTACTGAACACATATCTCCCCAGGGAGATAAAAAATGGAAAATAGCATCCAATATATCCCAAAATATTCATAACAGCACTTTTTGTGGTAGAAAAGAACTAGAAACAAAATGGGTACTTTTCCTTTAAATCCTAACTAAAATTTTACCTTCTATAGGAAGCTTTCCCTAATCCCTCTTAATTCCAGTGCTTTCCCTCTTTTAATTATTTCCTATTTATCCTGTGTATAGCTTGCTTTGTGTATATTTGTTTGTGTGTTATCTTATCCATGAAAACATAAGCTCCTTGAGGGCAGGAACTAGCTTTTGTCTATTTTTATATCTCTAGCGCTTAGCAGAGTAGTTGGCACATGGTAGATGCTTAATATTTATCAAATGAATGAATTGGCTAAACAGACTATGGGGGACAAAGACAATGAGATTTTATTAGGCAGGAAGAAGTAATTAAGAGGAAGAGAGACAAGGGGACATAGAATACTGAACTTGGAGACAGCAAGACTTCAGTTTACCTTTGACGTTTATTAGGCATGACCTTCAGGAAGTGACCAGGCTCAGTTTCTTTATCCATTAAAATAACGGGGTTGAATTAAATGGCTTCTAAGCTCCTTTCCAGCCCTAAACTTATTATGTTAAGACATTGCAGGGGAAGATTTGTATGACCTGAAAGGGAGTGCAATCAGTAAAAAAAGGATATATAATGATGAAAATGAAGATAGACCTAAAAATTAGGCACAGTGCTCTAGAGCAAAAAATGAAATGTTTTTTCCTCCTCTTCGTCGGAAAATGAGAAGGAACTAGTAGGGCTGAAAGTCATCATTATCAGACATGGTTGTATTGTTTTTAGCATCACTGTTTGTTCTGGGAGAGGTACTATTTACCAGATATGACTATTACACACACACGCACACGCACACGCATATATATGGCAACAAAGCCCTCCCCCTCCTTTTTTTAATTGCTGAGGTAACTTACTACCTGCACAGTCCCTGTCAGTATTACTACAAATTCCAAAATAGTGGAATGTAAATTAATGAATGTTTTACTGTTTTTAATTGGGTCCATGCATCCAGATTTTCAAAAGATCAACTGGCAACTTCCTATTCTTGTTTTAAAAAAGTCTTTTGACTCCTTAAAGCCTAACTCATAAAAGCCTTTTAGGGCATTTAAAATGTTGCTTGATTGACAAATCTTTGACTCACATGCAGTTTTTCTTAGGAATAAAGCCATTGCATAATAGGGTTCACTACTACTTTCAGGCCTTTAACAAACCACCTTTTGACCATTCATCATTACATTTGCTTTCTTTGAGGTTATTATGCAGTTAGATTGGTTGTATTGTAGCATTTGGAGGGTTATTTTTCCCGAGGGATTAGTGATGGCTTGCCACAAATTGAATGGACTATTGCTAGCCAAATTTACTTTAGTGTGTATTATGCTTAAAGCACCGTAAAAGTATAATATATGAATGTAGAAAACTTGTCCATGGAAAAACTTGGTTCTGGTTTGTCTTGTTTCCCTACTTTGTTCCAAATCTTCTACTGTGTATATAATAACCCTATTAAACAGAATGTGGAGTCCGTAAGCCAGAACTTGTGGCTAATGGCGTAGTTTGGTTCCTGAATGGGGCATGTTACCAGCTCTTTGTTTCGTTAGATTATGAACCTAGCCAGCTTTCCTATGAATGTGACCTATGGTGGGTCACACAGTGGGTTCAGAGTTTGAGAGTGTAACTGCCTTGGCACATGACCATCACAATTATTGGGGGGAAAAAAACCGCTCAGGCAAAAATGCGTTGATGGTATTGGATTAGTAACATCATCCTTATATATGGACAGCACAGTGGACACATAGAACAGTCCTAAGAAAGGAAACATTAAATACCTATTAAATGCCAAGTACTTTATGAATATCTCATTTGATCCACACAGCAACCCTGTGAGGTAGGTGCTATTATTATTCCTGTATTACAGTTGAGGAGTTTGAGGCAGACAGAGGTTAAGTAACTTGTCTACAGTCACACACCTAGGAAGTGTCTGAGGCTGAATTTGAACTCAGGTCTTCTTAACTCCAGGCTTAACCCCAAAGTTATAGGACTAGTGAGTGGTAGAGTCTGTCCTTTAACCCCCAGGTTTCCCAACTTCCAGTTCAGTTGCCTTTTCCCTTCTGCATTTCAAATGGGCAACCTCAGTTACTCCAATTATTTCAGATTTCTGTATCAGAACATATAATCAGTCAGAAAAGGTCACAGACTTTCTGTTTCAGCCTAACACTCTTCTACAAAAATGAAAAACCACATAGATGTAATTTCAGAATGGGATTTTCCCCACGTGTAGCATTGCAAAATAGTTGTGAGTTCCCCCACAGAGTAGTATCACCACTGGAGACTTCCGCATAACTCTGTTTTTCATTTTGTGAATGATAACTAAATAAAGAAGTGGTTGATTTGCAATTTATATTCATCTCTCAACTTTTAGACCCTTACCTATTCATGTAGAATCTATAATGCATAGGGAAGACCAACCTGAATATATTTGCCAGTGGTCCAAGAACATGGCTCATTGGATTGGGTTACTGAAGTAGGATAGATGCAGGTTGTGTGACCGTGCCAAGTCACCTAACCTTCAGTACCCCAGGAAGCACTCGGATTGCATGGTTTAAACCATAAGTCTGAAACAAGAATAACCAAAAAAAACCACCTAGCAGCACAGTTTTCATCAGGACTAAGCATCATAGTAAGAATATCTAGCTGTATTTTTCTTTTATTTTTAAATTTTATTTATTTTTAGTTTTCAACATTCACTTTTGTAAAATTTTGAGATCTAAATATTTCCCCCTCTCCCCTCCCCAAGACAGCATTCAATCTGATATAGCTATGTATGTATAATCATATTAAGCATATTTCAACATCAGTCATGTTGTAAAGAAGAATCAGAACCACAGGGAAAGAAAAAATCACATGTGTGATACGCATTCAGCCTTCATAGTTCTTTCTCTTGATATGGATAGCATTTTTTTATCATGAGTCTTTTGTCTTAGATCGCTGCATATCTGAGAAAAGAGCTAAGTCTATCAAAGTTGTTCATCACACAATGTTGCTGTTATTGTATACAATGTTTTCCTACTTCTGCTTACCTCACTCAGCCTCAGTTCATGTAAGGCTTTCCAGATTTTTCTGAAATCTACCTGTTCATCATTTCTTATGGAACAATGGTATTCCATTACATTTATATACCACAACTTGTCCAGTCATTTCCCAATTGATGGGCATTCCCTCGATTTCCAGTTCTTGACCACCCTAATAAAAGTTACTATAAATATTTTTGTGCATATAGGTTCTTTTCCCTCTTTTATGATCTCTTTGGGATATAGATCTAGAAGTGGTATTGCTGTATCAAAGGGTATATAAAAGTTACTATAAATATTTTTGTGCATATAGGTCCTTTTCCCTCTTTTATGATCTCTTTGGGATATAGACCTAGAAGTGGTTTTGCTGTATCAAAGGGTATACACAGTTTTATAACCCTTTGGGCATAGTTCCAAATTGGTTCTCCAGAATGGTTAGATCAGTGCACAGCCACATCAACAAATGCATTAGTGTTCCAGTTCTCCCACATCTCCAATATTTGTAATTTTCCTATTTTATCATGTTAGCCAATCTGATAGGTTGACATGGTACCTCAGAGTTGTTTTAATTTGCATTTCTCTAATCAATAGTGATTTAGAGCATTTTTTTCATGACAATAGATAACTCAATTTCTTCATCTGAAAACTGCCTGTTCATATCCTTTGACCATTTATCAATTGGGGAATGACTTGTATTCTCATAATGTTGACTCAGTTCTCTCTATATTTTAGAAATGAGGTTTTTATCAGAAAAACTAGCTGTAAAAATTGTTTCTCAGCTTTCCACTTCCCTTCTAATCTTGGTTGCATTGGCTCTGTGCAAAAACTTTTCAATTTAATGTTATCAAAATTATTTATTTTGCATTTCATAATGTTCTCTCTGCCTTGTTTGGTTATAAGTTCTTCCGGTTATAAGTTCTTCCATTTTCCATAGGTCTGACAGATAAACCATTCTTTGCTTTCCTGATTTGCTTATGGTATCTATCACCCTTTATGTCTAAATTGTGTACCCATTTTGACCTTATCTTAGTATACGTTGTAAGATGTTGGTCTATGCCTAGTTTCTGTCATACTCTTTTCCAGTATTCCCAGCAGTTTTTGTTAAATAGTGAATTCTTATCACAGAACCTGTAGTCTTGGGCTTATCAGATAACAGTAGATTACTGTAGTGATTGGCTGCTGTGTCTTATGTACCTAACTTGTTCCACTTATCTAGCACTCTATTTCTTAGTCAGTACCAAGTAGTTTTGATGATTGTTGTGTTAAGATAATATAGTTTTAAATCTGGTACTGCTAGGCTACCTTCCTTTGAATTTCTTTTCATTAATTCCCTTGATATTCTGATCTTTTGGTTCTTCCAGATGAATTTTATTATTTTTTTCTCACTCTATAAAATATTTTTTGGTAGTTTGATTGGTATGGCACTGAATAAGTAAATTAATTTGGGTAGAATTAACATTTTTATCATGTTAGCTCTGCCTACCCATGAATAGCTGATATTTTTCCAGTTATTTAGATATGACTTTATTTGAGTGAAAAGTATTTTGTAATTTTGTTCATTTAGTGCCTGGGTTTGTCGTGGCAGGTAGACTTCCAAATATTTTGTAATGTCTGCAGTAACTTTAAATGGAATTTCTCTTTCTATCTCTTGCTGTTGGGTTTTGTTAGTAATATGTAGAAATGCTGATGAATTATGTGGGTTTATTTTATGTCCTGCAACTTTGCTAAAGTTATTTATTATTTTAAGTAGTTTTTTACTTGATTCTCTAAATATACTATCGTATCATCTGCAAAGAGTGATAGCTTAGTTTCTTCACTGCCTATTCTAATTCCTTCAATTTTTTTCTTCTCTTACTGCTAATTGCTATATTTTTTTAATGCTCCATGTAGAATCTATGATAGCATCAAGAGATTTGGATCTGCCTTCTGTTCTTAAAACCTCACTGAAAGAAGGTTGCTTCTATTATCCTAGGACCCTCCCTTTAAAAGGAAAAGTGCTAGGGTTACTGCTGATAGTTTATAAAATGCCATCCTAGTCCATCAGACTCCAGAAATTCCCCTGATTAAATTTCATAATAGCCTTAAATTCTCTGACTGAATTGCTTCATTAAATCTCTCCCTGGCTTCTGGGGACAGAGTGGGAAGACAGATTTCTCTTAAATTCTAATACCACATGTCATTAGATGGGCTTGCCTGAGATTCATAACAAGTCCGGAAAGATAATAAAGATTGATCGTGGGATATGGTTCATCACCCAGTTCTTAGCATAGATATCACACGTAGAAAGGAAGCCATTTCACTTGTGACTGAAATAGACATTTCTAGTATAGAGAAAATAGGATTTATTAAAACCCTACACAATTTTTAGATTTTTCTTCACAAAAAGATTCCCTCGATAATTTTTTCCTTCTAAAATTGATTTTTAAGAAAAATCATTATGGGTAATGTGATACTATCCAGAGGCAGAATAATTTAGTGGAACAGAGAACCAGGGAGACCTGGGTTCGTATTTGGTGTGATTCATACTGACTGTGTGACCCTGGACAAGTCACTAAAGAGCACTCCTAGTGCTTTCTAGACCGGTGTTATCAAATTTACTTAGAAACAGTGTCCACTAACACATACCAAAGGATCCCTGTAGGGTATATATTGACTTAGCAAACCACATATTAATCTAATTCAGGCAGTACAGTAATAGAGCCTCCTGACCCTGCGTTTGGTGCCTCTGGGCTAGACAGCATTAGTAGATGAAGTTTCCTCTCTGCCACGTGTCCAATATGCAACCCATGCCACTCCCTAGTATGTCCTGAATCAGATTCAAATGTAATTGAGAAATGTTTAACAAAAATAAGTAAAAATATAATGTTCACAAGTGGTTTTCTAAGTCAACAACATATGGCAGATAAGGATCCTGGTGTATGGTTTCATTGCCCCTGCTGCTGTTTGAGTTTAACACCACTGCTCTATCCCAAAAAATTCACAGGTTCCAGTCCTAATGCCTAACTTACAAAGCAGTATAACACTTTCTTAATATTCCTGTGTGTCTGTGAGAGAGTGAGACCTTTGCTTTGTGAAAAGTTTCCAGTAGCTGTGATTCTGGGTGTAGAAAAAGACAGTTGTTGAAGGAAGTTTTGTGCTTGTAGTTCACAGCCAGCTGCTCAGGTAGACTTCATTACTTTGAATTCTTATCACTTTTTAGTTTGAACGTTGCTTTTTGCATCATGACAATTTGGGAAAGAATAAACATTGTACTTAGAGCTAACCAACACATGATAAAATAAAGCTTGTGTTGGAAAGAGTTAGCTCTGCAGTGCATCTCACATTCATTCTCTTCTTAAAGTGGAGGAAAGGATAATCTGTTCTCTCAGTTGGACCTTGGTCATAAGTTTCTGTGGTTACACACACACACACACACACACACACACACACATACATACGTGCACATAACACACTGTAATAAGTTTCTGTGGTTATAGACACACACACACACATACACACACACACACACAGAGTGCACCTTTAAGAAACCATTTACTCTGACTCTACCTCTGATCCCCCAACCTGGAGCTAATTCCAACACAAGTGAAATAGGAATGTAGCCAAAATTTGCATCAAGGATCTGTTCAGATAAAGCAAAATATGCAAACAATCATTATTAGATTCCAAGTATGGTCCTTCTGTTAGAAATCCTCTGAATGAATTTGTGGGTTACTGCTTTTGAGAGGGGATTGGTTGAGATTATAGAACAAATGAGTCTGTCCTCTGGTCAGAACCAGGCAGAAGCCTCTTTGGAACGAGTACAGACATGAAGGTGAACACAGAGAATATAGAAAACAAACCTGAGACTTTCTTTGCACAGTTAGATACTGTATGTCTGACCTGCTGTTCCAAGGATGTCTTAGTTAAAATGGACCAGATCTATATAAAAAATAGCAACAAGTTCCTAACTGGGGATGTTTTGGGCTATCATGGATACATGTTTGCTAATATGGGAGAGCATGAGTTCGTGAAGGAGAAAACCAAAGTCCCTAAAGTCAGTCCAGGAGTGGAAGATGAACCTGACACTAAGAAGGCACAATTGGAAGCCATAGAAATAACAGTGGCCAAAAAGAAAGTGGTTTTCTGTCTATTCAAGCAGGTTCTGGAGGTGGACTGGAGCTGTGAGAAGGCTGAGGCAGCCCTCAGATGGACCACTTGTGATTACTTTCTGCTTCAGGTGCTTCTAAAATTCCATATAAAGGGCAGGATACATATGGTAAGGATTCTGAGTTGCTTCAGATCTGAAATCACCTGCTCAAGTCCCTGAGGGTGAACTGTGATCTCCTTCCTTATAACTTTGTCAACTGCTGCTTTTCACAGTTTCACCAGTTTGTACAGATGTTGGTAGGTGTTGAGACAGGAAGTTATAATGGCCGTATCTTAGAGGGACCCTCCTCACAAAGATTTCTTCTTTTTCAGTGGGATTAAGGGAAATGGGGTTGTTGAGTATCTCGGTCCAAAATGAAAGCAAGCTTTGGTACTACGGATGACCTGCAGTATGCCACTGAAGTCCAGGTGTGGGTCCCTCCCCAGTGTCCCAAAGAGAAGAGCTTTTAACATTGGGATGGAATTCAGCAGGTGTGATTCTTGAAGTCATTAACAGATTCTGGTCAATACCAGGGGGTGTAGAGATGGACTATTAGTGTCTCAGCATGATTGGGTACCACAGTTGTCTTCCCAGGGCAGAGGTCACTGATTCCAGTTTTACTGCAATCCCATCCCAGTCAGGCTTTCTTCCTTTGTTGTATTCTTTGGGATGTTTCTCTGGGATGGAAGCACTGCTCATCCCTTGGGAGCTTCTCATCACCGTTTCCTTATTCCCTACCTGAAGTCACAGTAAGAGCAATCTGGCTTTAAGTGGGAAAGGCTGGGGAGATGGGATTGGGGGTGGGGAAAGCCAAGTTTCCAAATTTAGGCAAGTTCCCTTGGGTGAGCTATGAGAAGGGAAGGCATCAAGGCCTGGCACAGGGCCTGACATTTTAGTTTAGAACCCCTTTGTTGGAGAATCCAATTTAAATTGGGGCTTGTTCCTGGTTTCTCTTAAGAGTTAGTCACTCGCTGTGTAAGACATAACTCTATGCTTTGGCTTCTGAAAAGATTTCAACCCTTTAATCATTTTGACAGACTAATAGTTGCAAAAATTTTGGGGAAAATTTTTTAATTTAAAAATCACCCCACATAAAGGCCCAGCCTAGTGCCTGCTACTGAAGGTAATATTACATAAGCTCACAGAGTCATTTACATAGCCTTTTTGGACAAGTTTCTTGCACTTTTTACGAAGTTTGAGTGGGGAGGGTGTTTTGTTTTTTAATAATGTGTTGTTCTTTTGACTTTCCTAGAATGGCAGCTGTTGTATTTTACATGTTTTCTGAATTTTCCTGGATTCTGAAAAACATAATAAAATAGTTTGCTTCTGGGTTAAAAAGAAAGGCATTCTAGATTTGAGTTTTGTAGCTTATTCACAGGAATCATGTTCTACAGTAAATTATAGCAAACATATATTAAAGGATTACTGTATGCTAAGAGTAATCCAGAGCTTGAACAAGACACCCTCAAAAGCTAAGTAAATAATAATAGCTAGCATTTATATAACACTTTAATGTTTGCAAAGCACTTTACAAATATTCTCTTATTTTATCCTCACAACAACTCTGGGAGGCAAGTGTCATCATTACCCTAGTTTACAAATAAGGCAACAGGTCTCTGGGGGTTAAGTGACTTGCCCAGAGTCACACAGCTAGTAAGTGTGGCATACCAGAATTAATTACAGAGAGAAAAAGAGGGAGGGAAAGAGACAGAGGGACAGAGAAGAGAAAAGAATATTGAGCAAGTGTTTAGTATGTGTCAGACACTGTTAAACTCTGGGAATAGTAAGTAAAATGTCCCTGATCTCATGGAACTTATATTCTTAAGAGGGAATACAGCACAAAAAAGAATATAGGAAAGCAGGGTGGGGGAAACTGTTTGCATGGGGACATGGTGAGAAGTCAACCAGGCAGTGACATGGAGGCAAAATTAGGCAGAAGTTTACCCATCAGAGCTGAGGGAACCAGGGATAGGTAGGTTCAAGGTTCCAGTGGGGAAAAGATGAAAGATTAAATACCAGCACAGGTAGGGTAGTAACACAAAATTATATGCTAAGTGCATTAGGGAGTTATAAAACAAAGTATTATGTGAAATCCAAGGTGGGGAGGTGGCTACTGATAAAGGAATCCTGGGTAGAATTTGTGGAGGAAGTAACATTTAAGTTGACTTAAAAGGATGGTTAAGGCTTTTTTTTTGGTTACATTTTCAGTTCTCAACTGTCTCCCTCCCTCCCTGCCCTGCCCTAGAGAAGGTCACCATTTAACGCAGTTCTGTAAATATATGTAAAACCACACTGTATTTCTGTTTATCTGTTCTTTTTCTGGAGTTGGATAGCATCTTCTTTCATATGTCTTTTCTAGTTGATTTGAGTCTTTATAATACTCAGGATAATTTGACTGTTCACATTTATTCTTGAACAATATTGCTGTTACTGTATACAACGTTCCCTCTGTTGTGTTCACTTCACTCTTTACTATTTCATGCAAGTCTTTCTATGTTCTTCTAAAATCAATGTGCTTGTCATTTTTTCTTGCACAGAAGTATTCCACAACTTGTTCAGTTATTCCCTCAATTTTCAGTTCATTGCCACTACAGAGAGAACTGCTATAAATATTTTAGAACACATAGGTTCTTTTCCCCCTTTTTCCCTGATCACTTTGGGAACAGATCTAATACTGGTACTGCTAATGGCTAAGTCTTAGACAGATGAAGAGGGTAGGACATTGTGTGCATGAGAAACAATGTGAGCTAACACACAGTGAAAAACAGTTAACTTTGGGGAGGTAGCAAATATAGCCTAGTCTGATTGAAATAGAGTGTGCACAAAGGAGAAATGCAAAAGGAGGCTGGGAAAGGTAGGAGGGGTGTTTGATTATGGATGGTTTTGGAAGCTAGGAATAAAAATTTCAACTTACTTGGTAGTACATAGGAAATCACTGAAGATTTCTGTGCACAGGATGGCTAGAACAGATATGGTAGACATAATGGCCCTTGGCACTTGACCCAGTGCCCTAAAGAGGGCTGAATTTGTAATCAAGTCTTTCTTGAACCTGGATTCAAATCTCATCTGTAATGCTGGCTCTGTGCCATGGACAAGACACTAAGCCTGCTTGTTCATCTTAAAAATGAGAATAATAGCAATAATAAAAATACCTGTAGTGCCTATTTCATAGAGTGGTTGTGAAAATCAAGTGAGATGATGCATTTAGAACACTGCAAACTAAAGAAATTTCAGGATATGATCATATACTTTGGACTGGAAAGAACCATAAAGTTCCTGTCCTCTAGTCCCCTCGGATTACACATGAGGAAACTGAGGCTTCTGGTGGAGTTTAGATTCAAACTCTGGTCCTCTGCCTCCCAATCCAGCATCCTTTCTGCTGCACAGAGAAGCCCTACAGTAGAACTCTAAAGAATAGAGTACTGTAGATGTCATTATTGACGATTCTCTTTTAAGAAGTTTAAAGGGACAGACAAAAGATGGTTTTAGCATGGGATCAGAGTCCCAGAATGTCTAGTTTTGAAATCCAGCTTTGATTCAGATGACTCACTGATAGGAGCAAGCTGCCAAAGGAAACTCTTGGCCTCCTTCACATCTGCAAAGAGTTAGGTTAGTTGTGCTTACCTCTCTGTGAGGATGAATCCATTGATGTTTGTGTAGTCCTTTGAAGATGAAAAGTATTCCTAGAAACTTCACAACCCCACCCATTCTATGTACAATGATTGGTGTTTAGACTTCAGGCAGCTGCTGCTTGAAGAGGCATGTTTTATTCCTACCTGGGTCATTTAAGATATGTCAGCATATCAGTTTTTATTACTTCTTGAAAAGATACAAACAACACTCAACACACTCAAATAAGTCTGAACCCATCTCATTTTTTATTTTATTATTATTTTTTACTGTCTTAGTAGGACATTTAAGAACTTGTAGGGAGTGATTTTGGCTAGAATTTTAATTTAAATTGCATACCTTCCTTGAAAGAATCAGCCCCTTTCCTTAACCTCTAATATTGGTGCAGCCGTTTGTATTTTGTCAAAGCACTTTTGTGTCTGTCATCTCCTTTGATCCTCTCTAATGGCCCTGTAACTTAGGTGAAGGGTTTGTTTGCCCATTTTATAAACAAGGAAGCTGATTAAGTGACTTGTGGAGGTATGGGATGAGAAAGGACTTCCAGCCCAGGGCTACATTCAACATGCATGTTTCCTTCTCAGTTTCCAAGAAGATGGAATTTGGGGAATCAGGTTCACCCAGTGTGTCAGTTTTATGGTTCAGTGTCTCTTTGAAAGCATTGTCATACTTTTCATGGCAGCTCAAAAAAATTAAAATTCCCATCCTAGTAGTAGTAACAATTCAAATTAAGTTCTGTGAGCAAATAATATCTAACTGGTGTTAGATATATATTATTATTATTCACTTAAAGTGAATAAACTAAATATGTAGAGAGTGACAATATAAGCAGTGCAAGATGTCTGTGAGTTCATAGATTCATAGCTGGAAAGGGATCTTAGAGGGAGGTCATCTAATCTAACCTCATTTTGTAGATGAGGAAACTGAGGGCTAGAGAAGTAAAGATACTAAGAAGCAGTACTGGGATTCAGACCAAAGCTCTAGCCCTCTTTCCAAAGGTTTGGTTATTGCTCATGTTACTTAGGTTTCCAAATAAAGCTAATACATTCAAGTGAGTTTAATAAGTAGTCTGAGAATCAGGGGCAGCTAGGTGGTACAGTGGATAGAGCACCAGTGCAGGAATCAGGAGAACCTGAGTTCAAATGTCACTTCAGACACTTGACACTCACTAGCTATGTGACCAATTGCCTCATCCTGGGTCATTTCCAGTCATCCTGATGAATATCTGGTCACTGGTTTCAGATGGCTCTGGAGGAGAAGTGAGGCTGGTGACCTGCACAGCCCTCCCTCACTCAAAACAAAGTCAAGTACAAGTCATGTCATTATTTCTCTGATGGCATGGTCTTCTTCGCAATGAAGGATGAACACACACGCACACCCTCTTGATACAGATTCTAATCACAGATAGCTATTAAAGGCAGATAGCAAGTATACTTTACTCAAAATTCAGTTAATTTAAAGTTTATAATAGTGGATGTTTGTTCCTCTAATTAGGAGGTTGGATTTTGAAAATAAGCAAATAAAGATGTCTGGACTTCTTTAACTTTGAGGAGAAGTATGCATTCTATTAACTAATCAGAGACTCTTGCTATCTAAACATATGAAACAAATTCTTTTTTCACGTAGGATAAGTGAGTTATAAAAGTATACAATTTCCATGAAACTCTTCATTTCATCCTTTGAGGTACACTTTATACGAGAGCTGCTTTACCATGCCTTAGACAATATTCAGGCACATCAAATAATGACCTGTAAACCAGATTCCCAAAATGGCAGTGGGACCATTTGGTAACCTGTGGTGAGTAAGTTATGCATCAACTGTGATAGCATATGTAACCAAAGGAAAAGAACAGGAGAGTTTTCCAGTTATTGTCACTTCTTGATATTGTAATTGATATTTATTACAATAAATTTTAGTTATAAGGTTGTCCTGAATAATATTATTATTAACAATTAATATTTAATGGACTTTTCCACTTTTATTATGAACATGTCACTAACCAAAACATTTCCATATGCATCAAACAAGGATTTGTACAAGAAAAATTTTGTACTCTGAATTTTAACCAATCATATATAAAGTGCTTTGTAAACCTTAAAGTGCTATGTAAGTGCTATTGTTAATATTATTGTAGGTAGTTTATTAATATCTAACATTTATGTTTGAAGAATGCCTTCTGCATAATTAGAATTCTCTCAGACCCAAGCATTTTCCACGTGTATTTTATAGTGATCTTGAAACAAAAACATTTCTTCAGCAGAGTACAAGGAAGATACATAGTTTAAGCTTAGGGTTACTAAAACATAATAATAATAATGTTAATGCAGATGCCTCATTGGAGAAAATATCGTTTGAAATACAACTCTTAAGTATTCCTATTGAGGATTCCTCTTTCAGTCTGGTCCGAGGTGAACAAAGAGATAGCTCTCCTAATTGGATTAAAGAAAGACAGTTTCCTATTTTAATCTGGTCACCAGAGGCAAGGGTAAATCTCTTAGTTTTAGGAAATCAAGATCCCTAATCAACTGTGAAATGAATTGTTTTTTGGTCAGATTGTTTTCAGGTCCCATACCCCTGAACCTCAATTAATGCAACTAGAAATATGTCTTTCTACCTTTTATCAGGTGAGAAACATCTTCTAAATGAATATTTTAATGAAAGTTGTAAACAGAGTAGGAATTATTCCTAAATACTTATATTGAATCAGTCAACTAAAGGTGTAAATTAGGTACAGACTGAATGAAAGCAGAGGAAATGCTTTGTGGTTGGATAAAGAGAAGCAGAAGAACGCAGGTCTTCCTAACTTGAACTCCAAGCTCTATCCACTGCATCACCTAGCTACTCAGTTAAAGACTGACAAGATTTCTTTTTCAGAATATTCCAGAGATTTAAGATTAGGGCAATTTTAAAATGCTTTCTTAGTATTTCTAAAAAAAAGATGAGGTGGAACCTTTGCTTCCACCACAGCATTTTATTTCATCATCTCTCTTTTTAAGTAAGTTCACTGCTTTGCCATTTAAGGGATCTAGTTTACTGGTCATTCATCAAGGTGCCTGCACAATGCATGATAAAGCAATTCTTATATGAAGTATGCCCCCAAAGAATGAAATGAAGAGTTGAGGTCTTCCAAAATTATTTTCCTTCATGTTATAATGTGTTAGAAGTGGGCCCATTTAATAAGCCCCCAACAATGAGAAACATGCTCACCTTAAATAAAGAATAATACATGTTGTGAAATCAAGGAGACCTTTATTAATCTTTACATCCATTCGCCCTGAATGGATGGGCAGCCTCCCCAGTAAGGTTACAGGAAGACTACAACACGTGGAGGAAGATGGTGCTTCTTAATACTGTTTTCTGAACTTTAGATCTCCTGAGACACTGTCCCCTGGCCATGTGACTCCATGTTCTTTTCTCTGACAGGCCCTTCCTCACACATCTCCTTGGGCCTGCGCCTTAGTTTTTGACCTCTAACTTGTCCAGGATAGGTCACTAGCCCATTTTACAGGTGAAGAAATTAAGAGATTAATTTGCCCATGGTCTCCTAACTAGTAAGTAATGGAGGTCTTATGACTTGTTTTAATGCATTTTCCCTTTTATTACACTCCTCAGACAATTTAAGTGATGTGCCCTCCTGTTATCCATCCACTTAGAAGAACAAAAAGTTGTAGACTTTTGCTTTGATAGGAAAGTGAGTGTGGTGTAATGGAATTTAGATGGGATTTAGAGATAGAAGACTTCTCACCACTGTGACCTTGCCTGAATCACTTCCTTCCCCTTGAGTAATCCAAGTTTTCTTATTTGTAGAAAGGGAATTGAACTCCTTGGTGACTTTCCATTTCTAAATTAGGGTAGAATCCTTATCATTTCTTTGTTTTTTTTGACCAGACAGAAGATACTTGGGAGAGGGAGGAAATGGGGTTAATGATTGAAGAAAGGGACATATGGAAAAGTGATGAGGAAATAAAGGAATAAGCTGGGGAGCAAATAAAAAGGTAGAGAAAAAGTGTAGAGGCAGAGATATGTCTAAAGAAATGTGTGCTACTGCTAACAGAGTAGCTGTTCAGAACTTCATATCTGGGACCCCCAAGACCTACATGAAACTTCACTATTATTCCTCATAGAAGAACTTCAAAGCCTTGTTGGAAAACACACTGTCTTAGAGAACAATGTTGTGTTTGTTTCTTAGAATAATGCTTTTCAAGACAAATTTGAGCTCCAGAAACCTTACTTATGAATTGCAAGAGAAGGGGGAAGGGGTTGCACTAAAATTGTTTTGTCATCAAACAGAATTGTTAGATTTTTTTTCTAAGTCCTTTTCCCATTCTCTTTCTTTTTTCTGGGGAAAAAAAAGTTTGTACTTTAGGAAGTTGGTTTTTCTTGCTAAGTTATCACAAAATCCAGTGATTTTCTTAAAATCTTTTTCTTATCATATGCTGAACTCTTATCTTTTATGACATGGGTATTAACTTAGGACTGTTCTGGTAAATGTTTAACAACCATTTTTCCCTGGAAGAAAATAATGCATGATACACTTTTAAATTTAATCCGCATCATTAATATTTTCCTGTAGCTTTAAGTGTAGGCAGTCAACAGAACAATACATCAAGCCCTGATTTGTAGCATTTGATGATTTTTGAGCTGTAAATGCTCACACTGACAATTTAGCAGTCAGGCTCCCTGGCACCTATATGAGCCAGTTCTCAGGCTCCCACTGATAGTCACAAATGTTCATGCACAATTCAAGGGTTTTGGTTTTTTTTTTTAATGTAAAAAAATCAAGTGAAATTTTAAAAAATACGCTATTTTAAAATTCTGTCTTAAAAGACTGATTGCTTTCTGAGCGCACCTTTCCCTCTAAAATAACTACTCATATACAGACTAATGGCTTTTATAAGAGCTTGAAGAAATAGGAAAAGAGATGATATTGACATGTCTGGGACACCTTCCAACCAAGTGGGAGCCATGATGGATAAAGTGCTGGACTTGGACATAGAGGGACTAGAATTGGAATCCTCCTTGATATTTATTAACTGTGTAACCCTTGGCAAGTCCCTTCACCTATATGTGCCTCAGTTTCCTCATTGGTAAAATGAATGGGTTGGACACCATGGTATTCTAGGGTCTTTCCAGCCCTAAATCTCTGACCCCCCCCCTCTAAGATGATGAGTGTTTTCAACCTTCCTTGCCTGCTGTGGGGTTAGGATTCAGAAAGTCATTTAACTTCTGTCTGCTTTCCATCTGTCCTAACGGCCTGCCCTTTGCCTGAACTTTGAGATAGACATAAGGCCTGCAGGCTCCTCTGTGCCCTTGCCTCTGCAGAGATCCACATGCATCTCCTCTTGACCCTTATTTTAAACCAGCCCTCAAATACCCAGAAAAAACCTGGTGCCAGTAACAATCTTTGACTGTCAACCTTAATGCTCCTACTTTCTCTAGTCTGGCAAATGAAGGAAAGCTGCTCAAACAATAGAAAATGCTTGGCCTTGTGACACCACTTTGTAACCTGCTCTTCATTATCTTTTTGCCTTTTTTAGCATTGCCAATCCTCTTTGTTGGAAGAATTCTAAATTCCTTAATACCTCTGGGCTCTAGAGTTTTAAAGGAAATGGTTATGGAGCCAATTATTGAGTTACAATCCTAGCTAGCTACTTGGTTATGCTTCCTTTCAGATGCAAATCTATGGGATTTGATTAGTACACTCTGAGAGTGAGCTAAGTAAACTTAAAACTGAACTCCGTCCACTACTGCCTTAGACTTTTTCTGACTTAGAATAATTGGGTTTAAAGCAGGCCTGCTCAACATATGGCCCGTGGGCCACTTGCAGCCAAAGGATTTTCAAAATTTAGGGTTGCCACTGCGCAGTCTCCTATTTGTTACGTGACTTGAGGCAATCAACCATCATCAGTCTGGATCTAGTCGAACCTATCTGCCGCCTGAAGTTTAGCCTATTTTAATGTTGGCCCCTACTTGCTGCCAAGTTGTGCAGGTCTTGTTTAAGGAAACCAACTTGCTCTCTTATGTTCCTGGATTTTTCAACTACCCCTGCAGAGAAATCAAAGTACATCTTTTCAACCCAAATTCTTGTTCCACTTTCTCTAAATGAGGATCATTAGGAGACAAAAGCTGAAAACAGTTCTAAGTAATAGGGATCAATAGAGAGAACATCTCTAAGATATTTGTCCTGTCCTCCCTACTTTTCCCTGGTTCTTTAAACTGCTTTTCACCATAGGACTTCCCTGAGCTTCTCTGGGGAATTAACATCTCATTTGACATTACTACCACCCATGCTGGTACTCTCTTCTTTGCTTTTAATTGATTGGTAGTTGAGAGATTAGAGATGGACTTCCCTGCACTGCTTCTCATTCACTGTAACTCTTTTTTAAATGTGGCTGGAAGTTTGGCAGAGTGCAAAAAATAAATGGTGTTCATAGAGTTAATGGAATCCTCTACCTACATTTTAAACTTACTTAACTCTTAGCCTTTTCCACATTTATATAACATTTTAAAGTTTCTTAAGTGCTTTACAGACAGCAGTGGAAGAGAAAAAAAAGATTGCATATCAGATTGTGAACTTCCCTTATGTACTGTTTCTTTGCTTGGATTTTCCTGACCATGTTTGTGATGTTTCCTGTGATTACGGCATGTTTAATTTGACCAGTGTTCAAAAGGGAGAACTTTTCCTGAGAAATGTTGTAAAGTGTCAGAAAACTATACAGAAAACCTTAAAGGAAAAAAAAAACAAGACTTAAGCTTCTTGAGGGTAGCTGCCGTCTATCCCCTATAGCTGCTAGCCTGGCCCTGATAGAAATTTATTGTTTTGAAGAAGTAGTCTTATTTTAATTTCCACTTGAAAAATTTTCTGCCCTCACTTTGCCTAAACTTTCTTCTTCAAGTAACAAACTTTTAGTATTTATTTTCCCTACCTTTTAACTACCCCCCTTCAAAAAATAAAACCCTTCTTATGACAAATATGCATAGTCAAGTAAATCAGATTCTTTCATTGGCCATATCCAGAAAAGCATGTTTCAGCCTGAATTTGCCGTGCATTACCTCTCTCTTAGGAAATGGGTAGCATAATTCATCATCGGTCCTCTGGAATTATGATTGGTCACTGCAATAACAAGTATTTAGTTTTTCAAACTTATTTGGCTTTATAGTGTTAATGTTATAAATCTAAATTGTTCTTCTGATGCTGCCCTCTTTGATCTGCTTCAGTTCATATACAAGTCTTCCTACATCTCTCTGAAAACATCCCTTTTATCATTTTTTACAGCCCAGTCGTATACCATCATTTGTTCAGGCATTCCCTGATGAATGGGCACCCTCATAGTTTCCAGTTCTTTGCCACTAGAGAATGAGCTATTATAAGTATTTTTGTACATATGGGTCTCATCCCTCTCTTTGATCTCTTTGGAGTGTAGGACAAGGGGTGGAGGGGAACATGATGCTACTTTCCATCATGGATCTAAGTTGTAGTTAAAAATCTGCTGATGAATCATAAATTCTCAGAGCTCTAAGGGAATAGACTATCTATCAAGGGGTTCTTAACCTGAGTTCTGTGAATGTTGTTTTTTAATCTTTTCATAACTACTTCAATGTAATTGATTTCCTTTGTAATCCTCTATATTTTATTTTATTTTTTTGTATTTAAAACCATTATTCTGAGAAGTCCATAGGCTCCACCAAAATGCCAAAGGGGTCTGTGTGACACAAAAAAGATTAAGAACCTTCCACCCACCCCAGGTTTACATTTGGTTAAGCTGAGATCCAGAGAAAGGGATTGACTTGCCAAAGGTCACCAAACTAGTAACTAGTAGGTCTGACAGTAGGATTAAGATTCCCTCCTTCTTTCTAAAACTCCAGTGCTCTTTCCACTAAACCGAACTACTCTTCTTGCTCTGGATGAATGCTAAGGCACAGGTATTGATAAATCAATGTAGATTTCACACTAACCAGTGGTCTCTCAAGGTGGCTTCCAGCCAGATCTATAGCTGCCCCTCCCAGAGTGATTTATCTATTTATTTTTTCTTTTCTGTTAAAGGGGCCATCCCCCAACTACCTTTTAAAGAGGCCTATTCACTGAATGGGCATTATCCACTTTAAATGAATACCCAAAAAAGCCTTAGCCTGAAAGGTCAAGGTCTCCCAGTGTAGCCTGATCTCCCATCATCCTGATGAATATCTGGTCACTGGATCCAGATGGCTCTGGAGAAGTGAGGCTGGTGACTTTGCACAGCCCTCCCTCACTCAAAACAAAGTCAAGTACAAGTCATGTCATCATCTCTGATGTCATGGTCCTCTTAGAAAACGAAGGACAAACACAACAGATCCTCAAAAGCCTGGTAAATTCAAAGCTAATTTTGACCTCTGAAATTACAAGTTAGTATGCCTTCTTCAAAAAATACTTTGTGAATGAAAGCAGTTTTCCCAATCTGAGTATGGTTGACCAAAGTAATTTGCAAATGAAAGTTCACAAGACCTCAGGAGTCTTCTAATCATTGGATTATAGATTTAGAGTTGGAAGGGATCTTAGAGGTCTTCATTTTACAGATCAGAAAACAGAGCCCCAGATTGAACCCAGGCTTTTGTGACTTCAAATTCAGTGTCCTGTCCACTCTGCTATGCTACATTTTCAGTCTCTTCCTTTTATAGATGAGGAAAATGAAACCTAGAGAGGTTGCAATACAATTAATAAGAAGATGCCAGGCCAGAACCAAGCCCACAGATCCTTTTCATATATATTGAACAAATACACTGCATGGAACCCCTTCTTAGTGCCATTTTTAAACAATGTATCTCCTTTACATCATATTTCCTAGGATCATAATTATCAAAGAAGAAAATATAAACATCAACTTCAGGTACTTTGTATTGAAAGTGGTACAGTAGATACAGTGCTGGGCCTAGAGTCAGGAAGACCTGAGTTCAAATGCAGCCTCAGACACTTGCTAACTAGTGTGAGCCTAGACAAGTCACTTAACCTCTGTTTGCCTTGGTTTGGTCATCTGTAAAATGATCTGGAGAGGGAAATGGCAAACTGCTCCAGTATCTTTGCCAAGAAAAATCCCCAAATGGGGTCATGAAATATAAGACAAGACTGAAACAACTGAACAACAACAAAATATCAGCTGTCATTTTTTAAGTCACTAAATGGTTGAGTTGCCTTGAAAGCACCTTAGAGATCAACTGATCCAAACCCTTCCTTGTGACAGCAACAACAGTAGTAATAGCTACCATTTATCTAGCACTTTATGTACCTTAACTCAGAAAACCAAGGACCAGGAAGCTGGGTGACTTGTCCAAGGCCAAGTTCAGGGCAAGATTGAGACTAGAACTCAGATCTCCTAAATTCAAATTATAAGACCTTTGCATTGTACCACACATCCTTCAAAGCCCAATTCTGGGAAAGCTTGGACCATAGAATTTTAGAGATAGGAAGAATCTTAGAGAGAGACCATCTAGTCTAACTCATTTGGGTTATAAAAGAGTAAACTTGAGAATGAGAAAGGTGTGAAGCGACATTGTACAGGTTGACGTTTAAAGATGAAAATAATCACTGTTGAGAGGTAAAGGATAAATCTCGAAGATTCATGAACATTTTAGCCACTTAAATAATTAGTAGCAGCCTATAAAGCCAGGTACCTTTGATATCCCTTCTCTCCTTAACTAACACAGGTGTTCAGTTTGCTCTTCCTTTCAAGTATTTCCTCGCATGACCAGGTGAATTGCCCTCGTCTTTCCCTTTTGTTTGAGAAATCAAGATTATTTTCAAAAAATTCTGTAGTAGGTTTTGAGGTTATGTATATTACGTGACTACAACCTACTTTTTGTCAGATCCTGCTATTAATCATGAGCTAGAGGACATCAGAGTACATTGTCACTGGTTATTCGTACTCTTAGCTTTTGGAAAGATTTTGTAGACATAATTTGCTGTTTTAGTACCTGTGTTAGTTAATAACATACCTTTTATTTACAAACTTTAGAGTTTATTATTGAAATAAAAATTTCTTTTCCCATGTTATTATGGAGGTTTGACTCAAGTTTTAGAATTCTCTGCATTATCTTAGAGGTAGATATCCATCAATATAAGAAGCTTTCAAAATCACCAAAAAGACAGATTTCCCTTAGAGAGAGATAGAGATAAAAAGGGACACACACACACACACACACACACAGAGAGAGAGAGAGAGAGAGAGAGAGAGAGAAAGATTAGGGGAACCTCATTCCACAATGCCTAATTTTATTTTATATATTATTTCTGTTCTCTGAGCCTTTAAAAAAAAATCTGATTTTCTAGTTTAGTTCTAGTAAAGAGATACTATATGGGAAAAGACAGGAAGGATAATAATCATAAAAACTGAGTGAAAAATGCCTTTTTAGGAATAAAGGGGTTAACTACTATTTGTCCTTTACTTACTCTTATCAAGACTTAAGGTGTTCTATTCTGAAGGGGGCTGTTGATTGGTTTAGTCACATCAGCCCATTAGGACAAAATTTATACCCCTAGACTAGAGCCCTGCCAAGAAATCAATAATACTAGCAGTGATTCATTTTTTCCATTATACTGTTCCCTAGTCCCTAAACGAGTAAATGCAGGACTCTCATTTTGTGCAGTAAACGGAGAGGTGAGAGGTGAGATAATTGAGGTCTTTGATTAGACTTTGTAGGTACCATGTATTTTGTTTATCTCAATTTCCTCTTGGTTTTAGGGGATATAAGACCCAGACTTCATTCTCCATAAGTTTATGAAGCTACCCAATAAAATATGTGGAGTGCAGGTAGGTAGGGTGCAGGCTAACAGATTTAAAGCTCATGTGATTGACAGGCCTCTCACAACTAATTGGTAGAATTGCTGTGGATTGCTAAACAGCCAATGTATTTCACTCCCCCAAAGTGGCAGGAATTTATTCAAGAGTGAAATTATCCTTATAATAGTTTATAAAGTGTTCCAGGAAGAAAAGTATAAAATAAGTACCATGAGAATTGCTACAATAAAATTACGGATGTGATCCTGGTACCTAAAGGAGGATAGTTATCTTACTAATAAATGGAAACAGGAAGGAATAGAAAGCCATTTTAAAGTTAGCTGAGTCATATATTTTTAATATTCTTTTAATATATAATATAATCTATTTCTTTACTTCATGGCAAATGTGCTTCATCTTTCAGAGAGACTGAATAAGGAAACTATCCTGTGCTATGTTCTTGGCTTCCAAAATATTGCAGTAGTATCTTTATATTCCAACACTTAATCCTGCCCTGTATTTTGCTGTGAGCATTTACATATATCCTAGAAAATAGACTATTATACTGTGGGTAAGTGCTTTATGAGTGATTTTTTCCCCCTCTTCCACTTCTTGTCACCTCAGAACTGTCTTTTGCACAGTAAAAGAGAAAAAAGAGCCCTTGTCTTAAGTGACAAATCCAGGATCTAACCATTAAGTCCCTTCATAGGGGCTGGACTTGATGAGTGATATCTTTGACTAGTTTTGTACTTCACTTTAGAACACAGGGCTGAGGCCAAGGCCACAGTTTTACTCCTAGATAACTTAGCCTTTTCCATTACTGCATCATACTTTTTAATTACAAAAGGGTAAAAGCATGTAAGCATTAACACAAGTCCTTCACCCTTGTGGGAGCTATGATTGCAGGTACACAAGAGTGAGTAAGTAGGGCCACCTCTATAGAGGAAAAACAGTTTTAGTAATAGTATGTTGAAAAAAGACTAAAATATTTAATTATCTGCTCAACTGTGTTTAAACTGTTTTCCCTTTGTTTCATATCTGGAAAAACTGACCTAAAATGACTAAAAACCTTTGGCAATTCAGGCCTCTTTCATCTAAGTCATCAGAGTTCACGAACATTTTGTCGTAAGGAGTTTCTGAGAAACACAGCTTCTAATTTGTGGGGGAAGAGCTGATTGAATACAAAATGAATTGCTTATCAATGTAAAGATTTTAAAAATTAGACCTGTACATTTTACTGCTTCTAGAAATTAAAACTGATCATTGACATGTATTTTAAAAGAAGAGCTTCTCTTTCAAAAAAAAGCTACTTTGAAAATTAAATAAGGGCCTATGGAATTCCAGACTCCCCTGTGTGTGTTAGTGTTTGCTTTCCTGTATTGTTTGTTTGATTAGTGGGTTAAGGATGAGAGGAGGAATGGGAGAAAATGTTATATGGCTGGTTTCCCCTATACTGGTTACCAGAATGTCAATGAGTATACAGAGTTTAATCATATGCCCTAGAAATTATGTTGACACTGGTTAAAAATTCGATCCTGGTTCTTAATGGTTTCTTCTTGCCTCAGGATTCATAGACAAAAGTATCCTTTCCAGCAGCTGTCTTTGCACTAATAATTGAAGGATATCTAGCACTTCTTAGTCCTTTTAGATCTTTTTGGAAATCACTGGGGCCCAAATTATTCAAGTACTTCTTAAGCCTCATTTTTGGGTTGAGAACTAAGGAAATAAATATTGACACTGTGCCCACACCCCAGGGAAGTCATTCCATTTGGAGTCAGGAGATGTGATTTGAAATTCTATTACTAATATCTGCTAACTGTAGGGCTGCTTTATCTTAGCCTCAGTTTCTCTGTGTGCTAAATGGGAGGTAATCCTTAGTCCTACCTGCCTCACATAGGTATTACCAACCAAATAGTGCTGTATAAATATGAATTAATTCTAGGTTTCTTAGGTACTGTGGAAAGTGGAAAACAAGCAACACTCCTGCCTAGAATTCATTCTGTAACCTAGAGTTTACAGTTTAATTGAAGAGACAAAACCATGAAATAATTAGTGGTCGATAGAATAGCAAGCAATAATAATAACTCACATTTTGTAATGTATTAAAATTTGCAAGGACCATTTTCATACCCTCACAACAATTTTATAGAATAAACTTTTTAAAAATATCCTCCCCAAAATCTTATGCAGTGCTATAATTATCTTCATTTCATAGATGAGGAAACTGAGGCAAGTTCAATGACTTGCCTGAGGTTGCATAGCTAATAAATGCATCTGAAGCAGGATTTGACTTCAGCTTTTCCTGACTCCAAATCCAGCCAAATCTACTGAACCACATATTTGCCTCAGTAAGATAAAGATGGTTCATATAACCATTGTGGACTTGGAACAGTCAGAGAAGGCTTCATGGAAGAGTGAGACTTGAGTTAGGTGTGGAAAGATGGGTAATTTTTGGAGGAAAGGAAAAGAGACATTTTAGGCCAACAGAGATCAGTATGGGCAAATAATAGAGAAATGTATTCAGTACGGGCAAATAATAGAGAAATGTATAAGTATTATCCATGAGCGAACAGGGAGGAAGCTGAAGACTTGACTGAAGAGAACAATGTTTCTTTCAGAGTAGCAGGAAATGATGGGTTACACAGGTGTCATTTGCTTATGAAAGACTTTGAAAGCCAGGCAGAGGATTTGAGACTTGATGTAGTAGGCTACTACTAGAGAGCCATTATGTGTTTTTGATTCTCAGTTCAAATGACAGAATGAAAAGCAATCTTTAAGGAAGATTGGTCCAATAGTGATGTTTAGGATGGTGGGCGAGCTTAAAGACAGTGTTAGAAAGCTGAGGCGGTAATCCAGTCCTGAGTCGATAATTAACTGAACTCACATGGTTAACAAAGAGAATGAAGAAGGCAGTGAATTCAAGAAACTTTTCAGAGAAAGAAATGATAGGGTAGAGAAGCAAGTGCCTTGTTCTCTAGAGGTTCACAAAACAATAAGAACTGTTCAAATTACAAATGTATGATGTATTGCTGGAAAAGCCTTCTACCATCTCATATCAACTCCCTGCCTTTCTCCACAGTGATTGGTCCCCAACTTTTTTCTCTCTTCTCAAACACTCAGCCACCATAGGTACACCAGATGATTTAGCCTCCTGCTTCACTGAGTTAAGGGGTTCCTTCAACTTTCCTCATCCACTGGTCAAAACTTATCAGCAACATTACCCACTGTCTTCTTCAGCCTTTTTGTCACTAGAGGTCTCCCCTGTTCGTCACTAAAGCTAACTATTATACCTTCACCACTAATCTCATTCACTTGATCTTTCACCATTACTCAGCAATAGGGAGGGCATCATGGCTAGAGGAGTGGATTTGTAGTCAGGAAGACTTGCTCCAGTGGGTTAGCAAAGTGCTCGAGGTACTTAATACATTTGTCTTGATTGGTCTCAAATTCCATCTCTGGTGTAACTAACTGTGTGACCATGGAGAAAATCATGTGGCTGCTGAGCCTCAGTTTCCTTATTTGTAAAATAGATACAGTATAGTGTCTAGAATATTGTCTCATAGGGTTGTCTGAGGATCAAATAAGAGAGTGTTTATAAAGCACATTAGGAAAATTTAAAGTGCTGTATTAATGTCATTCATCGTTTTATTCATCCTTTCTATCTCGCTTCAATCTCTCCCCCTCCTTCCTCTTTGCTTTGATTGTTCCAAACCTAAAAAAGCCTGCCTTTGACCCTTCTATCCCATCCAGCTGTGATACCATCTCTCTCCTCTCTTTAACAGCTAAACATCTGGAGAAAAGTTGGAGAAGACCCAAAACTCTGATTTCATCACTATTTCCTCTATTCATAACCTCTTGTAGTCTTATGACTCCACCAGTCTACTAAAATAGTTTTCTCAGTAGTCAAAAGTGACCTCCTGTTTACCAAAAGTATTTTTTCAGTCCCATCCTCCTTGACCTTTGTGACAGGAGACACTATTGACACAGAATGCCCCACCCTACTCTTCCCTCCTCCCCTCAGTTTCTTGGATTTAGAGACTTCATGCTGTCTTGGTTTTCTCCCCTCTTGAATAAATCACTCCTCTGTCCCTTTCACTGTCCCCGTTTCTTTTTGTTCACCCCTTATTAAGAAAGGTTTTACACAATATTATTTCTTTTTTTCTCCACATACTTTCCCATATTAGCCTCATTCACTAACTACCCTTTTCTGTTCAGATGATTCCCAAGTCTATATCTCGTCCCTGAACATTTTTCTGAACTTCAGACCCATCTTTCAAACTCCCTAGAGTTTCCAACACATGGACCATTGGTACCTTAAACTCAGCATGTATAAAACTGAGTTAATTGTATACCTAAAAACCTTCTGCTTTCACTATTTGTGTTGGTGGCAGGGCCATTCACTCGTATCTCTCATATTCAAAACCTTGGGGTTATAGTTAATTCTTCCCTCCAGTCACGTACCAAAGTTCTGTCAGCCCCACCTCTGTGATCTCTTACTTCTGCCTTTCTCTTCCCACTGCCTTAACTCTGGTATAGCCTACTATAAGTCTTCTGCCTTTTTACATCTTTCCTTACTAAATGTATTCTTAGTACCACTACCATAAAAACTTCCTTATGAATAACTTTAATCATATCCAAACCCTGTTTAACAGCACAAAAATTTCAATTGTTCCCTATTTTTTACCAAGCAAAATTCAGACTTTCTTGTCTAGCATTCAAGACTCTTCACAAATATGGTAGCACTTTGACATTTATGTTAAATTACTCTTGTCTTAGTATACATACTCCAGCCACACTGGATTCCTCCATTACTCCTTTCCCCTAAATGTGCTCAGTAAGTTCTTGCCACTAGGCATGTGATTATGTTGTTCTCTGTATCTAAAATGTCCTCCCTAACCCTTTTTCCTCTTGAATTTCTACCTCTCCTTGAAAACTTAACTTACATGATATTTCCTGTACAAAGCCTGCCCTTTTGTTAATGACTTTTCTCCTCAAACATGACATAGAGCTTCATGATTAATTTCTCTAGTGAATTTATTATGTGATGTGGTATAGCGGGGTTGTGTCTACGTTTCCATCTTACCCCCATACTTGAGGGCCAACACGAGGACAGGGATCATCATGTCTTATTCAGACTTCATATCTCAAACTACCCCACCACCCCCTCTACACGGTAAGTGGTTAATAAATACTTGCTGAATTGAGTTGACTTTCCATTACAGTTAAGTAAGAAAGATTAACTGGGGAGATGTTACAACCTTTCTCTAATGTTTGGGAATGTCCACACCCTTGGGAAGCCTGCCAGGCCTTGGCAGTGTGAGTAGAAGCCCATGTTCCCTGATGTAATTTGGAACTTGGGAGCCTTTCAGGGGGGTCCCATGACTCTTGTAGCTTCAGTTAACTCTGGGCTAAAAGGGTGAGCTTGATAGAGGGAGTGTCAGTCTAAAACTAAGCCATTTTAACCACTGGAGACATCTCTCTCTTACAGCAGTCAAGATTTTCTGTGCTGTATCCAAGTCTCAAGCTCTGTAACTTCAGGGCTTCTGTCCTCTTAAACTACACCTACTCCCTCGTCATTGTTATTGTCACAGTTATTATTGAAGGCCTATTTCAATATTAACTTGATTGACAAAAGAACATTGTTGGCTATGAGCTAAAATGTCAGAAGAGTTCTGTTTACACATGACCTTTGTCCCTTCCCAAGCTCTCTTGAGTGTCCTTTCTTAATCCCACCCTCTTAATATGAATTCTTAGTCTTGACATGGAATGAGTGATATTGCCATCCCCTCCCTCATCCCCTGTTTCTAGTTGAATATCTCACCTAAAAATAGAATCATTTCTTTTCCACAGGTGATTTTCTAGCCCTACTGGAAAGTATTTTGTGCCTTGTATAATACCTTTATGTCTTGTATGTTTTTCCATTCCCCATCTGGGATCAAAGGACATTGCTTTTTAAACTTTCAAGAGAGCGTTATATACTATCTGCCAATATACAAATGCCTGGTTTGAACCTTTCATTTTTTTTACTTTCATTTCTGCACATTTGCCTGTCCTTGATCATTCCCTAGGAAGTCATAAGAATCATTTATACTTCTCTCATTGATATAATTTCCTATAAAGTTTTAGGGAAGATTTAGGAATCATTCAGTGACGATGCACTGGAATCACCAGATAAGCTAGGAATAGTGATGGGGACCATTTTTTCTATTGTACGATGTAACTGTCACGTCAGTGGATAGAGCCAAAGGATCATATAATAAATGAACACTTCTGTAGGAAGTATCCACTGCGATTCTATCCCTCCCTCCTCTTTGTCCTAAGGATTGGTCTTGGCATCAAACTTAATTAACAGTTTATAAGTTACCTATAAGAAGTTTCATGGCAATGCCCGTGGTCTTGGCATCGAACTTAATTAACAGTTTATAAGTTATCTATCAGAGGTTTTGTGGCAATGCCAAGCTTTCCCAGGAAATACCAAGCCAATGTGAATAAACAATATGAAACCTGAATAGGCAGAAAGTTTTAGTCATATCAACCTTGTTAGCTGTTAATATTACTGATGAAAGTTACTTCTCACTGAGGAAATGTTCATAAGAGCATAGTTTTGGAGCTAAAAGGGGTCAGAGTCCAACCTCCCCTCCCCCCTCTATTTTCAGATGAAGAAAATGAGGCAAGGAGTAGTTAAGTGACTTTTAAAGTCGTACAGCTAGTAAGTGTCTGAGACAGAATTTGAACCCAGATTCTTCTCACTTCAAGTTCAGCACCCTCTGTTGTCATTATCCTTTTAGAGGGCTGAAGTTTTGCAGGGTTAATTTTTATTTCTTATACCACCAAATGATTCTTTTTAAAAATCTTTGCATCATCTACTCATTTCAGCATGCATTCATCATTGCATGTGCACACATAGGTGTGTGTCTGTGTCTGTGTGCGAGAGAGAAACTTCAGGTTGTATAATAATTTCTATGTTATGCATACATAGTATTAGAAGGCAGTTATTCTAATAGATAGCGTTTATATAATACTTTAGACTCGTAAAGTATTTTTATGTGTTTTCTCGTTGGTCCTCACAGCAGCCCTGGGAAACAGGTACTATTATTATTCCCATTTTAAAAATAAGAACACCAAGACTGAGACAGGTTAGGTGACTTATCCAGGGTCTCATGCACAGCTAACAGGTGTCTGAGGCAGGATTTGAACTCTGATATTCCTGATTTCAATTCAGCACTCTATCTATTGCACCACTTACAGAACCTCCAAATCTCCCCCATCCTCACCCCCACCTCTCATGAATCACTTTGCAGTGTAGTGTGTATCAGGTTTCTTGTTTATTTGCACAACTTAACCTATGATAATAACTACATTTTCATGAAAGAGGATATATTTTAAGAATGAAACATATCTGAAAGCCTTTCTTCAACAACTTAGTAATGAGTCATGCAGCAATGTGCAGTAACCTATCTGCCACAGTCCTATGATGCCCTCAGATGCTCTATTTCTTTAGATCTGCAAGATCTTAAGTAATCACATAGTATTGAGGTGGGTACCTTGTACCCCTCAAATACAGCTTTGCCCTTCAGGGCCTTCCTTACACACTAAAATAATGAAATTAACTACCTTAAGGGATTATTTGACATATGCTCTAGAAAAGGCTCCAAAAGATAAAATTGGGCTAATTTATTTAATGCCAGTTACTGGTTGCCAAAGACACTTTATACCACATAACTTGAGGCTGGATTTTCTTTCATATTAATAACAAGGAAGTATAATTAGCATATTCATGCAGATTGGAGGAAAGAGGCAGAGCTGATCTCCTGGTTTCAAATATGAAGTTGAAATAAGGAGCAGGTTTAAGGGGGAATGAAAATAAGCTCCAGGTTGGATTTGCTCATTTTGAGTGCCCCATGGGACATCCAGGAATATACCTGGATGCCTGTTTCTACTTCACTTCTCAGAATTATTGTTTAAGCCTCATTACAAGCCCTTAGCAAAGAAAGGCTGTTTTCAACTTGCAAGTATGTCTTGTATTTCACAAGACTCGTTTCTCTTCATCCTTCCCCATCTCATCAAATGATTTCCTGTAATAGCTCTGATCAGAGCAATTAAACAAATAATTAGCTTTGACAAGAAATATACACAAAAGCACAGTTAATTTACTAATTGCCTGTGCGGACAGTAACTGTTTAGGGTCCCAAAATTAGCTTTGTGGGTCCATAAGTAGAAAACACTTCTTTTCTCTGAAATACCAGATTGCCTTTGAAAAGTTATTTATCCAAATCTGAAGAAAGGAAGAAATTAGGAAATGACTGCTCATAATTTTAGATATGTGAGAAAAGTAGAAACTATTTTCCTCTCTGGGTTGGATTCCTCCTGTCCTCCCATTAGCTCCAGTTAATGGAATTTAAATTGATGTGTATTCAAGAAAGTTAACAACAGATGGCATACAAGCTAGGTATTCTCTGCTTGGTTGTCAGACCTCATTTGGTCTTTGTTTGACTGTAAAGTTTCCCGTGGCCTACAGAAAACCCCTGGCTTGGATTGTAGGGAAGGTAAGGGAATTTAGGCATTAATGAGTAGACTTTTCATGCTAATGTTAATCCAGAAAAGGATACTGTTTATATAGAAAACCAACTTTCCCCCCTGTTTTACTCATAACATGGAAAATTGAAAGCCTATTTTAACCAGATGACTTGGTAGGTTGATATATCTTAAAAACAAAAGTGATTTTGATTAACTGTTTTATCAAAGAATGTTTTTGTATCTCACAGGAAAATGTCCATCATTATGTCATTCCCACATCCAGGCCTACTCAGAGGATTAATGATCTTGACAGCCCCAAAAACACACATTAAAAGTCAAATAATACTACATTAAAAAAAAACCTTCTTAATGAAATTGGATGTTGTCTTGTGAACTCTTTACATTGTAATATTCTTACAGATAGTTCTAAACTTTTTCCTCCATTTTTATTTGGAAAACTAGAAGTAATATTTTGAAGTCCAGCCTGATATAACCTAACCTTTAAGTATCAGATCATCTTTTTTTTTTTTTTGGTGGGAGGGTGGGGGGAAGTTAGAGTTAGAATTTCCTGAATATGTGTGATAGTAATCAACAAGTATATTAAGCACCTCGCATTATGTGACAAAGACTGTGCCAGGAGATATGGGATACAAAGACAAAATGAAACTGTCCTCGAGCTTACATCATTCAGGGAAAACAACATGTACATATATGTTAAAATCAAAAGGCTAGAGACTGATTTCATTGATACAGGGGATTCCCAAATGAGGAAGCTCCCTCTTCCAGTATAAGTGGGGCACTTTTTCTGTAATTTATGGAGTTGCCTAATGTACAGAAAAGGAAAGGGGCTTGCCCATAGTTACCTAGTATGTGTAGAGGCAGAAAAAAGAAATTCACAAAGTAAACCTAAGGGAGTGGGAGGGAGGTACTAGCAATTGGGAGAAACAGGAAAAGCCTCACTCAGGAGGTGGTCCTTAAAATGGGATTTTAAGAAAGCAAACCATATTAAGAGGCAAAAATGAGGTAGAAGTACATTCCAGGCATTGGAGTAGCCTATGCAGAAGTGCATTGGAGTAGCCTATGCAGAAGTACCAAGATGGGAGGGGACACAGAGATGTATGAGACAGTGAGCATGCTATAGAGTAAGAGAAAGGGGGGGTAATAGAGTAGTAAGTCTGGAAAGAAAGGCTGGAGATGTTTTGTGAAGGGATCTAAGAATAAACTAAGGAGTTTGCATTTGGTCCAGATGAAGCAATAGGAAGCCAGTGGAACTTACTGGATAATGAAATGACATGGTTAGATCTGCCCTTTAGAATTATGTCTTTGGCAACTGGTTATGCACATATGTGTGTATCTATCTGTGTGTGTGTGTGTGTGTGTATACAAACATATACATATTTGGAGATAAGTAGGTGTCTACAGAACTGTTCTATTAATGCTATGAATCAAGAGGATTCAATTTACTTTCCAAAACACCAAAATTGATGGTATGGGAGGAAAGGAAATGAAGAGGACTTCACAAAGATGAATACACACATATGTGAATACATGAATACATACTCCAAATATATACATGTGTGTTGTTTATACACATATGGTAGATTCCTAATGCAGAATATATACAGAGAAGGATATATATTATCAGGATGCTAAAATGCATAATTGATTTGTAGTTGGCTATGGAAATTAAATCTTGGCTAATTTAAAATCTGGGAGACTTTTAAAGATGTATACATATCTTCCAAAGAATATGGTACATGATACTGAAATTTTGAAAAAAATTTTTAAGAATTTGACTTTTAGGGAAAAGAACTTTGATTTTCTTTTACCTGTGCATTATTTTCTTCATAGATTTGTTCATGTTTAGGAAGCATGAGGCCATTACTCTAAGAGGTCAACATTTGTCAAGCAACTAGAAGGAATAGTTCTGAATGAATGAATTAAAACAGCGTGGGGAAGACAGAGAACAGACTCCCTTTCTAAAAACAATTCAGAGCTTCTTGAAATGGAGGTAGGAGGGAGGAAGTCACTGAAGTGTTGAGTTCAAGTGTTGGCTTAGATAGAGAAAACATGAAAATACATTTATTAAGCCCTTACTATGTCATGACTAGGCTGGGGGTACAAGTAGAAGAGTATATAACAACCTCTCTCTCAGTGAAGGGAGTTGAAGCCGAAGAACAATTTATATAATAATAACAATCTGTAAAAATAACCTTTGAAAGACTAGCGGCTGTGACCAATACACTGATCAATCACCATTCCAGAGGACCCAGTGACCCAGTGTTTCACAGATAACACACAGGAGACACTGGAGTTTTCATTCTCCAGCCTCTAACAGGTTCACTCCTGATCTAGCCAGACAGGCAGATGGTTTCAGAGGGGTTAATATCTGCTGTATTCTAATCCAGGCTTCTCAAAGAGTTGTAGGAGAACCAGCTCCTTCAGCATTCCCTAATCACCCTTCTGGCAGGGGCCAGTGAAAGTGGGGGGCAACTACCCTCACATCTCGATGGGGTCAATCTAAACAGGCACACTTGTGCACGCCTCTAAATCCCCTCAAGCCTCAGTGGGGGCCCCTTGAGGCACATACAGATTCCTCATACTTTTTCCCTCATGAATTCCCTCCTCACTCACTGTCCAATGCCCACTTGCTTTTATAGGTTAACAGACAAAGCATCTTGCCAGCAATAGCCTCACAGGTAACTTTAGCAATATCATCATTCCGCGCAAGCATATTAAAAAATACATTATGGCACCCCTTATCTCAAGATGTAGCCTCAGTAGGACTGTCTGTCACTATGATTCTAAGAACTACTATCTAGAATCCTTGAAACTATTCTGGGAGTTATTATCTAACACCTGGAGACTAGACATTCTCATGGCCATGGATCCTGAGAAACTGACTCCAAGAAGGGTAACAAACTCCTGCCTACATACACCCAAGATAAAACTGTGCTACCCGGTTCCTGAAATAAAGATGATGGTCTCCGTACAGATTCACAAACACACACACACATGCATTATGATCTTTATTTGTGTATATACATATGTACACACATAGGTATGCCATACATACACACACACACATACACACACACATATTTTTAACATGGTCAATGTGGGAATTCATTATGTTTGAATATATATATATATATATATATATATATATATATATATATATATCTTTCTAACAGGAGTATTGTTTTTCTTGTTTTCTCTATGGGAGGTAAAAGAAGTGGTTGGAGGGGGAAAATGCAGGCTTGAAAAGAACTTTTTTTTTAAAATCTTCTTGAGACTAGCAGGACTAGTTTGCTTTTTTGCTCTTAGCCCAGTATCAGGTACATAATAAATAATAAATATCTGGTACTTAATAAAGGCTGTTTTATTCATTCACTTATCTTAAACTTATGAAGTTAAATTCTGAGCCCAAGAACAATGCTTTTGATCTAAAGCTATTAAAATTTATCTTATTAGCTCTGTCCTATTATTCCAGCTTTTAATAAATATTGTTGAAATCTTGATATACGGTGTCTCATTTTATCTGTTGGCCTAGTAACCCTCTCAAAAAAGGAAATGAGGTGAATGAATCTATATTGCATGAAGCATGTTGGTAGTTAGTAGTCATCACTTTAAATATTCACAAATTGTCTTTTTTAATAGTATTTTAATTCTACAATAGATCCATTATCTCACTGATGCGGATATTCTCTCCAGTGATGCATGCTGAATCTTTGTCAGCATCCCCACATAGCACAGCACTGGGTACTGCATAGACCAGTGGTGGGTTCAATGAGATCATAATTCCATGGCAGTGTTGATATGGGGACTCCTAATGTAATCTAATGATAAATAATCTAATGATGCAGCCTGGATTCTCATTATGTCTTCCCATAAATCCTCAACAGAAAATCTACTCAGTGTGTGGGGAGAGAGATTATTTCCATAAAATCATAGGCAGGTTATAAGTATTTTATCTTTATTCGCATGTGTATTCAAAGGTATCTTCCCCCATCTGTTTCGACCATTGATCTGAAACTAACTCATAAAAGCTAATCGCTTGATTGATGTACATTTTCCCCATCTGTTTGACCATTAATTTGAAACTACTGATGAAAGCTTGATTTTATTATTCTTCCAGTTACCCATGAAAATAACAGGATATTAACCTAGAACCACTTCCTGTTGGCCTTGAAATACACCAAGTGTATTTCCCCCATTGGTTTCTATATATCACGGGTCAGCATAAGAGATTAAATGGGAATTTGGGGGGAGTTTTGCAGAAGCTACAGACAACACATGAAAGCTAGCAGATGACAGAAAAAGCTTAGAAACTCAGAAATGCATAAATAGTAATCGATCCAGATTTTACAGTAAGGTACTGTAAACACCTCATAAAAGAGAAAGAAAAAAATTCTGATTTCTTCTCTGATTCAAAGGGAGGGCCAAAAATTTTAAGTGGATTTTCCAAATTGGGGAGGGGATGACCACATCCTTAACCCCCTCAGTGTGGAAGGGATAACTGTAATCCATTTATGTTATTCCTAATTCTGCTTTGCTTAAGCCACTAGGTGGTACAGTGAGTGGGTAAGGTACTAGGCTTGGAATGAGGAAGACCTGAATTTAAATTCAACTTCCAGCCCTAACTAGCTGGGTGACCATGAACAAGTTACTTAACCTCTAACCTCTATAATGCACCCATCTCCCAGGGTTGTTGAGGAGATCAAATGAGATCATAATCTCAAAGCATAGTGCCTTGCAAATAATAAGTGATGGGGTGGTGGGACCCTAAAAGCTTTATGGCTTTTTTCATATCTCTCTGGAAGCTTCCCAATCTCTCCATTTACCCCTGTCCTGTAAGAAAATTTTCCTTTGTTGCAGAACAAATGCAGGCCTGACCCTGTAATTCCTTAGATAAAAGACAGGCACAGGGGTGCCTGGCCCAAGGACTCTCTGTCACATCAGAGCCCCAAGGTCCACGTCTCTGACAACTACCTCAATGTCTGGTATCAACAAAGTGAAATAACTCCCTACATTCTCCCATTCATAGATCATTGACACCTGCTCCCAAGACACCTGAATCCCTAGATTACCTAATTAGGATCCATGGCATTTCTTTCCCATGCTCCTTTTCTGTATAAGCTCTAGAGTCACCCCCATTAGGTTGCAAATTCTCTCAAGATAATTTCACCCACTACTATTGGCATTACAATAAACTGCCTCTTGACAGAAAAATGGCTTGAGTGTGTGAATTGGTTCCAGGTGACTCTGCCTTGGCATTCTCAGGGTCCCAGCATTCCAAACCTCATCAATAAAGTACTATTGAAACATGTTATTATTATTGTTAATATCATTGTTAAGTCGATACTGGAACAACTTTAATTCTCTACATGCTTTCTTAGTTATGGTAAAGGAAGCAGCCCAAAATCACAGGATTTGGAAAAGGAGGTGAAAGATACCCTGGAACTAAAAATTTATTATCAGTGATTCACAAATATAGATTAGTCATAGTGGACTATATTTCTTATTTGCAAAAGCTTCCCAGCTTCTTTTCCTCCAATCCCCCTTGGCTTCAATTTTTATATTTGTAAAAGTAAATCTAATGGAACTGGGCTTTAGGATGTGTAGAACTGTTTTCCGTAGATGACTCTGTTGTCTTTAAATACAAAGTGCTCCTGTTTTAAGAAAACTAGACTCAATGTGTGAGCCTCCAAATTTGCAAACACAGATTGCAGATTTTGACTGTTTAGCCATTGAGGGCATCTTGATGTCAATTTTGTTGGTTTATGTCACCACATGTGTATTCTAAGGGTGCCATCTCAAGGAGTCCTAGCTTGTTGCAGCACTGATAAATATTTCATATATGGTGACTGTGCAGTTATTCTTCCTTATAGGAACATGACTTTATATCCAAGCTTACTTAATAGCTAGGGCCTGGTGTACCTTTCAAGTTTGTCATCTTTTTATTGGTTCCAGCCCTTCCCCAGAAACAGGGAAACTTGTGGGACATAGAGCTCAGTTGACTAGCACCAATTCTCTGGTTTTTAAGCATGATGACCCAGTTGAAATGGACTACCTAGTCCAGCCCTATGATTTTTATAGTGTAGCAGTTGTTTCCTTTTGCTTAGCATAAAACATAAACTCCTGTTAGAATCTAAATCTGTGTAAGCTAGCCCCAATTCTGTGATCTCAATAAGGTTTAACCTCCATTGGACATTTCTCCACCTTTTGACCAGAAAGCCAGTGTAGTGTCCCATACAAATGAGCCTAGAAAGTAAGGGCCTAGTTTTGGGAATCAAAGGTGATTCACATCAAGGGTCTTTGTTGAGCCTAGAGTTGTCCTGAACATTCCTACCCATAATCCATTGCACCTTTAAGATTAAGACATGGCAACAACAACGACCACAGTGTTCTAGAGTTTTTTCTAGTAGACTCGGAACTTCATAGCAATGCAAGGACTTAAAAAAAAAAATTCCCAATGGTCTTCTAAGGCAAAATGCCCTCCACATCCAAAGAAAGAACTATGAAAGTCAGTCACAGAATGTAGCAGATCATTTTTTAATGTGTGTATTATGTTCTGGTTTGTTATATGATTTCTCCCATTCATTTTAGTTCTTCTATACAGCATGACTATAGTGAAAATGTATTTAATAGGAATGTATGTGTAGATCCTTTATAGAATTGTATGCCGTCTTGGGGAGGGAGGGGGGAGGTGTGGGGTAGATAGGGGAAAAAATATCTAAGTTATATGGTAGTGATTGTAGAACACTAAAAATAAATAAAATTAATAAAATTTAAAAAAAGTGATTGGGTGAGAAGAGATGGCAACAGGGGTTATCTGCCAGCCTTAGGCAAGAACCTGGCAATGTAAGCATTTGATCAACTTCAGTCACTGTCATAAAGCAAAAGTAAAACAAAAATAAATAAATAAAAGAATAAGACATGCCAGACCTCAGGCGCAGCGCAGACCTTGCTTAGTTTCTTTTGCCCCTCCTTCCTGTTCTATTCATTACTCCCAGAGTACCAACTCCTTTAGTTAAAAGCTACTGAATGAGCAGAAGGAGCTGGAGAGAAGATGCAGACAACAGCTTTATTTATGGAAAAGATCATTTGGGGTTCACATTTTTGAGCTGGGGAGACAGGTTTGGCTTGGTTTGTCCTTAACATTCCCTGGTCATATGGAATCTTGCAAATAGAATACATATTATTCAGTAGTGGCCATATTTGAAATGCTGAATACCAAGAAAGTGATTTCTGAAGGGAACTGGGGCTTTCCATAAGCCTTCCATTAAGTTCATTGCCCACATTTTGCTTACTGTTGTAATTTGCTTACCGCCCTAAATCTGATTACGCCAGTGATGCTTACATGATCTCCGAGGACCATTTTTCTAAATCCCTTTGAGGTCATATCACTCCTTTAAAAGCCTAGCCATCTTGGGAAAATATTATAAACAATTTAATTTTATTTTAACTTTGTAAGAGGGTGAGGCTGTGCCGAGTAGCCTGACTTAACCACCATCTGCTTAGAAGTGATATTATTTTCCAGTATATTTCCACTCCATGAATAGGCTGACCTTGGAAGATCAGTTGGGATTTGTTGAATTTGGCTGCAGAGTCAGACAGCTGGAGTTTATAGATGGACCATGTTTCAATAGATTGTATTTTTATTATTATTATTATTATACTTTCATTCAATTATTAGACTTAATTACCATTCAGAGATTATGCGTATTCTTATGGTTTGGGGGAGAAGTTTGGAAAATCCATTCTTTAATCATGGTCATCTTATGAATTCCTTGATGTGAAAGTCTGGCGTGGTGATTCTTAATTGATTTCAATCAGATTGTCCTTTTATATAATTAGAAAATGTGATTTCTTCAGTGTGAATACTTTCTCCAGTGAAGGAGATTGTAGACCTTATGTCTACCCATCCTTCACTGTTGTTGCCTGTATAAATCCTCCCAGTACATCGAGCTAGGGTGCTAGCTTGATACATTCTTCATTCCTTGGCGTTTCATAGAAAGGGTACAGATGAGCTTGTAGGATCCATTGGGTATCACTCATTCTTCCTGCTCATCTGGCCCTGCTTTTTTCCTGGTCCTATATTTTTTCCAGTGATAGCCTTTTTGTTGTTGTTCAGTTGTTTCTGTTATGTCCAACTCTGTGACCATATTTTGGGTTTTCTTGGCAAAGATACTGGAGTGGTTTGCCGTTTCCTTCTCCAGCTTATGTTATAGATGAGGAAACTGAAGCAAACAAGATTTTAAGTGACTTATCACATAGTTCATAAGAGTCTGAGGTTGGATTTGAACTTAGGAAGATGAGTCTTCCTGACTTCAGGCTCAGTGCTTTATCCACTGCTCCCCTAGCTCTGCCCCAAGACAACTTTTACACTATATTCTGGAATAAATATTCTCTTGTAATGTGCTGTTCTCCATTGCCCTTTGGGTGAGCTTCAGTTTATCACTTAATAAAAATTTATTAAATCCCTACAGTGTGTGAAGCAGATCTTATCATTGATGGAGCCTGGAAACCAGAAAGATCTTTCCTGCCTGTGACAAATACTAGCCGCATGGTCCTAGGTGAATCACTTGAATCTGAGTGTTTGAGGACTTTCTATAATAAGACTACATTTAAGGGAAGTAGAAGATGTTTTTTCCTGTGGCAGGCAGCTCCTTATACCCAAGAAATCACAAATCTATTTCTTGTCCCTACTATGTGCTAGGCACTGAGAATACAAAAACAAAAATGAAATAATCCCAACATACACATAAATATATGTCAGTGTCAATATATGGCCATTTCTTTGAGGGGGAGAGAAAAGAAACATTAGCAGCTGGTCAGAATTAGGAGTCCAGATTTCAGTCCTTCTGAAACTATAGAATTATATGATTCATAGAGACAAAACACTACAGAAAAATATTCCTGTTAAAAAAGATGCTTACAGGCAGAAGTTTTGGGGTCATTAAGAGAACTCTGTAATTTTCCAAAGGCAATCTGACCCCCACTTTTCTTCTTCACTTTGGCTCTCTTGAGGCCCAGTTTCAGATTATGATATGCAGTTGGATGGACAATCCAGAGTGACCATCCATCAATACTTATTCCTCAGGCCCTGAAAATATTTGTTAAATAGTAGCATGTATTATGTAGTTTATATGATAATGACAGTCATAGCTAACATTTATATAGTGCCTACTATGTACTGGTTACTTTGTTAAGCACTTTATAAACATTATCTGACTAGGTCCTCAAAAAAACCCTGGGAGGTAGGTGCTACTATCATTCTCATTTAACAGATGAAGAAACTGAGGCATTTAACTGCAGTTAAATGATTTGCCCATGGTCACTCATCTTGTAAGTATCTAAGGCTAGATTTGAACTTAAGCTTTCCTGACTCATAACCTGGCACTCTATCCGCCAAACAACCTAATAACATTTGAGAGGTCATATTGTGTGACTAGATATCTGTTCTCAGGGCCAGAAAGACTTGGGTGATGGATTAGAGCATTGGGTTTGGTGTCATGAAGACCGGAATTCAGATTCTGCCTCAGATACCTACTAGTTGTATGACTCTGAGCAAGTCACTTAAATTTGCAGATCCTACCCCTTACCTCCCTGAACTCTGAATCCATAATCCTGTGACCCTTTAGGTCCTGCCTTTGACACATACTAGCTCTGTGACTCTGGGCAAATCGCTTAACTTCTTAGTTCCCCAGGCAGCTCTCTTCGATGCAGAGAAGGTACCGGTCTCTCTTGGCAGACTCCCCACAATAGGTAATTCTCTTGTGAACTCCCTCTACAAATGAATTCCCAGAGCCAGTGTCTATCCTAGACTGTGTGCTAAAACTCAGTGTGGAGCAGCAATGTCAAACTCAAGTAGCAGTTGAGCCACTAATCCGTGCTTAAGGATCTAGTTTTAAAATACGATATTCACTACCTTTTATTGTACTGTTTTTTATTGTCTTAAATATTTCCCAATTACTTTTTAATCTGATTGGGGCCTCCCTGGAGAGTGATGTTTGAGGGCGTCCTGCAGGCAACCAGACCAGCCTGTTCGATATTTCTTGTGTAGAGCGCAAGAAGTTACTTATTTCAGGTTCCCACGAACCTATGATATTTTCAGAATACTCTGATAGAGCCTTCTTTGACTTGTGGTTTGGAATTTAGAACTGTCCTATTCTACTTCCTGTCTTTCTAACAGCACACAGAACAAGTCTTAGGGATTAAAGACCTTCAAGAAGAAATCAAAATGCTTTTATATATAATATAGAAAAACATGGACTTTGAAAAACGAGATTCTACTATTATCATTTTCTCTTCTCATTGCTCCATGGCCTAGCCATGGAGGTCTGGAATTGGAGTCAGGAGACTTGAGTTCAAGAACAATTATATTCATCACTATTCATATTTTTGACAGGCAGTGCAGTATAGTGAATAAAGGTGACTTGGGAGTCAAGAAGTTCAGGGTTCAGATTCTGCCTTTGACACACACTGATTGCTTGACCTTGGGCAAGTCATTTAACTTGATAGTGCTTCAGGGAACTCTGTAAGACCATAAATTGTAGTGTAAGCTGTCCTCTGAATAGGTAGAGAAAATTTTCTAGCTAGGCAATCCTTACACCAATGAAATCTCTGTTCTAATCCAAAACCAGTCATTGTCATTTTCATAGGATTCTTTAAGATCTGCCAATCTACATATTGACTGTGGAATCATGAGCACTTAACCACCTTGAAACCCAATTTCCTCACCTGTAAAATAGAAATTAATAATATTTTTTTCCTGTTTATCCCCACAGAGTTGCAGTGAGGAAAGGGCTCCATAAGCCTTAAAGAGTTTTATAAATGTGAGCTGATGTGGTCATCCCAACCTCTCAAACAGACCTGGTCTGCCCCCTTATGCAAAGTATCCAGTGCTCTGGAAATTACTTTTTTCTTTAAATAAAATATGCTACAACTCCAGATCAGAGTTTCAGATTTACTGCTGTATTTGCTTCTGGGGTGCAGTAGGGGACAAGGTTTGGGGAAGGGAGAGAAGAATGTGTCTTAATACAGTATGTCAAGGGATCATTTCAATGCAAAGCAGAATCTTGGATCTTGCATCTTCCCATTCTTAGGTAGGATCATTACCACCCCAAGGTAGCAGAATGGCGTGTAACACACTTAAAAGTTCTGTCTATGTCTTTCTCTTCTCCAGTTACTCTCATTTTCATATTCCCTTGAAATCATTTCTGGATTCCTAGTGGAACAGAATTCCTGCATGTTGTTCTACCATATGATTGAAGAACCCCTTCCTAAAAGCTTTGTCTTTTTTAGCTAACAGCTGCTTTTAGCCCCTAAGAGGCAGATAGAGAAGGATATAAGGTCAAACTTGATCAGCCAGAACCTCAATCTTAAACACAATTCTGAGGGTCTTCCCTGGTCGTCGTGCCACAGTACAAAGGGGGCAGAAGAGAATTGTAAGGCAGCCTTCATTGAATGCCATTCATACTTAACCATTTGTACTACTGCTGCCTCTTGAAAGGTATCAACATTGTGGTCCCTAAATCATGATTTGTAAGTCAAACCCTCCAAACTGAGCTGGTTAGAGCCATTAGGATCTCTTTTGTTGAGTAGGAAAATACTGACTCAGGTCCACTGAATACAGACCCCTACCTGAGTCACCCATCATTGTAGGCATGCAGCCAGCCAGCCTCATGATAGATGATACTTAATACAGCTGCCACCAGGCTGCTTTATCACAGCAGAGAAGTTTTATTTATCATATGCTTGACTGGCAGAGAAACTACATCCCTGAGTAACACAACCTGTTTTTAAGTTTTCATTTTCCTTTGCCCCAGTACCCTCACTATTTAGGGTCTTAATTATTTGTTTCCTTCAGAAACTTGAGACAAGAAGCTAGGTTCATGAAACAGAGTAATATAAGAAGATGCTCCTGTCTATTTAACATGGAGAAGGAATTTTATAAGGAAATGGTGTCTTCATTTATATTTCCCAATTTAAAAGATACCTTCCAGTGGAGAGGTTCTCATGAATGAACTGTTTTGGATTCACACTTTACACTATTCTAGCATTGCCTCTGTTTACTTTCTTAAAACATGAAAATTAGTTTCATAAATTCTGCCTGATGTACTCACTGTATACCTTTTTTCCCTTTTGTATAGGAAGGCAGAGACGCCAATGCTCCTATACTCAACAGAGGAGGCAACGGATTAGCTCCTGGAGGTGACAGATTCAAACCTGTGGTACCTTGGCCCCACGTGGAAGGGGTAGAAGTGGACTTGGAGTCTATTAGAAGAAAAAACAAAGCCAAAAATGACCAAGAGCATCAGGCTGGAGGTGTCAATCAGCAAAATGCCCTCCAGAGACAGTATCTCACTTTTAAGCCTCAGACACTTACCTACAATGAGCCTGTGCTCCGCCCAGGCATCATTGGTAATTTTGAACCCAAAGAACCTGAACCTCATGGTGTTCTTGGTGGCCCTGGAGAGGAAGCAAAGCCATATGTTTTGGGACCAGACTACAAAGAGTCTATTCATGCCAGCATTAAAGAGTTTGGATTTAACATGGTGGCCAGTGATATGATCTCACTAGACCGCAGCATCAACGACTTGCGACAGGAAGAGTAAGCAGATGCCCTCTTACTATTCTGATTGGGAGTGGTTTGGTTTGGAGTTTGCAAAGGCATGAATTTTTCTTTTATAAGGGAAGATATTTATTTCTTTCAAAGGGACTAGCTGGGCCTCTGGTAGTTCAAAGTGGCTCTGGAGATGGGGGTAGGTGAACAGGGATGTGCTTTATAATTTTTTAGATTCCTAATTAGGGTTCAATTAAGATGTTCAGGAATCATGCATATTCCTACTAACTAGAGACATATTTAACTTTCTAGTACTATTTTCCCTGACCTTTTTAATGGTGTTTTCTTTATCATCTTTCTCTCAGTAATCTCCTCTCCTCCAGCATCTAGTATCTTGAGCTTTAAAAACAAAAGCAAAAAACCCTGATCTAGTAATTTTCCTCCATGATCTATGGTCTTTCTGGTTTCCTTTTGTAGATGTTTACCGTTTTGCGATCTGTTTATCTGTATTCTTCCTCTCTTTGTCCAGTTTCATTTATTGGACTCTGCTAGAACTCTTAGTTTAAGACAAATTGGATAAAGCCTTATTCTTGCCTCTTTTGCCCTGTGACTTAGTAAAAAAGAGCGATGTACTTCAAGTCCAAAGACCTTACTTGGTTCAGAAATCCCCCCACCTCTTCGTCCACCTATCTGATGTGGACAATCAGAGACATTGATGCCTCTGAAAGGATTTCACCACAACAGGGCATTGTGTCTGTGAGTTCTGTGAGCACTCCTCCTCTTTGCTCTCCTCCTCTCAGTCTTGCAAGGAGAAATCACAAGGGATGGTGTTGGCCTTGTCTCTTAAGTAGAATTTACATTATCACAGATTTTCAAAGTATAGAATATATATAGTACTAATGATTTGATCTGAGGTCACATCCTGCCTGTGACCCATACTAGCTGTGTATGTTATCCATTTAGCCTTTCTAAGTATCTAACCTTATTCATTTTACAGATAGGTTCCTCTATGGGGGGTTGGATTAGATGGCATCTGAGGTCCTTCCAAACTCTGAATCTGTGACCCTGTGATCTTCTGTAATTTCCTCCTTTTAAAAATCGGAACGGTAAAAATTTGATTTCTTTAACATTTGATATTATTATTCCATTTGTTCTCTATGTTATCATTTAAGAGGATATCAGGACCACTGTTCCCCAGTAATTAAGGGAAATATTCAGACTTTATGTCTCCTGTTCAGTCATCAAGATGTATGAGGATTTGTTACATTAGTACCTTCACATTCTCCCTTAACTACATTTTGTAACTCCCAGCAGCCTTTTTTTGGAATCTGGATTCTTAACAGAGCTTTCTTTCTTTGGGAAAACCCTTGGGGAAAGGACAGACCTTTTCCTCTTCTTAACACTGAGGTTATTTAGAAAGAACAATTTTAAAAACATCATAGTGGCTACTCTGCATTGTTCATAAGTCACAATGAGGAAGATCATAAGAGCATGTTTTTAAAAACAAACATTCAGAAAGAAGACAACTAGCTCTTTCAGACTGTGAATTGGCAGGAGAACGTGCACATTAACCACTCTTTCTGACTTTGGGCAATCTGTATTCAGTTTAGTGAATGTCCGTCATCTTCCTTTCAAACTCACCAAGGACAGAATTCCATGGAACGCACAGGCATGCAGACCATCAGTGGCCCTTAGGACTGGCCTTGGTGGTTGTTTAGCTAGAGAAGGTGAGCGTTTTTACCTTATTATCTTGCTACCATTATACAGGAAACCAACCATCCATAAGATTCCAATGCCAAGTTTTGGGTTGTTTTCCTGGCTGTGGCATCTGACACCGTGGCTGGCTTGTTTGTTACTGTGACTGCTTTTGTCTTTTCAGATGAGTATTCTCTACCCTCAAAAACCAGTACAGAATTGCCCAGCTGCTCACTTGACTCATGCTTATATACATTGCAGTTGTGAATTACACTCACTGAGTAATTTACAGGCTGTTGATTGCTTATTAAGAGGATTGAATGACGATTTTTGGAGGGAGCTATGTCCAGGTCTTTTTCTAAAGTGGCCTGAGCCAAAAATGACTTCACTTACTTTACTATTTTCTACAAAAATTCTTGTATTTTCTTCTGGTACAACTAGAAGTTTAGGGCTCTTCCCTCCCCACCACTTTCCTGTGAATGGATGCTTTAGAAACACAGATTTTTTCTTTGCACATTTCTTCTTCAAAAAAGTCACAAAATCAAAGGTATATAATCTCAAGCCTTTGTTTTGAATTTTTTAAAAGATGAAATAGTCATGACTCCCATTGAATTAAATATTTAACGTTTTCTGCTACCTCAAAGACAGCAGGTCATAGAATATCATTGGTTCATAGCTTTGGAGCTGGAAGGGACCTTTGAGGATTTGAGAAAACTTTGAAAAAGCCAGGTGTTACATACATCATAGATTTAGAGCAAGAAAGCATTTTAGAAGCCATCTTCTCTAAACGCTTCATTTTAGAGATGATGAAGCTGAGGCATGGGCAAGTTAAGGGACTTAGCCAAGGTCAGCTAGCTAATAAATATTGGAGACAAGGGTTGAACTTGACTTGGTTCAGTGTCCTATCTACTGAAAACCATACTTCTAAGAATAAAAATAATAGCAATCATAATAAGCACTTTAAAGTTCACAAAGCACATTACAAATGTCTCATTTTATCCTCACAACAATCCAGAATGGTAAGGTGCTAACCCAGTTTTACAGATGAAGAAACGGAGGCAGGCAAGTCAAATGATTTGTCCAGGGTCATATAGCTAATGCATATCTGAGATCAAATTTAAACCTAGGGCTTCCTGACTTAAAAAACTGAACACTGTCTACTGTATCACTTGTAAGCCTTTTATTTGCTAATAGTTTAGTTCTGGTTGTCAATGGGATGTTTCTAAGAAATGGGATGTTTTTAAGAAATGCCTGTCTTCCAACACAAATTAGTTTTAGCTTTGCTTGAACCTGTAATAAATAGTAATCCTATGTATTTTAGTTTATTGAATTAAACTGAATTGTGAGGACTTCCTTTCCCACCCATTCCTGTTTTAACAAAGAAATCCTTCATCTCTCCCAAGATATTTGAAATCTAGTTGATAAAATTGTTGTGATCCTTTTTCCAATTAAAATGCGTTTAAAGTCAAGTCCTAACTACTGTTCATGGATCAAGATTAGAGATTTCAGTTTAAGCAGGCTGTCATTTTGGGGGGGAAGGGGTGAGGAGCGGGGTTTCTATAAAGGGAGCTAAACAAAATTATTTGAAAATAACTCGTAACAGGAGTTATTAGATACATTTGGATGTATCTTGAATAGAATAGTATTTGTAAAGCACTTGGCACAATGCCTGGTACCTAGTAGGTGTTTAATAAGTGCATATTCCCTTCCTTCCTGCAAGATTTTTCCATATTTCAATATTTTGATTATCAGACTACATATTGGCCCCATGTCCCATATTTTAATCTGATTAGACATTTACTGTTGGCATGTCATCCCTTCCTTCCCCAACTCACCTACAATATGCGCCAGACCTTGTACACTAAAATTTACCATCCTTGGTTCCAATCCCCAGAAGTCCTTAAGAAAAACAAATAGTTTTACATGACTTGTGCTAGACATGCTGTTGGTGTTCTTTCCCCAAAATATCACTCACTCTCTGGCTGACCTCACCCTGAAATTTATTGCTATAAACACAACTTTTGGGTATGTACAGGGAATTTCCAGACTAATTTAAAATTAAGTAAATTCTCATAGCCAGTATTTCCCCTTCTTTCATGCTTACCCATAGTGAAAACAGCACTGGATTTGGAGGTAGAGTTCAAAGTCTCAGCTCTGCCATTTAAAAGCTGTATGATCTAGGCAAGTCACTTAGCCTGTCCTAGCCTCGGTTTCCTCATCTGTAAAATGAAGAGGCTATACTAGGTGGCCTCTAAGGTTCCTTTTGGCTCCAAATTTGAATTCTCCTTTTCAACAAGCTCCCTCCATTCCATTTATTCTGGAGACAACAGCCACAGTTACTCCAAGAAGAGAGTTAACTGGATACCGGACGTGTACACTTACATGTATATGCGTGCGTGTGTTTACCTCATACTGCTACCCTTGTCGTTGTTCAGTCATTTCAGGGTATCTGACTCTTTGTGACCCCATAGGGGATTTCTTGGCAAAGATCCTGGAGTGGTTTGCCATTTTCTTCTCTCTCTCAGATGAGAAAACTGAAGCAGATAGGGTTAAGTGATGTGTCCAGGGTCAGGTCCTCTTTCATCCAGGCCTGATGCTCTATCTACTGTGCCACTTACCTGCCACTTAATTTTGTACAATTAATATTGCATAACTAAGTATAGTTGTATGATGTGATATGTGTGTGTACCACAGTATTGCATTTAATTTTTTCTACTCTAGTAGCAGAACTAGTTTTTGCTTTAAGTCCCTGACTGATTATTAGGAGTTGTATCTAACTAAGCTGGATATGACCTCTGGCTACTCCTAAGGTATCCTTATTTACACCCATTGTGAAGTTAGAGAGAAGAAATCTGACCTGACCTCTCCAGAGCCCCATGGTCTATCATAATCACTTCAGAGTAAAGCTCAGTTTTGAGCACTGTAAGATGTTGCCACTTAAGGGATGTTCATAGGATCATAGATTTAAGAAGAGACCCTCTGTAGATCATCTTCTTAATCTGAGCTCCACTGACTTTCGAAACATCTTTTTTGTTAACTGTATCGAAAATAGGTGGCTTTCTTTGTAATCCTATGCATTTTATTTTATGCATTTAAAAATATTTTTTCCTGAGGCATGTTCCAGACTGCCAAAAGAGGTCCATAATATAGAAAAAGGTTCATTTTTCAGATAAGGAAGTTGTAATTTGAAGTTAAGGAGAATGAAAGAAGTTAAATGATATTTGCCTGAGGTCTCACAAGAGGTCAAAGGCACAGAGCCAAGATTCAAAACCAGGCCTTCTGACTCAAAATCCAGTAGTTCTTCCATTGTACCATAAGATGAGGAGATTTTCTCTGCCTTCAATTGCATAATCTTCCTTATTGCTAGTTATTTATGCAGTTAATTTTTCTCAGATTTAAAAACTTTATATAAGTAATCCCATTTGTTTTTTAAAGTATTAGTGCAAGGAGAAAAAGGACTTGGGGCAGCTTGTCCCTGGTCATTTTGGGAGTCATTTGTGGTATTTGGGCGTCTTCTGAGAGAATGTTGAATACTTTGTATGTGACACACACACACAAACCATGTCTCTCTCAAAAGGCTGTATCTGTTATTGCCACCCTTACCAAGGAAAACTAGAAGAAGGAGAGAAATGGAGGAGAGGAGGGACTGAAGGAAATTCAGGCTAATGTTTCTGGGTTTGTAGAGAATCTGACAGCTGTGAGTGAGGAAACAGGGAGTCCCTGAGCACTGGAACAATGGGGCTGTGTACCTTTTCTCCAGCCTTATAATTCAAGTTCTGGAGAGGTCATTGAATTCCATTAAATGTAGTTTTGGGATTTTGTCAGGAGAGGATGACGGTTTTTAAAAACTCATCTCAGAGCAAAAATCATCTCACAGAGCAGCTGATCTCTTTTTTTTAAAGGTGATATATTTATTTTTAGTTTTCAGCATTTACTTCCATAAGTTTTCATTTTTCTTCCTTACTTTCTCCACAAGCCTGCAATTTGATATAGGCTTCACATATACATTACTATTAAACAGATTTTCATATTAGTCATGTTGTACAGGTGAACTATAATGAATGGGAAAAACCATGAAAAAGAAAAATAAAACAAAACAAAAAAGAAAATAGTCTGCTTTACTCTGCAGGCTCCATAGTTCTTTCTCTGAATGTGAATGGCATTTTACTTCATGAGTCCTTTGGAATTGTTTTAGGTCCTTGCATTGCCGAGAAGGATTAAATCTGTCACAGTCAGTCCTCTCACATTGTGAATGTTACTATGTACAATGTTCTCCTGGTTCTGCTCCCTTCACTCAGCATCAGTTCATATAAATCTTTCCAGGTTTTTCTGATGTTTGCCTATTCATCATTTCTTATTGCACAATAGTATTTCATTACATTCATATCATAACTTGTTCAGCCATTCCCCAACTGATGGGCATGTTCTCAGTTTCCTCAATGCCACCACAAAGACAGCTGCTATACATACTTTTGTATATGTGGGACCTTTTTTAATTTTTATGATCTCTTTAGGATACAACCCTAGAAGCAGTATTGCTGGGTCAAAGGGTATGCACGTTTTTATAGCCCTTTGGGCATCATTCCAAAGTGCTCTCCAGAATGGTTGGATCAAAAGCAGCTGCTCTCTTGTCAGTATGTTCCAAAGTGCTGAGTTTAGGGGGTGAAACAAAGCCTTCATTCCCCAATTGACTTGGGGTGAAACAAAGCCTTGACTCCCTCCATTGTAGACGATCTGAATTTTGGAGACCTTTGTCACTGTTCTCCAGCCAATCCCCTGTTGTAAAGTTCACTAGAAAATACCAACTTTACATTACTGGGTATAATATATGTAAAAATGAGGAATTATGACTCCACCTTTTCTCCCATAAGGATAATTTGGGTTCCTGTAGGCACCAAGATAAGGGCATAGGTGGTACATTGGAGAGCACTGAGCCTGAAGTCAGGGTGACTCACCATTTTCCTGAGTTCAAATCCAGCTTCAGACATTTACTAGCAGTGTGACCCTAGGCAAGTCACTTAACCTAGTTTGCCTGAGTCCTCATCTGTAAAATGAGATGGAGGGGGAAATGGCAAACCATTCCAGTATCTCTGCCAAGAAACCCACAAATCGGGTCAGAGAAAGTCACACACAGTCACAACCAAAAGCAGCAAGACCCAACCTCTTGACTTCTCACTCCTCATTAGCAGAATATAGTCAAGAAACACAGCCAGGACTTTAGCCATATCTACTCTAGTTATTTTAGAGGCAACAGCCACAATTTCCAAGAGAAAATGAGAGAGAGCTATTTACTAAACTTTAGACCCAGTGCTGTCTTAAGTGCCTTGGAACCGTTAACTAGACCTGAACTGATTAGTCCCATTCCCCTGTCTTGTCAAGGTATTGTAAGGGAGAAGAGGGGAACAGTGCCATCCCAGAGCAGAAAGGGATAAATCCAAAGAGCAGGATTTTAGAGGAAGAAAGAGGACTAGAATGTATCAGTCACCAATCATTAATTATCTCTCTACTACGTGCTAAGCATGGATAAAATGAAATGGTTTTTGACTTTAAAGAGCTTATATAATGATTGGGGAGACCACATGTATGTGTGTAAAATAAATGCACGATAATTGTGGGATGAGGACATATCAAATGGGAAATTAGGAAAAGCTTCATGTAGCAAGTGGCACTGGAGCCAGGGGTTGGCAGAGGTAAGGAGCGTGTAAGTGCCAGGCATGGAGGATGACCAGTGTAATAGGGAAACAATAGAGTTCAAATCCAGCCTTAGACACTTGACACTTGTTAGCTGTATGACCTTGGGCAAATCACTTAACCCCAATTGCCTTGCCTTCCCCCTCCAAAAAAAAAAAAAAAGAAAATAATGTGGTATGATGAGTCTAGAAAGGTGGTTGAGGCCATGTTGTGAAGGGCTTCAAAGGAGAAGAGCTTGTGTTTGACCCAAGAAGTAATAGGGAATCACGGGAGTTTGAGCAAGGCAGTTAGTGAGGTCAGCTCTATTGTGTGTGTGGCGGATAAATGAGGATGGGGTAGAGGCTAGAAGCAGTCACATGGACTGAAGTAAAAACCAGTCTCTTGCATTCTAAATGTAGTAAAATCAAGCTGAAACTAACCCCAAGACTTCTGTGAACCCTCTTTCTCTATGCTAATTAACACCAGTACTGAGAAGCAACTGTCAGAGGTTCAGGGTAACATTTGAAAGCCAAGCAAGCTGTCTGATTGCATCCAACATTTTCTTAGGTAGAGATAAAAATACAAATATTTGCTTATGCAACCTCTTGAGTACCCTTGTAAATAAGTTCCTTATCTCCTGCTGGGCAATGTAAACTAGAGATGGACAAAATCAGTATAAAATGGTGTAAAGAAAAGTTGGATCTTGAGTTCTGAGATGGTCGAGGTGACTGTGATCTCACATGGGCCTAGAGCCCCAAAGCTCAAGGAGTGACAGGGAAACGGACGAGGGAGCCATAGATTTAGAGCTGTTAATGGACCTTGGAGGTGACCTAGGCCAACCACCTTATTTTATAAATGAGGAGACTGAGTCCCAGCGGGGTTCCATAACCTGACCGTAGACTTAAAGCTAGAAGGGATGTGAAAAATCATCCCATCTAATGGTTTGGTTTTTTTTTTTTATGGAGGAACCGAAGCCCGGAGAGTCACTCAGTAAGTAGCAGAGTCCAGGTCCTGTGATTCCATATCTGGTCCTCTTTCCTCCCTGTACAATTCACCGCACATGTGATAGTATTTAACAACCTTTAGTAATAATTCTACTAAGCCTATCATTGGCAACCAGATATTTTTCCTCCTCTTTCAGGTCCAAGGGGAGAACCTGAGCATAGTAATATAGCTACCATGTGGGTGGATGATCACATTTCTTATAATCCGCTGAGAGACACCAAAGTAGAAAAATTTATTTTAATTTGAATGCTGTCTTTTTAATCAAAAAGAAAATATGCAAACAATTCTGCTGAGGTTTCCAGTAAGCAGATCAGGGTATCAGGGGAAAGTGCCGTAGAGAAGGATTAGAGACATGAAGTTACAAGTTTCTTAAAACCCTAGAGGTGAAAAAACTGTCATTTCCAAGAAAAGAGTTGTAAAGTCTTTACTAAAAGAGAATGCAAATTACCCTCTGCCTTATTTTCTGTGAGGCATGAGCTCCCTCCACAGCCTGAAAAATCAGAACTGCACACTTCCTGTGGCGGCTCCCCATCCAAATATAAATACAAGAAGATACTTAATACCAAATCTCTTCTCTGGAGAGAGTGAGGGAACATGAGTACTCCCAAGTCTCAAGGCTGCCTCCTAAAGAGACTTGGGCAAATTGATGTATATCAGAATTACTCAGTCAAATCGCAGCAGGTACTTTAAACAAAGTCCCAAATGCAAAAGAATGGATGGATTTTTTGCTGAAACCACACATCCAACTAAATTTAAGGCCTTTATGGGGTCCCATACTTATAGTCCTCTATGAATTATTGAAATGTTGAATGCATTTAAGGCCAAGAAAATCCTAAAACTGCACTTAACTTTCATTTTGCTAAAGGGGAAGTGTGGCATAGTGGATAGAGTTAACCTCAAACATAAGACCTAGCCTCAAGTCCCACTTTTGACACATAGTGATAATGTGACTCTGGGCAAGTCAAGTGACTTCTAGTGCTTCCAAGCAAGTCTAAGTCTTTGTTGCAGATAAGTTTCCAATCTTCATTGATGAAAGGATGAAACACCAGTTTTCCTCACTGAAGAAATCATTGTTGAGACAAAAACAAAGACTAAAAAAAAAATCCAAATGAACCCTATTTTTGCATATGTGTCATTTCAAGAAATCCAGAAATAAAAATTCTGAAGTAATAGCATGACAAGTAGACTTCAAACAGTTTTAATGACATGAAGTACCCTATAGTACATTTAGTATAAATGTGTAGAGTATTTGCTCTTTGATAAGTATTGAGATTTTTAAGATGAGGACAATTCCTGCCCTCTCACATAAAAGAAGGCTGAAAAAGGGAAGATACTCCTAGGGCATGGTAGGAAAAGAAGGGTGGAGAGATGGGTGTGTGTGTGTGTTCATGTGTTCGCTCTAGCTGATTCTTTGATTCTTAAGCCAGGGAAGCAGGGTGGGATAAGAGGGATAGATGCTGAGCTCTGGCTTTAACCTGACTGAATTTTTCACTGGGTCGGGGAAGAATGAAGGAGTGCCTGGGCATGCACTTTCCTTCCAATGTAAGTTCTGGGAAGAACTGGCCAATCAGAAAGAGGGGTTACAGGGCCAGGTGATTTTTTTAGACTGAGAAGTCTGCTGAGCTCAGTAGTCAAAAAATTCTGGAGAGCAGAGCCTAGAAAGGAGTGAAAGACCGAAGACAGTTGGCCTGGGCATTTTCATTAAAAGGGAGGTTATGGGAAGAACTGCTTTTTCTTACTTTTTTTAACTTCAACAAAATTTTAATCATTTCAGGAAAGTTTGGGTATTTATTTAGACAAATGACTTACAGAATGTGCCCTGTGTATAAAGCCTCAAAAATATCTGTAGAAATACAGAAACAGCCACTTATAAGGGGCAGAAAGAGGTTCTTTTAAGACCTGAAAAGTTCTTAACATGAATTAAAAAAAATTTTTATATTACATTTCAAAATAATTGGTGTTCTTCGTAATCTTATGCATTTAAAAACATTTTGAGAAGTTGATAGACTTCTCAAGGGGTGACAGATCATTGCCTCTCTCCTCATTTCAATGAGTAGTTCTGACAGAGGACCAGACTAGCTTGGAGGATGGAGCATTATTGCCAGGGCACTGTGCACTCAATGTAGAACATTAGGACCTGGAGAAGTCAGAGACTTGCATATAGGTAGGAGCATATAAATACAATAGAACTTTCCATTCATGATTTTGGTTTTCCCAAGTCTTTTGGTGACCAGAAAGAGGTAGAAAGCAGCGAAAAGAAAGCAGAGATATGGAATAAATATAGAAGTAATTTATCAAGTAAGTGTTCAGGAAACATAGGGGCTGTTGATCTATTTAATTTTATGTACAAATGACCCAGAAATACAGGCCCAGAAGAGTTCCAGTGTTGAAAAGGACCAGGATAGGGGGCGGGGGAGGAGGGGGCTTCTTTTTAGGAACTGGGGAAGATGTTTATCAGTCTTGCCCCACAAATGATGAACAAAGGGCATGGGGTAAGCATCTATAACATTGAAAGGTGATGGGGCAATGAGCCAGAACAACCAAGGACACAGTAGTGGGAAATCACCGTGCTGGGAGAAATGGGAATAGGAGTTGTAAACGGTATGGCCTGCAAAAGAGTGGACAACCAGGCTGTGGTATGGCAGGAGCATGAGACTACCCACACTTTGGTATATCCACATCAGTCCTGTGCAGTACAGACTCGCTTTCATGGTGGAAGTGGCCATGCAGGGCTGTTCAGTCTCTCTATCCCTATTTGATTTCTTACTAGAACCACTAGAGGTTGCTGTGAGATATGGTCTCAAATTACAGGCCACAACAACTGATAATGTTCAACATGATTAACCTGTTTTCAGGTGCCCTTTGAGAGTAAGAGCTGTTTTGTTTTTTTTTAATTAGGTTTATCCTTAGTACCTTACCTGACATAAAATAGGTGTTTAATAAATGCTTGCTGAGCAATCTATGCAAGAATTAGAGATTTATACAAATATATTTTATTTATCACCAAGCCATGGCCTAAGAGTTAACAACGCTAATCTATTGTGTTCAGTCCCATTTAAGGTTAAATTTAAGAGATTTTCTAGGCTATTGAGAATAAACACAATTTCTTTAATTGATCAAGGACACTTATGGGAAGTTGTTTTTTCTAGAGCTCTTACTAGGCTGGGGTGGTTGGGACTTTGTCTCAAAGCATTCACATTTAGAGTACACTGACCGAACTTGTTTTCTTTATCAGGCAGAAACAACTGATCTTAGCAAGAATAATTAAAATAAGAAGCTCCCAGATGTCAACTTTCTACCCTGGGAGCCTTCAGGCCACCTCTCTTTGTTTTCTACATAAATGCTGTTGAACTACTCCTTTCTCACGTGAGAAAGGGAGTGACTCCTAGGTCCTCTGTTTGTAAGAATCTGCATCCCATGGTTTCTCCATCTTTTTCAGGGCCTTGTGTTCCAAAATCCCTATTCTTAGTAACCTCACTAATCACCCCCATGCCCCACTTCACACTGTAATGGTCCCAGACACCAGAGTGGCAATTAGTTTTATTTTTATCAAATTTTTAAAGACTTGTTACATTGGGCCACTCTCTCAACAAATTTCATGGGAAAGACTCATGATAAAGATGCTTATGTCACCCAGAATTTTATTTCTTTATTATTGGAGCTACCCAGATCTCATTAACTAATCAACAGAATTTAAGAGACTACTTTATCTTGGGCAAAATAAATAGTATATATTCTAGTGACTGAGCAGGACCAAGGCTGAGTGGTGGATCTATATCCAAGGGTAGCTATACCAGCTTAGTTATCACAGCATATCTAAGAAATGATAATAATAGTAGTACACATTTATTTAGTACTTCAAGAGTTTAGAAAGTTTTTTCTTTACCCTGTGATATAGGGATGTATCATCCCCATTTTATTGATAAAGAGAGGCTTTGACTTGTGGCAGAGCTGGGATTAAAACTGATCTATTCTTAACTCCAGATCAGACTCCAACTCATACTCTATGAGACTTCTATAAAATGAAGTATAACACCTCATGATATAATGGATTGGGTACTAGAAGACCTGAGTTCAAATTTTGTCTAGGTACTTATTAGCTATGACTTACTAGGCAAGTCATTTAATAATAGTTTGCCTGTTTTCTTAGCTGCAAAATGGGGATATGTAATAGCACCTACCTCACAGGGTTGTTGCTATATGACATATTTGCAAAAAAATTTTTGCATAGTGCCTGATAATAGGTGCTATATAAATGCTTATTCCCTCCCTGTCCTCTATATTCTTCTATTTTGAAACAAGAAACTGATGAAATGCCTAAAAGCTGTAGTTTATAACTTGGTTTTGTTATCTTTTTTGTTGTTGAGTTTAACTGAAATAATAAAAAGAAGCATTTATTAAATACCTACTGTGTGCCAGTTCCAAGTGCTGGAGTTTTTTTTTTTTAATCTTAAGGAATGTAAATTTGTTTGGATAAGTATAATGCAAAGTAAGGTGTGATAGAGACAAATAAGATATCCAGAGTTTCCTTGGAAGATTTGAGGAGGAAAAGAACACTTTATCAGGCTTCACAGAAGAGGAGGCATCCAAGTTGGGTCTTAAAGGGAGAGGAGAATTCTGAAGGTAGAGGGTTCATCCTAGGCAGGAGAGATGACCTCTGTAAATGCATGAAGCTTAACCCCATTGTTAGATGTGAAGGGAAGCAACTTCTTAACAATTATGGCTCTACAGAAATAGAATAGGTTGTGAGTTTCCACTTTTTGGGCCATTGTCAAATGGAGACTGGATGAAAACTTGCCACACATATTGTAAGGAGATGCTTGTAATAATGACCTCAATTTTCCTTTCAGCTCTAAGATTCTATCATTATTTCTCTGTGTAGACTCCCAGGGCTGAGGAAGTGAGAAGGCAGGAGTCCAGGGGGTAACAATATTCAGACAACTACAGGGAGAGGAAACGTAAAAGGTTTGGGCATAGATAGTGTGATGGGTTTTTCTCTTCATGGTGCCACAAGTAAGGATATTTGGGCAATTTGTGACAGATGGGGAAGGTGATATATGCCAAATGTATTTTCCACTTCACAGAGTTGGAGGAGGCAACTGTAGTGTAATGGATAGAAAGCTGACTCCAGAGCCTAGAAGTCTAAGATTCAAGACCTACTTCTGCCACATATTGGCCATGTGACTTTGGGCAAGTCACTTAACCTTGCCATGTGTACTCTAAGCAGTTCTCTAAGACTCTTAAAGTTGCAGAGGAGATGCTGACCTATATCAAGAGAGAAAGCTTCCTCACCTAGGAATTCCCTATGTCAGTAAAACTACCAATCCAATCCGTGTCCCATTAGAGCAGGTCTGTACAACCTGTGGCCTTCCAAAGGATTTCCTCAATATACAAAGATGTTTCCCTCTACAGCTTTCATAGGCTGCCAGAAATCCTTTTGTGTGTTGTAAGCGGCCTTTGAGGGATATGGATTTTTGGTAAAAATCATTTACACATTTTAATTCTGAAAGTATACCCGTATCTTCTGAGTTACTTATTCACTATTCTACATATGTTGTTCAGTCGTCTTTCTCAGTGGTGTCTGATTCTTTGTGACCCGAGACATTTCAGGGTGTCTGACTCTGTATTCCATGTAGGATTATCTTGGAAAAGATACTGGAGTGATTTGCCTTTTCCTCCTCCCCTTATTTTATAGATAAAGAAACTGAGGCAAACAGGGTTAAGGGACTTGAACTCATGAAGATGAGTCTGACTCCAAGCCTGGAATCACCTAGCTGCCCTATTCTATGCATTGTAGAATCTTATTTATGTAACCTTCTCAGAAACAAGGATGTATAGAAATTCATTTAGTGTCATTTTTAACTTCTTTTTGCTCTTTCATCACTGTCTACAAATTTGCCAGTTCTAAAACACACAAAAAAATAAGAAGACATCAAAACACACACACAAGCAAAAACACATTCACTTGACTAAATCATCTCCTCAAGATATTACCCTGTATCTCCTCTCCCTTTGCCAAACTTCATCCACACTCATTGACTCCACTTCCTCACCTCCTACTCACTTCTTAGCCCTCTGTAGACTAACTTGCAACAACACCATTCTCCTGAAGCTGCTGTTTCCAAGGTTACCAGAATTTCTTTACTGCTAAATCCTATGGCTTTCTCAGTGCTCATGCAGCTTGCCCACCTGGATACTTGTCAGAGCTGTTGATCACCCCCTTCTCTTCCTGGCTGGGGTTTCTTCCCTTGACTTCTATAATGCTCTTCCTGGTTCTCCTCCTAACCTGTCTGACCTTCATTTCTGTTTCTGGATCACCATCCAATTTCCACTCTGTTTATTTGTGGATGTTCTTCTGGGCTTGGTCCTCTTCTCTTCCCTGCCTTCTCTATCTTAGTCCCATCAGTTGTCATGGATTCAATTATCACCCCTATGCAGATGACTCCTGAATCTGTATATCTGATAAATAATAGGAGAAACCTTATTTTCTGTTCTGAACTCAAATCCCACACATCCCCCAAAACTTGCTAGACTTCTCTGCCTGGATGTCCCATTGGCATCTTAAACTCAAGATGTACAAAACAGAACTCATTGTCTTTTTCCCTCCCTTCAATCTGTCCCTCCTTCAAACTTTCTCATTTCTGTCAAAGGCACCATTCTCCTATTGACCCACTTATGTAACCTCAAAGATTCAACCCTTACTTTTCCCTGCATCCACTCAGTTGTCAAGTCTTTTTGATTCTACTTTCACAACATCTTGCATGTGTTCTTTCCAGTCACACGGCCATCACTGTTCAGATTGATTAGCCTCTCCTCTGAGATCCATCCTTTGCTCAGCTGCTAAAATGATCATTATCCTAAAGCATGAGTCTGATGGTGTTATTCCTTAGGTATCTTAACATGCCTTCTTCTTGCCTTTACAATAACATTGAAAACTGCTAGCCTTGTATTGAAATCCCTCCACAACCTCCTCCAACCTTTTTCCATACTTATTTGATGCTACTGCCCCTTATGCATTCTATATTCCAGCCAAAGTGTTCCCTGAACTTAAAATGCCATTGCCCATCTAGATACTTATTCATGCCTCTAATGTTCTCTTTCCCGCTGGCACCTCTTAGTATGCTGCTCAGCTCAGTCAGCTTCTCTTATGAGAAGACTTTTCTAAGACCCTCAATTGTAGCTTATCTTGTATTGACTTACCTGTCTACTTATTACATACACACTCACAAACACACATAAATTTAAGTTCTCAAAGGGCAAAGACATTTTCATTTTTTTAATTTGCCTTTCCATAATTATCTATTCAGTGCTTCTTGAGGGAATGAATAAAAGCCACTAAACAAACACAAAAATAAAACTTTTAATATTACAGCCCTCATTCCTGTTAACCTTCCTTATCAGTTTGACTCCAACTAGCCTCATTTCTACTAAGTGTTTCAAATAGGGTAGAAATGTTTATGGATTAGAGCTAAATCTACAGAGTTTCTCTTTTGGGAGATCATTTCTTTTAAAGATACTAAATTTCTCAAAGACTAGTCTTAGACACTCTAAGAGTCTTATTTATAATCTTTGAAATATGAATAAGAAAGGTAAAAAAGTGAGAGAGTTTGAAAAGGTCTTGGTTAGGATTTCTCTGACTTCCTTATACTCTAAAAAGTGTTCCATCTCTGGCCAAACTGGTTTCTTTGAGTTTAGTTGGGCTGCTCCTTGGATTACAAATCATTCACCATGGGACCCACAGCCTTGATGGAACCTATCAGAGTATATGCTTTGCTGGTCATTAGTCACCTCCATAGCATAAAGAGGACTTTAGTAAAAGTTAAACTCTCAAATACTTTTTGTTGTATGCCAATAGCATGGTAAAAGCCATCAACATGATAGTATGAACTGAGAATCATCAGTGTGGAGAAGTCAATCCTTGGGCTTGGGTAGGTGGGTGGAGTATTACAGCTGTCTTCAGGAATTTCAGGGGCTGTCATATGGAAGGAGAGATTTGAACTTGTTTGGTTATCCTCAGTGGATTTGTTACAAAGAGAGAAATTTAGGTTTAGTGTCAGGAAAACCTCAGGAGGCTGTGAATTCTTCCTTACTGGTGATGGTTGGAGGGAAGATTTTTGATATCAAGTTCAAGTTGCACTAAATATTAACCCCTAAAGTCATTTTCAGCCTTTATATGTAATACATATTAGGACTTAAATTTCCTTTTTCTTACTCCAGCACTGAGCACAGTATTTGGACCTCAGAGGTAGGCACTTAATAAATGATTATTGAACAAATGAATGAGATTCACCAAAGGGAAAGAACCAAAACTAACAGCCAGTTAATCAGTAAAGCCTAAAAACTGAACTAACCAGAATAGAGAAAACCTAGCCAAGGATGCAAACAGCACTTTTAGGGAGCAGAAACTATAGAAATGTGCTGAAGGAATGAAAGTGGAAATAGAAGTGCTAAAATAACATAGCTCAGGCAGAAGTCCTTCTCCTCTGAGAAACTCAGTAACTTCCAAGGCCTGGTGACACAGAAACTGGAGGATGCCAAAAAAGTGCAAGATCAGTGCCAGGGAGGCATCTGAGTTCAAGGGAGTAAACTCTACAAGAGAAAAAAAAAAGGCATCTGAACCAGGAAACCCTGTAACTTGAAAGAAGTCCTAATGGGCATCAGTGGGTCTCAGTGGGTGGAGCATAGGCTTGTAATCAGGAAAATATGAGTTCACATCAGCCTCAGACACTACCTGTGGGACTTTGGGCAAGTCATTTAAGTCAGCCTCGGTTTCCTCATTTGTAAAATGAGGATAATAGCAGCATCTACCTCACAGTTGTAGTGAGGATCAGCTGCTTAGCACAGTGCCTGGCCCACACTACGTGCTATGTAGATGCTGGTTAATATTATCATTATTTATTGTTGATTCTTTGTGATCTCATTTGGGATTTTCTTCGAAAAAATACTGGAGTGGTTTGCCAGTTCCTTTTCCAGCTCATTTTTAGATGAGGAAACTGAAGTAAACAGAGTTAAGTGACTTGCCCAAGGAGTCACACAGCTAGTTAAGTGTCTGAGGGAGATTTCAACTCAGATCTCCCAGACTTCAGGGCTGCCACTGTATCCACTTCACCTGCCCAATCATCTTTATTATTCATTCCAAATCTATCCCTCTTGCACTGCTGTGAGCATGAGTTGTTGATATGCATTATCCCACTTAGTTTTCACAACAACCTTGTGAGATAGGTAATAGAAGTATTATTATCTTCATTTTACAGAAGGGAAACTGAAGATCAGATAGGTGAAGTGTTTTGCCATATGGTCATGTAGACAAGGAATCTATGAATCAGATTGATTCATACCCAGGTCTCTCTTTATTCCATGTCTAATATTATTTCCTCTTTACCACACCATCACTAAGACACAGTGCCTGCCCTCACAGAAGTTATAGTATAAGGGTTGAGGGGAGAAGGGAATAATGACATTGTTTTTAAGAAACTATAGAGCCAGGTTGAACGTGATAAATGCATAGAGATGGGCCTGGGAGATGAAAACAATTTCAGTTTTATTTATGTTAAGAAGATCATCCTAGTGGTTCCTTGTCAGGCCTTATAGATCTGAATGTTGACAATAATGACATTCTGAAATGAGACCCTCATCTCTAATGTTAGTTAATAGTTCCCAAAGAAAACCTATTTTCTTTAACAAGTAATGGTTCCACTGCCTCCAATGAGTCTGCTTCTATTTCCAGAACTTTTTCAAAATTGTAGCATGTATATTTTTGCTTCATCCCACTAAATAATCCATTTGATATGTCTCCAGTCCATAAGTCTTGAACCCACTTTAGTGCCCTAGGATTTAAAGCTGGCCAGGGACCTTAGGACTCATCTATTACAGTCCCTTCATTTTATAGAGGAGGAAACTTAGCCTTTAATCAAGTAACAGTTGTTGAAATGGTTTTCCACAAAATCTGCTCCTTATTAAATCCAGTAAATCTCTGGTAATGAGAGCAGATAGAGAGAAGAGGGAAAGAAGCTGTCACCACAGCGAGAAAAAAAAAAATCGCTTTATCCTGTACCTTCCCTTGCTCTGCTGATGTCAGGCCTTACAGTTTGTATGGTTTGAGGATCTGAGGGGTTTTTATTTTTTTTTGAGATGTTTGAAAAGGGGCAGCTGAACCAGCCAAGAGATGCTCTTCACAAAAAAGAACAGCTTCCCCCAGACATCAGCAGCCTCCCCCTTCTTGTAGGGGAGAACCTCTTTGGAAAAGAAAGCTTTTAAATGGCAAATCAGCAGCAATAGTCAAAGCTGTTTCAATAATAAAGGGGAAAAATGCAATTAACCTTTCATGATTGACAAGCAAAATATGATAAGCTGTGTTGGCTTGGCAACAAGAACAACTTTTATTTTCTTGTAAAAGGTCAAATGATTAAATTTTTCAGTGCAGTTTAAGAAAAAAAATTTTGAATCACTCACTGAACTTAGCTTCTAAATTTAGGGTATTATGTTAAGTTCATCCCCCACTCATTTTGCGGTAACTGTACTTTCCTCATGATAATGATGTCCAAATGACTTTGGACTGGTCTTTTTTATCAGAACTCCAGACTGGGAACTGGGCTCACTGAGCTGGGAAAGACCCCAAAAGGCACTAATTCATTCACTTTCATCCAGTCAGGGTCTCATGGAACCCATCACAGGCTGTCCAGTTTTTTAATTTTCCCAGAGAGAATGCCACATCTCTCAAAAGGGAAGGCAATAAACATTTCTGTAGTGCCAGCTTTGTGCTAGGCCCTGTGCTTATAGGGCATTTTACCAGTATTACATTTGATCCTTACAACCGCTCAGTAAGGTAATTTTACAATAGAAGAAACTGAGGTAAACAAATTATGTAACTCCAGAGTCATAGCTGATAGCTTGACTTCAGAAGCAGTACTCTATCCTCTCTGTAAGCTAGCTGCCTCTTAATCCATCCGACTATTTCATAACCCTTATTATAGGTAGTGCTACTCAGTATTTATGTTGTGAATGAATTATCATGGGTGTATATTTGATTTTATTTGCCCTACTTTTTCCCTATCTAGTGAATTTGGGCAGGGTGGGGAGAAAGGAGTGGAGAGTGGGGTAATAGAGTAGGGAGAGGAGTTCAGATGTGTCATCCTAAAATTCAGAGTGTGATAATTTTCCATTGATGCAGACCAGTACTCATTTGTAACTTAACTGTACCGAATTGCGGCTTGCAGTCCCCTTTGACAGATAAATGATTTGCCCCAGTCATATAGTATGAGTGAGAGGTGGACTGGACCAGTTGAGCTAAGACATGCCATGCTGCTATTCTTCCTAAGAGTAGCTTTACCCAAGATATACATGGGTATGACAGATACTCTGTACATTCATTCATCTTAGATTTCAGAAGACAGCAATTCAGCATGAGTCAGTGGTTTGGTTGGTGTGACAACCAAGAAAGCTGTCATGCAACCATGCAAGAGATATATAATTACCAGGGTGTCGGAAGGTGATTGTCCCCACTATACCATGTTCTTCTCAGCTCTGAACACTTCTGGGGTATTGTGTTTGTTTTAGTGCATCACATTTTAGGAAAGACCTTGGTAAGTTAGAAAAGACTCAAAGGAAGTCAACCAGGATAATGGGAGGATCAGCTAAAAGCATTAGGGATGCTCATCTTGAAAAAGAGAAAAAATGAGAAAAAGATGGCTAATTTTATTAATAATAATTTGTTAATCACAAAGCAGATAATTTTATTAATAGTATAATAAAGTAATTTGACTATGTAGTACTTGATGGTTTGCAAATTCATTTATATATGCACTGTCTGATTTGATCTAAGAAAACCCTGTGCAGTGTATTCTATTTTATACCCATCTTATAGATGAAGAAACTACGGCCCAAATGAATTAGGTTGATGACTTGCCAGTCATCACACAGCTAGGAAGTATCTGAGGTGAGATTCAAACTCCATTTTTTCCACTCTGTTCACTCCCAACATATGCCTCCTGTTGGATTGTTCTCTTCCATTTTGGTCACTTGCAGTTTTGATTTTTCTGAGGTCATGGTATTCCATGATTCATAGCCATGTTGCATTACCAGGAGGATGTTGACATCCAAGAGTAAGCTTTCTGCCAGAGTAAGCAGTCTGGGATTGTTAGGATGCTGTGAAGTTTCCTGTATTCAAGCCAGCCTTCTTTCTTCCCCATTCTGTTCAGTTCTGAGGCCAGTTCATTCTTTATCTGCAGTAGCTGCCAAATTTACTTTAAGCTTTTGAGATAAATGAATGGGCTGCCCATTGGCAGGTAACGTAATGTAATCTGGAAAGGGTAAAGACAGGGCCTGTGATTTTATAGGTATAGGAAGCTTCCAGTGAGGAACTCTCTCTACCTGGGTAGGTTAGTACCTTCTCTGCTCTTATTTTAATGTTGCCTAGAGCCCTGAAAAGTTAAGAGACTTACCCAGGGTCACACAGCTAATTAGTCAGAAGACAACCGAGTGGAGGATAAATTGTCTTGGAAGAATACTTGAGGCAAAGACCAACCAGAAAGTTATTGAGATAGTCCAGAAAAGAGGTGACGAGGCCCTATACGAGAGAGGCTCATAGCTGTAGGGTTGAAGACAAGGGTGTATGGGAAAGATAGGTGTTTCACGGTAGAAACAGCAAGATTTGATGGTAGATTGTGTACATGGAGTGGGGAATGGAGGATGACAGCACACTATGCAGCTAGATGGCACAGAGTACTAGCTCTAGTTCAAATCCAACCTCAGACATTTAGTATATGTGTGACCCTGGACAAGTCACTTAATACTAATTGCCTCCAAAAAAAGAAAAGAAAAGATTGTGAGCTTGAGTGGCTGGGAGAATGACCCTTAACAGTATCAGAAAAATTAGGAAGAGGCAAGGATTTAGGGAGAAGTGCTTTGCGTATATTGAGTTTGAGGTGCCTGTAGGATACATACACATACATGTATATATGCATATGTGTGTATATGTTATATGTCTACACACATACACATATATACACAAATATGTAGGGCATCTATATATAATGTATATATGGCATCTCTATATAAGGACATCTATATATTGGCACCCATATATATAAGCATATATATACATATAAGTCTAAAATGTTCAAAAGACAGGTGATGATATGAAAATGGAGCTCAGAAGAGAGGTGAGGGCTGTCAAGGACACCTTTCAATATGGAGATAAGAAAATGAGCATATGGGTCAGTAGTTGCTGTCATCCTCTCAGTTACCATTCTTTGGCAAAAGTCCTATTTTTACTTTTTGGCAAATACTGGACCCAGCATTTATTTGGATCTTTGCCTTTCTTTTTATAATCGTCTCTTCTTTGAGGTATTTTGAAAATTGACCTGCAAATCCTTTTAGAACAGGGTGCTTAGCAGTCTGATGAAGCCTGTAGACTAATTTTGGGTTTGTTGCCTATATTCATAATTGAAGGAAATACTCAATTTTAGTTACAGGTTAATGAAAATAAAGATGTAATTTTCTTTCCATCCAAGGTCACAGGACCCCTTGCAGTCTCTCCACAGACCCCAGATTCAAACCCCTTACTTTAGGATTCCATCATCTTCTTTCATGGTGGATTTGTTTTCTTACATTCACTGTCGAGTGCTGTGAGGGGGGATGGGATGACTGTCATAACAGAGGCTGTTTTTTGTTGCCTTTAGGCACGTGTTGTAAACACATCTTCCAGCTCTTCTACTGGCTGTTCAAGGAGAACTTATGATCTATTTACTGTACTCTGCCTTTTAACATCTTTATGTCTGCAGATTTCATTTACAGGGAAAACGTCAATACAAATATGTAACAGCTCCTACAACAGTGTGTCAGTTGGACAAAAATCACAGGTTAAGAGAATCAACAATTGAATGTTCGTAGATGGTTTAAGAACCGTGATCCTTGGCACCCTTTGCCCCTTATCTTACAATCACTAAAGCAACAGAAGTGGGTAGCCTATGTAACAGAGGGCCCTTTTGTATTTATCTCTTTCATTGCATTTCCAGCGTGAAGTAGTTAACGATCTGGTGATGAGCCTTCATGTACATAGCTGGTCTGGGTCTCAGACACTAATATCTTTCCTAGTTTGGTAGAGCTTGGTAGAGGTTGTCCTTCTCAGTCACAGCCTTCAGGAATCCAGTTACCTTGCCAAAATGAGCCAGCAGAATATAGAATTTTGTGGGATATAAAATTGCATAGTAATTGAGAGAAAAGTTTTTTTTAAAAAGTTAGGTTAAAATGGGAGGCTAGGAGAGATTCCCCAGGGATCAACTGGGCTATAACCAACCACCATACACAAAAAGATGTAGTTTAACTTTGCCAACAATGCAGCCGTTTCATTATCTCATATATATATATGTACATATATATTGTATAATATACCAACAATATTATTGCAAAACAATGTGGCTTGCGGAAAAATTATTCATGGTATGTTTACAGATAAGAAACAGTCATAAAAATTAACTAAACCAATTTCCTGCTGTCATCCTGACCAATCCATGTGGTGGAAAATATGGGGTGAATGAAGCTCCTCTTTGAATCCCTAGAAAAGGTAAAGAAAATACTTTTTTAAAAAATCCAGCTATGTTATATCTAGAGAATATGATACAAAAGAATTTGTTTTTATGACTTCACCTATTTCAGGAATACAATTCCATTGTGATCCTGTCTTTGAGTTTACATTAAACATTTTCACAGGGTGTGCTGTCTACCTAGTAAGGCACCTTAATAGGTGCGTGTTGAATGAGCCTAGAACCACTCCTTATTATACTGACCAAGTTATGAATGCTGACTCTTACTTCTAATAGAACCCTGCTCTAGGATTGGAAAATGGAAGCAAGCTACACTGGTACAATTCAGAGGGGCAAGTCCAGGCTGGCTTTGACTTCCCACCTGCATCCCTGTTTGTCCCCTCCCTTCTTTCCCTCCTCCCTCCCTGTATGTAGGTACTAGATCAGCCTGCTCCCTAACACCAGCCAGGCACAAACACTTATGAATGCTCCCATGTACTGTGCAAGCTAAAGGATACCCAAGAGCAACTATGGTAGGTATCCATATATTCATACCATACTTCCTTCTCATTACTGTTCTTTTCCATAGTGTAGACTTCTTCGATGCTCTGTCATGAAGTACTTCTTAGCACTACCTGTGCCACCAAAAATTACTGGGGCTCTCTATCTGCTGAGTCCTCTAATAGATATACTCTTATACTGTTATGTAGGATCTCTAAAATACTTGAGTGAGAAATACTCTCAGAAACTTTGTAGCATCTCCATGGACCAGATTTCAGGGGGTCTATAAATTTGGATGGGGAAAAAATTGCATCTTTATTTTGAATAGCTCTAACTGAAATTTAGTATTTCCTTCAATTATTAACTTAATTAGTAAAAATTATTCAGAGAAAAAGAGTCCATATGGTTTGCCAGATTGCCAAAGGAATTCAAGGTTCCAAAGAAGTTAAGAATTAAAAAGATGTTAGACTCTGTCTTAGGGTCTATAGACAACCACCTGTGAAATCTTTTTACAGATTTTCCTAGCCCTTCTCTGAAAAGGGGTGGGTGCAACTGAGCATCACTCTAGTGATACAACTGAAAAATGACTGAACAACTCTAATTATTATTAGATTGTCAAGGTGTCCCAAAAAGTCTTAGTGAGATTTTAAGGTTTAGCTAAAAGTATGTGTGGGGATACTAAATGTGCCATAGTATATATATATAGTAGATAGAGTCAGGCCTTAGACACTTAGTAGCTGTGTGACTCTGAGCAAGTCATGTAACCCTGTTTGCCTCAGTTTCCTCATCTGTAAAATGAGCTGGAGAAGAAAATGTATCCAGTATCTTTGCCAAGAAAATCCCAAATGGGGTCACAAAGAGTTGTATATGACTGAAAATGACTGGATAGCAGTAGCTAACTTATGTACCAGGGACTCTGTTAAGCTCTAGAAAGGTCTAGATCTCCTCTTTGTATGGCAAGTTCTTGGTTATTGGTGTTGGGAGGTGGTGATGCTCTATCTCCTACAGTTTTCCTCCTGCCTCCTGGAGTTTTTCAGAAACCTTTGTGCCCTATAATAACATAAATTAATGCCTTCTCTCAGAGAGAGTCCAGAGTAATTTTAATGATCAACCTTGGTCCCAAAGAAGAGTTAGAAAATGTGCCTGCTTCCCTCCCTTTTTCGCAGAGGTAGAAGATTATGAGGAGTGGCTATTGTCTATACAGCCAGATTGGATGGATACATTAGTTGTTGGTTCTGCCAGAAGCCTAATAATTACAGACTTCTCCTGCCCCTGGGGACCTGGGGTGCTACATTCACTTTTTCTCCACTAAGGGACTCCTCTGCTCTGAACCCACAAGTGCAGTGATTCAGTTCAGTCCTGGGGTCACCTGACCACCAAAAAGAAGGGGTTAGATACTTTTCTCTAATATTCTAAAGCTTGTTACACCCCCACCACAGCACTCTAGGGAAAAATTATTTCTCTCCAAGAAAAGATATAGAAATTTATTCAATACATAATGTAAATCAGGTCTGCTGCAAGAGGTGAACTGCCAAAGTGCATCAGTAAAAGAAGCTTCCATAGCCCAGGTTTATCACACCAAAAAAACCCTAAGTCCTTCCTCCCCCAGAAGGTTTAATTCAGTATATAAAAAGTCCAGCTTGGTACTCATGTCTAATTTTTGAGGGTTTTGTTTTTTAATAAAATTTATGAAGCAGCTAGATTTATAAAAGTCCTGGAACTGGAATCAGAAAGTCTTGTATCCAGATCCAGGCTCTGACCTACTAGCTTGGGCAAATCCAGTTTCCTGTCTGCCTCAGTTTCCTCATCTGTAAAACATGGATGATAATAGCATCTAGTTTCCTGGGTTGTTTGTGAGATAATATCTGTGAAATGCTTAGTGCTATATAAGCACTATCATTATTATAATTGCCAGAAATATGGATTCCTGGGTTGTAAACTCCCAACTCTATTGTTTTCCTCTAAATAGAAGGAAGAGAAAGAGGCCTGGGCTTGGAGTCAGAATACCAGGTTTACAGCCCCAGTTAAATCCCTTTTTAGCCATGTTTCCTTGGCCAGGCATTCATCCTCTTTGGGCTTCAATTTCCTTAGCTGTGAAATGAGGGGCAGCTAGGTGGCACAGTGGGTAGAGTGCCCAGCCTGGAGTCAAGAGGATCTGATTGGGCAAGTCACTTAACCCTGTTTGCCTCAGTTTCCTCATATGTTAAATAAATTAGAGAAGAAAATGGCAAACCACTCTACTATCTTTGCCAAGAAAACTCCAAATTGGGTCATATGAGATACAGATAATTGACAGAATACAATAACAAATAATACGAAACAAATAACAAGCAAAATGAGGAGATGGGACCAGATTTTCTCCAAAGTCCCTTCCAACTGTAAAACCCTGTGATTTTAAGATACAGAAAACGAATATTTCCAGGTCGGAAGAGAAGCAGACTCTATGACTGTCCATTTATAATTATTGATAAAATATCATTTGTCACATCTTTGTTTCTTGGACACATTTTGGTATCTTTTGTGCAGTTTAATTAAGGAAATATTTTATAAAAGTATATAGTTAATGAATATGGTATCTAAAAGCCCATTATACTAAACTCAGGTCATGTCTCGTTAACAGAGAAAATGGTATTTTTAATGGACCCAATATTTCTAACCTGTTAATTTATGTTGAAGAGAAGACTGGATAATGGTTTTTAGAAGAGTCAAGACCAAGAAGCAGAGAATATTAATTTTCTTCATTCCCGGAACAGGAACAGATTAGTCTAGTTATTACCATATTTACTCACATAATACTTCCCTCCCTTCTTTAGATATTTTGCTGGTAAATGGGCTGGGGGAATGGGAAGGAGAATTATGGATTGATGTGGCCCAACAGTGGAAGAGCATGTAGCAGAGCAGTGAAAATAAATGAGGTTTCCTAGGTAGTTTAAAATATCAGCTAGAGTTAGCATTGAAAAGAGATCATGGTGACCATCAGGGAAAATCCCAATTTCAGAGAGTGCTGATGACCATGTAACTGTAATAGTCCTAGACTGTCCGATTTCAGTTCATTGTGAATTGTTATTTGATGTATGGTGTCCGATCCATTTCACTTTTCAGTAATAATCCCGATTTTTGTCAGTGACAGCTAGAATTTTTCCATTAAGTTTTCTTTTTTTTTAAATATAAATTTATTTAACTTTTTACATTCATTTTCACAAAATTTTGGGTTCCAAATTTTCTCCCCATTTGTCCCCTCCCCCCACCCAATACACTGAGCATTCTAATTTTCCCTATCACCAATCTGCCCTCTCTTCTACCATCCCTCCCTTCTCTTGTCCCCATCTTCTCTTTTGTCCTGTAGGGCCAGATGACTTTCTATTCCCCATTAACTGTATTTCTTGTTTCCTAGTAGCAAGAACAATACTCAACAGTTGTTCCTAAAACTTTGAGTTCCAAATTCTCCCCATCCCTCCCTCCCCACCCATTCCCTTTGGAAAGGCAGGCAATTCAATATAGGCCATATCTGTGTAGTTTTGCAAATGACTTCAATAATAGTCATGTTGTGTAAGACTAACTGTATTTCCCTCCATCCTATTCTGCCCCCCATTGTTTCTGTTCTGTCTTTTGATCCTGTCCCTCTCTGAGTCTTCACTTCAAATTGCTCCCTTCTCCCATTGCCCTCCCTTCCATCATTCCTCCCTCCCTGCTTATCTCCTTCTCCCCCACTTTCCTATACTGTAAGATAGGTTTTCATACCAAAATGAGTGTGCATTTTACTCCTTCCTTTAGTCGAATATGATGAGGGTAAACTTCATGTTTTTTTCTCAGCTCTCTTCTTTTTCCCTCCACTAAAAAGTCTCCTGCTTGCCTCTTGAATGAGATATAATTTACCCCATTCCATTTCACCCTCTCTTCTCCCAGTACATTTCTCTCTCACCATTTACCTTAATTTCTTTTAAGATATGGTCTCATCCTATTCAATTCACTCTGTGCTCTCTGTCTCTGTATGTGCGTGCACGCGTGTGTGTGTGTGTGTGTGTGTGTGTGTGTGTGTGTACGCCTGTGTGTGGTCCCACCAACTACCCAGATACTGAAAAGTTTTAAGAGTTACAAATATTGTCTTTCCATGTAGGAATGTAAACAGTTCACCTTTGGTAAGTCCCTTATGACTTCTCTTTGCTGTTTACTTTTTCATGCTTCTTCTCATTCTTGTGTTTGAAAGTCAAATTTTCTTTTCAGCTCTGGTCTTTTCATCAAGAATGCTTGAAAGTCCTCGATTTCATTGAAAGACCATATTTTCCCCGGAAGTATTATACTCAGTTTTGCTGGGTAGGTGATTCTTGGCTTGAGTCCTAGTTCCTTTGACTTCTGGAATATCCTATTCCACGCCCTTCGATCCCTTAATGTAGAAGCTGCTAGATCTTGTGTTATCTTGATTGTATTTCCACAATACTGGAATTGTTTCTTTCTAGCTGCTTGCAATATTTTCTCCTTGACCTGGGAATTCTGGAATTTGGCCACAATGTTCCTAGGAGTTTCTCTTTTTGGATCTCTTTCAGGCAGTGATCGATGGATTCCTTCAATACTTACTTTGCCCTCCTGTTCTAGAATCTCAGGGCAGTTTTCCTTGATAATTCCATGAAAGATGATGTCTAGGCTCTTTTTTTGATCATGGCTTTCAGGTAGTCCCATAATTTTTAAATTGTCTCTCCTGGATCTATTTTCCAGGTCCTTTTTTCATTCTTTTGGTTTTGTTTTATGATTTCTTGGTTTCTCAGAAAGTCATTAGACTCCATCTGTTCCATTCTAGTCTTGAGAGAACTCTTTTCTTCAGTGAGTTTTTGAACCTCTTTTTCCATTTGGCTAATTTTGCTTTTGAAAGCATTCTTCTCCTCATTGGCTTTTTGAACCTCTTTTGCCAATTGAGTGAGCCTATTTTTCAAGGTGTTATTTTCTTCAGCATTTTTTTGGGTCTCCTTTAGCAAGGTATTGACCCGTTTTTCATGCTTTTCTTGCATCTCTCTCATTTCTCTTCCCAGTTTTTCCTCCACCTGTCTAACTTGCTTTTCAAAATCCTTTTTGAGCTCTTCCATGGCCTGAGCCCACCGGACATCCACTTCGGATGTCTGGGATACAGAGGCCCCGAGCTCCACGTCTTTCCCTGATGGCAAGCATTGTATTTCCTCATCAAAAATGAAGGGAGGAAGGAACATCTCTTCCCCAAGAAAGTAGCTCTCTATGGTCTTATTCTGCTTCCTTTTTCTGGGCATTTTCCCAGCCAGTTACTTGACTTCTGAGATTCCTCTCCACCCCTGCCTAGATCTGCCCAGCTAGTGCTTGGGGTCTGAGATTCAAATGCTGCTTCCGAGCCTCAGGGCTTTCCACGGCGGGAGCAGCTGCTGATGTGAGCTTAAGTTCTGGTGCTTGGGTGGGGGCAGGGCTGCCTCCCAGGCTCAGTTCCATCAGGGCATTTATGCAGAGACCTTCAGTAATGGAGTGGGTGGGGGCAGGGCCGTCTCCCAGGCTCAGTTCCCTCAGGGGATTTATGGAGAGACCCTAGGTAATGGCCCTGAGCTCCTGCCTGCTGCTCCGGGAGTCCCAGGCTGCTGCTGCCTCTGCTGCTCCCTCCACAGCTGCCTCCTGAGGGGGCCCGAGCCACGGAGGCACCCCGCTCCCCTCTCGGCCAGCCCAGACATCTCTCTCACTGACCTGTAGCTCCTGTGGATGGAGGGACCTTCGCGGCCACCGGAGGTTCCGTCCCTGAAGCCTGCTCGGATCTGTTCCTCTCGAGGCTACGCAGGCCGGGGTGGGCTCTACTGTCCGGATCGTGACGGACCCCTGTGGACGGCTTTCCAGGGCTCTCTGGAATGGAAATCTCTTCCACTGCATTGGTGTGCGGCTTGCAGTGCTCCAGAATTTGTGGGGAGTTCTTTTTACAGGAAATTTATGGGCTGCGGATTCGGAGCTAGCATATATGTCTTTCTACTCCGTCATCTTGGCTCTTCCCCTCCATTAAGTTTTCAAACCAAATGTAATAGAATTCCCTGCAGAAACAGGGAGAAACACAAGCAAATGTCACACCTGTCCTTTGGTTTTGCCTCCACCTGAGTCCCCAAGAAACACATTCATTAAACAAGCACTTATTAAGTACCTACTGTGTGCCAGACTCTGGGCTAGGAGCTCGACAGAAAAACAAAAATGAAACTGGCTTTTCCTTCAAAGAACTTACATGCTGTCAGGGAGAAACAACACAAACACAGAATTGAATTCGAAACACATAGAAAGTTAATAATAATAATACCTAACATTTATGTAGAACTTACTTTGTGCCAGGTATTGTGCTGAGCTCTTTCCAGTTATCATCTCATTTGATCCTCACAAAAACCCTGGGAGGAAACTGAGGCAAACAAAAGTTGTGATTTACCAAGTAATTTCCAGAGGGAGGGGCCACTAGTAACTAGGGGGATCCAGAAAGGTCTCATGCCCTGTGGGAAGGACCATTCCGTTGAGCTTTAAAGGAAACAGGAGATTCTAACCAGCAGAGGTGTGATAATCATTAACAACCGCATTGATTTGCCCCTTTCAATTCACAGAGGGTTTTTCGGCCAGCAGCAACCCTCTGAAGTAGGAAGTATACGCTTTATCATTCTCTGCTTTACAGATGGGTCTGCCCATGAGAGCATATTGGTAAAGTGCTTTGCAAACACTAAAGCATTAAATAAATTGCACAGCTACTAAGTGGCTGGAATGGGACTTGTGTTTATCCACTAGACCAGATTAATAAAGCGATTCAAGTGCTAAAGAGAAGGGCATGGACAGGGATGAGAAAATAGACCAGTGATTTCATTAACATGGGGACTGAGGAAGCACTCATCTACCGTTTCCCCACAATTGTAATTTTAAACAGTTACTTAAAGCAGAAGTGTCATAAAAAATACAATGAAACACAGATAATATCAATACATGATAGGTAAGTCAATAGGCAGTCTTCACATGTTTAGAGACCCCTGTTTCTATTTGGGCGTGACCAATATGTAGCAAAGTCAGAACTTGAACACAGATATTCTTGACTCTGAATCTGGCTGTCCTGTCTACTACCCCACTCTGCCTCTCTATTCATAGGACAATAAAATTCAGATATAGGCAGGAGCTTTAATGGTCATCTTGTCTAACCTCATTATCTTACAGGAAGTCCACACCTGGAGAAACTTAGTAGTCTGCTCAGTATCTCACTGGTAGTAAGGAGCATAGCTAGAATTCAAATCTTTCAACTCTGAATCTTGGGCTCTTTATCCTTCTACTTCTCTCTCTCTCTCTCTCTCTCTCTCTCTCTCTCTCTCTCTCTCTCTCTCTCTCTCTCTCTCTCTCTCTCTCTTTCTCTCTCTCTCTCTCTCATACAACATGTAACACATATAATCCATCACTAGATGGTGGAACATAAAAGAAACTTTGATAAGTGAACAACTTATTTTTTTAAATTCAACTCAGCCCCTAAAGCAACATCCACTTTAAAAATAGATACCTTAGAGTCAAATTTTTTTCTATCAAAATCAGCATTCTTGAGAGTTGTAGAGAAGTGCCCATCTCTGATTTTCTTTTAAACCTGCTTTGTGCTTTATAAGGATTTCTGGGAAATCCTTTCAAAAGATCCCAAACTGGTGATGATTTTAACCTGTTACCAAATAGATTGAAAAATGGCAGACTTTTGAAAGATGTGGCATGATACGAATGGGAAAGCTTATATATGGATCACAGGAGTGAAAAATCAGAACTAGTTATAAAGGAGATTTCAGAGGTTATAGTGTCTAATTCCTTCATTTTACATATGAAAAAACTGAGGCCCGGAGAAGTTGTGACTTGCCCAGGTTCACACAGATAGTAAATGAGCAGCTGTGTAGTATAATGGAACAATGAATTTTGGGTCAGAAGACTTCTGCTTAAGGCCTAATTCTAACACTTAGAAGCATTGTATCATGCTTTTAGAGCTGATTAGGACTTTAGGACCCATCTAGTCAGAAATGGAAACCCACAGAGGTTAGGTAGCCTAAGGTCACACAGGTTTTAATGGACAAAACCAGTATTTTTTATATTAATTTTTTTTTAATCAACAAAAATCCACCTTCCCTTCCTAACTGCTCTCTGCTCCTACCAGTTAGAAAGAAAAACAAAATCCTAGTTAAAATTTGTGTTGTCAAGCAATGACCATGTTAAAGTGTGTGTGTGTGCGTGTGTGCGTGTGTGTTTAAATCTATACTCTTAATACTTACCTCTAACAGGAGATGACTGGCACATGTTATCGTAAGCCCTCTGGAATTTTGATTGGTCCTTGTGTTGAACAGAGTTCCTAAGCCTTTCAAAGTTTTTGCCCTTACAATATTGTTATTTTATAAGTTGTTCTCCAGATTCCAATCCCCTTCATTATTTCTTATAGAACAGTAGTATTCTATCACAACATAACTTGTTCAGTCTTTCCCCAACTGATTGACATCCCCCTCCAGTTTCTAGTTCTTTGCCACCATAAGAGCTAGTCTGAACATAACTGTACATTATCAGTTCTTGTCCTCTTTCTTTGATCTTTTTTGGGAGGTATAATTTTTTTTTTCTTGCTGGGTCCAAGGGTATGCAGAGTTTAACAGTTGTGGGGGCTTAGTTCCAAATTGCTTTCCAGAATGGCTAGACTAGTTCACAGTTCTACCAAAAGTTCATTAATATACCTCTTTTCCCACTGTCCCTCTAGCATTTGCCATTTCCTTTTTTTGGTCAGTTTTGCCAATTTAATGGATATGCTGTAGGATCTGAGTTATTTTAGTTGTCATTTCTCTAATTATTAGTGATTTAGGGCATTTTTATATGACTATTCATAGCCTGGATTTCTCCCTGTGAAAATTGCCTATTCATTTCCTTTGACCATTTATTATTTGGTGACTGGCTCTTATTCTTATGAATTTGAATCACTTCCTTTTATATCTTAGAAATGAGACCTTTATCAAAGAAACTTGCTCCAAAGAATTATTCCAACCTACTTCTCTTCTAATTTTGGCTGCATTGACAAAACCAGAATTTCAGCCCATGAGAAAATTACTTAAACTCTCTGAACCTGTTCTCTCATCTGTAAAATGGATATAATTTGTACTACTGCATATAGTATGGCTTTTTAAAGAAAAGCACTTTTTAAACTATAAATCAAACTGTTATTATATAAATGGAAGAGTTTGATAGAGAGGATGTTATGAAAGATTTATCCCTAGATTGAAAGGCTTGAAAACAAGAATATTTTTTAAATGTATCATTCTGTTATAATTTTTGTTTTATTAAATCTTGATATTATTCTTGTATAGAAACCTGACTCCTTATTCAATCAGAGCTGTTATGCAATGTAAAAAAAACTTCACCACACTGAAATTTTGCTGCCTATACTCATTGGCTCCCCAAGTATCTGAAAAACAATATTGGGAATCAAAAAAAAAATCATATTATTGGAAGTCACCAAATTGGGAAGTATCCCTCTTCCAGATTATAATTCTTCAACGTATGTGTGTTTCTTCCTCCTTTCTTACCACTAATGAGTGGTGATCCATTTGGCATCTTGATTCTATAACCTTTCCACTTGTATGAATGTGATTCTATGGTCAATGTCCAAATTAGTTGTTTATACTGGAACCACTCATAAGCTGAAAGAAATGAAGATGGATAGAAAGTTGCCTTAAACACAAAACCTGTATGCCATTTATTGACACAATACAACAATAGATAGACTAGAAAAAACACAAACACACCCTATTTCTCAGAATGGATGTATTCCTAACAAAGTTGTCTATAAAGTGATTATGATTTTCTCAGTTGCCTTCATTATTAAATTTCATATTCCTTGAAATGACCAAGAAAGGGTGGGGAGGGAACAGTAATGATAAAAAAACTTATAATTCCATAGTACTTTAAAATCTACATCAGTGTCCTAGGTGATAAGTAATATAAATATTATTATCTCCATTTGACAGATGAAGAAACTGATCAGAGCTTGCCCAAGGCCATAGAGATAGTATCAGAGCCAAATCTCTCCTCATTATAAGTCCATTACCCTGGCCATACTACTTCTAAAGATGATGATGTAAATTTAACATCAGTAATCTGAATTGAAAAGTCCTAGTGAGGAAGTTTCAAAATTGTGGGTAGTTCCATGGTATGTTAAACATTATAGGAGAATTTTAATGCCATTCTTGCTAGTAGATATGGTCTCTTCTGACAGGTTCATTTTTATTTGTTAGGTTTTTTCCAACTTTGTGATCTCCCTTCAACTGTCTACCATATCTGTGCCCCAAATTATTTTGTGAACTCCCAAATAGGGGAGACAATTCACCAAGTTTCCCATATGAAATCAGTAGCCCTTTTAAATTCATACTTAAGTCTCCAAATACTTACATGATTTCTCTGTGGTCTATTTTTTTAGTTTTACCCACTTTGGTCTTAAAATGACTGTATGAAAATGAGCTGAGGAACCATCATGCCCTGTGGCTCTAAGTTGTCAATATTGTCCTCCATCTCATTTTATATTTTTGAAACTATTTCTTCATATCCATAGCTTTCAAATTTTAACTAAATAAAAGTTCTTTCTCTTCACTCTTTAAACCGTGAAACTGTTTACGTACAAATGAGGCTTCATCCTGCCTCTTTTACAAGCTGATTTAAGTATTTAATATTCATATCATGGTTTATTTTCTGTTCAAAACTGCTCAAACCTTGCCTAATAACTATTTCTTCATGCACATATTTTAGCTGTTTTTTTAATTAAGCCAAAATTCTTTTCCTATGCCTTTCACGTGTCAAAATGTTCACCTATAACAAAAGCAATAGTTTATATCCTTTACCAGTTGGTTACTTTTTCTAACTTTTTTTAGCACTAAATATTTTTCCTGTGAAAAGGGCCTTAAAGGGACCATACCTTATATTAATATCAGCATGCTTAGGGGTACCTAACTCCATACTTGTAAATGCCATAATTTTCTTATGTTTTCTTGTTTAAGTGTCTAATAGTGGTGTTGTCCTACACTTTTCCCATTTCTAGTATAACACATGATATGTTGTTGTTTAGTCATGTCGACTCTCTGTGACCCCAATTGGGGTTTTATTGGCAAAGATTCTGGAAGAGTTTACCATTTCCTTCTCCAGCTCATTTCTTAAATGAGGAAACTGAGGTAAATGGGGTTAAGTGATATGCCCAGGGTCATACAGCTACTAAGTGTCTAAGACTAGATTTGAACTCAGGTTTTCCTGACCCCATTCTATTCACATGGCTAGTTGCCCCACACTTGATACACTCCATGCAAAAAATTCCATAAATTGGTGGCTTGAGGTAATATAAAATAAATTAATAAATTAATTAAATTAATGACCTTATCTACCAGTTCTTATGAGTTCAAAATCTTGTATGTCAACTTCCCTTAGAACAAGGGAATCCTCTCAAGCATGGAAGGAGTATTCCCTTGATTTTTACTGTTTTATTTAAAATAGTGTCACTCAATGCTCAGATTCATTTAAATTCCAGGAATTTTGAGGGTTGGGGGGAAGGTCTGCAAATCAGCCCTGGCCTGCCTGGATGTCCAGCGGCGTTATCTGTGTTATATTGTATGCTGCATTCTTGTGGGTTTCTTCCTTCAAGTCAGTAATCATTTTGCCCCGGTAAGAACCCCTCTGGAATGTGTGTTCATCTCTCAGTTTTAGGAAGGACATTTAGGATCTCCAGAGAGGATTCTCACACGTACAGCATTTGCATTCTCCAGAATGGTGAAGGACATCTTCATATTCATGCTCATATTATGACAGTTTGAAAAACCTAGGAGCATTTGACATCATTGGACTTGGCATCAGAAAGATCTGACCCTGAATCCTGTATGATCCTGAGCAAGTCAGTTAATCTTTCTCTGTCCCAGTTTTCTCATCTGCAGAATGGGGACCATAATAATAGCACCTACCTCCCAGGGTGGTTGTGAGTCCCAAATGAAACAGCACCAGTGAGGAGGCACTTTGCAAACCTTCAAAAGGGGCTATGGAAATGACAGCTATTATCGTTATTATTACAGCTGTTTTCAAGTGTTTTTGAAGGTCTGCTTTGGAAGAGACACTAGTCTTCTTCCTCGCCCCACAGGGCAGAAGCAGGAGTGGTGGGGGTAGGTCTAGAGAAGCGAAGTTCAGCTTGAAATAAGGAAAACTTTCTGAGAATCCGAGTTCTTCAAAAAAAGCAGCCTTCCCCTGAACAACCCCACCTATAGACTTTGGCTGTGCAAGTGGAATTCTTTTTGTCAGCAATAGGTTGGACCGGATGGACTCTGAGATAACTTCCAATTCTGAAAATCTGTGTCTTTTTTTATAGTTTTTCAGTTTTTTTTTCTTTAGAATGAAAAGAGGGACTTGAAAGTTTATAACAGTCCATCTCCTAGATTTCCCATCATGGGGAAGGTAAGGTTTTTACCTACCTATTCTAGCAAGTAAAAATCTAACATTAACAAAAACTTTCTTTTTCTAAAAAGCAATATTGTTTTAAGAAAACTTTGAGTAAGGCATTTTGACGATTATAATACCCAGATTAACTCCAAAGGACATAGAAAGATGCTATCTGGATGCACAAAAAGAACAGATTAATAGAAGTATGTGTAGAATAATTTTACATACACACATATTTATGTCTAATGCTCACCATCTTTAGGGCTGGGGAGGGAGGGAAGTAAAAAATTACAGGATAACTTTATTATATATTTAAAAGAAAGAGCAAGTTGTACATAATTGACTTGTAGTTTCATGTATAATCATCTCTCCTTTTCTACTGTATTTTAGAAATGCTTGTTTTATTTCTTAAGTTCAGAATAAAATATATTTTTTAAAAACATTCAGCAATAAAGGTTACGTAACCTTCCTTGGGTAACTCATTCTCAAGTAAAACAGCCTTCCATCAGGAATTAATGTGGCAGCTCCAGTTTAATGTCTCCTCTCCTGTCCTTAGTGGAACACTCAGATTTGGTTTTGGAAATGCAGGTTATGCATAGTGATCAATGAGATTCATATAGAGTGCATGTTGAGAATCACTATAGAATCACTGTATGCTCAGATAGGGAATTGGATGGACAAGCTGCTATCTCTGAAGCTGAGTGTCTATTGGGGGCTTGCTTGCATGGAGTAGGTATTTAATAAATGTCTGTTAAATGCAAATACATCTGTAAACATTTTCTGCCACATTTGTGAACTTAGATTTTTAGAATTTAGAAAGTGAACACAAACTACTCTAGTCTTCTGATGAACTCATACTTAAAGGGTCTCAGCTTGTTCCTTACCACATACTTCTCAAAGCTACTTGGAATCATAACCCTGTCTCAGCCCTTTTGGCATGTTCTAGGTTTGTATTTCTCCAATACGATGGTTAATGGTGTATGGTCTCAGATTTCAAGTGTTCAAGTTCAGTTAGCTGCAAACATATGGTTCATACTGTGAAACATTTTTTTTTCCTTCCCAAGCATTTTTCCCATCCTTTTTTTTAGAGCATGTGTTCTGTTCTGAGATTCTCTGCCAGATTTAAAATAAATAGCAATTCTTTCCTAAATTTTGTGATCTGAGATTCCAAATCATTAACTGGACATACGTGTCTCAGTGTGTTTCTAAATGGTAGGGTTGAAAAGCTGTCACCTACCAGGGCCTGCTTTTCTGGGGTTTACCTGCCAAAGTAGAGACGCTAAGTGATGCAGTTGATAGAGAACCTAGCTTGGAATTAGGAAGATTTGAGTTCAAATCTAGCCTCTACACTTCCTTACTGTGCAACCCCAGGCAAGTCACTTAACTCTTTGCCTCAATTTCCTCATCTGTAAAATAAGCCAGAGAAGAAAATAGCAAACCATTCCAGCATTTTTGCCAAGAAACCCTACATAGGGTCACAAACATGACTGAAATGATGGAACGATAACAACAGAGAGAACCAGGGGAGAGAAATGGAGTAAGTATTTATGCCAGCTATGTGCTAGCTATATTACCTCATTTGAGCCTTACAACAGCCCTCTGAGGTAGGTGCTGCTATCATTTGTCATTTTTACAGTTGGGGAAACTAGGCAAACAGCAGTTGAGTGACTTTCCCATGCTCATATACTTATCTGAGACCAGATTTGAACTCAGGTCTTCCTGATTCCAGGCCCAGAGCTCTATCCACTGAGCCACCTAGCTGCCTCCCATGTATCATTTGGATAGTAGTTGTATACATACTGTACATTCTATGGGAATAAGGAGTTACTCTCCATCCATTTTTTTCAGGTATGTATTTGTGGCATTATAGATAGAATCCCAGACTTAGAATCATGAAGACCTGGATTCAAGTCCTGTCTGTGATATTTACTAGACCAAGTCACTTAACTCCCTAGCTCTTCAATACTAAATCACAGTTGGGTGTTGATCTGCACTGGTGGAGGGAGTTCCCATACTGGGATTCCCCTATACTGCAGAGAGCTCCTTTGCAGATTTCAGTAACTGGGAATGTAATTATTAAAAAAAACTTTAAACTATTCTTTCCCAAAAGTTTCATTTGGCTGTTTAGTATAACTGTAACATCCTATGATCTTACGATATTTTAAGGAAGAGTATACTGGTGCCCATCCTTCTCTGAGGTTCATATATACACAATACTTAGTAAATTCTAGTCACAGGGACATCTGAAACTGGGAAATCCAGGTTCTAGTGCTGCCATTTAGGCTGTCTGTTTTTTAACCTCTCTGAGTCTTCTCATTGGGAAAATAAAGGCGTTAAATTGGACAGTTGCTAAGGACCCTTCCAGCTCTTTGACTCTGTGATTCAAAATTTATTCTTGTAAGCACAGAGCACAAGGCCTTTGCCATCCTTTCTACCAGGTGATAATTGTACTTTTCACTACTTTCCTTATTCAGATACATCTAGTTTAAACCTGTGACTACTCTGAGCTGCCTGAATGGGGATTCAGCCAGTTAGGTAACTCAACTTGTCCTCTCTCTCCCTCTCCTCTCCAACGGAGGGTAAATTTTGATAGCTAGAAGCTGCCCAGTAAACTTGGGATTTACTGGTAAAATCCCTCCCTCCCTCCCTTCCTCCCCTCCTTCCTGTTTTCTGAAAGACCAACCCTTAACGATTTCACTCTGGAGCTCACAGATTGGACCACATTAGGTCCCTACCCAAGCACCACTTAATGGCTGTATTTTGGACCCTCCAGTCTTATAGTGAATGTCAATAGTCTCTTTGGACCAGCCACCCTGAGGGTCCTCCCTTTCCAGTTTGATTTTTTTTTTTAATTAAAAGAGACATCCCTTGTCTCACTTCTTAAAGGAGCCTATTCACTGAATGGGTGCTACTTCAGTCACAGTGAAAACCTGAAAAGGCCTTAGCCTACAAAGGGCCACAGTCTCCCATTGCATCCTGAGCCATCTCCAGTTGTCCTGATGAATATTTGTCAACTGAATCCAGATGGCTCTGATGAAGAAAGTGAGACTGGTGACCTTGCAGAGCTCTCCCTTACTCAAAGTCAACTGCAAGTCATGTCATCAATTCCCTGATGTCATGGTCCTCTTTGAAAATGAAAGACAAACACAACAATATCTAGTTTAACTCAAGTTTGAGACTGCGAAGGCAACACACAAAGGCTCTGCCCATTCCCATGGAGAAGGCCATCCTTAGCTCTTTGAAAGAAGCTCTCATGAAAATGACAACAGGATGGACTGGAAGAAGGGTTAAGTTTGGAGTGTGAGGATATTGTTCAAATCTTGGCCCTACTGTTTACAATCTGTGGAGGCAGGACTGTTAATATCTCTCTGTTCTATAAAATGGGGAGAACTGAACTAGGTTAGTAACAGTCCCTAGAACTCTAAAATGCATGATATAAATCTGGCAAGGTGATTAGCACTACTACAGGACTTAATTTGATACAGATTGAGACCTGATCAGTGAAATATATTTACCCAGTGGTGAACACACAAATGCTTTTGTCAAGTCCCACCTCAAAAACAGGGTATAGTTAAGTAGTATTGAGTGGAATCTGTTATTCTTCTTTGTATCCCTAATGTCTGAAACACAGTCGGCACTTAATAAATGTTTATTGATGAGTAAATTTCATTTTTCCTCTATTCTTTCCCATTTCTCTCTTTCCTCCCTCTCCCCTTTTGCCATTTACCTTGTGAGAGGCAGCTTGATGTAGTGAATTGAGACCACCCTTTCCCCTATATACCATACTAATATTCTAAACATTTGTGATCATGGAAATAAGTCTTATTTAGTGTTAGACACTACTAACGTTCATTGCTCCTCTTTCCTCAACTCAGCCAGTAGTTCTTTTCATTTTCCCCTGTAAATCTGCAGGCTGTGCTTTAAGAGATGATTTTGTTGTTCAGTGACTTTGGTCATGTCCAATTCTTTACGACCCCATTTGGGGTTTTCTTGGCAAAGATACTGGAGTAATTTGCCATTTGCAGATGAGGAAACTGGGGTAAACAGGGTGAAGTGACTTACTCATAGTTAGGAAGTGTCTGAGGCAGGATTTGAACTCAGGGAGATGAGTCTTCCTGAATCCAGGCCTGACACTATCCACTGCATCATCTAGCTGCCCCCAAGTAATGATTAGCTTCTCCTTGATCAAGGAATCTGTAACTTCTACAATTGTGGCAGGAACTACCTCAGCTATCAAAACCAGCTTAATCCTAGCACATAGCCTTTTGGTCCCTCCATTTTTTTCTGACTGATCTACCTTCTTCCTTGTGAATAGCCCCTCACCCTTGGATCCCACCGTTACTTGACCCAGAGATATTGTGCTCATCTCTCAGCTATCTATCCACTTTCTTCATCCTGACTCCTCTGGCAATGTGAATACTAGTTTGGACTAATCTCTGCTTCTGACCCTCCCTGACACTTGTTAGAAAGTCTACACCATATGTTTCCAGGTTGTGGGTTTTTGGCAGCTCCATGTATCATCAGATTGACAATTGAGACAAGGAACTCCCAGGAGTCTGGAGAAAAAGAGTCAGTCAGCAAGATACTTTCACACATGCCAAGCATTCCCCCTAAAGCAACAACTCATCTTTTTTAGCAACAATTTTCTTGCACTGAGGGATGCTCAAATTATGAAACACCATGATCTCTAAAGAATTAAAATCATAGGGATACCCAAAGGGAACAATGTAGATCTAGATTGGTATAAATAGGTCCTAATACTTTATAAGTGACAAACTGCATACAAGAAACATCCTAAAAGATACCCTCCAAGAGATGTATGATTGAAAAAGGGAATGGGCTCATGAGACAGTAATAACAAGGCATAATATGAGGGCTATGGTACTTTGTAATCCTAAAAGACCTTGAAGAAGGCCCCCCACTACATTGGTTGGATCTGCTGCAGAAGACTTATGGAAGGCTATGGACAGAAGTCTCAAAGACAAAAAAAAAGGTCTGGTTAAGTTATAGATGCTTTAGTAAATTTTGAGTATTTTTTCATTGTTGATTTAATTTTAAATGTAATATTTTTACCTTTAATATATTTAATTTAATTTTTAATTTAATATTTTCCCAATTACGTTTAAATAATTTTAGCTTTTTTTCAAAATCTGAGTTCCAAATTTTCTGCCTCCATCATTGAGAAGGCAAGCAATTTGACATAGGTCATAATGTGTGTAGTCATGCAAAACATATGTCCATGTAAGTCATACCATATGCATTATTAAAGAGATGCCCACATCGAAGTACTCCCCTGAAGGAATAGAGTAGATGAAAGGAGGGGCATATAACCAAGGACTAGTGTAAAAGAAACTGTAAGAATAAGATCAGAGAGACTTGAGTTTAGAATTAGCTGAGGCTTACCCCTCAAAAAAGAGCCAAGGACAACAAAAAGGGCTTCCTTTGTTTGAAGGATAAATAGTAAATCCCTCTTCTGTTTGGATTTGGGATAGGGCGTGACCCTAGTGATTACACTTGGTGAACATATGTCTCACAATTTGATTCCTTACTTGATAATGACAGCAGGTTACTGAATAATCTGATCATTATCTCTGCCGTTGGATCTGTCATCACATCTTGTACAGTCTCAACATAATCATGGGAGATGTTCAAGGAAAAGACTTCAAGCCACCGTTTACTTTCCTGAAATATTTAAAAAATAAACAAGCCATCCAGTTCAGTTTGGCAAAGCACCTACCATCTGCTAGGCAACGTGGGGGACACAGGGATACGGAGACAAGACAATTTAAACTCACAGAGCTTCTTTTCTACTGGAAATCCCCACGGGGGAGAAAAAAGAAAAGGAATAAAGACACTCATTGCCCAGATTATAATGTACATTAAAGTGGACAAACTGTTGAGTTAGTTCAGAAGCCAATCAACAAGTATTTCTTACTGTGTACCCTGCACCGTGGTGGGCACTAGAGATGCCAATACAGAATCTAAAAGAATACTTGCCTTCAGGAAATTTATGTTCTCCCAGAGTATTCATTACTGGTATCATGATATCATTACACTTGTTATGTGGTATAGGCACTAGAGATTCAAAACCAAAGATGAAATAGTCTCTGCTTTTAAGGATCATCCATTCTCTTGGGGAAGATAACATGTGCATAGAAAGGGAGTTTAGTGTAGGGAATGGAGCTCTGAGCTTGGAATAAGGAAGACCTGAATTGAAAGCCTGTATTAGCTATGTACTCAGAGGGAGACTCTAGACAAGTCATTCAACCTTTCTGTACTTCAGTTTCCTCATCTGTAAAATTAAGGACTTGGACTTCATAGTCTCTAAAGTGGCTTCCAGTCAAAAAATGTAGTCTTATGATCTTATGTATATGCAAAAAAAATTACAGATTAATTTTGGAAGACAAACTCTGGCACCTAGCAAGAAAAGCACTAGTACCTAGAAAGAAAGACTTCATGTAGCAGTTAAGTTTTTTAAATAGTATTTTATTTTTTTTCCCAATTACATGTCAAGATAGTTTTTTAGCATTCATTTTGTATCAGATTTTTTGAGTTTTGAGTTCCAAGTTATTCTCCCTCCTTCCTCACCTCCCATCTTCTGAAAATAGAAAGCAATTCGATACAGGTTATACATGTTTAAGCTGAATTTTTAAGGAAACTAGGATTTGTAAGACACAGATAAGGAAAGAGTGAATTCTAAGAAAGTTTGGGAGTGGGAGAATTGACCAGTACAAAGTCTTAGGGACAGGAGATAGTATGTAATGTAAGTATATCTTGGACAGATGCCACAGATCTACAAAGATCTGGGCCAAGAATTTAAGAGGGGAAGGAAATTCGCTATATTGCATTTGGAAAATCATACTGCTCTTTCAGTAATCCCAATATTCTAGTTGTGTGAAAAGGGCCCCTCCCCTTTTTTAACACCAGTGTTCTCTCAGTGATGCTACAGGGTTGTTATTCACGGACCATTCCAATCTCAGAAGAATCATTAAAATTCCCAGTAATACAAAGAGTGATGGAAAAGTGTATATTGGGTAGGAATAGGCTGTACCTTTTTACCAACAATTGACTAGAACACATGACATGGCACTAAAAACATCATGACTGGAAATGAAAGGTCAGTTTGTCATGGAGTGAGAATTACGGACTGCTGAGGGAGAACCTAAATGATGCAGTGGTGTGCACAGTCTTTCCTTTTAAACCCCTCATTGTGCATCCACTGTGTGGCACAGATCATAAATGAAGGAACAGTAGAAACACCTAAATGAGCATTGCACAGAATGAAAGAATGTGAATGGGTTGAGTTGGTTGGGTTTTGCACTGATGGAAGGCATGCTGTGCCAATGAAATTACAGATTGGCTGAAGACTAGTGAAAGAAGAGTGGATGATTCTGTTTCCATTAAAAAATTATTCATTAAGCACCTAAATTAGCTTTTAATTTACAACCTTTAAGAGGCTTTGTGTGTAAGAACACTTGTTTTGAGTCTGAGGAACTAGGTTCAGATCCCAACTTTATGACCCTGAGCAAGTCACAAGCTCTCTGGACCTTAGTGTCTTCATCTGCGAAATGAATGGGGTTATATTAAAAGAACTCTGAGGTCCCTTTCAGCTCTCTTTGCCCTAGCAACTGAGCCAGCCAGTCAATAGAGGTACAAAGACAAGAAAACACCCTACATTAAGGAGCTTACATTCCTTTGATGAAAAGAACAGAGATAACCTCCCCATTTGTGTTAACAAATGACACAAGGGAGAACTATTCAGCTCTTACTTTGTTTCCATCATCCCAACAGGAAAATTATCTTGAAATTATTAAAAGAGGAGTAGAAGAGTGAAAAGCCCATGTCCTCAGGTACCTTGCATGGAAAGGTAGTGAGAGATGACCTAACTACTTTAAACCAACCCTATCCCCCTCAGTGCACGTCAGTTATATGACAGTTCTGAAAGAACCAGCCAACCTGATTTTGGGGAATTGTGGTGAGTATGAGAAGTGTCATGAGACTGGAGATGGAAAAAGGTTATCCCAATTTTCCCCCAAAAGGGGGAAAAGATCGATTCTGAAATTTAAGACTAGTGAACTAAATGTCAATCCTTGGTAACATTTTGCTAGATTTTAAACAGAAACTTTGTGAGTACTTAGTGAACCATGTTGACTCTTAGTGACCAGGACTTTTTTTATGAGAACATCTTGGTAAACTAACCTCACCTCCTGTTTTGATAGAATATCTTGACTGATAAATAAGGGAAATGCTGTAAACATAGTTTATATGTATTTCTGTAAGGTATTTTATAAAGCTTCTCATAATATCCTTAATAAGATATAGTAATGGCAATTGTAACTAGTTGTACAACTATGCCTGAAGAGTATTGATTAATGGACTAAAGTGACGAGGGAACTAATCAGCCCCACCTCACCATCACCTTCCCAGCTATGGATCTTCAAGAGCTGGGGAGGAAAGTGACCTCAGAAACACTACCAGATAATACTCAACTAGCGGAGTCTGGAGCCCACTTGTTTCCATCTTTGTCTCATTTATGTTCCTTGGGATCCGATCGGCTCTGGCGTGTTCCCTGGTTCTTTCACTGTGCCCAGAGTTGAACATGGACTGATACGGCCTCTACCAGAGTATCATAACCTCCCTAGTTACATGTTTAAATGTGACAGTCTGCTCTAAGCTAGCCATACTGGCTTATGAGTGCCAGTTCTTAACATTTTCAATGAACCTTCAGACCTCAGAAATCCATAATGCTATAAATCGGGGCTTGATTTATTGTTATGTTGATTGTCTAGACTTAAGAAAGTGATGGAGAAAATGCTAATATGCAGATTAAACTTAAAAGTGTTTCATGGGTGATATGTGTGTATATATACATAAACATATGTATATACATGTATGTGTGTGTGTGTTTTCCTGGAGCAGCACACTCCCACTCTAAGCTCCATGTCCAGTGGCGTAGAAACTCAAGGAAAACAAAATTCATACAAATAGCTAAGCAAGAAGGGAATTCCTAGAAAACGAAATTTTAGATAGATGAAATTCCTTGATTTCATGGCATCGAATGAGTATCATTACTCAGTACATTAATGAGTAATTAGTACTCAGTACTCATTACACAGTACCCTACAGTCATCATTTACCAGGGCATCCAGGGAAAAAAAGTTTAATCAGCAGATCCCCAGCAGAGAATTGTCTCTTCCGCTGTATTTTATTACATATCTGGTAATTGGGAAAGAAGAGCAAATGAAAAGTAGAACTGGAAATACATTCAACTTTCACTTATGTAAGAATCATCTATTTCTGCTTATTGTCGGGTTGCGTAACGCATGCGGCTCTTGCTTTTCCCATGTTACTTTGTTTATCTGTCTTCTTCCTGCTCTGAGAAGACGCTTCTGACATATGTCGCCCTCCTTAGAGCAGTCTTTGCCTCAAGCTTAGACTCCTAGAATTATAGAGCTGGAAGGAACTTTAGAGATCACCTAGTGATTCTAAACCAATCTTAGCATTTTACAGGTGATGAGATTAAGACCCAGATAATACAAGGGAATTTGCCTGAGTTTGGTTCAGCATTTTTTGACAAAGACTGTGAAGATACAGAACCTATGCTTGCCATATATGCATCTGATATAAAATTGAGAGAGGGAGATCTAATCCACTGAATTATAGAATCAATATTTAAAGCCACCTTGACAGACTGGGATATAACCTGAATCTAATGAGGTCGTATTTAGTAGGAATGAATGTCAAATCCTATACTTAGGCTCACACAGTCACTTCCCAAGTATAGAACGGAGGAGACCTGGCGTAACAAAATTTTCTATGCAAAATTCAGGTTTTGGTTTTTTAAAAGAATTGGTCAGTATAAAACATTGTGACATGGCTGCTCCCTTCCTCACCTTCCCCCAAAAACCTAATGCACTCTTAGGCTATAATAAGAGAAGTCTCATGCCTAGAGGGAGAGATTTAATGTTGTTGAGTTCTTTTGTCAGTTGTGTCCAACTCATGACTTCATTTGGGGTTTTCTTGGCAGAGATATTGGAGTGGTCTGCCAGTTCCTTCTCCAGCTCATTTTACAGTTGAGGAAACTGAGGCAAACAGGGTTAAGTGACTTGCTCAGGGTTACACTGTTAGTAAGGTCACATTTGAACTCAGGAAAATGAGTTTTCCCAACTCCAGGTCTGACATTCTATGCCCTGTGTCGCCACCTAGCGGCCCCTGAGAGAAATGTTGCTGTATTCTATACCAAAATGACTACATCTGGAGCCATTGCATTCAATCTAGAGATCTAGATTTTAAGAGAGATATTGACAAATTAGAGTGGACCCAGAGGACTGAAAAAGATGGTGATATGTCTAGAAGGTATGCAATATTAGATTCATTTGAAGGAACATGGGATATTTAGCCTGGGGGAAAAAAAGAAGGAAAACCTAGAACGATTAGTGTATGTGTGTAGTAGTAGCAGTGGCATAGGAATCAGGGATGCTGGCTTCTCTTCATGAATGCTGTTGCTCACTTCCTTTGTGACATTAGGGGCAAGCCACAGCCCTATACTGAAGCTCAGTTTTCTTGTCAGTATATCGGCTGTTCTATATGTTAGATTTCTCCCAACTCTGAGGGTCTGTGATTCTAAAACATAACAGCTTGCTTCAGAAACTTGGAGAGGTACCATATAGAATGGGGAGTAAATAATGTACTTACTCCATTTAACTCCAAAGGATAGAATTAGCCTCACTGGGTTGACATGATGAGCAGGTAGATTTTGGATCAGTATTAGGAAAAGTTTTCTTATCAGTTAGAAACATCCAAAAGTAGAGAGGGCTACTAGCTATGTTATGAGACTGTAGATATCTCCTATCTCCCTAGCAGACTGTAAAGCCCTTGAAAGCAGGGATTGTTATATTTTTGTCTATGTATCTTAGCACTTAACACAATGTCTTGCACATGTTAGACCCTTAATGTTTGAATCATTAGACATATTCAAGCCAGAAACTCCTTGCCCCAACATTGCTGTGGGGCATCAGGTGTCAGGGGGGAGGCTGACTTCTGGGAGTCAGCTTGTAATCCAATTCAACTTAATAAACTTTTGTTAAGCACCTACTATGTGCAAAGCATTGTTCTGGTGCTGCAAATACAAAAACAAAAATTTCTACTGGTATACATGTCTACGGTTAAGTACAGGTAAGCAACAACAAAGTAGCAATGGTAGTTTTGCTGTTTGGTCTTTCAATCGTATCAGACTCTTCATGACCCCTTTGGCAAAGATACTGGAATGGTTTGCTGTTTCAGTAGTAGTAGGAGCAGCAGTAATAATAGTAGTAGTAGTAGTAGTAGCAGTAGCAGTAGCAGTAGTAGTAGTAAAGTAGTGGTGGTAGTAGTAGCAGTGGTGGTGGTGGTGATGATAGTGACAGTAGTGGTAGTAATACACTTACCACTTATTATGACTTTCCACATTGCAGTCTTGATACATCACGAGTTGTAAGAAATTAAATGGGAATTTTTGGGAATTTTGCAGAAGCCTCACATGACATGTGAAGGCCAGCAGATAACAGAAGAAGTTTGGAAACTGAGAAATGCATAAAATACATGCATAGTATTGTATAATATCAACACATTTTATTTTTAATACTGTAAACATCCCATAAAAGAAAAAGTTTAGACTTCCTCTCAGATATGAAAGGAGAACCAAAAAATCTGACACCAATTTTCTAGATCACAGGTGTACCACATGCCTAATCCCTGTGATGTAGAAGGGATAACTGTAAGGAGTAGTGGTGGTAATGGTAGTAGTAGTAGTAGTAGTAGTGGTAGTAACAGCAGCAGCGTTTAGCACTGTAATATTTGTAAAGTACTTTATCAGTGTCTCATGTAATCTTCACAACCACCTTAATCAGATACGTGCTATTATTATCCTCATTTTTCAGAAGAGGAAACTGAGACTAAAAGGTTAAAGTGAGTTGTCTAGGTGTGTCTGAAGCAGGATTTGAATTTAGTTCTTCCTGACTCCAAGTCTAGTACTGGTCACTAAGAAGACTGACAATCTGGATATATTAAAAAATATTTATTTATATCATGTGCCGTGATATAAAGGCAGGAGATGGGATGGCATCTATGGGAAACAAAAGGTAGGCTAATTGGGCTGGAACAAGAGTGCATGAAAGGGAGCGATTTGAAACAAGACAGGAAATATAAGCAAGAACCAGCTTGCTAGGGGCCTGAAGTATTAAGGCAGAGACTTTTATATCTTATCTTAATAGCAATAGAGAGCTATTGAAGATTTTGGAGTATGAGAATGAACGTGGTCAGACCCATGTTTCAGTAATGTCCGTTTGGCAGCTATATGGTGCTAAATACCAGAAGGAATGCCAGGAAAAATGAGACAGTCCTGGAGGTCAAGTAATTTATATAAGACCTTTAACCAAAGCAGGGGAAACTTAGCTTAGAAGAAGTATTTTCCTTCACCTAGAATCATAAGCTTATATGAAAAGAAAGTGTAGAGATCATCTCAACCAACTCTACTTATTTTACAGACAAGAAAAGTGAGTCCTAGAGAAATCAAGTGATTGGCCTAAGGTGGCACAGAGAGTTAGAAACCTCTAAGGCTAATTATTAATGGGCCTATTACTGCAACATTTCCCCACTTTTAATGTGTCTGAATGGGGAATTCAGTTTGGATTCTATGTTACTAATTTATCTAGCCACTGGATGTCAGCACTGTTCTACCTAAAAACTAAGTTTGCTTGGTTTTGTCCTTTTCTCTACGTCCTGAGATGTTAAAAAGGCCAAGGTCTCCCACTGCATCCAGAACCATTGTCCTGACCTATGTCTTGCTCCTGGAGTCTATGACTTTGGAGGAGACAGTGTGGCTGATGACTTTGCACAGCTCTGCCTCACTTACATCCAGTTCACTTGTAAGCCAAGACATCACCCTCCTGATGTCATTGGTCTCTTTGAGAGCAATAGCCACAGTCCTGAGGTGGGCCCACAAGGAGGCTTGGGAGGGGAAATGATGAGGGGTTTCTCCATTGACCACTCTTCAAATGTAATAATGGCTACTTTGGAGGCTAATCTCTTTTCCCACCTGAAGATTGCCTAGAGTCACTAGCAGGCCTTCCCTTATGCCCCACCCACCCCAGTAGTCTTAAATTTCTTTTCTGTGAGGCAAGATTGAAGGAAAAGATTCCCAAAACGTTTATTTTACTGAGATTCCTGGAACTGTCTCAGAAGAGAGATACAACCTTTGGGGGAAAGCACTGTTTTATGAGGGACACATGCAGATATATTATGCATTGCCTGGTGCTGTTGGTTGATGAGAGCACATTTTGACAGCTGTGCTATGCTGTCTGAAATTGGGAAGCCTGCTATATTTTGGATTTGCAGAGATTGTTAGATTTGTAGCTCAGCATCCAAATCTGGCATGGTTTTATGTCAAAACTAGAGATAGTAAAAAATAGATAGTTGAGGTTGAGGAAATGTAAGTTTATGCCTTGAGTGTTTTGTAATGCTTGGTTTTAAAATACAGTTTTAAAATTGTTTTAAAAATGTTGTGTTAAAAAAAAAACAACCAACAACTATGGCATTCTTTATTCTTGTCTCTATGCCTCCAAGTGCAAAAATCTGAGTCTTACAGATACCATGACATTATGGGAAATTTACTTTTAAAATAATATTATGGCTTTACTTAAAGAGGTGACTATTATCCTTGTGTGATTCTGAAGTCATTTATTTTGTGAGGAGGAGACGCAGTGCTGGGAGATAAGTGAGCTAGATAGGCATGTGTGGGCATTTGTCTCAAACGCCCATAGATCAAAATATGTACAGATCAGAATATGTACAGAAGTTTCTTTTAGATATTAGGAAATTTGACTTTTAAAAGTAACTTTATTAATCTATGCTGTTCTTGATGTGAAAGAGCCCAAAACATATTTCACAGTATGCTGCACTCTCTTGAAAGCCCATATACAGCAAGCAGAAGTTTGCCATAAATCTACAACGCAAATATACCCATATTTTTCTCACATTGCATTCTTGATTCAATTTCAGCTGGCTTTTTTTCCCAGAGTTCACTTTGCTACAAATTTGCTACAAATCACAAAGTTGTGGGATTGGGAGAAGTAGTTTGTTGATAGGTATAAATCTTAATTAACAAACCTGTATTTCAGCATAAACTGATAATATCACAGGTCTCATTCATATTCAGTGTCTTTCAAATGCCCCTTCTCTATTTCCAAAACACCTCCAAGGACTTTTGCCTAAAGAGCCAAAAAGCATAAGATGTTTAATTGTAACCAAGTTTGTAGTCCTGCTTTTATCAGTGTCCAGTGAATCAGGATGCCCTACTCAGCAAGTAGAGAAATTTCTGTAGCCAAGAATTTGCTGAGCCATCTCTCACACATTATGCTAAGGATTAGGTTGTCTGGTGTTTGGAGTTAGGAAATAGCTGTGTCAGGATTCTCCGAAACCATCATGCATACAAACGCAGGACTGGGGCACGAGGAAATTAAAGCCACACTAAAAACATTCAAAGTGTGTACAAGTAATTTTAATCAACAGTCAAAACCCTGACAGTAGTGCTATAGGTTCATTGCACCCAAACATGTGGTCACTGTAAAACTGATAAATTTGGGAAAGAAAAGTGACAGTTTCACAAGTTGATTTTTTTTTCCAAATAAGCTGGTTGGAATCCACCTCTTCAGTATTAAAGCCAAAATTAGGTCAAACTACAGGGTGTATTATATGACGAGTCAGGAAGGACTTGAGTTTGAATACTACCTCAGATTTTTACTATATGACCCAGAACAAATCATTTAAGCTCTCTCAGAAAAAGTTTTCTCATCTGTATAATGGGGATGGTAATAGCACCTACCTTCCCTTCACAAGGTTATTGGGAAGTTCAAATGAAGTAATATATGTCAAGCAAATCTAAAAGAGCTATATGAATGCTATCTCTTATTAGAGATAATGATAAGAGCTAGCATTTATGCAGTATCTGTTGTGTGTCTCACACTATACTAAGCTCTTTACAAGTGCTGTCTTATTTGAGCCTCTTAACAACCCTGGGAGGTCGGTGTTATTATTATCACCCCCATTTTGCATTTAAGAAAATTGAGTTGAACAGTAATTTGCCCAGGGTTACATAGCTTATAAGTATCTGAGACTAGATTTGAACTCAAGTCTTTTTGGATTCAGGCCCAGCACTCTTATCTACTGCACCATTTAAATAATAATTAATAATAATGATGAATTTCTAAACCAAGTTTGAGAGCCATTCAACACCAAAACAGAATCTCAGAGTTTTACGAGACCTCAGCAGTCACCTAATCCAACCCATATGCCATCAAGCATCCCCTCTACATCACACTCAACAATGACCCTGAAAAGAGGAGAAACCCACTATCTCTCAGGCCTTTTCTGTGGATTCCACTTTGGGATGACTCTAGGTATTGGGAAGTTCTTCCTCATCTGAGCTGAAATATGCCTCTTTCCAGTTTTTGTACCTTGCTTGTAGTACTGCTCTCTGGGGCTAAGTACTTTTCAGAACTCTAGCAAGGCCCTCAGGGTCTTCTTCCCTCAAAATATAGCATGCTGTATTACTTTATGCAATATAAGATTGCATAAACTAGAGGCCTTTTACATTCTTCTTGCCGAGGCAGAGAGGCAGCTGAGGCATAGGGGATAGAGCACCAGGCCTGGAGTCAGAAAGATCTGAGTTTGAATCAGACCTCAGATTTTTAATAGCTGTGTGATGACTTACAAGCTGCAAACTCTATCTGCCTCAATTTGCTGAACTTTAAAATGGGAATATAATAGCTCCTACTTCCCAGGGTCATTGCTGTGAAGACCAAATGAGATATTTGTGTAAAGTACTTAGCACAGAGTATGCACTTAATAAATGCCAATTCCTTCATTCCTCATCTATATCTTTCCTCAAACGTGGCAGCATATGTGATCTGGCGAGGGCAATGTTCAAGGAAACTTGGCTCAGTAGATAGAGCATCAGAAATAGTCAGGAAGACCTGAATTCAAATTCAGGCTCATACATTTACTAGCTGTGTGACCCTGGTCAAGTCCCTTAACCCCGTTTTCCTCAGTTTCCTCATCTATGAAATGAGTTAGAGAAAGAAACAGAAAACGACTCCAGTATCTTTGCCAAGAAAACCCCAGTTAGGGTGAGGAAGAGCCAGACAAGACTGAAATGATTGAACAACATAGGACTGCATTAGCCCTACTCCTGGATACCATGTCTCTCTCAGTACAATCTGATGGAATGTTGCAAAGCATCTGTCCACTTTGAAGAGAGGTGTCATTCATCTCTGCCTTGTGCTGAGCACAATAAGGGAAATAGTCGGCTCTTTAGCATGTATTTGGGTGACACGGTGGTTCTGAGAAGCTTGGCTTCCATGCCTAAGCAGTTCACCTTAATCAGGGCCTTGTTTGCTCATATTCCCGCCTTCCGTTCAGGGCTCCTCCTACATTCTACTGGAACTAAGCTTCCCTGCCTAGCTCAAGGCAAATGGGAGAAAATTGCCCTACTTAGGGGCACCCAAAACAACTGAAGGACACAACTTCGAATGACCAAGTTTAAGAGCTATAGTAGTGCTACCCATAAGGAAGCAGCACTTGTAATTCAGCTAATACAGGGGGGCTATTTGGTGAGATACATTAGGGTGAATTTCACAGCCCTGTGCCCTGTGGAGCTCTCCTCCCCTACTCAGTGCCTGGTTGACATTTTCACTGTACTTTTTGTATCCAAGTAACAAAAGGACAGAACAAAGATCAAAGAGGCAGATTTCTGATCAGTAAACGGATTAATTTTCTAACACAGCTGACCAGTAGTAAAATGAGCTGCCTTTGGAACTAGCGAGCCTCTCATCACTTAAACTATTCTAAACTAAACTAGGCAACTCTAATGGTTGGCCCTGAGAAAATTTAGGACAGTTAGGCAGTTGACTGTGAAGTCAAGATTTGAACTTTTCCTGAGTTCAAATCTAGCCTCGGACACTAACTGTGTGACTGTTAGCAAGTCACTTAACCCTTTGTCTCAGTTTCCTCATCTGTAAAATGAGGTGGAGAAGGAAAGGGCAAACCACTCCAGTATCTTTGCCAAGAAAACTCCAAATGGGGCCATGAGTCAGACATGATGGGGAGGCAGAGAACAAAAAGGAAAGCAACCCAGTCATAAGGGTTTTGGCAGTCCAGATGCAGAGTAGGGAGATGATGGAGTGGCTTGTATGAGGAAAGCTAGATCCTAGAGTACTGGGGTGGGGACAGGGAGTCAAGGCAAGATTGCCTCCCTCCTCTGAGGGAGTACCTGAATCACTGAGATCATCCATGCCTGAAATAGGCAAGAGGCTCAGGCATCAGGAACATGGGCATTGCAGGAAGCATTATTTTGCTATTTATGAATTGGAAAGTCTTCAAGGTTCATTGTTTTCCTATAAATAGGCACTATTTAAACTAACCTTGAGAGTCCAAACTCATTAAGCCTTTAAAACTGGGAACTGCAAAACCTAACTCATAACTCATTTCCAAATGGATTTGGGAAGAAAATGGTGTCATTAAATGAAGGGAGGTATAGTTTATGAATAATTACCATTATTATTATTTTACAATTACAAAATGCTTTCCCATGCATTATCTCATCTTGTAAAGTAAGTAATATAAGTTCTAGGAGTTTTTTAGTCTGGATGTCTGACTTCACTGGCACAGAGAATTCTCATTGGGTAAACACGCTCCCACCCCATCTCCCACTTACAGATAGGAAGCTTGTTTGTGGTTGCCTGAAAGCATGGAGGTTAAGTGACTTGTGCATGGTCACACAACTACTATGTCAGAGGCCTAACTAGAACCCAGATTGTCCTGATTCTGCGCTAGCCTGATACTAATACCATGCGGCCTTTCTAATTCGAGTATTATTACCTTTATTTTTACCAAATGAGGTAACAAAACAGTTAAAGTAATGTGTCCACAGTCACGAATTTTGGAAGTAAATGGTGGCCCCAAGGTTTAAAGCCTTGTTTTCAGCTTTAAGGGCCTCTCTCTTACCCACCCTACATGCTGCTCCCCTCCCCCTTTAAAATGTTATATTAAGCATTCACCTAGGTGACTTAAACTTTGCCTTTGGGAAATGGAATTCTCCCACTACCCATTCAATTTTAATTCTAATTTATTTCAGTTTCTTATGTAACAGTCAATGATATGTGGCTTTGTCATGGATTAAAATTCCCTCAGAAGAGTAAGAAGTACAAATAACTGGAAGAATTGGGGGAAAACATATAAGTATGAGTATGTTGTAGCATATTATTATCAAGGACTTGCTTTTGAGAAGGGGCCCACAAGGCAGAGCATAATGGACAGAGCCCTGTGTTTGGAGTCAGGTGTGCTAGGTTCAAATCCTCCCTTTGCCAGTTGCTATGTGTTTCAGGGATGGAAACCCTGCGGCCTACAAGCCACATGTGGCCTTTGACTAAATCCAAGCTTTACAGAACAAATCCTTTTATAAGGGTATTTGTTCAGTGAAGTTTGGATTCAGACAAAAGACCACACTTGAGGACCTAGGGGACCAAACATGGCCTCAGGGCTGTGGGTTCCCCACCCCTGTTCTAGTCACTTAACATATCAAGCTTCTTAATTTGCTCATCTGACAGTGAAGGAGCTGGCCTTCTAGGGTCTGTTTTTTAGTCCCAAGTCTTGTCATCCTGTTGTGATCAGAACATGAGAAGGCATTGGTTATATATGAACCTGGGTAGGCTTTTGGGAGATAGTGGAGTTCAGAAGGACCTGGCACTGTGGTGCCATTCAGACATGATTGGATGACTGAACAGAACATATTAATAGGGCATAAAAGTCAGTGGGCAGCTCTAGTGCAGCCTTATTCCCTTGAGATAGGCAGAGAACAGCATGGGTCACCAGCACTCATTGTTTATTGAGGATTTATGGAAAGAACTGGAATCTTAGAGCAGAAGTGTTTGGAAAGGCTATTGTGTTCTGCTTAGGTTGCAGGAGTGACCACCTAGATACATCAAATTACATAACAATTTTCCCTCAGGCAGCTTTAAAAGATGCTATACAAAAAATGTTTAAACATGATAATAAAGGAAAAGAGGGTTGAAAGCTTTGTGGGGAAAAGAGAACAGGAGGGGAAAATACAGGTATAAGCAACAGGTGCATTCAACAAGTAACAGACATTTGGATTGTATGGAATGCTCACTTCAGTACCATTTACTGCAGGATATAAAGAAACCTGAAATGTAGATAGAGCTCATTTTTCCCCTATATAAATATTTAGTTTTAAACCTCTATCTTCTGTCTTGATTCCCATCCAATGTCCACTGTCAGCAACTATACTCAAGAAAAGTTTCCAAACACCCTCCCCCCTCCCCCTTTCTTCAGCTTCTTTATATGTTTGGCCTTCCATTAAATTGTGAGCTCCTCGAGGGCTCTGTCTGTTATCCTCAGCACCTGTGCCTGATGATTGCAGTAGGTACTTAATGAGTGTTATTGTTTAGACAATCTGTGGAGGTAATTTCTAAATGGGGAGAAAGCCTTGGACCTGAATCATGGTGAGACAAATGAAAAGTCCAAGTAGGCAGAGTTTCTGGGTACTTAATAATCAACTCATTAATTAGGCTAGCAAATAGTAACTTGAGGTCATTGGTCTCTCTTATAACCAAAGACTCCAAATAGAGATTGCTGAATGTTTAAATCATTTTAGGAAAGGGGTTGTCCCTGAGGATAAACATCAGCTCTAATTGGTGAACAGTCAATGAGAGAATGAATATTATAATGAAAGGTGGGCTTTTTCTAATGAAAGCCCTGTCAACGCTCCTAGATCATTCTTAGATCGTTCCAGCTCTAGCAGTCTCTACAAAGGAATCTATTCTCCACTCAGTCCTACTAGAGTGGGACAGTGGTGGACTTACAGTAAGAATTCCACATAGATAAAATGGGGTGAATTTTTGGGCAAGGTCAGAAATGTCCTTGAGAGACTGGGCTTTGAATGAGAAAGTAAGAAGAGGATGTTTGGGTCCTGTATATAAAATTGGTTATTAATATAATAAGAAAAATAATCATCTTTCTCAATGGTTACTTAATCTTGGATACGGCAAAATGGAGATTGTAAAGGAAGGTAAAGGTTTGGCCAGACTTTGATTTTTTCCGTGTTGACTCAGTTTTCATAGATGGGCATATATTTCTTTTATATATTCTTCTTTTTCCTACTTCTTCAATAATCACAATAATACTTTTCATGCTGATATCAGGGCTGTGCACGTGATGCATACTCAATAGCTACTTGCTTAAAGATTGATTCCTGCTTTGTGCTTCTAAAACACATTTTGTCATTAGATTCTACAAGATTTTTTTCATTATAAAAATTTTTGCTTATTTTCCCACCACCAGCCTAACAAAATGTTCATAGACATTAGATTGATAGTAAATAGGTTTTTATTATAAATACTGCTGGTTGGGTGATGGGTTCTGGACCCCTACAAGGAAAAGACCATGTTTTTGAAAGCAACCCAGTCTTGAAATTTTCTCCCACATTTCAGCAACCCAGATCACTGGCACCTCAGCCCAAGGCATTTGGCCCATCCCATACTACTTACTACACCTTAATCCCAGCCAGCTCCTTTTAAGACACAGTTTTGTATATGAGCATCAGTCTCACCCACATTAAGTTGCAGGTTCACTTGGAACCCTGTCCACTTCTATTGACATTAAAATAAACCTTGCCACTTGACTGGAAGATAGTTTGAGTGTGTCAGTTTGTATCATTCCATTGGAAATGAGATAAAATAGATTTTGGTTAATTAAAAAAGAAACTTTTAAAAGTAGAGAGATGGAGGGTTTGAAATGTTCCATGAACTTTCAGAAGATATCATTATAATTATTTTTACTTAATCATTTTACTTTGTCACAAGGCAGCCCTCAGACAGATTGGAGATAATCTGAAAATGTAATATGAAAACAAAACACATAAGCAGAACTTTTTAAAAAAGAGAAAATAAAATAAGACAGAGTGGGGGTAAGCAAGCTTTCACATATTACCAATGATTTTTGCGTGAGAAGTGACTTGCATATACTAAATCCTTAACAAAGGAATAACTAAATTGGGAAGAAAAAAAAAACTAGCAGTAGAGGTGGGAGGTGATAAAGACCTGGACCAGAAAGCCGGGGTAAAGGTATGAATGAAAGAAATTTTGGAGAGTTAGACTTGATGGGACTTAACAACTGACTAGATATGGTGGGTAAGGCATGATTAGGAAGCAGTTGAATGGATAATAATCCTGAATGCTAAGATGGAGCAACTGAATACATAGGAAAAGAATCAGAAGAGAGAGAGTCACTGATGCCAAAGAAAGAAAGGCTATGGAAGAGGAAAAGGTGGTCTGTAGTGGCAAAAAATAATAGGGTCAAGGAGGATATTTTTCCAAGCAAGTAATTCTATCCTCTGAGCACATCCTGATTTATTATTCACCAAGCTTTGACAGTTCACCCCTGTGACCCCAAAAATATAATTTAAAACAAGAGCAAAAGAGATTCCAATTTCTAGGAAGAGCTTTTCCATTACACTTCAACTGCTCTCAATCTGATGAAGCTAACCCAGTTTTTAACTCTTGCTTTGGATCAGCATTTATATCTGCTTACCACCTTCAACCTGCTTCATTGGAGAATTTTCAACTAAAAGCTCTTAATTCCAGATTAGCATCAAGAGGTGCTTGCTACCTTTCACTCGCTCTGGTTACCTACACAGTACCTACAAAAGAAATTGGGCTTCCTGCTGCTCAAGACTCCCATCAGCATTCTAGGCAAATATTGGAGTCTGCACCAAACCCCATGGACTTCTAACTTCTAAGGTCGGGGGTGGGAGTGGGGAGTTCCATTCATTCCCCTCCCCCCCTTTTTTGGAAACTCCTTGTTTATAACCTAGAATTGCTAAAGATTATTTAGCCAACCTAGCAACCCCGAGCAGTTTTAGAACCTGGTTCCGGCCAGCCAGTTTCCTTTCATCTCTCTGAACATTTACCCACATTTGAACATAACGGAAGAGTTTTTTAAAGCAAGTTGCACAGTGGTTTCCTCACAGTAAGTTAAGCATACATTCTATATGACTCAACAACCCCCCTCCCTCCTCTTCAGTTCAGAACCAGAAAAACAAAATAATGATTGAAGTTCAATCCCAGGTCATATAAAATGATACTGATGGACATGGAAAAGTACTGAAAATTATTATAACAGCATTCTCAAGCGTCATGAATTGAGGACCCTAAATAACCCTCTCCTAAAGTGCATTCACTAGTTAGAGTTCCTTAATGAGTAGAAGCTGCTGCAGGCTGATTAGGAATGAAGTCTAATTGGGGGTGCCTTATTTTACTTTAGACCATACATATTGCACACATGTGGCTCTCTCTCTCTCTCTCTCTCTCTCTCTCTCTCTCTCTCTCTCTCTCTCTCTCTCTCTCTCTCTCTCTCTCTCTCTCTCTCTCTCTCTCTCTCTCTCTCTCTCTCTCTCTCTCTCTCACTCTCACTCACACACACACACTCCTCCTGCTCTAATATTAAAACAGAAATGTTTGTATTTTGTTTATTCACTATTTTATATTCACTTGTCAATAGGACAGAATCTGCCCAGTAAACATAATCTTAGTAAAATTGGAACTAGTGGGTCTGTTATGTTTGTATAACTATAACTGACAGTTATAGAATGCCTCTAAATGTTAACCCAATTACAATCTTTTTACAGATGCAAATATTGGCATTATGATGAAAACCTGCTCACTTCCAGTGTTGTCATTGTCTTCCATAATGAAGGATGGTCAACTCTCATGAGAACGGTTCACAGTGTAATTAAAAGGACACCAAGGAAATATTTGGCAGAAATTGTGTTAATTGATGATTATAGTAATAAAGGTAATGAAATATAGAATTAACATTATATATTCCATGTTCAAAAAAATTAATTGTCCAAATAATATAAAAAATGAAAGTTTAGAAATGTATTAGTTTTTCTAAGATATGGGTTTATCCAGGAATGGAAGATAAATGGATTTTTATAAAATCAGAAATTTTGAGATTTTAAAGGAAACTATCAGTTTATGAGTGAGTCATTTGAGGTAGGTCAATTTAGGAAGGCTTTGAATGACTATTTTTAGCAGGGACAGAGACTTGCCTCAATTTTTTAGCCTTAGATTCTATAAGAAATTAATAATAAAGGAAATTTATTGAACAACTTAAAATCACAGGTGTGTTGTAATGGTATGCTGAATCCATCCATAATTGCCAGAACAGAGAACATGACCTGTTTCTCTACCTTGGAGTGATTGATTGATTGATACCCTTGATTGATGATATCAATATTGACTTTGACAGGGAAAATGAATTTCTAGTTTATGTGTATGAGAAGCTGCTCTTAAAATTCATTTTGTTCCGAACTTGATTTAAGCTTTTGAGTAAAATGAAAATACCTGTTGTCTTTTATGACATCTTACTCAGGAAACAAGAAACATTTCCAAGAACAAATATTAGTTAATCTTTGAACAGTGTTACAAATTTTTTTTTGAAGATACTGATATAATGGTTTTCTAGTTTGTTTGTTTGTTTGTTTTGATAGGAACATTTCCTTTTCTGCCAACAGCTGCTCTCAAGTATAAAATTGCATGCCAAACATCAAAAATATAGAATGAGAGCTAGAGAGGTCCAAGTGAAAACCAAACAAATATAGCCTGGGCCCTAAATAAACCCAGACTCGTATTTATGACTTCATTTCCCCTTTGTCGTTGAAGTGTTAAGTTGGACTCTGAAAATTGGCCAAGTAGTCAGCCCATTCCACAAAAATATTTTGTCTCTTCTCATTGAACGTACTTTGGGGAAATCTTCAGCAAGCTAGTTTTTAGTTATATTTTTACCCCTGCCCCAGAAATAGTGATGCCATGTGATAAAATTGAAAAACATTGGTCAGATTGTATAGGGTATGAAAACATAATTAATAAATGTAAACAAATAGGCATGAAGTGCCTGTTGGATTGAGCACTTGCTAGGTGGTTGGAACAAATGTTAGACAAATCTTAGTCTTACCCCCAAGTCTAATAAGGCTTGGCAACACTTTTGTCCAACATTTGAATTTAACCACTCCTACAACAAGGGCAACCATTTAGTTAGGGGCTTCATAGCCCCTAGATAGCCTCTAGTATCTTTGTAAAGTAGCAATCACAATCCTGATCTTTTACTCATGTGGTACCACCAACAGAAGGAAATAGAAACGCAACTTGCCCACTTCCTTCCTCTCCCTTTACTTTGTGCAACTGATTCTCAATTTTTGAAATTTGTGTGTTAGAACCTACTGTATTTTTTTTTAAATGCAGCAGCAGCAAGTGCATTTACTTTAGAATATTATAATTTGGTAATTGGCAAAATTATCTTCAGTAAGAGTAGAATCACTGCCTTAGAAAATAGTTGGATTTTTTTGGAAAATGTGTTTAAAGATTATATAAAGAATTTTTTTTTCAGAGTCCACAAAAATGACATTAAAACTAGAAGTTCCACCTTTCAGCTTATAAAGATTTGGCAAGTCCCCTTTGTTAATAAATACACATAGAAGAAAGAGCATCCTAAAAGGAAAATGAAGAAACCTTAAAAGATTTGCTATCCAAAAACAAAGATCTCCAAGGAAAAGGAGAATAGTAGTTTGCAGGGTTTGTTTTTCCCTCCTATTTCAAGTATAAGGTTTTATAATAAATCATTTTGTTTCTTGAAATTTTTTTTAATTTATTGTTTTTAGAATTATATTTGAGAGGCAACTTGGCCTAGTAGATAAAGAATGAACTTTGAAGCTAAGAAGACCTCGGTTTAAGCCCCACTACTGACACTTACTGGCTATGTGACCTTAGGCAAGTCATTTGAACCTCTCAGTGAGGTTCTAAGACTATAAGTGGTAAAGAAGATCCCAGTCTGCACTTAGAATTTCCTCATCTGGAGATACCTCTTAAACCAATGAAGTTACAGGCCCAGCCCCTACTCCATAATTTTGAAGGTTTATCTTTGAACATGGCTCGGAGTCCATGTGGTTTAGAGTACTCAGAACCAACTTTTTGATAAATCTCTTTGGCACATTTCCGTTTTATTCTTACCAGAAAAGCACAAGATCTTAACTTCATTTTTTTTCAATTTCAAAGCAGCTTTAAAAGTTACAGGGCTTATGTCTGTTAATTACACAATACTTGATTAATCAGGTCTGAATGAAAAGTTGCTTTTCATCTCTATTATTTAAATTGAGAAAATAGTGCTTTTTAATTAAGAGTTTTGCTTCAAAGTTCAAAGCATTTCCAAATAAAAAGCACCTGGGAGGAAGGATGATGAGGATGCTTTATAAAGAAATAAACTGAAATCCGTAAAAGTGAACAGAACCTTCTCAATTCCAGTTTGTAAGCTGGAAATAATAGGATGTCCTCACTAGAAGAGTTATGGACCATTGCTCCTCTCTTACAGTGCCATTCTTAATTACTGAACATGTACCAGTCTTTGGAACCCATGCTATCATCCTTAAACATTTTGACCAACACCCTAGTTTATTTAAGAGAAACGGTTTTCCCCTGAGAATGCTACATCCCTAGAAAATTTGCTCCCTTGGTGGCTACTCCCTCCCTCCCCATAACCAAACCCCTTGCCCACTCCCTTGTACTTATGGGACCAGGATGAGGGATAAGCATCCTTCATGTTATAGACAGTTCTTTTCAGACCATTCCTCTACATCCATCCCTCAGTACCTTCCCTTTTTTGAGTTCTTTTTATTCCACTTGTGATGCCTGCATCTCTCTATCTACTTACCGCTAGGTCATAGAATTCCAAAGTTGTAAGGTTGTTTGGGGCAACAGCCTTCTCTTGTTCAGTCATTTTCCTGACCCCATTTGGCATTTTCTTGGAAAAATACTGGAGTGGTTTTACCATTTCCTTCTCCAGCTCATTTTACAGATGAGAAAACTGAGGGAAACAGAGTTAAGTGACTTGGCCAGGGGTCACACAAGCTAGTAAGTGTGGAGGCCATATTTGAACTCAGGAAGATGAGTCTTCTTCACTCCAAGACTGGCTCTCTATCCACTGGGCCACCTCTCTTCCCTAAAAGCCCTCTAATCCAACCCATAACAGAAAAAGAATCCTTTTTACACCATTTTTTACATAAGCATTAGAGCCCTGAATTTAAAGTTAGAAAATCTCCTTGCTCTCTGCCTGTCTCTATAACCAAAACATTTTACTTCTCTGGACTTCCTGTTTCCTTATCTGTCAAATCAACAGACTTGGTCTGGATGACCCTGCAGTCCCTGTCAGCTCTAAATCTGGGGATCCCAAGTAATCCCCAGACTTTTGCCTGAAGAGCTCCAGTAAAATAAAACCTATCTCCCCCAAAACAGCCCCTTCCGTTCATTTTCCCTTACTTTAAACCTAAATTTGTCTCTTTATAACTCTCACCCATATCTTCTATCTGGGACCAAAAAAGAATAAGTCTAATCCTTCTTCCATAAAACAACCCTTCAGATTCCTGAAGACGACCATATTATTTTCCTAAGTCTAACTTTATCCAGGTTAAACAGCCCCAGTTCTTTCAGTCAGTCTTCTAGATCCCATATGGCAGAAAATTGAGGTCCTTCATCATCCAGGCTGCCTTCCTCTAAATCCTCTCCAGGTTATTAGAGTCCCTCTAAAAATGTACCACCTAGAGCCTTCATGTAGTCCAACCACAGCAAAGTAAAATGGGATCATCACCTCCTTATTCTTGTAGTATTTAGGGCTGTCTTGTCCACCATCTTGATTTGTACTATGATTGTAGTTCACCAGAAACTCCAGATCTTTTTCCAGACCAGTGGCTGTCTAATCATGTCAACTCATCTTGCACTTGTAAAGTCTGGTGGTGGCTGTTTGTTGTTTTAAACTATTAAATTTCAGCTTGTTAGATTTGGCCTGATGTGTTGAGATCATGTGGGATCCTAACTTTGTCATCCAGTATATTAGCTTAACCTCCCACATTTTATTTCACATTGTATGTGCTATAAGTCATTAATTAAAATGTTAACAGCTTTCCACTGGACACATCCTTCCAGCTGATACTGAACTACTGCACACACAGTAGGCCTCGAATCAGTGGGAGTTTTAGTTGTGATTTAGTTGTTTGCTTGTTTTGGGGTTTGTTTGGCTTTTTTTAATTGAATTGTGGCTTAGTCTACACAGCTCATGTTGCATCCTGGCCCATGGTTAGCCTAACCTTCGAGGTTTAGCTAACCTTTGGAGGACAGACCCCACCTAAGCTTTTTTCTTGACAATAAAGATTGATTATTTATCAAAGCAACTAAGAGATCTGGGGAAGAACATAAAAACAATAAATTATTTCTTGCGCTGACTTTGAAAGTCATTTTGTTAATAAAAGTGTCACTGATTTAAAAAAAAAATCACACCCTTACTAGATAAGAAAATACCCCAGATTTCCTTGGGAGAGGGGAAATAAATGCTAGAATGTTTAAATTTATGCTTATTAAATGATTATGATAACTAACCCTTGTATTAGTGGAAATCTTTAACTTTCTTAGTGTGAATACCTATGTATGGGCTTCTGTCTGTAGACTTTCTGAAGATCAGCCAAGTGACTGTTATGTATGCCCAGATTGATTTGCTCATTTCAACAACCAGCTCTTCTCGAAAAGTAGCTATGGTGGTATTTTGTGTGTGTGTTAGTATATTTATGGACCAATTTCTAGACTATTTCAAAACTGGGCCTCATTTTTGTGTGTCTACAAGCCAGCTATTATGAAAGCTTCCAGAAACCAGTTCTGCCTACAGTCAGCCAATCATATGTGTGTTTAGGGATATAAACAAAACCTGTTTTCATTCAGAAGGGAGTCGTGATGGAAACATTGGCATAATGTGATCGAACTTGTTGCAGCATGCTAAAATTCCCCTACCAAATGAAGGCTGTGGATGTTCCAACACTTCCAGTACAAAGGAAGTGATAACACTTTCACTTTTACTTTCTCTTCCTTGGCCAAGGACCTTTTTTTCTAATCTCATGTTACAGACAACTGTAGTACTATCCTTTTGAAAAAAGTAATCCAGCCAAGATCAGATTAATATAAACAGAGGAGAGAAGAGAGAAGGAATATTAAAGAGTTTAATGAGAAAAAGCACAAACTTAACAGTTATAACTATAAATGTGAATGGATTAAATTCCCCTAATAAAAAGAAGTATCGGAGAAAGTCCAGAAAGTAACATATAAATGGCCTATACAATAGTAATAACTAAATGAATGGATATTGCAGATAATGTTCAGACTGAAAAATCCTGAGCTAATGTTTTATGTCCAGAGCAAACTATATATATTCTTCCCCAAAGCTTATAGAATTTAATTCTAACTGAAAGTCTAAACTGGACAAAATTAAGTATAATAATTATAATGTATACTATTCTGTTATATAATAATATATATTATGTGTATATATAATATGTAAACATATACTTAATTATTTAAGTATGATAATTAATATTTATTAATTATATACTATATAGTTATTAGTTGTTAATTATAATATATTTGTTTATATTTATAAATTATTTAATTATGCTTAATTATTTAAGCATAATAATTTATGTAATAATTTATATTTATTAATTGCATATTGTTATATATAATTAGTACTATTTATAACATATATTTATATTTATATGTTATATTTATAAAGATATTTTTATATAAAGATATTTAAGAAATAATTACTTAAATGCTTAGTTATTTAAGTATAATTTAAGTAATAAATAATAAATTATATTTATTAATTATATATTCTTATATAAATTATTTATATTATTAATAGTAATAAAAATAATAAATTGTTATTATTTAGCCATGATAATTATTATTTTTTTAATGTTTATTAATTAGCCTTATACTTATTTTTCACTCTTGTTAAACAAACTAATCCTACATAATGCATACTAAGCTGAGGTTTAACCAAATATATGCACACGTCTGTTTTTCTTATTTTCCTTTTAAATCAATACATTGGGCAATAACTTGGGTTTTCTTACAGCATGAACAATCTCCATCAAAGCTATATGTATCTTAAGTTCCACTATTCAACTGAGTTTCCTATAGCCTATCCACATTTCCAGGGGAAATGGTGTTGGAATTAACTTATGCAAACAAACCTAACCAATAATATTTGTGTATTTTTTCCCATTTTTTCACAGTACACTTAAAAGAGAGATTAGATGAATACATTAAGCAGTGGAATGGCTTGGTGAAGGTATTTCGAAATGAGAGGCGAGAAGGTTTGATTCAGGCTCGAAGTATTGGAGCCCACAAGGCTAAACTCGGACAGGTAGGAGACTTTTCATGTATAGCTTCATCTCCACTGAAGACCCACTCACATAGATCAGGGAAGAAATCAGAGATCTTTTGAAGTTTGAAGTGTTAAAGCATTTCGTGAAAACTATGCATTGTGCTCATCCAAGTAGAGTGTTGCAGTTTAAATGATCTTTTAATGGTTCTTTATTCAAATGAAGGAATACTGGTTTAAACAGATCTCACATGTATCCCAATTTAAAGTAATGCTATCTCTATCTTTAAATGATATGTGATCTGCTATATATACAGAAGTAATTTGTGTTCTATCACCCTGCCTCTTTTTAAAGGTTCTGATATACCTTGATGCGCACTGTGAGGTGGCAGTGAACTGGTATGCACCACTTATAGCTCCTATATCTAAGGACAGGTAACAAACACTTTCCTTCTCTTTTTGTTTGTTTGATTATTTTTCCTCTTATTTGAAAGTAGTCGGCCTCTTAAGACTCAGTTCATTATGTCAATTTGTCCTAAGTGCTGCTGTTTTATCCAACTGGTATTTTTTAGGGGAGATCATCCTAGACTGAAATGATATCTGATATTTATGAGGTAAGTTTAGAGATTTCCCCCCAATAGAAAATGAACTTGTAGTTAGGCAAATGAAGAGACCCCTTCCTTCCTTTATAAATACATTTACCCAAGAATAACTTTAAATATCCCCATTTAAACTGGAACGAGCATCAGGAGGACTTAAAATGACCATGCTTTGAAGTGAGCTTGTTTGTCTAGAGTCTGAGCCTGCACTTTTCCTTGGTGTAACACTCCAGACCTCACTAAGTAGGGGAGGAGAATATAGTGGGAAACACAAGAACTCGCAGTGAGAAAACCCCACCAGTGCAGATCAGAAATTGCTCTGCAGACAAGAACCTGAGACACCTGAGGTTAAATGACTTACATGGGGTCACCCGATGTTTCAGAGGCAGGCTGTGAACCCAGACCTTCCTGTTTCCACGTTTTGCTCTCTGTTCTCTTTGCCATGCCTGCCTTTCATAAGTTTTTAAGCCCACTGTTCTGTCCTCTTTTCACATACCACTTTTGCTGCAGGAAGGAGAGAAAGAAGGAAGGGAGAAAGAATAGGATGACAGAGAAAGGAAGAAAGTATACAAGCAGTTATTAAGTGCTTACTGTATGCCAGGCACTGTGCTGATCACTTTACAAATATTATCTCATTTGGTCCTCACAACAGTCCTGGGAGTTGGGTGCTATTATTATCCTCATTTTACAGTTGAGGAAACTGAGGCAGACTGAGGTTAAATGACTTGTACAGAGTCACACAGATAGTAAGTGTCTGAGGCCACATTTGAATTCAGATCTCCCCAACTCCAGGTCTAACACTCTATCAGGTATACTACTTTTTTAATGTGAGATAGTGACTAGTAACCATAATGTCTTGAAATTCTTTACTGGTTCGGTCTTTAATTTCCTCAAGAGATTTTGTTAACCTAGAATTATAATAGTTGCTCTACCTCTTCTTCTGAACCTTCTAGAATTTAATGCCATTACCAAATTCCAAGACTTTCCAGGTGGTTATTAGAAAGTAGCAGCTTGTTCTTAAGGGCGTCAGTGGTCCTAAGCAACAACTGCAGTTCTTTGGAAATCCAGGAAAATTAGACATGCTAAATCCAGACATGCCATCATGGTGGCATCTCTTAATGTTTGGAAGTGGCTTAGCTTGAACAAATTTAATTACCCTCCTTTTTTCCAGGACTTTGCTTTTCCCTGTTGATTTTTTTCAGGTTTCTATTAAAGGTTTAAAAAATTATAGTGAACTTAGAAAAGGGAAAAGTCATGGAATTAGCACAAAACCCCATAATCTAAAGCAGGAAGGGATCTCAGAAACCATCTGAACCAACTTTCTCCTTTTACAAGTGAGTTAACGGAAGCCCAGAGAGTTTGTGACTTTCCCAAGGTCACATAGATAGAGTCAAGAATGGGATAGTAACAAAACCAAGGCTCTTTCTACTGTGCCCTGCATTTAGGCATCAGTTTCATTGAGAGTCTGTTATTGATTTTTCACTTCATGTGTTCACTGGTACAAGATATGAGGGTAATTCATTAAATGATATTAAATGTTCTACACTTTGCCTTCTTTTTCCTCACCTTAATTTAGAGCAGAAAATTATATTCTTAAAAAAGTTCGTTGGCACAATCAGTAGCCAGCCCATTGCTAGACCCCTCTAGGGGATAGAAAAGAAACACAAAATGCACTTTAATTTACTTGAGGAATAAGAATCAATCAATCAACATTTATTAAATGTCTTCTGTGTGCCAGGCACTATGCTGAGCTATGACAGAAGAGAGATAAAAGATTATGTAAGAGAGAAAGAAATAAGGAAGTATATGTAGGTACACTTGGAAAGTAATGGGAAAACTTATAAGAAATATTAACCCCTCTCAGCTTGTGCCTTACAACACAATTTAGCCCTGGAAATATTTGTTTTTTCTTTAACCCCGGCCATGCCAACTTAGTTCTTCATTCTATTTTAGAGTGAATATGGTACAGAAAATCCAAACTTTTAAGATGCTATCAGGAATTGAACCATTCATAAAGAAATCTGAAGAGTTACAAGGAATGTTTATGTGGCTTTAAGCTTGTGAGAGAAGGCATAATTTGGTGAGAAAGGAAGTGAATCAGGACTGGAAAAAAACACATCAAGAATTTGAGACTGATCTGTTCTATTGATTCACCAGACAGCTCCTTTCACCTCCTTTCTTTATTTTCCATTTTACAAAATGCAGGGAAGCCCTGCCTATTTCTCGTTACAGTTTGCAAGGAAATAAGACCCCATGGAAAGTCAAAATAATAGGGTTAAAACCGAAATACGACTTTTTTTAAGTAAATACTATGTTTACGGCCATGTTAATTAGCCACAAATAGTCCTTGTGTCTAGTATGGCACAAATGTGCTTTGATACCATTTCTGCAGAAATTTAAAAATGTGAAGTAGAGAGAGTAGAAGTAATTTACTTTCTAATGTGGTATAGTGGAAGAAGTTATGGATTTGGAATCGAGGACCTGAATTCAAATTCTGGCTCTCTACCTGAGTAGAAATAATCTTGAGTAAATAAATTCTCTTTGCTACGCCTCACTTTGCTCATCTGTAAAATGAGAGGCTTTGACTAGATACACTGTAAATTCCCTTTGTGCTCTAAGTCTGGGATCTTAATTTGTGAATCTAAAGTCTCTTGAGGGCAATACGGAAGTGATGCTCCAGAGAATTCTGGGAGAGCTTCTTTAATCCTGCAATGCCTTTAGCTCTCCCTGTGGGCAATTATAACGAAAATAATAATAGCTAACATTTATATAAAGCTTGCTATATGCCAGGGGCTGTGCTAAGCACTTTATAGTTTTTTTATCCTCAAAACAGCTCTGGGAAGTAGGTGCTATTATTTTCCCCATTTTATAGATGAGGAAACTGAGGCAAACAGGTTAAGTGACTTGCTCAGGGTCACACAGCTAGTCAGTCTGATGCTAGATTTTAACTCAGTCTTCCAGACTCCAGACCAGGCACTTTATCTACTTTATCACCTAGAGTAGAACACAGTCTCAAAGAGAAACATTTCCCCATGTTTGTCTGCCAGGCCATCACTGTAGAGCAAGTGTTCCTCATTTTTCTTTTTATTGAACTGTCTAGTGAAACCTCTGAACCGCTTCTCAAAATAATGTTTTAAATGCATAAAGTAACATACGTAAAATTACAAAGGAGACCTGTTGTGTTTAAAGGACATTCTCAAAATAGAATTTTCTAAAAGTTCATGGACCCAGGTTAAGAACTCCTCAGGCTCTTTTCCCACTTGGATTCTGCACTTTCAAGATAACATGATATTTGTAAAGCACTTAGCATATTTCCTGGAACATAGTAGTGCATAATAAATGCCATGTACCTACATGATTAGGGAAGATGCTTATCTCTATTTTAGTAAATAAATGAAAAAAATTCTTTAGGACAGGAAGACTGAAACAAGGATTATATTCATCTTTATATAATGCTAAATTTTATTTCTTTTTGATTTTCTCTCCAGGGCAGCAAGTAGGCAGGGTGCTCTGCCTTAAACATAGAAACAATTCCTTGTTTTTGTTTGGCCTGGGATATTTCTTTCCTTGCCCCTGCTGGGGATTGGGTGGGTTGGGGCATGGGGGGGTGAGGGTTGGTTTGTTATAGTTCTGTACCTTTGCTGACAGTTTGTGCTCTTTTCAGAGAAAGTGCTAATGTCCATCTCTCCACTAACTGCCCTGAAGAAATAAAATCAACAAGAACAGAACAACTAGGGCCGAGTCCTGTCTGTTTCATTCATTCTCTTATATATTTATTTTCAGGGAAAGGAAGAGACAGGCTAGTAGTGGTTTATCCACGAGCTTCGGTGCCTGTGGAACAATTAAAGGAGAAAGCATTATTAATAAACTAAAGGACTCCACTCTTTGTCCATGCATCCCACCCTTGACCTCCTTTATTCCTTCCTAGTCAAGAAGAAAAGGGGGATCCATTTTTTTATTTGTCACTATTTAGAAGATTATAACAGACTTACAAATTTGACAGCATCGTGGGACTTGTTAGATTAGGTAGTTTTCAGTTCATGAGTTTAAAATGCTTTTTCTCATTTTCTGTAAATGTTTCAGAACTACATGTACTGTGCCTCTAATAGATTACATAGATGGGAATGATTATTCCATTGAACCACAGCAAGGTGGGGATGAAGATGGTTTTGCCAGAGGGGCCTGGGACTGGAGTTTGCTATGGAAACGTATTCCACTAAGCCACAAGGAAAAGGCCAAAAGAAAACATAAAACTGAGCCTTATCGGTAAAGAACGTTGCTTTTTTTTCTTCTGAAGTCAAATATTTCTCTAAGTGGTTTGTTTTTTTTTTCCCTCCTCATGAACTCGTGTAAAATATATGGGTCCATACTCCTCCATTTCATCCTTCCTGCAACCATCACTACAGAACCATATGTACTGTGCCGATTATAGATATCATAGATGCCAACAATTTTAAAATTATACCCCAAGGGGGTGGTGATGAAGATGGGTACGCTCGAGGAGCGTGGGATTGGAGTTTGCTCTGGAAGAGAGTACCTCTGACCCAACGGGAGAAGACAATGAGAAAGACAAAAACTGAGCCCTATCGGTAATCACTAAGTAACTTATGTTCCTCTCTAACAGACATTAACCTTCTGAATACTTGTGTGAAACTAGGATTTTGCTACTAACAACCTCTGTGCTATAGCAGATAGATTTTTTTAAATGCTTCATTCCTTTTTACTAACACCTCTAGTAATTACCCTCCCTCCCAATAGAACTGCAAAAATTACCTTTGCTGATTCTCCCTTGTTGCACTTAAATTGAAATCTTTACTCAAAATGTGCTCACTGAAAATTTGCTTTTTCCCAGGGGGGAAAAAAGAATGATATGAGAGCTTTGTTTCCAAGCACCATTGAATGAAATCATTACTTCTCCACCTCTCCTATGAGAGTTGTAGTCAAATTTTAGTTCTTTCGAGCATAATAAGGATATCATATATATATAACATGAAATACAGGGTGTCCCAAAAGTCTTGGTGGTAGTTTTAAGCTTTAGTAGCTTAGGATTTTCGGGACACTCTTTATAAACTGCTTAAAATTCAGAATTCCCGTATCTCCTTTAATGCCTGGATGTAACTCCTGTGAACATTGGAGGGCAAATTGTTAAAAAAAAAAAAAAAACCCAACATAATATTGCTTTCAGTTTTATGTGCAATTTCTACCTTACACATTTTATAGCAGGTCAAGTTTGATCAGTGGAAGTGGAAGGGCTAAAGAAATGTTATGCAGCATCCTCTATTTCTGTTTGTTCTTAGTAATGTGTTCACCTGGAAAGAAAGCTCTTTCAAAATTGACTTTCCCTACCTCTACCTCCCCCCCCAACCCATTTTCCAAATAAAACAATTTATCCATCTCATTTCTTTTGGTTTCTCCACTGATGAATGTTACTCTTCCAAATATGACATAAGATGAAACATTTTCTCCAGATATTTCAGGAGTGGGCTTTTTTCCTCTGTGTTTAAATTGGTTTTTGTCAAATCTCTGGGAAACTGGTTTGATGATTATTTCAATTATCCTTTTTATACGTACTGTTGTTCAACGTTGTGGAGGGGAGTGGGCATGATTTTATGGAAGATGCTTACAATGTGTTTAAATCTTTTGTGTGATTTAGGGTTTCATGGTGTCCTTATACTTTTTATACTTTCCTTAACTGAAATGGCAAGCAAAAGGAAATTATAAAACTTCAATCTGGGAATATCAAATTAGAACAGTTATAAAACAGCCCAGAAATCATCTATTTGTCTGCTTACTGGGCTAATAAAATTTTTTAAATTATTTACCAGGTTGTCATAACAAGTTATTCCCTTAAAATCATCTGTTTAGTCGTTTAAAATAACACCATCCCATGATTCTCCAAATTAAATATCTGCTGAGATATTTTTGCAACTCCAAAAGGCACAGTTATGAGAATAATTTTAAGAAACAGAACAGCATATGTCACTGGACTATGGCTAGATATTTTGGTAACATACTCTAAGGACAAACCAAAGACGAGAACAGCTTGTGCCTTATAAGATTTTCCTTTCTTAATAGAATTACTGTTCCATTCCTAATGAGGTTTCGTGTGCCAAGTTAGGCATCAGGTTACCACCAACCACTGCAGATGCACAAACTGTAGTTATTCTGCTGCCATCCTACAGAGATTTACACCCTCCCCTCATTTGTCAAGTCCCTGAACTATTAAATTAAAAAATGGCAGGCTGCTGCTAGTGGGTAGTGGTTTCCTTCTTCCCCGAATAAGTCATAGGAATCAGCGTAATAGCAGTTGGCAGACCCGACAGCACCACCACCCAGCTGCTTAGCAGTAGGAGCAGTGAATGCTTCATATTCAACTGAAGCCAAAACCTCATTTTCAGCCTGTAGGATCTCCCTGGATTGGGAGCAGAAAGCTAGGCAGGGATGAGGATCCTTCTAAATGACTGAGCCAAGGCTCAGTCTAAGTAGTTTGTAAAAGGGAAAAAAAAAAGTCAGGAAATTCACCGAGGGAGTGAGTCTAAATTGATTATTTTATGAAGGCTTAATAATTTCGTATTGTTTGGTCATCAGTTTCATCTTCTCCCAATTATTTGATTATTAGAGTGTGCACAAGAGGGGATGGTTTTCTGTTGCCTTTTGTTTTGTTTTGCTTTTTTGACTTGTATTTAATGGTTATTTTATTGTCTTGTTTCCTTAGCTCCCCAGCCATGGCTGGTGGATTGTTTGCCATTGAACGGGATTTCTTCTTTGAACTGGGTCTCTATGATCCGGGTCTTCAGATCTGGGGTGGTGAAAACTTTGAAATTTCTTACAAGGTAAAACATTTCATTTTAACAGGTGCAGTTTATTTAAAGTGGTCCAGACCTGTATGACTTTCCAAAGTTGGGAGAGATCCTTTAGTAAAAGCCTAGCTTTTTTTATTTTTCATTTCAACAAACATTTATAAATTTTATTAAATGTATTAATGTTCAGCAAATGTAACCAGTGATTAAGACAGCCCTTGACTCCCTCTAATCCAAGGGTTCTTAATTGGGTTTGTGAACTTTTTAAAAATATGTTTTGATAAATATATTTCTGTATAAGTAATTTTTTTTTGTAATCCCATGTGTTTTATGCAATTAAAAAAACATTCTGAGAAGAAGTCCATTGGTTAAACTAGACCAGAAAAGGTCCATGACACAAAAAATTTATTAAGAACCTCTACTCTGATCTCATCACATGGACCCAAACACCCACCAAGTAAGTCAGAGTCCTCTGAGCAGCCTCATTCATTTACTGGGGCTCCCAGTCCACAGGATGATATACCATAAGGCATGGATGAGGGACCCGCCAAATCAGGAGTTCGTTTGATCCCACAGTATGCTCTGCCCCTAATAATGTCCTGTCCTCACTGCCCTTCCCCCAGGTGAATTAATCAGTCAGCAAGCCTCTTTTATGTGCCAGGTATTGTACAAGGCCCTAGAGATAGAAATACAAAAAAAAAAGTAAAATCAAAGTGAGATAAGTAAATGCCAATGACAGACAAGAGAAATAAGCAGTAATCCTAAGGACCATGGGGAGCCACTGACATTTCTAGAGGCAAGGGAGTGACATGATCAGACCTGCGCTTTAGGGATGTCTCTGGCTACTGTGTTGCGAATGAAGAGACTACATGCTGGGAGATTGATTAGGAGGCTATTTCAATCATACTGTTTATAAATGACAAAATATCTCTTGTTTTATTATGGTAGAGAGAAACAGGATGGAGATGTAAGATGTTAAGGAAGTAGAATCAGTAAAATTTGGCACGTGATTGGAGGAGGAAGGCAGAGCTAGAACGAAGAGTTTAGAATGACTCCTAGGTTATAAACCTGGGTAACTGGAAGAGCGATGCCCCTGACAAAGGGGAGTTAGAAGGAGGGTGAGATTTAGTTGGAAAAGTGAGATCTGTTTCAGGCATGTTGAGATGTCTGTGGGACATCCAGGTATATATTGGAGTTAGGGGTCTGGAGCTCAGGAAAGAGATGAGGACAAGGTATGCAGATTTACACAAAGATGATGATTAAGTAACAAAAACATTTATTTTTAAACAAATTATAATATAAATTTATAAACAAAATTATATTTAGTAAGCAAAACAAAATAGCATTTATGTAGCATTTCAAGGTTTGCAAAGCACTTTACAGAGGTTTCATGTGATCTTCACAACAGCCCTGGGAGATAAGCATTATTCTACCCATTTTACAGATGAGGAAACTGAAACAGACAAATAACTTGACCAGGGTCACACAGCTAGTGTTTGGACTCAGGGCTTCCTGACTCCAGGCCTGGAGCTCCATCCTATGTGCCACCTCGTTGCTAATTAAATCCACAGAAGCTGATAAGATCAGTAAAGAGGAGCACCCAATTCTTACGTATACCCACCCATAGGAAGCAGTGCGTGGAATATAAACTTTCAAAGGAGATTAGCCACATGAGCAACAAGCCAAGATAAATAAATTTTTTTAAAAAGACCATAAGAACAGGAGACCTAACAGCACATAGACATAAGCACAAATATGTACCCAGAAACCCCAGAGAATGTACAGAGGGAAGGGAAGAAGACCAGGAATATGAGGAGCAATGTATTGATGAAGGGCCAGGACACGGTTTTTGTTCAGCCCAAAAAGACCGAAACTCTGTTTGGTTTCTTCTTGTGTAGCATAAGGACATTAATACCTCTGTAATCCCCATCCTTCTGACTCAAATGAGGTGTAACATAGGAAAACATTTTGCAGAATTCAAAGTGTTGTAGAAATGTCAGTTATTATTATCTCCTAAGAATTACATTCCTGAAAATCAATTTATGGTCAAATTTTGTATTCATTACTCTAAGAAAATAAAATGTGATGTTAAAAATAAAATTTAAAAAACAAAGGAGACGGAGATGGATTAGTCATACAGGTAACTGGAGTACTGGGAGAGAAAGCAGTGTCAAGAAAACCCAGAGAGGAGTGAGGATTCCTTAGATCGTCCCAGGTCAGCGGTCAAGGCCTGTGAGCTCCCTGGCAGTGAAAGAGATGACCACACCTGTCATAGCACTCCACAACTCTGAAGCTGTTCCCAAGTGGCAAGTGCCACCGTTGGGGCTGACTGGCTATACTTCGTTGTGCCATCCCTACATATTCTCTGTGCTCCTTGTAACGGATTGGTCAGTTTGATGAAAAATATGCTGGTTGTCACCTGCATCTGATTCCCATACCCCCCCTTGGCCAGTAGTAATAGCTAGCGTGTGTGTGTGTGTGTGTGTGTGTGTGTGTGTGTGTGTGTGTGTGTATGTGTGTGTAGTGCTTTAAGGATTGCAGAGCTCTTTACAGATACTTCCTCTACTCCTCATGAAGACCCCATGAGGCAGGTGCTGTTGTTATCTCCATTTTACAGATGCGCAAACTGAGGCTCAGATAGTTGACTAGTACTTAACAGCTAGTAAGGAATCTGAAGCAGGATTTGAACTTAGCTCTTCCTGAGTCAGAGTCGGTGCTGAAACCACCACTACCTGACCAGGCACAAGTTTTTATGCAGTTGGCTAACACCTTACCCCAGCCTATTACAACACCTATTACTTTAGCAGGACTAGAGAGTCTCTTTGCACCTGTTTGTAGCCCTCCTTGCCCCCTCCTCTTCCACCTCTGCCTGCTGCTCAGCAACCTTAGGCCAGCTTCCCATTTGTCTAAACCTTCTTTTCTTAGGATTGTTTAGAAAACTGTTTTGAAGAAAGGTTGCTAGGGTTACACAAGTATGTTGAAAGGGTCTTTTTGGTGGCAAACTGATTGCTCTGCTCCCAGCAGCCTTCTGTGTTGTATAATCACATGAGAATAATTTATCTAAACCTCTTTACAAACCTTCAAGTGCTCTGTAAACCTTAACTTTTATTATTATTAATATTGTATAGGTTGTGGAAATTGCAGTGTCTTAACATTTAACTGTGTGAATATTTTACTTTCTATGTCTGTTGTCAGGAAGATAGATAATTTAAGATGAGATTTTTGGTGCTTTGGGAGTTTTGCCTTATTTAAAACAAAAACAGAACACATGCACATTTCTCTTTTCCTTGGTAGATATGGCAGTGTGGTGGAAAACTGTTGTTCGTCCCTTGTTCTCGAGTTGGGCATATATATCGTCTTTCGGGTTGGCAAGGAAACCCACCACCGATTTATTTAGGATCTTCTCCGACACTCAAGGTGAGTCTTATCATTAAAATCATAAGAAAGGGTGAATTTTTTCAGGAGTGAAACCTTTAAAATTGAGGAAAGATGATGAAGTATGCCAGTCACTCCTAATAGAGAGGGACAGAATCAAGGTACAGATGGAGATATAGATAGATCTTTGGACCCAGCCAGTAGGAGAATTTGTTTATATTAATTATGTTTGTTTATTACAGGGGTTTGTTATTCTTTTTTATGGGGGGAAGAGAAGCAGAGGAGGGTTAGGACTAGGACAGCAAAAAAAGAAAGAGAAAAGGGTCATCAAAGCATCTTTTTAATGTGCAGGAGAAGGCCAGAAAGAATCACAGGCAAAGCAGCACAACTCTGAAAGTTAGACCCACCAATATGTCTATATGGAGATATATACACAAATACACATATATGTGTGTGTATATTAAAAATATGTATATTTTAAAAGCAAGCTGCACATAATAGATTCACAAATTCTTGTACAATCTTCTTTTTCTATACATTTCTACCTATGGAAATGCTCACTTAATTTGGTGTTAAGCAGAGAATTTTTAAAAATTAAAAAAACACATCTTGGTATGAATAGCATATTAATGGTACCTGTTACAGCTAGTCAAATTGTGAAATATGGTTGAACTAAAAGTGACCTATCACTTGAAAAGTTAAAAATAGAGTTAGAGGTTGTTAGGAATTCCAAATTATTTTAGCATTATTTATCCACCCCAAATACTAGACTTAAATAAATAATAAAGAGTTTGTTATCAACTCAAAAAGAGCTATATAAAGACATCTATATACGAATACTCGGAAAATCAGCAACAATAATAAGTTAATGGGTCAGATTTTTATTTCCAACCTTAGCCTTGTATTTATTTTTTATAAATAAATTCTTTTTTTTTATAATGGAATCATAGATTTTTAGAGCTGAAAGTGGCCTTTTGTTCAGTCATTTTTCAGTCATGTACAACTCTTTGTGACCCCATTTGGCATTTTCTTAGTAAAGATACTGAAGTGGTTTGCCATTTCCTTCTCCAGCTTATTTTACAGGTTGCAGATTTACCTGAGTAAACAGGGCTAAGTGACTTGACCAGGGTCACACAGCTAATAAGTGGCTGAGGCTGGATTTGAACTCATGAAGATGAATCACTGCACCATCTAGCTGCCCACAAAAATGGCCTTAAAGATCAACTACTATCTTGCAGATAAGAAATCAGATGCCTATAGAGGTTAAATGACTTTCCCCAGAGCCCCTTTGCCCCGACCATGATTGGTTATTGCCTTTCCTGTCCCTCTTTTTCATGGAAACCCAGCCATGCCCAGTACTTCATTCAGTACTCTTCTCCTGAGCCATGCTGACTACCCTGCCTCCTATATTTTCCTTCACCACTAATCAGATAAGTCCACCATCCCAGGACAGGGACTCAGATGAGATCAGAAGCCAGAAGGAATAAGCATAGCAATTTGAAGATGCCTGCAATATTAAAAATATTTAAAAAATAATTTTTACGCTAGGTAAAAACTTAACATGTTGTCTTGTGAAATGTTTTTCTTTTCAACAGAACTACATTAGAGTTGTGGAGGTTTGGTGGGATGGTTACAAAGACTATTTCTATGCCAGTCGCCCTGAATCAAAAGCTCTGCCCTATGGGGATATATCTGAACTGAAAAAATTTCGGGAAGATCACAACTGCAAAAGTTTCAAGTGGTTCATGGAAGAAATCGCTTATGATATCATCTCACATTATCCCTTACCACCCAAGAACGTTGAATGGGGAGAGGTAGGCATGGGCTCGTACTCAGTGATCATGGTATGTTTATGTGTACTCACTGGCACATGGACTCCTGTGGGTGTTAGGGATGAATGGTCATGGGTAGACAGAGAAAGGAGAAAAAGGTTTGGTTAAGACCTGCCTCCTTTCTCTTTCCTGCTAATCAATTACAGCTGACCAACTGGGCCATCCAGAGTCTCCCTCTGAGCACTGAGTGGAACTACTCTAGAGGGAAGAGGAGAAAAACAGAGATAAATTGTTATGAATAAGAGTAATTCTATCTTTTAAGATCACTCTTTTAAAAAAAAAAAAAAGGCCAGATTCATCATACCCCGATGTAATAGGTGATACTAACTTGTCTTGTTCAGCTCATACCTGGACTGTTGTGATCTGTTAGGTATGTTTTAGGAGGAACACTGGCAGTGCTAGAGGTGATTAAACTGGGTGTCTGGAGTGGGTGAGAGGACTCAGAAAACTGACCAGAAAGTGATAGATTGGCATACTTTGCCGGATGAGGGCAGTTGGGAAAGTTGAATAGATTTAACATGGGGTATTGGCTGCCACAAAAAGTTTTGTGCAAATTGGTACTTTTCCCCTTTCTTTGATCTCTTTGGGCTAGGTCAAAAGGTATTCACAGTTTTATAGGCCTATAAAGCCTATAAGGGTATCAGCTTGCTCTCCAGAAGGGCTGGATCAGTTCACAACTCTGCTAACAGTGCATTAGTATTTACATTTTTCTACATCTCCTCCAGCATCTGTCATTTTCCTTTTCTGTCATGTTAGCCAATCTGATAGATATGACATCGTATCTCAGAGTTGTTTTTACTTGCATTTCTCTGAGCAGTTCTGATTTAGAGCATTTTTATGTGATTATTAATAATCATTGATTTCTTGGAAGAAGATCATTTTGATACCTAGAGGATGAATTGTGCTGGGAAAAGACTTGAGGTAGGGAGGCCAACTAGAAAGCTGTTCTAATAATCCGTGTATGAAGTAATGAGGGCCTGCACCAGGGTGATAGCAGTATTATAGGAGAAAAAGAGGCATAGAGGAGAGATGCTGTGAAGGTAGACAGTAAACAACATGCAACAGATTAAGTATAGTGATGGAGGTGGGGGCAGGGAGTGACAGACCCTGCCATTACTGGTGAAAGGAGTTAGCAATTTTTTGGCCCATAATAAATAGAGAGAGAGAGAGAGAGAGAGATACATATAGATACACATATACACATATATGTATACAAGTATATACATACATATTCAAAGTATTTTTCTTTTTTTGGATATATATTGATAGGGAAATTTTTGAAAATCATTGTCTTCAAGAAAATATATCTCCATCCTTTCAAAGGACTATAAGCAGGGAATATTGTATGTATTGTCAGCCTTGCTTTTTTTCTCATCCTTTTTTAATCGTTGTTCCAAGGGATGACTTAGTTGGGAAGGTTAGGGGAAGGGTATGTACTTGGAAATGGAGGTTTTATGAAAACAAAAGCCAGAAATAAAAATTAGATCAAAAAGAAAAGAAAACCATTTTCCTGGAAAGAGACAAAAGTTAAGACCACAAAACGGAGGAGTGAATGATTTTAGTCATCCCACATTCAGGGAAAGGTGTCAGTTGTTCCTTGGGCAGGGATAGGACTTCACTGGGTCTCTGACCAACCTGATGGACAGGAAGGAAGCTGAGACTAGGTGAGTGACCAGAGCAGGATGGAAGGGATCTCCGCTGCTAGTCTGAAGATCCCAGACCTGTAGCTAGGTTAGGAAACAGATTGCAGCAGGCACATAGGGTCATAAATTTAGACTTGGAATTGGTAGACCTTCAGAACCAGCACTCTCATTTTAGAAATGAGGAAAATCATGTCCCAGAATGTGAAGTACATACCTGGGGCCACGCAGGTAACGAGTAATATAACCAGGACTCAAAACCTGGTCCTTTGACACCAGAGCTAGTACTGTCCCCACTGCTCAAAGACTAAGTCCCCTTAGCAGCCCTAGCAAACCCACGGTGCCCTGGCTACCAAGAGCATGGGTGGATATCTAGCATCTAGCACTTGGAAATGGAAAATCAGCTGGCCAGTGGTTTCAGTGAGTCAAGAAAGGAGGAGTTAAGAGAGATTAAAGCCTCATTTCCTCCCTGTTTGTATTAGGCACAGAACAGTATTTTCCTTATTAATCTAATTTTTGTTGATATCTTCTATTTTCACCTCACCTTCAGTTTGAGTATTTGTTCTTCCTCCTGGCCCACATCCCCAGTAAGCTATCAATCATAACAAAGATTTTAAGTTTAAAATCTCAAAGCAGCTTAGCCATACCAACCAAATAGTGGTGCCTGAGAGTATATTTAGTATTCCACAGATTTCTATTTAGATAATCTAGAGCATTTTCCCTTTAGTTTTGTCCATCCCCTTTGGTTTCTCTGGTATATCCAAGGAGCCTGAAATAAGAATTGCACACCATTTTCCGAGAGGGGGTAGAAAAGAAAAAGTTCCAGTCCTCTCCCTCACCCGCAACTGGATGTTAAGGAACCACTGAACAAAGGGAACGTGGTGGTAACAAGAAACCAAGAGGGGTTGAGAATGTATTCAGCCTTGGGACTTTATGGAAGAAGAAAAAGGTAGAGAGAATCACTGGAGCAGTAGAGGCCCCCAAGACACTATTCTGGAGCCTGGTTTCCTTGGAGTGTTAGGTGAATAGAAAGGAGAAACTACATGGATCTCTTCACTTCGTCTTTTTATTTTGAGTCGGAAAGAGGGAAATTAGGGCTGAAAGGCACTTCCCTAAGTGGGAAAAGGCCAGAGTCCACAGGTGGCCTGACTCTCCTTACATTTCTACTTTCTAGGCCATAAAGCTGGCCCAAGGAAGCCTGTTGACTGGTCCAGGTGTAGAAAAATTACCTTTTCCCTTAGTTCTAAGACAAGTTTGGAGTTTCTATTAAAAAAACAACTCTTACTTGGACACCACAGTGACTAGCGTGCTGAAATCCTGCCTCATTATACTCATTATGTAACCTTGGGTATGAAACCCCTCATCAGCCTCAGGTTCCTCATTTCTAAAATGAGGAAAACAGCTCCTATCTCATTGTGAAGATCAAGTGAGATAATACAGGATGTCCCGAACATCTTAGCTTCAAATTCACTAAGATTTTTGGGACACAGTTTACAGAAAGCACTTCACAAACCTTAAAAACCCTCTATATGAATTTTATATTTTTTATGTAATATTACTTAGAAACTAAGGGAAAAATTTAAGGAGAGAAAGAGACAGAGAGAGAGAGGAATGAAGGAAGGAAAGAGAGAGAGAGAGAGAAAAGAACTGTCATAGAAAACCATGGAAAAGGATGAGTTTGCAAAGTAGAGTGACTGACATCACTTAGAGGGAACCCAATGCCAACTCCCTTATCTTTTCTTAAGCTCTGTTATCTAGGATGAATGCTTAACAAACTCTTAACTTGTAGTCTAAGGAAGACTTAAGTTGGCACTGATTGCACGGTTGGCAACCGAATCATTCTGTGCTTGAGCCTGCTTCCTATTCTGCATACATTCACCCAAGTCATTCCCTTTAGCTTCAGGCACACTCCACTTTCTACTATGAAGCCAACCTGATTCTCTTTAGGCCTTGTCCTTCCTCCCAAATCCTCCAAGAAAAGAAAGGCACTTCCCTATGTGGGCCCCAAAGATTTTACACTGGGATTCATTTCTTCCTACATCAACCCTTCAGATAAAATTGTCTTTTTTTCCCTTCTCTGGGTCTCTGTACCCAGACCACTTAATACCTGTCTGATATTGGACAAACTACTTAACCTTTCTTACCCTCAGTTTCCTCATCCCTATTTTAATAACCCCATCAAACCCTACCTTAACTTGTTCTTTCTCTTATTATTTTTGAGTCACATTCACAGTTGCTTAGTCTGGTTGGACCTTCCAGTAAATCCAGAATTTTTCACCTTTGGTTCAAAGCTAACATATAAATTTAGGCTTTAATGGCCAGATAGTTTAAATGTCAGGAGCCATCTCACTTATTACTCATAGTCCTTCAGCAATCCTTTCCATTGGCTGACATGAAGCCGACTCTTGATGTTTCCCTATTGCAAAATATCTTTGCCCTTCTGGAACTGTCAAGCAAGCTCCTTTCTATATAAGGAATGCCTTTCATTTGCAGGTCAGAGATGGGTGGCATTGCCTTTTCTAGCACAGATGTGGATAACCTTGAGTTTCTGACTTCTCTGAGGTTGTCTTTGATGACTTAGGAATCTTCAATGGAAAAGCCTTTCCTAAATTTCCTTAACATACATGGCATGTTGAACTTTTCAGTAATAGTATGGGTACATAATTTGCAAATGGAGGCAAGAAGCATAATGGGCAAGAGAGCCAGGCCAAAAGGTAGGAACACCTGGGTTTAAGTCTCACTTCAGATACATTATATTGGTGTGACCCCAAGCACGTCAGTTAGCCAGGCAAGCACTTTAAGACTAATTTGCAGAGCAGGTTCTGACCTGCATTGGTTCAGGAACTCCACCCAGGAGTTCTATATAATAATGAAATCACAGATATAGTCCCTATCCCTAATTCCCCACCTAGAAAAAGTCCAGTTACCCAGCCTACACACTCCATAAGCAAATGTACCTCCTGATAGCAGCTACATGAATCAAAGACATGCTAAAGAGTCTCTAAGCAGTGTGACTTGCAAAGTTAACCCTATTCAATACTGCCTGAATTAACTGACACTTGGTATCATGCCAATCAAACTACCAAGGGACTGTTTTATGGAATTATATAATAATTATTATGTATTATATTATATACAAATATATTTTATATAAAATGATATATTACAAAATAATAATTCATTTTGCAGAACAAAAGGTCTCAAATCTGAAGGAAGCAGTGAAAAAGTAGGAATGAAGAGGGGCATAGCAATTACCAGACCTCAGATTATATGATTAAGTAGTAATCAGCCAAACTATTAAGTGTACCGGGTTTTTCTTAAAAAAAAAAATAGAAAAGTAAAACTGGTTAAATAATAACCAGAAACAATTAGAAATAGCCCACTGTTTCACAAACCCAAGAACTTACTTAGGTAAAGACTCCCTATTTAATAAGAACCCCTAAAAATTAGAAAGCAGAAATTAGACCAGCATCTTATGGTATATATTGAATAATCATGGATTATAACCTGAATATGAGATCTCATCACACATGTCTACATACATACATACACACACACACACACACACACACACACACACACACACACACACGCACTTCAAGGAAAATAGGAGTTGCCTTTCACAACTATGAATCAAGCAGAAAACCAAACACAGTCAGAGGTGATTGTGGAAGATCATGGTGTTACATAAACATTTTTGTACAAATAAAATCAATGCAGATAAAATATGAAGAGAAACTGTCTAGTGGGGAAATAGTCTGTATCAAATATCATTGATAAAAGTATGATGATATCCCTACTACTTGAGAGGCTGAAGCTGGTAGATCTCTTAAGCTCAAGAGTTCTGAGCTTGTGTAGGCTAGATCATTTGTGTATCTGTACTAATTCCAGCATCAATATGGTAAGCCCTAGAAAGGGGCAAGAAAAAGGGAGAGATGGGTTTGCCTAAGGAGGGATAAAGCAGCCCAGGTTGGAGATGGAGCAGGTCAAACTGATCATAAGTGGGGTCAAGCCACTTAGTAGCCATTGTACTTCTAGCCTAGTCAAGATAGGGAAAAATTAGCTTTTAAAGGAAAAAAAATCTGATATCTAAGATACATTTACTTGTAACAAAAGGCCAAGAGCTCTTAGCTAAGTGGTCAGAAAATAGAAAGTTTCCTCCCAGAATTGCAAACTGTGTAAGACCATGTGAAAACACAATACAACTCAAGAATTATAACAGAAATGCAAATTTAAAAACTTCCTCCCCTTTACTTTATAACCTGCAAAGTGGGAAAGATGACAAAAAATAATAAATCAGTACTGCAAAGACAGGAAAACTAATACAGTGAATTGGTTCAACCATACTGAGTCGAGAGTTTGGAGTCACATTCTTTAATCCAGCAAAGCCACTACTGGACATGAGCTAATGCCAAGCAAAATGGATAAAGCCAAAAGAATAATGTGCATCGTAACTACAGAAATATGAATTCAAAGATCCCTAAAAGAAGGCCTAAATCTTGATGACTGAAAAACCATGAATGGTCTTGGAAAACAGAATGCCCGATTCTTGGCAGAGATGTGGGGGGACTTCTAGGGATTGAATGTTGTATGCCACTTCGGGTTTTTTAGTGTTGGGTTTTTTAGTGTCAGGATTTTTCCTCACCTGTTTTTCTTTGTTTTAAGGAAAGGTCTGTTTCTGAGAGATAGAGAGGAAGATGTAAAGAAATGACTATGACAAACAAAAGGCATTAACAAAACACACTTCTTTTTAGTGAACCCTTTTTCAGTTATGAGGCAGCTAGGTAGTGCAGTGGGCCTGAAGTCAGGAAAGACTCATTTTCCTGAGTTCAAATCTGACCTCCAACATTTACTAGCTATGTGACCTGAGCAAGTCACTTAACCCCATTTGCCTCAGTTTCCTCATCTATAAAGTAAGCTTGAGAAGGAAATGGCAAATCGCTCCAGTATCTTTGCCATGAAAGCTCTAAATAAAGTCACAAAGAGTTGGACACAACTAAAACAACTGTATAACAATTTCAGTTATAGCAAACTCATAAGATTTGATTAACCAAGTCATTGTGTTATACTAATATAGCTATTGTTCTAACGGTTCTGAAACTTTCAACGATAAATGCCTTCTCCTCTGTCCCTTTCATGTAATAGATAAAGGACTCTAGGCCTGGAGTCAGTAAGACCTAAGTTCATCCATAGTCAAGTAATAAACATTAATTAAATGCCTGCTGTGTACCAGCTACTACACTAGTGCTAGGGTTACACAAGGAGGCAAAAACCAGTTCCTTCCCTCAGGGAACTTAGAATCTAAAGGGTAAGACAACATGCAAACAAGAATTTCCTCATATGTAAAGTAAGGATAATAATAGCATCTACCTCCCCAGGGTTGCTGTGGGGATTAAACAAGATATTTGTTATGTGTTTCACACAGTATCTGGCACCTAGTAGGCATTTAATAAATGCTGGTTCCCTTCCTTCCTTTTTTTTTGGACCAATAACATGCAGCACTTATACAGTGCTGAATTTGCAGTCAAGAGACCTGAGTTCAAATCTTGACTCTTCAATCTGTTACCAAGGGAAAACTTGGACAAGTGGTAAAGTCTCTTACCTATAAAATGAGGGAGTGTTCGCCTCTAAAATTTCATCCAACTCTAAATCTTATGTATACGTTCTAGCCTTTAATGTTGCAAACTGTAGGTCATTTGAAAAATTAATATTAAAGCCACATCAGTGCCACAAGTCTCAGATTTTGAGAGCTGCCTTTTTGTTCAGCTAGGAACTGCTTTCTTGGAATACTCATTTCTAGGCCTCTGTATGTTAATTGAGTTTACAGCAGTAGCTTTTAAACATAAAGGCTTTGAACTCATGGTATGAGAGTAAAGAAGGCTAAATACTAATATAGCATCTTTCTTTTCCAGATCAGAGGTGTTGAAACTACACATTGCATTGATAGCATGGGGCATGCAAATGGCGGCTTTGTGGAACTGGGACCTTGTCATCGGATGGGAGGAAATCAGGTAACTCATATCATGTTTTAGTTCTAGTCTAAACTGAGAAAGACTAAGATCATGGAGTTCTTCTTTGACAACTAAAAAGTTATCATGACCAAACACTGTTAAGTGGAAAGGGTGCTAATAGTATCAGATATCAGACACTAGAATTTGACATTTATTACAATGTCCTGTTTGATAACTATGGATTTCCACTGCTAAAATGGTATGTAATCTTGTCCCCCTAACAAGTCATTCTTTTTTATTAGTTTTTATTCATTTTATTAAATATCCCTTTTTAAGAAATTTCTAATTTATTTTTTAAAATTTCGATTTCTAAAATCTGTCCCCCTCTACTTGCCCTCATCCATTGAGAAGACAAGCAAAAATACAGCGTCAAAACTTAGTCATGCAAAATACATTTCCATAGGAACCATCCAACAATTCATTCTCCAACCCCCTCAATATATTCTCATTTCACCATATGAGCTTGTCCTTAACTTTAGATTCTTATACAATAAATAAATCTTAGTAACTTTTTTCTGATTTTCAAAGGCTGAAACATATAATCTTTTAAATGCTAATGAAGGAGACTAGGCCTTTGATTTTGCTGATATAGGGAATTTCCAGATTGGCTGGCACCTTTTCTAGAGTAGAGGACTGACAGGTTGTGAAGCCAGTATGTTAGAAGCAGGATTGAACTTGTCTTCTGATTTCTTGGCTAGCACTCTATCCACTATACCACACAGCCTCTCTAATAAAGTATGGAACTTAGAAGTATACAGGCCCTGATTCCTTGTACCTTGAGGTCTTGGACATGCAGAGAAGTCAATGTGATTTTTTTTCTATGAAAAACTTAACTCGTTTAATAGTTTTAAGTCATGTAGTAGCATGGCATAGACCCTATTATGAAAGTAAAATGAGGTATTATACATAACGCACTTTGCAAACCTGAAGGTACTATATATATGCTAGCTGTCATCGTTGTAATTATTATTATTAAGACTTACAGCATGACAAGATCATAGATTTAGAACTAGATTATGCCTTAGAGGTCAGCTAGTGTGATGTTTTCATTTTACAGGTGAAAAAAGACTTACCCAAGGTCACATATTAAGTATCACAGGTAGAATTTGAACCCCAGGTCTCATTCTTCCAAATCCTGCACAGGAAAAGTCTGAATTCAAATTTTACCTCAGATATTTAGTTAGCTAAGTGACTGAAGGCAAAAGTACTTAAATTCTGTGTGCTGATCTGTCCTCATAAATTCTCGGATTTAGAAAATTGTAGGTCATTGGCTTTGCATCAGTTTTAAAAGGGAGGGCGGGGCTGTCACTGGGGAAGGTCTCATTTCTTGTTTGCTATTAGCTTTTCAGAATCAATGAAGCAAATCAACTTATACAGTATGACCAGTGTTTGACAAAAGGACCTGATGGATCAAAAGTCATGATTACACATTGTAGTCTAAATGAATACAACGAATGGCAATACTTCAAGGTATTTCACATTTCATCTTCTGAAAGCAAACATAGCTTTTTCTTATTTCATTCCCTTAAACATTTAATATTTTAATATCAGTTTTTCAGAATTTATTTTTAAATCTTGTTTCATTTGGTTATTCTATATTTAACTAGCCCCCAACCTCATTCCCATAACATGCCACCATTTTCCTTTCATTAGCCATTTACATAGGCTTCTCAAAACTTGAAGTGGCTCCCTATCGTATAGCTAGCTAATTACTCGCTGCCTGGCGGGATTGTGTTCATTTGTTGAGAACATCATTCCCGTTAGAATTCCAGAACCACTTTTCATGTAGTTAAAATATCAGCACTCTTTATTACATTCATTCTGGCACTATAGATGAATTAATTTGGTTTTAGAAACAAGAATGGGTACTAATTATCAGAAAATGTGGGGTTGTTTTTTTTCTGTGCCATAGTACTTGCATGCACATACACATACACACTCATACACTCGGCTTATGCTTGCGATCTTCCAGCAGGTGGAGATAGAAGTTAGGAATTTGGAACTGTGAGCCTTTAAAGTTTTACCTTTGGCTTCCTCATCTTTCTATTCCAGGAGATGAAAAACAACCAGTTAGCTTGCTTCTTCTACTGACTTTGGGTTTCCCATTCTTTGTTGGGCAGTTGTTTTTGTTAAAGGTGATGCTATTACTTTTTAAGATTTTGAATATTGAAAGTCCTCTGGCTAATTGTCACATGCCCAACATAGCAGAATATTTATGTATAACTCTTAAGAGTCTAGACATAGCTAATATAAAGCAGTTTGCGTGGAGCAACCAGATGGGAAAGCTTCCAAGTAACTAGAAATACTAAGGTTTAATTGATTCATCTGGTGTGTGCAGTGCCAGAATCTGCTGTATAAGCATTCATTTACCTTTAAAGCCACTATGACCTAGAGATGGTAAGTTAACATCTTTTAAAAATGACCATTATCATGGTAGTGATGAGTACATGCATTTCCCCAACTTTGTGACAATTTGTGGTACATTTGGCAAAACATGAAAATGAAAGCTCAGGACAAACATGAAAAAAGAAACATTTTGTTTCAGAGAAAAGTTAGGCATATAAGAAAGACAGTCAGTAAGAAATAAAGAAAACCCATGAAACTTATATAGGTATGTAAATGTATTTTTCCCCCACTCCTCAAAAGCCTAATTGTTCCTCAACCAAATAGCTAAACTGTGTTCATCACATTAGACAGAAGTAGATAGGAAACTATATAAGCAAACATTCAGAGATGGACAAAAGGGAAATTTTAAAGTGTTTGTTAAAAAAACCTTTTTTGAATATCTAGGTGGACATTTAATAAAAAAAAATACAGGAAGTATTAGAATTAATGTCATTGGTTGTTCATTTAGGCACGTCTGACTCTTCATGATCTCATGGACCATAGCACACCAAGTCCTTCCATTCTCCATTATCTGTCAAAGTCCAGCCAAGTTCATGTTCATTGTTTTCGATGACACCATCTATCTATCTCATCCTCTATCAACCCCTTTTCCTTTTGCCTTCAGTCTTTTCCAGCATCAGGGTCCTTTCCAATGAAACCCATCTTCTCATTATGTGGTCAAAGTATTTAAGCTTCAGTGTTTGACCTTTCAGTGCATAGCCTGAATTAATTTAAGTATCACCTGATTTGATCTTCTTGCTGTCAAGAGACTCTCACAAGTCTTCTCTGTCACCACAATTCAACAGTGTCAGTTCTTCAGCTTTCAGCTTTTCCTTACAGCCATACATTGCTATTGGAAAAACTCTAGTTTTGGCTGTGGACTTCTGTCAGCAAGGTAATATCTCTGCTTTTTGGTATGTTGTCTGGATTTGCCATAATTCTCCTTCCACGGAGTAGCATCTTTCAGTTTCATAACTGCAGCCACTGTTTGCGGTGATCTTTGAGCCCGAAAATGTAAGATTTTACACTGCTTCCATTTCTTCTCCCTCTAGTTGCTAAGATCTTGGATTTTGTTTTTTGTTTTTATGTTAAGCATCAAACCAGCTTTTACATTCTCCTCATCAAGAACCTTCTGAATTCCTCTTTACTTTCTGCCATCAGAGCAGTATCATCTGCATATCTTGAGATTGTCAGTGTTTCTCCCAGCAACCTTAATTCTGGCTTTGGATTCATCAAGCCTGGCATTTCACATGATGTACTTTACATATAACTTAAATAAGGGGATAGTATATAGCCTTGGTGCATTCCTTTCCCAATTTTAAACCAATGAGTTGTTCTCCATCCAGTTCTAACTGTTCTTCTTGGCCCACATATAGGTTCCTCAGGAGGCAAGTAAGGTAATGTGGTACTTCATTTCTTTGAGGACTTGCCACAATTCGTTGTGATCCACACAAAGTCAGTGAAGCAGAAATAGTTGTTTGTTTTTTTCTGGAACTCCCTTGCTTTCTCCATAATCGAGCAGATGTTGGCGAGATATGGTCTCTGTTTCCTCTGCCTCTTTGACCAGTCTACTCTTTGGGTAATTCTCAGTTCACATATTGCTGCTCTCTCTCTGTAAGGGCAGCTAGGTAGTACAGTGATAGAGCACCACTGCTGAGTCAGGAGGACCTGAGTTCAAATCTCACCTCAGACACTTGACACTCACTAGCTGTGTGACCTGAGCAACTCACTTAACTCCAGTTGCCTCATCCTGATGAATAGATATCTGGTCACTGGATTCAGATGGCTCTGGAGGAGAAGTGAGGCTGGTGACCTGCACAGCTTCCCTCACTCAAAACAAAGTCAAGTGTAATGTCATCATTTCTCTGATGGCATAGTCTTCTTCGACAACAAAGGACGAACACACATTACTGCTCTCTAGCTTGCAGAATCTTAAGCATAACCTTGCTGGTGTGTGAAATGAAAAAAATTGTTCAGGGCATTTTCCTTCTTTACAATTGGTCTTTTCCAATCCCACAGCCACTGTCTTATTTTCCAAATTTACTGGCATATTGAGTGCAGGACTTTAACAGCATCATCTTTTAAGTTTTTAAATAGCTTGGCTGGAATTTCCTCACCTCCACTAGCCTTGTTGTTAGCAGTGCTTCCTTAAGTGGCCCATTTGATATCATTCTCTGGCTCTAAATCAGTAACCACACCATGGTTACTGGTGATATTACAAAGTTGAGGTCTTCTTGTATAGCTCTTCTACAGTCTTGCCACCACTCCTTAATCTCTTATGCTTCTTCTGTTAAGTCCCTACCATTTTTTGTCTTTTATCATGTCCATTTTTACATGATATGTTCTCTTGATGTCTCTGATTTTCTTGAAGAGATCTCTGGTCTTCTTTTCTATTCTATTATTTTCTTCTGTTTCTCTGCATTGCTCATTTAAGAAAACCCTGTTATCTCTCTCCTTGGTATTCTCTGGAATTCCACATTCGGCTGTCTCCTTTCCCTTTTGATTTCCTTCTTTTTTCAGTTATTTTAAAGCCTTACCAGACCAGCTATTTTACTTTCCTGTTCTTTTCCTCTAGAATGATTTTTGTTGCTTACTCCTGTACAATTACCCCTCTGCCCATTGTTCTTGAGGCAGTTGTCTACCAGATGTAATGTTAGAACTTTTGTCATCTACAGACACACACACACACACACACTCTTTTTCTCTCTCTCAGCCTTTTTGATAGCAGGGATTTCAAGACTGTGCCACTACACCTGGCCATTTAAAAATGGTTATTGACTCACCAAAATACCTAAATGTAAATTTATTTATTGCTTTTTCCCCCCTAGAATCTACACAGATTTACTCACATTCCTTCAGGAAAGTGCTTAGATCGCTCACCAGTTCTGCATCAAGTGTTTCTCTCTGAGTGTGACTCTAATAAATCCACGCAAAAATGGGAAATGAACAACATCCTTAATGTTTAGAACAGAATAAAACAAACTAATAACCTACCTACTGACACGTTAATTTGTACGGGACTGAAAATAGCCTGAAACCTGCTGCAGCTCCTCACTTTGTACAGCTCCAAACCTGGAACCTCCTGATGTTTGAAGGACATAGATGAACTGTGATAGTATGATAGCATTATCATCTGCAGTTACTGTTTACAAAACTGCTTTTACCTTAAAACTCCGTAGATGTTTACATCTTTGTGTTTGTTTGTTTGAAGATGACGTTGGTAATTTGTGCCCCTCCCAGCTCTACCCATAGGAACAGAGCTGGAGGTGTTGTTCGTTACCTTCTTTGGGATTACACTCAGGGGTCTGAAGGCAGTTTTTTGTTGTCGTTCGTTGTTGTTTTTAAACACACACTTGAAAAAGGGCTGGAGTAACCAGACTTTAATGTATCACTTGGTGATTATCAACTTGTATCTTTATTTAATTTTACATCCTTTACAAGCACTGCCACAGGTTATTAGCCAGGGTGGCCTTCCTCCACAATCATGCTGCTTTTTTGAAAGGTGAATTTTCAACACATTTAGTGCCTCTTTCATTTTTCAGTATATTTTTCAAGAGCATCTGAGGAAATTTATAGTATGGTTATGTTGGAATTGTCAACTAGTTAAGGATAACTTTCCCACCCAGAAACTTATGTGCTACCATTTGCAAACAACTTTTGAATGTTATATAGCTTATGTTAATGGAAGGCACAGACCACTGCAAGAATAACTTTGTGGTATGTCAAGATTTTGTGGCATTAAATCTCTTATCTGCTGGCATTGCTAGAACCTGTGTTTCACCACCAAGCCCTAAAATACCAAAAAAAAAAAAAAGGCTATTAAATGGAAAATGTTTCTTTGATGACGTTTGGCATTTGGTATGCCTAGGTACATTTAAAAAATTAAACATTTCCCAAATCTAAACCTTCCTCCCCCCAAAAAAGATGAAGTTAGATTCTTCAAAAACTCCTTCAGAATTACAGCTAAAAATTTCCAAGCGCTGGTTAGATTAAGCCTTACATAATTGCTATATATCATAAACTAAAAACTGTACAACTTGTGAAGTCAAGAATGATCTGTCTAGTTCTAGATGAAATTCATTTGAATAACTGAACTTTTCTTTAATATAAAGAAATATTCAAGATGATAATCATTAAAAGTATCAGCCACAAATTCCGCAAACATTCTACTATACTTGGGCATTAGGTTTGTCTTATAAGTATTTTTTTCAAGTTCTAAACTTCCTTAGGCTCATTGTCTTTGCTAATTATTTCTCCCATAACAATAAAGGGTACTTTTAATTTAGATGTTTTTGTTCCTTCCTTATTCCCTTCCCCTCACCCCCCTCATATTGAGAGGACCTAATACAAAAATTGGTCTGATTTTTTTTCTAAAAACTCCATTTTCCAAAAGTACAAAGAATAAATAAGATTCCTAGTAAATGGCAAATTGGACTTTCACTCTGAGCATGCTAATAGTGAAAGGGCTTTAAAATCCACTCTAACAAAGGAAATAATCTTCAGAGCTTTAAGAACATTATTTACATGTTGATTTTTTTACAATTAGCTAATTTTGAGATTTTTGCCTAATTTTTGAAGATCAGCTAATGTTAAACCTCCCAAACAGCGTACTTATTTATAAAGCTGTATTCTGTCATTGTATTTTGCTACTGATTAGGGAATCTTAGAGCATTTTAACTTTCATTCCCTTATAAGGATGTTTTATATAAATTCAAAATTCAATCTAAGGGAAGCTTGCTGGGATAAACTAAGGAATGTGGGTAATTTCATTGCTTGTTATACAAAAAATGACTCCATTTTCCATGTTAAGTAGATTATAATTGTGCTGACTATGCATAGGCATAAAAAAGGTGGCACAGACTGCACATGTAATCTATATGGGTGTTCTGTTCAGTTCATTAAAAGCTGACACTCTGTGAATATGATTCTATATCCTGCAACTGCAAACTTTACAAAACAAGACCATCAGAAACTGTTGCAGTAATAACTTTTCTACTTTAGGCTGCTTTGGAAATAATTCCCATATCCTTGCTTTGTAAGTTGATAATATCACTATGCATTTCTACAACATTTTATAAATTTGATTTATGCAGATTTTGATACACTGTATGTTTCTGTAGAAATTGTATAAATATTCAAGAGTTTTATTAGGGGTAAATTTGGGAAGCTTATGTACATTTTAATTCTGGGTTGCTCGTTTTTTAGGTGAGAAAAATAAAAATATTGTATTTTAACTTGTGTTATTTTTTAAGCCACAGTTTTTCCAAATATAAAAACAGTATTTTTTTTCAAAATGGAATGACTTGATTTTACTGTCTAGAACATATAAAATTTCCTTATAGGAGTACAATAGTTTCAAATGTAGTATATTTCTATTAATTTTGTTTGAGACAGTGGAATAGTACTGCACATGCTTGGAATACTCATATTGTTTTTCTGCAGTTTGGAGTTGTTTAGTTGAAGGAAATGTCCCCACTGATGAAATCTCAGATCTTTGGACATAAAAAATCACTGGCCTGAAAGGGAACCTTGAATTTGCCTATGGTTCAATGTAAGACAAATGACTACTGGGGAAAAAATTTTCCAGGGATTGATTTCACCACTTCACTTCTAGCTTATTTTAGTGTTTAATCACACCAACAATCAGGGGAAAAACTGTATGAAGATTACAAAGAAATCAAACAGAAGATTTAGTAATCAAATAAACAAGCAAGCCCTTTTTAAGCAGTGAAGAATCAAAAGGCAAAGACTGCCCCTCCATCCCTACCTGCCCAATGTGCTCACGTGCTAACTGAGGAGACATGTGCAAACAACCGTGTACAGACGATAGATGCAAGACAAATTAGATCACAAAATACAGGAAAAGGCAAAGGAATAACCAGCGAGTGAGATGACTAGACTAGAAAGATAGGAAGGGGCCAGGTTATGAAGGACTTTAAATGTCAGACAGAGGACAATGAGTTTCAGATATCCAATAATAGGAAGTTGAAGATTTGAGAGTGGAAGTGAGGGAAAAGGTAAGGACTGGAAAAATGCATCTGAAAATCTTCTGCATAGAGATAGTAATTGAATGTATTAGAGCTGATGAGATCACCTAGCAAAATAACGTAGAGAAGAGGACCCAAGACAGAACCTTGAGGAATACTCACAATTAACAGATACAACTTGGAAGACCCAGCAAAAGGAGACTGAGAAGCAGTTCCATAGGAGAGAAGTCTCACAAAAACCTAGAGGGGAGAGAGTATCCACAAAAAGGGGGCAATGACGTGTCAGGCGGCAAAGGAATCAAGGATGAGGACTGAGATTAAAAACATTAGAATAGGTGAGGATGTAGAACAACATATGGGCATGTTGGGAGAAAGCAAGGCAGACATGAGAATAGTGTGAATGATGGAAGGGGCATCTGCTGGAGAAAACAGGATGAAGTGGGATCATTTGTGCTAGAAGGATTTGCTTTAGCCAGAAGGGTCACTTGTGATTTGAGAGGGGTGGAAGAGTGAGAGAAAGCATACAAGTACCAAAAGATGAGGTGAGAAGTAAATAAACTTTTTCAGTGGACTGAGGCAAAGTTCTCCACTGACAAGTAGAACTGTGGCACATTTGAAGGTAAAAAAGCAGTTGCTGTGGGATAGTGAGGAGTAAAAAGATTGCCTTGCCAGTGTGGGCCCAGGTAAGAGCGTGCAGCAACATTCAGCATGGTTTCATGACCTCCTTCATCTTTGTTCAGATGGTGAAGAGTCATCCAAGGCAGGGACTTGGCAGGACAGGATTGATAGCAGGGTTAAGGAAGGGAATTCAAGACAATGATAACTGAGTTGAGCTGACTTATCCAAGGGTCGAAGATGGAGGAGGGATAAGAATGCAATCAGCACAGCAGCGATGGCTCAGGAGGGATTGAGATCACAGTAATAATGAAGAAGTGGAGTTGGAGAATGTAAGGTGGAGGGGAATGACCAGAGATTACAATCAGGTAAAAGAATTAACTCAGAGTTCTTGAACATGGAAGTGGAACATTTGGGGGTCCTTGGCGGGATCCAAGGGCATGACAATCTCTGTTTAATTGGAGTGGAGTGGAGGGAATAAGTCATGGGAAATGAATAAATGGAGGAATTGGGAGGTTAGGGTGTTTTGAATATCAGTGTTTAAGTGCTTTTAGCATGAGGGCAGGGATTGAGGATAGAATGAGCCAAGCACTTCCATTCCTTGAGAATGGAAGTTAAGTATCCTAGAGGTTAGTAGATAAAAGCTACTAGAATCTTAACGATATGATCAATATGAATTGAATGAATCTTAAAGGAGAAGTTGCTCTGGTAGAATCTTAAGGTAGCAATGGGGAGAAAATAACTTCCCCATCATAAGAGTGGGGCATTGAGTACAAGTGCAACCAGTGCTGGAAAGGACAGCCACAGATCATCAGGAGAAAATCAAGTCTCAATATGAGATAACAAAGTAAGAAAGGAAAAAGTTTAAGATGAAAGCAAGTTTGTTATCCATGGAGTAGACATTCTAGAACACTGAGAGGGGTGATAGCTCTTGAATGGGACATTGTGGGGATTGGGAATAAAAGAGCAGACAGTAAGGGATGGGAAACAAATTATGTTGGGGGTTCAAAATCACTGAAATGCTGAGGGCATGATGGGAATGGAAGTAATGTAGCTAGGTGGTACTGTGGATAAAGCACTGATTCTAGGGTTAGGAATACCTGAATTCAAATCCTTAGAAATTTACTAGTAACTGCAGGCACTCTGACCATTTTAGTTGCAAAAGAAGAGTGACAAGTGAATTCAGGGAGAAATAGGGACCACGTTAAGTAATAGGCTTATAAATGGGTAGTATCACATTTGTGATTTTACCCACCCAAACTAAAACTAAGTAGTTACTAACCAAATAAACAGTGGTATAATGGTACTCATTTGTGGCACATAGAAGTAGCTTCTCTCTGGCCTGAAGTGATATGAAGATTATTGAAAATTCTTTAATACCAAACAAGTTGACTGAGGGACCAGTTATCACCTAAGATTACAGTTGCTATCATGTATTTACTGGATTTTAATTTGGAGAACACTAGCCTTGTACATGCAATTCTAACTAAAGCTAAACTCCAATTAGATTAAAAATCTGGTTGTAAAAACTTAAGATAAACTTTTAAAACATGTAACATGACAGAATTGCATGCAACTATTACAGATCAAGTCAGGCTTGATTTTAAATTTGGGATAAACTGACTCCGAGCAAATGTTTTATAGAGCTAGAAAGTCATTAACTTGGAATTAAAAATTATGCCAGTTCATCACAATGGTGTTTTTAAAAAAAGGACCTCAAGAAAACAGAAGGGGAAGAGGATAAAAGAAAGCGGGGAAGAGGGTGATAGAAGGGAGGGCAGATTGGAGCAAGGGCAATGCATGTCTTGGGATATGGGGGGAAGGGGAGAGATGGGGGAAACAACTGGAACTCTAAATCTTGTGGAAGTGAATGTTGAAAACTAAAAATAAATTTTTTAAAAAATCTCAGAAGAACCTAGCATTAAAAGAGGATCTGAGAAAAATTTCTCTCCGAAGGTAGCAAAGTGAGACTGTAGCTGAGCCTTGAAACTCAGGGAGGCCAGGAGTGGAGATGAGAAGGGAGAGCATTCCAGACATTGAGGTAAGTCAGTAGAAATGCTTGAACTTCAGAGATGGAGTTTGAGGAACAGCAGAGACCAGTGTCAATGGATCCTAAGAGTACATGAAAGGGAGTAAATTGTAAAATGGAAAGGTAGGAAGGAACCAATTGATGAAGGGGTTTGAAAGCTTCTGAACCAAAGAGCATTGTGTTCCTTCAAGACAAGGCCCAGACTTCCATTCAGAGAAAGCAAAAGAATTTCTGGCTAAATAAAAGGGCAAATACCATCCTGACCATTTCTGAGGCCATTTTAGGACTTAGATATAGGGGGAGAAACAAAAACAAAACAAAAAAACTCAGCAGATCCCCTTGTCTCACTCAGTACAATATTGCAAATGAAAATTCATGCCTTTGATTTCAAACTCTTGCATTTTTTAAGTAGGCTTATAACATCTCAGGGAGGGGGAAGTATATATATATGTGTGTATATGTGCACATATATGTGCATATGTATCCATATCCAAACATGATTTTATTGATTTAAGGAACTGCCTGTATAGTTTTAGTGAATTGTTGAAAAGGCCCTGAGACATTAGGCAGAATTCAGAAATAAGACTTGAACCCATGTTTTTCCTGACTCCAAGGTCAGCTTTCTACCCACTCACCCTCTGTTACATCACTGTTACAGAATTTTGTTTGTGTAGTATTATTTTAGATAGGTAAGTAATAAATCATATTATTATTATCAAAAATAAAATGGGACCTCAAGTATATCTGATCTATTCTACTTAGGCAAGAAAGTTGTCATACATACTTGACAGATGAGCCAACCAAGGTCCACAATTAAGAAATATGCTCAAGGTTATACATGTGGTGATGCCTTTAACTCAAGTTAGTCCAAGATAGCTAAATGGATAATCTCCTTTAGTCAACTCAAGATTTATTGATAATCAGGCTTCTTCTGGTCTTTTGGGAGCTGTTCTCTTGTATACAGCTTTATTAATTCCAAATGAAATTTTATTAAACTTACAAATCTGAAATAAAACTTAAGGATTATTGATTTCCATGGCAGAAGAAAAAAAACTTTTGGTGGCAAAACGTGATAGGCATTTCTTAGGCTACTAAAGAAACACCGTGTTTGTTGATTTTGCTGGTATTCATATAAACAAACTTCCACTTATGAGCACTATTTTCTCTTACACAAGAGGGTATTTTCAGTGAAATTCCAGATCAGTATGCTTTGGTTTTCCAACCAAAGAAGAGAATGACAACAAATCAAAAACAAAAACATGGATTTAAAGTAACAAAAGCTTGTGGAAATTTTGACTCATTTATCTATTCCAAGAGTTTTTTACAAGTTGCTAAGAAAACTAGATACTATTCAGTAGCCAAAGTGAGGCAAGAGGGTTATACATTATGAAATGTCCACCAAAATGAAACATCAAGTTTCCCATAACAGTTTCTAACAGGAAATTCAGTCTTGTACTAGCTAGCAAATATAAAAAATTGTACTAAATCAGCAATATCTCAAGTCCTGGCATAACTGGGAGCCTGTTTGGGTTAGGCCTCTGCAATGTACAAAAACAGCTACTTTGTACAGAATGTTTTTAGTAAGAAACATCACCCTTCTGAGGAATTAGAACAATGCTTCATTTGTATTTTTTATGATATGCAATCTTTTACACACCATTCTTGGTGTAAATGACACTAAGATACAAAATGAGCTTTCAAAAAAATCCTGTTATCGGCTCATTGTTAAATAGGTTTCTAACCTGTAATCATTTTGGAAAAACCAAAAAAAAAAAAACCTCACACCAAAATAATTAGGCCTCCAAAGTCTCAACAGTTAACACAATTTCTGGAAAAAATGAAAAGTAATATGAAAATATCACCCAAAGTGCTTCTAAGAGGCAATTTTATACCATTTGCAAATAACCTAAATTTGAGCTACCACTCAAAATACAATATTGATCTTAGCAGCATCTCAACCTGAAAAACTGGGGTTGGGGAAGGATTAATTCCTTTTCTCATGTAATACAGCTGATGTGAATCAACTAAAGTCCTTATCTATTTGACTGAAATATCTTAACTTCAGATTAAGAAATTTACAGGAAAAACTCAAGTAGGGTGAATTATTTCCATTTAGATACCAAGTCTGAATTTATACCCAACTAATGTACTAGCAGCATATTACAGAACATAAAAGCAAAGCTAAAAAAATGGTAAGGGATGTGAATGTTAAACTATTTAGGAAATGATGTGTAAATCGAAAATTTTGGTTTATGTTCAACAGCACATTCTACAAAAATACCTCTTAAACTTTATAACCAATTAGCAGCTTTCATTTAAACACACTAGGTTGCCAGGCTAAACTCATGACAACTCTGCCTTCCTTAAACTAATAAAACTACTATTTCCTCAGCACTAGAACTTGACCCACAATTTCAAATTCTAATGGAATTCTAACACTTGTTTTTCCAAATGTTATAGTCTGGCCACAATATGTAAATATATCATCTTTTTAAATGATTCCTGCCTCTGGTCTCAAGAAAAGCTCAGCTGGAAGTTGTGTAAAAAAAAAAAAAACAACCTAACTGTAGGTGAGTTCAAGTTTACAGAAAAGAGCTTTCTAGCTTAAGCTTTTAAAAACAAAAAACACTGTACTAGCTCAAGAAAATATGGGACCTTTAAAAACCCAACTTGAAGGAACCCTAATCATTTTTTCTGGCCCCTTCATTTTACAGTTAAGGGAACTTGGAGGCTTAAAGAGGTTAAGTAACTTGCCCAAGGTAACAAATTTTATGGTATTTTTCAAATGACCTATCAGCTAAATTAAGGGTAGTTAAATTAGGACAATAAACAGTAGTAATGTACATAATTTTATTACAAAATATTTTATCTTAAAAAAACAAAATGCAACGTTCTATAAAACTTAAGATTTGCTATGATACTACTTCCTAGGACTTTACTGTGCTACAACAATACACTGTCAAGAAACTCAAAAGAAACCATTAAATATGCAGAAACATTCAACATCAGAAGCTTTAAACTCTATCTGGAGCGGCCCCTCAAAAGCTCCTACTTACATTAAAAAATAGAGGTTCTCCCTACAAAGAATCAATGACGTTTACCTATACACAAATCTGTACAGTTTTTATACTGAAGCTAACAATGAGCTGCACTTGAGTTCACATTCTTAGCAAAACAATGACTTTCATCACACAAAAAAAATCTTTACAGCAGGAAATCCATTTACTCTTCATCATCATCCTCCTCATCCTCATCTTCCTCATCTTCCTCTTCTTCCTCCTCATCAGGTTCATTCTTCTTCTTAGATCCTGTTGGCCTGCCAGGGCCCTTCTTTCCTGCATCTCCCTTGCCCTTGGCGCGATATGCTGCAATATCCTGAAAAATAAGTATATTCTGATTTCAGCACATCTAGTAGTAGGCGTTATTAACTCAATACTGTAACTTAAGAGCCAAGCTTCATTTAGCAATTAACCAGTAATATGGGTGGAATTGTTTCCCCTGAAAACGTAGCTCAAAATGACAAGTACTATACCTGCTTCTAAAATAACGCATAAAAAGCATTTTTAGATTCAAAAATACACTCAGGTTAATACATAAATATATAATTATAAATGTCAAACATCTATTTGAGATCATGTACTTACAATATGTAAATATATAGGTTATAAATGTCATAAATATCTACTTTAGATCATAAGTATATTTAGGTTAATATATAAAAATGTTTACATTATAAACAAACATCTCTATTTTAGACATAAATACATTAAGACTCACAAACATTTACATTAATATATAAAAGTATATTTAGATAAACATCTGCATTTTAGATTCATAAATATATTTACCAGCTTAGGAGGAATAAAGAAAAAAGATATTTATCGTACCTTTTCATATTTCTCCTTTAGTTTAGCAACTTTCTGTTCGTAAGGTAGCTTGTCTTTGGCCGACTGTTCAGACCACAGTTCCCCCAACTTTTTAGCAGTGTCTCCAATAGAGAGGCCTGGGTGTTCGCTTTTGATCTTTGGGCGATGTTCGGCACAGAAGAGGAAGAACGCAGATCTGAAAACATCAAGCTCAGCTTAGTTTTTAAGAAGCGCGTGTTTTTGTAAAAACAAGACCCTGCATGGGGAGACGCCCGACGAAAACCTCCCAAGGAGCCCCACTACTTACGGGGGTCTCTTGGGGGCGTTCGGGTCCTTCTTCTTCCCCTTCTTGTCACCTTTGGGAGGCACGTAGTTCTTCATCTCCCGGTCATACCGAGCCTTGTCTCCTTTCGCAAGGTCTTCAAACTTGGACTTCTCTTTGGCGGACATGGTCTAAAGACAAGCAGCGTCACCAACGCGCTTTAATTTAATGCCCGGGAGATCTTACTCTCTGCCCTGTTCTCTCGCCACCCACCCCTCGCCCGCCGTCTCCCGGAGCGTGCCCACCTTTCCCGGCTTCTTCACCCCCGGGCCCCCTCCCCCGCCCGCCTCACCTTCCATCTCTCCGAGCACTTTTTGGAGAACTCGGCGAAGTTTACGGGGGAGTCCGGGTGCTTCTTCTTGTGCTCCTCCCGGCACGTCTGCACGAAGAAGGCGTACGAGGACATTTTGCCCCTCGGCTTGTTGGGGTCTCCTTTGCCCATCCTGACCCGCTTCTTACTTTACCTTGGGGCGAGGAGGAAAAGCGGCGCGAGGTCAGGAGGCGCGACTGGGGGGCCGCGGCCGCTTCCCGCCGAAACCACTCAACCCACCCCCCAGCCCAAGCCCGGCCTCTCGGGGGAGGAGGGAGGGGGCCCGGCCCGGGCCTCACGGACCGCGGCCAGGGGCGGAGCTCCCTCGGCGGGATAAACACCCGGCGCGCCCCGCCCCGCCCGGCTCCACGCGGCCTCCGCGTCCCTCCGGCGGGGCCCTCCGGCCGGCCGCATCCCCGAGGTGGCCTCTCCCAGCCTCCCCCTCCACCACTGCGCTGCCCCGGCGGCCCACCGGCCGCCCCAGCCCGGGCGGAGTCGGCGACTCCCGAGTCCCGGCTCGGAGGGCAGCGGCGGCGGGGGTCTCGGCCCCCTCCCGCGGGGGCGCCGACTCTTGCCTGCTGTCGAGTTCCTCACAGGGTCCGGCGCGGCACTTCCTCTCACTCCGGGGCTCCTGCGGCGAAATGGTTTACCACTAACGCAATGCCCAGCCTCTTGTTTTGCACAGTTCTCCCAGCCACGGCAACTTGATGAGCCGAGTTACGGTCCCCGCCCCCCGCCTCCTCTGATTGGCCCTGAGGACTGTTCGAATCCCGTAGGTCCCCGCCCCTCTGAATCCCCCAGCGTTCAATTGGCCGACGGCGCAGGGCGCACAGCCCTCTCGCCGGAGCCTAGCACGTTCGGTTGCTCCTTCGGGTCGTTAACTCCTAGACCCGTTAGAACCGGTCAGGAGAGGAATGAAGAGCTCGGCCCTAATTGGGGGCGGGCACGGGTTTGAAAAATGGCGGGCCCGGCGCTGATTGGCTGGGGCGGGAACGAGAGCACGGGGTTGGCTAGGACTGGATGAAGCCCGCCAGATTTAAAAATACAAAGACACCAAGGAGCTTCTGTGTGCTTGGGAACTCTAGATGGCCGGAACTTTTTTCCCTGTGACGTGAGCCAAGAATTCCCGGCCCGATCAACCGGCACCTGAAAAGCCGTACCCCGCCCTCGGGGCCGGAGGAACCGGCGATACGAGACCAAACGGCAGCTCCCCTCTGCGGCTTCCGGGCTGCTCGGAGGACTTCCCCGGGATTGCGCTTGCAGGGGCTTCCCGCGCCCACCCCGACTCTTCCCCCCCCCCCCCGCCCCCCGCCCAGGGGACCAGGGCCTCCCTGCAGCCCTGGAGCGGGGAAGGTGGCGCCGAACGTTGGAATCCGGAAGGCGGCCCCCGCCCTTGCGGCCCCTCCCGGGAGCAGGCTGTTCGTCTCGGCAGCAGCCGCGCCTTCCTCTCCCACCGCTCTTCTCTTCCTCGGGTGACCGCCGCCTCAATGTAAACAAACAACCGCCTCCTCCACGCCCCTAATTGGTTGCCTGGAAGCTGGGGTGGGGTGGGGGCCCCGGCTGGACCACTCCCTCGCTGCGCGGCCGCCTTCCCGCGCTCTTCCCCGTCCCGGATGCGAATACATTAACCCTGCGCCAGAAGCTAACGATCGTGGAGCTTGGGGGAGGAGAAAAGGCCTTCTCTCCCCCTGCCCTATTCCTCTTCTCCCCTCGGGGCCCCGCGAGCTGCTAGGCCGCTAGGGCACCTCCCGGGCCGCCGACGCCCCGAACGCCCCAAGAGAGCCGCGGGGTCGGGTTTGGTTTTGTACAGGAAGCGCTGCGCCTCCTCTCCCCAAAGAGCAGCCTAGACCTGGGGGGCCTAGGAGGAAATGTTCCCGGCTTGGGAAACCTCCCTGCCAAGAGGAGACCTTCGCGCAGGCCCCGAGCGGGGCTTCGAGCCCGGGCTCTCCTACCTGGGCCACTTTCATGCTTTGAAATGCTCCCTCAGAACCCAAAGGTAGAAGCGACATCCTCGTAACCCAGAAAGCTTTCTCTGCTACTTGCAAAGTGAAAGAAAAATTCGAGATTAGATTTGAAAACAGATCCAACTTAGATAACTCAAGAAATAGCGTTTCTGGGAAAAATGCTTTTTAGGGGGTCTTTATTTTTAAACATGAAACTCTACAGTTTTAAACATAAAATAATACATTTTTTAAAAAACTTCATTAGCATTGTACAGACCTTACTGTGGTTTATTTAGCATTTTACCCATTCTACTTTACGTACGCATTTGTAAACATCTATACAAATATTTGTAAATTTCATGTTTACAAATATCCAGTTTACTATAATTGTCCAAAATAACTTACTATACTGTAGTCAGTTATTTCCATCCGCAAAACAAATGGAACTAGATGAGTGTGTCCCGTATGTAATAGGTGTTTAGTAAATACTTGTGTTGTTGAAGGATTGTCTTGTGATACAATGCCGTTCTAGACTTGGTCGTCCTCGCATGCTGCAGAGTAGTCAGACAAGCGGTTATTTCTCCCTATAAATCTGCAGTTACAAATTGAAGTGAAATTAAACTAATTTTGGGTCGTATCTCAACTTTTTTCTTGAATGTTTTGTGTGGTCGCAGGCTTTCCAAAGATGCTTAATCCATGCAAAGTATGTTAACTAAAGTGACGTTTTAGCAAAGGCTTACAAGCAAATCAGATTTTCTATTTAATAACAAAATCACCAATGCATATAAAATATTTTTTATATTAAGTTTAACACACTATCCTTCAAAACTATGAACACTGCAGATAGTGAATTAGTTATACCAGTTAAAAAATTATACTATTAATGAGATTAAGTTAGTAGGTTCGGAATGAACTTAATTTCACTCTTCTATAGTCACAGATTATAATGCTAAAGTATAACAAAGCCTGTCCTTGATCACAAGGGGGTAAAGGAGAAAACTCATAGGATTATAGATTTAGAATTGCAAGGTACCTTAAAGGCCATCTGATCCAGTCCCCTCATTTTGCAGATGAAAGGAGAGGTTAAGGCACTTGACCAGGGTCATAAAGTGGCAGTCAGGATTCAAATCCAGGATCCTTTCCACTGCACCACTAACCTGGCAGTGGCAGGTTAAGAAACAGACATACAGTTACTTAAACTATATCTGTGATCTCCAGAGTAATTTTTAATTCTCCCAAGGAGAGGAGAGGAATCCAAGAGATATGAATCACTTTTGGTATTTCCTGCCTGTAATAGCAATCTCTTAAGTGTGTGTAGTGCTTTATTATTGCCATTGGTTGTTTCACTGATTCCTGAAGGCCTTGGTTTCCTATGCTATGAATTTTTAAAGGTCCATTGGTAGGTTATATGATCAACTTCTTTCCCAAGGTCCGTGGTACCAAAAATAGGAGAGGCTTAGGGGAGTGGACTGGAGGCCACTAAGTAAGCTGACAGCTGATAAGCAAACTTAGAATTTTTCTGTATCTCTGCCAGGCTTGGATCACCTCTACAATTAGCTTTGCCATTTCCCACTCAGAGATTCTAGAAGTGGAAACTCATTTTTTACTTCTTTCCCAAAATTCAGGTTAACCCCCAAATTACCATAGTTATAATCCCTTTTTTGCATGAAATATTGCAACCTTAGCACTATACATGTTTGTATGTTTTATAAATACCAGAAAATTAATCTCTTTCTATCATGTAAGGCAGCTCGCAGTAAATAACATGCTAGGAAGGTAATTTGCAAACTTTGTATAGGCTACCTCAGCTCTTTTTTAGCAGCAGATGCAGGTGAAATGCACATTACACATGAAATGTACTGAACAAGTTTAGTTTACAAATGCAGCAATGACTAATTTTGTAGCAGTTTTAATTCTATTGATTGTTTGAGTACTATAATTTGCGCTTTTCAAACATGATTTTTTCTTTCTGCTTTGCTCCATTTCTTAATTGATGGTACTTTAAAGTAAGATACCAAGACTGGTATACCATTTGATTTTGCGCTGTTTGCTAAAATTTATGTGCCTTTATGTATTTATAGCCTGACCATTAATTTTTTAGTAACATGACTGTCTTAGTAGTCATGCTGATTATAAATAAGGATATGTCTTTGATATGAAGTAGTTCATACACAACACAAAATTCCTCAGTTAGATTTTTAAACTCCATCATAATTTGGACCTATTCTATCTTTCCAGTCTCAAAATATATATTACTCCCTTCCCTACACTCACACAAAAAAACTCCTGACTCCATGAATTTTCACTGGCTGTTCCCCATGCCTGGAATTTTTTTCCCTTCTCATCTCCAAGTCCTGGCCTCCCTGCCTTCCTACAAGTCCCAGCTAAAATCCTCACTCTAACAAGGGAACCTTTATATCCCTTTATGCTAATACCTTCCTTCTTGGGATTATCTCTAGTTTATCCCACCTATATCAATCTTGTTTGCATGTTGTCTCCCCACCCGCCATGTGCTCTTGATTTGGGATCTTTAAATGTTCATATCTTTGATGTATCTAATCAGATCTCATAGGATTTGATTTTCTACTTTCCAGGTACTTTGTTCAATCAACGGCAACTTATAGGACTGCTTTTTGCCTTTTTTGTTATCACAGTATTTTAGTACAGTGCCCTGCACATAGGAGGTGTTTAACAAATGCTTGTTGACTGACGCTCAATGGTGTAGCCAAGCTGAATTTATTGCTCACACTCAGCACTGAATCCCCCATTTCCATTCCTATGCACTGGCCATACCACATGCATGGAATCCTCTCCCTCCTTTCCTTAGAAATCCCTTACTTTTAACTCACATCACCTTTTATAGGAAACCTTTCCTGATTTTGACACCCCGAGCTGCTACAGCCTTCACTCCCTACACTACCTTGCATTTATTCTATTTATACTTGTGTATGATCATGTTGTTTCCACTCCCAATCCCCCAACTATTATTAGGCCCCTTTAGAGAGGGGCCTATGCCATTTTTGTCCATATTTCCAGCATATAGCACGTAGGTGGTCAATAACTGGGGCAGCTAGATGGCACAATGGATAGAGGGCTGGGCCTGCAGTTAGAAAGATTGCTTCCTAAACTCAAATCTGGCCTCACAGACTCAGACTCACATCTGTGTGATCCTGGGCAAGTCACTTAACTCTGTTTACCTTAGTTTCCTCATCTATAAAATGAGCTGGAGAAGAAAATGGCAAACCAGTCCAGCGTCTTTGCCAAGAAAACCTCAAATGAAGTCACTAAGAATCGGACATGACTGAGCAACATGAAGAAATAATCGATAAGTGCTTTGGGCTTCAGAAAAACAGGTTTTATGTCATGGAAAGAGCTTTTGACTTAGGATTGGAAAACCTGACTCTTCCATTTTCTCAGCCATGTGAGTTTGAGCAAGTTATTTCAAATTTGAGCCTTGATTCCTTTATTAAATGAAAGAGTTACATCACTTAATTTCTAATATCTTTTCTACCTCAAACATTCCAGGATTTTTAAAAAATGGATTTGAACTCATCTTGTTTTATATGTATTAAGGTTCTTTTTTTTATGAAATCAAAATATTTACGACAAATTGAAAGCCATAATATAATAGTACCAATTTTGAATATCCAAAATTATATGTGATTTTTTTAAATACACAGGTTTATAGTTTATATTTTTCTACAAACAGTGAGATTCCAAATAAATTTGTCAGGCTACTCCACTAGACCTAGTACTTACCTTTTATTGAACCCCACAGTTGGAATTAAAATAGAAGAGAGAAAAAGAAGGCTTATAACTTAGCAAAAAATTATTTTCCTATAACAAAATAGATATTCAGCTGAATGTGGGACAAACTAACAGTCATATTACAAGCTAAGCACAGCTGACACCCCTAAGTTTAACAGTTAGTACTTAAGATAGATTTGTAATATTCATTTCCTATCACATGACAAGTTTCACATTGTATTCTGCAACTGTCTTTATCAACATCTGCAGTAAGTTGCCATTGATTTTGTTTTGAATGCAGTCCATGGAAAGTAGATCAAATCTTTACCATTTAATCCAGTATAAGATCTTAATATGTCAGTCGAAAACATAAACACTTAAAGATCCACAATTAAACTGACAATTCAGTTGGGCTTCATGCATATAGAGGACAGATGTTTAGACTTACGATGCAATTTTGATTTACCCTTTGGAGTATAACAAATAATTTGATGTAAATGTGTAGGGCATCCGAAATGAAAATTTTTAGTACATTTTCCTAAAATAAGTATATTTTAAGGAGTAGTCAATAATTAATAGACATTTAGCTTCCAAGCACTAGCAATGCAAATAAGAAAAAAACAACCCCTTCCCTCAAGGAGCTTATAGTCTAATGGGGGAAGAAAATACACAAAAGAAAGCTAAAAAAGTGTTGGGGGGATGGGTGGCAACCCTACCAGGGCATTTCCATGATGGGAAATAAGGTTAACTGGACAATTCTGAGTGGGAGTTTTGGAAAGTGATATATTGCTCTACCCCATCAATTGGAGGGGAGAGGAAACTAAGGGTTCTGAGGAGGTATTGAATAACAAGTTTGAATCAGTCTCCATTTCAGGTCATGTGGGTCATTATCCTGCGGGAAGCTTGGTGTTTGAAGAGTTGAAACCAAACAGAGCAGCTGATAAAAAAGTATACTTAGAAGTAGTTGGAAGCCTGAAGTTACCATAAATCATCTAGCTTTCTAATGGAGGTCAGTTTACAAGGTAATTCCATTTTTTAGCAAAGCTAAATTTATATTGCATGCAATATAGATCTTGAGTTTCTAGGAAATAAATAGCATAGATGGATGAGTAAACCAAATGGCAGCATAATAGCTTTCAGCAAAACAAGTTATTCCTTTGGCTTTTCTATATCATCCTTCCTTAAAAGTGTTAAGAACAATGAGTTGTGATTCTCTTCTATGCCCACTTGTGCCAGATCTTCACTGTAGTAACAGAGTTGAACCACAGGTCTTTAAGGACCTGTAGGTTTAAAAAGCCCTCATTATGCATCCCTGCTTCATGATTTCTCAGAAAATGTCCTCTCCCACTGCCTTTAAAAACAGTCTAACATTATGCGAAATCTAACAATCAAATTCATCTCTAAGGAAACTAGGAAAATTGATAAATCAACACCTACTGTACATACTATATAAACTAAAAGAACTTTCTGAAAAAATGCTTTGATTTTATTGTATCAACTTACTATATGTTGATCATCTGCTATATACCTTATACATATATGTATATATGTGTGTATATATATATATATATAAAATACCATACTATATATACACTGTGCTATAAGATTTGGTGTAATATTATCTGACTCTGCCACCTACTAACTGCATGATATTAGACAAGTCCATTTAAATCTTTAGGGATGTTTCATATTCTTTGACAAAGTTGACCAAAAAAAAAAAAAACAGAGCAACAAATACTGGAGGCCTCATGGGGAAAGTGTTACATCAATGCACTGTTTGTGGAGCTATGAACTGGTCCAGCCATTCTGGGTAGCAGTTTGGAACTCTGCTCAAAAAGGTACTAAACCGTTCATACGATTTAACCCAACAATACCACTACTAGGTTTATGCCCCCCAAAAAATCAAGGAAAAGGACCTATTTGTACAAAAATATTTGTAGGCATACCTCAGAGATACTGTGGGTTTGGTTCCAGACCACCACAATAAAGTGAATATCACAACAGTGAGTTGCATGATTTTTTTTGTTTTCTAATGCATGTAATTTACCTTCTGGTAAATTTATGTTCATGCAGTCTATTAAGTTTGTAATAGTATATCTTTAAAATGTACGTGCTTTAATTTAAAAACACTTTATTGCTAAAAAATGCTAACTAACATCTGAGCCCTCAGCAAGTTGTAATCTTTTTGCTGATGGAGGGTCTTGCCTCAATGTTGATGGCTGCTGACTAATCAGGGTGGTGGTTGCTGAAGATTGGAATGGCTGTGGCAGCTTCTTAAAATGAGACAACAATGAAGTTTATCTCATCAATTGACTCTGCCTTTCACAAAAGATTTCTCTGTAAGATGTGATTCTCTTTGATAGCATTTTACCCACAGTAGAGCTTCTTTTAAAATTGGAATCAATCCTCTCAAGCACTGCCACTGCTTTTTCAACTAAGTTTATTCTTCAACATTGTCGTGCCTCAGACAACAGGGGGGCCTGAGGAAAGGAAGAGAGTCAGGGAAATCAGTGAAGCAGTCAGAACACACACAGTTATGGATTGAGTTTGCAGGCTTGTGGAGGTGTGCCTCCATAAGTTCATGGTGCCCCAAAACAATTATATTAGTAACATTTGGATCACTAATCACAGATAATCATAACAGATATAATAATAATGAAAAAACTGAAATATTGCAAGAGTTTCCAAAATGTGCAATTCATGATGTGAGCCCATGCTGCTGGAAAAATTGCACCACTACACTTATTTGACACAGGATTGCCACAAACCTTCAGTTTGTTAAAAAACAAACAATACAAAACCCACATTTTCTGTGAAGCGTAATAAAACAAGACATGCCTATGGAGCAGTCTTTTTGTTATAGAAAAACATTAGAAACTTGAGATGTCCATCAATTGGGGAATGACCGAACAAGTTGAGGTCTGTGATTGTGATGGAAAACTATTGTGCTGTAAGAAATCATAAAGGTGATGATGGTTTCAGAGAAACCTAGGAAGATCTGCATGAACTGATACAAAGTAACATGAGCAGAACCAGAGAACAATTTATACAGTAACAATGATAATATAAAAATAAACAGTTTTAACTTAGGAACTCTGATCAACACAGAACCAACCATAATTCCAAAAACTCATGAGAAAATATGCTAGCCACCTCAAGATAAAGTGGTAATGGATTCAGAATGTGGATATAGGAATTTGTTTTGCTCAACAATATGGTGTTGTAACAATTTGTTTTTCTTGCTTTCGCAGTTGGGGGACGGTGGAAGGGAAAAGAAGAAAATTTTTTTTAAAAAGAATATAAGATCCAAGAGGGTAGGCATTGTCTTGCTTGCTTGGGCATCTTCGTATCCCTTGCCCTGGCACATAGTAAATTCATAATAAAATAAAATAAAAATAATAAAAGCTTTATTTAGCCTCAGATCTCTCCACTTTGTCCTCCCCAACCTTACTGACTCTGTCCCCGTCTTTCATTTTTGTATTCTCATTATTTCTCTTCCATGTTATTTTCACTTTTATTCCCTCTGATCTCCACTCCTTTCTTTATTCCTTCTAATCTCTTTGTCCTGCCAAGCTGTTTTCACTCTCTGCTCTTAATATCCTTCTATAGATTCTCTGTTATTGTCATCTAGGATTTTAAATAAAGTAAGCCTTCACTAATTTTCAGAACAACCAAAGGGTAATAGGGGAAGGGAATGTTAGAATTAATGTAAAGTCTAAGTGATCCATATTTTCAGAAAAACATAGTTTTATTCTTTTCAAATTATAGTAACTGCCAACTTGTTTGGAAAAGATTGTAGGTCTCAGAACTTAGATATTTATGTAAATATATAATTAACAACAAACACATTTTCATTGTTTCAATACAAATGTTGTTACTAAAGGGCTTTATGCTTAATTGAATTACCATTTCCCTTGTACTACTGATTTGTTTTGGATTTTTTTTTAAATATCTTTGACAAAACTACTTGCTTGTTCTTGTTTTTTGGGGGTTTCTCCCCCCATAAAGGCCACTGTAACATTGCTTTACTGAGGCAGACAGTTACAGACTGCTGTAACTAAAAGAGCTTTGGGTCTATAAATCAGGAAACCTGGGCTCTTGTCCTGGCTCTGTCACTCACTCATTGAAGTCACTCACTCATTGAATGTCCTTGGATAAATCATTCCACGTCTTGGGGACTTTGCATCTTCCTGTTTTGAGATGAGTTTGGCTAGATGATCTAGCTCTTAAAACATCTATGATTTTATGGTTACTGACAATTCTCTACATAATCTTATAAACAATTGCTTTTACTAAAACAATTCCACTAAACAGGCACTCTCCTTTAAGCAAATACTCCATTATATTCTATTAATATTTTGCAAAGCAGGAATAGAAGAAAAGTTTTGCAGCTGATTCACAGTTCTTTGTCCTTTGTTTAGTAGCAATGGCTCCTAACCCTAACCCTCTTACTTTTCATCAACTCAAGAATCTCAAGACACTCTCTTCAGAAAAATCCATCTACATTCCAAACTACAGCATAGAATGTAAAAGCATTTAGTAGCCAGGAGATGACTAAGGCCATCTCTCTTTACTGGATAGAAGACTTTTCACTTTCTAATTCACTATAGAAAAATTGGACTGCCCTGGTTTTATTTTCATATCCTACAGATAATATCCCTTCCCCTGCTACCACTCCAAGTCCTCTCATCACCCTCCCCACACACTTATCCCTAGTCCTATTTCCCTTGAATTCCTATCCTATTCTGTCTTCCCCTTCCACTGTGACTTCTTTTAAGTGATCTTGATCTGCTAATAACAAAATTCACTCTAACATCCCTTCCTCTCTCATTCCCATCATCTTAACATACACTCAAACTTAGATCCCACCAGAAGACAGGAACTTCATCCCTGGCTGCTCTTTCAGCAGTACAAACTTATATCCCCTTCTTCAACTCCCCAAATAGAGAACACACACACGCACGCACGCACGCACCCCACAGAAACACACTGGGACAAGAGTCTTCTACCGTCACTTTGGCACCATTCCATGTGTCTTTATCGCCTTATCTGGAACCTTATTACAATCACCTATTCATCTTTCCACCTTTCTTCTTCTTCACCCCAAATTCTGTCCTCTTACTTGTCAACATCAATATGCACAATGATGTGGTCCTTGCTTGTCACTCAGGCACTCTCAACTGGATTCCCTATACCCTAAAGTAGATGTAAAGTATATGAAGGAGAGTAATGTAAAATAAGCCTACCCCCCAATAAAGCCCCAATAAAACAACACACTGAGAGTCAGATAGGGAGGGCTTTAAATTCAAGGTTGAGGAGTTTATATTTTTAAAGACAGTATGGCACAACAGAGTGCAGGATTTAGGTGTTATGGTGAATTTCAAATGAGATAAAGTATATAAATGCTTTAAATTTTAAAGTTTTCTTCCAGCCATCCAGATTAAAGCCAGTCATATCCAGTGCTCCCTTCTCCCATACACTTTTAGTTTTCTTTCATCTCCTGTGGTCGTATTTCACGGGGTCTATGTAACTCTGGTATTTTCATCAGAAATACTGAAAAATCATTTATTAAAGAACCATTTTTCTCCCTGAGTAAGTACACTTGAGCTTTGTGAGATTGTGAACCTTTTTATTTTGCCCTTTGAAATATAGATATATAAAGAATTGATACAAATATATGAATAAGAATCCTTCTCCAGTAGATAAGTAGTTAGAAGTTATTAATAGGTAATTCTCAAATGAAGAGATAGAAGCTACTAACAAGCCAGTCTTCTTGACTTTAAAACCAACACTCTCTCCATAGACTGAGCACCATATCTGAAGTACATTCTGTCCCTCCTCACATACTTCTGCTATAATTCCTTCTTTCAAAGCTCAGATCAAAGATCCCAGCTCCTTATAATGTCTGGCCTCTTTCCCTGAAAATTACTTGTATTTACTTTATTGCTATTGTGTGCATGTATTTATATGTACATGTTGCTTCCCTCAATTAAGTTTTAGTTTCCTGAGGGCAGAGATCGTTTAATTTTTTTGTATCCCTTCACTTAACATAATGCCTACATAAAAGTTGTTTAATAATTGCTCACTGATTAATTGAAAATTAAGCGCATATTTTAAAATGGTGGAACATGATGTGACTGAAAAGCAGCTAGAGAACATGAAATAAAAAGGGAAGCTAGATTATTAAAAGGACAGAATTTGCTAAAAAAAGGGATGAAAAACATGGCCTCTATAGCTCTAACCATCTAAATTGTATAAACTATTATTAAAAATTGTCTTCATAAACTAAGCAGAAATGACAGAATTTAGATTTAAAATACAAAGAAAAATCTCTTGGTTAGTCTTTAGTTGCATTGACCTTGAGATCATTGCACAAAGCAAAATACAATTTTAAGTACAATTCATTCATGTGATTACAACCCAAGCCCATTCCCCTCAGCTCTGGGATCACTTACTCTATCTGGATTTAGAGACATTTTGGACAATCAGATATTCAAATCCACAACTCTCAAGTCCCCACTGAATGGTCACTGTATTGTTAATCACACTGAAGACACGTAAATCCAGTCAAATATTTATTCAAGTCATGGCAAAGTAAGGAAAAATAAATCGCATAGCTTATATCTACTACTTCTTCATACCCCCAAGGCAACCTGTAATAATTCTTTGCAATCCCCAATAGATCTCCCCACAGAGAAGGACGAAATTCATGTAAATTCATACTTGGATGTCAAGGAGTTAGAGAAATTTCCTAGCAACATCTTCTTAGTTTCTTCTTAGACTTGGAGAGTATATGCCCCTATCTTGAGCATTCCCAATTTCAGAGTCAGGTTGGTTCCAACTTCCCTGTTTCTCTCCTTCAGTTCCTTCCAACGTATTCTCTGCCAAGTTATTCACCATGACTCTTACTGATCAAGTTGCCTGCCCACTTCCCCATCTCAACTCTCCCTTCATTCCTCTTAAATTTGCCAGGCCAAAAGCTGATGGACTAACACACAGGCTTCTAAATGACACAATCACAAAAATAAGCATAGCTTCTGACCTTGGAACCTGTCCACCTACATCAGAAATATTTATTGTAATAAAAATTCTTACCTCTTAAATATCTTCTTGATGACATGAAAATAATGAAACAAAGCTAAATTAAGCTTATTGTTGAGTACTGTAACTGAAAATGTACTATATAGTAAGAGCTGCATGCAGAGAAATGCTCTCTTTTTAGGTTGCCACAAGAAAGCTATTCATAATTTTTCTGATAACAAATAACAAAAAACATTTGCAGAAATAACATTTTGATAAGATTCTTGGTAGCATACTTTCAATTATGCCAAGAAGGTATTAGGTTGTAAGAATCATTCAACTTGGCATAATTATAATTTAGCATAAACAAGCCCTCCCAAATAGCAAGAAGGCTCTGAGATATGAAATGTTTCAAAGTGTTCCTGGGGATTTGCAAAAAAAAAAAAAAATTTTTTTTTTTACTACGAAATCATTCCCTAAGTATTTTTTACTACCGTAGTATCTAAATTCTTAAGGCCATTGTTATGAAGGGGGAAGATCACTAATTCTAGGCTAAATGAGCTACTAATATGGCACATGGAGCATCCTTCTCTCATATATAGGATCCCAGCATAGCCACCCCAAATTCAAACTACTCTGTGGCCCTGCATCTACTCAAAACCATAGCTTGAGAGCCCCCCTAGTGTTTTCTTTTCTTTTTTGTCATCTAGAGGATATTTCAAAATAAAGGCAATTAATAAAACAGCTTGGGGGGAAGAGTCAAAATAGAACATTCTCTCCATAAATCTTGAGACATATATTTCCACAAACATGCCATCAATGGGAAGAATAAGGATACATATGGAACATGAATGAAAGGCACACATTTAGGAAAAATCTATGGCTAAGATACACATGTGGAGGAGCGACTCTGGTCTTTGACTCTTGAGGGCTTCTGGAAAATGTCATCAAACTTTTCTCGCTGGGCCACCTCCCCTCAGAGTGTAGATTTCTCCTTTGGAAGTCTCTTGACTAGGTAGGTTGTTTCCTTGGTCTTGGCTGGTCTTCTGGTGGTTGCTGGCAGGAGTATGTGGGAGCCAGCTCATGTTGACAATTGCTAAATTTTCAGTGTACTTATATTTCAGAAAACTACAGTGAATCAGGACTGGATTTATTGTTTTGTTGATTGTTTAGACTTAAGTGAGTATTGGAAAAATGTTCATAATGCAGATTAAACTTTTAAAATGTGTCCAATTTTTTGAAGAGCTAGCTGTTGTTACTGTTTGTCCTTCATTCTTGAAGAGGACCATGACATCAGGGAGGTGAATTGGATTGAAGTGAAGCAGGGGTGTGCAAAATCATTTTCTTATGTGGAGCCATCTGGATCCAGTGGTCAGATATCAATCAGGACATCTGGAGATGGCCCAGAATGCACTAGTTGTTAAACATTTACCAGCACACCCTTGGCTACCAGGCCCATAATCTGGCAAGCTGCTGCTGGGATATCGGTCTTACAGTGACTGCTAGGTGCAATAAGACCTCTTCTCTCTCATACTTTCTTTCAGAACCACTGACCTAGCTCTGGCAATGAGTGTGTCAACCTCATTGTCAATGTGTACATTCCTGGAAAATATACAACCAAGGTAAGTGAACTTATCCACAGCATTCAAAATTTCTTCATTTCTGTAACTGATGGTTCCATGTATGGATGGAAGGAAGAAAAGTATGGGAGAGACGAGGTATTAGACTGACTACCAAACTGAAGGTCTATTGTGCTGACCTCATTGTTTTATGCCTATGAAACCTGAACAGTATACCAGCAACATTCCAGGAAACTGGATTGCTTCCATTTGAATTGTCTGAGGAAGATTCTGAAGATCACCTGGAAGGATAAAGTATCAGACAATGAGGTCCTTGCATAGACTAAATTGCTAAGCATTCAAACTCTGCTTCAGAGAGTGCAGCTCCGAAGGGCTGACCATGTTGTTCAAATGCAAAATGTAAGCTTGCCAAAAAGACTGCTTTATGGAGAACTCACATAGGGCAAGCATTGACATGGTGGTCAGAAGAGGCGATACAAGGACACTCTCAAGGTCTCTCTTAAGAACTTTGGAATTGATTGGGTGATATGGGAGATACTGGCACAGTTCAACATGGCCTGCCCAACCAACCAGGTGCAATAATACTATATTCTAGGTATCCGTCCCCCGGTGCCAGACTCCACTGGTCTCAGATGTTCTTGTGATGACTGCTGAGTACGTAATCTCTGTCTGGACTTCATCTCTTTAAGGCTTCCTCCAAGCCACCTCAGCTTCAGTGTTATTGAAATATAGTGGCTGGGATATACTGCTGATAAGAGAAGGCTAATACTTCTTAAGTCAAACCCACAATATCCAGCTTTAAAAACAAATACAAAAATAGATATAGTGAGCCTCAGTTAAAATTGTCTTTTCTTTTCAACGCCATATTTCAAAAGAGATCAGTCCTCTATTATAAATAACTATCTTAGAATTAGAGAATTTCAAGATCCTCTCTGTCTAATCACTCAAGTGATTTTGAACCAGAAGAAGTAAACTAAAGAAATAAAGTAATTCACTCTCTACAGTATTTAATACTATTGATCCACCCTTTCCTCCTGGATAGGCCTTTTCTGGATTTCTGGTTCTTCTATAGTTCTGGCTACTTCTCAATCACTTTTACTGAATCATTTTCCATATGCCTAATTTTGTGCCCTTTGTGTCCCAAACCTCGTCTTTTAGTTTTTTCTCTCTCCACACAATCTCTTGGTAATTTCATCAGTTCCCACTGGTTCATCTAGCTCATCATTCCTATATCTACATTTTTAGCCCTACTCTCTTTCCTGCAATCCAGTCCTATAACTCCAACTGCCTATTGAACATTTCTAACTCACCTCTCATGTGGATATTGCAACAGCCTCTTAATTGTTCTTCCTGCTTTTAAATCTCTTCCCTTCTCCACATCAACAATTCTCAAATTTTTTAGTCTCAAAATTCCTTTACATTCTTAAAAAATAGAAAATTCCTCAAAGAGCTTTTGTTTATGTGGGTTATGTCTATATTTACCATATTAGAAATTAAAATTTAGTATAATTATGAAAATAATTTTGACCTCATGGACCCCTAAATGACTTCATTTTCAGGACCACTGCTCCACACAGCTGCTATACCAATATCCCTAAAGCATAGGAGGGATTATTTTAATCCCCACTCAAATAGCTCTAATATAGACATTCATAACAGGGGTTCATGGATTTTCTCTTAATTTTCTTGATAACTGTTTGAATGTAATAGGTTTCATTTCTATCAATTATGTGTTTTATTTAATTTTATGCTTTTAAGAGCATTATTCTCAGAAAGGATTCATAGAGTTCACCAGGCTCCCAGAGGCATCCATGATACAAAGAAGGTTTAGTAGTTTAAAAGACATTTAAAACTTTGGAATTTAAAATCCTTTACAATCTGATTCCAGTCTAATGTTTCAGGTTTTTGTAGTTTAAGCACTCTGTGGTCTGGCTATATTGGCTTCTTGTTCCTTACAAATGACATTCTATCTTTTGTCTCCATGCCTTAGCACAGGTTCTTCTAAATGTTTGAAATCCTTGGCTCCCTCACCTGTTCCTCTTAGAATCCCTAGCTTTCTTTACAGGTAAGATCTGGTTTAATTTCCTATAGAAGTCTTTTCTTGATTCTCCCAGAGGGTGGTGGCCCCCTCCCATTACCCTGTATTTACTTGACATATAGTTTGTATTTACGTATATGTTGTTTCCTTGAATAAATTATAAATTCGTTAAAGAGCTTGGAATTTTGAGGGTAATATGCCAAGGCATGTGAAGCTCAGAGCCTGACTCACAAGAGACACACGATAAATGCTTGTGGATTGACTATTCTCCATCCACCCACTCTCCATTCCTGCCTTTATTAGGTGTATCTGCTAGCTACAATGCAGAATATAGGAACTCTTTTGTTTGTTTGTTATATTCTTAAACTTTATAGAAAGCTCATTGCACAAAGTGTCCTTCTTCTTGTAAAGCTATAGGAGGACAATACAAGGGCCTTGGAAAGTCTGTATAGATGGAGGCTGCCACTGGTCAGATTTATTCCCTCCTGGTACTTTCAAGATTTTGCAATGAGGGGATGAAGAGAACACCTTCTGTAATAGGACCAACTTTTTTCTCCCAACATTTGTCTTAAAAGAAGACAAATCTGCCCCGGGACCAGATTGCCTTCAGCTTTACTAAAGCACCATCCTTCCCAACACCCCCCCCAGCAACATGGTAGGCCCAGGACAAAGCTGCCTCTGGGACTTGATTTTGCTCCAGCTTCTCTTTTGCTGGTCATCTAGGGGCATTAAAAGTCCCAGCCCTATCCATTAACCAACTTCTAACAACATATTCTCATTTTTACACTGAACCACACAGCATTGATTCATTTGGTGAGACTGTCATTCCTACTGTTAAAATTAATTTTATCTTTATATTATATATAATAAAGTAATAAATGTAAAAGTTTATCTCTTCTGGATTCCATAAGTATCAATGCAATTTTACCATCTTAATACTATGTCATCTATAATCAAGTTATTGTCAATCCAAAAATTTTTCACTTCAATAAAAAGATATGTTAAGAATTTAAGAACAATATTCTTCTTTCTACTGTGTGAAAATGACCACCATGAATAAGTGTTTGTGTAATGTTTAATGAATAAGTAAATGTTATTTGCTATTTTTCTGAGAAACACCACTACTTATTGTATTACTTTGACTTAAGTAAATATTTACATAAGATTTATTCCATTGTCTCATTTCCAGAAACTGTGACAAGTGTAAAACTATTTATTTCAGTGTTGGTATGGATACCTTGATTGCTGATGGTAGAAGTATTAACAGTTCCTATCCCTGAAATAGGGGAATGTGGCTTCTCAGACTTGTTGGATGCCTAAGACTACACAGGTCCTCCAACTCTGATTCATTACCATATGAAGATGAGGGGGATTGTATCCAGAAAAGCTAAGTTCTACTATATCTGTGGTTACATATTCTTACTGTATTAGGACAAAGTAAACCTTTTTTTTGTTAAGTGTTCAACAACTTGAGAGTGCCTCGTTTCTTTCCAACAGTAGACCTGTAACCAAGAAGATGCTAACATTTAAGCTATGCCCCCAACACCTCCTATGTGGGGATCCTGTAGGTAAAAATACACAAAGACTAAGACTATTCTGGCAATGCCACTCTTTCCACTGATGTGGCATCATAACTCAACTTAACTGCACAGGCTTCAGAAATGATCTCAATGGGGAGCAGAACTGCTATATATTGGAAAAGAATGAGGAGCTGCCGTAATAGTCACATTTCACTCTTGCTAAAACGGCACAGCTTTGGAATATGTATCATTGCAGGTATTCCTGAACAGAAGTGTAACTAAGAACACAAGTTCATATTGGAAATAAGTTGGAAACCAGCTCCTCTTAGACCTGTAACTTTCAGATGAACAGAGTAAATGAAAACATGCTTTACTGAAAGAATCAGAATGATAAATTTTATGAGCAAACCAGGTGATAATGTGACATTTGTTATAATAATTGTGATGATGTAAAATTTATTACTTTGTTACTTTGCTTAATGATTATCATTATTATCAAGTGAGGAACAAACAGAATATATATATGTTCTCCCAAGGTAGTTTCCATAATCATGGAGGATTCATGCACAAAGTCCAACTGGAAAAAGAACTTAGTATACATGGGGAGGTCCTACAGGTGTTTCTGCTTGTGGATGGCATTGTGCTGATCTCAGAAGAGACTGGCATAACAACTGATGAAGGAAAAACTAAATGTATAAAGAATATTGCTTGTTGGGGTGGAACCAAGATGGTGTTGTCACAGCACCCACTTTCTAGAGCACTGCTCCCAAGCCCAGCCAAGTACCTGTAAAAAAATGGCTCTAAACAAATTCTGTGGCTGCAGAATCCACAGAATGATGGAATGAAGCAAATCTCCAGCTCAAGATAGCCTGGAAGGTTACTGGGAAGTGTCTTATCATGCCATGCAGGTCAGTCAACACAGACAGGACCTCAGGAGGCCTTGGGGAGACTGAATCTCTTGCAACTGTGGCAGTTTCCAGACTTCGGGACCACAAAACGCCAAAGACAAATTGGAAAGTCAGTGGAAAAAGCCTGTGGGACCAGTGTGGGGTGAGTATTGTGGAAATACAATCAGGATAACACAAGATCTAGCATGCTTCTACATTAAGGGATCAAAGGGTGTAGAATATGATATTCCAGAAGTCAAAGGAACTAGGACTAAAACCAAGAATCACCTACCCAGAAAAACTGAGGATAATACTACTGGAGAAAAAATGGTCATTCAATGAAATAGGGGACTTTCAAGCATTCTTGATGAAAAGACCAGACCTGAATAGAAAATTTGACTTTCAAACACAAGAATCAAGAGAAGCATGAAAAGGGAAACAGAAAAGAGATATCATAGGGACTTACTAAAGCTGAATGGTTTACATTCCTACAAAAGATATTATAGGTAACTCTTGAGACTTTTGTTAGTATTTGGGTAGCTGGAGTGATTACATACATATAGACAGAGGGCACAGGATGAGTTGAATAGGAAGGGATGGTATCTAAAAAATAAAGTTAAGGGGTGAGAGAGGAATGTGATGGAAGGAAAAAGGGAAAAATGGAAGGAGGCAAATTATCTCTCACATAAAAGAGGCAAGAAAAAGCTTTGAATGAAAGAGAAGGCAGGTGAGAGAGGAAAAGTGACCCTTACACTCATCACATTTGGCTTAAGGAAGGAATAACATGCACACTCAATTTGCTATGAAATTCTATTTTACACTACAGGAAAGAAGGGGAGAAGGGAATAAGCGGGGGTTGGGGAATGATAGAAGGGAGGGCAAATGGGAGGAAGGGGTAATTAGAAATAAATACTTTTGAAGAGAGATAGGGGCAAAAGACAGAATAGAATAAATGGGGGGCAGGATAGGATGGAAGGAAATATAGTTAGTCTTCCACAACATGACTTTTATGGAAGTCTTTTGCATAACTACACATGTATAACCTATATTGAATTGCTTGCCTTCTCAGTAGGGATGGGTGGGAGGGAGGAAGGGAGAGAAGTTGGAACTCAAAGTGTTACAACTGAATGTTAAAAATCGTTTTTACATGCAACTGGGAAATAAGATATACAGGCAATGGGGTATAGAAATCTATCTTGTTCTCCAAGAAAATAGGATAGGGATAAGAGAAGGGAGGAGTGTGATACAAGGGAAGGCAGATTGGGGGAAGGGGTAATCAGAATGCATGCTGTCTTGGGGTGGGCAGAGGGGAGAGATGGGGAGAAAATTTGGAACTCAAAATCTTGTGGAAATGAATGCTGAAAACTAAAAATAAATAAATCAGAATTTTAAAAACAAAAACAAAAGAAAACAAAAAAGAATACTGCTTATTCAGGAAGGACGGAAGGAAGGAAAGACGGAAAGAAAGGAGAAAGGAAGGAAGGAGCACTGTGCTAAACACTTTACTAATATTATCTCATTTGATCTTCACAGGTACCCTGGGAGGTTTTTCCTATTAGGATCTCCATTTTTCAGTTAAGGAAACTGAGGCAAATAGAGGTTAAGTGATTATAAATGGTTGAGATATTAAGATATAGGAATATAGATATACATGATATAAATTCTCAGAACTGTAGATGGAAAATTAACTAGGATAAGAAATGCCTAGGAGGAGGATACCGAGCTAAGAAGCATCATGGTGCAGTACAAAGAAAACACCAAATTTGGAATCTGAGATTCTGGATTCCAATCCTGATTGAACCATTTACAACATGGATGACCTCAGAAAAACCTCAACCTCTCAGCTGGAGCTTTCTCTTTTATAAAACGAAAGAATTGGACTAGATGACCTCTGAGGTCCTTTCTAACCCTAAATCTATTATCAAAAACTTGTGAGTATGTATGTGTACTGTATCACTCCCCTGCTTAGGGGAACACAATGTTTTACTACAGCGCAATCCTTAAAGTTGGGAGGATGCACTAAGCTTTGCAAAAGAGGTCACAGAGCTTACTCATCACCATGATGCTTTAAATTCAACCTTTACCACCCCCAAAACAACTAGTTCAAGTAGGTATAATATAGACCTATGAATTTAAGCCAGAAGGCCTGAGTTCTAATCCTGGCTCTGCTATTTAAGAGTCATGTGATTTTTGGTAAGTTTCAGCTTTCTCATTCATAAATGGAAGAGCATGCCCTAAATCACAGGTTCATAACCTGAGCTCCACAGACCCTGAATGGGTCATTGAATAGATTTCAGATGAGAATGTGAATACAGATGGAAAAGAATTACATTTATTTTCACTAACCTCTACCTGGAATTTTGCATTTCCTTCAATTATGAACACAGGCAACAAGTACTATTCTGAGAAGGGGTCTTTAGTCTCACAAGACTGTCAAAGTTAGGGGTCCTTTACAGACAAAAAGAAGGTTAATAATCTCTTGGCTAAATGAGCTCTAAGATTTCCTTCAGCTTTTAATCTCATGAGCTGTGAAGTTCCATTATCAACTAAGCAATACCAAAAGTGCTATGTACTCTTAAAGACAAGATGGTCCAGTACTTTGGACACATAAACTTTAAAAGGAAACAGAGATGATGAAATATATGAATGTGACATACCCTCCCACAGCAGGATGGAGGCACTCATTCCATCAGGGTTTTCTGGAATTCTCTAGCTCTACACCCCACCTTTGGAGCCCAAGGGGAAATTTCTTAAAGTTTAAGCTTGGTTCATATCGAGAGTCTTGGCAAAATGGAGATGAGGAGAAACAGTAAAAACGTGAATCAGGTATTATATAACTATTTCCTCAACATAATGAAATGATAAACACAAGACCCATGAAAGTTCATTTACAGAAATATGTAAACGAGCAATGACAATAGGGTAACCACTATTAGACTCATCCATGAGGTAAGGACTTAAATTCAAGAGCATGAATTATTTTGCTGGATTGCAAAATAGGGGTTTTAATTTCATCCTGGCCCTAGGCTGTCTAAATACTTCCTTACAGGTGCATATCTTCTAGCAAGCCAGGCCAGCATTTAGGCTCATTGTCTTACTGTAGAAACTCTTTTCCAATATGGAGCCCTCCTGCTGCCAGAGCAAGAGTTCCAGTCTCTTAATCTCAAGAGGCTGCCCCCAACCTAGAAGTATCCATCTAAATATTGTCATTCACTCACCTATGTTTAGAAAAGAGACCCCAAACTGGAAAGGCATCCAAGGGCCAAGGAGAAGAGAGTTAGGTTTCCTAAACCAACATTGATTTTTGGCTGTCAAATGCTTCCAGTTTGCCATTTCTGCTGAATTAGGGGTTACCCTTCCTTCATCCCTAAGGGAAAGTCAAGGGAAGAAGAGCTACTTGCCCAATACATAGATTCAAAGGTTTAAAATTCTTCTTAATTGACAATGCACTACATATTCCTGCATCTGTTAGAGGTGAAAGCGAGGGAGGACCAAGGGACGATACAGGGTTTGTTGCATCTTGCCAAAGTGCTACAGTTTTTTCAGCACTGAGCTAAAAGCTTCCTCAGGAGCCATGAAGTACAGCTTCAGAACTGAATTATGCTTTATTTCAGAGCAGACTATGTGGAAATGGGGAGAAGAGGAAGGGCTTATGGCTATTTATCACCCATTACACTAAGTAACATATTTTATCCTGCCAGATGGAAAAGCAGTGATTGTACATGTTAACTATCCTGATTTGAAGAGGACTTAAAAGCACTCAAACACTACTTTCCCAAAGGTGACAGGATAATGAGGTTGCATGCACCTTCTGGGGAGAGATTCTTATTAAGACTCACAGAAAACAAGTCTGCTTGGCCATCATACAATCATTTATTCTATAATTATTTGAACAGTACCTCCTCTGTACGTATTTGGTCTCAGTCTTCTTAGTCTCTTTTGTTGCATTATTATCTATATCCTAAATCCTTATTATAGTCATTTGCTAAGGTTCTATCCTGGACCCTCTAATTCTTTCTCTCCATCATTTCATCAATTTCCATGTTAGTTCAATTACTATCTCTTTCCACATTGCTCCTAGATATAGTCAGTCCTATTCTTTTCCCTAAGCTCTCATCTCTCATCATGAAAGGTCTGTTGGACATTCTGAACTGTCTGTCCCCGCAAGCATATCAAACTTAGCATGTCTAAAGGATGTGAACAGTTTTCAAATGAATTTCAAACAATAAATGGTCACATTAAAACATGCTATAAATTGGAAATTGTAAGAGAAATGTAGGTTAAGGACAACTCTGAGAAAAATCAGGACAGACTTATAGGAACTAAAGCAAAGTGAAATGAGTAGAACCAGGAGAACATTGTATACAGCAACAGGAATACTGTATGATGATCAACTGTGAGTGACTTAACTATTCTCACCACAACATTAATCTAAGACAATTCTGAGGGACTTATGATGAAAAATGCTATCCATCCCCAGAGAAAGAATTGATGATGTCTGAAGGTAGATCAAAACATGCTTTTTCTTTGCTTTATTTTTCTTGGGTTTTTTCTGTTTTTTTTATTCCACAAGAGTAAGACAGAAATATGTTTTGTGTGACTGCACATATATGCTCTATATCAAATTGCTTACTTTCTCAAAGTGAAGAGGTGAGGGAAGGGAGTGGAAAAGCAAGCAACCCAACATACACAGGAGAGCCTGCTATCACAGGTTCTTAGATCTATTTTGCTAAAAAGAAAGCAACTTTTGAGGGGTCAACAATCACTTTAATCAAACACATATATCATTCACTTTGTTCAGGGGGAAAAGTCAGCACCCTAAACTTCAGAGAAAATACAAACAGTAACAAAGATCAACCAACACACAGGGCTTCCAGTTGCCTGACAGATCAACAGACAGATAACTGTCTGACATAGTTACCAGAGAGAGAAGTTCCAACATCTGGGTTTTCAAAGCTGGGGGGCTGCTTAGCAATTTCCCAGAGTCTCATCTGGCATACAAATTTTCTTTCAAAAACTACACCCCAAAGTAAAACTTCACCTCAGAGTAGTTATACATTTTTCAGCTCCAGAGGGCATCACAATTCTTGAGAACCAGTTCATTAGAAATTAACAAAAGGTATAGGTCTCCCCTAATCAAGCTTTCCTTAATGGGCAGACCTGTTAATGGGTGGGGAAGATCCTTAACTCTCTGATTAGCATTACAAGGAGGAAAACTGAACTTGAACCCAAGCACCAGAACTTAAGCTCACATTGAATAGCAGCCACTCCTGCCACGGAAAGCCCTGAGGCTGGGAAGCAGCATTTGAATCTCAGACCCCAAGCACTAGCTGGGCGGATCTAGGGGGTGGAGAGGAATCTCAGAAGTCAAGTAACTGGCTGGGAAAATGCCCAGAAAAAGGAAGCAAAATAAGACCAGAGAGAGCTACTTTCTTGGGGAAGAGATGTTTCTTCCTCCCTTCATTTCTGATGAGGAAGTACAATGCTTGCTATCAGGGAAAGATGTGGAGGTCGGGGCCTCTCTATCCCAGACATCCGAGGTGGATGTCCGGTGGGCTCAGGCCATGGAAGAGCTCAAAAAGGATTTTGAAAATCAAGTGAGAGAGGTGGAGGAAAAACTGGGAAGAGAAATGAGAGAGATGCAAAAAAAGCATGAAAAGCAGGTCAACACCTTGCTAAAGGAGACCCAAAAAATTGCTGAAGAAAATAACACCTTGAAAAACAGGCTCACTCAATTGGCAAAAGAGGTTCAAAAAGCCAATGAGGAGAAGAATGCTTTCAAAAGCAGAATGAGCCAAATGGAAAAGAAGGTTCAAAATCTCACTGAAGAAAATAGTTCTTTCAACATTAGAATGGAACAGATGGAGACTAATGACTTTCTGAGAAACCAAGAAATCATAAAACAAAACCAAAAGAATGAAAAAATGGAAGAGAATGTGAAATATCTCATGGGGAAAAACAACTGACCTGGAAAATAGATCCATGAGAGACAATTTAAAAATTATGGGACTATCTGAGAGCCATGATCAAAAAAAAGAGCCTAGACATCATCTTTCATGAAATTATCAAGGAAAACTGCCCTGAGATTCTAGAACCAGAGGGCAAAATAAGTATTGAAGGAATCCATCGATCACTGCCTGAAAGAGATCCAAAAAGAGAAACTCCTAGGAACATTGTGGCCAAATTCCAGAGTTCCCAGGTCAAGGAGAAAATATTGCAAGCAGCTAGAAAGAAACAATTCCAGTATTGTGGAAATACAATCAGGATAACTCAAGATCTAGGAGCTTCTACATTAAGGGATCAAAGGGCATGGAATAGGATATTCCAGAAGTCAAAGGAACTAGGACTCAAACCAAGAATCACCTACCCAGCAAAACTGAGTATAATACTTCCGGGGAAAATATGGTCTTTCAATGAAACAGAGGACTTTCAAGCATTCTTGATGAAAAGACCAGAGCTGAAAAGAAAATTTGACTTTCAAACACAAGAATGAGAAGAAGCATGAAAAAGTAAACAGCAAAGAGAAGTCATAAGGGACTTACCAAAGGTGAACTGTTTACATTCCTACATGGAAAGACAATATTTGTAACTCTTAAAACATTTCAGTATCTGGGTAGTTGGTGGGACCACACACAGACGTACACACACACACACACACACACACACACGTACATGCGTGCACACACATATACACACATGCATGCACACAGAGAGACAGAGAGCACAGAGTGAATTGAATAGGATGAGACCATATCTTAAAAGAAATAAAGGTAAATGGTGAGAGAGAAATGTAGTGGGAGGAGAGAGGGTGAAATGGAATGGGGTAAATTATACCTCATTCAAGAGGCAAGCAGGAGACTTTTTAGTGGAGGGAAAAAGAGGGGAGCTGAGAGAAAAACATGAAGTTTACTCTCATCACATTCAACTAAAGGAAGGAATAAAATGCACACTCATTTTGGTATGAAAACCTATCTTACAATACAGGAAAGTGGGGGAGAAGGGGATAAGCAGAGTAGGGGGGATGATGGAAGGGAGGGCAATGGGAGGAGGGAGCAATTTGAAATCAACACTCTTGGGGAGGGCCAGGATCAAAAGAGAGCATAGAAGCAATGGGAGACAGGATAGGATGGAGGGAAATATAGTTAGTCTTATACAACATGACTATTATGGAAGTCATTTGCAAAACTACACAGATATGACCTATATTGAATTGCCTGCCTTCCCATAGGGAATGGGTGGGGAAGGATGGATGGGGAAGAGTTGGAACTCAAAGCTTTAGGAACAGCTGTCGAGTATTGTTCTTGCTATTAGGAAATAAGAAATACAGGTAATGGGGGATAGAAAGTTATCTGGCCCTATAGGGCAAAAGAGAAGATGGGGACAAGGGAAGGGAGGGATGATAGAAAAGAGGGCAGATTGGTGATAGGGAAAATTAGAATGCTCGGTGTATTAGGGTGAGGGGAGGGGACAAATGGGGAGAAAATATGGAACCCAAAATTTTGTGAAAATGAATGTAAAAAGTTAAATAAATAAATTTAACTAAAAAAAAAAAAGAATCTTCAAGCCCTCTATAAATACTAGCTATTGTTATTACTACACACTGAATATACTCCCAGGATTATCCTAGACACTATGGAGGACATGAAAGGAGAATTAAAAAAAGCCTGTCCTCAGAGAGCTAACATTCAAATTGAAGAGCCAAGCCTGGCCCTTGAACTAGAAGCAGATAACAAAGCAGTGTATACCGTCATGGTACATTTTATAAATGCTGTTGCTTAAAGGAACTCTATCAGGACTGGGGTGAACATGGGTGGGAGGGCTGCATGGCAGACTAGTTACAAGATCTGGGGATAAGATTGGTAGAAGGAGTTGGAGAGAACACATCAGGAGAGGCAAATAGTTTGAGCAAGGGTACAAGAGGTAGAAAAAATGATAGTATATTAAAAAGATTGGTTATAAAAGCTAATGTAACTAAAATGCTGCTGAGAAATAAAATAGGAATCTGTTTTCAAAAAAATGCAAACCAACAACCATATAAAATAATATATCACATCATTAATAAGAGAGGTGTGCATTTAAAAAACTGAGATTTTGTCTCCCAGTTATCAGACAGGCAAAGGGAGGAACTATGAGGAGATAAGCAAACAAATGCATTATTGGTAAAGCTGTAAAAAAAACAAACAACTTCTGGAAAACTGTTTAGAATAATAGTAGAAAAGTTACCGAAGTACACGTACCTTTTAGACCAGTAATACCGCTACTAAGCATCTTCCCCAATGAAGTCAAAGACAGAGGGAAATGTTTCATATATACAAAAACATTTAAAGCAGCCCTTTTGTGATAGCAAAGAACTATAATGAACATGACAGGCAATATGAGGTAGTTAGATCAAGTATCCTTAGAGTCACAAAGTTCAAGTCCTGCCCCTAATGTACAGTGACTGTGTGATCCTAAATAAGTTACCTAAAGAGGCCTATTCACTGAATGGTTGTCACCTCACTCTTAAGTGAGTACCTGAATAGGCCTTAGCTGAAAAGGTCAAGGTCTCCCACGGCATCCTGGGTCATCTCCGGTCATCCTGATGAATGTCTGGTCACTGGATTCAGATGGTTCTGGAGGAGAAGTGAGGCTGGTGACCTGCACAGCCCTCCCTCACTCAAAACAAAGTCAAGTGCAAGTCATGTCATCATTTCTTCTTCTTCAACAACGAAGGATGAACACAACAACAACCCCCTTAGGACTCCAGACAACTGTCTAAGACTATACATTGCAGAGCTGTTTCCAATCTGCTTTAGAAGAGGGAATTTACTCACTAGAAGTTCCCTTCACATACTAACTCCCCCTACAAAAACGAAAACAAAAATAAGAAACAAAGTAGGAGTTTACAGACTAGAAAACTGCTGAACAAATGATTATATGTGACTATGATTCAATATTAATTTTTAAATACTTTCCCCAATTACATGCAAAGACAATTTTAAACATACATTTAAAATATTTCTTTCAAGTTCCAAATTTTCTCTCTCCCTCCTTCCACTTCTCCTCCCTGAGACAGCAAGCAATTTTATACAGGCTATATATATGCAATCATGCAAAACATTTTGTGATGGAATATTATGGATGCAATGACTAGTGTGAAAGAATATATAGTAACTTGGAAAGATTTGTAAGAACTGATATAGAGGAGATCAAAGAGAACAATTTACACAATGACATACATACAAACATATATACATATGTGCACACACACACATATATATATGTATGTATATATATTGAAACACATTCCAACTCCTACTTTAGTTTTAGTGGCACTATACTTTTCTGAATTATCTATCTGACCTTTTTTCCTCAGTTTCCTTTCATGGATGATTACTAATATCTTGCTCCCTAACTGCCTATACCCCCAGGACTCTATCTTGGTCTCTCTTCTCTCTCTCTTGTTGAATTGGGTTCAATTATCTTTCTATGCAGATGACTCCCAAGTTACAAATGTAACTTCTCATCTTTCTCCTCCTCTTATCACCAGTCAAATGTCATTACCTAATTTACGCCTGTATGTCTCACAGGCATCTCAAACTTAATATGTTCAAAACAGGACTCATCCTCCCTCTCCACACACTCTACCCTGTTTCCTAACTTTCCTGTGTCTTTTCAGGACACTATCATCTCTCTAGATATCCAGATTCATAACCTAGAGTTATTGTAAAAAACATGTACATAGCAGTATTAATAAATACTTGTTCATTCATTCATTCATTCTCAACTTTGCATTCTCCAATACCACAATGTTGAATCAATTGTCAGATGATGCCAATTTTACCTTCACAATATACTTCACTTCCATACCCTTCTGTTGCCTCACATAGCTACTACCCAAGCTGGGGACCTCATTCTGCTTTTTCAGGGATTATTGCAATAGGCTCTATTGGACTCTGTCACCAAATTCCTCTGGAAGCCATCATCCACATCCCTGCCAAACTGATATCTCTAAAGCTTAATCAAGTCTGATCACATCACACTGTTGCTCAAGAAATGGTGGCTCCCTTTTGCCTTAAGATAAAATACAAACTCTTTCATTTGACATTTAAAACCCTTCACATTCTGGTTCCAGGTTATTCTTCCAGGCTGATTGCACATTTACTTCCCATCATGTACCCTAAGTTTAGCCAAACTGGAACTGGCATTCCATCTTCCATGTCTTTACATAGGCTACCCTCCACCATACCAGGAATACTCTCCCACCTCACCACCAACTCTTAGAATTCTCAAACTTCCTTCAAATGCAACTCAGGTACTGTCCAAAACTGAGACCTGGGAAAGATTTTAGCTTAAAAAAGCCAAAATCACACATTGCATCCAGAGCCATCGCCATTCATCTTACCATAGTACTCCAATGACTTTGGAGGAGAGAGTGAGGCTGATGACTCTGCACAGGCCTGCCTCATTTTAAACCCAAGTCACTTGCAAGTCAAGCCATCACCTCCCTGATGTCATTGATCCTCTTTGAGAATGAATGTTCAACAATAACAACAAGGCACTGTCTCCCATGGGAGACCTTTCTTAATCTCCCTAATTGTTAGTGCCTCCCACCAACATACTTTGTATTTACTCTGTATATATTTTGAATATACTTTTCTGAAAATAAGTTGTTTCCTCAATAATATGTAAGATACTTGGGAGGAGAGAATGTTTTGGGTTTTTCCTTGTACCCCTAGCTCCCATGAAGGTTTCTAAGAAATAGAAGGTGCTTGTTGAATTAAATTGCAACAAATAATCATGGATTCAGAGACTGGATAGTGAAGGATACTTCTCTCCCTTTGGAAGAGAAGTGGTGAACTATTAGTAAAGAAGACAAACATGGTGACTGTTTTGTTTAGCATATCTTTGTCACAAGAGAGAGTCTATGGAGTTGGGAGGGGAAGGAAGAAGAGATCCCCTGGAGAATTACAGCATTAAAAAAAATATCAGCAATAATATTTTTGTTTTTAAGAAAAAGAAAGTCAGATGGGCATGTAATGGAGGCAAAATCTGTAAAGGAGGAGTAAATGAGCATATATCATTGAGTGTGTACTATGCACTAGGCTCTGGAGAAGATATGAAGAAACTTAAGAAATAGATCCTGACTTCAAGGAGGTTATCATTTAAGTAGAGAACTAAGAAATATGCTTATAAAAAACTATTAACAATTTGAAGTAGGAAATAAATGATGAAGCCCTGTGGTAGAAAGGAGAGTGCTGAATTTAGAACTGAAGTACTCAGGGTTAAATCCTATCCCTCCCTTTTACCACCTGTGTGATTTTGGACAAGTCATTTAATTTTTCTAGGCCTCAGTTTCCTCTCAACACATGGAGATTGGAATAGATTACCTCCCAGCTCTCTTTGGATGTAGCTGAGTGGCTCAGGAGTAGAGTGCTAGGTCTAGAGTCAGGAATACTCGAGTTCAAATGTGATCTCAAACACTTACTATCTGTGTGACTCTGGGCAAGTCACTTAACCTCTGTTTCCCTTAATTCACTGGAGAAGGAAATGGCAAGGCACTCCAATATCTTTGCCAAGAAAACCTCACAAGCAGTATAATCCCCAGGATCACAAAGAGTTGGACACAGTGGAACAACTAAGCAAAAACTAAATGGTCTCTTCAGTTCTAAAGATATTTTCTTAAAATAAAGGTCTACTCATGTCATTGCCCCCCTACCCCCACCCTTTTAACTCTGCTGGCTCTCTATTACCACTAGGATAAAATAAAAATTCTTTAGATTGATATTTAAATCTCTCTATAACCTGACCCTTGAGCCAGTCAATCAAAAAACATTTATTAAATACCCACTCTCTGCCTGGAACTATGCTAAATGCTGGGCGCACAATGAAAGGCAAGCGATTGTCTCTATTTTTACTCATTACTCCAGCCATTCTATCTCCTGTCTTTGAGTCTTTGCATTTACAGTCCTCCATCTTTGGATGTACTATCACTCCATTTCTTCCACTTAGAATTTCTGGCTTCCTTGAAGACAAGTTCAAGGAGACTCTTCTACATTGAAAACTTTCCTGATAGTTCTTGCTGACTGTATATTTCATTTCCAAACTATTTTGTATATATAATGTATTTACTTAAAATATGTACATATTCCCTCCAGTATAAATGCAAAAACCCCTTGGGAAGCCCCAGAACAATTGTGGGAGGCCATGTTGAGGTGGGGAAAGGACAACTGGGAGAGAAAGAAAAGGAATTCATCCCAACCCATCTGGCAATTTCCTATTTTAACCAATTATTCTTGCTGACTAGTTTCTACTCTGTAAAAGCACTGCCAACTGCTGCCTGTACTCTCCAAATCTGGCAACCTATGGCAAAGTTCCTGTATCTCCACCCTAGTTAAGGCCTTGTTCCTCTAAGGTATTTGCCATTGTTGTGGAGTGTGCTCTGCACAGTTTACTAATAGAAGATGGATTCTGTATTAATGGTGGGATTTTTTTTTTAAAGTTTCTATTTGCAGTTGATTCTATACATGGACTCATAGAATATGACAAAAACCTTCTCAATTAAATCTATACTCATTTGGAAAACATCAGCCTGACCATTCATATCAGAGAAATGAAGTGGATTAAGAAGTGTGAATGAAGGTGGAGACAAGATGATGGAATACAGAAGCACTCAGCTGAGCTCTCCCAAACACCCCTCTAAACAACACTTATAAAAAGGCCAGAACTGAATAGAAAATCTGACTTTCAAATACAATACTGAAGAGAAGCATAAAAAGGTAAACAGGAAAGAGAAATCACAAGAGATTCAATAAGATTAAAATGTTGACATTTCTATATAGGAAGATGATATTTATAGCTCCTAAAAACTTTGCCATTAGTAGGGCAGTTGGAAGGAGTATAAATAGGGCATGGGTATGACTTGAATATGATGGTATGATTTTAAAAATAAAATTAAGGGCTAAGAAAGAGGGATGTTCTGGGAGAAGGGAGAGGAAGAATGGAGCAAATAAGAAAGAACTATTACAGTGGAAAGGCAAATGGGGGAGGGGGAGTGTCGGACAATGTGTAGACCTTACTCTCATGGGAGCTGGCTCAAAGAGGGAATAACAGACATACTCAGCTGGATATCAAAATCTACCTTATCCTTCAGGGAAGTAGGAGGAGGGGAATAAGGGAAGGAGAGAGGGGCTGATAGAATGATGGTCGATTGGGGGTGGCAATGATCAGAAACAAACCAGATTTTTGAGGAGGGATAGGATAAAAAGAGAGAGGACAAAAAAGTGGGAAATAGGATGTTGGGAAACACAGTAATCGTAACTGTGAATGTGAATGTGATGAGCTCACCCATAAAATGGAAGCCAATAGCAGAATGGATTTTATAAAACAGGGTCCAACAATATGCTACTTACAAGAAACGTACTTAAAAATTAGAGACACACAGTGAATTAATTCTGGCCCACAGTGAAAAACTGTCCCCATTTCACCTTCTGAAGATGAGAGAGAAAGACAGGGAAAGAGAGAGAGGTAGAGGGATGGGGGAAAGAGAGAGAAAGAGAGTGCAACCTTGTCATTTTTTGTTTAATGAAGTTAAGCTGTAGGCTCTTGAAAGTTTTATGTCTGTTAGTCTTAAAAGGGTGGGAGGGAGCTAGAGCAGAATCTATTATGTTTTAGCTAAGGCGAAAAAAAAAAAGGCAGGGATAGCAATCATGATCTGAGACAAAGCAAAAGCACAAATAGACCTAATTAAAAGAGATAAACAGGGAAACTACATTTCACTAAAAGGTACCATAGGCAATCAAGTAATATCAATACTAAACATATGTACACCAAATTGTATAGCATCCAGATTCTTAAAGGAAAAGTTAAATGAATTACAGAAGGAAATAGACAATAAAACAAAACTAGTGGAGGACTTCAACTTTCCCTTCTCAGAACTAGATAAATGTATCCATAAAACAACCAAGAAAGAAATTAAGGTGATGAATAGAATTTTAGAAAAGTTAGATATGATAGATCTCTAGAGAAAACTAAATGGAAATAGAAAGGAATATGCCTTTTTATTAGTGGTATATGACACCTTCACAAAAATTGACCATGTGTTAGGGCATAAAAATCTCACAACTAAATTCAGGAAAGCAGAAATATTAAACGCATACTTTTCAGACCAAATATGAAAATTATACTTTATAAAAAAAGTCATGGAAATGTAGATTAAACATTAATTGGAAACGAAGTAGTCTAATCATAAGAACAAATCATAGAAACAAAAAAAAAGTTTCATTAAAAAGAATGCCAACAATGAGACAACATACCAAAATTTATGGGATGCAGCCAAAGCAGTACTTAGGGGAAATATATCTCTAAATGCTTAAATCAATGAAATGGAGAAAGAGCATATAAGTGAATTGGGCATGCAACCAACAAAACTAGGAAAAAACAAATTAAAAATCCCCAGTTAAACACCAAATTGGAGATCCTGAAAACCAAAGGAGAGATTAATTAAACTGAAAATAAAAAAACCATTAAACTAAAAAAATGCTGGTTTTATGGAAAAATCTGTAAAATAGGCAAACCATTGATTAATTTGATTTTGTAAAAAGAATAAACCAAATTACTAAAGCCAAAAATGAAAACAGTGAATTCGCCACCAATGAAGATAAAATCAAAGCAAGTATTAAGAGCTATTTTGCCCAATTATATGACAGTTAAATCTGACAATTTAAGTGAATGGATGAATATTTTCAAAAAAGTATAAATTGCCCAGATTAAAAGAAAAGGAAATAGAATATTTAAAAAACCCTATATTAAAAAAAAAAAATTGAAAAACCACAAATAATCTCCCTAAGAAAAAAATCCCCAGGACTAGATGGATTCACAAGTAAAGTCTAATAAACTTTTAAACAATTAATTCCAACACTACATAAACTATTTGAAAAAAATAAGCAAAGAAGGTGTCCTATCAAATTCCTTTTACAACATAAACATGGTGTTGATGCCTAAAACAAGAATAAAAACAGAGAAATAAAATTATAGACCAATTCCCTTTAATGAATATTGATGCAAAAATTTTAAATAAAATACTAACAAGAAGATTATATATATATGTACATGTATATACACACACACACACACACACACACACACACACACTCACATACATATCACAAATATCATATACTATGACTAGATGGGATTTATCCCAGGAATGGAAGGCTGGTTTGATATGAGGAAAAACTATCAGCATAATTGACCACAATAATAACAAAACCAACAGAAATCATATAATTTTCTCAACAGATGCAGAAAATGCTTTTGACGAAATACAACCAAGGAGAGGCTATGTTCTGTCAGAAAACTGAGGGACTTAATTCTGGTGCACAGTGCAAAGCTGTCCCCACTTCACCTTCTGCAGATGAGAGAGAAAGGAGGGAGGGAGGGAAGGAGAGATAGAGATAGATACATGGCGGGGGGAAGGAAAGAGAGAGAACAACCTTGCAGTTTCTTGCTTAATGAAGGACTAAACTGCAGGCTTTTGGAAGTTTTATATCTGTTAGCCTTAATTCCTGTAACCATGATTAATTGTTCATTTGTGTGGAGAAAGGGTTGAATATAGCTTTAAGGAAGGCAGTTGGGAAAACTGAAAAGCAAGGAAACTTAGATTACTTTGTTGCCAGAATTCACTAGCTGAGGGATTATATTCAAAGACAGAATATTATTGATAATTGTTAACAACTTGCCAGAACATGAAAAACACTATCTTTTGTTCTCCTAGGATCAAAGTAAATCTGGAAAGCTGTAATCTCTAGCTGGGGTGCCTCATGAACTACTAATAATTCCTATGCCACTTGCTAATAAACCCACTCATTCCTATAAAAAACAAACTAGAAAGCTTAGGAATAAATGGAGCTTTCCTTAAAATCATTAGTATCTAAACCATCAGCAAGTATTATCTGTAATGGGAATAAGCTAGAAGCCTTTCCAGTAAGATCAGAGATGAAGCAAGGGTGCCCATTATCACCACTATTATTCAATATTTTTCTAGAAATGTTCTACCAATAAGACAAGTAAAAGAAATAAAGGGAATTAGATTAGGCAATAAGGAAAACAGAACTATCACTTTGCAAAGGATGCCATACTTAGAGAATCAACAAAAAAATCAGTTGAAAAAATGAACAACTTCAGCAAAGTTGCAGGATATAAAACCAATCCACATAAATCATCAGCATTTCTCTATGTTATCGACAAAATTCAGCAGGAAGAGACAGAAAGAGAAATTACATTTAAAATATCTACAATATAGCCTACATCAGATTGCAAGTCATCTTGGGGAAGGAAGAGGAGAAGGAGGGGAAAGAAGTTTAGAACTCAAAATCTTTTAAAAGTGAATGTTGAAAACTAAAAATGAATACATTTAAAAAGAAATGCTTGGGAAAGTGTGCAAGGGCATTGTGCTAGACCTTTAAAAGACCTTAGTTTTCAAAGAACTTCTATTCTCTGGATTAATGATGGAAAGTTTGCCATTTCAGTGAGTGAGCATTATTAATTTTCTTTATTGATAATGATGATAGATGATTGAGTAACAATGATAGGGCTTTGTGTAAGGAGAGAGAATGACTGGTATATGGGAAGCCAGAGTTTACTCTGTATATATGAGATGTTGTGGGGAAAAAGTACATCAATAAATAGTAGAAACCACACCAAAAATATCTGCTGACAATATAAAATACTTGGGAGTCTACCTGCTGAGATAAACCTAGGACACAGAATACTTTTCACATTAATAATGTCAGATCTCAAAAACTGGAAAAATACTAATTGTTAATGGGTATGGTGAACCAATATAATAAAGAAAATTCTACCTAAATTGATTTACTTATTCAATGCCATGCCATTTAAATTACCAAAAAAAAATTTATAGAACCAGAAAAATAATAACAAAATTCATCTAAAAGAAGAAAAGGTAAAAAATAGAAAAGGACTCAAAAAAAGTGAAGGAATTTGACCTACCAGTATCAGATCTCAAACTGTATTACAAAACAGTAATTATCAAAACAATCTGGTACTAGAAAAGAAATAGAGTGGTGGATCAGTGGACTAAATTAGGTACACAATACACAGTAGTAAATGGCTAGCCTACTGTTTTACAAACTCAAAGATGTGAGAATTTAGGACAAGAAATCACTATTTGACAAAAATTGATGAGAAAACTGGAAAGCAGTTGGGCAGAAACTAGACATAAACTAACATCTCACACTGTATACTGAGATGAAGTTAAAATGGGTACATAATTTAAACATAAAGGATGATAACATAAGCAAATTAGGAGAACATGGAATATTTTATCTACGAGATTTATGGGTAAGAGAAAAATTTGTGACTAAACAAGAGATAGAATTAAGGAATGTAAAATGCATAATTTTGATTGCATCAAAATTTTAAAAAATGGATGTAGTCTGAATGCAGATTGAGGAGTACTTTATTCTTGGGGGTTTTTGGGTCTTTATTTTCTTTTGCAACACGGCTAATATAGAAACATTTTGCATGACTGCATATGTATAATCTACCGTATTTCACCACATAATCGTCACAGGTTTTATGGCAAATTTTGTGCAAAAAAGGTAGGGTGCAACCATCATGTGAAGCTTTCAAAAATTTGTGCTGGTCTTACTTAAAAATTATTTATCACTAACCTGTCTTGGTGCAAGATTAAGACGCATGGAATACTCTTGACTATATGTTAAATTTAGGAACATGCCAAGTCTTATCATATCATATGACTTACTCATGCAACTTCAACTGCCTGCTGACCTGCTCCCCTTGTGCCAACAGCTCTTCATTGGATTGAGTGACAATACAGTTACTACAGCACTCTAAACAAACCATGCTAGTTGGCTTTCTGAAATATATTGACAATGTAATGAGCTGAGAATTTTAGGCTTGCTGCTTGCAACGTGTGAGAGATAAATGTGTATTCATATGCCACTGGTGAATACATTGCTGCTCTGTTTACCTTTTAAGCAGCTTGAGGAACAGAATTATAACATTTGACGATTATGCGATGAAAGGTTATAAACCAATTTTTGGACTAAAAACACACACACACAACAGGGTGTGGTGATTATGTGGTGAAATACAACATATTAAATTACTTGCCTTTTCAAGGAGAGGGGAGAGAAGGAAGGGAGGGAGAAAGATAATTTGAAACTCAAGATTTTAAAAAGAAAAATTTAAAAATTGTTTACATGTAATTGAGAAAAATAAAATTAAAAAATAGGATACACATTAAAAAAAAAAAAAGAAGCCAGAATGACACAGTAGACACTGGATCTTGCTTCAGAGAACCTGGGTTTGAATCCTAGCTTTAATACTTAATACCTTTGTGACTTTGGGAAAGTCATTTAAATTTCTCTAGGCTTCAGTTTCCTTATCTATAAAATGAAAAGGTTGGATTAATGACCCTTCTTGCTCTGAATCTTCAACTACCCTCTCTTCTTGGATAGCCTCTCTTCTCTGGGTTTGCATGACATGACTCTCTCTTGGTTATCCTCCTACCTCTAGGATGGTTTCTTCTGCATTTTCTTTATTGGTTCATCTTTCATATCAACAACTCCAAGCCATTGTTGTTTCCCCAAGACTCTGTCTTTGGCCCATGTCTCTTATGTCTGTAAATTCTATTACCTCATGACTTCATCAGTCCACATAGGTTTAATTATGCACTCTATAGATATGACTGCTGAATCTATAAATCTAGTCATAAACTTTCTTTAGATCCTTATTCCCACATTCCCATCTGCCTATTGTATATGTCGAGTGGCAAAATATCTTAAACTTAAACATGTCCAAAAATGAATTAATAATCTTTCACCCAAAACTCTCCCCTAGGCCTACTAACACCTCCTAGAATAGCTGGACCAGCTGCTGACATCTCTTGAATCAATCAAACCATTCCCTCTGCTAAGATTTAATCACTCATCCTTAATGAGGTGTGAATGGGCCAAGAGGTATTCTGGCCTCTGTCAAGGCAAGGTCCCAAATAGGTGTTAATGAGAATAGAGGTGTTAATGTGTATTCCCACACATTTCACCCCAGATGCAAACAAAGCCTAATCTTTTAGTCTTATTACATTGCTCTGGTTTACTCTGGTAATATCCTGTACATTCCCCTCATTCCCATTTTGAATAATATATATCTACATATAGTATACATCTGTATACTCCTACCTCCATCTCCAGAATGTTAAGCACTTTTGAGGAAGGGTATATGTAATTTTTTATTGTTATTTTATTAATTTATTTATTTTAGTCTTCAACATTTATTTCCACAAGATTTTGAGTTCCAAATTTTCTCCCCATCTCTCCCCTATCCCCACCCCAAGATGGCATGAATTCTGATTACCCCTTCCCCCAGTCCTCCCCTCTTTTATCCCACCATCCTCCTCCCCTCCACTTTTTTGTAGGGTGATGTAGATTTCTATACCCCATTGCCTGTACATCTTATTTCCCAGTTGCATATAAAAACAATTTTTAACATTTATTTTTAAAACTTTGAGTTCCAAATTTTCTTCCTTTTTCCCTCTCTACCCACCCACATTGAGAAGGCAAGCAATTCAATATAGATTATACATTCGTAGTTATGCAAAGCACTTCCATAATAGTCATGTTGTGAAAGACTAGCTTCCCTCCATCTTATTCCCTCCCCATTTATTCTATTCTTTCCTTTGACCCTGCACCTTTTCAAAAATGTTTTCTTCCAACTACCCCCTCCTCCATCTGCCCTCCTTTCTATCATCCCCCACTCTTATTCCCTTCCCCCTATTTTCCTGTAGGGTAAAATACCCAACTGAGCATGTATGTTATTCCCTCCTTCAGCCAAATTCAATGAGAGCAAGGATCACTCATTCCCTCTCACTCCTCCCACTTCCCCTTCATTGTAAAACTTTTTGCTTATCTCTTTTATGTGAAATAATGTACCCCATTCTGTCTCTCCCTTTCTCCTTCTCCCAATATTTTCCTCTCTCATCTTTGAATTTTATTTTTCAGATATCATCTCTTTATATTCAACTCATCCTATGCCCTCTGTCTATAGATTTATATGTGTGTATGTGCATATATATATATTTTTTTTCTTCAACTACCCTAATGCTGACGAAAGTCTCAAATATTATCTTTTCATGTAGTAAAGTAAACAGCTCAACTTTAGTAAGTCCCTTATGATTTCTCTTTCCTATTTACCTTTTCATGCTTCTCTTGATTCTTGTATTTGAAAGTCAAATTTTCTATTCAGCTCTGGTTTTTTAATCAAGAATGCTTGAAAGTCCTCTATTTCATTAAATGACTATTTTTTTCCACTGAAGTATTATACTCAGTTTTTCTGGGTAGGTGATTCTTGGTTTTAATTCTAGTTCCTTTGACTATCATACTCTAAACCCTTTGATCCCTTAATGTAGAAGCTGCTAGATCTTGTGTTATCCTGATTATGTTTCCACAATACTGGAATTGTTTCTTTCTGGCTGCTTGCAATATTTTCTCCTTGACCTCAGAACTCTGGAATTTGGCTACAATATTATTAGGAGCTTTCCTTTTGGGATCTTCTTTGGGTGGTAATTGGTGGATTCTTTCAATTTCTATTTTCCTCTCTGGTTCTTGAATATCTGGGTAGTTTCCTTGATAATTTCTTGAGAGATGATGTCTAGGCTCTTTCTTTGATCATAGTTTTCAGGTAGTCTAATAATTTTTAAATTATCTTTCCTGGATCTCTTTTTCAATGTCCGTGGCTTTTCCAATGAGATATTTCACATTATCTTCTATTTTTTCATCCTTTTGGTCTGTTTTATGATGTCTTGATTTCTCATAAAGTCACTAGCTTCTATTTGCTCCATTCTAATTTTGAAGGAATTATTTTTTTCAGTGAGCTTTTGGACCTCCTTTACCATTTGGCAAATTCTTTTTTTTAAGGCATTCTTCTCCCTTTGACTTTTTGGACCTGTTTTGCCATTTCAGTTCGTCTATTTTTTAAAAAGTGTTATTTTCTTCAGTATTTTTTGAGAGCCTCCTTTAGCAAGTAGTTGACTTATTTTTCATGATTTTCTTTCATCATTCTCATTTCTTTTCCAAATTTTTCCTCTACTTTTCTTATTTGAGTTTTGGAATTCTTTTTGAGCTCTTCCATGGCCTGTTACAAATTCATATTTTTTTTGGAGGCTTTGGAAGTAGATGCTTTGACTTTGTTGTCTTCTTCTGGTGATATGTTTTGATCTTCTTTGTCACTAAAGTAAGATTCTATAGTCTGAGTTTTTTAAAACACCGTTTGCTTATTTTCCCTGTCAAATACTTGATTTTCTAACTTTTTATTAAGGCAGGACACTGCTTGCAGTGTGCAGGGCATCCTGTTTGAAACTTCAGGGGTTTTGTGCTTCTTTTCAGAGATACTTCAGGGGGCCTATAGATTTTCAGTTCTCTCATGGTGGTATGATCAAGGGAGAGGTGTTTACTCCTTTCCTGACCTGTGCCCTGGTCTGTGAGTGATTACAAGCACTCTTTTTTTTGCCTTGGAACTGTGAGAGGTTTCCTTTTCCATTGCAGCCACAAGCTCTGCCACACCAGCACTCCTCCTTACCCCAGGACTACCACCCAGGACTGTGACCCACATCCAAACAGGGTAAAGCAAGGGAATCCTGCCTCAAGGTCAGCTAAAATATCTCTCTGCAATACCCCTCTGATCAGCTTCTTGATCTGCTCCCTCCCCCCAAGTCTGTTAGCTGGGAGCTAACTGATGCTGCTGCTGCCACTTTTGCTACCACTTCTGCCACCCCAATGGTTTTGGACCATGCTCCTCTCTCACTCAGGTCTGGCAGAGTTTTCCCATGGACCTTTTATGCTGTCTCTGGGGTTTGTGGACTGAAAAGTTCAGAAACCACCACAGCTGCCAGTGATTCAGTCCCCTGAGACCTGCTCCAGCCCCGTTTATGCCAGTGTGGCCCATGCTAGACTGTGCTCTGCTCCCAGCCTGATGCAATAGACCCTTCCTGTTGACCTTCCAAACTGTGCTGGGCTAGAGATTTGTTTCACTCCATCATTTTGTGGGTTCTGCAGCTCTAGAATTTGTTTAGAGTTGTTTTTACCAGTATTTGGAGGGGTTTGGGGGAGAGCTCAAGCAAATGCCTGCTTTTACTCTGACATCTTGGTTCTACCCATGGGTCCCACCCTCACCCCTTACCCCCACCCCGTGTAATTTTGTCTTTGTATTCTCAACTGTTTAAGGCCACTTCCACTAAAGATCTAGTCTGGTGCTTCATCATGGCATGAGAATGATGTTGGACGCTGTAAAGCTGTGCCAACAGGACCCAAAACTGTGCCAGGATCTACCATACTTAAACGGTTATCAGCCTCATACTGTGTATATATCTGTTATCTCAGAATTGGTTTAAGTAAATCTAGGATTCCTGATGAAAAAAAAAATCATCCCAAGCAACTATTAAAGACTAATGGTTAAATCATAGAGGAATTACAAACTTGAAGGGGAAATAAGAACCCATTGGGTGCATCACCCCCCTTCCTCCTCATATCCAAACTGTTGCCAAGACCTGCTGATTTCACCTTTGTAGTATCTCTCAAATACACCCCTGCTTCTCTCCTCTGACTTTTTTACCACTCTGGTACAGAACTTTATCACCTCATGCCTGGATTATTGCAATAGCCTGCTGGTAGTTCTATCTGCCTCAAGTCTCTCCCCACTCCAATCCAGTCCCATTCAGCCATTAAAGTGATTTTCCTAAAGCACAGGTCTGATCATGTCATCTCTTCACCCAACTACTCAATAAACTCCAGTGGCTTCCTATTACCTCCAAGAGCAAATAAAAACTGATGTCTGGCATCTAACACCTTTCAAAACCTAGCCCCCTCCTACATGTCCACTCTTACACTTTAATCTCCAACATGGACTCTTAGATCCAGTGACACTGGCCTCCTGACTGTTCCACAAGCAACGCACTCCATTCTCCCTCTCTCTTGGCTCCCAGAATTTTCTCTAGTTGTCTCCCATGCCTGGAATGCTCTCTCTCCTTTGTTGTGACCACTGGCCTTCCTTGCTTCCTTTAAGTGCCAAAAAACCCTGTCTTCTACAAGTAGCCTTCACTAATCCCTCTTAATTCTAGGACTTTTCCTCTTTTAATTATTTCCTATTTAGCCTGTATATAACTTGCTGTGTGTGTGTGTGTGTGTGTGTGTGTGTGTGTGTATGCATACACACATATGCATACATACATATGTATATATGTATGTGTATATGTATATAAGTATAGTATTCTTTACATCGCAAATTCATTGAAGGCAGGAACTGTCTCTTGTCTCTTTATAATACCAGCATTTAGCCCAATGCCTAGCCCATAGTTGGTGCTTAATAAACGTTGATTGGTTGATTGAAATTAGAGAAAATTGATGTATAGAAGTATTCTCAGCTCCAGGAGAAAGCCTTGTTTATAGCAGGTATTCTTTATCAAATTGAATTTAATGGCGTCATTAACAGTTGCAAGGATGACTTTTCAATCTGCAGTCATTAAGAATAGATCTCCATAGGCAATTAAATACATTTATTTGTCATTTATTCAGAGGAGTGAAAATTAGGTAGTTTCCTTTCATTTTCATTTGTAAAATTCTCCAGGCAGCCCATTCTTTTTGCCTTCAGGTCAGTGGGTCATTTTCTTTTTTTAGTATGTTCCCTTTGAGGTTTCTCCCAGTCATTATACCCCACCCTATGCCATATCCCTAAATTTGAGGCAGTTAAAATAAGTTTTATCTGAAAACCAGTGATAAGCAACATGGGTTTGGCCTACTTTAGTTACAATCCCTGTAGGCTTTCCCTAAAAACTAATGAAAGACTAGACTTCTCACAGCACTATTATCTGTGCTACCTCTCTCAAATTCCCACTTGTTAAAAAAAAAAAAAGGCTCAAGCCTAAAGAAGGTTAGTCCAGTCTTTGAAAAGTCTGTGATTTGCTGACTTTTGAGATTCCAACTATATTGCACTCCCACCAAAGCAAAACACAGTCCAGCTTAGTACAGCGCAGCAGAACATGTCTTTGCCCATGCTGCCATTTGGCTAGCCTACTCATCAGGCTGATGTACATATGGTATGCATCCATCTCAGAACAAGTGAATGACTGTCACATTCTTGTAAGTGCTCCTAGAAAAGTGAATATGAGACCAAATATGTCCATATAGATGTTGTGTCTATGTGTGATATCCTTTCAGGACAATGTAAATGTAAATTCCCTGAGGGCAAGAATTGTTTTATTTTTGCCAGAATGCCTTGCAAAGAGTAGGTGTTTAACAAATGCTTGTTCAACTGAATTGTGCTAAACATATAGAATCTTTTAACTATATTTCAAGGCCATCACTAATCTCTTTTAAAGCTGGATTTAATCCAAATTCTTTCCTGGTCTACATATATCCATAAAAGACAGCAAAATCTAAGGGAAGTTGAATTGGAAGTGATGTCAGTGAGAAGCAATCTCCAGGATTTGGGCCAGCATTTACTTTTGCCTTTTCTCACTGAAATAGTGTATAAAGAATTGTGCTGGGTTTCCCTGGATATTAAAGTGGTAGGAATGTCCTGTATTCCTTCTCTAGGGTAAATAAGTAAATCACTTGCATTTAATGACTTTACTAAAGTTTTAAGCTATTAAAGCCATAAGGCTTTATGATTTCAAAGTACTTTCCATGCAACAACCACATGAAATAGGTAGTACAAGAATTGTTACCGTTTTAATTCAGGAAACTAAGAATCAGAAAGTTAAGAGACTTGTCTGGGGCCACACAGCTAGTAAGCGTTGAAAGACTTCAAATTATTCTGGTCTGTTATTCTTATTCTGTGTAAGAAGACAGGCACAAAACAGGTTCCCCTGCTCCTCTTTCTCACCTTCCTTCTCTTCTTCATTCTAAGAGAAAACATATTATTGTGTGAAACAGGAATCCTATGAACTCTTTGGAACAGTCCGAGAAGCTAACTTTTGGAATGAAATAGTAACAAATAAAACTGAGACATCAAAAAGATTGTTGGAAGTGTAACATTTGGGAATCCAACATCTATTCTTGGCTTTCATTTTATATTTGCTCTTAGTGTAAAACATTTGCAGCTGTTAAACATCACCACGGAAGCAGCATGCTGAGCGCATGGCATACTTGTCTTGAGTCAGGAAGATTTCAGTTCAAATCTCAACTCTTTTTACCTACTAGTTGTTTGAACTTGGGAAGTTCACTGAAGCTCTTGAAGCTTAAGGCAAATATCTAAACTAAATTACAAATGGGATGAGCCAAGGTAGAGGAAATTCTAATATGGCCATTTCCTTTACCAATTAAATTACAAACCATCTGCATATTGATATATGAATAATATCACTCCAGCTATTTGATTACATCCATCTTGTGTTTTGCCAAAAGTCGTTGCCACTTAATGTTGTTTCTCTTTCCTAACATGTCTGAACAATAGGATCTTAAATATGAATGCTAACCCAGATGACAGTAACAATAGTAACCATAAATATGTATGTATGTATGCATATAAATATATACATACATAGTCATATACATACATACATATTTATGTATATACATACAGACACACGCATATAGGCAGGCAGGTGGAGCAGTGGATAGGTGTTGGCCCTGGAGTCAGTCAGGAAGACTCATCTTCCTGAGTTCAAGATACTCACTAGCTGTGTGACTCTGGGTAAGTCACTTAACAGTTTCCTCGAATTTAAAATGAACTGGAGAGGGAAAGTGGCCAACCACTCCAATATCTTTGCCAAGAAAACCGCAAATGGGGTCATTAAGAGTCAGATATAACTGTACAAATACATAAAAACACACATACATATATGTATATACATGTATATCTTTAAGATCTGCAAAGTATTTTATACACGTTAGCTTCTTTGACACACGTTAATTCATGTGATAAATTTTTGTCCTACATTTTCAGTTTTTAGATAGTATAAACTAAATCAATGGCTACAAAATTAATGTGCATTCTTAGATTTAGGGTAAAAAAATACCTTGCTGATGCCCAAATTAAAGCCAGTTGCAGGCATGCATGCCTTGGTGTCCAAGAAAAATTTTTGATGAGGAATAATTCAATCTTTACAATGGTGAGGATTTTTTTTAATTAATTTTTTTCAAGTATCAAAAATTCATTTTTTTTTCCTTACTCCTATTCCCTTCCTCATGGAGAAAAAAGAAAAACAAAGCCCTTATTACAAATATACATAGGCCAAAAAAATGTTTTCCACATTGGACATGTAAAAAAAAATTGTTACATTCTGTATATTTAGTCTATTACTTCTCATTCAGGAGGTAGGTAGTATTCTTATTATCACCCCTCTGCAATCCTGATTCTTAAATCTTTCAAAAACATTTTTTTTTACAATGTTGTTACTACATAAATTGTTCTCTTGCTCACTTCACTCTCCATGAGTCCACACAAGTCTTCCTAGGTTTCTCTGAATCTATCCCTTTTATTATTTCTTACAGCACAATTGCCTTCCACTACATTCATATATGATAATTGGTTCAGCCATTCCAAACGGATGGACACTGCACCTCCCCTCTCCTGGCCCCCCCCCCCCCCCCCCCCCCCCCCGCCCATGCTCTGGTTTTTACTTCTTTGCTACTACAAAAACAGCTATTCTAAATATTTTTGTACATAAAGGATTCTTTTCCTCTTTTTTAAAATTACTTTGGAGTAGGCCTAGTAGTGGTATTTTGGGCCAAAGGATGTACAGTTTAGTAACTTTGAGGGCATAATTTTAATTTGCTTTCCAGAATGGCTATAACAATTCACACTTCCACCATCAATGTACCTGTTTTTCTGTAGCCTAATATTTGCTATTTTCCTCTTTTTTTTTTTGCCAATTTTAGCAATCTGAGGTTTGTGGAACCTCAAATTGTTTTAATATGTATTTCTTTGATTATTAGTAATTTGGAGCATTTTTTCATATGGCTATAGATAATTTGGATTTTTTCCCCTTGAGAACTGCCTATTTTAAGTACCTACTATGTGCTAAGCACAGAGATACTCACTGGAAACTTTACACCAAGGACTTTAACTACTGTATTGTTCTTTTCTGCCCTCTGGGATCAAGCATCCCAATAGTTCCCCTCTTCCACATGCTATCCCTTCAGACACTGGACAGCTACCCTCCAAGTCTTCTCTTCTCCAAGCTAAACATCCCCAGTTTCTTCAACCAATTTTCACATGTCATGTTCAGTTGGAATACTCACTATGTGAGGGAAATGGTTAAAGAAGAAGCTAGAAAGGTATGCTGACACTAGATTGTGGAGGTTTTCTTGAATACTAGGAGAATTATTTTTTATATTTTATTCAATAGGTAATGAAAAGGCATCAAAGATTTTTGAATATTTATAGAGCAGTAATGCAGTTGTTTTTTTTAAACTTAAGAATGATGTTCCTAATAGTTGCTGCAATAGCAAATACTCATAATCTTCATGCTGTGTGGGAGAAAAAGCTTCCTATATAGATAAATCAAGCAGGAAAAAAAATAAAAAATGGGATTAGGTAAATACACATTTATTAGGCATGGTGCTAAGTGCTTTACAAATATCTCATTACACCCTCAAAACAACACTGCAAGATAGGTGCTATAATTATCTCCATCTTATAGTTCTGGAAACTGAGGCAGATAGAGGGTGAGAGCAATGAAGTATAGAAGACATGTGGGGGAGGAAATAGACTGGAGGCAAGAAATATAGCTTTCTTGGTATAGTAATGGAAGAGAGAAGACATAGACCCTAAAACAAAGTGATTGCAGGGGGAGTGAAAAGGTTGGTGAGGAATGTGTGTGAAGATAAAAATGATACTTAAAAGACAGAATTATTTGGACTTATCGGTTGACTGGATAGGGGCTAAGAGTGGGTCAAGGAGACAACTAACCCAGGTGACTAGATGTTGGTGTCATCAACAGAAATAGAGAAGTTAGAAAAGTGACATGAGTTGGGTGAGGATTTAATTTACTTGAACACACATTTATCAAGTGTCCATTGTGGACACAGCTCCAGTGAAATATGGTTGAGATTTGGATTAGACAGGATAGACAAGGTCCCTGCCTCATAATTCAGTAGGGAATATGACAGGGCAGCTAGGTAGCCCCGGAGATAGAAGTCAGGAAGACCTGAATTCAAATCTGAAGAAGTCACTTAAGCTGTTTGTCTCATTTTCCTCATCTGTAAAATGAGCTGGAAAAGGCAAACCACTTCAGTATCTTTGCTAAGAAAACCTCGAGGGGTCATGAACAGTAGATGAAAACGACTAAATAAAAGGGATTATGACATACACAAGCAAAAGCAAGAAATGGTACATTACAAGTGCTGGAGAGGGAAAGTGTTATAATTAATGGCACTGGGGGAGAGGGATAGTGGTGACATCAACAGAGACAGAGAAGACTAGGAGAGAGACATTTGGGGGAATATGTTCATGTACCAGAGATTCTTACCTTTTTGTGTGTTTTGGACCCCTGTCTGTTGAAGCCTAGTACGCTCCAATGTTTAAAAACTATATAAGCTAAAATGTATAGGATTACAAAGGAAGAGTTCTCAAAATCTTTTAAGAGCCCCTGGAGCCAGGGTAAGAACTCCTGGGACCAATCCACCACCCAACCAACGTCCTGGGGAAGAGGAGTCCAGGTAAGTTTGACGCGGGCTCCAAGTCGGGGTGCCCCGCAGGCAGCTGGATCCCTGCGCCTCTCGCAGCTCCGGTGAAAAGTTTCGGAGGCGGAGAGAACGTAACGCATCTAACAGACGGGGAGGAGATCGCAGGCAGGGCGTGTGACTGGCTCAGCTCGTTCGAGGGTGGCAAGGAAGTGCTTGGGGAGAGACAGAAAGGCCTGCAGCCCACCACACGGGCCGGCGGTTCTCGCTCCAGCTTCCATCCGGCTCCCTCTCCTCAAGCTCCGCAGCCAGGTGGGGGTGGGGAGGGAGGGGGCGAGGCTTTTCGTTTCCGCAGGCCAATGAGAACAGGACGGTCCCACCGACTCTCAAAGTTTCTGCCAGGCTGCGTCCGTGTAGCCCGGAGCCTTTAAAAGGGTAGATTGCCGGGCGCACATCCACGCCCCCTTCCCTCTCGTGATTTGGTAACCAAGACTCTCTCCGCCTCTTTATTTTCCGGACAAGTTGTTGGCTCCGCCCGAGGAAAGAGGTTGACTTTGCTTCCCCAACAACAGAACTGGCAGGCTTAGTGTGCCCGGATAATGCAAAGGTTATATAAAACTTACCCCGCCCCCGCCTCGTCAATTGACTGGGAGAGGATGGGGAAGGGGGCTGTGAAAACCACCAGCCTGGCTGTGGGCAGGAGTCCCCGTTTCCCTAGCTCCCAACAAGCCGCTGGAAATGTGGGGCTGGAGATCCGGGGAGAGACTTGGGGCACTGTGCACTGGGCAAGATACCCGGACCCAGCAGCAGGAGGGACCGGGGAAGGCGCCCCGGTCTGCGGGGCTCTGCATTGAGCCAGGAGTAGCTCGGTGCGTGCAGACCTGGGAGAGGCCCCGGGATCCTTTCCCCGCCTCCCTTCCCAACGCACACACTAGGCATACGGGGAGCGAAGCGAGCGCCCAGCGTGGCACCTAGGGCAGCCTGCCTCCCAGCGACTACCCCAAAGTAGGGAAAGTCTAATCCTGAGAAGCCGACCCTGCACTTCCACTTTTCCCAGGCATCCAGGCGAGAGCTGAGAAAGAGCCAGGCCTGCCAGCATGTACCTGCGCAGTGCACGTCGGGATTAGTAGTTCTTCATCCGCCCGGCGCGAGCCAAAGCCGAGAAGAAATAAAGTATGGGGCCGAGGGAAGGTGGAGAGCCGGGACGGACTACATTGCCCATAATACTTCATTCTCTGAGGTGGGAGGGGTTGGAGAAGAGAGTGTTTGTGTTAGGAAGAGGCAGGGCGGGGCCGGCGGAGCGGAGGAGTGTCGCGCCTGCGCACTAGCCGCGGGCTCTGGAGAGGCGGAGGAGGGAAGGAGGGAAGGGGGAGCAGCCTAACAGCTGAAGAGTCTCCACATGACAGAGTGAGCGCGGTCGGAGCCGGACGCCCCTTCCCGAGTCGGGACACGGAGCCTGCCGGCCCGGGACGAAGAGCAAACGCCGGGCCGGGCGCGGAGGACTGTCGGGGCGGTCGTCGGCCAGTGCGGAGTGAGTTGCCGGCGGGGCCCGGGCCGGACCGGGGCCGCCCCGTCCGCCCAGCGCAGGTGCCTCGGGGACCGGGGAGCGGAGCGGGGACCGAGGCCGGAGCGCAGGCTGCTGCCTCCCCCTCGCTCTCCCCGCCGTCCGATCCGGCTCCGGGGTCGCCGCGGCTCGGAGGGGTGCGTGAGCGGAGGCGAGAAGGGGGCTCCCCCGGCCGCCGCCGCCGCCTCGGAGGGGAGGCCACCATGAACGGCTTCCCCCCGGACGAGGTGAGCCGGGGAGGGGACGCGGCCGCCGCCGTGGCCGCCGTGGTGGTCGCCGCTGCCGCCGCCGCCGCCGCCGCCGCCTCGTCCGGGGCGGGCGCCGGGGCCGGGGCGGGGGCCGCGAGCGGGGCGGAGGTGCCGGGCTCCGGGCCGGCGGCGGCCGCGGCGGGTCCCCCCGGTGCGGCGGGCCCGGGCCCCGGGCAGCTGTGCTGCCTGCGGGAGGACGGGGAGAGGTGCAGCCGGGCGGCCGGCAACGCCAGCTTCAGCAAGAGGATCCAGAAGAGCATCTCCCAGAAGAAGGTCAAGATCGACCTGGACAAGACGGTGAGTGACCCCGAGGCCCCGGTGCCTGCGGCGGACTTGGGGGGCGGCGTTAGCCAAGTCACCGCAACTCGTGCGGCGGCATCGGGAGCCCCTCCTGTCTCGTGCCCTGGCGTCCACCTCCTTCTCCCTTTCCTCCATTCCCCTTCATCTCCTGCCCCGTGCCCTTCCACCCCATCCAGCTCTACTAACTTTTCCCACCCCCTCCCTTCCCCCCACCCCTAACTTCTCTCATCCCCCCGTCTCCCCTCACTCCTCCTTTGCGCCCACTTCTCCCCCTCCTCTTCCCTTCCTCCTTCCCTCTCGGCGTCTTTTGGGGCACGATTGGGAAGCGAAACAAAGCGGGGGGAGCGAGCAGGGGAAGAGTTGTTTTCCTCGCCGCCCCGTGGCCCAGCCTGGCAGGGAGGCTCCTTTGTTAGGCTGCCCGAGCTGGGACGTGGAGATTGGCCCGGCTCGTGCTTGCCCCTCGGCGCTGCGTTGGAAGCCGCCCGCCTGGTCCGGGACAACCGTGGAGCCGGCCGTGGGGGAGCGGGGCGGGGCGGGGGGCTGCCTCCCCGGACACGCTGGTGTACACACACGCACACACACACGACACGACACGACACGGAGAAGCCTGAGCTCCTCCCACCGTCGCCGAGGATCCCTGGCTGTCTGCGGGGGTGGTGGACAGGGACCTGGGCATTGCCTCGTGGGTATGTTGCTCGTAGGGCTTTGCCACTTCACGTTCTTCTTGGCAGCCCTCCGGGGCTGCCCCCGTGATCGTGTCCGAGGTTTTTAGAAGCTGGGTTTGATCTGTTTAGTTTGTCTGCCTGGAAGAAGGTGAAACAACTGTTAGCCCTTTCAAAGGCCAGCCAAAAACAAGCCTCCTCCTTCCTTAAAAATAAGCACGCTCTTTCCTGAATCTTAACTTCCTCCAAGCTTAGAAATCCCTTCGTAAGGGTCTGTCGAGAAAGTCCCTCACGTAAGACAAAGAATCGCCCTTTAGAGTGTGTGTGTATTTGTTGAAAAAGTGCAAGAAATCAACTCCTATTTGGTAACTGGCTAGTATTTAATAAGACGCCGTGCTTTTGAGGCTTGGGGAAACAAAAAATGAAAGATGACATTGCCTCAAGGAGCTTACATTTACTGGGTTTATTTTTAAAAGTAATGTAATAAAAGGTTGATAGAATGTGTTGGGGCCAAAGGAGACCTCTGAAGTACCGAAAGAGAATGTGAGGAGAGAGAGAGACTTTTAGCTGAATGATCTGGGAATGCTTCTCGGAGGAGGCACCTGAGCTAATAAGCCTTGAAGGAATTTTGATTGGCTGAGTGGTAGAAGAGCCTGCATTCCAGGAACTGGAACAGGAACAGGCCAGGCCAGCAGTGCACAAAGGAGGCTTTTCCAGCTCAAGGACTAGCTAGCAGTCCAGTTTGGGAACCTAGAGTATAGGATGGGAAGTGATAGGAAATAATTTGATTCTAATGTCAACATACAGTTTTAAATGGTTAGTTACAATGGAAAAGGTTATAAGTAAATTAGTTTGTTTAAAAGAACTTGTATTTGTTTCTACCACTTTGAGGCGTAGAAAAATCTTTAGTTATCTTGAAACTGTTGGAGGGTAGATTCCATTGGAAACAGAAATGTAGACTCGGTGATAATCCAGTTTATTAGAATCTTAATTATGAATAAAGGAAGTGAAATTAGCAAACTACTACCCACTAAGTACTTATGATACCCTGATTATAAGTTGGAAGTTGTGTTTGGGAGAAAGAAGGGGAGAAATAGAGAACATGTTGTACTTAAAAAGATCCTCTCTAGAGAAAGGAGCATTGTCGTCAAAAGAGTTTTACAGTAAAGAGAGTCTTTTTTATATTTGAGAGAGACAGCCCTGGACTCATTGCCCTCCCATAGCATTTTGATGCCAGAAAATAAAGGCCTAGAAAAAACTTCTTCTATTGTCTGTCTTCAGCAGCATACCATTTCTGAAATAGACTAGTCACAACACAACAAGGCAAAGTGCTCTTTCCTTTGTATCAGATGAATCGGGGTGATATAACAGGAAGGATTCTGGGGGGTGGGGGGAGGAATAGGATAGAAATAGACATGTCCAACTTATAAGTTACTTTTCTTATAACTTTATCCTTAATAATTCATTATAGTATATGGTACTTCCAGATTAGAATCTAGATTTTAGTTTAATTATGTAGTAATGAGCTGTGTTGGAAACTTGGGTTTTTTTTTGTTGCTGTCTGTTTTCCCCCCCAGGCAAGACACCTTTATATTTGTGACTTTCACAAAAACTTAATTCAGAGTGTTCGAAACAGAAGAAAGAGGAAAGGCAGTGATGATGATGGAGGTGATTCACCAGTGCAAGATATAGATACTCCAGAGGTAGGTGGATAGTTATTATATTTTTTGTTTTTCAACTCAACAAATATTTATTAAATACCTACATCATGAACTAATATTCCTGCAGTGAAATAATTAAAATGCATGTTATTGTTAATAGTTATGCCTGCAGGTAGGTGAAGTTTGACTTTATGATATTTTCTGTTTTAAGCCTTAATTTGATGTTTAATGTTTCCCATTCTCCTATAAAGAAAAGGTACTTTAAATCAATAATAACTTCGATTTTTCAAATACATTTGACAACTTTTTATGATAACTTTGTAATTACACCATTTTAGCAAGTTGTATATAAATTAATGTTAATAAGTATCTTAATTCTTTATAGGTTGATTTATACCAATTACAAGTCAACACCCTTCGGAGGTACAAAAGACACTTCAAGTTACCAACCAGACCAGGACTTAACAAAGCACAACTTGTTGAGGTAGAAGTCTTTGTTATGCAATTTTTAATAGAGAAAAGGTTACATTAAATGTATCTACTTCCAGAAACTAACTCCCATATTATGGGCAATACCTTCTTAAATTTCTTGTATATCTGTTTTTAGATAGTTCCTAAAATTTTGAACCAAAGGATGACTTTAGCTAATTTTTAATGAATATTGAACCATAAGTTAATAGAAAGCTTGCTGTGAAAGTGCTAGGTGCCTTACAATGTTTGTTTATTCTGTAGAAAATATATGCATAGGCTTTTATGTAGTAATTGAACTAATGGATTATGATCTGTTTTCACTCACCTTTTAAAACATCAAGACCTATAAAAATATACTATTTATCTTACGGGAATTTTGCTATAGATGAAAAGCTTTTAACAATGCACCTTTCCTTTTTAATATCAATAGCCATGTTGTCTAAGACATACTATTAAGACTTAATATTCTTTACTATTAATGAAGAATTTTGAATTATAAACAAGGTATCCCAAAAGTCTTAGTGTGATTTTAAGCTTTAATAGCTTTAGTAAAGGGACGTCCTGTTTTAATCCATACCATTTCTAGTACACAGGTTCACAGATGAGCTTATGATTTAGCTGTTTGCCCCATATAATAACTTCATGACAGTGGTGGATTAGCTCAGAAATGTTTTCCTTGGTGTGTTCAATGTGATGGAAATGCACTTTATGTAAGAATTACAGGATGTGATATCCCTGTAATTTATTATTTTATTGTTATCCATGTATTGTTTCATTTTTAATAAACATGGTGAAAAAAAGGAAGGATAGTATATTCCCTGTGTGAGAACCTATAATCTGTACTTAGTAAACTTTTCTGTGTAACGGTTCATCTTGCCCAAAAAGAAATTTAAGATACAGATTTCAGAACGTTCTATTTTGGGCTAATACCAAAATTAAGGTATTTAAAGTCAAAATAAGTCAGTTGAAGAGAGTGTTAGGAATGTTGCTACTTTGAGATTTTATTTTAAAAAGCAGAAATCATTATACTATTAATTTTCTGAGTCTTAACTAATTTTTAAAAATTATATTGATATTGGAGCAATTTTATATTCCAGAGAGAGAAATGCTATTTCTAATTCTAGCAGGCATGTATTTTTATAGTTTATTCTGCCTGTGTACCAAATATAGAAACTTAGTTTTTAGGCATTAAGCCAGGTTTCATATCTAGGTGGAGTTTTCTTTGAGAAGTTTCTGACATTCAGGAAAAAAAAAGATCAAGGTATCATAGTTTAACCTGTTAAAAATGTACTAATTGGTAGTTTTATTTTACTGATCCCCAGCATCATGAGAAGTGAAGAAAGAAGGTGATAAATATTGTATAAAGACCAGTCTTTCTTCTGATTTCCTTCAGTCATCCAGATTATTTCTTCATGAACCCTTTATTAGAAAGAACACTAACAAGGAGGTTCCCTGGTCTGCTTATAGCATCCAAGTAAAGAATCCTTTCATCTTGATAGTTGGATTTTTAATGTGAATAAAGTCATTGCAAATAGAAATTAAAAGGATGCAGATGTCTTAGCAGGCTTACATGTATTTCTGTTACGTGCCATTGAAGTTTATAGTTTAAGAAATGAAAGTATTAATGTCCTAATTGTTTTCTACACTGTTACGTGGTTTTAAAATTGTTCATACGGAAACTTGTTTCCCTTCAATTTTTCTGTCTTCTGCTCAATCTGTGTATGTATATATGGAATAGATTAACAACACCACCTTGTTCTGGGGAGTTTTCAGATGTAACTATTTGAAAACGTAACCTGAACATATTCATCTCTAATTTCCTCAATTTTTTTCTTTATAGATAGTTGGTTGCCATTTCAGATCTATTCCAGTAAATGAAAAGGACACCTTAACATACTTCATCTATTCAGTAAAGAATGACAAGAACAAGCCAGATCTCAAGATTGACAGTGGTGTTCATTAGGATATCTGAAAGTGGGACTAAAGCTTGGATGTACGGATACTAAGATTGTTTTGGTGATGCGGAAACATCCATTTGTGCTTTCTTTTTCTACAGAGGATTTTTCTCTGGCTTTATTTTCTTTATTTTTGATCTTGATAATTAGATGACAACTCATGTGAAATGAGCTTTCATAGATGAAAATAATATTTTAAATAAATGATATTGCTATTATAGTTGCTTCAGTGTATTTACTGTTTGAAACTTAGGACTGTTTTCTTAATTCCTTATTCCCAATCTCTAGACCAAGATACTTGTGTATCTGTATTTGTGTATATATATGTCTATGTGTATGTGTGCGTGTATATACACACAGTTATCTTTTGAGTTTTGCCATTGTAGAATCCACTTTTAAACTTTAAAAGTTGATTAATCTTATTAAGAAGCAGTAGGCAATGTATGTTTTATTTCTTTGGAATAGTTTGTAGTATAGTGATTTGGGATTTAAGAGAGAATATTGTTTTTAAAGTGATAATAGCAATTCTGAAATAATCACCTTCCTTTACCAGCTTTTTCTTTTTTTAACTTTTGGATTAAACTTCATAGGTATGAAATTACTTAATTCTTACAGTCATTGATTAAAATGACATTGTGGCAGCATGTTTGGGAGGACAGGATATCAGCACATCTGACCGGAAGAATAGTGTGACAAAATCACTTCTATTTTTAGAGTAGTTGTGCTGATTTGTGTGTTTTAAAAAATGGGTTACCTTTTATCAGTTCATTACAAAATAAATTTATACAGCATAAGAATGCAATAGATCCATAGTACTCTTAAGATTTGTCTTTTCCTTTTATTGTTTTATTTCACTGTGTTTCCTTTTACTGTTTGCATTTATTCACAAGTCAGAAGTGCAAAAACTGTACATCTTCATGGGAATTTGGGTCCCACAGGGCTTTTCAGATTTGATTGATAGTTCTCATATTGCCTCAATCTTTGTCATCATCTCTCTTTTGGGGAGTCTTTACTGTCTAATTCATCTGTAGGTTTGCTGCTTGAGATTGTGCTGATTAACCCATTTCTTATAATGTAAATCAAGTTTGACAGCTTATCACATAAAGGAAAAGTTTGAGTTGCAGTGAGATTGACTGTTTCAGCTGGGAAGCTTGTCTGGGTCTGACTGAATCTGAAAGAGAACATTGTTGCAGCCATACAGAGTCATCACTGATCTGAACATGTGTTCCATAGATAACTCAGTAGGAAAAAAAACACCAAATTTAATTTTTGCTAACTGATAACTTTTAAAGATCAGGATAGGATGTTAATAAATTGCTATTATGGGCAAACCCAAAATATGTTCTAGAAAACCCTAAAAAATTACTCCTTAATTTTGTTGACAAGAGGCAAATACGAAATGGTATGGATTTGGGGGTAAAAATTTCCCTTTCACATTTTCTCTTTTATTTAAATAGAGGGAATGTTAATTTTTTTAAATGAGTATCAAATTGACAACTTTTAATTTAGGAAATTTTTCTCTGTCTATCAAGAAATCATTTTAAACTAAGGTGGGAAAAAACCTGACAGGTAGCTTCCTATGTTAAGATGTCATTTGTGTTATCATTTTTAGCTCTTAGAATTGGATAGTTTCACACTGAACGAAAAGGAGTAAAGTCTTGGATACTTACTTTGTATGCCTTTGAGAGAGTGTTTTGTGTTTTACAAAGTGATTTCCTCATGATAACTTCATGAAGTTAGTTGTTAGATAATACAAGTATTGCATGCATTTTACAACTGAGAAAACTGAGGTTCAAACAGGTTAATTAATTTTCTAATTTCTAAGACTGCATTGGAGGAATGCTGGTATTAGAGTGTAACCTGAACACAAGGCTCACACTGTTGTTTGGGTTATACAGAGTAAATACAGAGGAAGGTGATCCAGTGGTGGGTCACAAGAGCCCTGTTAATCATGTATAGGTATTCATCTCTGTGGGTTAGAGGCAACCAGAATCGTGCTCAGGCAGAGGGATTAGTTCAGTGGGTGCTGGAGCAAGCTGCCCAGTAGGGTAAAGAAGGTGCCAAAGCCAGTATTCCTTGGTTGTTGTTGACTGTTGTTCAGAAGCTGAACTGCTGGCGTAAGATGGAAAACAAAGTGGACAGGTCATTCAGCGGCTAGAGATGAAGCTCTTACCTCTGTGCAATGACAAGTGAGGAGCAGCCGATGGAACTGGTGGCTGTACAAGTGAAGGAATCTCTCCTGATTGAGCTGAGAATGAGATGAGAGGCCTCTGACAGAAACCCAGCTGATGACATATCTCCTAAGATAGGAACCATGAGGCTAGAGGAGTGCATTGCTGGGGGTAGTCTGCAAACTCCCACTCAGGATAAGAAAGAGCTTTAGATTTACCTTAACTGCTGCTTCTGGGAGGAGGATGATTATTCCCTCCCTTCAGGGAGCTGGCTGGGGTTAGATTCTCTCCAACAAGGAGCTCAGGCAATTGCAGATGTTTAAAGGGAAACCTAAAGAGGAGTCCTTGGAGCAATGATATCAACAATATCCAAACTCCAAGAAGCCATGTCTGTGATGAAATCAATGCTATTCTAAAAAGGAAGAGTGTTCTCATTTAGTGATTTCTTGGATTCACTCTGCAGGAAGAGAAGAATAGCCTCTTTTTGGACATCACAATTTTGGTTGCCCCCTTTGGCCCTTCTTTCTTATCCAATGCAAGTTGCCTTGGCCTCACTGTCCTTGCTATTTCAGAGGGCTCCATATACCCTAGAGAAGTAGTTTATGTCCTCCTCAGTTGTCAAATTTCCTTTCCTCTGAAACGGTTTGGAAAGCTCTTTCCTAGAAAGTGCTTGGGGAACCTCGGGGTGGTACTGTTGGGATATACCTTGCTTTTTTTCCTCCATTCATAAAACTTTTATTCTGCTTACATCAACTTAATACACATGTTCTTAACTATACTTGGATTGTTTGTGAAAATTTCACAAGACATTAAATAAAGCTAGCCATCATCTCATGTTATTTCCCTGTTAACAACACATGAATATTAGACAAGTATCAAAAAATTACAAAGGTAAAAAGCCTAAAAAAGTTAAATCCATGGTATTTTTGTTTTATGTCTGTGCTTGATACATGGTGACTGAATATCAAGCAATTCATTTTTACTATATCTTAACTTGTACATTTGTTCTTAGGTTACCTAAACCATTTAAGTCCAAATAAAATAAGTAGCAAAAACCACGAAAGCAAACGGCAGGTAACTTTTCAAATAATGGAATGTGAACCATTTATGCCTTCCTTCAGAGTAAATTGACTGGGCTAAAAGTCTATCTTAAGGAACATATTTGCAATTGTAGTCATAAAGGTGTACATGTTGGGATTGTATATTCCACAGATACACATAGAGTAGCATGTAATATCTATGGGACATCTGTTTCTACCACAACCATGAGAGCTGCAACGCTAAAGTACCCATCATAACTGTATCTGTGAGACTGGAATCAATGATTCCCCCCTGTCTGCCCATCACAGGCCTATATGTAGGCAGTTTTCTGTGCTTAGACATGGAAGTTGCTTTAACACTGGCCTTGTGAAATCAGAGTTTACCAAAAGAACCATGCCAAATGTATAAACTATGTATAAAAGTTCCGTATCCCCACATTGGCCACAAAACAAATAACTCCCTAAATGTTACCTGACTGCTGCCCTAATATTAAACATAAAAATCACGTGGGAAATATAGAAATCCAAATAGAAGCAACACAAACCAGTCATAAATCATAAAAACTATTTGGGGGTGACAAATAGTCTACTGTGTAAATTTTAGAATCAGGCAGACAAATGTTGGAAGCCTAGTTAATTCTCCTCTCTTTCTGCTTTAGCTTAATCTTGAATGTCCTGTGACCACAATATCGAGAGTCTCAGTTACTGCATTATTTGTGTGCTTGTCTTTGTGTGATTCTTCACCTCATGTATCTAACTTAGCAGTGTCCTCATCCAAAGCTGCCCTTGCAAGGGAGCAGGCTTTCTCTGGAGATCTCAGGATCTCCTGATAGAACGCAGAGAAGTACCAGGTCAGACCCAATCTTACAGGATGCATTAGTTTAATTTCCTTTTTGCTGATTGAAAATTGAAAATGCTTCTTGACAGGTTTGTTGGGATTGATCCACCATTCCTTTCTTGTCATCTTCAGCGGCAAGTTCAGCCAAATAATGTTCGCAGTATCTTTTAGTTTTCAAATAGAAAACTGCTTTCTGTTTGTGGAGCATTAGAAATCAAGAACTTTTCCAGGAGAGTAAGTACGTCATTGCAGATGACCTTGTTTGGTCTCAATTTTATCTCTGTATTCTCTGGCCACCTGCTATTTTTTTTTTCCTCAGCACCTTCCAGTTTTTGCTTAATACTTGGAAGGATCCTCCAAGATGATCTTTGGGCCCCTATGACATTTTTGTAAGCAAAAGAGAGGATTCTTTGCCTGGTCGGATAATTTAACCTCCTTGCTCAGTTGCCTTCAGCACCAGCTCCTTTTTATTCATAGCTGAATATTCTGTGCCCAGAGTGAATGGCAGTAATGGACAGGAGGTTCAGTGGTCTCTGGGCAACAGCAGTAGCCAGGCACCTTGCTTTCAAATAATATAGGGGAGGTGAAACTGTTACTATGTAACTGGTGGGTATTTATTTTCCATTAGTTAATTTTAATTGGTTGAGGGTGAGGGAGAGTAGTGCAAGGAGGCAGCCCCTCCACTGAGTTCTCTAAAGCAAAGATTTTGTATCATCCCCTTGATGCAGCTCTCAGAGAGGGGAAGGTTTTGGCTAGTGAGCCGGGGAGTACCAGATGGCAGTACCAGGAGATCCTCTGTATCAACTTAGATCCTGTGACAGCTTGCAGGCAGGAAGCTTCTGATTATTAGCTACTTTACCATAGATGACCCTGATGTGTGAAGAATTGTTGACTATACCAGAAGCTGCTATGGCCCTGGAGCTGCTCATGCTCATCCTCACTGCCTCATATCAAGAGAAAAAATCTGTGGTTATATTAGATGTGTTATCATTTGTGTCAGAGGTATGATTTTCTTGATCTTGCATTAGGTGACAAAGATTTGGCATTACCCATTACATGAGCTAGTAAAAGATGAGACTTCTGAAGGCATGGAAGAGGAGCGAGGGTCTTGGATTTCTGGATTTTATTCTCTACATTTTTGTTTTATTTGTTTCTGCAGCCTTTTTTCTCTTAGGACTGTCCAGTAGAAGACTTGAGACTTGGTCCTTTAAAGGAGGTGAAAAAAAGGCTTAGATTTCTTGCTTTTGTTCTTTTCCACATTTGTGTTTGATTTACTTCTGTTCCCCCTTTCCCTTAGAACTGCCTATTCTAGGAGAACTACCTAATAAAACACTTCAGACTTGGTCCTTCCGAAAGGAAGTGGAGTAGAGGTAGGAGGAAAAATCTGGAATTTCTGGCTCTTGTTCTCCATATTTTGTTTTTGTTTTTCCCTTCATCCTTTCTTCCCTTTGTACTGCCCATTTAAGAAGAAACTCACTAGTAAAACCACTATAAGCATTTAAGTGTTTTTAATGTCTCTAGAAGATCCTTAGGACATTGCCATTAAGAGGTAGTAGGAGATAGGACTAGCTTTACAATGGTCCAGAACAAGACGGCCATATAGACCCCAAAATACCTTGTTGAAGGTGATATTGTCACCACCTGGAATGATATGACGATCAGGTGCTATACTTTCTACAATGAGCTGCTTATGGCTCCTAAGGAGCAGAGAGTGTTTCTTCCAGAAGCCCCCGCCTTAAATCAATAGATAAAAAGTAATACAGATAATGTTTGAAATTTTCACCACCCCAGTCATGTGTGCTTTCACCGAGGCTGTCACTGTATGTCCTTGGGCATACCACTGGTTTTGTGATGGACGCTGATCTTCCTCGTGCCATTCTCTATCTAGCTCTGCCTGTCACCTGATGGGTTATCATCTCATGAAGATCCTGATGAAGAGAGGCTGCCATTTTACTCGATAGCTGAGGGGGAAATTGTGACATTGAGGAGAAGCGTGTTATGTTATCCCAGATTTTGAATAGAAGATGGCCACATTGGTATCTAAGCTTTTCTCTGGAAAGATCTATATATCTCCCTCATGGCTATATCACCATTGGCAATGAGATGTTCCAGTGCCCAGACATTGTCTTTCAACCACATTTCTTGGGAATGGAATCCTGAGGTATCTATGAAACTACCTTAGGTCAACAATGAAGTGTGACATGGAGATCTGTAAAGATCTATATGCCAATACCATATTGTCTTGAGGTACCAACGTACACTCTAGCATTGCTAACAATATGCAAAAGGAGAATATAGTCATAACCTCCAACACAATGAAAATCAGGATCATCAATTCACTTGAGGGAAAGTAATTCTGTCTGGAGTGGAGGCTTCCCCTTAATCTTCCCTGTTTACTTTCTTTTTAAATTTTGAGTTCCAGATTTTCTCCCTCTCTGCCACCCTTCCCCTACCCACTGAGAAGGCGAACAATATATTAATGATACATATGTGAAATCATTTTAAACATTTCCATATTAGCCATATCATAAAAAAATAAAATTATCCTTCCATTTGTACTCAGATTTCATCAGTTCTCTCTTTGGAGTTGGATAGCATTTTTTCATCATGCTTTGAAATAGTCTTGGATCACTGTATTGATCAGAGTAACCAAGTCTTTCACAACTGATCATCATTACAACATTTTTGTTACTGTGTACATTGATCTCCTGGTTCTTTTCACTTTACTTTGCGTCATTTCATAAAGGTCTTGCCATCCCCCCTCTAATTTCTAACAACATAATAGTACTCCGTCACAATTATATGCTACTTGTTCATCCATTCCTTAATTGATGAGCATCCCCTCAAATTACCACATTTGCCATCACAAAAAGAGCTGCTAGAAATATTTTTGTACATATAGGTCCTTTTCCTTTTTGAAAATATCTCTTTGGGGTACAGACCTAATAGTGGTATTGCTGGGTCAAAGGATATATAAAGTTTTATAGCCTCTCAGGCATAGTTTCTGATTGTTTTCTAGAATGACTGAACCAATTCACTACTTCACTGCTGGTTCATTAATGTACATATTTTCCCTCCTGCCTTCTTTTATTTCCGATAAGTAGGGGTAAGATAGATCTCTATACCCAATTGTGTATATATAATCTTTCCCCTTTGAATCAAATCCAAAGAGAGTGAGGTTTAAGCATTGCCCAACCACTCCCATTTCCCCCACCAGTATAAAAACTCTTGTGCATTTTCTTAATGTGAGAAAATTTGCCCCTACAACCTTGTCCCAGTGCATCTCTCTTTTTTATAAAATCCTGAGTTTGTTTTTTTTTTTGGAGATTATCCCAACATAATTCACACTCATACCTTCTGTCTATAAAGATAATTTGTAACTGCCCTAAAAATTATAAAGTTCTTAGGCATTACATGTATTGTCTTCCTATATAGGAATGTGAATAGTTTAATTCCATTAAGTCATTTATGATTACCTTTCAAGTTTTCCTTTTTATGCTTCTCCTGAGTCTTCTGTTTGAATATCATATTTTCCATTTAGCTCTGCTTGTTTCATTAGGAATGCATGGAAGTTCTCTATTTCATTAAATATCCATTTTTTTTTCTCCTGAAGGATTATACTTTTCTGAAGGACTCATGAAAAATATTGTTCACCTCCAGAGAAAGAACTGATAGAGTCTGAGTGCAGATTTTTAAAAAAAAATTTTTGTTATGGGGTATTTTTTTGTCTTTTTCTGGAGAAGACTAATAGGGAAATATGTTTTACATTACTGCACATATTATAATCTATATAAAATTGTTTGCATTCTAAATGACAATGGAAGGGAGGGAGGGAGAGGGAGAACTCAAAATTTTAAAAATGAATGTTAAAAACTATTTTTATATGTAATTGGAAAAAATAAAATATTTTTTAAAAGGCTTATGCTCAGTTTTGCTAGATAGTTATTTTTGGTTGTAATCCTAGTTCCTTTGCCTTCCAGAATATCATATTCTGGCTTAAATGCAGAAGCTGCTAAATATTGTGTGATCCTGACTATGGTTCTACCATATTTGAAGTGTTTCTTTCTGGCTGCTTGCAATAATTTCTCCTTGACCTTGGAACTTTAGAATTTAGCTATTATATTTCTGGGAGTTTTCATTTTGGGATCTCTTTCAGAAGGTTATTGGTTGATTTTTTTTTTCAATTTCCATTTTACTCTTTGGATCTAAGATATGAGGGTCAGTTTTCTATGATAATTTCTTGAAATGTGATATCTAGGCTCTTTTTTTTTTTGATCATGACTTTGAGGTAGTCCAGTAATTCCTAAATTATCTCTCCCAATCAGGTTACAAAGCCAGTCATTTTTCCAATGAGATATTTCACATTATTTTTCTATTTTTTCATCCTCTAGATTTTGTTTTTTATTGTTTCTGGAAGTCACATGGAGTCATTATTTCCACTTGCCTATTTCTAATTTTTAATTATTTTCTTCACAAACTTTTGTGTCTCTTTTTTCATTTGGCCAATTCTGCTTTTTAAGGAGTTCTTTTCTTCAGTGATTTTTTTTGTCTTTCTTTTTTACCATTAGGCTAATTATGTTTTTTAAGGTGTTATTTTCTTCAGCACTTTTTTGTGCCTCTTTTGCCAAGCTGTTGACTATATTTTCATAATTTTCTTGCATCACTTTCATTTCTCCAATTTTTCCTCTATCAATCTTATCTCTTTCAATCTCTCTCTCTATATATATATTTATATATATGTATGTATATATATGCATATATTTGTATATATGTATGTGTATATATATATATATATATATATATATATATATATATATATATATATATATATATATATATGTTCAAGTTCTCTTTTTATTGTTTACTCATTTGCCCAGACACTTTCAACTTTATGTGAAAAACTCTGTTCACCTAGGGCTGGAGAAACACTGTTCCAAATTTCAGGCTTTTTTGTGATGCTATTTTCAGAGTTAGTTCTGGGGATCTTTTAAGTTTTCAGTATGTCCAAGGTGGTGTGGTCCAGGGAGAGATGTGGTCACTACTCTGCTGGTCTTTGCTTAGGAAGGGCCCCTGCTCCCCATCCACTGGAAGCACTACTGCTCCTTTCTACCTTAAAACTATGATTTGGGTTCGTGTTCCCTTGTGACCAATCACTGGTGCTCCTCTCCACCATAAAACTGTGACCCAGAACAACATAGCGGCAACAGAGCTGCCAATCAGTGACTGCAAAGAGTCCCCTGTCATCTCTTTCTGACCCCATCTATCTCTGAGCTGAGAATTCCTGAAGCTGCTACTGTCACAGCAGCCTCCAAAGTCCACAGCTGGTGCTCCAGCCTTACTGCAGACCTGCACCCACCCTGGTTTGACAGACTTCTTCTGCCAACCTTCTATGTTATCTTAGACTGGAAAAAATGTTTTCCTCTGACTTTGTGTTGGCTCTGCTCCAAAATTTGATTTGAGGAGTTATTTTAAGGTTGTTTGGAGAAGAATATTGGGAGGATTCATTTGAGTCCTAACCTATAAGCTGCCCTCTTGGCTCTACCCCATGAAAGTTCAGATATTTTAGGGAGTTCCTGTGTTCCCTAACTGGTAAATCAGACTAAGAACCTCACACTATGCACTAGTCCCTATTGACTTTCTAGCTAATGTATATTAGCATCAGGGAATATGATTAATATGATACTGTCAGCTGTGTTTCTAAAGAGAATGTTTTTAGTTTTTTCTCAAAAGGTATGGCATGATAATTGACTCCAAAAGAGATGAGATAGGCATGGCTTCATTTCATCTATCTAAATATCTATCTTTCTACCTATTTATCTGTTATTTAATTTTTGACATTTGACTCAGGTAAAATATGAACAGCAAAGGTGATGAGCAGCCTAAATATGTTGGAGGCAAAATTCCCAAAGTCTTGCAGTAGGTATTCAGTACTGTTCATTTAAAAAAAAAATAGCCATTTCATATATTTTACAATGCTTGGTTACAGGGAGTTACTTATCTCTGTGAAGGCTGCCCTACTTTGCAAAAGGAGCTAATTACATAAATTTCAACAAAGGAAAATGAGGAGGAGGCAGTGGTGTGTAACTTCTTAAAAAAAAATCTTTATCTTCCTCCTTAATTTTTATTCTTTAAAAAACTATCAGAGCCATAACAGACCTCTCCTTTCCCTCTCTACCCCTTAACATACATTTGAATGAAGGCTTTTTACAATTTCCCCAGGAGTTCGTTAAAATGAATGCTAGTACTTCGGGGAGGGGAAAAGCTTTACCTGTACACTAACTTAAAGCCAATTCAAATAAAAGTGCACATGTTAAACAATTTTTTTTATAGGTCACAAGGTCACCTTCATCCCACAAGGAGATGTCAGAGACTTTTGCATGGGAAATACTTTTAAAATATTTAAAATGGAATGTGATTATATAGATTTTCTAGATATAAAGAGTCTGTGGAATCTCCCAAGCTGAAGAAATGATAATGTTAACATTAAAACTTTTGACCTTTCTTTTTATTTAATGTTAGTAAATAATGATATAATAAAATTATTTCTTTTCTGATGACTGTCCTTTTTTATAATGAACTTGGCACACATCAACAAACACCATTTCCATATACAAAGAACCTAAAAAGAGGTCTGCATATGAACCCATGAATCTCTTATATAATTCCTGAGGTTATTTTAAAGCACATAACAAATTTGTCATGGTAGTTCTGTAGCTCTCCTGTTTTTTTTTTTTTTATCTCTCCCTGAATTTTCTGCTCTTTGTGTTTAAAAAATATTTCATTGACACTTTTGTCCCTCCCCCTTTTTTAACATCACTGTCACTACCCTCCCCCTCCCCGAATTCTCTTCTCTCCCTTCCTCAAATAATAAAAGCCCTCCCTTGTAACAATTCAATATGTATGTAGTAGGAGATTGGCAAATGCACAGAGCATCTTTGGTACTACTTTCCACATGGAAGAGGCTGGAGAGCCTGGTTCTAGCAAAGACATGATGATATATAAAGGAAATGACTTGGAGACATTTTGAATTATGTATAGCTAATTACTCACATGGCTTACAGCAACTTCTTTGGCTTCAGGTGTGAATCCAGATCTGGGAGTGCTTTCAAAAGACCTTAGCTAATCTCAGGTTTTCTCTTAGTGGAGCTGCTCTTAGTTTGACTCTTTTGTTGGTAGCATTACAGTGAGGAACAATGACATAAGAGAGGAGCTTTTGGACTCTTTCTTCTCTGAAGCCAAAATGTGACCCTGTAAGAACAGGTTGGATTTTTACCTGGGCATACGTCCTTTTGTTTTAGATAAAGGAGATTTATCTGGAGGTTCTGACTTTGTGAGTTTCAAAAGTTCAAGAGAGTAGCCATCTAGGTTGTCCAGGAATCTACCAGTTAAGTCCATGTTAGATTTTGCAGTCAGTCCAACATTGATACCCTAAGGATTGAGAAGTAATCCAGTGATGGTGAAGAGGAAGCTTCTTCTAACAGCAGTGCAGATTTTAGATGTGAATATGGTAACACCAATGCTACATAAAAACTTTACTAAGTCTGAACTTACTCTTCCCAGAAGCTGAGGTGGTATAGAGTAGAATAGAGCTGTCAAACTAGCCTGATTAAAATGTAATTGGGAAATGTTTTTTCCTTAATTTTTAAAATTTATTTTATTTTATTTATATTTATTTTATTTATTTGTATTTATATTTAAGTTTTCAGCATTCACTTCCACAAAATTTTGAATTTCAAATTTTCAAATTTTCTTCTCATCTCTCCCCTCCCTCCCCTCAGGACAGCATGTATTCTGATTACCCTTACCTCCAATTCACCATCCCTTCTATCACTCCCCCTTATCCCCTTCCCTTTTATTTTCCTGTAGGGTAAGATAGATTTATATACCCCATTGCCTATATATTTTATTTCTACTAGCATGTAAAAACCGTCCATTTTTTAAAGCTTTGAATTCCACATTTTCACCTTCCCCCATCCTCATCCACCCTCGTTGAGAAGGCAAGCAGTTTGATATAGGTTATACATGTTTAGTCATGCAAAACACTTCCATAACAGTCACATTGTGAAAGACTATATTTCCTTCTATTTTGTCCTGCCCTTCATTTATTCTATTCTTTCATTTGACCAATCCCTCTAAAAAAGTGTTTGCCTCTGATTGCTCCTTCCCCCAATCTGCTGTCCCTTCTATTATTCCACCCCCCCACTCTTATTCCCTTCCTATAGGGTAAGATTGACCTCCATACCCAATTGAGTGTATATGTTATTCCCTCCTGAAGCCAATTCTTCCCCTTCTTCCCCTCCATTGTAAAATTTCTTTCTTGTCTCTTTTATGTGAGACAATTTACTACATTCTACCTCTCCCTTTCTCTTTCTCTTAGTACATTTCTCTCAACATTTAATTTTCTTTTTTTATACCATCCCTTCATATTCAGCTCATCCTGTACCTTCTGCCTGCCTCTCCCTCTCTCTCTCTCTCCTCTCTCTCACTCTCTCTGTCTCTGTCTCTCTCTCTAAATATATACTTATATACACATACATTCATACACACACACACACACACACACACACACACACACACATGTTCCCTCTAGCCTAATACTGAGAAAATCTCATGAGTTACAAATATCCTCTTTCCATGTAGGAATGTAAACAGTTCAACTTTAGTAAGCCCCTTATGGTTCTGCTTTCCTGTTTACCTTTTCATGCTTCTCTTGATTCTTGTATTTGAAAGTCAAATTTTCTATTCAGCTCCGGTCTTTCCAACAAGAATTCTTGGAATTCCTCTATTTCGTTGAAGTTCATTTTCCCCCCTGAAGTATTACACTCAGTCTTGCTGGGTAGATGATTCTTAGTTTTAATCCTATCTCCTTTAACCTCTGGAATATCAAATTTCAAGTCCTTCAGTCCCTTAGTGTAGCAACTCCTAAATTCTGTGTTATCCTCATTGTATTTCCACAATTACTGAATTGTTTCTTTCTGGCCACTTGTAATATTTTCTCCTTGACCTTGGAACTCTGGAATTTGGCTACAATATTCCTAGGACTTCTCCTTTTAGGATCTCTTTCAGGAGGTGATTGGTGGATTCTTTCCATTTCTATTTTACCCTCTGATTCTAGAATATCAGGGCAGTTTTCCTTGATAATTTCTTGAAAGATGATGTCTAGGCTCTTTTTTTTTGATCGTGGCTTTCAAGTAGTCCAATAATTTTAAAATTATCTTTCCTGGATCCATTTTCCAGGTGAGTGGTTTTTCCAATGAGAAATTGGAAAGACAATTCATATTATCTTCTATTTTTTTATTCTTTTCATTTTGTTTTATAATTTTTTGATTTCTTATAGTGTCATTAGCTTCCATTTTCTCCATTCTAATTTTTAAGGAATTATTTTCTTTTGTGAGTTTTGGGGTCTCTTTTTCCATTTGGCCCCTTCTGCTCTTTAAGACATTCTTCTCCTCACTAGCTTTTTGGACGTCTTTTGCCATTTGGGTTAGTCTATTTTTAAAGGTGTTATTTTCTGCAGCATTTTGGGGAGTTCCCTTTACAAGCTGCTGACTCATTTTTCATGATTTTCTTGCTGCACTCTCATTTCTCTTTCCAATTTTCTTCTTACTTGATTTTCAAAATCCTTTTTGAGCCTTCCGTGACCTGAAAGCAATTTATAGTTTTCTTGGAGGCTTTGGATGCAGGGGCTTTGGCTTTGTTGTCTTCTTCTGGTTACATGTTTTGATTTTCCTGTCATCAATGAATACATCCTCCCTGAGAAAGTAAGAAACTATAGTCTGTTTTTCTTTTTCCTGTTTGCTCATTTTCCCAGCCAGGTTTCTTGACTTTTGAGCTTTTTGTTATATGGAGGTCTCCAGAAGCAGCCTCCTCTTCAGCAGTGGCTGCTGTTGCCTTGGGACTGGGGCCATAGCCTGCTGCCCTCTCAGACAGGTGAGAAACCCTTCCCACTGACCTGTGAAGATGTCTTTTGAGTTTGTGAATGGAGAAGTCTGGACACCACAGTAGCCACTGGTGATTCAGTCCCCTAAAGCCTGCTCCAGCTCTGTCCTTGCTGGCTCAGCCCATGCAAACTGTACTCTGCTCCTGGTCCAGTGCAATAGAGCCTTCCTGTCAATCTTCCAGATGGTTTTGGGTGGAAATTTGCTTCAGGCTGTCGTTTTGTGGCTTCTGCTGCTCTAGAATTTGTTTAGAGTCATTTTTTACAGGTTTTTTAAGGACTTCGTGGGGAGAGCTCAGGCAGGTCCCTGCTTCTACTTTCCATCTTGGCTCTGCCCTCAGGAAAATATTTTTTAATAAAAATAAAATATAATGTAAATTTGTAATTTTCTAAGTCAGTATGCAGCAAGAATTTTGAATTTGACCCTACTGGAGTAGACTGTGCTGCTAAGGATTTGGGGGAATGGAGAAATGTTAGTACTTCTGTTGTTGGCATATTTGAAATAAATATTCCTCTTTAAATGTTGCTTGATGTTAATGCTTAAATGAAACTGGGATGATAGTCACCCATTGTTGGGTAAAATTTTGGGAGGGGTAAGGAGGACACAATCAGGGGGCTCATAGTCAGCTGGTACTGATAGCATTGAGAGAGAGAGAGAGAGAGTTAGTTTAAGGAACGACTGAGTGCTGTCCTGACTGAGAAAATGCTTGCTACAGGTATGTTGGTCCTTATTCAGTCATGTCTAATTCTTCATAATCCCATTAGGAGTTTTCTTGGCAAAGATACTTCAGTGGCTTGTCATTTCTTTCTCTAGTTCATTTTGCAGATGAGGAAACTGAAGCTGAAAAGGTTAAGTGACTAAGGGTCACATATCTAGCTAGTAAGTTTCTGAAGGCCAGATTTGAACTCATTAAGATGAGAGTGTTCCTGATTCCAGGCCTGGCACTCTATCCCTTGTGCTACCTAGCTGCCATACTACAACTACAGTGAAGCAAATAAATAATCGCTTTGGACATATCTAAAAATTTATATCTCATTCTGCATTTCTAGTCTATTACCACTATGTCAAGAGGTAAGAATTATAATTCATGATCATCCTTCTAGAGTTGTGGTTGGTCATTCTATTGGTCAGAGTCCTTAAGTCTTTCAAAGTTGTATTCTTTTTCAAATATCGTACTTACTGCACAAATTGTTCTCCTGGTGCTGCTTATATCATCTTTTTTTAAAATTTCAATACTTTGATATAGTGATTGTTTTCCTTGGAGTTGAAAGGCTTTTCCGTTTTTGTTTGAGATACAATCTTTCACCTATTTCAATATTTGAAGTTCAGAGGAATACATTTCCCATATAAAAGAAAATGCATTACTCTCTGAATTTACAAATTGCCTCAGGTGTTAAGAGTAAATAAGTGATAGCATAAGTAAAAGAATATAGATGTGACTATCAGATTTGACTATCTGTGTGCTTAAATATTAATCATTTTAGTTATTGAGTGTATTTTTATTCCACTTTTATTGAATGAGTTAGAAAAAGGCTAAATTTTTTTTTGAATGAAATTGAATTTTTGTATAGTTTTAAAAGTATATATGAAATTATAAATTGATACATAATTTTAAAATTATAATATAAACACATACATACATACACCTATGTTTGCATATCAATATGTACTGTATCTTCCTGACTTCACTCTATCTACTGAGAAATACTGACTCTTATATGTATATATACACATACATGAATATATTCATATATACAACAATGCTTCAGATGACTTATACTTGTCAATAACCAAATGTTACCAGTCCACCTTCCCAGGAGCCATTGCCTGCCTGTCCAGTGAAGTTAAATCCTACACACCGGTGCACTTCCTTCCTCATTGAACCTACCCCACCCATATACATATACAACCCTGAAGTCAAGAAAATTGGTACATACTGACACATATTGGCAGCATGACCAGTGCTCTAAGCCACTCTCACAAATTACAGAGAAGATCCTAGTCTACACTGGTAGAAAGTTTCTTTGCCTAATAGATGCCTTTGTCAATGACAGTCACAGGTCCAGTCTCTATCCCTATATTAAACTTAATGTGATAGTAACAAAACTGTCTGTTGTCTATGTTCCCTTTTGAATTTTGTTCTCTCTTCTGTGTATTTTAAATAGTTGCTTGACATTTTGTTCTTCCTTTCTTTTTCTAATTTGGCACCATTAGCAGTGTTCACAAACTCTTCCCCACCTGCCCCTAAATGCAATTTGTCCCTTGCAACAAATTATTATAGTTAACAAAAAAAAAAATGCTCACATTGTCTATATCTGGAAATATGTTTCATTTACATCTGTAGCCTATCACTTCTCTACCACAAAGTGGGGAAGCATACTTCATCATCCATCTTCTGAAATTGCATTAATCATAATTCTTAAATAATTTTCATTTACATTATTGTAGTCATTATATGCATTGCTTTACTGGTTCTGCTTACTTCACTTTGACTTCTTAGGAGTCAAAAAACTAAACTTTAATACCTAAGGATAGGGTACTTCATCATTTTTAAGTAGATAAAGCCTGATACTAGAATTCATAATATATTTTATGGGCCAGTGATTCAACCAGCGATATCTAATAGCCTTTGCTATAAGTAATTTAAAAAACTATTAAACTAGTCTTGCTTTTCTTGGTTGAGAAGGGATTTTTCCCTCGTGCATTTTTCCTCCTCCCCTACCCCCCACCTCAGCTATATGTTACTAGGCTTTCAGATTTAAAAGGTAATAGATAGTTTCTTTCAAAACACTGATTTATTATAATCATGCAGTTTGGGAATCATGCACTCATGCTGGCTAAAAATGATATTTACCAACTTGAGAATCAAAATGCATAGCATTTTAGTTCAAGTAATGTTGGCTTAGAAGAATAAGATATTCAGATATCCATCTTATCTTTGCTCAACATTAAATAGCATTAGTGTCAATGTTTATATAACTTGGGTCAGTTGTTGAATGTTCATTGTGTTCAAATACCAACAAGACTGCCTTCCAAGAGTGAACTGAGGGCCAAGAGAGATGGTCTAGAAGCCATAGGGAGTACAGCTGTTTTGTGTGAATATCATCTCCAAAGATTTTTTAAGACATAAAGATAAGACATAGATCACCTAGATCACATAGATCATATCATAGATATAAGTATAGAGACAGAACAAAACTAACTCTGGAGAGAAGCTCTAGAAAAAAAAACGCCAAAGAAGATAAGTATGGGAAAGAAAAACAGATCCTGTTGAATTTCTGCACAAAGTAGTACCACCTTCAAATAGCAGCGCCCAAACACTGGCGACTTAGTTACAAAACAGGAATCTCAGAGCAGTAAGAGTAGGGTGAAATTGGGGTCTTTATATCTGTCTAAGAACTTAACAGTAGCTTTCTAATAATTACAGATAACCAATATGCAATAGGTATTTTTCCTTCTAGAAGTGCCTTACAAAAATTGAAGCATGTAAGCGCATGACATTTTGATGATATTTGTTTTAAATGTTTTTCTAATATGATTAATTGGGTTTTTTGCCAACTTACTACCTCTACCTCTTATCTAAATTTTTGTGAAACTTGAGTTACTTATGCTATGCAATATATACTACTTGCTTGCTTCCTCCTCTTTTAATTTTTAATAGAGCCTTTAGTAATGAATTGTGTCCAGTGTACTTGCAAGTAGAGAACTGGTTCCAGCTTCTGGCCTAACCAGTGGAAAGATGACTATCTCAGGTAGAGACTTGAACAAAGGAATCCTGGAATCTCCCTCCACTCCTCAATCATATGCCAAATAACCAGACACCTTGGCATAAGGACAATATTTATATATGTAGTATATCTGTGACTTCTTCTATGTAATATATACACACACACACTTATGAATCTTGCCATTTGCTCCTTTTAATGTATGTCACACAAATGTAATTTTAAAACCTCTTTGAATTAATTTGAATTCTTTGCAACTTTGCCAACTACTACCAATCATCCAAAATTTTGTGAAACTCGATAATGAGGCTGAGGTGGAAGGAGTCTAAATACAAGCTATCTATGACTATGGAAAATTAGATGAATCTGCTTTTGCTACAATGCCATTTTCACCATATATGACTTTTTTTTTGCGGGGGGAGTGGTAACTCTGATTCTGTGATTATTTATGGAGTTTTGAAAGGGGCTATTAAAATTTTCTCTGAAGTTACCTTCAATAGAAAAGCATATAGATGGACATTTATAATTACTGGGAGGGGGGAGGAGCCAAGATGGCCAAGTAGAAAGATACACAGATGCTTAGCTCTTACCCCACAGCCCATGAAATACCTGTAAAGAAAAATTCTCAACAAATTCTAGAGCAGCAGAAGCCACAGAACAACGGAGTGGAGGAGATTTCTGTTCCAGAGAGACCTGAAAAACCAACGGGAAAGGTCTGTTGCGCAGTCGACTCGGAGCAGATTCCAGCCCTGCCTTGACCACACAGCACCAAGAGGAGCAGATCCAAACAGGCTTCAGGGGTAGAATCTCCAGCGGCAGCGCAGATCCCTCAACCTACAGGCGCCAAAGGTCAGTGAGAGGGTCTTTTTGGCTGGCCAAGAGGGGAGCGAGGTATCCCTATAACTCAGGCCCCCTCAGGAGGCAGCAGCAGAGGCAGTAGCAGACAGCGGCTCCCAAAGCAGACAGTGGCCCATGCCCATTATTGAAGGTCTCCTTGTAAACCCCCTGAGGGAACTGAACCCCGGTGTGGCAGCCCTGCCCCAACCTGAGCACCTGAACTTAATCTCACACTGAATAGCAGCCCCAACCCCGCTGAAAGCCCTGGAGGCTTGGGAGCAGCATTTGAATCTCAGCCCCCAAGTGCTGGCTGGGCAGAACTGGAGGTGAGGTGGGTGTGGAGAGGAAACTCAAAAGTCAAGTAACTGGCTGGGAAAATGCCTAGGAAAGGGAAAAAAAAATAAGACCATAGAAGGTTACTTTTTTGGGGAACAGGAGTCTCCCCCCATCCTTTCAGATGAGGAAGAACAAGGCATACTGTCAGAGGAAGTCAAGGCCTCTGCCTGCAAAGAGGACTTCAACTTGGCTCAGGCAATAGAAGACCTTAAAAAACAAGTTAGCAGCTTACTAAAGGAGAACCAAAAAAAAAAAAAACGCTGAGGAAGATAGCAGCTTTAAAAAGAGGCTAACTCAGGTGGAAAAAGAGGTCCAAAAAGCCAGTGACGAGAAGGAGATTTAAAAAGCAGAATTAGCCATTTGGCTAATTGGAGGAGAAGTTTCAAAAGCTCACTGAACAAAATAATTCATTGAAAGAGAGAATTGAGTCCAGGGAAATGAATGACTATTTGTTAAACCAAGAAGTTAGTAAACAAAACGAAAATTTGAAAAAATAGAAGATAAGGTGAAACAACTCATTGGAAAAACAGCTGACCTGGAAAATAGAACCAGGAGAAATAATTTAAAAATTATTGGACTACTTGAAAGCCATGCTCAAAAAAAGAGTAGACCTATCTTCCATGAAATTATCAAGAAAAACTGCCCTGATGTTATAGAATCAGAGGGCAAAATGGAATTGAAAGAATTCATCATTCACATCCTGAAAGAAACCTGAACAGAGAAACTCCTAGGAATATTGTGGCCAAATTTCAGAGTTCCCAGTCAAGGAGAAAATACTGCAAGCAGCTAGAAAGAAATAATTTGAGTTCTGTGAAAATACAATCAGGATAACACAGGATCTGGCAGCTTCAACATTAAGGGATTGAAGGGCTTGGAGTGGGATATTTCAGAAGTCAAAGGAACTGGGATTGAAGCAAGAATCACCTCCCAGCAAATCTGAATATAATACTTCAAGGGAAAAAATGGGCAGTTAGTGATATAGACAAATTTAAAGATTTCATGTTGAGGAAAAAACTATATCTGTATTTAAAAATTTGACTTCCCAAGACAAGAATCAAGAGAAGCATGAAAAGGTAAACAGAAAAGAAAAATCATAAAAGACTCTCTAAAGCTGAACTACTTACATTATTACATGGAAAGAAAATATTTTTAACTCTTGAATCTTTTCTCAGTATTTGGGTAGTTAGAGAGATTGTATGTACACACACACACACATACACATAGATAGAGAGTATGGGGTGTGTTATATCAGAAGAGATGATATCCATACACACAAACAAAAAAATAAAATAAAAATTAAGGGGTGAAGGAGGAAAATTCTGGGAAGAGAAAAGGAGTAATGGAATGGGGTAGGCTATAACCCATAAAAGAGATAAGAAAAATCTTATTCAATGGAGGAGATAAGGGAGAAGGGGAGGAAGGAGAATAAAGCTACTCTCCCCACGTGTGGCTGAAGGAAGGAGTAACATGCTCACTAAATTTGATATGAAAACTCATATACATCACAGGAAAGTTGGAGAGGAGGCAACAAGTGGAGCGAGGGAAATGTTAGAAGGGAGGGCAAATGGGAGAAGGGAGTCACTAGAAATAAACACTTTTGAGAAGGGACAAGGTCAATTGTAGGGGGAAAAAATAAGGGGAGTTAGGGTAGGTCAGAGGGCAATGTAATTAGTATTACACAACATGATTACTATGGAAGTCTTTTGCAAAACAACACATATTTAGTCTGTATTGAATTGCTTCCCTTCTCAGTGGGGCTGGGGAGGGAGTGGGGGAGGGAGAGAAGTTGGAATTCAAAGTATTAGAAACGAATGTTGAGAATTTTTATTGCATAAAATCGGGAAATAAGAACTACAGGGATAGGGGTATGGAAATTCATCTTGCCCTGCAAGAAAAGAGAGAAGATGGGGATAGGAGAGGGGTGGGGTGTGTTGGAGGAGAGGGTACATTGAGGGAAGGAGTAATCAGAATGCAAGGTATTAGGAAGAGGGGGGAGGGGAGTGATGGGGAGAAAAATTGGACATGTTAGAAAGTGAGGTAAAAGCAATTAGTATTAAAACAATAGACTGACTTAATTGCTGAGAATAAATCAGTGAAATCTTTAGTTTGGAGAAAAGAATTTCAGTCTAAATTTCCTAGAGGAAGGTAACCTCGGGTAAAATTTGGCATTGATGGAAAAGTCCAGGTTTTAATGGTAAATTTGATTTTATGATTGCCATTTAACCAGGAACTAGAACATGTATAGAAAGACATGTAAGCCACTTAAGACTTGCCTCAAAAGATGTTCCTTAGCCAAAGTGAAACTATAATCATATTCGAAACCTGGTTTTTGGAACTTGCCATTTTTAGATGCTATGAAACTATTAAGCGAATGTTCTTCTGAGTCTAACTCCAGGTATGGGTAGCAAGAAAGGCGTTCTGAGCCTCCAATCCATGATGCCAGTAAGTTGATGAGATACTGGTATGAACTGCATAGGTGATCTCAAGGGAAGGGTGGGAGAGCAGCTGTTCATCATAGGCTGAGGTCCGACTCAATTTCCCCACTGACACCTGGTAGACTTTAAGCCTGACTGAATGCAAGTGGATAATCTAATCCTGCCTGGAATTGACATGAAGTTGGGGAGATATTGTATCCTTGCAATGTCCTTACTGTTGGTGGCAATACCAGATCTATTCATTTATAGATTATGGATAGGGGAACATCCGAGGTTGTCTAAAATTAAGCTATTAGGCATAGGACTTTAGACTAGCAACATTAAGTTAGGGTCCTTTAATTCTTAGTAATATTATGGAGATAATTAGGTCAAGAGCTTGTGAAGTTAGCAACTTAAATATTATTTGTGTCTCAGTTGGTTAATGTCTTAAAAAAAAAATTATTTTGTGGTCCATGTTGTAAATGCTTTAAAAAGATGTATCACCTGACCAAAAGTCTGAATTGCTTTATCTGTTACAAACTGTGTTAAAAATAAATTTTAAAAAACATATAATTACTGGAAGGCAAATTTGCAAAATCTTTAATTTTTCCTCTACACATTTGTTCACCATTTTGGTAAAATGCTGCCAACTCTATAATAGTTCTCTAAGGCAAATAACTAAACCACAGAATATTAAAAACAATCACGGTAAAGGCTTTTGGTTAGAGGAAATCCAGAGGAATTTTATGGAGAAAAAGTCATTAATTAAAAAGTATTTTTGTACTTGTTTGCAATGTGTTCAGTGGACTATATGTATGTGAGGTCTCCCATATTAGCACATGTATATGTATATAAAGAAAGTAAAATTTTATGCCCTACTTAAGTATTTTCCATCTGAAATTGATTTTTTCAATGAAGAATAAAGGGTAGCTTTGTTGATTTTTCATTGTAACCAGAAGTTGTCATATAGCTCAAATGTTAATATGTAGCATCAGTTCATTTTTTATTCACTATGGTTGAACAAAGTATTTGCTTTTTAGGAATAGAAGTAATAGAACATATGTCATCATACAAAAGTTGTATAAAGCAAGCTTTTTCAACATTCATGTTTTACATGTAATATTGTTCAAAAAAGCTTTTATTTGGAAATGACAAAGGATGTTTTCCCTTCTATAATTTGCTGTTGGATGACAGAAATGGAACTTCATATTACTTTGTAATTCTTTGTAATTTTCAGCAAGGACAAGATAAACCGAACAAGAATTTTTATCATTGGTGTTGCACAATTCTCTCCATTAATAACTTGGTAGTTGCACTTTATGAAACATTAGCATTCTTATTTTCCAAATACCATTTTTTCTTATTAGATTTTTGTTACACTAATGTGAGAATAGTTATTAGAGAGCTCTTTCCACCAATATCCTCTGATGATAATATATATAATCATGAACAAAGAGAATAAATCTCTGAAACTTTCTCTTTCAGGAATTTAGAGCATGAGGAGAAAGATAGGGTTACTTATTCTGTGTCTTCCTAAGCTCAAAAAAAAAAAAAAAGAATCCATTTCAGAAGAGAGAGATAGTAGCCAGGAGGCCAAATCATCGGTCTGGAATTGTGTGAACAAAAGAACTGCTAGCGGCTTAATTTTCTTTTCACTTTTCAACTTTGGGCAGTTGGTAGAAATATCTAAATTATTATTATTAACAGCAACAACAATAGTAACTAACATTTAGAGCACTTTAAGTTTTGCAAATCACTTTCAGTTTGTTATCTTGTATGGTTCTAACAACAGTCCTGTGAAGTAGATGCCATTATTATAGACATTTTATAGATGAGGAAGCTGAGATAGAGGGCAGGTAACTTGACCAGAATCACTCACCTAGGAAATGTATGAGACTGTATTTAAACACAGGTCTTCCCGATTCCAGATCCAGCATTTTGATTGCTCGTGCCACTCACTAAGTGAACTTTGCAGAGTGTGTTGAATGCAGAACACCAAAGGGTTTTTAAAGCCAGTACACTTGAAAGTTGAACTATTTTATTATACACATCAGTGACACCCTTCCCTTCATTCCATGTGATTGACAGGTGACTTTGGAGACCTTTGTATCAGTAACATTTTGTAGACTTTATTTGCAGGATGAGATGACGTGGGAAGTGATTTCTAATCCTTTTATATAAATTTACTTTAGGATAATGATCAAATCAGTGAAGGCCATAAGCAGTTGTCTGAAGTGATATAATGTGGCAGCTGCCTAAACTAAAAGAGTACATTTTCATGGTGGCCTTGAAAATGTTCTTAAAGACTGTAGATGTCAAGTTAGAAATGAGTATGTTCTCAGCAAAACTTAATCTAGGGGTCATAGATATTAATAAGCTGGGTAGGAGATATTTTCCTGGTTATAGATGTCTCTGTCTCTCTCTCTCTGGGGAAGAGAAATATATTTGGAAATGACTGTCATGTAAAAGCAAAAGGCATCAATAAAATTGTTTTTAAAAGATCAGTCTGCTATTTCCTCCTCACAAGGAGGAGGAAAACTGAAATCCGCATATGTTTTTGTTTGCCACTAGCCTGGCAAACTTTAAACTCTGGACAACTAGGGATTTACATTTTGCCTTAAGGTATTAAATAAAAGCAACCTCTTATAATGGTTAAATTTTTTTATTATTATTATTGTATAGATTTGTTGGGGATATACTCTAAAATACATAATGGCACTTTAAGGTTTTACAAAGCATTTGATCTCATTTTATCCTTATAACAAACATGGGAGCTAGGTTCTATTATTTCCATTTTACATGTAAGCATCTTGGGCTCCAAAAGATTAAGCAGTTTCTTCAGGATCACAGTTAGTAAGAGCTGGAGTCAGAATTCAAACCTGGGTCTGGTCCATATCTGTACTCTATAGGCTGACATACTCCTGTTATGAAGATTCTCACTGGTTGTTACAAGGGATCACAAAAGAGATCTTTGGTCCAAAGAAGATGTTTCTGAAAGAAATTATACGCATTCAGAAATGTTAGTTTATAAAATGTTTTGGTAGACTGAAGTTTGACCTTGTCCCCTGGATTTCAAATGTAACCACATAACTATGCTGATGAAGAACAAAAGGGACATAAAATATATCTGATTCCTTTGGGAAAAAACAGAATAATTAATCTTTGTTTCACCTTGTAGACTTCATCCCATTGTCAGTGAATAAAATAAGCAGTGAGTTCTGGGATACGTAAGAAAAAAGGAAGATGTTTAATTATAATCCAAAAAGGTTAATGGGAATATTTAAATTTAAATTTTGTTTATATACTAAGTATTATGACATGTTAAATTTGTGCCTCCTTCACTCCAAAAACCCTCTTACTTTATGCCACAGGTTCTCTTATCCAAGGGTTATTTATAAGTATTAGTGGTCATTTCTTACATATAAGTCAAATATGAGCATTAGCATAGAGTGGCCTGCAGACAACAGGCCTTGTAGTCAGTCAATAAGACCTGGTTTCAAGCCATGACTATCACTTATTGACTGGAGAAAAGCAGTTGTTGACCTCTCAGTGGCCCAGGTAAGACCCCGAGAAAAAGATTCTTAACTTTGTTTTTGTTATATCTTGTAAGTTTTAGGTGGTCTGATGAAGTCCATAAGCTCCTTTTGAGAGCAATATTTTTAATACAAGATTACAAAGGAAACCAGTTATATTGAGACAGTCATAACATGTCTTTTAAAAAAACAAATTCATGGGCCCCAGGTTAAGAACTGCTATTCTACGACAAATTACAGAGAAGGTGCTGACCTGCTCTTTAAGAGCTTCCCACACTGACGAAATCACAGGTTAGCTTAAACACAACTGATCAAGGTGATGTGTCTGTTCTTTCTAATGAGGAATGAATCAACTCTCATTCCAGGCAATGGAGTTTTGTGGTAAAAAAAACATCGGACCAAGAGTCCAACTGTATATAAACAACCTCGTTTGCACATAGCTGTTTTCATGTTGTCTTTGCCCATTAGACTGTAAACTCCTTGAGAAGAGAGATGATCTTCCTTTGTGAGTCCAGAGTTTAGTTATGTGCTTAGCGCACATAGCAGATGCTTGATAAAACTTAATGACTGATTGACTAGGGTTCAAAAGACCTGGGTCCTAATCATAGTGTTATTAAATAATTAGTTGTGTAGACTAGAACTTTACTCTGTGAACCCTGTTTTCAGCAAAACGGAGATTTTAGGAAAGACATAGGCAAACTGCATCTTGTCCAGAGGACAGGGAACAGGACGGTGAAAAGAGTAGCGATCCTGTAGTATGAAGATAGATTGGAGGAACTATGGATATTTGGTCTGGGGAAAGAGAAGGCAAAGAGGACAGACAGATGTTTTCAAATGTTGAAAGACTGAAGACAAAAGGAGGGAAGGAAAGAAAAAGAAAGAGATTAGACTTGGTCTACTGATCTGGAGTGCAAAACTAGGAACAATGAGAAGAATTTTCAGATATATAATTTTAGAGTAGAAATCACAATTAGGGCTGCCCAAGAGTGAAATGAGTTATCTTGGTAAAAAGTAGGTGGTTGTGAGGATCAAATGGGATATCTGTAAAGCACTTGGCACAGTGCCTGGCATACAGTAGGTGCTTAATAAATACTGATTTTCTCCCTCCTTTTGCTTCCTCCTCTCACTAGACATCTTTTAACATTTTTTAAAAAAATAATATTTTATGTTCCCCCAATTACATGTAGAAACAATCTTTAACATTCTTTTTAAAAAAAGTTTTAAATTCCAAATTCTATCCCTTCCTCCCTCCCTCCCTTCCCCACTCTCTGGGATGGTAAACCATCTGATACAATTATACATGCTCACTAAACAATCTTGAAGAGAAAGTTGAATGCTGGTATGAGACCTTTTACAATTTGGACTAGATAGAGTCCACTCTGATTCTGTGATACCTACCTTACCTCACAATTTCCTTGTGAATGTTAACAGGAAGACATATGGGAGGCAGTATGGTACAATGAAGAGAGAAGGCCTTACTGGCTCCCCTGCTTCTGTGTCAGGGTGCCATGGCCTACAGACCATCTCCATGTCAGCTGCTGAATTTTTAAGCAGTTTGTTTGAATCGGTCGAGATGATTTTAGAGGCAAAACTGGCAACCTGTTCCTTGAAACAAGATTCTTTCTCTTCATTTTGACTATTCTGTCTAGTTGACTAAATGTTCTTATACACAATAAAAAGTCTATTGCTCTTAATTCTATGATTGCAATCTGAAGTGAGTCCTTCCTGGTAAAATGGACTGCTCTTCCTGGTAGATTGAGCATAGGGCAGATATTAAAATTCTGGTGTGGAGTTTAGGATTCCAGTAGGTCTAAGTATTCATTTGTCTTTTAAACTCTGCAAAAATAATCCACTACTTTTGTGAAAACATTTTGGATTCACCCCTAAAACTGATGAAAACTCTGGGTCTTCATCTGGCCTTCTCTAATAAAGATGATTATATAACCTCATTTCTACTTACTTTCAGAAAAACCATTAAATCACAGGATTATAATTCTAGAGTTAGAAGAGACTTGTTACTTAAGAAACTATCTAGTCTAACCCCAATAATTATAAAGATGAGAAATCTGTGGACCAGGGAAATTAAATGATTTATCTTAGGTCATAAAGGTAGTGATTATCAAATAGGACTTGAACTCAGGTCCTCAAACTACAGAGGCAGCCTCTTTTCACTGGAGTCTAAACTCTTCAATTTACAAATGAGGAAACTGAGGCCTAGGGAGGTTAAGTGGCTTGTCCAGCATCAGAAAGACTATAAGAGACCTCGGATTCAACTCCTGTCCTGGGATTCCAAATCTAGAATTCTTTCTACTACATCCCATGACTTAAAAGGGGGTGCTCTCTTACTTTCTTATGTAAGTTTGTTGTGTTATTGAGGCATTGAAAGAAGCCCTCCTTACTTTGGGCAGCACAGCAATTCACTGAAGTTACAATAACAGATCATCTCACATCCTTTTCCATCCCAGAAGTGGTCCTGGAGATGTCCATCAATCTGTTTAAGATCTGCCACTCCTTCAGGAATATTGTGGCAGTTGCGATCTTTTAAAATCTTCCTATAGCAAGAAAGACGGTTTGTGGACATGGCATGTCCTCCTAGCAGCAAATTCAGCAGAATCATCAGGGCTGTGATTTTCATTTTGGCTTTCAGCCTAGAGGAAAGGAGAAGAACAAAAGTGTCTGTTCAGGGACATTCCACACTAGATTCTATCTGGCACCCCATGGTAATGGCCAGGGCATAGGATGCCAAGATAAGGCACCATGCCTCTCACCTAGGTTTGTGGATACTTACTCCCTCCAACCTCCCCTCACACTGGTAGGTTCAGCTTCCCAAAGAAAGATCCACTCTGTGATTCAATTCTGTGTCTCTCACTGTACTAGGAGTAACCTTGTTGAGAGTAAATACATTCCCTCTATCCACCTATAATTCGAAATAGAGTTAGTAAGAGAATCTCATACCGATGGGCTTTGGGACAGGGTTTACCCACCACTTTTCCCTCTTGAGCTAGGGCCCTCCATATTACCATAAAGGCAGTATGAGGTTATGGACACTGGCCTGGGAATCAGGAGGCCTACATTCTAGTCCCAAATCTACCACTGTGTATTTCTGTGTGACGTGGAGGATATTCTTCAACCTCTTTGGACAGTGCTTTCAGTTTATATTAAACCAGCCACTCACAAGAATGCTACTCTTAGATCTTAAATATAATCATTTATAGTAAGGCAGAAGAAATAATATCAGATACAGCAAGTACATAAATAATATATATCACAATCTACATGTGAGCCTGGTTGATACTCTCTCACCATTGCACTCCATATGTGTGTGTGTGTGTGTGTGTGTGTAAAATCTGGCAGGAAAGAGTTCCAGGGAGGAAAACTCATGTGTTTGTGGTGAGTCAGGACTCTGAACTGTTTGCCTTGGTAGCAGAACTGCTTCTCTGCTAACTGATTGTGGATCCTTACCATTTTACAGCTGGGTAAATCCTCTTCCTTTCAACTCTTGAAGCAGGAGGGACTTTACAGACTCTTCAAAGTGAAAAGCATCCTTAAAATGACTTTGGAAAAGTGTTGACTATAAACTTGTATGTACCTAGTTCTGTTTAAGCCAGAGAACTCTCCAGGCTGTTAGACTGACACTCAGGGAACTAGAGACTCCTAGACCAACCCAGTCACCTATTTTCTTATCAGGATGTTACAATCAAATTGTAGCAAACAGAGCTCATGGGAAGACCGCTCAAGCTGATGGTCAACAACTCAAATAGCCTATGCCACTTTTCATTCACCAGGATCCTGCAACATCCCAGGACATCTCAGTGTTTCTTCCTATACAGCAGCAGCAAAACCTCTCTCCGCTTTCTTCTTTCCCCTCTCAACCAGAGGAGGGCAGCAGAGAGTAAGAAGTATGTCATTCAATGCAGCTGAGGTTCTCTCCAGACAGTCAGTAATTATGTAGGGGAAGCCTCCTGTTGGCTGGGCTGCTCTCCTCCATAATCTTTTCAAACATCTCAGACAAAGCTGCTTCTCACTCCTTCCTACCAATTCATTTTTTAGCAGCCAGGTGGCCAGTGGTGGAAAAGAGGGCCAGGCAAAGAATAAGGAAGACCTGAGTTCAGATTTGGCCTCAGACACACTTACTAGCTGGCTCACCTTAGGCAAGTCACTCCACCTAAGTCTGCTTCAGTTTCATCAGCTGTAAAATGGGGATAATAGCAGCAACTAATTTCCAAAGTTGTTGTGAGGATCCAATGTGATAATCCTTATAAAGTGCTTATCCCAGGCCCTGGCACATAGTACATACTATTTAAATGCTTATTCCTTTTCATTTTCCTTCCCTTCTTTAGCCTCAGTTTCAGCCTCTTGTTTCTATACCTCAGTCTAAATGGTTAAAATCAGAGCCTCCTGCTACTCATTTACTCCTTTCTCACTTAAAAGATTATAACTCAGCAAATATCCCTTATGATAGCAACAGTCCTTTAAAACTCATACATCAGTCTCCAAATTATCATGACTTCTTTTAGAACAATTAGATGTAAATGAAATTAGGTACATAACTCTGCAGCTCCAAGTTCTCATCATGTATCTCTTATGTGTCCTTGGAACTATGGTTTTTTTGGTACTCATATCTTCCCAATTTTAATCAATAAGAGTTCTTTTTCTGCTCCCTTTAAACCACCCAACTATTCACGTGCAAAGAAGGGGACTTGTTTTTATATTTTATATTTAGGTCACAGTTCATTTTCTGTCCTCAACTGCCCAAATCTCATCTGAAAACTTTTTTTTGAACACATTCTAACAGTTTTTATTAAATCAGTGCTCTTTTCCTTCTCACCTTCCAGGCATCAAAATATTCACTTCTGAAAGAGACAATACCTTATATCTTTTTACTAGTTGACATCATTATTTTATTTCATGCGTCAGTACTTTTTCTGTCCTTTTAAACACTAAATTATATAAAAAGGACAAATCATACCTTAAAGTACAGTAGCTTACATGATACTCTCTCCCAAACTCAGAAAATGGAAGATTGTGCTGTCTGATCTCTCTGCTATAGCAGCAGAGCATTTCTATAGTAAATGATATGTTTCTGATTAGTCTAAGTGACTTTTTCTGTGATAATTTATCAGGCCGAGTATCAAGCATCCAGTAAGGCCTCTTTAAAGAAGTTTCCTCTTTAACAGTGAGGAAACCGAAGCTTTTAACTCATGACAGAGTCAGAATTTGAACTCCCAGCCATTAATTTCTTCAGCTGTTGCCAGCTACTATAAAGGAATTTCATTTTAATGATAAAAAGGAAAATGATGTAGAGGACTTCATATAAGACTCTCAGTCTCAGTGGGTGTTTGGGAAATTATCTGAAATTCCCTGCACTTGGGTGCAACTCAGATGAGTTTTTTAAATAAAGAAATGAGAATAATAAATTATCTTAGTAAAAATGCCTCCCTTAAAATATTTGAAATAAAAATATTTTCTCCTGTTATAACAGGGCTTTGCTCAGGACATCTAAGACTGGGTACCCAAATAGGAGACTTTAGGGCCCTGCTTCTGACAGAAGACATTCCGCATTCCTCTATCAGTATGTGGGAGAAATCTTTTCCAGTGGTCACAAAATGGAAATAAACTGTCTTTAAAAGCGTCAGCCTGAAAGAATCTCTTTCTCTTTCCGGCAATGTTTATTTACCTATAACTTGGGAGCCATAAACTGAGCTGGGCTAGTCGATCCCTTCTTTGTACAACTATATACATCTAAATAGGAGACTGTCGCAATCTGTGAGTTCCCTGGAGATCAAGAGATCATATCTAGCAGTTGCTAAGCCATTTGGCTCCATGGGATAATGCTTCCTCATCTTCACTTTGACCTTTTTCCCCCTTTGCTGGCAATGTTTATACCCTCCTTGCCCCACTCAACCTTTCTACTTTTTCCTATAAGAACTATAATCAATTTAATACTGCCTTGACTCCAAGAAAGATGTTGTTGTGTTCATCCTTCGTTGCCAAAGACCATGCCATCAGAGAAATGATGACATGACTTGCACTTGACTTTGTTTTGAGTGAGGGAGGGCTGTGCATGTCACCAGCCTCACTTCTCCTCCAGAGCCATCTGGGTCTAGTGACCAGATATTCATCAGGATGACAGGCAGATAAAACATTTATTGATTACTTGTATGTTGGGAAGCAACAAGCAAGAGAGTGCTTGGTCTCAAGGAGCTTACTTTTTAATTGGTAAGAGGACATATTAGGGAGAGCTAAAAAGGGGAGGGAGAGTAGAAGAGTAGAAGCATGGTCTGGAGATAGCTGAGAAGTGGTGTGGAAAGCTAGATCTGGACAAGACAAAGTAAAAACTCCCCTATAAGAGATATGCAGGCAAGGGGTGCAGAATCCAAGTTTCCTTAGCAGAAGAGATGATAGCTGAAGTGTAGGTGGTGCAGGATGGATATGGAGCTGGTTAATGGATGGTCCAGTTGTTCTCACCATTCCCATGACTTCCTCAGAGCATAGCCCTCTTCCCTGGCCACCACTCTTCCATATGTGCCTCTCTCATTAGGATACAAGCTCTTACAAAGCAGGGAGTGTCTCGCTTTTGTGTTTCTATTTCCAAGGACTTAGCACAGTGCTTCGCACATTGTAAATGCTTAATAAAATCTCTTCATTCATTTCATTCATTCTGTTTTTAAAATTTGTTTTATTATTTTATTTTTTACTCTAATAACCCCCAAATGTCTCAAAATATAAGATCTTATTTTAGCATCAGTACTTCTCAGAGTTTATGTAATTCATTGAGTTTTCCACCTGGAAAAAAATATAGTGGAAGAAAAGGTATAAACAAAACAGTTTGAATTCAAAGATTCTTTGTGAGGCTTGGTACCACATTTGTACCATATTTTTACATATAAATGTAAAAATCTAAATGCTTTATTCATTATTCATAACATCAGTATCAATGACATACAACAGTATGTCCAAAAAGGATATGGCAGTTTATATTATTAAAAAAATTTTTTGATGACTTGAGAGGTGACCTGATATGATATAACGGGTTTCAGAAGCAGGAAGGCCCAAGTTCAAGTCACACCATCCTAGCTGCATCATTGTAGGCAAGTCACTGTAAGTCTCAGAGCCTCTTAGACTTTAAGTAGCAGAGCAGGAGGTGATGTGCATTAGTGTGTGTAGTGAGTTTCCTCCATGGGAGTTCCCTTTTCCAATAAAATCATGGAGAATTGGACACCCCAAGGGGTGGGCCTCTGCTTGGAAGTTTGTGAATTCCCAGAGCAATTCAGTGAGGTAGAAAAAAAAGTGCTTACCTCTCTGGTGGTCAGGAAGCTGAGTTTGGCTGTCTTTGCCTTCTAATCTTCTGACTCAGGCAAACACTCTCAGTCTCAATTTGTTCTCCTTGTCAGTAAAACAAATAACAGAATTTGAAGGAGATAGCACGGTATTGTGGAATGACTTAGCTCTGAAATCTTTATGGTGTGATGGGAAGAGAATTGGGATGAAGTCAGAAGATATAGATTCAAGGCTTATCTCTAACAATTACTATGAGTATGATTTTACACAAGTGCCTTAACTTCCCTGAGCCTCAGTTTCTCTATCTATAGAATGAGGGGTTTGGAGTAGAGGTAATTTGAGGACCCTCTTAACTCTAGACTGATGATCCCATGATTTATTTCACGTTCATTTTGGATATAACCTCTCTCCCTTCACCCACACCTTGTAAGAAAGGAAAATGGCCAAGTGAAAACAACAAATATTGTTAGTAACAAGTGTTTGAAAATGTATACAACCCCTGTAGTCTTCCCTTTAGGATGTTTTCATTTACATAATTGTAAATTATGTAAGAATTGTTATTCTTCAGGCTGTTCATATCATATATATTACTAAGCAACTAAGTGACTCAGTGGACAGAGCACTGGGCCTGGAGTCAGGAAGACCTAAGCTCAACTCCAGCCCCATACACTTAGTAGCTTTATAAACCTGGGAGTCATTTAATCTGTTTTCCTCAGTTTCCTTATCTGTTAAATGGAAATAATAACAGCACCTACTTCTCATGGTTGCTGTGAGACCAAAGAAGGTAATAATAATAAATATTATAGCATAGTGCCTGGCACATAGTAGATGCTATCTATGTAAATGCCCCACTCCTATATTTCTCTGAAGTCCTTATACTTACTATTTCTTACTACATTCTAATATTCCATTATATTCTTTTACCACAATTTGTTCAACTATTCCTCCATTGAGAGGCACTAATTTTGTTTCCAGTTCTTTGCTACCGTAAGAGAACTGACCATATCTTAAAAATTACAAAAAGGGTGAGTATCATATCTTAGTAACAACTTAATTTTTTTTAGTTACTCTTATTCTAAATTAATTCTAGAGATTCGACCCTGTTATATATCTACCATGAGGGCATGAAGTAAACTTGACAGTATAAAGACTTTTGCATTTCCTGAAGTCTTGCTAAAGAGCTCTGGACTTGGAGTCAAGAGAGAACTCTGACACCAACCTCAGCAGAACAAGTAACTTACCCTCTGCTCCCTTAGCTTCTTCAGCTGTAAAATGTGGATAATGATGGCTCCTGTATCTCAGAGATGTTGTGAGGATCAAAAGAGATGGTATTTGTAAAGCACTTAGCACAGTGCCTTGAGTATAGTAGGTGCTTAATCAATGTTTATGTCCTCCTCTTACCTTTCTCATTTCTTGGTGGGAGAAGTATTATAGTATGGTAAAAAGAGAAATAAGTTTGTGTTTAGCAGACCTGTGTTCATATTCTACCTCTCATAATTGCTTTTTCTGTGACTATGGGCAAAGCAACTCTTGGCTCCAGTTATCTCATTTGGAAAATGGAGGTAATGATATACTATGGACCTTACCATTTTTTTGAGAGGAAAACATTTTGTGAACCTTAATGTAAGTTTTTTTTTTGGTGATGATATTTTTCTTCAATGGATTCTTTTACAGTATGGTTCCTAGCTCTTTCACATTCTAGTTGTCCTTGTCTGGCTAAACTGCTGGTCGATAGCAGCTAGGTTTTGCAATGGATAGAGCCCCAGTCCTGGAATCAGGAAGACCTGAGTTTGAATCTTGCCTCTAGCTGTGTGACCTTGGGCAAGTCACTTAACCTTTGTCTGCCTCAATTTCTTCATCCATGGAGTGGGGATAATAATAGTACCTACCTCCCAGAGTTGTCATGAGGTTCAAAGGAGATAGATATGTCAAACTATATAAAACACTGTCTATTAATGTGGCCCTCAGAACTGAATATACTGTCCAGATGTGGGCTGACCAAGGTAGAACATAAGGAGTCTACCACCTCTCTCATTTTGTATATGGCATTGCTCTCATTGTCATCTAAAATGGCACTTTCCCATTGGTCACATTACACTGTTGATTCATAATTAACCTGCAGGTCCACTAAAATTTCTGGGTTTTCCTCCAATGAGCTACTCTTCTCTGGCCATATCTACCCTCATTCTGTCTGTTCTATTCCCATTGTATAGTTGATTTGTCAAAATCAAATGTAGAAGGATACACTTATCCCCACTAAATTTCATCTTAAAAGACTTGACCCTTTTGTTCTTGTCTATTGTGATTAAAAAAAACAACAAACAATCCTGACATCTACTGCACTTCTCTTCCTAGCTTCTTGTCATCTGAAAGTTTTATAAACTTGCCATCTATGTCTTCATTCATGTCACTAATAAAAATATTGATCAGGAGAGGCCAAAGAAAGAATCTAGCTGCCCTTCACTAGAGGCCTTCCCTCTTAATTGATAGTGAGTCTGATCAACGTCCCAGTCCTGAATTCACGTTACTATTCTCATTCGTCTTGTCCTTGAAGAAATTGAGACTCCTCAAATTCCAAAATGTCACTATTGAAATGTATCTCAGGGTCATATAGCCCCACCCGTACCTGACCAAGAATCCCTTCTACATGAAGATCATCCAGCCCTTATGTGAGGTTCTCCAAAGAGAGGCAGCTCAATCCACTTTTGCATGGGTCTAATTGCTGTGAGATTTTTCCTAATAATGAATCTAATTTTGCCTCTTTCTACATTCTTCTGACTGTTCCTGTTTCTTCCCTGTGGGAACAAACAGAACAAATCCAACCCTCTTCCATGTCTTCAAGTGTTTGACCATTTTTCAAATATCCGAAGACAACTTTCATAACTACCCCCACTGCCCCAAATATTCTTTCCTTCAAGGTCTTTAAAGTCTTCAACCATTCCTTATATATCACGAACTTAAGGACTTTCAGGCCCCTGATTACTTTATTCTGAACATGCCATATGCTTAGTGGTTCTCAAGGTATGGTCTGGGGACGTCTAGTTGTCCCTAAGACTCAGGGAATAGTAAATATCAATAGAAGTAAACTGCATAATAAACAAAGCTTCTTAGGGGTAGAGTTGCTCAATAATTTTTAAGAGTGTAAGGGGGTCCTAAGACTGAAAAAGTTTGGTCTGGTTTACGCATGTCCTTCTTAGGGATGTTGCCAAATGCCTCACTAAGATCCAGGTAATCCATCACTACAGCAAAGATTTCACTGACTAAATTTTTCTTTAACTGATTGGCATTCCCCTTATTATTCGATCTAGTAATAACTTTCTAGATTGATTCCCTGCCTCTAGTTTCAGTGCCAAGATGCATTTTCCCAAGGACCATTTTCATCCTGTAACTCCTTTCAGATTATACCCTTCTGTGTTCCCCTACTTTCAGGAATATGACACAATAATGACAATAACTCAGGTTTATTTGGCCTTTAACCCCTGCTGGCTCAGTTACCATAGGCAAGTTGATGAACCCATCAGTGCCTCAGACAACTGTCTAAGAGCCCAGGGTACAGAGTAGTTGCCAATATGCTTTGATGTAGAAAGTTTCTGTATTGAGAGTTTCCTCATGTATCTGAACCAAAATCTTACACATACACATAACATAGCAAGTACTCTGAGGTTTGAAAAGCATTTACTCTGTAGTACCCCTGTGAGACAAGAAGTACAGTATGAGTTCATTCATTATATAAATATGGAGGCTGATGTTCTGAGAAGCTGTGACTTGCCCAAGGTCACACAGCTAATAGAAGCATCCAATTCAGGATATACACCCAGGTCTCTTGACCAGTACTCTTTCCACTACACATTACATCCTATCCACAGTTAAGTGATTTGGTAAGCAGAATAGTGGAACTGGAGTTAGGAAGAAATTAGTTCAAACCTTCCTCAGTCACTCAAAAGCTGAGTGACCCTGGGCACTTCACTTAACCTCCGTAAAATGAGAGTAACAATAGCACCTATCTCCTGGGGTTGCTGTGAGGCTCAGGTGACAAAATATTTGTAAAGTCCTTTGCCAATATTAACATTCCATTTAAGCACAAGCTATATTTTATAAATACTAGCTATTATACGGTTTTTTGAAATTTCTCTACTTTCCCCCCTCATCTATTTAAGTCTTTTCTCCCCAGTTAGCAGTAATGAGGGCAAGGGGAGACCATAGCTTCTGCTGCTTTTGTATTTCCCAGATGTTCCCAGGAGTACTTATTACTGTAGACATTAAGAGTATCTTCTTCAAGAGACAGAATGAACTGAGCAGTGTGCACAGGTACCATGGAAATACTTTTGCCGAGCATATCTGGGCCAGAGAATAAAGCTGTCTGCCGCAGACTCAGCCAGGAGCAGAGGTGGAAAGTTCCAAACCTGGCAAACACTGTCTAAGGACTTTTTTCCTTTTCCTAACACTTTATAAATCACAGGTTGAAACTGAATTATCCTCTTCCTCCATTACTAATTGCAGATAAATTGCTTCCACCACTGCTCAGCCAGTGGGAGATTGTCTGGAGAAGGATGTGATAGATCAGTTGGTTTCCTTGGTAAAAGGCATCAAGCTTACACCCCTCCCACCCCCCATTCATTATTCAGGGCTAACAGAGGCAAAACTCCTTAGGCTGATTTAGAGCAAACTGCACTCATTTGTTTGGGCTCTTTGGTCAAATACATGACTTTAAATTTTCCTACTGACTGTATCTGAGTTACAGAAACACCAAACTTACAAATCCAAAAGCATTGAGGAGAGACCGTTAAATGTCTTCTAAAGGATGCTGATGTGGCTTTTGATATTATCGAGGAAAATGCAGGACAGGGAAAGGCTTGCATTTGAGCCAGGAATCATTGCCAAAACCATAGGGACTGAGAGTTTCCAGTTTGGGTTATGACAGGATCCTAGGCACTACCTAAACTTTGGAATGGTTGGATCTAGAGGGAGATTTAAAAAGAAAAATCCTTCCCTCCTCCACCCTCTACTCCACAATGGCCAAAACTAACAGGATCAGGCAGCTGGAGAGCTTTACACTGTTAATGCTGCCATCCTCTGGGGCAGGCAGCTGGTGTTATTTCTGGGCACCAGCACGTAGGGCATGACATTGAAGAAGAGTTGATGAGTTAAACAGAAAGGACTATTTGGTTTTGTGTCCATTCACGTCCTACAATGAGAAAAAGGAGAGCTAAGAGTACCAAGGAAACTGAAAAGATCATCCCAGAGTTACGTCGAGTTCTAAGAAACCAAAGTCACAGTCCCATCTGCGCCAGTTAACTGGTTGTTTTCTCTTCTGCTCCTTCATTATCTTCAAAGAGATTTGTGCTACTGACCAATTCTTTCAGCACTGCTTATAATTTCTGAGATCACAGGTTAAAAGCATGGCAATAATCTTCCAAGCTAAATAACCTTTTCAGACATGCTGAAAATAGTGGCACAACCATACTGAAGAACTTGATTAGGGAAAACATTTAAAGTCAAAGTGCTTCCAACCTGGTGGAACTTGTAGAAATTATCTTCCTTCAGGATTCAGTGAGCTTTTAGTAAGCAAGGTAGTAGAGCAGGAAGAATGCTGGACTTGAGTTTCCGTCCTGACTGATATTCACTACTGGTATGACCTTGCCTGCTGAGCCTCAGTTTCCTTATCTTTCAGAGAAACAGTACTTGTTTACCACATCTCAATACGTTGTAAAGAAAGGGGTTGAAACACTTGAGCAAAAGTGATGTATTACTATCCACATCAAGCCATTATAAAAGATGACTTTTGGTGCTCCTGTGCTTTATACTCAAAGAACTTTAAATGGGAGATTTTTGTAAACCTAAAAGATAAATTCCCTTTTATGTTGAGGGTATAATTCTAGCACTGTATTCCCTAGTCAGGACACTCAGAATGAAGTCAATGAATATTATATTATACATACTCTTTATAGTATATATTCTCTATATTATACAGCAAAACTAAGTTTCTTTTTTTAGGAATTAGAGGTTTGTTTTTAAAAAGCAAAACTCTCACTTGAACAAGGCTAAAACTTTAGGAATAAGACTAAAACATGGCTTATATATTCTAGGAAACTATCTGAACACTGATTTTTTTTCATAAGTATCTCTCATCCTCCACCTTTCAAACAATGGTTCTGAAGGGTAGGCTGGTGTCTCACTGTGAGAAACCCATTCTCATTCGCTACTCTCCCAATCCACCCAAATAGTCTGGAGCTGGATGTTAAATTTCTTTTTTTTTGCCTGAGGAGGGAAAATTTCTTTTTCAGCTCCCTGAGAGGTATGCTGCTATCTCCCTCTGCTGTACTCCTTATGCTTCCCCATTTATCTTAAGAATTACTTTTTTTTCTCATTTGATCCCCAGGTTCTTCAAGAATCTTTTTCACACCCAGCTTAGCTTGGATTTCTTTCTGCCCTGACCTTCAGCAGCAGATAGTCTAGAGGAGAACAAAACGAGATGAGAAAAACAAAAGCAAACCAAGCCCCACAAACCTACCTTTCTTCTTCTTTTTCTTCTCTCCCTTTCAGTCTTCTTGGCAGAGAAGTCTTATTAAAAGCTCAAGCTCTGAGTCTGAGCAGAAGAGAAGAGGGGTTGGAAGGATTCCTTTACAAATGACCTTCTGTCTGCTCTGTCTTTTTGCCCACGATTGACAGAGTCTCTCTCCTCTAGCCAGGAGCAGGAGGGGGAGAAGGGGGAAGGGGCGGGGAGACAGAGAGGAGGCTGCAAGAACCAAGTCCTTCAGACCCTTCCAAACCAGGCGAGAAAGAACTGAACAACTCCTTTACACAAGGAAACAACTGGACCATACAAGAGCTGGAGAGAGGCACACTCATTGCAAAGGCAAACATGAAACCTGTGGAAATGAAAAAGAGCATGAACATTTTTTTCTTTTAATGAAGACTCTGATTGGAAAGGGGTGTGTGTGCGCGCGTGTGTGTGTCCGTGTGTGTGTGTGTGTGTATGTGTAAGGGCAAAGAAGAGACAGCTAAAAGATAGGAGGTAAGAGTGAGATTATTTAGCAAGATTGGAAGGCTCTCTTTTCCCTTTTCCATTTCCCCTCCCACACTAAGTTTCCCTAGCCAACCACTGGGCTCTCATTATAACATTTTGTGAGTCCACAAGTCCTGGTTCCTTCCTCATTTACCCCAAAGAGTCATCCTTGGGCAAGAGAAAGCAAATTAAATTGTTTGAACTGTGAAGTTACCAAAGCAAACCTTTTCTAAATTCTCTGAAATTGAAGGGGTTGAGGACTTAGCCTTACTGGCAGACCAGCCTATTAATGGAGGTAAAAATCTATTAGCCACCCATGGGTAAACTCAGTTTGTCATGGTTTACAGGGTCCTTAGTGTTGTAAGACATTGTTCTGTTATATTTAATAAGGCCTTGGAAGAGAAAATCTTCTAAATATAATGAATATTTCATAAAGTGCTTAATCCCCAGTTTCTGTACTTTCATTGCTAAAAGGTACTTGATGACTAGTGGTGATGACTTTTTTAGCATTTTGAAAATTGGGTGTCAGGACTCATGAAGGAAAATGCTGTCCATATCCAGAAAAAGAACTATGGAGTCTGAATGGAGATTGAAGAATATTATTTGGTCTCTCTTTTTTTCCTTTTTTTTGTTTGTTTCTTCTATCTTGTGGTTTCTCCCATTGGTAAATCTTCTTTACAGCATGACTAATGTGAAAATAGGTTTAATATAAACATATGTAGGGTCTATATCAAATTATGTGCTGTCTTGGGGTAGGAGGACAGAAGAGGTAGGGAGAAAATTTGGAAGTCAAAATCTTGTGGAAGTGAATATTGAAAACTAAAAAGAAATAAAGAAATTAAAAAAGAAAATTGGGTGGGCTATAGATGCCTGGCCATGTAGTATGTCGGATCTGCTTCCTACATTCTCTGAAAAACCAGAGCCCAGTGAAAATGTTCACTAATCAACAGGTAGGACGGTAACCTAATTTTCTGATATCCTTCATATAAAACATTGCTTCTATTTTCCCCATGAAGGGCTGGGTTACTGGATACTATAATAAAATAGCATGGCATAGAGTCTTACATCTATTTCTTGTCTGGGCAACACAGAACTTTAACAAATGAAAAACTCAATGTCTCCATTTCCTCTTTTGTACAATATATACAGTAAATTCTTTTTTAAAAAATTAAGTTTTCTTTCAGTGAACAATTATTTTTTCTCCTTCCCACTTCTCTCCCCCTATCCCTTATAATAAATATGAATAATAAAGCAAAACAAATTTGCATTCTATTCTTGTCCCAAAAAAAGTGTTATTCTTTATAAAGTTAATTAGAACTCATGATGAGATGCATTGATAAGTATGTATTGATAAGACAATAACAAGTTCCCTGCCAACTACCTATCAGGCAAGAACTGTTTCCTCTTTGCGGCTGTGAAACATGGCCCTGACGCAGCCTGACTTGGTGAGGCAGATGAGTTCTGGGCCACATGACACATTGAGATGACCAATCAAGAATGAATTTCATAATGAAATCTGTTTAAGGAGCCTATGCAGGGGTTCCATGAAGAGCAGGTAGGGGTCGTGCAGGTTAATATTTATATGTTTTCCTGGCATTGGAGGATATATTTAGATCACATGACCGTAGATTTAACATTATAAAGGCTCTCTGGTGCCATCTAGTCCAATCCTTTAGTTTTACACATGTTCCTCATATTCTTTATTGAGGTCCAGAGAGATTTAATGATAGCCTCAAAGTTATCATTTAATAAGTCCATAGGCAGCAAATGTCCTGACTGGATTCAAACCAGGTCTTATGATTCCAAATCTAGCACTTTTCCCTCATATCATGAAGACACTTCTAATAAGGATGAATTTTTACAGAATTAGTGTATAGCAGGGGCAAAGAGCACTTCACTAGGAGCCAGAATATCTGGGTTCCAATTCCAGTGCTCCCAGGAATACAAACTGGGGGAAAGTTATAAATATCATTGCACCTCAATTTTCTCTCGTTAAATGGAGGATAATATCATTTGTACTACCTATTTACCCACAGGGTTGTTTAGTGTGGTGGGAGGGGGGAGTCCTTGGGCCAAATCTGGATTATATTTTAAGATGTAAATCATTCTTATTTCAGAGGCCTAAATTTGCCCAAATCTGGTTTACAGGATCAGATTAAATGGAATAAATGAAAGTCCTTAGAACTCTGTAAATGGTAGTTACTGTAGTGAATGTCTTCAATTGTTTGTGGACTAAGGATCGATTCCTGGTAATCTTCTGAGGTTGTTAGGAAACTCCTCAGTTTGCTCAGGTACTGCCCTGACCCATCCCCTTTATTTGGTCATCTTGAGGAAAAACATTCCAAAGCTGTGAATTACTGCTTTACTTTTAAATAGGTGTTAAGGGCTGAAAGAAACTTCACTAAAGACCCACTCTGTCCCTGTGCACCCCTGGATATGGCAATGTGCAGAGCCTTACGGTCATCCTCATTGGCAGCAGCCAGTCTTGGGAGAGAGCTATCTTCAACCTAGATTGTCCTTTCCTCACACTGAAGTTGGGGCAGGAAGTGTGAGAACTAGGAAAGCTGGTACTCTATGGTGGCTAAGTCCCATTGAAACTAAGAGAAAGCTGCTTGTATATGTGCGTGCACTCCTTGGTGCTGTTATGGGGTCTCTTGTGTGTAAGTAAATGATTATATTGTGATCCTTACGTTACGCTGCTAATGTAATTATGCAGATTATAAGGATTTAATTTATGAAATCATGTACATAGGAGAAAATTTGCAAGTTTACATTAATTGCTTACTCATGTATTTACCTGGCTTACACTGTGCATATCCACTTAAAAATTTTAGTGAATGTTGACTGGATGAATCATGTTCCTAATGCTTCAGCAATAGCTGGGCACTTTTTTTAAAACAGTGGGTACTCTTAAAAAAAAGCATTCCTACACCCACTTTTCCACTTCTTACTGCCCTAAATCTTCCTTGTCTCCCATTTAGACTCCAACAAGGTTGAAAGCCCTATGTGGCAAAAGAGAGAGTTGGGAGGGGAGGAAAGAGAGGGAGACACAGAGAGAGGGATAGAGAGAGACAGAGACACAGAGAGAGAGAGGGCAGGAGGGAGGGAGAGAGAGAGAGAGAGACAGACAGACAGACAGTCAGAAACAGAGACAGAGATTGAAAAGAACCGAAGAAGCAACTTCAACCATAAAGAAATCATTAAATGCATATGAAAAGACCAGTAAAAACAATGGACTTGTCCCGGGACATAGACTCACTTTATTACTAGTGACTCATCCATTTAAGACCTAACAGTTATCTGGGAAGTAGAACTGGAATGGTCGTCACAAGTAAGAATGGTTTCCTCACTAGAGAAGATGTTGAATAGGAGAGGATTGGTCTCTTGTCTCCTGCCTGGAGATGACAAAGCTCAGATCCAAGTCCCTGATGGAGTCAGAGGAGATGATTCTGCTTGTCCTAGGTTAAGGGCTGCTATCTTTTCTGAATGAGCCTGGTAACGTTCAGTTTATTCCAAGACTGGAAGTGATTAAGACTGTGACTGACTATAGGAAAACTAGCACTGGGAGAATGGTGAATTGATATGTCCATCAGAAAAGCTATTTCATTGAAAGAGCACAGATGCAATATGATCTACCTAGACAGGGAGCAGCTACTCTGTTTCCAAGTGATCTCCCTGGCCCCAGTCTGAAGCCCAGAAACTGAATGACCTGCTCAGTCAAGGAGTAGCTGTACCCACTGGCCAAACCACCAGCCTGATCCAGCCCAGCCACAGCTGAGCCTGGTAAGAAACCAGCCCAGCAGCTGCTTGGCCCAATCCAAAAGTAGATTGAACTGTATTATAAAGATACCATGTCTGCCAGAAGATCCACCCATCTAGATGAGGTATCTCACCCTGCAAAGAACTTTGTGCAGATTCTCCAATAAGAGCAAGGACATCAAGGCCCTGCTATTCCAGAATTTATGTTCCCAACATTGTACTTTAAATTTGTGCCCATTCTGTGTACATTTGTAGGAGAGTGCACTGCAGGGTTTAGGGGAAGGGGATTTTAAAACTATTATTCTTGCTATGCCATTTGAGTTAATGCCTTGTCTAAAAGCTAATTGAGTCTATGACTTATTGTTAAGGAGAAATACGCTGGTAAGAGTTTGTCACAGAGGTAGGGATAATTACCCACAGGGTTGCCCCTGGAAATTGGGGTAGCAGTCAGTCTTCTGAGGACTCAAGCTAATAGTCTGAGTTTGAGCTGGGTTAAGTATCTCAGAAGAGGAATTGCCCTAGACCCAACAGAAATCCTGGAAATGTAACTGGCTGGGCCACCATATGTAAGGGGAGGGTCCTCACTGAAAGAATCTTGATCTGGGCCAGAAGAAGTTATTGAACAAAGAGAATAGACCTCAACTACCTTCTGCCTAAGAGGTGCCAAACCTCTGAGTTGAGCTCATCAGTTCAATAGGAGAGGCTTCTGTCAATCCTAGGTGGGCTAAGGGTTATTGGCCTTGTTGAAAGATAGTAGGATTCTAGTTGAAAAAAATACTGTGATACTCCAGCTAGGAAAAAAAAGCCCAGTAATACTCCACTTGAAGAGAGCATAGCATCACCCAGCTAAGATAGTGGCTTAAAGTGGAAAGACTGCACCTGTTTTTTGTAGAGTGAACCCAAGAGACCTTCAGAGAAACAACACCCAGAAAAGAGCCCAGTGGCTGAGATACTCTGCCCTGAGAAGAACCAAGAGATTGAGCAAATTGTTCACCTGAAAGCTGAAATAATTTAAATATATCACTCATAGAGTCATGGATTTAGAGCTCAAATGAAACTCAGAGATCTAGCCCAATGTCCTCATTTTAAAGATGAAGAAATCAAGGTTCAGAGATGGTAAGTTACTTTACCAAAGTCCTACAGTTATGTTGCACAGGTGGATGCAAACTTAGGTTCTCTGACTCTTAATCTGGGTTTTTTTTTCCTTTATGGTGCCCTGCCTCACATTCTATTTAAAAACCTTCACTGGGCCCTATCACCTACTGAATCTTTGTAATCTTTACAAATGTCTAACTTTGACATTCAAAGTCCTCCACAGTTTGCCTGTAACTTACTTAGCCAGTCTTATCTCATGTATTTTCAATTTTAAATTTCTACCAAGGGACATGTCCATACTCTTTAGTGTTCATTCTCATCCTTACCCTTTCCCATTTTTGTGCCTCTACTCATGCTGGCTTCCATTTCTGTTTTTCAAAGTGCCCTCTATTATAAGTTCTGATTAATATGCCATCTCCTCAATGAAGCCTTCCCTGACTTCCCTCCCTGTGCCCAAACGAAAGTGATATCTGCCACCTCAAATTTATTCTAGAATGGTTTCAAATCTAGAGTCTGACACTATCTAAAGGCAGCTAGCTGGTGCCATAGTACATAGAGGGCATGGAGTTAGAAAGACCTGAGTTCAAATCCAGCCTCAGACATTAGCTGTGTAACTGGGCAAGTCACTTCTCTTTGCTTCAATTTCCTCATCTGTAAAATAAGAATAATGGCAGCACCAACCTCCTAGGGTTTTTGTGAGGCTCAAATGAGATAAAGTACTTAGCACACTGTCTGACTTATAGCAGATGCTATATAAATATTAGCTGTTATGATTATTACTGTCTCTGTGATCTTGGGAAAATGGCATCTTTTTATTCTCATCACCTAGTAGAGTGTCTTGAACATAATAGGTACCTGATAAATGTTTATTTAATTGAATTAATGAATTTCTCAAAGATTATTCTAGACCTACAAATGGACCTACAAGAGTCAGAGAAGATAGAATTAGTCCTGAATTCCAAAAAAACTCACTATCCTAGCTTTAGTTTGGACAAAAATAAAGAAAATATCTTCTGAAGCTGCTTTATAGGGGTACACATTTGGCTGGCCAGTAATAATGACAAATGATGTTCAGCTTTTGGAAGCCAAGATGGTGGAAATAAGTTGCTTTCACCCTCCCTTATTGACCTCTGAAAGCCTAGAAAATCTCACCCCAGGAAAAACTCTGAAACAACTGAGCCAAAAGAAAGAAGGGGTACAGCAGTCTTGTAACCCAGGAAGCTGGGGGATTAATAGGAAAGGTCTCTCTCACTCTGGGAGAGGGGGAGCAGTACAGAACGGGAGGTGTCCCAGAAAGCTAGCAGCAAGCCTCACAGCAAACCAGAGGAAGATCTTGAGCCCCAGAGTGGTGGAACAGGCAAGAGCCAACACCAGGACCCCCAAGTGCCTCAGCATAGGAAGGGGAACTGGTAGACACAAGCTTGGAAAACCATTACTGCATGGGTTCTCCAGTTGCCAAACATTTGAGTGCTTTAAAGAAGCCTAGGTGAGCAGCCATCCCCCAGAGGTCAGACTACTTACTCCCACCCTGAGACTTCTAGTTTTTCTCACCCCAGCTCAGCACCAGGTAAGCTACCAGATCCCTACAGCCTCCAGCTGCCAACACCCAAGGCCCCAGCACACAAAGCCAGTGACTAGGTCTCAGGCACCTAGCACAAGAAACTTGGATCAGTTCCCTCTGTGCTCCAGGAGAGTTCAAATTTAAAAACCAGGAAATACACAAACACCATGAGCAAAAAGCAGAAATGGACAATGACCATAGATTCTTATTGGGGGAGAGGGAAGATCAAGGCACAAATTTAGAAGAGAACAACATTGTTGATATAACCATATCTGCAACCTCAGAGTGAAATATGAACTGGTCTCAAGCCCAAAAAGTCTTCTTGTAAGAACTCAAGAAAGATTTTAAAAGTCAAACAAGAGAGGTAGAAGAAAAATTGAGAAAAGAGAAGAGAGAGTGAATAATTTGGAAAAGGAATGACAAAAATTGACTATAGAAAAAAGTCCTTAAAAATACAATGATCAGATGGGAAAAAAGTACACTGAAGAAAACAACTCCTTACAAATTACAGTGGTCAAATGGGGAAAAAAGTGGACTAAAGAAAACAGCTCCCTAAAAGTAGGATTGGCCAAATGGAAAAGGAAGCACAAAAACTCACTGAAGAGAAGAACTCCTTAAAAAGTAAAATGGGCCAAGTGGAAAAGGAGGTACAGAATCTAATAGAAGAAAACAATTTGTTAAAAGTCAGAATTGGGAGGAGGGAGGGGAGAAAATTTAAAATTTATGGAAGTGATTATTGAAAACTGAAAACAAATTAATTTAAAAAAGGGCAAGTAGAAGTCAATGACTCCATGAGATATCAAGAATCAATCAAATACAAACAAAAGAATGAAAAGATAGAAGAAAATGTAAAATACCTCACTGGTAAAACAACTGACCTGGAAAATAGATCCAGGAGAGACAATTTTAATATTATTGGTCTACCTGAAAACTATGATGAAAAAAGAGCCTGGACAGCATCTTTCAAGAAATCATCAAGGTAAACTGCCCTGAGGTCCTTGAACCAGAAGGTAAAATTGTCATGAAAAAGAATCCACTGATCACCTCTTGAAAGAGATCCCAAATTAAAAGTGCCAAGGAATATTGTAGCCAAATTCCAAAATTACCAGGTCAAAGAGGAAATACTGCAAACATCCAAAAAGAAATAATTTAAATATCCTGGAATCACAGTCAGGATTATGCAGGATCTTGCAGCTTCTACATTAAAAGATTGGAGGGAATGGAATATGATATTCCATAAGGCAAAGGAGCTTGGATTACAAGCTATTACAAGGATAAACTACCCAGAGAAACTAAACATAGTCTTTTCAGGGGAGGAGATGGACATTTAGTGAAATAGGAAACTTCCAAACATTCCTGATTAAAAGACCAGAGTGCAACAGAAAATTTAATCTTCAAATACAAGACTCAAGAAAGGTATAAAAAGGTAAACAGAAAAGAAAAAAAAATGTCATTAATAAGGGTAAACTCTTTATATCCCTACAAAAAAAAAAATGGCACTTGTAACTCTTGAGAACTGAATTGTTATCATAACATTTAAAAGGGGAATACATAGGGTATAAGTTGACTTTGATGTGATGTTAAAAAAAATTAAATGGTGAAAAGGGATTGTACTGGGAGAAGAGGAAAGGAGGAGGCAGACAAGGGTACATTTCATCACATGAAATGGCACAAAAACCTATTACAGGAGATGGAAAGAAGGGAAGGAAATGGCAGTATTTGAAACTTGTTGTCATCAGATTTGGCTCAGAGGGAATAACATAATGAGATACAGAAATCTAACTTACCCTATAGGAAGTAGGAGAGAAAAGGGAAAAGAAAAGGGAGGGGATTGATAGAAGGGAGGGCAAACTGAGGGAGGTGGTGGTCAAAACTAAAACTCTAGTGAGGAGAGAAAGGGAGAAAGGAGAGAGAAAAGCATAAACAGGGGTTGGGGGTGGAAATAGGATGGAGAAAAATACATAGAGAGTAACCATAACTATGAATGTGAATCTGAATGGAATGAACTCTCTCATAAAATGGAAGCAGATAGCATAGTGGATTAAGAACCATAATCCTACAATATGTTGTTTATAAGAAACACATAAGGGCAAAAGACTGGAAAAGAATACATTATGCTTCAGCTGAAGTAAAAAAATAAAAAGCAGGTCATAGCAATCTTGATCTCACACAAAGCAAAAGCAAAAATAGATCTAATTTAAAAAGATAAGGGAAAGACACATATGCTAGCTCCTAACACACAGCCCATAAAATACCTGTAAAAAAGAACTCCCAACAAATTCTGGAGTACTGGAAGCCACACAACAACGGAGTGAAGGAGATTTCTGTTCCAGAGAGACCTGAAAAACCGACACCAAAGGTCCGTCACACACCAGACCTGGAGCAGAGCCCAGCCCTGCCTTGGCCACAGCACCAAGAGGAGCAGACCCAAACAGACTTCAGGGACAGAATCTCCAGCGGCCATGCAAGTCCCTCCACCCACAGGCACAAAGGGCAGTGAGAAAGCCTTTTTGGCTGGCTGAGAGGGGAGTGGTGTGTCTCCATAACCCAGGTCTCCTAGGGAGGCAGCAGCAAAGGCAGCAGCAGACAGGACCTCCCAAAGCAGGCAGGAGCTTGGATCCATTGTTGAAGGTCTCTGCATAAACCCCCTGAGGGAACTGAACTCCTGATGGTGGCCCTGCCCCAACCCAAGTAACTGAACTTAATCTCACACTGAATAGCAGCCCTGCCCCCACCTGAGCACCTGAATTTAATCTTACACTGAATAGCAGCCCTGCCCCTGCTGAAAGCCCTGCGACTGGGAGGCAGCATTTGAATCTCAGACCCCAAGCACTAGCTGGGTGGAACTGGAGGTGAGTTGGGTATGGAAAGGAATCTCAGAAGTCAAGTAACTGTCTGGAAAAATGCCCAGAAAAGGGAAAAAAAATAAGACCATAGAAGGTTACTTTCTTGGTGAACAGATATCTCCTCCTTTCCTTTCTGATGAGGAAGAACAATGCTTACCATCAGGGAAAGACATAGAAGTCAAGGCTTCTGTATCCCAAACATCCAAAATAAATATTCAATGGGCTCAAACCATAGAAGAGCTCAAAAAAAGGATTTTGAAAATCCAGTTAGAGAGGTGGAAGAAAAACTGGGAAGAGAAATGAGAGAGATGCAAGAAAAGCATGAAAAGCAGGTCAACACCTTGCTAAAGGAGACCCAAAAAAATGCTGAAGAAAATAACACCTTGAAAAATAGGCTAACTCAATTGGCAAAAGAGGTTCAAAAAGCCAATGAGGAGAAGAATGCTTTAAAAAGCAGAATTAGCCAAATGGAAAATGAGGTTCAAAAGCTCACTGAAGAACATGGTTCTTTCAAAATTAGAATGGAACAGATGGAGGCTAATGACTTTATGAGAAATCAAGAAATCATAAAACAAAACCAAAAGAATGAAAAAAATGGAAGAGAATGTGAAATATCTCATTGGAAAAACAACTGACCTGGAAAATAGATCCAGGAGAGACAATTTAAAAATTATGGGACTACCTGAAAGCCATGATCCAAAAAAGAGCCTAGACATCATCTTTCATGAAATTATCAAGAAAAACTGCCCTGATATTCTAGAACCAGAGGGCAAAATAAGTATTCAAGGAATCCACCAATCATTGCCTGAAAGAGATTCCTGGGTTCAGGGGCATGATATTCATCAGGAAGACTGCAGATAGCCCAGGATGAAATATGAGACTTTAAGCAAATCTTGAAACCTTTATATTGTAGAGAAGGTACATTGATAGAGGTGATTTCCTCTTCTGGGAGTTCCCTAAGTCAGTGAAATCACAGGTTCAGTCCCTGTCCTTATGCTATCTCTCTTCCACCTCTTCATACCTACCTACCATGCTGTCTTACAAAAGAGCTACCCAGTATGAGATTCTATATTTAGCCGAGAGAGAAGAGAAAGAGGAAAGGAGTTGAGACAGGAAGTAACTTCATGATGTCTAGAGTTATCCCTGACAGTTAGAAGTTGAGATACATGGATAATCAAGTCCAGGGAGTGGACCAAGTGATCTTGCTAGCAGAGATATTGTGCCTAGGGGTGGAGAGCAACATGAGGACAATAAAGAGAAAGGGCTTTGTAGTGGTGGAGGTGTGAGCTGCCTTGGTCATTTTCACATTTCCTACACATGTGGCTCACTACCAGTGTACTCTATATGTATGTTTCCACTCTTCCTATTGATAGTGTGTATGTTTATGGGAGAGTGTGCCCCACATTAATGGGGGAAATGTTTTGTGTCACTTTAGCAAGTGTCTTTGCTTTGAGCTAACAATATCTACTGCATGACTATTAAGGTAATGTATTAGCAGGGGCTTATAAACTATAGTTGTAGGAGTCCAGTTCACAGCATATATTTTAACCTAGGGCAGTAGAAATACCACAAGGAATCCAAGCTGATTCAATGAGTGACAAGCTAAGGAGATAGTCCCAGAGTGAGCACTACATAATATAAATAAGTTTGAATGTTATCCCAGTCTATTGTATGATAATGAGTGAGATAAAAGACCAACAAAGTCATAACAAAGAATTAGAATATTCTGAAGCTGTTTTCTAATCAGCTTCAGTAATGGTTTACTTGAAAAAATTTTGGAGATGATTACCTGGACACTTACCAATTTCACTCAAGTGCAGCATTCCATATAAGTAAGATGAGGAAAATTACCATGAGGTTAACCCTTTGGGTAGGTTTTCTAGTGACTGAGATTTTTCAGGAACAGAAGCTAGCATATGCTTTTCACAGAGCAAATGTTCAATCTTAGAGAGACAACATGGTGAAGTAGAGAATTTGTCTCAAGGGTCAAAGATTGGAGTTTAAGTTTCACTTCTGACACATACTGACAAGGCAAGATAACTTAAGGTTTCAGGTTCCCAAGTTATAAGTTACAAAATAGTTGTCCATCTGCATTGGTAAAGGAAGTTTCCTCATTAGAAATCCCCTATAACAGCAAAAGTATTGGTCTGTCCTTTCCTCAAAAACATCTGCATGCTTCCCTTCTCTTCCTGGGCTCATGCAGACCAGGTTCAGTCATAGGAGAGTCTGACTCCAAAGGAGGGGAGGAGGCTTTTCTATCATTTTCTGGCTGGTGATATCATCAACAAAGTGGAATTCCAAATAAAAACTCTTAAAACATAGCTTACATATAGGTCATATCTAGAGATTCTCCTAGGGATTAGCAAAGCCCTTCTAGAAAACATATCTAACATACAAAGTACATACTTATTTCCCACACCATGAAGGAAATGCTTAAAAAACAAAAAAAATAGCCAATACCTAAAGAAAGGGTGAAAGTACCTGCAGCCTTGAGGGCATATGAGGTCCTCTAAGTCCTCAAGTGTGACCCTTTGACTGAATAGGGCCATACTTGAGGACCTAGAGGGCCTCATGTGCTCTTGAGGCTGCAGGTTTCCCACCCCTGAAAGCATAAAAAAAACTTATCATACTCTCATGAGAGGTAAAGTCTACTTTATGGGACTGCTGAATAGACATTTCACAATCATCATTGCATATGCAATAAGAAATTCTTAAGTTTGAATCTTCTAGTCAGGCAGACAGTGCATTTAAGTTCAAGATGATTTTGGAGGTAGTCATCTCCATATCAGGTGGTGTTGTGAAATTGTAATTGGATTCGATCTTGTGCACCATATTGATTATTGTCCTCCATTTTGTACTTTCTTGTAAGTCATGTGCATTTTGGTAAACGAGAAGGCACCAGTCAGAGAGCAGAGAGCTTGAAGGTGCCAACCCCAAGTTTTAGACAAGGGGCTCAAGGGCAGAATATTCTGCGCAAACTGTAATGTTCTTACCATAAGATTCCTTGTTCCAACCACAACTTCCCTAGGCAAGTTCTTTGTTCCAATGTCAGTTTTTTTGTTCTGATCAATTAGCCAATCAGAAAAAAGCAATGCCTATGTTGACCAAGATTATGTAAACTTGCTACATTCCTCATTAATGACTATAAAGATGCTCTGATTAATCCCCAGTGGAGGTCCTTGGCTACTAAGGAGACTTGGATTCCATTTAATGGCAACTGCCAACTTTGTTAATAAGTTGATCATGCTTGGAACTTTGTTGTCTCAGTATATCTTTATCACAGATTTTAACTGTGGCAATTGGAGAGCCATCCATGTGGTTGAGAGATGGGACCATGGCCCCTGAGACAGCCCTTTCCAAGGAACCCCCTAGAGAACTCCAGATAGATTTTTCACCAAAGGACCTTTCAAAGAAAGACTGCCCTGGAGGCTGAACTCCCCATTAACCTCAATCCTTCATCTGAGGTATGGAAAGCCCCTACATGGGAGAATCTCACCAGTAGGAAGTGAGATTCTTAGTACAGGTAGAGCCATATCTTCAACTTAAAGAAAAATCTCTATGACAGATAGAGCAAAAAACCTTTTGCATGAGAAAGAAAATTTACCTCTCTAGCATATAAGAAAAACCCTATTGCAGGCAGAAGAATCTCTTTTACCAGTAGGAAAATTTCTGAGGCATATTGAGGAAATCAGTAGTCGCGAGCATGTCTTTATCGTAACAAAAGGGCTCTTCTAACCAGGAAATTCTTTTAAAAAAAGGCAAGATGTGTGGAGTAAAAAAATATAGGAGTCCTTGGGTGATGCAAGGAAAATTTATACTTCAAAACTATGTATGCTGGTTTCTGTAGTTCTTGTTTTTATTAAACCTAGAAGGAATAACTTTGTGGGCAAGTACATCTATGTGTCTGTCTGATAATATTGTCTGTGTTTTGTGCTTACTTCTTCCTGTGGCCTAATCAGTCAAAGTATTGAGGTCTAGAGTTTCTTGGGTCCCAAAATTCAAGGGAAAATGATGCAGGTCTTTGACTCAAGTCTTATTTCAGCCAGAGACAAGGTTTATTAAAACATTGATTGAGGTGGGCATGATTCTAAGATTGCAAGAATCTGCGCTACTGTAACACTTGTATTGACAAGTGAGCCAGACTGAGTCTGAGCACTTTAATGGAGGCAGGATGGATCTTTTATACAGAAGACTGTGGGAACAGAGAAGGGGTCTGGGGTGGGAAGTGGCCTGGGACAACGAAGGACTAGGCTACATCAGAGATAACAGAGAATTGGAGGTTTGAGTATGGGGCTACAGTGAAAAGCCAGCTGAAAGGATTACTGGGATGCCTCAGGAGAACGTCAGAGACTTGAGCACATGGGAAAGTTCAAGGAGAGTTGGGGGTAGGGGCAGTGTTTCCAAGACCCATACCCTCCCAAAAGGAAGAAGAATATATTTTTCAAGAAACTTTTAAATACAGTCTTTTAAAAAAGAAAGTCTGTCTCTGTCTCTCTAACTCTGGCCAAGTTGAGAAGGCAGACGAGACTCAGACAAGAAGGAAAGGAGTCTGTGTTCCTAATTCACGACATCATGTATTAGGCACTAAATCTGTGATAAAAATCTTAATCTTCTATTGTAAATTTCCATGTTTTATAAATGCTGAAATATCTTAATGAATATGTTTTAAAAAAACTCTGCAAAACTTTTAGTGCAAGGGAGCAATGTAGTTTCACCGATAAAGAACTGAAGTTCCCAAATGAATGATTTTGTGGTTTTGTTAGAGAAGAAAAATCAATGAGAGGAATTGAAAGTTGTATCAGTGGAATTCCAAAGTAAAATGAGAGAAACTTGTTTAAATCACGGAGCAACTTAAAAAGAGAGTAAAATTTAATTTGAAATAATATTTGTATCTGCTTTAGCAATTAAATACTTTGAATGATATAATTTTATTGGTAGATTAGAAATAGTTACCTAAAGAAATTGGAACAAACTATGCATTTATACGCCTTTAAAAGCTCCCCCAAAAGTGACAATATTGAAAGTGATTGACTTTGTATAATAAAAACTTGTCCTAAATTGAAAAGGAAAAATTTCAGGAGAAAGAAGATAAGTTATATAGATAGTATGAAATATGATTGGAGAATAATGACTAGAGGAATTCTGAAATGAAAGTAAAATAAAAGTGAGGAGTCAAAGTTGTAAAGTATGAGAAACAAAGGAAGGAATTCTGTTTCCATAGGATTAATACTACTCCCAGCTTTGCAGGAGTGATAACAGGAGTGATAACAGGATGTATGTCAGAGGTGACTGGTTCTAATCGGAGCTGTGACCTAGCAGAACCAGACTTCTGGTCAAGGAAAAGGTCAGAAGGTATGCATGCTTAACAAGCTGTTTGAGATGGAATATATCAAGGAGAAGAAGATGGAAGAGGTGGTCCAGGAAGTTGCATCTAGCCAATGGAGAACAAGGGGGGAAATTTGAATTGAGAACAGGAAATAAATAGCCTTGCATTTTTTCTGAGCAAATGTGCTCCATCAGGGAGTTACCCATTCACAAGGAATGTAAAGTAAGAGCTTTATTGGCTTCACAACAAGTATTGCTCTTTCTAGAACAAGCATACTTCTCATAAAAGTGAGAGGTCAATTTCAAGAGAGAAGGCATAAGAAAAATTTGTGAAACTTTTAGAGGAGCACCTGTCAGAAATATCAGACAGGCAGATTGATAAAGCTGTACCAAATGGGAATGATTAGAAGTAAAAGTTTTCAGCATTAAATTATTTGGGTGTACTAAAGATTTCCTGGAGTAAAAAATTGCAGAGAAAAATAGATGCTCTAGGGAAAAGATAAGATTTGCACTTTGTCTCCCATCTTAAAGTGTTGGAACAGGCTAGATTAGGCAGGAAATTATTTGGTTCATTGTATGATTTTGAGCTAATTTTAAAGAGTTGACAGTGAAATTGGAAATGTTAAAGTAAATGACCCTTGAGAAAATCAAGTTTCTAAATAGTATTATTTGAGATTGTAAATTCCAAACTCAATTTGAGTGGTCTCATTTTCAGTGAGATATGTTCTCTTACCAGGGAAACTGTAATAAATCAAACTTAATACCAGGCACATTTGCTGATTTGTGAAGGGGATAATAATGATAGCACTCACCTCTCAGGGTTATTGAGAGAACCATATCATTTTAAACTGCTTAGCACAGTGCCTGGCTTATGCAGAGGAATGCCACGTCTACACCTTACGGGAATCAAATTAGACAAAATATTTCTTTGGTAATGCTCTGTCACTTAAAGAGCACTTTTCCAAGTTGACATTGACTCCATTATCATTTAACTTTTTAAGACTGGTGTCCTCATAAAGGGAAAAACTTTGGTCTTATTACTCTGAAACTCTTTAAATTAAATTACACTTATTACTCTGAAACTTCAAAGCCTGGTAGGTAGTAAGCACTATATCAGTGTTAATGCAGGTATTTTATGTTGATCTTTTATTGTAAAACATGCTGTTAGAAAAATCATTTCCCTTTTTGATCTGCATGTTGTTAGATTATTGCTTTAGCTATTAAATGAATATGGTGAAAATGTTTGAAAACTTTTAAATATTTAATGGGGTATATGTTTTGTACTACATTGGAAAATAATAATAATGATGATAATAGCTTACAGTTGGGAGACTAGACTAGTAAAATCCTCTTAAGTTATCCTTGTCTGTAAGGTTCCTTGGGACTTTCTACTAGGGTAGGGTGGTAAGATCTTATCAACCCTAAAATCAACATGTTGTGAAACTCTATAGTGCTGCATTTTGAAGAATTAGGACCATTCCCAGATGAAGCGGGAAAATTATGTCTACTTAAAATAAAGAGTGGGTTTTATCTAAGATCATTTGGAAAGTCAAGACGATGTATCTGTTAATGATTAGTCTACAGTGAAATTACATTTTTGAACCAACTATTTACTGTATGTGTGAACTGGTATTCACTGTATATGTATAAAACTCCAGAATGTAGTTATTCCTGCATGACGGATCAATAAAGTGTCCTTGTATTTATTAGGGCTTAAAGAAATAACAACATAGTCCTAAGCTGTGATTAGTAAAATTTTTCTATTTCAGGTAAAATCTCATGGGATTGCAATTCTGAGTTTTGATTTAAAGTATGATTGAATTGTCATAAAACCAATAGCCCACCATTCAAGGGGAATGCCATGTGCTGGCCTAAGAGAGTGCAGGCTGAGTACTGCTACAGGTAGATGTTTGGCATCAGAGAAAAGTTAAGGGGATGACCTTGTATACGCAAAGGTAGGATCCTCTTGACTCAGTTTCCCATTTGTGCTATTTCTTTTCTAAGCACAAAATTTTCCTACCTGGTTAATTTTAAGCCTGACTTATACCCTATGAATACAGTAGAACTTTTCTACTTGATTGACTGGCAGATATGATTTGCCTAAAATCAAATAGAACTAAGGATTTCTTTTCCCCTTGTTATAGCTTATATCAGATTAGTCCATGCCCTTGGGGAGATAGTCTTGATATGGTCGTAACCATGTCCTTCTTTTTTCCTTTTATAGCAAATTTCTATAATCAGGGCAGGTAAACTGTGAAAGATTTTTTAATACTATGTCTATTAATAAATTAACAATGAAACATCTTTGAGTCATTATAATAAAAAATAAGCATGAAAGATCTAATGAATAAGTTAACTGGGCCTGGCCATCCACTTCCTCATACTTATGTAATACAAACAGAATAAAACTATATATCTTATAAAGGGAGCACTGGTTAATTTTATCTGGTAGCTGCAATTACCAGATTTTGTAGAAATAAAGTATAAAACATTTTAATTTTTCACCACCCATAATTTAAAGATAGCAAGGCCCACATTTACATCCATGTTTAATTTTTCTTGAAGCCCTATACTTGTTATGTAAACATCTTAAAAGCTGGCAAACAAATTATAGAACCTCATGTGAGCTCTTAAAGTTATATAATATATTCTTAGCCTTTCGGGATTATATGGATGTGAAAATTAAGACATAGATATAAAAGTAATTACATACTCACAGACACACATACATACAGAGATACACTATTGGTTTTCCAGATTTTAATAAGTTCTCAAAATTGAATGAAAGATAGACATATAGTATCAAAGCTTGTTCAATTTTTACTTTTAAGATTCTTATGTTAGCTCAAAACACGACAATGTCTTAGAATTGACTTTTAGAAGATGATTTAATATATTTTAATCTTGCCATTCTGTTTTTGTAAACAATGCTTTGTTTATAATGAAGTGATCCACCAAAGACAAGTCTTTTATGAATCAAAGGGAAGAATTATGAAATTGTAATTATAATTGTACCCTGTGAATCCAATAAATTATTGCCCTCTATTTTGTGCTGTTTCTTTTAATTCATCTGCGTTCTAGTAAGTAGGGGGCACAAACCACAGAGCTCCCTGTTTCCTGAATGTGCCCACCATAAATTTGAGTCCGGAAGCTTGAAAGTAGAATATTCTGGGCAAACCAGAATTTTCCAGCCACACAGTCCCTTGTTTCAACCACAACTTTCCTATGCAGCTTTTCTTTAGTTTTCCTATTCTGATAGATCGTCTAATTAGAAAGAAACAATGTTTTTCTTGCCCAAGATTAAGTAAACTTGCTACATTCCTCGTTAATGACTGTAAATTTGCTTGCCCTTAGTGAGAATCCTTGGCTGCTGAGGAGCCTTGGATCCCATTTCTTGTCAGTTGCTAATTTTCCTAATAAATTGATTGTGCTCAAAACTTTGTTACCTCAGCTTATCTTTATTACAGATTTCAATTGGGAGTGGCATTGCAGGAAACACTGCCTACTGGATAGCTGGCATTGGCTCAGGAACAGAATCAGCTTCTTAAATTCATGAGGTAATTACCAGGACCCGAAATATCCATTTCTCACTATTGACTGACCTGAGTTCAAAGAAGAAAAAAACACAAAATAGAAGAGGCAGCCAAGGACTTAAGATCCAGTTTTAGGCTCACCTAGGTAGGGACATACTCCTGTTTGTGTGCTCATGGCTGCCATTGTTACTGGATGAAGAGAGGGGAGGAAAAGCTGCTCATCTGCCTTACTAGAAGTTCAAAGAAAAACTACCTGGCAGAGATTCACATCACCTCACTCAGAGAGAGAGAGAGAGAGAGAGAGAGAGAGGTAGAGACATTCTCCTCCTTTCATGCCCAATTGAATGGGAGGTTTTTTCCTTACTTTTCTTTTTTGCTCAGTCATCAAAAAATCATTAACTTCCTCAATCACATGGAGTTAGAGACCAACCAGGAACCACTGAATTGCTCATGTTCTTTAGTAAGGAGCCAGACTATGTGTCCCATCACAAGGGATCAGAGGACATACCTATTCCCCTGGGAATTGCCCTAGTTCAGCAAAACAGAAGTATTCCCTTGACTACCTTTCTTATAGTTGAAGGGATAACTTTCTTGAGAACTGGAAACTAGTGTCTGCTGTCACCAAGAACTGAGGAAGAAATGGAGCTCGTCAGTTAACCAGTATACTTTTCTATCTCTCATTTCTTACTTCCTCCTCAGGCTACTTTCTAGGCTATGTTAATTATACTCCTAAATAAATCCTCAGTTTCTTCCTGTGTGAAATACAATTCTTGGAATAGATGCCTGAAATTCCTTTCCTTAAATTCCTTAACATTGACCTCTAAGAAACAAATTTTATCCTGTGAGGTTTTTAATCACTTGATTTTTGATAGCTTACAAAATTTGACTTTTAAAATAATTAGCTGATAAAGGCACACTGTATCTCTTTGGAATCATATATTATGACTTTTTTTTACAAAAGAGGAAATGATGAACCCATAACTAGCATAATAGGGGAAAAATAGAACTTTTAATGTTCAGTAGGAATATTTATACTTGCTATCTCTGAAATGTTAGGCAAAGATTGGTAAGCTGAACCAGTCTTGAAATACAATTATAGGAATTTATATATTACATTAGGTGCAAAAGTGAGCTTTATTGCTTCTTTACTGCAATATGGAGTGTATGGGGCATTCTGAGAGGACTAGCACCTCAGGTGTGAAGGCTTGCTGAGCCCTTTTCAGGGCTACTCATCTATTTTTGGTATCCACCTGTCACTCAACTTACCTGTGGCTCTAAGAAGCTCCTCAGTAAGCTCAGTGACCACAGGTCCAATAAATACTGCCTCAGGGAGATGGATTAAACTAGGTTGAGGATAATCAACAGACCTCAAAAGCATCAGTGAGTTGTGGGGGGTGTGTGGAATGAGTGAGGTTGTCAACTTTGTGCCAACTCTGCTTCACTTAAATCCAATTCATGTACAAATTAAGACATCACTACATGCTGTCATTGGTCTGTTTGGTGGGGTACAGGAAGGATGGCCAACAATAGAAATAAAAACATACTGAAAATTACATATTCAGAAATCCAAATGAAAGAGATCTTGAGTGTAAAGAATATAAATGCAATTCAGTATAATGCAAATAAAACCTTAGGACTCTCAAGTACAAAAGTACTTTAGAAGCAATTTAGTCCAACTGGCTCCCTACCCTTTGGGTAGACTTTCTAGTGACTGAGATTTTCTGGGTCAAAAGCTGATATATACTTTGCACAGAGCAAATGTTCAATCTTAGGGACAGAGCATCTTAGAAGACAGCACCGTGAAGCAGAGAGCTGGTCTGAAGTGTCAGAGACCCAAGTTTAAGTTCCATCTCTGACATATGTGTTCTCTCTCTCTCTCCCCACTTCACAAGAGATACATATTTGTGTGTCTCTGTCTTTGTCTGCCTCCCTCTGTATTCATATATCTGCGGAGTGTTTTACTTAATCTTTAATTTTGGGGAAGGGATTCCAGATCTATGGTTTCAGTGGTATAGGGAAACTCCCTTCCTCAAAGCAGATCAGTAACTCACCAATCAGCAAGTATATTTTAAGGGTCTACTACTAAAAGATTAAATAATTTGTCCAGGGTGGCATAGCTATATGTTAGAGCAGGACTCAAACCCATGTCTCTGTGACTACAAGACTAACTATCCCAACCCCTCCACCTTTTCAATACAGTAGAGACCCTGGTATAACATTGCTTGCTGCATGGAGAGAGACATATTTAGCCAAATCATGTTGCCCTACAACGTGACAACTATAGAGAAATTTCACAGAATAATAATTCACATTTCAATGGCATCGTATAGCTTACAAAACTGCGCTATGTCTTCCCCATCTTATAGCTAAGGGACTGAGCTTTCCAGGTGTGAGTAGCTTGTAAGTGTAGGATCTAGGACTAGATAGCAGGCAGGCCTTCTGAGTCCAAGTCCAAGTCTTTTCATTAACATGCTTCTCCTACAAAGGAGCTACTGTCAGTCCTGGCCTCTAATACTAGTAAATACAAAGAGCTTACTATCTTTTGGATGGGCAAAAGGAAAATGAGCCCTATTCAGGATTTTCCCACCTCATGGAGTTTTCAACAGATTTTCCCAAGCCAATTCTATGTTGGGGGTATGGTCCATGTTACCCAGGCATTGCATATTCTTGAGTAGAAAACTTATAACAATATAAAGGCTAAGATTTATTCTGATCCTTCCAATGTTTAACCAAAAACAATAATAAAAATATTCCTAATGGGACAGGCGGCCATGTGGTATAGTGGATTGAGAACTGGTCTTGGACTGAGTCCTACCTCTGACACGTACATCTGGACAAGTCACAATATGTCAGTAGTACAAGCAACTTTCTCATATACCTGCAGAGCAGGTTCCAATCTGCATTGATAGAGGTAGTTTCCTTATTGGGAATTCCATGGATTCAGTTCAACTCCTCTCTTCCCCCTACTAAGTGGCAGGAATAGGGACTAGGAATTAAGTGCCAGTGGAGAAAGGGGATTTTAGCTATAACTTTTGTTGCTGTTGGATTGGGGAGGGAGTTGGGGTTAAGTGATTTGCCCAGGGTCACACAACTAGAATGTGCATGAGTCAAGATTTGAACACAGGTCCTCCTGACTGCAGTGCCTGCACTCTATACACTGTGTTACCTAGATGCCCCTCTCTCTTACTTGATGTAGCTTTGGTTCATCTTCTTCAGGAACTGAAATTTTCTAGCACTAAAGAAATCACCCAGAAAAAATAGAATAGACTAATGTCAGATTTAAATTCCCTGGTATAAAAGATCTTGAGGTTGCTTGTCCTACATCTAGCTAGGAACTGGTAAGTGGGTCCCTGAAGGCACCCCTTCATTCTCTGAGGGGTGAGGACTATTTCCAAGCCAACAAGGTATATTATAGGGCTGTATCTTTAAGTGGAGCTATTCTAAAGATTCCAGTCTATCAGACAGGTATGTGGAGAGTGAGGAGGTGGGGTGGAGTCCTAGGCATCTAATTTTATTTTTTAAGAATCATAAAACTTGGAGTTAGAAGGAATCTTAGAGAGGTAATCCAACTTCCTCCTATTATAGTTGAGGAAACTGAGGTCCAGAAAGATGTGGCTTTGCCTAGTCACATAGATAACAATGTAGCACCCCTCGTGATTCTCTTCTAATCTGCACTTGTACTGGTCCCAAAAGCAATGGCTGCTACCGTAAGTTCTAGAAGTAACTCTGTAAATGACTACTTCTGTAGCCTATGAGCCCCTACCAGTATGATTCCCATTAACAATCAGCCAAAAGACTTACTTAGTTCTTAGAAAATAATTTTATTCAAATGGTATAGGAAGGACAATATTATAAAACATTCCCCAAAAGGCTTGGAATACCCTTTTCCCACAAATACACACTGAGTTTTTGTTATTGTTATTGGTTTTTTTGGTGGGGGTGGGGGCTGTTACAAACTGTCTCTTCAGAGGGCACAATGTCTCTACTGAGGGGGTTAATCTGCTGCTGGCCTTGCTCCTCCATCACCTTAGTGGAGCTCGGGCTTGGCTGGTTGTTACTGTGCACTTTTAAATTGGATTACAGTAATACTCTTTCATAAAAGGCAGAGACCTGAGGTCTTCAACTGGCAGAAGTTTTCTTCTTTGACTCTTTCAGGCCTCAGTTCTGAGGTTTACCACCACCCAAAAAGGAGATGGCAGGAGTCTTGCTTCTCCCGTTCAATAATTCTTTTTATTTCAGAACTGAGTTTCCTCTGAAAGGGACCCCATCTTTACTTTTGTTGAGCAGTCAGTTAAATTTCCCATTTATTGAGGCAGTCTGTGTTCTAGGGTGAGTTCATTGTCTTTGTGGGCCTTTTCATATTCAATTAAGCTATTCAAAGGCTCAGACACTTCTGATGTGTGGAATGCTTCCTTTCTCTTTGATTCTCACCTTTAGATTTCATTTTTCCTATTGTTCCTCAGGATCTTAGAATTTTTGAAATCTAAATAGCATACTCTTTCACAAAAATAATAAAACTTGACATTTTACATAATACTTTTAAGGTTAACAAAGCACTTTGCGTACATTATTTCATTTGATCCTTGAAAGAATTTTTTGAAGGCAGGTTGTGCTAGTATTATTAAATTAGCATTATTTTTTTCCTCTTTACAGATGAATTGCAATGAAATAATTTTCTCATAGTTATTCAGCTAGTAAGTATGACATAGGACAGCTAGATGGCACAGTGGATAAAGTACCAGACCTGGAATCAGGAAGATGTAAGTTCATATCTAGCCTCAAACACTTAGTAGTTGGGTGACCTTGAGCAAGCCACTTAACCCCTTTGACTCAATTTCCTCATCTGTAAAATGAGCTGGCAAAGGAAAAGGCAAGTCACTCTAGTATCTTTTCCAAGAAAGCTCTAAATGAAGTCACGAAGAATTGGACATGATTGTACTGACTAAATAACAACAACAAAGACATGATAAGCAAGATTTAAACCTTGGTCTTTTTTTTAAGTTTTTCTTTTTTGATAATTTTTTAATTTAGTATTTTATTTTTCTCCAGTTACATATAAAAACAATTTTAACATTCATTTTAAAAACTTAAGAGTTTCAAATTCTCTCCCTTCCTCACTCTCTACTCTCCCTCACACCCCCCATTGAGAAGGCAAGCGATTTGATATAGGTTATATATATGTAGTCATGCAAAACATGTCCATATTAATCATGTTGTGAAAGACTAACTGTATTTCCCTATATACTATTTCCTACCCCCATTTATTCTATTTTCTCTTTCCTTTCACTCTGTCCCTCTTCGAGTGTTTTACTTCTCAGTACCCCTCCCCCAATATACCCTCCCTCCTATCATTTCCCCTGCCCCTTCTATCCCTTTTCCTATTTTTCAGTAGGGTAAGATTTTCTGTAGGGTAAGATTTCTATACCCAGTTGGGTGAGTATACTATTTCCTCTTTGAGTAAATTCTGATGACAGTAAGGTTCACCCACTTCCCCTCACCTCCTTGCTTTCCCCCTCCACTGTAAAAGGTTTTTTCTTGCCTCTTTTATGTGAGATAATTTAACCAATTCTGTCTCTCCCTTTCTTTTTTTCCCAGTACATTCCACTCTCACCTCTTAATTTTATTTTTTAGATATCCCTTCATATTCAATTCTCACCTGTGCCTTCTGTCTATATATACTCCTTCTAACTATCCTAATAATGAGAAAGGTCTTATGAATTACAAATATCATCTTTATAAGTAGGAATGTAAACAATTTAACTTTAATAAGTTCCTTTTGATTTCTCTTTCCTGTTTACCTTTTCCTGCTTCTCTTGAGTCTTATATTTGAGAGTCAAATTTTTCTATTCAGCTCTGGTCTTTTCTTAACAATGCTTAAAATTCCTCTACCTCATTGAATATCCATTTTTCCCCCTGAAGGATTGTACTCAGTTTTACTGGATAGGTGATTCTTTATTGTAATCATACTCTTTTTGCCCTCCAGAATTCCAAGCCCTCTGATCCTTTAATGTAGAAGCTACTAAATCTTGTGTTATCTTGATTGTCACTCCGTGATATTTGAATTATTTCTTTCAGGTTGCTTGTAATATTTTCTCCTTGACCCTGGAGAATTGGCTATAATATTCCTGGCAGTTTTCATTTTGAGATCTCTTTCAGGAGGTAATAAGTGAATTCTTTCAATGTCTATTCTACCTTCTGGTTCTAGAATATCAGGGCAATTTTTCCTTGATAATTTCTTGAAAGATCATGTCTACGCTTTTTTTTTTTTTGATCATGGCTTACAGGTGGTCCAATAATTTTTCAGTGATCTCTCCTAGATATATTTTCCAGGTCAGTTGTTTTTCCAATGAGATATTTCACACTGTCTTCTATTTTTCATTCTTTTGGAATTTTTAAATAACTTTTTGATTTCTCATAAAGTCATTAGCTTCTATTTGCTCCATTCAAATTTTTAAGGACTTATTTTCTTCAGTGAGCTTTTGGATTGCCTTTTCCATTTGACCACTTATGCTTTTAAATGCATTCTCCTCATTGGCTTTTTAATCCTCTTCGGGTCTGGTTTTTAAGGTATTATTTTCTTCACTATTTTTTGTGTCTCCTTTACCAAGTGGTTGACTCTTTTTTCATGATTTTCTTACACCTCTCTCATTTCTCTTCCCAATTCTTCCTCTACTTCTCTTACTTGATTTTCAAAGTTTTGAGCTTTGACTTTGTTGTCTTCTTCTGAGTGTGTGTTTTGATCTTCCTTGTCACCAAAGTAAGTTTCTATAGTCAGAGTTTTTTCCCATTGTTTGCTCACTTCCCCAGCCTATTACTTGACTTTTTAACTCTTTGTTAAGGTAGGGCTCTGCTACCATGGTAGAGGTTGAATTGTCCCAAGTATCAGGGGTTTTGTGCAACTGTTTTCAGAGATACTTCTAGGCACCTATAAGTTTTCAGTTCTTCCAAGATAGTATTGTCTAAGGAGAGGTGTATATTCCTCTTATGGCCTATGCTGTGGTCTGTGAAAGACCATAAACACTCTTTTCTGCCTTGGAACTGTAGGGAGGGTTCCCTCATTCCACTGTGGCTGCAAGCTCTAGTATTCTATTTCTCCTTCTTGCCCTGGGACTGCCACCCAGGACTACGACCCAGATCCAAGTATGGGCAAAGCAACAGGGTCCTACCTCAGTGCTAGCAAAGAGACCCTTATAATCTCCTTATGACCAGTTGTTTGACCCCCTTATTGTCTATGGGATGAGAGCTCTGGAAGCAGAACAGCAATCCCTAGCCTCAAGGAGCTTACATTTTAAAGAGGGGCATGTCTGCACAGGGCATGAGTAGAGGGAACAGGAAAAGTCATGATAAAAATACCAAAATGTTGAAGAATTTTGTTGAATGAAACAAGTGGTTGACTTCCTGTCAGTCCCTGAATTTTGACTTCCTAATCTAATATGGATCCCACCCTTCCACTCCCAACTCCAATTGTCAGTCTCCAAATTAGCAGTTAATACTCATTTGAGCCCCTTAGATCCCAATACCTTAAAGATACCCTTCATTCTAATAAGATAGGCTTTTGAAAAAATAAAATAAAAAGAATAAGCATCTGCCATCTTTCCCTTCCACCTCTTCTATACCCAAATAGGAAAAAAAGAAAAAGAGAAACACTTGCACCAAATAGTTGTCTAATAAGGTGTCAAAGAAACTACATTACCATGTTGTCCATTTCTAGAAATGTGTCTCCTTCTTCATGCCTAGCCCATCCCCTCTGTATCAGAAGGTGAGCAGCATTCTAAATCGTTGTGGTTCATCACTGTGTTGTAAGAGTTCTTTAGCATTTCACATTTTTATGCTACTATTATAATATAAATTATTATGCTGAGTGTTATATGAGTGAATAAAATATTATTCACTCTGCCGCAAATCAAAGTAAGGTTCATGTGACTCCAATCCCACCCACGCCTTCCTCCTTTGCATTCTATTTGTCCCCCTTTTTTGTGAGATGAACGCCCTCCCCAAATTCCTTCCCATTTCTTCCCCAGTATATGCTTTTCCTTCCTTCTTTTTATTTGTCTTTTTAAGATTAATCCAAATAACAAAAATCATTTGAAACATTCTATCATATTTAACTTCCTTTGTGACCTTTGAAGATATCATAGTTCTTTGTAGATGGTCATGTCAGCCTCCTATTAGAATGCAAACATGCCATCCTTATAAAATAATTTCTGATTGTTTGCTTGTGCTTAACATCTTATACTTTTCTTTACTCCCATGTTTGTATTTCAAAGTTTCTACTCATCTCTGTTCTTTTCATCAAAAATAAATGGAAATGAATTAAAGGAATTTCCTTAAAAGTCTGTTTTTACTCCCTGGAGTATAACAAATAGTATTTCTGGGTAAGTTATTCTTGGCTGTAAGCCTATATCTTTTTCCCTTTGAAATGTCATATTCCATGTTCTCTATTCTTTTTTAAATGGTAACTGTTAAATATTAGGTGATCCTGACTATGGTTCCTAAGTACTTAAATTTGGTATTTTGTTCTTTGACCTACTATGGATTTTGGTCAAGGTATTATGAAGAATTTTTATTTTGAAATTTCTTTCAGGAGATGACCAATAGACTGGTTCTTTCTTTCCTCTTTTCTTCCTTCCTTCCTTCCTTTTTTTCTTTCTTGGATTTGGCATGGATGTCTCTATTCCCATGGATCATTTTGTGGCAGACCCAGTCATGTCCAATGGGATGAAATAGTCCAGATAGTTATGACTATTGACTTGTTCTCATTGGTGCAGTCATAGGTTTGTGTTAAATTTTATTTTTATTCACAGCCAAATTTGTGGCAGACTCCTAAGCATTCCCTCAGATAACCTTCTGGGAGCCAGCTGAATAACTAGGTAGAACTAGAAGGTTTTTTTAGGAATAGGTATAGTCTATTAGGTGGTACAGTGGATAGAGTACTTAGCCTGAAGTTAGAAAGATCTGAGTTGAAATCCCGCCTCACTTACTAGCTATGTAATGTTGGGCAAGTCATTTGACCTTTGTTTTCCTTGCTTTTTTCATCTGCAAAATGTGATAATAATGTCTACCTCATAGGATTGTGAGGATCATATGAGATCATGTGAGATAACATTTGTAAAGTGTTTGGCACAGAGTAGGCTTAATCTTACTCCCTTCTCACATCCACCCCACTCCCCACCCCTAACTTGGTCCAGCTTACATACACGCAAAGGAGAGCTACACACAGACTGGCCAAGTGGCCAGTATTGATCTGACTTTACCTTCTGTCTCATGTCTCATAGTTTTCCTGTCCCTCAATGATGAATTGTTAAATCCCTGGTAAGCAAATGAACATAGTAGCCTAGTTTTTAATAAGCCCAAAGACCCCAGCTTACTGAGATAAGAACTCACTGAAGAAAAAAAATTGCTAGGAAAAACTGGAAAGTAACTGCCATTTCATACTGTATACTAAGTTCCAAATTGTTATATGACTTTGACACAAAAGGTGGCATCATAAATAAGAGGAGCAAGGAAGAAATTATCTTCCAGATCTGTGGATAGGGTGAATAATTCTTGAACATATAAGGGATAGAATCACAGAAGACAAAATAGATAATTTTTATCATATAAAATTAAAAACTTTTGCACAAAGAAAGTCAATACAGCTAAAATTAGAAAAGAAGCAGGTAACGGGAAAAAAATCTTGCAACAAGGTTCTCTGATAAAAATCTCATTTCTAAGATATGTAAGGAATTGATTTAAATTTATAAGAATAAGACTTATTTCCCAACTGATAAATGGTCAAAGGATATGAACAGGCTGTTTTCAAAGAAAGAAGTCCAAGCTATCAATAGCCATAAGAAAAAAATTCCAAATCACTAATAAATTAAAGTAACTCTTAGGTTTTACCTCACACTCATCAAAGTAGCAAAACTGATGAAAATGAAAATGACAGATATAGATGGGGCTGCAAAAAAATAGCTACATTGATTCACTGTTGGTGGAGCTGTGAATTAGTCCAATCATTCTGGAAAATAGTTTGGAATCATGTTCCCAAATTTACTAAACTTTGCATACCTTTTAACCCAGAGAGATGACTATGAGGCCTTTACTCCAAAGAAATCAAAGAAAGAGAAAGAGCCTAAAAAAAACCACATGTCTTTTTGTAGTGGCAAAGAACTGGAAACTAAAGTGGATAACCATCAATTGAGGATTGGTTAAACAATTTATGGTATATAAATTTAATGTAACTCTATTGTGCTATAGGAAATGAAAAAAGAAGTGGTTTCAGAGAAAATTGGGAAGACTTGTATGAATTAATACATAATAAAGTAAATACAGGCAGCTAGGTAGCACAGTGGATAAAGCCCTGGGCTTGAGTTCAAATCCAGTCTCAAATAACTTACTAGCTATGTGACCCTGGACAAGTCATTTAACCCTATTTTCCTTAGTTCCTCATCTGTAAAATGAACTAGAGAAGGAAATAGCAAACTACTATGGTATCTTTGCCAAGAAAACCCCAAATGGGGTCATGAAGAGTTGGACACAAATGAAAATGAATAACTGACAACAAAGTGAGTAGAACCAGGACAATTTATATAACAACAGCATTGTAAAGACATAGAACTCTGAAAGATTTGAGATATCTGATCAAGGCAATGACCATTTACTATTCTAGAAGACTAATGATGAACCATGCTACCCACCTCCTGCCACAGAGGTGATGGATGATGGTGATGGTGCAGAGTGAGACATTTTTTTAGACATGACCAGCATGGGAATTTGTTATGATTGACTATGTATATTGTTACAGGGTTTTTGTTTTTCTTTTTTCTTTTTCCAATTGGTGGGGGAAGAGAATGAGGAAGGCAGAGAAAGCAGATATTTGTTAAATGAAAAATTTAATTTAAAAAGGAAAACTGTGGTGTAGAGCAGAGATGTCAAACGTGGGCTGCATATGGCCCATAATACTTCTGCCTCAGATTAAAAGGTAATTGGTAAATATTGAACAAAATAAAGAAAAACACAATAAAACATCAATAACATTGATATGTGGTTTTCTAAGTAACTCTGTAGCCTATGGGGATCCTTACATATAATTTAGTGGCTTCCATTTAAGTTTGAGAGCTGCAAAAGACTAGAGATGGGCAAATGTTCCAATTTTCAAAAAAAGAGAAAAGGAGGGAGGATTATTCCAGCTGTAGGTCAGTAAACTTGACTTTTATTCTGCCCCACCCCCCAAGAAAAAAATTCTACAATATGTTAGTAGAGGAATGATTTGTGAGCCTTCCTAAAGAGAAATGATGATCACTAAGAGATAGCACAGTTTTACAAAGAGGAGGTTGACCAAGGTGGTGGCGGCATTAGAGGCACTACCACTTGGGAACTGCTTAAAGGGGCTGGGAGAAATGAAGACCACAAGTGTTTAAAAAGCTGTCATGCTGAAGGTGGATTAGACTTTTTGCTTGACATAGTGACATTGAGGAGCAGTGGGTAGAAATTGTGTACATATGTGTTGGCTTTATGCAAGGGAAGAACTAACTCCCTGATAACTGAATCTATACCAAAGTGGAAATACTGTCTCAAGAGAGTGATTTTCATCTTTAGAGGCCTTTCAATGTGAACTGTAAGACCAGTGGCCAAAAATGTTAGAATGGGAATTCACTTTTTGGAATGAGTTATGCTACACTATCTCTGAGGTCTCTTCTGACTTTGAGAGTCTATGAATCTAATTTCATGAAATTTGGCCATGTGCATGACCTTTTTCCTCTGCCTCTGCAGGCTGGCTGTAGTCTTCCCTGAGATACACTATAATTACAAAATGGAAGTTAGGTGGTGCAGTGGATAGAGCACCAGTGCAGGAGTCAGGAGGACCTGAGTTCAAATATCACCTTAGACACTTGACACTCATTAGCTGTGTGACCTTGGGCAAGTCACTTAACCCCAATTGCCTCATCCTGGGTCATCTTCAATCATCCTGATGGATATCTGGTCACTGGATTCAGATGGCTCTGAAGAAGTGAGGCTGGTGGCCTGCACAGCCCTCCCTCACTCAAAACAAAGTCAAATGCAAGTCATGTCATCATTTCTCTGATGACATGGTCTTCTTCGGCAACGAAGGACAAACATACACAATTACAGAAACGTAAAGGTTCTGGATATTCCATCCCAGGGACAAAAAAAAAAAAAGAATGTATAAAGAGAAAGGAGTACAATGACCACCTCTTCTCACTGCCCATGCTTTTTGTCTCTTCTCATGTAATGACTACTTTCCTTGTGCTATCAAGCATGGTATATTAGGGAAGGTGAAATACATATCCTTTTCTTGTTTAATCATAAGGGCCCTGCTAGATCTTGCAATAGTATATGTGATAACAGAGTAAGAGCCAGAAGAGACCTTGGGGGTCAATGAATCCAATCCCCCATTTTACAGATGAAGAAATTGAGGTCAAGAGAAATCAAATGACTTGCTCAAGATCACAACAGCTAGTTAGTATTTCAAGCAGGATTTGAACTGAGGTCTTCCTGACCAAAGCACAGCACCTGACCTATTTCACCATCTAGTGCTCACTGAGGATTCATGATAATGGCAACCAAGTAGAGGATAATGACAGGATTGGCATGGGAAGTCACTGACTTGGTTGATATTTTCAGGTCTAAGCAACAAATCATGAACAGTGACTTTGTTCTAATTTAATTTTCACCACTGCTATGAATGTACACTTGTGTTCTAAGGATGCACAGTTCCTTGGGTTGACTCAATAGGATGTATTTCAAAATTGTTAAGAAAAAAATGGCTAAACACTACCTGAAAATGGCTTTTAGGATTTCATTTCTTGGAACCTTCACATGGCAAAATGCCTGGGGACAAAATGTATTTGGTTTAGGTCAAAGCCCACTTTTGTCAGGAGTAGTGGGCATTAGCCCATCCCAGGTAAAGAAATAATTTTGGTGGTGGTGGAGGAGTTGGAAGTAATCTTTAAACCTTCATTTGGGAATGGGGCCCAATTAATCTCTGTATATACCCAGAAAGAGTTCTTAGAGCCATACACTGGATGGTTGTTTCAGATGTTCCCAGAATAAAACTCAGTTACTCCTGCCTTTAAAATATTTTCGGAAAGACTGTCTACTGTTCAATCTACTGATTGAACAAAATTTTTAAACTTTCAAAATTTTTCTTTTTTGTTTTGCAATATAGCTAGTATGTTTGACATGATTTCACATTCATATCTCTTGCCTTCACAATGGAAGAAAGAGGGGAAGTTCCAACTAAGAATTTTTAAAACTGAATATAAAAAATACATAATAATTAAAAATCAACATAAAAGCTTTTATAAAGAAAGATTCTCTGTAGCTGCATCTGCCAGAAGTACCCGCAGCATCTCCCAACTCTAGCCCTGAGAAAACAAGTTAGATAGACTGATGAGATGTGGTCCACTTCTCTCCCTCTCTTAAAAAATAAAACAAATCTATAATTTATGGCTTGGAATCAGAAAGACCCATCCTCATGAGTTCAAATCTGGCCTCAGACACTTACTGGCTGTGTGACCCTGGATAAATCACTGTTTGCCTCAGTGCGTCATCTGTAAAAGGAGCTGGAGAAACCTCAAATGAGGTGATGAGGAGTCTGATGTGGCTGAAAAGACTAAACAGCACCAATGGTCACCAGATCTTGCAATAAAGTCCACCTCCAATGTCTTGTCATGGAATGGAGATTATGGAATAATGCTCAGTTTTTCTCTCCTTCCCTATCATAAATAGAGAGATGGAACCATCTATTTTTACCCCACAGTAGATTCTCAAAGACTATGGGAGCAGAACGCAAATCCTAGCCAGTTTTTACCAAGCTGGAAAGTTTTGAGGTACGGGCTGAGGGACAGATTTTATATATCTATCTTCCTTGGAGAAGTCTAGCTCAGTTTGAGTGGCTTATTTAAAAAAGGGGAGAAGGGAAGGACCTATTTGTACAAAAATGTTTGTTAAAAAAAAGAAGCAGCACTTTTTTGTGGTGGCTGAGAATTGGAAATCAAAGGGATGCCCATCAGTTAGGGAATGACTGAATAAGCTGTGGCATGATTTTGATGGGATATTGACATGCCGGATGAGTTCAGAAAAACCTGCAAAGATTTACATGAACTGATGCAAAGTGAAGGAAAACATTGTACATAGTAATAGCAATATTTTACAATGAAGAATTGTGAATGACAGCTATTCTCAGCAATACAATGATCCAAGACAATCCCAGAGAACTTATGCACTCTATTTTTCACTTTCTTTCACTTTTTTGGGAGCTAGAGTGTTTTGTACAAAATGACTTATATAGAAATGTTTTACATGACTGCAATGTATAAACTATATAGAATTGCCTACCTCTCAGGGATGCTGAAAGGGGAGGAGGGAGGTAGGGTAGGATAGAGTTTGGAACTCAAAACATTTTAAAAACCAAATGTTAAAAAATTGTTTTAACATGTAATTGAGGGAAAATATTCTTAAAAAAAGAGAATGGTCCCGTGGGTGATAATGGATTTTTTTTTGCAGGGGAAGCAGTGACAGGGGTGTAATGGGGGAGAACAACTCAGGAAGAATGTCTACTAAGGCCAAGAGGAACTGTGATCTGACCAAATCCTGGACTCTTGAATTACTAAAGCAACTAAGTACTTTTTTCCAAATCCCCGATTTGAAAACTTCAATGGATCTATCTCATTGGTAAAAATGTGCCCCCTGCTGGTGAAAATTGCAACCACTCTGGTTCTCCTGGGTGGTTTTGTGGCAGGCCAGTTGGTGATGAACTCCTAGATACTTAAGATTTTAAGGACCAAGTGCAACAATTTTGTCAATTGATGCAAGAATTTAAAAAGCAATTTAACTCTAATTACTGTAATTTCTCCTATCTGCTCAAATGTACCTTAGTTACAAATAATTGCAAGCAGATATTATAAGTTTACTTTGAAATAATTTTTTAAAATCTCATCTCTAGCATGTACAAATGCGTTAATGCAGTCGATGAGGTTCTTATGGTCTAGTCCCCTACCTGAAGGTAAGTCTGTCTTCAGCTCCATTCTCAAAATCTAACCAGTTTGGTAGGATTTTCCAAAAGTTGTTCTCTAATAGTCTTTGTGGAGTGCAGTGTCTGGTGTTTAATGTTTAATGTTTAATGTTGAATTGAATCTTCACACAATGAGGAGGCATTAGAATAGGACTTTTGCAGAATTAATGGAGGTATGGAGGACCAGTGATTTCATTAGGATAAGGAACTGGCAGACAAGGAAAACTCCATCAAAACAGGTTGGCACCTTCTCTGTGACTTACAGTCTTAGAAGAGGGTTTGTGGATAGATTTCAGGGGCATCTGTGAAATTATATCTTTAAGTATAATTACATCTTTCTAATCTTTAAGTATAATTATATTTTTATATAATTATATTTTTGAGTAAAATTGACTTTCTTTGTAACTTGTGTTTGCTTTTATGCATTTAAGGACATTATTCTGAGAAGAGGGCTACAGGCTTCATCAGACTGCCAAATGGATCCATGATATAAAAATTGTTAATGATTCCTGTCTTAGAGAATTACTTGAAGCAGAGGGGTCAAACTCTCAGTCCCAGGGCAGATTAAAACTCCCAAAGAGGCATGATCTAGTTTTACAATACTATTGAGGATTTAGGGCACCCCTAAAAGGACTTTGGAATTTAGATCTGTAAGAGACTCAAATCTCTTCCCAACAGACCTGCACTACAAATAGCTCATAGTTATAGAAGTGGGACCCGAGATTTGTTCCCCCACATTGTGGCTCAGTTCCTTACAGATCTTCCAATTCTAGGAGCACATACTAACTCATCTCTTTTGTATTAGATGGGGTCATGGAACTCAGAATATTCCTTGAGTAGCCTGGGACTTAGGAACACTTGCTACTTTACCCAGACCCTGGCTATTGACTTCTTTTAGGACAAGCAGTTCCCTTCTTTTCTGTGGCCATGTGGTTTCCTTCTCCATGCCTGCCATTTCTGGAGCCAAGACAGTGTCCCCATTGCCTTTTCACAAATAAGTCCAGGAACGTGGGGTTTAGGAACTCAGACCATCCCACTATGATGCTGGGCTGCTTTTATTTTTCACCCAGGAGATTCTTTAACTGTTAACCCTCAGTTGACATCTTTGGTGACTGCGCTTCCTTGAGGTAAGAAGACACTTTAAACACAGAGATTTCATTCCACTCCAAGCTCTCTGGTCTCAGGCCTGTGCTTAACTCTCTTGGAATCTTTCTCTATATATTTTCTCTCTATATCCATATATCCATATATCTATATCTATATCTATCTATCTATCTATCTATCTATCTATCTATCTATCTATCTATCTATCTATCTATCTATCTATCTATCTATCTATGCAGTTGTCTCCTCTCTTTTGTAGGACGAAATCTCCTAAAAGCCTGAATCAAATGATTCCCTAATGACAAGACTCAATCAACTCATGAGGATGTTCTCAAATAATTCCCTAGCATGAGGACTCAATGACTCAAGGATGGTTGCATTTGATTTCCTCTTTTAGCCCCAGAGCTTAGAATACTGCTTGGAACACAGAGGCACTTAATAAATGCTTATTGATTGATTGACTGTTGAATTAACACCATGTATTCCAGGTCAGCCCTCCAACGAGGAATTAGACTTGTTCTGCCTAACACCAGATCACAGAAGTAGGAACAATGGGAGAAGTTTCAAAAAGGTTGTTTTCAACCTGTTTTAAGAGAAAACTTCCTAACAATTAGAATATCTATGAAACAGAATCCTGGTTTAAGACTCTCTTTTTAAAAATTTTTAAAATTAAATTATTTTATTTGTTTTCAGTGTGTGTGTGTGCATGTGTGTGTGTGTGTGTGTGTATGTGTGTGTGTGAGTGCAGGAAATAAATACCTGTCCCATATTGAGTGTCTTCATACTTTCTGCTTTGAAGAGATGGATACAAGTCCATTCATCTATACTGGGGATATGAGTCCAAACCTAAACTTATATAAATCATCCCCAGGGTGACAATTTCATAGAGTAAAACTTATATACATATCTACTGTCTCCTTCTAAAGAATGTAAGCTTCTTTAAGGGAAGGGACCATTCCATTTTTGCTTTGTATTCTCAGAGCCCAGTTTAGTACCACTCAATAGCTGGCTCTGGAGGAGAACTGAGGCTGTTGACCTGCACAGCCCTCCCTCACTCAAAACCAAGTCATGTCATCATTTCTCTGATGGCATGGTCTTCTTTGGCAACAAAGGATGAACACGATCCTGCGAGTAGATGTCGCTGACTGAATGCTAGCTGGGTAACGCAGTTCTTCCCCTCCTGTCTGCCTCTTCCTCCCCTTCCTTCTCTTCTCCAAAGGAAGATAAATTTGGATGGCCAAAAGTTGCCCAGTTGACCCGGGTTTTACTGCCTCCTTTCCTTTCCCTTCCCCTTTCCCCTTTCTCATTCCCCTCCTCTCCCTTCCCTTCCCTATCCTCTCCCAAAACCTTAAACCTACTACTCTCTGAAACTGGGACTCCAAAGGGCCCCTGCCAAGGGCTCCTGGACTCCCCTAGCTTTAGAGTGATTATCAATAGTAACTGTTGTTGTTTCCCACCCTGCCTGATGTCTTTGTTTTCTTGACCTCATTAAAGGGGCTACTTCTTAAACAGGCCTATTTTTTAAACAGGCCTATTCAATGAATGGGCGTTGCCTCACCCTAAGTGAGTACCTGTGAAGACCTTGGCCTAAAGGCCCCAAGGCCTGCCAGTGCATCCTGGGCCATTTCCAGTCATCCTGAGAAATATCTGGCCACTGTATTCAGATGGCTCTGGAGGAGAAGTGAGGCTGGTGACCTGCACAGCCCTCCCTCACTCAAAACAAAGTCAAGTGCAAGTCATGTCATCATTTCTCTGATGGCGTGGTTTTCTTCTACAACAAAGGACAAACATGACACGAATAAATGCTTTCTGGCTAATTGACTGAACGTATGTATTTTAAAAAATAGTTAAATACAAAATGAAAGTAACATTATTTTAATAACAACAATAAAAATAGCACATATTTTTGTAGGATTTAGGGGGTTTTCAAATTACACATTTCCTTCTCCTAGGTGGTTTAAAGACTCATAAATACTGCTCTCTTTTTGGAAAATATCCTCCACATGAGGTCTACCCCATATTGGTATGGGGGTGACCCTGATTTTGCAAAGGCTATGCCAGTGAAGCTCAAGTTATTCTATGTGGACCCACTAATGTCTTCTATATTTTCTCATCCAAAATCTAGCTCATTTAACTTTTGAGAAACTCATCTCCTGCAGGTTAGTTACCAGATGATTATATTTCCCGCCCCCCCCACCAGAAAAACCAATGAAAAAAATACTCACAAATAAAACTAAACAAGTAAACAAAAAAGGTAAATCATGTAGCAGTTGGAATCTACATTGGTGAAAGGTGTCACCACACAAATGAAAGAGATCCTTGAAATCTTGACTAATCACAAATCAATCAGGAAGCATTTATAAAGCATTATCTAGGTGCCAGACACTGTGTTGGCTCCTGGGGAATACAAAGAAAAAAGTGTGATGGATAGATAGTTTCTACCCTCAAGGAGCTTACATTCTACCAGGGACAGATGCCCTGTAATGATACCATAGAAAAAGTTATTAAAATATTTTTGGTTGATATTTTTTGTCTTTACAGCACCTTTATTTCCAAATTTATCCCTTCCCTTTCTGGAGAGTAATTGCTTTAAAATAAAGAAGAAAAAAATGCAATTCAATAACACTAACAGTCATATCAAATGAGTTTGACTTGTAGCTCCTTGCCAAGAATGGAGAGAGATGCATTTTCTCAATTATTCTTCAGGACCAAGTTTGGTCATTAAAATTACACAGCACCCATTTGTGTTTTTTCCTCTTTTCCATTTACATTATTGTAGTGAAAAAAAATTTAAAACAGTCTAGTGAAATAGAAGAGAATTTCATTATAAACTAAAATTTTTTGATGGCTCCATGAGGTGACAAAAGGTATGTCTCAATTCAGGATGTTGGTGACCCATCTCTGGTGAAGTAAGACATCAGGATATTAGGTAAACAGATGTCAACTATATTGTGCAAATTGTTCTTCTCTGTGGCCTTGTTAGGTGTGAGAATCCAGAGGTTTCAGTCCTTAGCCTAACTTATTAGATGAATCCTTCATAATGAAAGCTCAGCTTCTTTTACAAAAAAATGTCTCCAGAGAAACTTCCCATCCATGTGTATCTCATCTTCTCATTGGAGATGCAGAATTCTTTTTTTCCCCCAGATACTATTCTTTTTAAAAAAAATTAAATAAGTAATTTTGTTTCTTTTAGAAAATATTCATTTCTATAAGTTTTAAATTTTCTCCGTATCCCCTTTCCCCTTCCATTATAGGCTCTATATATACATTTATATTAAGCATATTTTCACCTTAGTCATGTTACATAGAAGAATTAGGACAAATGGGATGAACCATGAGAAAGAAAAAAACAAAAGAAAAAAGCCAGCAAATAGCATCCTTCAATCTCCATTCAGACTCTATTTCTTTCTCTGATTGTGGATAGTATTTTCCATCATGAATTTTTTGGAGCTGTCTTAGGTACTTGCATTGCTGGGAAGAGCTAAGTCTCTCAGTCAGTCATTGCACAATGTGTCTGTTACTGTATACAGTGTTCATCTGGTTCTGCTCACTTCACTCAGCAAAAGATGCAGAATTCTTAAAGATCACTTTGCAGGCTGATGTTTAGATTCAATATTCCCCAAACTCATTTTCTTGTAGGACATTTTTCATCATGAATTATATTTATGTTATTATAAATTTTCTTTTTTTCAGTTGGGGATGTAAGAAAAAATTGCAAAATTAAACTACATTTTAAAAAGAAATATACTTATGGAACCTATATGTGCTATTCTGGAGGGTAGAGATTAGGGAAAACTCTGGGATTAAGGGGAATGGGCAAAGCTTTGCAGCAAAACTGAGGCAACTTGTTGGCAAAGTGGATAGAGTGCCAGTCCAATAGTTAGCAAGACTCATTTTCCTGAGTTCAAATCTGGTCTCAAACATTTACTTAGATGTGTGACCCTGAGCAAGTCACCTAACCCCTGTTTGCCTCAGTTTCCTCATCTATAAAATAGACTGGAGAAGGAAATGGCAAACCACTCCAGTATCTCTTCCAAGAAAATCCCAAATAGCGTCACAAAAAGTTGGACAGGCTTTGACAACAAGAGGAAATTAAGTTTACTTTTATATCAAAAGCTCCCTTCAATTCTTCAAAAGTTCTCTTATTTCATCTTTGTGAGTATTTCTTTCTATAATGTAGATCACAAACTCCTTTGTCATAGTAGAAGTGTTTGTGGGTTATTGTGGCCAAAAAGATACTATCTGGCAACCAATTTTCTGCACTATTCTAAGCAGGTCCTTCAATGACAGACACACAACTCACTGTCAGCCTTGCCTGTATTTAAAGCTTCTCCAGCTGGTTAGGACCAGTTTGTGTTCTGCTGATAGAAAAACTTTCCATAGCCCAGGGTCAGCTTCACACCATGATAACACACTGTGGGTGCTCACTTAATAAATTTAAATGAATGTTGCAGAGGGTGGGGCAGATACCACTACTATCAGTAGTTTCTTATAGAACTCCTGTTCACAGGGCATGGGGCAGCAGTGTTGCATAGTCTGGGAAAGGCTGGTGTAGACATCTCAGTAGACCTTCCCCTACCACTTGGTGTGCTGCAGAAATACTACAGGATTTCATAGATCCTGCCACAAGGATCTGCTTTCAGAATAAAAGGTAAAAATCCATATATTCAAAATTGTAACATCATTTCATTATTTATCAATTTGTAACTGATTTGTTGTTTGTTAATGTTTTATACACAAGTTAGAAATCAGATGTGCTCAGTCACTATGGCATATCTGTGTGACAAAATATTGTACAGTAAGGCATAATAACGGATGAAGGAAGGCAGCACAATGTAGTGGACAGAAAGCTGGCCTCTGTGTCAAGAAGACCTGCCAAGTGGTCTTTAAGAACTCTGCAAGGGGGAGGGGCCAAGATGGCAGAGTAGAAAGACTCACGTATGCTAGCTCCAAATCCACAGCCCATAAATTTCCTGTAAAAAGAACTCCCCACAAATTCTGGATCAGTGCAAGCCGCGCAGAAAAACAGTGGAAGAGATTTCTGTTCCAGAGAGCCCTGGAAAGCCATCCCCAGGGGTCCGTCGCGCTCCAGACAGTGGAGCCCACCCCTGCGCTGCCCTGGCTGAGTGGCCCCAGAGGAGCAGATCTGAGCAGGCTTCAGGGACGGAATCTCCCGCACAGCGAAGGTCCCTCCGCCCACAGGCGCTACAGGTCAGTGAGAGAGACTTCTGGGCTGCCCAAGAGGGGAACAGAGTGTCTCCATGGCTTGGGCCCCCTCGGGAGGCAGCGGCAGAGGCAGTGGTGGCCTGGAACTCCTGGAGCAAATGGGAGCTCCATTACTGAAGGTCTCTGCATAAACCCCCTGAGGGAACTGAGCCTGGGAGATGGCCCTGCCCCCACCCAAGCACTAGAACTTAAGCTCACATTGAATAGCAGCCGCTCCTGCCACGGAAAGCCCTGAGGCTGGGAAGCAGCATTTGAATCTCAGACCCCAAGCACTAGCTGGGCAGATCTAGGTGGGTGTGTAGAGGAATCTCAGAAGTCAAGTAACTGGCTGGGAAAATGCCCAGAAAAAGGAAGCAAAATGAGACCATAGAGAGCTACTTTCTTGGGGAAGAGATGTTCCTTCCTCCTTTCATTTCTGATGAGGAAGTACAATGCTTGCCATCAGGGAAAGATGTGGAGGTCGGGGCCTCCCTATTCCAGACATCCAAGGTGGATGTCTGGTGGGCTCAGGCCATGGAAGAGCTCAAAAAGGATTTTGAAAATCAAGTTAGACAGGTGGAGGAAAAACTAGGAAGAGAAATGAGAGAGGTGCAAGAAAAGCATGAAAAACGGGTCAATACCTTGATAAAGGAGACCCAAAAAAATGCTGAAGAAAATAACACCTTGAAAAATAGGCTAACTCAATTGGCAAAGGAGGTTCAAAAAACCAATGAGGAGAAGAATGCTTTCAAAAGCAAAATTATCCAAATGGAAAAAGAGGTTCAAAAGCTCACTGAAGAAAATAGTTCTCTCAAGATTAGAATGGAACAGATGGAGTCTAATGACTTTCTGAGAAACCAAGAAATCATAAAACAAAACGAAAAGAATGAAAAAATGGAAGAGAATGTGAAATATCTCATGGGAAAAACAACTGACCTGGAAAAGAGATCCAGGAGACACAGTTTAAAAATAGGACTACCTGAAAGCCACAATCAAAAAAAAAGCCTAGACATCATCTTCCATGAAATTATCAAGGAAAACTGCCCTGTTATTCTACAACCAGAGGGCAAAATAAGTATTGAAGGAATCCACCAATCACTGCCTAAAAGAGATCCAAAAAGAGAAACTCCTAGGAACAGTGTGGTCAAATTCCAGAACTCCCAGGTCAAGGAGAAAATCTTGCAAGCAGCTAGAAAGAAACAATTCCAGTATTGTGGAAACACAATCAGGATAACACAAGATCTAGCAGCTTCTACATTAAGGGATTGAAGGGCATGGAATAGGATATTTCAGAAGTCAAAGGAACTAGGACTCAAATCAAGAATCACCTACCCAGCAAAACTGAGTATAATACTTCTGGGGAAAATATGGTCTTTCAATGAAACAGAGGACTTTCAAGCATTCTTGATGAAAAGACCAGAGCTGAAAAGAAAATTTGACTTTCAAACACAAGAATGAGAAGAAGCATGAAAAAGTAAACAGCAAAGAGAAGTCATAAGGGACTTACCAAAGGGGAACTGTTTACATTCCTTACATGGAAAGACAATATTTGTAACTCTTAAAACATTTCAGTATCTGGGTAGTTGGTGGGACCACATACAGACGTACACACACACACACACACACACACACACACACACACACATACACACATGCATGCACAGAGAGAGAGAGAGAGCACAGAGTGAATTGAATAGGATGAGACCATATCTTAAAAGAAATTAAAGTAAATGGTGAGAGAGAAATGTACTGGGAGGAGAGAGGGTGAAATGGAATGGGGTAAATTATCTCTCATTCAAGAGGCAAACAGGAGACTTTTTAGTGGAGGGAAAAAGAGGAGAGCTGAGAAAAAAACATGAAGTTTACCCTCATCACATTTGACTAAAGGAAGGAATAAAATGCACACTCATTTTGGTATGAAAACCTATCTTACAATACAGTATAGTGGGGGAGAAGGAGATAAGCAGGGTGGGGTGGATGATGGAAGGGAGGGCAATGGGAGGAGGGAGCAATTTGAAGTCAACACTCTTGGGGAGGGACAGGATCAAAAGACAGAATAGAAAAATTGGGGGGGCAGAATAGGATGGAGGGATATACAGTTAGTCTTACACAACACAACTGTTATCGAAGTCATTTGCAAAACTACACAGATATGGCCTATATTGAATTGTCTGCCTTCCCAAAGGGAACGGGTGGGGAGGGAGGGATGGGGAGAATTTGGAACTCAAAGTTTTAGGAACAACTGTTGAGTATTGTTCTTGCTTCTAGGAAATAAGAAATACAGTTAATGAGGAATGGAAAGTCAACTAGCCCTACAGGACAAAAGAGAAGATGGGGACAAGAGAAGGGAGGGATGATAGAAGAGAGGGCAGATTGGTGATAGGGAAAATTAGAATGCTCGGTGTATTGGGGTGGGGGGAGGGGATAAATGGGGAGAAAATTTGGAACCCAAAATTTTATGAAAATGAATGTAAAAAGTTAAATAAATAAATTTATATTAAAAAACAAAACAAAAGAAACCTCTGCAGCTGCAAAGACGACGGGATAGACATGGATGGGATGTTTCCTTGAGTCATTTTTCTGTAAAAGAAACCCAGCTTTCACCATGAAGGATGCATCCAACAAGCTGGGCTAGGGCTGAAGCATCAGGCTTCTCACACCTAGAAGGACCACAAAGAAGAAGAGGGTATACAATAGAGTTCAAGTCTTCACTTTGATATAATTGACTGTGGGATTCTGTCACAGTCTAAGTGTTCAGAAATTTTCTAAGATTGTAAGTCAAAGAGCAGATGCTGACCTGCATTGGCAGAGGGAGTTCATTCCCAGACACTCCCTCTACTGATGAAATTACACATCTTGTGAGAGAGAGAGAGAGAAAGAGAGAGAGAGAAGAGAGACAGAGAGAGAGAGAGAGAGACAGAGAGACAGAGACAGAGAGAGAGAGACAGGGAGAGACAGAGGGAGAGAGAGGGAGAGAGAGAGGGAGAGACAGAGAAAGAAAGGAGAGAGAGAGAGGGAGAGACAGAGAAAGAGAGAGAGAGAAAGAGAGAGAGAGACAGAGAGAGAGAGACAGAGAGAGAGAGACAGAGAGAGAGACAGAGAGAGAGGGAGAGACAGAGGGAGAGACAGAGAAAGAGAGAGAGAGAAAGAGAGAGAGACAGAGAGAGAGACAGGGAGAGACAGAGGGAGAGAGAGGGAGAGACAGAGAAAGAGAGAGAGAAAGAGAGAGAGAGAGAGATGCAAAGACTAGTATGAAGTGATGCAAAATGAAAAAGTAGAGCAAAAAACACGTTATACAAAATGGTAATAATAGATTATAAAAATCAGAGAGCTGTCTAGAGGAATCTCGGTGGAATAGTGATAAGAGTGCTAGACCTGGTATCAGGAAAACCTGAGTTCAAATGCCTGCTCTGATACTTAAGAGTTGTACGCCCCTGGGCAAGTCATTCAACCTTTGTCAGCCTCAGTTTCCTCAATTGTAAAGTAGGAGATTATAATAATAGTAGTAGTAGGATTGTTATTAGGATCAAATGAGATGACATTTGCAAAGTGCTTAGTACAGCACCAGGCACACACTAGGTGTTTAATGCTTGTTCTTCCTTCCCCTCTCCCGAAGAAGCAACAAAACTTGGTTATTGGCAATGGACCACACTGGCATCAAATTATCAAGTTGAAAGCATAAATCCTTGTTAGATGATGATGCTACATAGAGTTTCTTAAAGAGAGGTGTCAAACACATTGTCCTGAGTGCAGCCCAATCTGAACCAAATTAAAACATAATTGGGAAATATTTAACAAAATTAATGACACATAAATAATATTACATTTTAAAACTAAGTCTGCATTCTATCAACACTTTAGGCCTTCCTGAACCAGATTAAAATGTAATCAGGAAATATTTAACAAAATAAATAAAACATAAGTAAAATGACATTTTAAAATTAAGTAAACATGCTGTCTATTAAAGTTTGACCACTGCTTTAGAGTATGCTCATGGAATATGTCTATGTATGGCCATCAAGTAATGCCTAATACTAAGGGACAATATCACCATTGGTGGGACCCTAACTCCAGAACCCATTGCCCAGGTAAGATTAATACTGTAAACTCCGCAAGCTGGAGAAAGGGAAAGGATGCTAGAGTAGGTGATGAGATACTGGGAGGAGATGTATATATGCATGTTTAGGGGCAGAGGAAGGGAGAGGAGGTATCTAATGGTTCAGAGCTAGCACCAACTGGTAAAAGTAGAGCGATGTCCTTCAGTGTTTGAGTCCAGGTCAGCACGTGCTAGAAGACACCACGGGAATGGAATGAGCAGGAGAAGGAGGCAAGTAAAAACTAGCAATGAGGGAATGAGCCAGAAGAATCCAGTTGGGAATTCAGTTCAGTTCATTTCAGCAAACATTATTTAAATATCAACTATGCACAAGGTACTGTGTTAGGTGTTGGGGATTCCAAGTGAAAAATTAAATAGTTTCTGCCTCTCAAGTTATTTTCTTTTGCAAATAGAAGGAACCACAAACCATCATTTTAGAGGGGAAGGAATCTTAGGGATGATCAAATCTGGGACTTCTTAAACTTTGTGGGTGTGTCATGGACCCCTTTGGCAATCTGGTGAAACCTAGGGACCCTTTCTCAGCATAATGTTTTTAAATGCATATTTATATGTGAATATATATGTAAAATATAAAGGAAATCAATTACGTTGGAATACAGTTATTAAAAAAATGGTAAAGTCACAGACCCTGGGTTAAGAATCCCTAATCTAATCTGACCCCATTGTTTTACAAATGATAAAAATGAGATCGACTCAATTTTTCAGATTAGAAAATTGATTTAGGGAACACTGATGACAAATAATCACAGCTGATCACTTGCATCCAGGTATATTCTGACTCGGAGACAAATTCTCTTTCTTTTTTTTAATCCTTACCATTTTGTGGTTTATACAGCAAAAAACTCTTATTCCACTACCCAGGACCAAAATAGGCTGTCCCAATCTAGACACAAACTACACAAGAATGCTTTCCTAATTGACTATAAACCTTACAACATACAGTAGATCTTAGACTTATTTTAAAAAAGTATCTGATTAATTAGCATACATTAACAAAAATCGATTTTCTCCTCTTCCCCTCTCCTCAGTGATTATAATGAATTTGTATAATCAATCAAAGCAAATTTCCATATCTACTATACTTTCTACTCTGAAAAAGGTGAGGTCCATAGCGTGTTGGAGTATCTGATACTTACTCTATATGTGATTGTAGGCAAGTCACTTAATGTCCCTGGGCCTCAACTGATTCATCTATAACGTGGAGAATTACATCTGTAGTACTTAGTTATTGTGAAGCTCAAAAGCAATGATATATTTAATAAAGAAGAATATGGCATCTGGATCCCAGTGCCTGTTTTAAATGGCCACCTATCTCATTTGCTTCAAGGCCCAGTCATAGGTGACTCATGATAAATGTCTGCCTGATTATAGGGGTACTGGCACCAGGTTTAGTCTCAAAGTCTCCCAGCCCCTCACTGGGGCCCTAAAGCTGGGGAGGCTTATTATATAGTTCCCTGGGTGCTGAGTGCTCAAAATCATGCTTTCCGGAGAAACTGCTATCCGGAGGAAGTTTGAGATTTAAACAATAACCAAATATAGATAGAGATGTAAAAACTTTTCGCAGATTCCTCCTTTAACGTAAGAACTCTGACCAGTCAGGACTCCACAGTATTGATGCCAAAGCATTCTAGTCACCTCCTGACAAAGAAGTGACACTAAATATGCACCATGAGAGACGTTTTTGGACATGATCAATGTGAGAATTTGTTTAACTATTAACTATGCAAATTAGTTACAAGAATTTTGCTTTTCTGTTTTTCTAATATGGGGGTTGGATGAAGGAGTTGAGAAATAAATGCTTATTGATTGATAAACAATTTTAAAAAGGTTTCTTGCTTATCTAAATCTAAAAACCACAAAATCTCTCCGTGGCCCTCCAGTCTCATGCAGTGGTTGTCTTTTTTTGTTATCTAGTGCCACCTGGCGTTAGAAATAGATAGCCAACATGAGGAAAAAGGCAAGAAGCAGCTATACATATATCAGAGAAGCAGAGCATTTTAGGACTGGACAGAGCCCTCCAGGTTACTTAGTCCATCCTCCTTCCTTTACAGAAGGGAAAATTGAGGACAAGGGAAGGGAGGCGGCTCACCCAGTATCAGTGACTGGAGTCCAGAAATAGAATCCAGGAGTTCTGACTGTAAAAGTCCACTAACCTCTGTTTCTCTGTATCTCTCTGTCTCTGTCTTTCTCTTTCTCTTTGTCTCTGTGTGTCTTTCTGTTTCTGTGTCCATCTTTCTTTCTCTCTGACTGTCTCTCTGTCTCTGTCTCTCCATCCTCCATTTCTGCCCCCCCACCCCATCATACTAACTTATATTAGCGAGATCTTGATCCCTCATCGCTAACTACTGAAACAAGATAATTATTTCCAGGGTCATCCAACTATTTTGCCAAAAATTGAAGCTCTGCTGAGGATTTAACTATTAATAAGTAAAAATCCCTTTTTAAGTGATGACTTCAGCGCACAAAAAGGTGGCAGTATGTGTGAGTCTTCAGCAGCATGGCCAGTAGAGGTCTCCAGTGAGTCCTTTTAAAGTTGTCTTATTAAATGATAGCATTTCTTGTATTTCTAGATAGACCTCATCCTTTCAGATTATTGAGCTTTAGTGGGGATTGCTGAAGGACTAACTTTGTCTTGGTGATAGGTCTAGATCATGAAAGATGATGGAATGAGATTCATGATGTTTGTATGGGACCTTAAGCAGCCAAAAAGATGCAAAGAAGTACAGAACAAACACAGGATCATAGACTAAGATTTAGAAGAGACCCTGGAGGTTAGCTACTTCAACTCAAATGAAGAAAATATGAACCAAAGAAGTGAGGTGGCTTGCCCAAGTTTGGACAGGCACAAAGTAGAAGAATCCGGATTTGAACTCAGATCTTATAGAATAATGGATAATAAAGAGTTGACCTCAGAGTCAGGAATCTGACCTACTGGTAATCTGACCACAGTGCCCCAGCGCAGGGGCAATCTGCTTTTGGACTCACCTGTGTTCCAATCCTGCCTCTGTCATTTATTTTGCTTTGTGGACTGGGTGCTGAACCTGGAGTCAGGAAGACTTATCTTCCTAAATTCAAACCCCATCTCAGGCACTTACTAACTGGGTGACCCCAGGCTTGTCACTTAACCTTGTTTGCCTCAGCTTCTGCATCTGTAAAATGGGGTTAATATAGCCCCTACCTCTCAGAGTGGTTAGCACAGTGCTTGGCACAGAGTAGACACTCTATAAATGTTAGCTGTTATTATTATTTCATCTCTCTGGTCCACCTGTCTTCATCTGCAAAAACGAGGGAGATGGATAAGATGGGATCTGAAGGCCCATCCAGTTTTGGATCCCTTGGTGACTACAAACCCAAGGTTTGTAGGGAAGCAGGGTGGTGCATCGGCTATAACACTGACCCAGAAGTCAAATCCAGCCTCAAACACTTACTAGCTACATGACCCTGGGCAAGTCACTTAAGCCCAATTGACTCCAAAGATATCAACAAAAATGCAGAAAAGCAAAGTTATGTCTGTTTATACAAACTGGCATGAAAGAAAGAAAATACTCAATGAACTCACTCAAACAATGAGAGTAACAATTAAGGAGAAGCAGAGTAGGACTCAAGAGATCTAGGTTCTAATTCCATGGCTGCCATGAACTTGTTTTGAGACCTTGAGCAAGTTCTTATCCTCTTTAGGTCTCAGTTTCCTTGTCTGTAACGAAGCAGTTACAACAAAGGGCCTCTCAATGCCCTTCCAGCTCGACAGGGTTTTGAAATAGGAATGTAGTTAGCCCCTCTTCCCCCAAAAGTTAAGGTCCTTGAAAACATGTAAACACTGTCATCTAATGTATTGACTATTCTTCAAAATTGTAGGCCATCAGTAAATGGGATAAACATACCATCTGTGTCTGTGAACAAGACATTGATAAAACTAATAAAAAGCACAGGTCCCAAATAGATCCTTGAGGAGATGCCACTAAGGACCTCCTCCTAAGCTGAGATCAAACTATGTTCAATTGTTGGATTCAGTCATTCAACCAGTTTTTAATTGACCCAGTCTCACTCTCACCTAAGCCAGAGTTGTCAAACACATACTCATGGGCTGCATGGGCCCCTAGCAGTCCTAGTGCACCTGAACCAGATAAAATGTAATTGGAAAATAATTAACAAAATAAATAAAAATATAATAAAATACGAAGCATGTTAATGTGTAGTTCTCCAGGTCAATACACAGGTCACAGGTCAGTTTAGTGACTGTTTTGGAGTTTGGCACCACTGATCTAATTCTTTTCTCTCCATCTTGTCCAAAGTAATAGCATAGGATATTTTGTCAAATGTTTTGCTAAGACACCTACATTGTTTGCCTCAGCTACCAGCTTAATAAGCATGTCAAAAAAGAATTGAGGTTAGACTGGCATGACCTATTCCAAATGAAGTCATACTGACTCTTTGTGATCAGTGTTTTTTTTTTTTTAATAAATGTTGACTAACCTTTCCTTTAATTGTAAGTCCTAGAATTTTGCCAGGAATGCAAGTCAAGGTTTACTGAAAACTGAAAAAATGTTGGCCTTTTTCTTGACCTTTCTCAAAGATTGTGTCAGTGGCTCAAACCATCACATCTGCCAGCTCTTTCTGTCTCTTAGTTTGCCTGGGCCCAGTGAATTGAACCAGTTTTGAATTTATCAAAGGCAGAGAAGTGTTCTCTTATTGTTTCCCTGCTTAAGTCTGGACTCCTCGTTAGCCCCTTTTGTTCTGATTTTTTCAGTGCAGATAGCATTCTCCCTGAAAGATAAAAACAGAAATAACATAAAAACTGAGCAGTTGTTTTCTTTCCATCACCCATAGTCATTACTCCATCCGCCATGAAGAATAATCTCATACTTTGAATCTTTTCTCTTCCCTACTATAGATTTTAAAAGAACAATAACAAAATCTATTTGTTGACCTTAGCTCTACCAGCCAGCCTTGATTCATTCTGAGTTTTAGCATTCTTGATACTGTCCTTACTGGGTTTCATCTCACTTTTATATTTATCTCTTATTACCTGACCTTGCTTCCATCTTCTGAATATGTCTTATCTTCCTGATCATGATTTTTTTCTGTCTTCAGAATTTTATTGTTCAGAGTTTCCCCTTTCCTAGACTTATGACTCCTACAGGAATAATCCTACAGGATCTTATCAATTCTACTCTGAATCCTTTAAAATATATTCTTCAGAAATTTAAGGTGCCTCAAAGATATTTTTTCTCTCACAAGCATCATTTCTTCTGTCCTAAATTCTAAGATGCACAAGTTACTTTCCTTCAATCAGGTCCTCCTCATTAGAATCAGATCTAGAATAGAACCCTCACTGGCTCATTCAGGTTTTTTTTAAAAAAAGGATGAAATTATAATTGAAGTAGGCTAAGAAATCATTAACTGTTTTCTTTAGGCAGAGAGAAGACTCTAGTAGATAGCAAGATAGCTGAAGTCTCCTATCACTACTTTATGTTTGTGCCAGGCTTGTGATCTGTTTCTCAAATTCCTCATCTATTTCTCCTTTTTTTCCAGATGGTCTGTTGTATATTCTTATGCTAACATTGCTTCATTTCTACCTATGTTGCTCTTTATCCAAATGTTTTTCATCATGCTTCCTTTCCCTTATTCCTTGATTTCCTCATTGGATTGTAAACCCTTGAAGGAAGGGACTGTCTTTTGCCTTTTTGTGTATCCCCAGCACTTAGCATAGTGCCTGGAACATAGTAGGCACTTAATAAATGCTTATTCATCTATTGGTTTCCTCATATAAGCATATCTTCTTAATATAAAATGCTACCAGTAGACCTGCTTTACCTATCCTGTTCCTTTTAAATAAGGTACACATAGAAACATATTCTAATTGTGGGTCCTGTTCTGCAACATTGCAGTAAAGCCTACATGGTCCACTTTGCCTACTTTTGTTAGGATCTCTAGTTTATCTTGCTTGTCCCTACATTTTGTGTTTGTCTATAGACATTTGAGGTCATGGGCTTTACAAATGGTTCCTTTCTTGAATTTTGTCTCCTGTTAATTTTTGGATTACCTCCCTCCTCCCGTTCTTTTTTTTCCTTCTTCACTGTAATTTACTATATGGTGGATATAAGGAGTCTTCTCCCCACCATGTTTTTCAGTTTAAAGCCTACTGGATTAAATTTTCAGGATTGAGCAAATGCATTTTTTTTCCCAGTTCTTGTTAGGTGAAGTTCACTTCTGGTCAAGAGTCTATCACTCCTACATTTTAAGCAGGGGACCAGAAATTCAAATCCAATTTCCAGACACCACTTCCTTCACCAACTATTTCCTTCCAGAATGTGGTTTATTACTCATTGAGGGCCTTTATCTGCTGGACACTATCCAGACTAAGGGGCCAGAGCTAGGAATCAGGAGACTTGTACTTAATGTGGTGCTCTGGCACCCATTACCTTGTTACCGTATTGTGCTTCCAGTTTCCATATCTATAAAGTGAAGAAATTAATAACTTCCCTCCCTGCTAGTTTCATGAGGTAGTGTGAAGCTATACTGAGGTACATATATATGAAAAATATTTTGAGTGGGACCCTGTAGGTTGCAAGAAGTGTTTAAGTCCTAGCTGTTCCATTTACTAGCATTTTGGGCATGTCATTTATCTTTGAGTTTTGTTTCCTCATCTGTAAAATGGGGATAATAAACTTGTCCTACCTACTTCACAAGGTCTTTCTAAAGAATAAATGATACATATTATATCAAATCATTGTATAAAACAGAAATTTTTAACCTGGGGTCTGTAAACTTAACTATATTTCACTATTATTGATTTCTTTTGTAATCTTATGCATTTTATATTTTTCATTTAAAGACACTATTCTGAAAAGGGGCCCATAGTATGTCAAAGGAGTCCATGACTTAAAACGGTTATAAACCCCTGCTATAAACCATAAGAAAGGATATAAATATAAGATATTGTTATTGTTGTTCAAGGTAGAGTGAAATCTTTATTGTCTTTTATGTGATGGGGAGTGGAAATACTGACTAGACACACATTCCAAATAATTTGTGGCTATGTCATATCATTCCTTTTCCTCACTGTCCAAATGACCCAGTGAAATGTTCATTTTCTGCTTCCATGCAGCCTATGTCTGAAATGCACTTCTGTATCACTTCTGTCTCAAAAAACCCTTTGTTTTCTTTAGGGCATAACTCAGATGCTCCTTTTCTTAGTACTTTCTCCTCCTTTAAATGACTTGGTTTATGCTTTATTTGCCTACATATTATTCTCTCCTTCTTCCAATAAACCTAGAGCACTTGGAGTTTTCCTTTGTTCCTGTCCCTTCCTACTTTGTTTTCTTGCTATCATCAGTACACATGTCAAATTCCCTTAGTAGAACATAAGTTACTTGAAGGAAGGTACTATGTCACAAAGCACAGTGCCTTGTCTCCAATAAGCACTCAACAGTGCTTATTGATTTCTAGATTCATGCTGTCTTAAGTTGTTTCTTTCTTGTGCATACCTGGACAACTATGGTGTTTGGTCAGGGTGACAAGTTTCTAAACTTCTATTACTAGATTATTAAATAATGAGTTTATTTTCCTAGTAATTCCTGTTGATTAAGTGCCATATTTTTTGGTTTGTTTTTCTCTTTTTCAGGGAGAAGGGTGTTGCAACAGGTCCACCAAAGTTGCAAAAAGCAGAAGAGCCTTCTGTTAACTTTTCTGCCTTAGAAAACAGCTAGATGGAAACATTTAGGGCATCCAAAGGGTTCATAGGAGCCTTATTTGTTTCAGATTATCCAACATTTATTGGGTGCCTATTATATACCAGCACTGCACCAAGTGCTGGGGATACAAAGAAATATGAAAAGGTCCTAGGCTTCCAAAAGCTTACACTGGGAGTGAGCATGTAAAGGATATAATCTGAACACAGATGACTATAATAGGAAGTAGAAAGTGAAAGGTGCAAATGAGAGACAGGAAAAAAATACCCTGCCACGTATCTGAGGAGGCAAAGAACACTAATGGGTAGGGGAGAGAGGAACAGCAAACTTGGAGCTCTCGTGGAGTACCTGGGCTCAGATTTGAATTTCAGGAAGAGGTATTATTAGGTCAATATCTCACTAGGAGCATTTTCCAAAATGTTACTTCCTCCACCCTGGCTTTTTCCTCTTGCCACAATCCCAACAAGGGTAAGAGAAATGGATGGGTCAGGAGAAGTCCAGCATTGCAATGTTCTCACCTGCATAAATCTCAAGGCTTTCTTCTAAGGTTTCAGACAACTTATTCTCATGCCCATGAAAGTGATGTCAGGCTCTTTCCTATGTTATTATTATTTTTCAGAATGCGTAAGTTGAGTCCAAGAGGTAGCATGAAGTTAGGAATAGAGAGTTAATCTGGGAGTCAAGAAGACCTAGGTTCAGATCCAATCTCAGAAACATAGTGGATGTGACCTCCAGGCAAGCCCCTTCCCCTTTTAATTAGGTTATTCTCTAAGGCTATTAAGTAAAAGGTCAGAAATAGATTTGGGCTGGTAGAAGGCACTAATAGAAGGAGTTCTTCACTTGGACCTACCTCCATGAATAAAATTATCGATACGAGTTTTCAAAGCCCAACAAAACACAGAAATCTACTGGTCTGTTCATTTTGCTTTTCATTATTTAATGCAAGTCAATCCACATTTTTCTAAAATCAACAAGCTCATCATTTCTTATGCCACGGTAGTATTCCATCACAATCATATACCACAACCTATTCAGCCATCCCCCAAATGTTGGATATTCCTGCAATTTCCATTTCTTTGCCACCACAAAGAGAGCTACTATAAATATTTTAGAACATGTAGGTTCTTTTTCTTTTTCTTTAATCATCTTTGGAAATAGGCCAAGTTTTTTTTAAGATTACCTTGGAATTTCATCTATCCATAGTATCCTTTTAGTTTATTACCATAATAAATCAATGTAGTGATAACTGGACATTCATAGGCAGATATTGATGTTTTATTATAAAACAAAAGAAAAGAATTAGTACTCATTTTATGTTTCTAATCACAGAAAACATCTGAAAACCCACAGCTGTTAATAATGCTCCTGACTTTTGCCAGATCTTGTAATACTCTGTTTTCTTTGCCTTGAACATGGCATTTGTACCACATTAAAGTCTGGCAAGTCCAATATTTTTGCTAACCACTGGCAAATGTGAACATGCTATAAAGTTTAAGGAGTTATTTTCACCAAACTCATTATCAGGAATGTATTTGTTGGGATTTGACTAAGAACTTGTTAAATCACTCCTATGCACTTATATGTGATATTTGTGATCTCTTGATCACTATATATATATGTATATATATGTATATATATATACATATATATATATATGTCTAATGGTAGCCCTCTCTGGAGGGGGAGAGGAAAGAAAAAAAAGAGAAATTTACATGATAACTTTATGATATATTTAAAAGGAAAAGCAAATTGTACATAATCGATTTGTAGTTTCATGTGCAATCACCTTTATAAAAATATTCTACTATGGAAATGCTTGTTTTATTTCATAAATTAAAAATAAAATAAATTAATTATAGTTAATTATTTAAAACTCACTCAACTCAGATTTGCTCAAAATAAGCAAAAGTGAGTTATTTAAGTTTCGTCTACCTTCTTACTTGCTGATTAGTGGAGGTGTAATGAGAAAGGAAATTATTTAAATGTTGTCACTAACACGCTATTGTTAAAAAATGAATCTCTCTATTAACAGATGGCAAACTACTTAAGTGTAAGCTTGCGTGTGCAATCAGTGGAAATCACTCTCTTGGGTATTCTTGCTTAATTGTTTGCTGAAATTTTGCATCATAAGGAATTGAATTCTAAGAGTTTTTGGAAGGAGAGCAGAACTGTGTGACATTTTCCAATAAAATTTATCAATAAAAGGATTAAAATAGAAAAAAAGAAAGAAATGATGTAAATAAGAAGTAATGAAATGAAACAAAGGATTTATACTATTCTACACCAATTGGGCTCTGAGTGGCTGAAAGTCATGTATAACTGCTGAATCTACACATGGCCAAAACAATCCATTAAAAACTAAATGACAATTTTAAAGTTCAACTGGCTTAATAGTTTTTTCCCTTCTCCACCCCTATCTGCAATGACTTAATCTTAACATCATGTAAATACAAAAACTACATGGATTCAATTGAATTTAATAAGCATTTGTTGAGTACCTACTGTATACTAGGCATTTTCTCAGGTGTTAGGGAAATAGAAAAGTGAGATAATTGCTGCTCTCAAAGAGCTTACACTTAGCCGAGAAGAAAATAGCTATATGTATATGTATATCTATATTTCTATATAGGTATATATTGATATAAAGGCAGACTGTGTTTTGGGGATCAAGAGTATTGTTCTCATCTTAATATGGTTCCAGCAGGTATAGACCAAATGTTCTGTCCTGGAGAAAACTGGTTTAAAATTTACTAGTAGCATCTCTAGATTTGGGTACAGTCTTTTTAAGAGCATAGAGAAGAAAGCATTTCTGGGACCATTCAAGAAGGACCATGTTGTTAAAGATGAGACTGTTTAATGTTTCCAAACTGATGGATTTCCAAGGTGAAACTGATGGACTTGCAATAAAATTGAAAAAAAAAAAACAAAACTTGAGTCAAGTGTGACTCTGTAATGCCAATGTGATACCCATAGTAGCTGCTATGAATATGCATGTGTATTTCTAGGGTAAATTTACAAAACAAAATAAACTCTCTTCCTCAAAGACAAAACCAAAATATTTATTTGGGACATCATTAGACTAGTAGGAGGTAAGATTTAACAGGGTACTTGTCACTAATCCAGGGAGCTCAGACATCTTAAGCCTTCTTTCTGTCAGGCCTCCCTACAAAAACAAGTTCCCCTAGACAAATTCCTCTCTCTACTCACTCCCACTTTGCTTCTCTCTCTCTCTTTTGCCTCCTCTCTACTCATGCTCTCTCTCTCCTCCTTCGGCAAGCTCCTCCCAGTCTAAGCCAAGTCACCAAGGCTCCATGTGACCACAGGCTCTATGTGTTAGGCCTATTAATGGGAGGGGAAGATCTTCCTATTCTATTAACATTACAGACTCCCTGGCTGTAAGCTTGAGTTACCGAAAGGATAATGGTACACTCTACAAAAAAAGAGGAAATTTCCAAAAGAACTGAGTTTTAAGGGGGAAAAATAAGTTCTCTTTGGGACATGTTGAATTTGAGACATCTATGAAACATTTTATTGGAAATATTCAACAGGTTGTTAGTGATGAGTGACTGGAATTCAAGGGAGAGATGAGAGTTAAATATGCCAATTTAGGAGTCATCAACTTTGAGATGGTAATTGAACCCAGAGGTGCTGATTAGTTCACCAGAGAGAATATATAGAGAGTATTAATGTCTTGTTCATGTTTTACTTTAAAATTGTGTTATATTCCAAAATCGGGGAAGAAACCTCTTAATACATTCAATACATTTGGACAAATGAAAGAGAAGTCCAATGAGGATTAATGAATCATACAGACTATTTTAAAGAAATACAGACTTTTAAAAAAGGAATGCAGCTGTATTACTTTCAAGCAAGGGCATTCATTAATTGAATCCTTGAGTCATGCTGAGTAAAATATGGATTCATAGATCTGGAACGAAATTTAGAATTTTTAAATTTAAATTTAAATTTACTTCAACTTTTCATTTCTGAGATCAGACAATCAATCATTAAACAATTGTTAAACTTTTATTAAATGCTTATTATGTTCCAGGCACTGTACTAAGTATTGGGGATACAAAAAGAGCCAAAAGAGAGTCCCTGTTCTCATGAAACTTACAATTTAATAGATAAGGCAAGGCACAACAAGATGAATTGACTTAGCCAAGGTCACACATCTTGTGGCCAAGCTGGGACTCCAACACAGACTTTGAACTTCCTAGTAAAAGGCATTTTCCATGGTACCACAGTCTCCACTATTACCAGGAATTCCTTCATGCCTTCTCTTCTTCCTTTTCTCCTTCATCCCTCCTCTCTCAAAGGGATACTTCACAGATATAGCTAAAACAGAAAAAAATATACATTTTCTACCTTCAAAACTTGCGATACACACTCTCCCCTATTTCCCAGTATCTAGGGTTAAGGGACTCAGATTCAATGTGGCCACTGTGCACCATTTGGCCTACAAAGCTCATTTCCAACTGTAGTATGGTCAGTGTGTAAATGAGTCTACATCTTTGCTATTGCTGGGTTAGATCAAGTGAGCTTCTTGGATTTTGCTTCTCCATCTGGCAAATCCTGGCCTGGGCTTCAGCTCCTAGATTTCTGTTGACTTTGTCTATTGACCTTTAAAGTTCACAAAATAGTAGTGCCCTTTCTTCACCTGGAGACCATTGATCTAAAGTGTGGGCCCCAGTCATTAACAACTATCCGATCTGTGTGTCTGAATTATTTCACAGTATAGATGTTTCAGGGGGAGTATGTTTAGAATGTGTTAATTAAACAATTTGGTCAGGACAATGTTAGGCAAGCTATGCTTATATTTTGAACATGTCAACATAGGTCACTCATTAATTTATGATTCATTCATTTCAAATGTTGATTAGCATGGGAAAACTTGGGCTTTGGCCCTGAGTCACAACTTGGAGATCTGGGAGGATTTCTTTTTTTTAACATGGGAGGGTCACACTTCTTCCCAGCTTTGGTCACTTGGTGGGTATTGGGCTATGGAAGACCATGATCAATTAGTCAGTGATCAAGTATTTGTTAAAATCCTGCTATATCCTAAGCATTGTGCTAGGCACTAGGGATACAATGACAAAACATGAAATGATCCTTCAAAGTTTACATCCTAGTGGGGATGTCAAGTAGCTATAAAAATATATACAGCATAAATAAGAAATTAATAGATACAAATATGCACAAGTTGTTAAATTGAACATAGTCTAGAAGTTAGGGAGATCAAAATAGGGAGGATCATTGAATGGAGGAAGCCTTGTCCCCGTAAGTTTCCATGAGGGAAAAGCCATATCCTTCTACACCCAGTTCCAGACCCCTCCTGCCTCTAGGGTTCTATCAGTAGTCACTCCTCTCTCCCAGGTGGTCTTTTCCCACCACCATACTTGAGGTTTGCACCTGACTAGTGTAGACTATGTACTGCCTGGTGGAGTGGGGCCATGAACAGGAATAATGAGACAGGGACATTGGGATGAGTGTCCCCTGGCCTCTGTTCCCACCCCAACTGAGCTTGTTCCAGACTTCAGAATTCCCTGTTATATAAATGGTATTGTTGATAAATCAGAATGAGAGCAGTTTTTATAACCCTCTATAAAAATTTAACACAACTTAAAAACAGAACTGTTTTTCCTAATACTTTAAATGTTCCCCTTCAATTTAATACCTATTAAACACCTACCATGTGCCAGGCATCCTTCTAAGAGATGGAGATATCAATGAAAAAATGTATTAGTCTCTGCCTTCAAGAAGTTTACAGCCTACATAATCTTATTTAGGATATTAATAGACATCCATAAAGAAAAGCTATATTAATGGAATGAAGAATTCAGCCCAGCACCTATCTGGATAATCAGAATTCTCAGTTAGTAAGGCTCACATCCTGGACTAGACTAAGGCAATTCACATATGACCCTTTGTTTTGTTTCAGTTTTTATCAAAGTAAAAATTACATCTAGTCTCCTCAGAAGAACAATTAAGTTTATTTTGAATAAGTCTCTCCAGCTTGTTTTCAGAAGCCACTATTTGTGAAGACATTATTAGCTCTTTTCCATGTGTCTTACTATAGCTCCTTTTTCTATGCACTATGTCAGGAGTTTCTTATCTGAAGGTACATGAACTTGATTGGAGGAAGAAAACCACATCTTTATTCTCGTTAACCTCTAAATTAAAATTAGCATTTCATTCAGTTATTTAAAGACATCATTCTGAGAAAAGGTCCAGAAGCTTTACCAGATTCCTAAACAAGGGGGTCCATGACACAAGAAAAGATTAAGGACCCCTCCCCTACATACACGAAAAGAGTCTGGATAGTTCGGCAAAAAATTGTGTTTATAAACACATCCTTTGGTGAAAAGGACAAGTAGTTCCATCATACCACACACCTAGGAAAAAAAAAACAGTATGAATTACTTATTTCAGTGAAGAATTCTGCACTTTTAGCATTCCTATACATTTTGAAATTTTTGTCATGCACCAAGCTGCACAGATCTTCAGTACCCAGCAAGCTTAACAATGCCAGCAGTCAAAGTTGATAAGAAATTGTGCACAAATTGTCCATCATCAATTGCTTCTCACAACTTTTCAAGATCTTTCTGTAACTGAAGAGAAGGAAATTTCATGCACAAGTAGGGATTTCATTGCAGCCATGAATGTGCTCAGAATTCCTGGTTGACCAGGTTTTGAATGGTTTTGTAATAACACTGGAGGGTATGAGAGAACATAAATGCCCACAGTCACCCAGCTGGGAATGGAACCCACTTCAAATTCTGAACTTCCCAGACCAGAAGGTACATCCCCTAAATGAAAAAGCAACAAACAAATAGAAATTCGTTATGAGTAATCGTTCTGACAGGGCATCTTTGTTTTTATCCAAAGGATTATTAATTACAGATTAGGAAGTTACTGCTCATATTTTGCTGTGGCCTCGGGAGGCATCACTGTTCATAATCACTGTATGTTTTTCTTGAGTCAGATTCAACAGCCGGGAGTTTTCTGGACATTTTAATTAGCAGCTGACTTCAGGCAGATTTCCAATGTGGTGATGTTATTTAACTCCCACTTAATTTGGAGGACATACACTTCTGTGTGTCTCACACGTCTACTGGATCTCTTCCTGTTTCCATTAATAGGGAGGCATGGTGGGGCTACTGTATCTCAGGGACTAGGGCTTTTTGTGCTGCGTTGCCTGTCTCTCTCTGCTTGCATCATGAAGCAGCACAGAGAGTTTTGACCTTCTTTTATGCACTTATTTATTCTCATTTATCACGTATCTTAACTTTTTCTTTTCCCCTCTGTACATCCTCACACATAAACTAATTCTCAAGATCTTTGAGGGAGTGGACTGTGAGATTTAAAAACAATGATTTGGAGTTAAAAATTTTCTATTTTATTTTTTCAATAAATAAAAATCCATTTTCTCTTCTTCTCCCTCCTAAGGCCCTTCCCCATGGCATTCATTTTTGTATCTTCTCCATTTCTTAACACAGTGCATTTATTCAATTCCACAAGCACCATGATGGTTCATTAAGCATCCACCATGTGCAAGAAATTGTTCTAGGGTTTTGTGATATGAGGACAAAAATCCAAAACAATCCCTGTATCCAGGGAGTTCACATTGTACTGGTGAGAAACACATTCATAAGTAATTGTAAGATACACGTATGTCTGTATATCATATATAATGCAAAGTGATTTCAAGAGAAATTGAGCACTTGGGAATCAAGAAAGTCCTTACACAGTAGGTGGCAGTTGGTTTGTACTTTGTAGGGAGCTAGGGATTCTAAGAGTCAGAAGTGAGAAGAGAGAGCATTCTGCACATGAGGGACCACCAGGGCAAAGGTCCAGAAGTGGGTATGCTCTATACAGGGAAAAGCTAGTTTTCTAGTGTGGTAGGAACAATATCCAAACTCTTGTTCCCTTGCCATCCTTTAGACATGATTGGTACAGAGCATTAAAGGTCTTTTGTTCCAGGTAGTCCCTGACACTAGATTGTTGGAACATGATAGATTCAGGCAAGGAACCATCACTCACCTGAAACAACTCAGGATATCCTCAATACATATACTTACAAAACAGCCTCCTCCTGCCATGACTAAGTAAATCTTCTCTTGCTAACTGTCAAATGGCCTATGAGTGTCATTTTGCTCCCGTATTGAATATAAACTCCTAAGAGGCTGGCCTGAGGCAGTTGATACCAGAATAGATGATGCAAGGAAGATATAAATATGGAATAAGACCAGGAAGTTATGTGCAATGTGGGTAGTAGGTGCTTAAGAATATTTATTTGATGAATTAAGTTAAACAAAACACTGTATTTTAGTATAGGGTGAAGAACATAAAAATTCTGAGTAAAACTGTCAGCTGTGTGCTGCTGGTGGATACCAGTCTCTGGTGACAGAGGTCAAGTCCCCAGCCCGATCTTCAACTCAGATTTCCAGTTTGTGTCTGTCCTTGGAAGTTATCCAAAACCAAAGCACACCATCCCCCTGCCCCTGTGTCCTGCTAACTCTCAGGTATTATGTTAACAAGCACTTCATATGTACTTCTTATGTATCATATATTCTCCTTGGGTTACCAAGAAAGGTCAAAGCTGGCCCTGACTTCCAGGAAATCACTTTTCATTGGGCAAAGTTACTTGTACTGCCCACCTTGCATTATTAATATGAGGAAAATCTTTTGTAAGCTGCAGAACTTTGTGGGGAAAAAATTAGCTACCTTTTGTTGCTATTATATTCATGACAATGATGATGATAAAGATTTATTTTTGCCCTTTCATTCTTAATGATGGGATGCCTAGGCAACTTTGCCTCCTTATCCAGAAACCTGCAGAAAGTCTGAGCCTAGGGTATCCATTCCCATTGACTCTTGCTCTGAGGGGCATGTATACCAAAGAGAAGAGGGAGGGCCAATAAGAATGTTCCCCCAGGGTGTGCCAGCATAGCCACCCTACATTACATGCAGGCCTATGCCCCTTATACAGATTCTACCAATGAGTGAATGAATGAAAAAGCCTGTATTAAGTGCTTACTGTGCTAAGCACTGGGAATACAAACAGAAAAATCAAGACAGTTTCTGCTTTTAAGGAGTTTATTTCTCTAACAGGGAGAAAAACATATTAAAGAAATTTCAATCACAAGTTAGATAGGAAGATCCAGAAGTTCTAAAGGTACAGTTTCAGGGCAGATGGCAAGGCTGAGAGGTCCTTAAGTTATATAGAAAGTTAAGATGACAGTGCCAGGAGTTCACAGGGCAGATGGTAAGGCCTGGAATGAGCAGTCATGAGATGGAATGAGTAGTCAAGCAACCTGGGTGAGGGGAAGGAAAATTGAGAGGGCACCCAGGTACTGGTTCTTCCTGATAGACAAGTCATGCCTTTTGATCTACTTCCCCATTCCCTCTACCCTCATTCTCTCATCTAGTCAAGTTGGCAAGGAGGGTGAGGTTCTTTGACTTACAACAAGAACAACTATAACTTCCTAGGAGTGTAGTTTCTCACAAATTCCCTTATAACCAAAAATGTGTGTTTCATTTTGCATAATCTGTCATCTCTCTGTTAGGTTATGAGAAACATAATTTGTCATCATCACAACAGCTAGTATTTACATAGTGCTGTAAAATTTGCAAAGTGCTTTACATATTTTATTGCATTTGATTCTCACAACCCTAAAGTAAGTGCTATAATGATACCATTTTATAGATGAGGAAATTGAGGCAGAAGAAGCTTGCCAAGGGTCACATCGCTAGTGAGTGTCTGAGACAGGATTTGAACTCAGACCTGTTTATCACCAAGTCCAGCATTCCATTGGCTGCCTAGATGCCATATCATAACTGTTCATTTCACTCTCCATCAGTCTGTACAGTCTTTCCAAGTTTCTTTGAAACTATCTCCTTCATTATTTCTTACAGCACAATAGTATTTTATTATATCCATATACCCTAATTTATTCATTCATTCCCTAATTGGTGGCTAGCCTCTCAGTTTTCAGTTCTTTGCCACCACACAAAGAGCTGCTATAAATATTTTTGCACATATAGGATCTTTTCCTCTTTATCTCCTTGAGTATAACTAGGAATTTTGTGGCACAATATGGGATGGCAGCATAGAAGGAAACATGAGAAGGCTTATCTTGGGGAGACTGCCTTAAAGGCCTTGTGGAGGGGGTAAGGAAGGAGTTCTTCTGGAGTCAGATACACTCTATGATACCGAAGCTGATGTTGGGGAGGTCACTAACAGTAGCAGGGTTGAACCATGGGGGAGCTTGGAGGAGCTCACCCTGAGATTTCTTTGTTACTGTAGATCTGTAAGAGTTAATCAACACCTTCTAAATTTTAGTGCCATAGTTCAAAGCCCAATCAGCATATCTTAGTTGTGGCTCTAGACATAGTTACATGAAGAGATTAGTAACAACACAGAGGTGGAAAGACATGCTAAATTAACAGTACATTAGAGCTAGAGTTCAGAGATGATCTCTGTAGGCTGGTTGAGATGGTCAGGAGTCTATAGACTAGAACCTCTGCATATGATTCTCTAACACGAGTCATTAGGTACTGAGAAAAGCTCATTAGGATAGTTCTGGAATCAATTTCCTAGGAAATCTTTAACCTATCTAAAAAAAATTGCCTTCTCCTTGATAACAATTTATTATTAATATTATAATTATTCAATTACCAAGCAATTTTAATTAGTTTAACCAATTTTTAATTAGTTTATCATAGCTAGCCTATGACAAAATAAATAGACAAAATTAATATTTGCCTCTTTTCCCTTCTGGTTTCTGCTTGCCATTTTACCTTTGGTAGTGATCCAGATAAGTAAATGTAAGCTAGGTTTTAAACCTGGAACATTTTGCATAAGATTCTCTAAACTTACAGAAAGAATTATGACTCAATGCTGTGTACCTATGTGAAGGGTCACATTGCCCCAAGAGCTTTGGAGAAGAAAAACATTATTTTTCTTTACATAGGAGACAAACACATTGACATTGGAAGACACACATGTAGGGGAAAGCCAATTTGTCAAAATGTCCCTGATTTTCTTATTGTTTTCCTAGACATTTAGAAAAATTTACCTTTGGATGATATTAGGGCCTCTTTCTTGACTGAACAAAACCTCTCCAGCACCCCCAGGCTGCTCCCATCTAAAGAGATTATTTGCTCTTGGGTATTTCTTGCCATATTATAGTCTGTAAAATTTCTCCAGTTTTAGTTTGCTATCTACTTGCATAAATGGTTTACTCCCTATTCACTATTTGTGAGGGTCTTTTATGGAACTAGAATTTTGATATGAAGGAGTCAAGTCTTGTAGGTATAGAGTTAAGGCATCTTCATCCTATAAAAGACAGTAGCCATGAAAATAGCTTGAACCTCCAATAGTACCCCTGGATAAGAAATATTTAATGGAACAGATAGAGCTAATTCTAATATGGTACCTCTTCTCAGAGATGCCATATTCTTATTCCCCTCTAGGCAGAAATAAAAGGTTCCCTTGGAGTGGAAAAGGTAGCAAGATTCCAAAGATACTTATCCATTCCTTTTCTTGAGCCACATTTAGATGACCTACTGGACATCCACATCTTACATGACCATTACATACCTTACCTAAAGATCACTAGTTCTGTGGTATTGCGGTATTGTGTTGTTCTTATGTAGACAGAGCCATCATCTGAGGTTGATACACAGAAACTGTGTCTTCACAGACAAATTATATGGAGCAATTATCTAGAGAAAATTCAGGCACTAGCATCAATTATTGAGAGGCAAAGGCATTGTGTGTTTGTGTGTGTGTGTGTGAGAGAGAGAGAGAGAGAGAGAGAGAGAGAAAGAGAGAGAGAGAGAAAGAGAGAGAGAGAGAGAGAGAGAGAGAGAGAGAGCGGGAGGGCAAGAGGAAGAGAGAGAATTACTTGTCTCTCCCTCATACTTTTCTATGGAGACACTGTCAAAGACACAGAGTTTTCCCTTGAACAAGCTACATCATAACCAGAGTTAGCTTCATGGTTCTCATGTTAGAGAAATTCACTAAACAGCACTTGGAAAATGTTTACTAGAGCAAAACTTTCCATCCTTGGTGCAGCTTGAGAGGCACATTTTCCATGGTACCTTGTATTTCAGTCTATTATTTGGAAGAAAATTCACACTGTAGATAAAACCAGGGGGGAAATTACATTTGTTAGGCTCATGAAGACAGAAGTCTCATTTCCTCATGAACTTTTCCCACCAGCATACCCTTCATGTCAGCTGTGTAAAAAAGGACACTGTCATGGAATGAATGATGGAATGGGCAAGCTTTTAAACTCAAGGAGTACTTGGCCTTATATGGAGGAGGGTGAAAAGCTGGTCTTCATTAAGGAGATCACAAGAGAAAATGTGTCATAACTGTGGGAAGAAGGATTGAACGGAGATTACAGAAGTCTTTCCCACTTTCCCACTCCGAGATTGGCAATCAGAAGATCAGGTAATTGAAGGGAGACATGCAATGTCTCTTCCTGAAAGACAACCTTGAGATTATGATTAGAATATGAAGAATTCAGGGATAGGAGGATTTGTAATTCATAGAGCAAAGTGAGCAGAGCCAGAAGTACACTTCCTACTGACTACAGTTATTTAGGGGAAAATATCATTGAAAGAAATGAAAAATCGGATCAATGCAGTCTACAAAAAAAGGTGGTGGATTATAGGTGCAGAGTAAGGTATATGTTGTCAGGCATGACTAATGTGTTGATTTGTACTTTGCCTTAAGAGGGTGTCCTATTGGAGGGTAGATATTCTGCAGATGGTGTCATTGAGAACTGACATCAATATTTTCTGGCATCAATAAAACATTATTGTTTAAAAGAGAAACTAGGGCTATGTCAGTTTTTACAAAGAACTTTTCAAAGTCATTGATTAATATTTGTAATAGTTAATAGATCAAATATAGCTAAATTAAAAAGTTAATAGATCAAATCAAAATAGCAAATAGATGGGCTGAAATTTTTCTGAATGAACACATTGCTTCATTGGGTTTCTCAAATCAACAGTAATTTTGGTGTTACATGAAAACCTCGAGGTTTCCCTGAAAGCCAAACCAAAGAAGGATGTAAAAAAGTCAGAGTACAATATATTAAATTTATTTTAGGCCTAGGGTCTGACTTTTTTTCCTAGGTAATAGACCAGATGAGGGACAGGGTAGTAAGTGGAAAAGACATTGGTACTTGTGTCAGAGCACTTGGTTTTCAATTTTGGCTCTGTTTCTTAATTACTTGTGACTTTGAACAGGTTGCTTAATCTCACAGGTTTCAGTTTCCTCTCCTATAAAATAATGGGGTTGACCTATTAGGGGTGGGAAACCTTTGGTCTTGAGACCCTCTAGGTCCCCAGATTTGGCCCTTTGACTGAATCCAAACTTCCTTAATAAAAGGTTTTGTTCTGTAAAACTTCAACTCATTCAAAAGGCTGCACCCAAGGACCTAGAAGGCCACATGTGACCTCAAGGCCACAGGTTCCTCACCCTCGGCCCTAGATAATCACAAAGGATCATTCCAGTTCTTAATCCTATGATTAGATTTCTTTGATGATGTGGGGAAATTCTAATATTCAAAGTTCATTTTAAGGAATTCCCTAAAACTAGAATATAGCCAAGAACTCTATGGAGCTGTTGAAGGTGAGAAAAACTCCAGAATTTTTTTTTTAGTATAAATTCTCTAAATTAGATATCTGTGTTGATTGAAGGCTGTCAAATAATTGCTTAACTCCATTTCACTTCCCCCTAAGGAACCACTAGGAAATTGAGGGAAATCAAATTTGGTTCTTGAATTAGCTCATTTAAGTTGGCAAATGGGCAGCTATGTGGTACAGTGGTGAGAGTGCCTAACGGGGGGGGGGGGCCAGGAAGACTTTCTGATTGGTTCAAAATCTGGCCTCAGACACTTACTAGCTGTGTGACCCTGGAAAAGTCACTTAACCCCATTTGGCTCAGTTTCCTCATCTGTAAAAATGAGCTGGAGATGGAAATGGCAAACCACCCTAGTATCTTTGCCAAGTGGGGTCATGAAGAGCTGGACATGACTGAAACGACTGAACAACAAACTAGTAACTATAAACCTGAAATCTCCAATAGCCCAAAGTGCTTGTGACACTATAAAATTACTTGGAAAATGGTAATATTTGGGAAATGTTTCCTAGTGAAATTTTTCAGGCCTCCTTGTAGATTATTACATGGCATCTTGAGCCATATTTTAAATGGATCCAGAGACCCAGGCAAAAGGAACATCTTTTCAAAGGTTCCTACTCATTCTTTGCCTAAAATATGTAAGGAATTACAATAGAACTTACCTCAAACTACTGTTACAGACAAGAGCTGACTTAGCCTTGACTCAAGCTGGGTCTCATCAATGATTAAATCTCATTGGAATCTACGATCAAACAAGCTTCACTGGTATATGGGTCTAGGAGCAACTCTATAACCCGCCCCCCCCCATAACTATTAAGTAATTTCTGATTTTATCTCTTATGCATTGTTGTCACTCCATTAGAGTGTGAGTTCTTCAAAGGAAGGGACTATCTTTTGCCTCTTTTTGTATGTCCCAGAATACTGGTGTCTGACACATAGTAGATGCTTAATAAAATGTTCATTGATTGTATAGATTGGTTCAAGGCCTGAAAGGCTTGTTATAGGTCATATTTATGTGTGTGTTTGTGTATGTGTAAATAAATACACATACTTATATATAGATACATCTGTATGTATAGTATGTTTGTATTATATATGATGTGTATATATAATAAAGGCAGGAATGTGGACCAGAAAGCAGGAGATGATTTTGTTCTCTGACCTTTGTTTTTTTCCTTACTCAAATTCTTTTGCATGGGTAAGGGTGGGAGTTTCTATAACCACTCGAAGGATTTTAGAAGAGCTAGGAAAACCAGAGTGCTTCAGGCTCAGAGAGACCTTGCAGTTTATTGAAAAGCGTCCCTAAAATGATAGGAGAGGGTTATAGATTGTCAATCTGATAGGAGATAACCCTAAATCAGATAGCATTGTTGGATATGAACTTTGATGCTCCTTACAGGAAAAGGTAGTTTAAAGAGAGGTGAAATGGCCGTGGATTCTAATTGTCTATTTAAATACTCTAGATTTCAAAAGAGCATGATCCTGGAAGAAGAGACTCTGTGGAGATACATGATGCCTGTTGTGGTGGAGGGAAAGAAGCAGCAGAAATTTTGTTTCCTGGTCCGTTGAATAATGTGTGTCAGGGCCTGACCTACCTTTTGTGACAAATGAAAAGTCTGAGAGACATAATTTCTGGATAACGAATAATCAATTTATTAATTATAGCTAGCAAATAATAAAATGAGGTCAGTGACACTTTCATAAAACAATTTTGGGGGTCACAACATTTATATATCCTTGGAAGAGTAGGTGTTCCTGACAAGCAGCAATCAGCCCTGGTCATTAATTAATGAGAGAATGAATATTATGAGAAGTGGATTTATTCTAATGAGGGGCTAGGGTGGGGGGAGATGGACTCTGATTATATCACTCTTAGGCTTATCTTCACACCCAGGTCATTCTGCTTCCAGCAATCTATACAAAAGAATCTATCTTTCACCCAGACCACTTACTTAGTTGAACAATGAACCAGAATTCACCTAGATAAGATGGTTTTCACCCTTCTAATCAAAACCAAGCACTTCCAATTGGGTGGGGTCCTGTCCAAGACTGGGGAGACCGTTAACCAATCTCATCATCAACCCTGTCCTTCTGAGGTTGCTTTGAGCTAGTCTTTTACATGAGGAAATAGGGAAAAAATCCTGGACACCCTCCCCTCCCCATATTAATAATCATTTCTCTCCATTTCTTAAAGAGTTGGGAGTCTGGAGCTAAGCTAAAAGAGAGATGGTTATTCCTCCTATAAGGAAGATGTAGCAACTCAGTTAAGGGCTCCAGCTGAAGCCTATAAAAGAGAGGTGGTGAGGCAGCAAAGATTCAAAACCCATTATGAAGCAGCAGACATTTGACAGCCAGTCAAAGAGAGACACTACAGGATGGTCAGGTGCATGCCCGAATAAAATTGTGGCCAGCAGGAAATAGACTTGGAGAGAACAACCTGACACCATCGTCAGAAGACACAGGCAGCCCTGTAATGCCAGAGACATGTATCACCTCAGGTACATGTGTCCCTACAATTTGGAACCAAGGGAGTTTGACCCTCACTAAATGAATGCATACCTGCTTTCCACAGTCTACTTGACATAGCTCATCAGAAACTACATTTCTACTTCGGGAGGGTCCCACTCTATTTAACAATGGAAAGTTGCTCCATAAAATCTTGACTAATTGGGGAACTTTCCTGTACTGGCAGCTAGGTGGGGGAAGGGTGAGTTGTTCTGTTGTCCTTGGTCCTTTTAAATAGTTAGGAGATATTAATTGGCAATGATGACATTACCCAGAAAGGGAGAAGAGCTATAAGATATTAGCTATTAACTATGACATTTCTATATGTATAAAAGTTACAAAGGTTTTGTTTTTAATTTTTTCTCAATTTGGTGTTGAGGAATGGAGAAAGAATCATGCTGTAACTATACCTTACCCTGTTTGTTTAATGGTCAGGAAAACAAAGACTTCTGAAAGCACTGTCCTGTCCACCTTTACTTTAGAAATGTGAAGACAATTCAAATAAATTTTTCATTGAGATGATTGGAGGGACTTTGTGAATGTCACAAAGCCATGTTTAGGAATTTCTGCCTTAAGTACCATTGTCTCAGGTTACCAGACATACTTGGAAGATCTGTGAGTCTGACTGTTTCCATCTGCAGGATTACATTTGCCAAGACTACAAATCCCAAACTGTCGGTGCTAAAAAAAGTGGATGGCATCTGTGTGCATGGGTTGGATTGGAGAGAATAGGAATGAGGTGTGAAAGAAGAGCCTTCTAAAAGTAGATTTTTTAAAAAATTGATTCAGCAGAATTGAGTTAAACCCTAAATCCATGCTTTAGATGCTAACCTACAAAACGGAATAAAGATTTATGATTTTTAGAACTGTGACCAGAATTCAGGCCCTCTCCACTCCCCTAGTTGAAACTTTACTGGGGATTCTGGAGATCTTTTTACAACCGTGCCCCAAACTTACAAAACTGTAGATAACGCTATTATTTCTACATCTCCAAAGGGATCTAAGAGGAACAGGATTTCTATGTACAAATAACAGTTTGGTTTTTTGGTAATGGCAAAAATTTGGAAGCTGAAAGGTGACCATCAGTTGGGGAACGGCTGAACGAATTAAGGTATATATGAATGTAATGGAGTATTATTGTCCCATAAGAAATGACCGAAAAAAATGGTTTCAGAAAAAACCTGGAGAGCTTTTTATTAACTGATGTATATGGAGTGATGTGAGTAGAATTAAAACATTTTTAAAAGGACAGCAATGCTGTAGAGACAATTGAGAAGAGTTAAACCCTCTGATCAATGCATCAACTGTATTCTTCCAAAGGTCCCATTAGTAAAGATTACTACCCACCTCCTTCCAAGCGATGAGGGATTCAGGGTGCAGAATGAAATATATATATTTTGGAGACAGTCAATATGGATATTTATTTTGCTTGACTTATATGTATAGAAGTTACAAAGGTTTTGTTATTTATTTTTTCTCAATTTAGTGTTGAGGAATGGGGAAAGAAAAGGGAGCTGGGAAAGGACTGGGAAAAATAAAAAGACTTGTGCCCCCCAAAAATACCTAAAAAGAATGTAGGAGTTCATAACAGAGTTTCCCAGTTTCAAGTAAAACCTCCCTTCCTGGTTAAGTATGCTCATTTTAGTTGGTTTGTTAAATTCAAAATTTTTTTAATGGGAAAAAATACAGCCTTTCCCAACTTGGAAAAATAAAATAGGTTTGGGAGTTCCACAGCGTAGACAATCTCTGTATTACTAGAAAGGAATTCGGAAGTGTTGTCTGGTCACTTGTGGATTCAGTGTGCAGCAAGATGCAGATTTTCTCTGAGAGTTTTTAAGAGCTCCCTTTGGTCATCCCCTGCCACTGATATCTGTATAGTATTTTATGGTTAAAAGTGCTTGGTATATGTTATCTCATTTGATTCCTAAAATGGGAAGCTAAGTAGTATAGCTTGGTGGTGAATTTCCTCAAAAGGAGTTATCTATATCAGTAAAACCACAGGTCTAGACCAAAACTAAAACTCTCTAAAAGTTAATAAAGGAGAAAGATCAAATAATTGTGTCATCTCCCCAAAGTGCTTTTTATAATATAATGTATGCACATACATATATACATATACATACACTTATAGATACACACACATATGTACATATGTACATACATAGTGCCTAGGTACTGGAGAAAGGACTCTAAGTAACAATACAGCTTTTTTTTCATTAGTGCAAAGACACAATGAATGAGTTTATCAGATGGTTACATTTGAAACTTTGGGAGAGCCTGACCCTGATGGGTCATGGTACAGAAGAAAAGAAAGCCATAGTAGGAGAGGAGTGAAAGCATGTACACCAAACTGGGGAAGGGGAGGTTTTGATGGAGTAGCTGATGACAATGGAGAGACACCTCTGATGGGGCACCCTAGGATGGATGGGTTTGGAAAAGTATAAGAATTCTAGGTCTGAGCTCTGTTCACCTCTAATACTCGTCATGCATTGTTGGTTAGAAGTCATTTTCTCTTAATGAGAACAGTCAGTACATACGCACTGCCTCATTTATTTTGGTGAAAGGAGCTGCAGGTATGCACGTGTTGTTGTTCACTCAATTTTTGGTCCTGTCTGATTCTTTGTGACCCCATTTAGGGTCCTGGAGTGGTTTGCCATTTCCTTCCCTAGCTCATATTATAAATAAGGAAAGTGAGGCAAACAGGGTCTAGTGACTTACCCAGGGTCACACTACTAAGACAATTGTCTGAGGCAAGATTTGAACTCAGGAAGATGAGTCGTTCCTACTCAGGCTGGCACTCTATCCACTGCACCATGTAGCTGCTCTGCATATGTATTAAAAAACCATTAGAGCACTGGCTTCTGACTACCTGAGACACAGATGACCTTTCTCTACTGTCACACCATCGTAGTCCAAGTAGTTCAAAGTAATGAGGTTATTAATGATTAATTCTGCTGTGTCCTTGGTTTTTCCAAGCTGTCTTTCAAATCTGATTAGATTCAAAGATGTTACAGAACCATACAAACATACCTAAAACTACTGCAAGGAACCCATCAAATAAATGGAAAATGAAAGTGTCCTCACTGGACTTTAGTACAATTAGGTTTGGGTTTGGACTCAGACTCACCTCTGTGACCTTAGGCAGATCAGCTCACTTCTCTGGGACTTCATTTCTTCATTTGTACAATAAAAAGAGTGGCCTAAAATATCAGGGGTTGTTCATCTGGGATCCATAAACTGGAACGTGTTTGTGTTTTTTAAGGTTTCAACGACTGTATTTTAAGGCAATCAGTTTCCTTTGAAATCCTCGGTATTTTATTTGATTAGTTTAAAAATATTATTCTGAGAAAGGGTCCATAAATTTCACTAGATTGTCCATAAAAAAACAGTTTTAAGAACCCTTGGCCAACAAGCTATCTAAGGATCCTTCTAAGCTTTAAGAATGAAATTAAATATGAGACAAAATACTCATTACTGAAAAAGAATACTAACTGACTTAAATACTTTAGCACTGGTCCCCCAAAATTCATCTGTTTGCTGTGTGACTTTAGGAGGAAATGACGGGCAGAAATTTTGATGTTTTCTTAAAATCCTGTCTTCCCCTACCCCCACAATACCCACCCTCAGCAAGAGGAAAGGTGAAAAGTTAATTGTTCTCTAATTGATCCAATCGGCCAATCACCCGGTAGAGTCTGGTTTGGGAAATATGGCTGGGATATTTAGCGAAGCCCTGGATTCGATCAGGAAATTCACCAGGCACGTGTGGCTTTTGAATAGCAGAATCTGTTGACACAAAAAATCCTCAACATGTTGGCCAGTTCAGCTCCACTCTCATAATGTGCTCTCGTTCTCCCTCCCACCCCCCTTTGTTATTTCCACATTCCAGAGGAATCCATCACTTAGGGCTGAGTTATGTGCTGCTTTCGACTGATGCTTGTACCACCCACTCTGCTGAGGGCCAGCCTGGCTTCTTGAAGTCACAGTACCTATGGGTGAGAGTCTGTCTTCTCCAGCTCTGTCACTCTGGCTTTATACCTCCAGCCGAGAGGGCAGGGAAATGACTCCCCCAGGAGCAATTCATCATGGTAATAAATGTGCTGGGTTTTACTAGGTCCCATCAAAGTTCACCAACACACTAAGGCAAAACAATCGGGCCTTTTATATTCATTTAATCTTTACATAAACATATACACCATCTACCCAGGTGTGGGGCAATTTGTATGAGTTTTGCACACACTTTGTGTGTGTGTGTGTGTGTGTGTGCCCATGCAGTTACGGAGGTATATACATCTCCACACACACTTATGAATCTGGGTGGGGTGAGGGGGGTGCCTGATGAGAAAGACACCTCCTGCCGGTGGTACCACTGACTTCACCTACTTCACTGAGGTGGTCATTCGTTCTACAATGTTTGCATTTCCATTTATTGTTTTTGCTCAGTTTTCTTCCTGCTGTGTAGATTTTAATGGCTAATTGCTTTGCTCAGGCTGGATTCCCCAAAGACTTTCTCAAGCTAGTTAGCAGGACCAGCCTGCTCAGGTCCTCAGTTTGGCTCCTCCTTGCCTCCTGGTTCTCCCTCTCTCCCCCACTCTAACACCGCCCCCCCCCACCTCCTTTGACTCACACAACTGAGTCCACTGGAAATGTTCATTGCTGGTGCAGTTTAAAGTATGCTGCCTCTGGGATCCAGGACACTTGGGTTTAGATCCTGCTTCTGACCTTGGGCAAGTCACTTGTGGGTCTCAGTTTTCACACCTGTAAAGTGGGGAGATCTTGGGAGCCCCTCCCAATGCTTAATGCATCATCCTTCTCTGAGGAACTGCAATAGGAGGTAAGAGTCTTTGAGCTAGCATTGACTCCTCTTTCATCATCTTTGGTCCTCTACTACTCACTACCTGTGTGACCTCAGACAAGTCACATAATCTTTCTGGCCCTCACTTTTCTCATCTGTAAAATGAAGGGATTGACCTATCTTTTGACAGAGTTGATACATTCAAGATGAAGAATGAGACACATTTTTGGCCACTGACAAAGTGGGGATTAGTTTTGCTTGACTACACATATTTATTATGAGGGGTTTTTTTCCAGTGGGCAGGAGGAGGAATTGAAATTACTTGGATGAAAAATAAATAAATAAATAAACTTAGGCTTGATTACCTCCAAAATCCCTTCCAGATATAAATAAGATCCTGCGATCTCTGGTCTTGGCTCTACTATACAATTTGTGTTAACAAGAAAGGATAGTGACCTTTAAGTGGTGCCTGTGTTTATTTAAAGAAAGTGAGCAAATATTCCCCAGTTTTCTCTGGATTGGAAAATAAATAGTTTAGACTTAGAATTATAGACTCTAAGGACTAAAACAGATCTGGGATACCAACTTTTATCTAGGCCAACTCCCTCCTCAGGCAAAAGAGGAAACTGGGACATTTTTGCCCAAGAGAAGACAGCTAATCAGTGAGAGATCCAGGACTCCAGGACCTCAAGGCTGATCTTTTGGCACCAGTGTGCTTTCTACCATACCACAGTAGTTCCTCAACCGTCCGTCACCTATCTTATCTCGTCTGATCTGCAGAAGGAAGCTAGGGCATTAGTCAGGGAACTCTACAGCAATGTATTTACCAGTGATTATGGATATGCATTTATCTCTTGTGCACTGTGAGATGTGCAGCTGTGAGCCTAGAATTATTCCATGTGCGTTGTTAGTCACTTGCATTCTAATCTTACACCAAAGACAATTTAGTCATAAATGATTTTTAAGTGCTACTGGCACCACATTTTTCTAAAGCTTCACATTCTATCTTTTAAAAATACAATACAGATACAGTAATTGAGGTTCATAGAAATTAAGTGATATATGGTCAATACTTTGCAGAACTTGGAGGTAGAATATCAGAATTTTTGAATTTTGATGTTCTAGAGCAGCTAGGTGGTACAGTGGATAAAGTACCAGGCTCATAGTCAGGAAGATCTGGGTTCAGATCTGGTCTCAGACACTTAAGGTAGGTGTGTGACCCTGGACAAGTCACTAAACCCTGTCTGCCTCAGTTGCCACATCTATAAAAATAAGCTGGAGAAAGAAATGACAAACCATTCCAGGATCTTTGCTAAGAAAATCCCAGATGGAGTCCTAAAGAGTTGGACATGACTAAAATGACTCTACAAAGATTTAGGTTTATTCTGATATTCTACCTCCAAGTTCACCAGTCCTTTCCCCTAAGCCATGCTGCCCATCTATAGCAATAATAACTGATGCTTGCATACACAAAGTATTTTACATTCTTTATTTTAGCACTTAGCACAATGCCTGGCACAGATTAGGTGTGCACTTATTAAGACACACTTATTCCCACAAGAATCCTATTAGCTAGGTAATGAAGGCTCATATTTGTTTGGTGTCACAAGACATTTTCCTCTAGAAATGCTTAAGGTTGCTATTGCAAAAATTGTTGTGCCCATTTTTTTGGATCTTACAACTGAAGTGAGGTTCAGTGACTTGCATTCAAACTCAGTCTCTAATATAGACCTTTTAACTTTAAATACCTTCCATGGACTCTATCAGAGTGGATAAAACAATGCTTATAACAATAACATTACATGCTATTAAGCAATCTTTGAACGATTTGATTTGTGGGCTACTAAAGAAAACTGAATATGAAAACAAAACAGTCCTGTGGGGCTTTGGTTGCTCCTAAGCCTCATTGGTCCATTGACATAATTAAGTGAGTACACACTACTCATTTTGTCTACCTTTGATACAACAGCTTCCACACGTGAAAAGGGCACAGACATTTAGTACAGATGTTGTCAAATAGGGGAGGGTTTGTAATTATAGCCTGCAATTTAACTTCTAACTTTTAAGAGATGCCTTGTCAAGAAAAACAGAAGAGCCCATCAGATCCTTTCCCCAGGCCTCCCCCATTACTTCTATTCCTCAGCTGCCAAAGAAAACACCCCAATTAGAGTTATAATTTATTAGGGTCATGCATTAGCCGAAAAGGAAATGGTAAGAAATAAAGATATAGCTGAAGCCAGAAATTACTCAAGGTTGAACTGAGAGAATCTGATCCGTCTTTTAAATAGACCAATGGCAACTTGCCTTTAATATATCCAAGTCAAATGAGCTAGACACAGTCCCTGCTCAATGGACTTAATCTTAATTAGAGGAACAGAAAAGATAGAAATTATAAATAGACTGGGTCAACATGCCTAGATTCCAAATAAATGAGAAAGCCTAAGGAGTGGAGTGGGGGAGGGAGGAGAGACAGGCAGAGAGAAAACAGTGCATTTATTCTCTGCTTACTGTATGCTAGTCACTTAAGTTAAGCACTGTGGAGAAAACTATATGCAAAAATCACTGTCCCTTTAATAGAGAAAGGCTAAACATAAAGGGGAGGACATCTGAGAGCAGACAAGGAGGCAGAGAAGTCTGGAGAGTGAGGAGTGGACAGGGTGGAAAGTGAGCATAGCCTAGTCACCTCATGAAATGCTAGTCTAGGCCAGGGTTGTTGTTGCTGTGTTTGTCCTTTGCTCTCAAAGAGGACCAGGTCATCAGCCTCATTTTCTCCTCCATAGCCTTCTGGATCCAGCGGCCTGATATTCATCAGGACGACTGGAAGTGGCCCAGGATGCAATGAGAGACCTAGGCCATTTTAGGCTGAGGTCTTACCAGATTCTCAAGAGAGAAGGTCACAGGGCATAGACAACTCCAGGCTGAGAGGCTGCTGGCTAGGAGGTGGAAAAATCCAGAGAGTGAGGACTGGAGCCCAGGGGTAACTGTATAAAAGTACTGGACTAAGAGTGAGGGGAATAAATAATAAAACAATCCCTGGCCTAAAGGAACTCATTTTCTAATGGGGTGGGGTGGATGACACTAGAAGGAGGTTTCAGTCACATTAATTAGTAAAAGTTTAGTTTTTGTGGGTCTTTCCTTAGTATGACCCCAGCTCATCCTTTTCCTATTCAATTCCATTTTACAAGATTTGATTAAATGTCTATTGTGTGAAAGATAACAGGAATAGCAAAGAATAGTTGGTCCTTGAGTTCAAATTCTGACTTTAATGGATATTCATTAGTTGATTGACCTTTGGCAACTTACTAAAGCTGTATGAGCCTCAAGCAAGTCAAACAGTCATTTATTAAACCATTCATAAGCTTCTGTCTGCTGGTGGAAGGAGATCTCACATGGGATCTTTTCCATACTGAAAAAAAATGGCAGCTTCTTAGTATTTTCCCAAACACTTTCCTCATAGCAACCCTGAAAGAGGGCAGGGTACATAGTCAGCATATGGCAAGTGGAGTGTCTAGCATATAGCGGGTTCTTAATAAGGCCTTAATGGATGCCAACCAAAGCTCTGCTTCATAGATCAAGAAACTAAGGACTAGGGAAGTTAAATGTCCACTGTTAGATAGTTAGTAACTATGGAGAGCTGAAATCAAACCCTGATCTTCAATGCTCTTTTCAACGGCAACAAATGTTGCTTGTTCCTCCGTGAGTCATACAATAACCATTCCTAAGGCAGCTTGTCCCTTATGAAATCTGACCTGTTTCCATTTCCAAACTTTGAACAATGAGTGATGAGAAGACCTGTTCGGTAAAATAATGGAGTCAAGCTGAGAAGCCTATTGATTAGTCAATCAGACTGTATAAATTAGTCACAGACTACATGGCATCAAAACATCTGGATGTAAAGGAAGGGGGGAAACTATCCAGATGTTCTGTCTATAGGATGCCAAATTCCTCAAATACAGTCATAATATATGGTATTTTCAGTTGACCCTTTTATTTTTGTGAATCTGTTTTTCCCTTTAGACTATTCCTAATATGAATTATTATGCTTGCTTAATTCTTGGCATTTTGCTTTTCTAAGTTTATATCTTTGAGGAGTTTACTGTCCTCTTGATTTCAATGAATTTCAAAACTTTTCATATGGAATTATTTTTATTTTTAGCTCCCCACCCCTTCAGATTTCTAGAACAGGCACATACTTCCCATAATCCCCTCTTTGAAAGGGATATGTCACAATTGAGAGGCAGTGCAATGTAGTAGATAGTGTCATCCTGGAAGACCCTATTTTTAACATACACTGGCTGTGTGACCGTGGGCACATTGGTTAACCTCTCTGTGATCTAAACAATTCCCCAAGACTATAAGTTATAGAGGAAGTGTCAACCTGCATTGGTAAAGATAGTTTCTTCACCTTGGGATTCCCTACACAAGGGGTTCCCAAAATATTTTTTCCTACAAATTCCTTTTAAAAACAACAACAGATGGTGTGAACCCCTGGGATAATTCAATACACAACTCATAATATTCTTTATAATCATTTACTATTTAAGGTGCCATTAAAGAATCTTTAGGGGGCGGAGCCAAGATGGCGGAGTAGAAGGACGCACGAGCTCCGAAACCAAAAGCCCATAGATTTAATGTAAAAAGAGTCCCCTATAACTTCTGGGTCAATACAAGGTGTGCAGAAGCAGAGGTGAAGAGATTTCCGTTCCAGGGAGCCCTGGAGACCCATCCCCAGAGTCCGGCACGCCCCGGAAAGTGGACCCCACCCCCAACGCTGCCTTGGCCGCGGCCCCAGAGAAGCTGATCCGAGCAGGCTTCAGAGATGGAAGCTCCGGCAGCCGGGAAAGTCCCTCCGCCCACAGAAGCAGGTCAGTGAGAGAGGCCGGGCTGGAGGAGAGGGGAAGCAGGGCGTCTCCGTGACTCGGGCCCCCTCGGGAGGAAGCAGCGGTGGCAGAGACGGGGGCAGGAAGCGGCGGAGGCAGAGGTGTGGGCGGTGGCTGAGGCGGCAGCGGACCGGGACCCAGGAATCCCCCAGCGGCAGGCAGGATCTTCATTAGGGAAGATTCCTGCATAGGTCCTGACGGAGTTGAGCCTAGGAGATGGCCCTGCCCCCACCCCGCTCTGTTACTGAAGACTTCTGCTTAAAGCCCCCAGGGGAGCGGGATTTGGGAGGCGGGCCCCCCACCCCGCCCCCACCCGCTCCATTCCTGAAAGTCTCTGCATAAAGCCCCTGAGGGATCAGAGTCTCGGAGGCAGCCCTGGCCCCACCCCAGCACCTGAACTAAAGCTCACTGATTGACAGCCAGCAGGAGGAAAGCCCATTTAAATCTCAGAGGCCAAGCACTAGCTGGGCGGATCCAGGCGGGGGTGGAAAGGAATCTCAGAAGTCAAGTAACTGGCTGGGAAAATGCCTAGAAAAGGGAAGAAAAATAAGACTTTAGAGAGTTTTTTCCAACAAATGCAAATGATCCCGACCTTTGGATCTGATGATGAGGACGTATCCTTGCCATCAGGGAAAGACGTGGAGGGCGGGGCCTCAGTACCCCAGACACCCCAGGGGGGTGGTGGGTGGGCTCAGGCCCTGGAAGAGCTCAAAAAGGATTTTGAAAAGCAAGTTAGACAGGTGGAGGAAAAACTGGGAAGAGAAATGTCAGAGATGCAACAAAAGTATGAAAACCGGGTCAATACCTTGGTAAAGGAGACCCAAAAAAATGCTGAGGAAATTAACACCTTGAAAAATAGGCTCACCCAATTGGCAAAGGAGGTTCAAAAAGCCAATGAGGAGAAGAATGCTTTCAAAAGCAGAATGAGCCAAATGGAAAAAGAGGCTCAAAAGCTCACTGAATTTAATAGTTCTCTCAAAATTAGAATGGAACAGATGGAGTCTAATGACTTTATGAGAAACCAAGAAATCACCAAACAAAACCAAAAGAATGAAAAAATGGAAGAGAATGTGAAATATCTCATGGGAAAAACAACTGACCTCGAAAATAGATCCAGGAGAGACAATTTAAAAATTATGGGACTACCTGAAAGTCATGATCAAAAAAAGAGCCTAGACATCATCTTTCATGAAATTATCAAGGAAAACTGCCCTGACATTCTAGAATCAGAGGGCAAAATAAGTATTGAAAGAATCCATCGATCACCACCTGAAAGAGATCCAAAAAGAGAAACTCCTAGGAACATTGTGGCCAAATTCCAGAACTCCCAGCTCAAGGAAAAAATCTTGCAAGCAGCTAGAAAGAAACAATTCCAGTACTGTGGAAATACAATCAGGATAACCCAAGATCTAGCAGCTTCTACATTAAGGGATCGAAGGGCGTGGAATAGGATATTCCAGAAGGCAAAGGAACTAGGACTCAAACCAAGAATCACCTACCCAGCTAAACTGAGTATAATACTTCAAGGGAAAATATGGTCTTTCAATGAAACAGAGGATTTTCAATCATTCTTGATGAAAAAACCAGAGCTGAAAAGAAAATTTGACTTTCAAACACAAGAATGAGAAGAAGCATGAAAAAGTAAACAGCAAAGAGAAGTCTTAAGGGACTTACCAGAAGTGAAGTGTTTACACTCATACAGGGAAAGACAATATTTCTAACTCTTAAAACTTTTCAGTATCTGGGTAGTTGGTGGGACCACACACACACATGTACACGCATGCACACACATACACACATGCACACACATACAGAGATAGAGAGCACAGATTGAACTGAATAGGATGGGACCATACCTTAAAAGAAACTAAGGTAAATGGTGAGAGAGAAATGTAGGGGGAGGAAAGAGAGGGAAAGGGAAGGGGGTAACTATATGTCATTTAAGAGGCAGGTAGGAGTTTTTCTTAGTGGAGGGAAAAAGAGGAGAGCTGAGAAAAAAAAAAAAAAACAAGCTTTACCCTCATCACATTTGACTAAATGAAGGAGTAAAATGCACACTCATTTTGGTATGAAAACCTATCTTACAGTATAAGAAAGTGGGGGAGAAGGAGATATTGCAAGTGGGGTGTGATGGAAGGGAGGGCAAAGGGAGGAGGGAGCAATTTGAAGTCAACACTTGGGGAGGGACAGGATCAAAAGACAGAAGAGAAGCAAGGAGGGGCAGGTTAGGAGGGATGGTAATCCAGTTAGTCTTACACAACACGACTATCAGGGAGGTCATTTGCAAAACTACACAGATATGGCCTATATTGAATTGCCTGCTGTCCCAAAGGGAATGGGTGGGGAGGGAGGGATGAGGAGAATTTGGAACTCAAAGTTTTAGGAACAACTGTTTAGTATTGTTGTTGCAACTAGGAAAGAAAACATACAGTTAAGGAGGAATAGAAAGTCATCTGGCCCTACAGGAGAAAAGAGAAGATGGAGACAAGAGAAGGGAGGGATGACAGAAGAGAGGGCAGATTGGAGATAGGGAAAATTAGATTGCTTGGGGTATTGGGGTGGGGGGAGGGGATAAAAGGGGAGAAAATTTGGAACCCAAAAATTTGTGAAAATGAATGTAAGAAAATTAAATAAATAAATAAAATTAATAAAAAAAAAAAAAGAATCTTTAGCACGAACTGTAGTGCAGCTACATGGCACACTGGATTGAGTGTTGGGTCTGGCAGGGGTTCAAATTCAGCCTTCAGATACTTACTAGTGCTGTGACCCTAGTTAAGTCACTGTTTGCCTCAGTTCCTTTTCTATAAAATGAATGGGAGAAGGAAACAACAAACTACTCTAGTATCTTTGCCAAAAAAACCCTAAATGGGGTCATGAAGAGTCAGACACCACTGAAAAAATGACAACAACAAAGCACAAACCATTATCTGGATTCCCTAAGGGGTTTGAAAACCACTAAATGGGAACCATTGCCCCAAATTAATGAAACCACAGCTCCAGATTCTCCCTATAACATGTGGTTGATGGTTCTCATGGTCACTTTTCTCAAGAACTAGTAAAGATTACTTCTACGATGACAATTTTTTTTGCATGACTCTTAATCTCATCAACAAATCAACAGGCTCTAAGGTGAAATTTCAAGATGATGTTTCTGTCGTTGTCCATCCTTCATTCCACTCCACCCCCCCAGCCCTTGTGACATTTCCATCTGTTTATGGAATTGATGTTTTAGAGCTTTCAATCCAGTGCAAATCAACTATTTCCTCAGTGTCTACTTTGTGAAGGGTGCCATGTTGAATCTGTCCTAAAGAGGTCATTTAATTCTACTTCCCTGTCCTCTGTCTTTACTTCTGTCACTCAAAAAGTTTTAGGAACAATGTAAGCACATTTGTTTCAACGTTTTCAGGAATTTAATAGCTAATAAGGCTATAGCATTCCCCAGTGTTTTAAAACACACATGTAAGAAAAGAAACCAAGTTAATTAAATTTACTTTTTAAAAACCAGTCTCAAGAACAATGACATGTAAAACAATTGAAAAGCAAAAATACCACATTTGCAAAGGGTATACTGGATCACATATTTCAACTGTAGACTGGCTCAATTTCTAAACATTTGCTTTATTTATCCTATTCCTTTTTACAGAACATATGAGGCTTTCAAGGCATAACTCATGGGTGGACCAGCTATATGGTTTCTAAAAGTCAAATGAACACTTTCTTTTATTTGAGTATGATGTAGAGGAAAGAATTCAGGTCTTAGAGTCAGGAGACTCCTGGGTTCAAGTACCACGTCTGACACTAGGTAAGTGACAGTGGGCAAACCACTTAGCCACTCTCAGTCTCAGTTTCCTCATCTGCAAAATGGGAATAATACTTAATTCACAGGGTGTGAGGTGGTTCAAATGAACATAAAGTGCTTTGCAAACCTTAAAACACTTATATAACATTATTATTGTATAAGATGCTATTGTATAAAATTATTTGTATGTAGTCATATCCCTCTACTAGACTGTAAGTCCCAGAAAATTAGGAATTGTGTCTTAGTTAAACTTTATATCTACCCTAACTATACAATATTCAGTAAACAGTAACTGCTTAATAACTGTTTGTTGAACTGAATTGGATTTCCCAGTAATTTTGATACTTCTTCCCTGGACTATCTAAGCATGAACAGAGAACACTTATAGTTTCTGACTGTATCGATGATGGTGATTATGTGCTTTTGGGTCAAAGACTATGCACTTGTAAAAGCCAGTCAAGGGCAAGCAGTGCCCTGCCCTGGGATGAAGTTCACTTCACTGTTTCTGATCCCTAGTGACATTGTCAACTCTAACTTACGGCATTCTGAACTTTTCTTTCTTTTTCCCTTTCAGAGTAGCCTAATTGTTTGAGTCTTTCAAACTTTGACCTCTAATCTCTAACACATCTTACCCCATACGTTGCTCAAACCCCCATCTACTAGTCTAGGTTCTCTGCTTGATAATCCTTGTTTTATCCCTATGTCTGGGTATAATACCATGCTACTTACTTATGAAGGCAATGTAGCATAATGTTTATGCTTATATAGCCCTTAAAGAAAAAAAACCACTTTATGCATATAATAATAGCATTTAAGCTTTAAGATTTGTAAAGCATTGTACATGTTATCTCAGTTGACCCAAATAACAATCCTGTGAGGTAGGTGCTATTATTACCTCCCCATTTTACAGATGAGGAAACTGACACAAATAGAAGTTAAGTAAATTGCCCAGGATCACACAAATAATAAATGAGGTAGATTTTGAGCTCAGATCTTTCCTAGCTCTAAGTCCAACTCTCTTACACACGGCTTTATTTAGTTGCTTTACATATGTGCCCAGTGGTTTGCTGATAAATGTTTAACAATCAGCTTTCTGGAAGTGCGTTATTAATATCTTCTCCATTGCTTTCTTAATAATCAGCAAAATAATAGGTCAAGCCTTGATCTGTAGCCTTTGTGGACAACCACCCATATTGAAAATTTAACAGTTGGCTTTCACATCTTAGGATATGTGCTTCTAAGTTCTGAACAACAAAGTGGAAGGACTTAAAAGTCCCTAAGAGAGACATTGAAATGTAAAAATAAAGTCCTTTCAGATGCTGAGGAAACTTTCTTACCTTAGAAAACGCCAAAGAAAGTCAGAGTTAATAAACTTGTCTGAGGGTACTAAAAGTTTCAGTACCTTTGTCTCCAGTCAATGATAATGCATTAAGAACCAACCACACACAGTATGGAGGCTAGTCCACATAAAGAAAGTTGAAGACCCTCATTGAGGGAATCCACCAATGAGCCAAGAACTGTGAACAGGAGGAACTAGGCTTTTTCTTCCTCATGTCTGGAGGTAATAAATGTCAGAAGCTCTGAAGAGATGACAGAGGAGGGGAATCTGCCAATCCTACACTAAGAGAAATTGCCCTCTCTGAAAAAGAACACTGTGACACTTCAGCTGGAACTCCTCAACTCTCCCCCCACTATAATACCCAGTAAAAACAGTGGCTGAAGGTGATTCCTGGCACATAGCAGGCACTTAATAAATATTGATTGATTGAAGGCTGCAGTTGCCCATCAAAGAGGGAGCCCAAGGAATCCTCAGAGACCAGGAGATGTATGATCTGCATGGTGCACTTTAGCAGTAGCTGCCAAATGGCAGTGACCTGCCTGGCCTAGTCCAACAGCACTCTAGCCAGGTAAGGAGTCAATTTCCCAGTTGATTGACTTGTTTCATCTAGTCTAACAGCAGATTGGCCTGTCCAGCTGAGATGCTATATACCCTTTCTGAACAAAACACCCATCACATACACCAGAACACAGTAAACCTTATAAAGCACCTCCAGAGGAAATGAGGACATTAAGACCTTGTGGTTCCAGAGCTGTGTGTTGTCTTGGCCATGTGTATTCCTTATATGCGTACCACACTATTACTGTTCTTTAGTCTTGTCCCTTTTCTTCATCCACCATTGGACTCTGTCTCTGTATATGGAAGACTGAACCCCAAACCTGGGGAGAAAATGCTTTGAAACTACTCTTATTGCTATGTCATTCAAGTAAATTCTTTTACCAAAGAACTTTAGTGGATTGTTAAAGGGAAGTACACTGGTGGGGGCTTGGAAATGTAGCCAGACATAAGATTGCCCCTAGAATTCTGACAGTAGAAGCAGCCATTGCTATAGGGACCTAATCTATCGGTAGAAGTGAAAGTTGGAAAAGTGAGGGGATTAATATAACAAATAGTTAGTTGTGGAAATAGTGAGCCACACTGACTCCATTTTGTGATTTAATTCTGGAGCTAGCTCAGTTCCATTTCTATTCATTTATGGGTCTATTCTAAATTTTGGCTTGTGAGAAACTTTATTCAGTTGTGGGAATTGAGAGAAAATTTTATTGCATTGTTTGCACCCAGTCTTGCTTAGCTGGGAAAATGGACCACTCTTACGTGCTTAGAGACCCTTAACTGAGGACCTGAAGTATGCTGACCAGAAACCCAATCAGACCCTAAGATTAATGCAAGGAACTTTCTCACTATTATACATATCAAGCAACCTACATGTCTTGTCTGAGAGTCAGCCCCATACTGAACAATCAATTGTTTCCATGTTCCTTTGATTATTTATGGACAATAAGTGTCAAAGTTCAGATTCTTACTCAGGAAGGTAGTCTTTGCACTGCAAGGTCCAGCTGCCCAGCCTAGCACACAACAGAAGTTTAATAAAAGCTGTTCCTCCTCTCTCCTTTTTGTCTTCTAGAGCAACCAAACTAAGCACAGTCCTCAGCTCTCTTTCCCCTGTTGCTTCTCCCCCCCCCCACCATTTTCTCTTCTTATCTGAACTGTCTTTTTACACTGCAAAAAGCCTATCTATCCTACTGTTCCTAATCTTCTCAAGCTTCTCTTGATGGCTGAACGAAACACTAACTCAACATTCTACAACTAGAGTTTTCAAAGGAGTCAGACCTCTGCAAACAGTTAAAACAAAACAGTTAAATGGCAAACAAAACATAAATTAAACAACCTGAGCCGAACACAAGACAAATTCCTTCACATGTGCCCCTATAGAGCAGGGAGATTTTAACCTTTATTGTGTTATGGACTCCTTTGGTATTCTGGTAAAACCTATTAATTCCTTCTCAGAAGTGTGAATTTTAAATGAATAAAATAAATTACACTACATTACAAAGGAAACTAATTATATTGAAAAAGCATTTATCACAATTTTAAATGTAGTTCATGGTCCCAGCTTAAGAAGTCCTGTGTCAGAGGAAGCCACTCTGAGGCCAGAACTCTCTCTTACGTCAGATTTCATGAGGTACTTGCACGTCGCTGAACTTTGTGCACAAGAAGGTTGACTTTGCTCTACCAGCAAAGATACTCGATAAAGACACAGCAGACTTAGGTTCTCTGCATGGCCTCCTTCCTCTTTGGATGAAAGTGAGTCTGGTCAGCAGGGCAAGGTAAAAGCAAGTTGTTTGTACTCAATAAACCCACAGTGTGAAGGCTGCAACTATGGGTGACGGGGACTTTAAAGTCCTCAGATGACCAGGAAGCTACATTAGAGAAGCTCTAGCCAATTAGGTTCCAGTAGCAGCTTCACCCTGGGTCTTCTCCCTATTGGCTGGGGTCTGGGGTAGGGGATGTTCTGGGTGGCATCATCTTCTCTTACTTAAAGCTTCCCCGTGTTGTGGGTGGGAGGAAAGGATACCTCAGGGCATCCCATCTTGCCAGGGTAATACATGAGGGCGAGTATCTTCTTAATGCGTTACACCATAAACTTTCTTGTTGTGTCCTTTCAGTTATATCTGACTCTTCATAACCATATTTGGGGTTTTCTTGGCAAAGGTACTGTAGTAGTTTGCCATTTCCTTCTCCAGTTCATTTTACACATGAGGAAACTGAGGCAAACAGGGTTAAGGGACTAGCCTAGAGTCACACAGCTAGAAAGTAATTGAGGCTGGAGGCCCAGTACTATCTACAGCATGACCTAGCTGTTTTAATCCATGAATTAGGTCCTCATAAAGCTAGCTCATATAGTTTGACAAATTCAGTAGACTCCAATACGCAATGTGGAGGGATCCATTTCCTGCACTAGTTGTGTCTATGCTCAAAGCTGCCTAAAGAAATTCTCCCTAATTGTCAGGTTCTCTCCATCTTCAAGTGGTCTTATATTTACTTATTTATTTATATGTTGTAATCCCAATAGAATGTAAACTCCTCATGGGTGTTATTGTTTAGAAACAATGTTAAGTGACTTACCCAGGGTCACACAGCTAATAAATGTCTGAGGTAGGATTTGAGCTCATGTTCACTGGACGTCAGGGCCAGTGCTCTATTTACTATACTACCTAGCTGCCCCTATGTTGTTGTTCTGTAAATCTCTGTCTGCCTTTCCCGGCACAGTCCCTTGCACATACTATATTTTTAATAATTGTTTATTAAATTGAAAATACATGTTGAAAATTTTTTACCGAGTTGACCTATTAAATCTGTTAGTCTGCATGATAAGAACAACTTCTACTGGGAAACATGGGTTTTGTGTAACCTTTCAAGAAAATGCATACCTACATGTGCAACTATTCAGAGATTAAATTGTGGGTAATCTCCTGGGCTCAAGATCATTAGCAGGGCAGATACACTACAGGCTGTTCTGCGGGGCAGAGGATTCAGGACTTTTTTTCATTCTCTTCAAAGCCCTTCAACTGTTTCCCATCTTGTTCTCATCTCATGCAACTCAACTGAACTCTGAAGTCATCACCTGAACTTCAAAGAGAGCCCTGCATTCAAATGAGTCCCATAGGACAAAAGAGGATGAGAAACTATACTGAAATCAGCCACATTCTTATCTCTTTTTGTGACTCTCTGAGGTATTGTTTGGAAAACTTACCTAAGGGAGCTTCCTAGTCTCAATGTGGATGGGTAATTCCCCAGAAATCAAGAGACCTGACAGCAAAATTGACTGGGGTAAGCACTTACTTCTTTTTGTCTCTATTTCTACTTTTTTAAAATATGACCAAAAATAATGTTTGAATTCATAGCCAGGAAGGTCTTTCTTCCTAGAAACAGAGCCAGAAAAGTGTGTTGACTGGCATCCCACAGATTCAGAATAACTGCATTAGAATTGTGGAGCCCTTGAAAAATAAATATTATTGAACTTACTTATTTTACCTAATGGTCATAGAAAGGGCTGACACAGACTCTAACTGGCAAGAGCACAGGACCTTAACCGAGAAGCTCTCAAAGACTATGACTGACGTAAATGTTGCTAAGTGACGTGTAAAACTGGTGATGGAGTGCATGGTGTAATTTCAGGAATGGCAGTGAAGTTTTCTTGCCTCTCAAAATACTTCCTCCCCACATTGCATGATACCTTGAATTCCAGGCATTCTTTTAGGTTTGACAGCCTGTTAAAATGCAAATATACCTTGAGAGGAATTTTCTAAACTCTGATCAGTCATTGAGTTTCAGATCCTTTCCTGAAAGTATGTTTTAATACAGGAGAGGAAAGAAAGCATGAGAGTTCTAGGTGTCTCCTGGAAAATAGTACAATGCCAATGAAAATAAGGGAGAAAAGTGCAGAATACATCTATAGGGAACACCACAGACAGACTTAACTGATGTCACAATTTTGATTACCCTCGTGACACTGGAACTGAGAAACAGAAGAGGGAGTCCAGAGTATATATCCAAAGATTTATAAATCATTAGGGCCATGAATGGAGAGGTGATCACACAGTCCTCTCAACCGTCTTGCACTTATCTACTCATCTGTCTTTTAGGAGCAAAACCAAAAATCCAAGAAGTACCATATTGCAGGCAGACTAATGATCCCTCTTGTCTGTACTTGTAGTCTCAAGAGACATTTTATGGAAGAACTTTGAAGAAAATTTTGAAGAAAATGCACCACAGAAATGTAGAAATCTTACCCTTTGATCTACCTCTCACACATGGTTATTGGAACTTGAGTCATTGTTTAGTATTTTATTCTGTACAATTTAGTATCATTCACTGTTATGTCACATATGGCATATGTCATATATAGAACAGAATCCTAGATCTCACCCAAGAGGAAGTTGCTAAGTTTTTAGTGTAGCAGGCTTGGAGTAAGGGTATGACGGAGACTGTCAACTCCTCTCATGTCTTCTCAGAGTCTTTTCCTTCAGCAAGTTCTCTTCCATCTTCTATCTGAAAGCTGAAAGTACCTGAAGAAACTTGAAGTTTAAAGAGAAGTAAAGAAGCTGTCTTCCTTCTCTTTCTTACTAACTGCCCGGTTCTTCATACAGGCAAAAGACATTGATTTCCACCAATAAGAAAAACGTCCTATACCAATGGGCTTTGATGTTGGGGATATATGTGTGTGTGTGTGTGTCTGTCTGTGTGTGTCTGTGTGTGCATATCTGTGTGTGCGTATCTGTGTGTGCATGTCTGTGTGTGTCCGTGTGTGTGTCCGTGTGTGTCTCTGTGTGTGTATGTCTGTGTGCGTGTGTCTGTGTGTGTGTGTATCACTTCATATTTAACAAAGTACTTTATTTAATCTTTTGATTCTTGTAAAAGCTCTGTGAGATAAACTTACAAGACAATTATTCCTATTTTTATAGATGAAGTAACTGAGGCTTATAGAAGACCTAGTAGCTTGGTAGGTATCTCTATGTCCCACTGGTACCTCAAACTCAACATAACCAAAACTGAACTCATCATTTTCCTACCCCAACCCCAAATCTGACTTTTGCCTTAACTTCTTTATTTCTGCTGATGATACCATCATCTTCCCAATTTTCCAAACTCGAAACCTTGTACATATTTTAATCCTTCCCTTTAGCTCAACCTTCATGACCCAGTTGCCACATTCTCTTCACAATATATATGACATCCTGCCTTTTCTTGCCAGTTCTATTTCAACCACACTCATTTGAGACATCATCACCACTCATATGGACTTTATCTTCTTGAGTAGTACCTCTTCTTTGCTGCAGAAACAAATCACAAAATTGTATTTGGTAAATCAAAAAATGAGAAACTTTCAGTAGGGTCATAGAAATCAGGAGGACTTCTTTGGGAGACTGCTATTTTATTTATTTATTTTTTATGTCTGTTTTTCTGCCCCTTTTTCCCCTCATTGACAGTTTCTTTTTAGCAAGTGTATATATATATATATATATATATATATATATATATGATGTTTTCAGTTATTCTGTTAACATTTTTAAACTTTTTTTCTGCTTTCTAAATTAATTTCATCAGCACTAGCAACTTCACCTTATACCCTTGTGTTATATGTCAAGTCTATAGTTAAAGTATGTGAACTGATCTTTATTTGCACTGAATTTTCCATCCATTACCACTAATTACTTTTTGGAAACACCACAGAAGTGCAATGTTTTTGACTCAGAGAGAGGTCCACTTGAGAGGTCATATGCTTATACAAATGATGATACTGCTTTAAACTTAAAAAAAATGTTTTCTTTTGGAATTTCCTTTAGAGATACTTACAAACTATGAAGAAAATTAATCTCATTAGTTTGTTAGATAATATACTTCTCTGATCTTCATGCTCAAGTAGTCTGAAAGACACTAGAATGAATATGGAATACTTCATTCTTCTACTCAGAATCCTTCAGGGACTTCTTTATATCTATCAAATCCTCTATCCTGGCATTTAAATTTATTATTCATACTATTCTAACCTTCCTTTCCAACCTTGTCTTATTCTGTCCTCCTTCACACTTGTCTTAGAGTCAAGAGATTTGGAATCATGTTCTAACTTTGACACTTTCTGGTTGCATCACAAGGTTATAGAAAGTTAACCTCTCCAGGAATTCACCTTTTAGTTAAAATGGGTATAAATAATACCTGTGTTACCTAAAAAGAAAGAGAACCCCCAACCCAATCAGGTCATTGTGAGGAAAGCACTTTATATGTCTTCAAAGCACAATATAAATTACCATTGTGGCTAACGTTATTGTTATTACCGCTGTTAAATATCAAGGAAAACCAGAAGCAAGAACAAAACCATTGGACCAGTTGACTAGCTGGTACGACCATCTGTATAGATTAACCACAGATAATAAAATGAATTCTATTTTATGGTCCTAGTTCATTTCAGTGACTATAGAGATAGATACAGCTTAAGATTAGGCTTCACTTCTCTTCATAGTCATTAAATACTTACTATGTACAAAACCCTGTGGTAAGTGCTGGGGTTACCAAAGTGAAATAAGACACAGTTGCTCCTCCTGGAGTGCTTCTAATCTATGGGGGAGATAAAATGAATATAAAGAAAAATAATAAACACTATTCTAATAAATGTATAGGGAAAGTCAAAATATAATGATTTCAAAAATTTAAGTTGAGAGTGATTACTTTGACATAGAAGACATGCTTACCAAATTAATAGAATTCATTTTTATCAAGTTAACCAGTGACACAAAATGAGAAGAAATTAAGATATTGAATGACATATTCAGAACTCAGAAAATCTTAACAGTTTAGAACATTAAAGTTAATCTAAAAAGATGATATTTAATTAGATTGAAGAATAAAATTATTTGGATTTTTAAAAATCAGCTGTACAACTATTAAGTGAGGAGGCATAGCTAGACATCAGAACATCTAGGGCTTGTAGTTAACTGTTTCAATGAGTCAACCATATGATATGGCAAACAAAAGGCATTGTGGCATAGTGCCCAGGACTATGGAGGTAATCTACCATTGTAATTTACCTCAGTTAAGCCACATCTCGAGTATTATATTGTGTTCTGGACACCATGCCACCTTTTTTCAGTAAGAGTATTAAAGAACTGGACATGTCCAGATGAGAATAGGTGGAGGGTGAAGGGCCACAAGTCCACGACTTATGAGGATGACTTGAAGGAACTGAGGACGTTGAACCTTTAGAAGAGAAGACTTACAGGGGACATAATAGCTGTCTTCAAGAATCTTAAGGACTTTGGGAGGCAGGTTAGTTAGACCACTTTTGTACAGAAGATTAAACTAGGAAATATGAGTGGAAGTTGAAAATTTAAGCTCATCTTAAGGAAACATTTTCTAGCAATTAGAGCTTTCCAAAAATGCAGTGGCCTTCCTTGGGACGTAAGGACTAGACTAGATGGCCTTTGAAGTTACATCCATTGCTGTGATCCTGTGCCTAATAACGGGAGGGATCAGAGAATTTTAAATGGCAGAGATGGCACCTAAGCTTGGTCTTGAAGGAAGAAAAATTCAATAGGTGAAGAAGTTGGGAAAAACTATTTTAGAGTTTGCAAAGGAATGGGAATGAGAAAGGGCAGAATGTGAATGGGAAATAGCATAAGTAGTTTAAATTGGCAGGAACTTAGAGCCCATAGAGGGGAGCATTATGCAATAATGTTGAAAGAGCAGGTCAGAATAGTAGAGGCAGAGAAAAGATTTGAATGCCAGCCTAAGGAACTAGTGGGTTTTTTTTTAAATACTGTAGGGAATTGAAGGTCTTTGAGTATGTCAATGATATGATTAGACCCATGCATTAAGAAGGTTACTTGGGTAACTATGAAAGAGAAGTGATTGCCCCGAGTTGTAGGTAATAAAAATCTGAACTGGATCGATAGCAATAAGACTAGAAAGCAGAGACCAAATATAAGAGATGGAAAGCCGCAGGGCACATTGGAAAATGCGCTGGATTTTGAGTCAGGAAACCTGGATTGGACCCATACTTTGGCACTTATTGTGTAAGGGACCTTGGGCAAGTTATTTAACTTCTTTAAGCCTTAGTTTGCCCATCTGTAAAAAAAGAGGAGGTTGGAATGATCCTTCCAACTCAAAATCTATGATCCAACAATATATTGTAGAGAGAGATTACCTTGTATACATCATGTTTAGATATCACCAGGATATCATTTTTACCAGGACAGACTTAGGAGCTAATCAGTCTCACTGTCTCAAAGACTTTGTATATTCAAGTTGAATCCCCATGCCACTGACCACATTATAGAAGGATTCCATTGACTGCTCTAAGAGCACTATTTTATACCAAGGTGTAAAATGCTGGGGAAGTTGTGTCTCTAAAAGAGAGTCTACCTGAATATTACCTAAGTGAGTATTTATTTTTGTTTATTTATTTTTGCATCCAGAGGTGTAGGAAGATGTCATCCATGTCCAAGACACGTCTTGATTTCTCGATTTTTTTTCTTATTGAGTTCTCTTAATTGGAAGAAAGTATGCGGCTGTTGATTTATGGACTACTCAGTTGTGCCAGGAATCACTTTAAATGTACACAGCTGCTCCAGCTGGAGTTTAACTTGGCAGATAGCATGAAACCCTTGCATTGGGTCATTTGTTTGTATATGCGTACAATAAGCTCCTTGTGCAGGTTCTTTAGAAATCCTTGCAGCAATCACTCGGAACTAGGGCTTATAAGTAGCTTCACTTAATGATTTATTATTTTGGAGACTAGCCAACCAGCGTTTTCAATATGAAGGATGAGAGCATTTTATACTATTGATAAGACCCCAGAGGAATCCCAGAGACAATGTGGAGGGGAGAAGTTTCCAGAGCAAAAGGCAGAATTCTTGCATTTGGGAACTCTGATTTCAGGAGTAGATAAGACAGGGTAGGACAAACCCATCCTGACAGCTAGTCTTACTTTCATGTTGGCGGGCTCTGGGGAAGTTGGCAAGAGAATGTGGATGACTGAATGCCAACCCTCACCTCCCAGAACAACCGGGAGAAGTCCAGTTGATAATGAGGAGTCTGGCATTTGTAAGTTAACTGTGTTCTCTTCAAATTCAAGGTCGGTGAGCTGTGTTTACACATCAGTTGTCCACTGCATTCAAAGATGATAAAGCTGAGTATGATTATCCAGGGTAGAAGTGGTGTGATACCCTAGAGCGAGATGTAGATTTAGAGTTGGGGGATGGGGTGGGCTTAGGTTCAAATTCTGACTGCTACTACTGACTGTGTGACACAGGGCAAATAATTTCATGTCTCTGATCCTCTTTTTTCTTTAAAATGAGGAAATTAGACCTTTGGGTCTCCTTCCAGCTCTCAGTCCATGATCCTGTGTATTGAAAATTGGGCTAAAAGATGGAGATAGACTCCTTTGGCCTTGTGGCTTCATCTCAGTGGTCTCTCAAGTTTCTACCGTCCTTGTCAAAGTGACATCCCGCTGATCTGCTTCTTACTTGCTATTTCTCAGCATGCCACAGGTGGGTTTTTCTTAAGGTTGTTCTTCATCCTGACTTTGTCAAATCTAATTATGACTAATAAATTAGAGGTAGCTTAGGATCTGTCCACTTCAGCCTACTCTGTGACTGCTTCTTAGATACTTGGCATCTATCCCTCGTATACATGGTGAGAGGAGGTCCTCTGAGCCTGGAGGACCAGGTGTATTTCAACCTTTTTTTATTGGTGAGCTCAAGTAGATGAATGAATTGTTTCCTATGCAGAGTGTACATTTTGGTTCAAACCTATTTTCCTCACTTCAGTTTTGTTTGTCTATGAGGCAACTATGGTTTCCATTTTACAGGAGAGGAAACTTCCCTCTTTTCCTCATTCACCACATTCTGTCTCCCATTTCAACAATTTTGCACCTTGTGCTTGAAATGAATTCTTTCCTCACCTCTGCCTCCTATAGTACCTCTCTCCTTCAAGATGCATTTCAAGCCTTCTTTCATGAAGTCTTTACTAATAGCCTCCCTCATAAGCCACCTTATATTTAACTTCTTTGTATTTGTTTTATTTTTTCTTTTAAAAATAAATTTTATTGATATTTTTTATTTTGATAGGACTTAAATGTCTTCCTCCCCTCTACCAGAGAGCCATTCCAAGTAACAAATTTTTTTAAAAAGAAAAAGAGAAGAAAAAAAATCTGCAAAGTCAATCAATATGTTGAAAAATATTTAATGTTTAAATAAAAATATTTATTCTTTTTATATTCATTCTGTATATACTTATGTATGCTCTTGCTTGAATGTAAGATCTTTGAGAGCAAGTGTCATTTCATTGTATTTGCATCCTTAGCTCATAACACATAGTAGGTACACAATAAATGATTATTGATTGATTAATTTTTTATACCATCAATAATGTTTCGGTGTACATGAGATAGTAAGACAGTACTTAACTGTGTTGGCAAATTCAAATCATCTAGCCCAAATAAATTACATCCTAGGATGTTGAAAGAACTGGCAGAAGTGACTGTTGATCCATTGTTAATAATATTTGAAATATTGTGGATGTCCAGAGGGATGCCACAGGACTGGAGAAGGCTAGAGAATGACTCAGTCAATCAACAAGCATTTATTAAGCACCAGCTGTGTGCCAGACACTGTATTAGATGCTAGGGAGGCAAAACCAAAAATGAAGCAGTCTCTGCCTTAAAGAAGCATATATTTTTTCAGAATCTGGGTGGCCTTGGCAGAAGACACACACACACACACACACTTTGAGCTCTTAGGGACTGCATTATATTTATAACACATGATATTAGTAATTGGATTCTGGTTTATGGAACCTTAATTTCTCATTAGTAATGATAAACATAAACATTTGTATAGCACTTACAATGTGCCAGGCATGATACCAAGTGCTTCATAGCTATTATGACCCCACATCTTTAGATGCTTTCTGAAATATGGAGCATTGATAATAATGATAATAGCTGATATTCATGTAGCATGTTAATGTTTACAAAGGATCATTTGATTCTCATAATAGCCCCTGTAATGAAGATGCTGTTATTAGTCACAAAAATTTTACAGATGAGAAAACTGATGTTCAGAGAATTAAATGGCTAACCCTCATCACACAACTACTGAGTGTGAGAGGTAGGATAGGAACCCACGTCTTTCCTGATTGCACATCTAACATTTTTCCCATCCTACTACCACTCAGTGACGCTTACAGACAAATGACTAGATGTTTTTCTTTATGGATATGTGCAATTTATTTCTGTTTTATGGGAAAATATGATGTTAGTAACCTAAAATATGATGATAATAGCCCCTTGATGAGGAGGACTTTTTGACAAGCATAAAATCTAAGTACTCTTATATGTTTGAGGAATTGGATTTTGGTTTTTTTTTGGTCATAAATATTGATAAATCTCTCTTTATATATGTATGTATATGTGTGTATATAGATAGATAAATCTGTTACTTTAGGAAATAGGGTCGTAAAACTTTTAATTCCTCTGGATGTATAAGCCATTCTCAGGTTTAAGTGGGTGATTCTGGGCCAAATGCTTTGTCTTGGTTTCACCATTTGTCAAATGGAGAATTGTTTGATACTTCAAAAGAACCTATCCTTCCCTTGGTGTGTATAGTTTCCCAACTGATACAGTTCCAACTCTCCATTTTCTAGGTCTTTATAGACTGCCTTCTTGATTTACAGGAGGGAAAAAAAATATTTATTATACAGGGACCAACTTTATAAGAATTAATCTCTCAGAATTTAGCTAGACTGGTCCATGGACAAAAGATAGAGGGATAGATAGACAGACAGACAGACAGACAGATAGATAGATAGATAGACAGATAGATTGATAGAAAGATAAATAGATAGACAGATAGATAGATTGTCACTGGGTCCTTACTCAAAGGTTTTCCAGATTGGTAGAAATTACTTTATCTCCCACTCTCCCTCTTCATTTACTCTAAATTCCAGTCTGACTCTACCCACCACCAGACCCTGTGATTTCCTTACTGTGTGCTTTCTAATTCCATAGTTCCTTATTGCTGAAATGCTCTTTCTCTTACTGAATTTCTACGCAGTCACTTCCTCTGTAAAACATTTTCTGATCCTCTTGGATAAGAGGGCAAGATAAGATCCTACCCTTCAAGTACCACTTAGAACTTTCACCTCTGTAATCCATTTATTAGTAATAGTTTGTAATCCATAGATATTATCTATTAACTATATTATAACATAATAAATATATAAATAAATATTAAAATATAATATACATTATATAATACATTGTATTATATTGTATTACATCACATATATAATATATTATATTACTATATTACATATAAATCCATAATATTATCTATGTTATATTATTAAGATTTTGTTTTTCCCCACATCTAGCTATGGAATTGGAACATAATAAGTTCTTAGCAATTGCTCTACTGCATTGTATAGTTTTACCTGTGGTATTGGATAAACTTCGCTCCTCAAGGCCATAGCTTGCCTCCTGCTGTGGCTGACTAGGGAATGGGTATGGGGAAAGAGCAAAACCTCTTTGTTTGGGGTAAACTGTGACTGTGACTCAGAATATTTGGGAACTTTAGGGATAAAAATAAAGGCCAGACCTCCTACTCTCAGTGCTCCACATATAAAGAGGGGTTTTCCTCTAATTAAAAATTAATGTAGGAGTAGGTTTAATGACAACTATTTTCTTTATTGGTTTGAAAAGGAAAAACATTGGTCTCAATTTTGTGACTGTTTTCCACATGGAGTTAAAATATCGGGTAACCATCCTTATTCACTCAATCATAACTCATCCTTTTGTCCTTGCAGGCCTACAAACATTTTCCTCCCCATCTCCCCCAGTGGGGATTCTGTTTTCCCACTCTGTTGGAAAGAACAGGAATTGGATTCTATGACTCTCACCATCTTAATAAAATATGGAACTGAAAATTATTTTGGATTGTCTGAATCTAGCATTCTTTATCTATTCTGTATTCAGTTCAAGCCAAGTCTACATAAGACTACCATGTGCAATCTTTCTCCATATGTACATATTGGCAAACAAATGGACTTCTGGTAGCCAATTTTAGGTTTTGTGGGTGTCCCAAGTTTTTACTGGTCAAACAGAGAGATTCACTAAAGTGCTGCTTATCCTATATCCATGTCTCCCTCCTACATGGCCTAGATATTGAAAATCAAAGAATTAAAATGTGCCTGGTCTATTATTTGCCATTCTTTGGGTAGCTAAAATAAAATGCAAGCACTTTCAGTTGTATTCTTTACAATAATTAAAGAGCTAAGTCGACTGAAATGATGACTCTGAATTCATTCGTTCATTTACTCAATCAAGGATCATTTATTAAGCACCTGTGCTGCTAGACACTGGGGATACAAGGAAAAAAAAACCCCAAATCAGTCTTTGCCAGCAAGGCGCTTACACTCAATTGTCTATAGGGGTAAGGGGAAAGGGAGGAATGAAAACATATACACAGATAAATACATATAAAATAATCCAAAGTAAGTACAAATTTCAGTTGGGAATGAACTAGCAACTGGGAGCATCTAGATTGGGCAGTTAGGTGTCGAAGTAGCTGGAGTCTGGGTCTGGAGTCAGGAAGACCTGAGATCAAATGTGGCCTCAGACATTTTACTAGCTGTGTTACCCTGGGCAAGTCCCTTAACCTCTGCCTCAGTTTCCTAGTCTGTAAAATGGAACCGATGATAGCATCTACCTCCCAGTCCTGTTGTGAGAATCAAATTAGATAATAATTATAAAGTGCTTAGCGTGATGCCTGGCACATATATAAATCTTAGCTATTATTTATTATTTTCATTTTTATTAGATTTATACAAGGATCATTTAAGTCCAGCCTTGAAGGACAAAAAGGATTCTAAGAGGGAGTTGAAGAGGTGTGGTTAATGTCATTTAAAAAAATCTACACCTGATTTGTTGAAATTTTGTTTAAGCCTGGCAATATATGCTACTGTGAAGTGGTGTGGTGTGAAGGAAGATATATTGGCCTGGGGTCAAAGAACTCAGGGTCTGGTCCTAGCTTTGTAATTCAGTAGCTGTGTGACCTTGGGGGAAGTCTCTTTTTCTCTCTGATTTCTTCCCCTTTATTTTCTGTAGGATAGAGATGACAGAATATGAACCAAGCTCAATGAGTTATTAAAAAGACAGTAGAATGTAGTCCTTCAAGCACTATAAAAATATGAATGTATGATCTGGCTCTTTTACTTAGGACCTAGTTTACTTTAACTTAGGATGTGAACTCACTTCTTCCAAATTCATCCAGTTATCTCTCTGATGCAGTCAGTCAACAGCTGCTTTACAACTTGTAGTTTTTTTAAATTAAATTTTTTTTGTTTGTTATTCTAAAATTAAAAGACATGAGCAAACTGGAGCATTTTCATATACATAAGAAAGGATTGAACATGAAACCATGAGTCTCTTAATTATAGTTGCATCAAAAAAAACCGATGATAAATTCAACACATTCAACTTATAGTTTTAAGGCCTACCAGGGCACTGAGAAGAATATGCTTAGGATCTTGAGTCAGTAGATGCCAAAGGCAAGATTTGAGGAAGTTTTTCTGACTCAGAGGGAAGCTCTGTATCCACTATACCAAGCAAGTCCTTCTCACTGCTTCTTAGCATCTCTTAAGGTCATGATATTTTAGATCTGGAATGCACCATATTGATTACCTAGGCCAACCTCCCCATTTTATAGATAAGGAAACTGAGTCCCAGGGAGGTGAAGAGATACGCTCCAAGCACCCAGATAGTAGAAACAGAGGCAGGTTTCAAGCCCTCAACCCAGTGCTCTCCCCCATTCCATTGGAATGATCTGAGCTTGAATTCTGCCAGCATAGGTTTATAGAACCCTGAATCACTTTCCATGTCATGAGGAGACATTGAAACACTATTTATATGAAGGATACTGGACCTTAAGTACATTCAAGTCAATTCTAACCAAAGCTAATAGATAGGAAAAATAAAGACCCCAGATCTTTTTATTTCTTAAGGAATCCATAAGTCTTAGTGAAAGAAGATCTCTTCTAACTCCTTTTAAGTATAAGTTTAGAGTTTTTACGCTTGCAGTCAAATGGATTAAGTTTATCCTTCATTTTGTACATAAATTTGTCCTAAGTAATATAGTCAAAAGGAAAAATTCCCAAGCAGCAGTGGTGGGTTCAGAATCATTTGTCAAGTTAATGATGATATATTTTCTTGCCTTGAATAACGTCAGCTGGAAAATGTTACATTCCAAGCCGTGAAGTGAAGCCAACCAAATAGTTCCCAACAAACAAATGTTAAGACTGCAGGAGAGAAAAATCCTCCAGTCTTTTTCTTAGGGCCTACTTTTTTTTTCCCTCAGGATCCTCCTGTCACTGGAAATATGCCCAACAAATGAAGAACTTAGGAGAGAGCTTGGAATTTGGTGTCTTTACATTAGACTTTACATTAAATTAAGATGCATTTAAAAGTGACAAAAATTTAAATCTGGTGGTCATAATTGAAAAACTGAAGATAAAGTAGGGGCTTATAGATTGGGGAATGAATGAACAAATTGTGACTATATGAATGGAATGGTTCATACCTGAAGAAATAAAGAATTCAGAGAAAAATTAAAAGATCTATATGAATTGATGCAGAGAAAAAAAATGAAGAAAGAAGAGATCAGGATGCACAATGTTAATGATAAAAAGAACACTAAAGGCATAACGTAAACAGAATGCCCAATCATGGTTCCAGAGAACATAGCCCTCCTCTTGGTAAAAAGGTGGTAGATTACAAATGTGGAGGACAGCATATGCTGTCAGATATGGTCACTGAGTTGTCTGGTTTTACTTAACTGTTTGCAGAGGTCCTACTGGAAAGAGACTATTGTTTAAAAATATGAGCAAAACACTGTAAAAGTAAGGTAATCATTTGTTTGACCCAATATCTTTAGTTCTGGAGGAGAAAAAAATCTCATCATCTAAAAAATAAAAAAATCATTCACATGTAAGTCCTCTTATTCTGTTTTGATTTGCATATGAAAATGCTTATCTTATCTGGTGCTTACAAGTTCAGAATAAAAAATATTAAGGAAGAATTTCATATAAATTTTCAAGAAAATGCCAAATATTCAGTTCTGACTTTAAAGTTGCTCCTGTTGTGCATCTGCAACCATTTGAGTACTCTATTACTGAAATTCAAAAACTCGATTCTGTAACAAGGGAAAGTAGACACAGCTGACACCCTCAAAACTGGAGGACACATTTAAAAGTGAAGTTGATGACTGTAATCATTTGTTACAAGGGAAGGTTATTTTTTTTTGGAAGAAAGTTCTGTGCTGGACCCTGATAGTTTATGTTTGAACCTAGAGCAAATGGAGAAATTTTTTGGTCATTCAATAGCTAACAAGTAGAGATTTATTTAGCCATAGTAAGAGAAGGTTATTCAGCAAAGATATGCACTGAGTCAAGCTCCCTTGTCTGAATTCCTAGTCAAACATCAGAGCACATGGAATTCCTTGTAAATGTTTTGTGTTCACATGACCAGCAATAGATGTGAGCAGCCTCAGCCTGACCCAGTCAAGTCTAGGGGATGGTTTTGATACCCTTTAAGGAAATATTAGGGGCTAACTTTTGTGGGAGTAGGGGTTAGGATAATATGCTCCTACCACAGGAAATGAGAGGAGTAATTGAGAGTGTGGAGGTAGTGATAGAAGGAAGAGGAGGAGAAGGAAAAGGAGAAAAATTGTCAATGAAATATTAAAAATATACAAGAAAGAAAGCAGAAGAAAGAAAATTCATAAGGGGAAAGACATAAGTAGAGCAGTGCTGGTAGCACTGTGTTAAATCTAATATAAATTTAAAAATAAGGTATATGTAATGGAATCATGACATCTTATATAATTCTCTTTTTCTATCTTCTGTGTAAGGAAATATTCATGTTTGTTGATGACAAATTTATAGTAATAAAAAGATTATTTTTTTAAAAAAGGATTTAAACTGACTCTTTAAAGTCTGACTCAAATATTTTGTGGGCTTGACACACTTAATTTTGACTACTTTAATCATGAGTCTTTCCTGAATGACTAAGGACTGGTCCTATTAACAAGTCAGCCCCAGTACCAAGTCTGTCTTGCTGTCAGATCTTATCCTTCAGTCAGTTATGGACCATGAGAGAAGGGAGAATTCAAGGGAGGCCATAGTTCCATTTCTACCTAGGACAATAGACAATTTGTTCCCCTTCCATAAAAAAGTAAAATCAAGCTCATTCTAATACTGTTCATCTGAAATGAACGATGAAGTTCAAGAATTAGTTTTAAAAGTTGTCCGTCCTTTAACTTTCAGTCTTTTTAACTAGTTAATTACCTACCTATAGTCTTTTCACGTTTTGCCTAGATAAATAAGTAGTCAGTTAACTGATTAATCAAACTCATAATCTTCCCCACAAAAAGCTTATAATACCCTGGGGTTTGGAAACTTCCCCCATGGATGCTGCTTGCCAACTTGCCAACCCTAATTTATACTCTCAGGGGGATGAATGAAGCTGTAAAAGCAGCAATGAGGGAGAGGTAGCACTTGGAACCTCTCATCCCTGAGTATAGCTTTCCTATTTCTGTTGATGTTAGAAATGTTCTCTCAGATACCTAGGTTCAGTTGCTTTGACTATTCCCATATTAAATCAATCATTAAAGTTCACAAAATCTACTTGGACAATATTTACTCTCTCTGTCCTCCCCCCAGCCCCATTTCTCCTGCTACCACCATAGCCTCATTCTTTCTCATTCCAATTTATCTGACCTAATGTGGTGGAACAATGCATATTCTGATCAGGTTATTTCCCAGGCAGAAACCTTTGGTCACTCTCCTTCCCCACCAAAAAATTTAAATGTCTTAACCGGGCATTCGAAGCCCTCCAAATTCTCTCTTTTAAAAGCATTCAACACTTACAGCAATCGACCTCTAGCCATTCTTTTTATGCTGACTACTCCTACATCTCATACCTTTTTCTAAGCCTTCCCTTATTTCTGTAATGGATTAATACTCCCAAATCTTTATCCACTTTAATCATCCAAGTTTGGAACTTCCCTTTTTTCTTCAATTTCTTCTAGTACTTTGTTTATGGTATTTCCATGCCCCTGTAAAATTCCAATTTGTATAGTTATTTCTTGTGTTTGTGCCTTTTCTTTCTTGTTAGACTGAATTTCTTGAGGTGGGTCATGTGCCTCATTTCCTTTTTTTTTAGTGCCTAGTCTCTAATCAGATGCTCACTATATAATATTTATTAAGGGCTTATAATGTGCCAGATCCTATGCTTTCCCATATCTCTGGGCTTTAACACTAGTATCTTCACTTTACTGACTACAGTCTAATAGCCACCCAAACTGGTCAACTGCTGATATACACATGCACACACAAAGTCTTCATTGTATCTCTACTGTAATTTTTAAACTTACTAATTCCCATATCTATTATGCTTTTGTGCTGATATCTATGCTTTCTTTGAAAGGAAACTTAAGTAGACCTCAGGAACAATGAAACAATGCTTGGGGACATTCCCTCTTTTGCCTTGAAATGGCATTGAATTAAGGCCTTAGAAGTGGTGGCCTGAGCTGTGACATATTTGAATCACATGGCCAGTAGAAGGCAGAGATGAGACTTATATTCAGTCTTGGTACCTTGGTCTTTTAATTGGTGAAAATTCATCCACACCCAACATGATGCTCCCCCTTCATGTTGTGCTCTTGGATTCATCTCCATTTATGACCCAGTACTACATCTCCCCGACTTGGGACCCTGGATTCTTTCTGATGAATAGACATTTATCATTTTGACCCCCAGCTTAGACTTGCCAATTCTGTTCTTTGGTCCTCTTGAACTCATTTTATCTCCTTATGCCCGTCCCTTTACTTTTCTCCTCTTCTTCCCTTCCTACCCCCTTGCCTTCTTTAAATTAATTGACATGCCCATACTACCATAGAAAGGATATATAAAATGCCCTCTGATTCGACTTACCATGCCTGTAATTTCTCTGGCCATTACTTCGTGTTTGTGTTGTCTTTCCCTATTCAGATTTAAGTTCCTTGATGTCCTGTTTTGCTTAATTTATTTGTATCCCCAATGTTAACCACAGTGTCTGGCCCGTAGTAAATACTTATATGCTTTTTCATTTATTCATTCATTTCTGACTCCAAGGACAGCTCTCTTCCCACCCTGCCAGACTGCCTCACAGTTGACCTTGGTTTTTAAAAAAATCATTTTAATAGTAATATGTTTCTTCCATCTGGATCTAGTTATTAAATTAGTTTAAAGCACTGGATCAAGCAGTCCTTAATTCTAAAGTTGCTGTATGATTCAGTTTAAGGCTGGCTCTACATATACTTGGATATTTAAAGGGTCAGTGGTTTCTTCAGTGGGGTTCTTCCAGTGACATAGATCTCAAGCCCTCTCTGACTGAATAGATGGTCTTTGAGAGTTTCTGTGGCCTATGATTTCACCATTTTTCAATCAGATCATGATAAACTTCTCTAACTTAGCTAGGCTGGTTTGTAAGTAAGTCACACAGTCCATTACTGGGACCACTTTTGGAACCTTTGGATTTTGATAGGAACTACCAGGGTATGTGCTTGCTGACAAAGCTTTCAAGAACTCAGGATTGTGACCAGGATGTGGAGTAGAATTTTACATATTAAGAGAATTGAGAGAGTTTTCAAAATAATTCAGACCTCCTCCTTTTCCACACTCCCAAATAAAACTTTTGCTGAAATATTTAGATAACTGAAGCAAATTTTAAAAAATCTTTTGTCTCGTGAAAAACTAACTTATCATGAAGTAATGGGGGGGTCATTGAGGAGGAGCTCATTGAGAATGGAAGGACATGAGAAATGTTGTGGAGGTAGAAAGGGTAAGATTTGACAATTAATTGGATGTATGGGATGAGAAAGAGTGGTTGAGGATCATGCTAAGGTTATGAACCTAGGAGACTGGATGGTGGTACATTTAAGATAAAGAAAGAATTTTGGAAAGAGGAGGATTTGGAAGGTAAAGTTTTAGACACTTTGAGTTGGATACATCTCTGGGACATCATTTTGACACCTCTAATAAGAAATTAATGATGTAGGACTGAAACTCAGGAACAAGGCTAGGGCTGCATTATGAGTCATTTGCATAGAGATGATAATTAAACACATGGGAACTGATGAGGTTACTAAGAGAGAGTAGAGAAGAAAGTCTATGTCAGAGCTTTTAGAACATCCACGGTGAGAGGTATATGATGTGGGATGAGCTAATGGTCTACCTTCTGGGACAAACATAGAAATAGCAAGGGTGGAATTATTAACTTTTCTTTCCAACGGACTCATGTTGGAGCTTCATTAATAATGAAAGATTTGAAAATAAAATATTTGAAAAATATCTGCACTTCTTTCTCCAGGATATTTCCTTCATTCTTCCCTTTGCTTTGTGTGTATAGACTTGACATATGTGAAAAGGGTCATCCCAGACCTTGACATTAGAGGATAATATCATGTAAAGAATGCTATTTCTCTTGAATATTTACCTCTTATATTCCATTTACTAAGTCCCCAAAGGTTCAAATCAAGGATCAATAAGCAATTACAATAGAAGTTAAGGGGTTATACAAGGAAGCAGACAGTGAGGGCAAAGCAGTTTACTCTGAGGTCATACTCTCTTGGAAAGTTACGTGGATCAGTGGATAGAACAGTGAGCATGGAGTCAGGAAGACCTGAGCTCAATTCCAACCCTAGATGCTTTGTGACACTGGGCAAGTCACTTAACCTCTGTCTACCTCAATTTCTTCATCTGTAAAATGAAGATACTGACACCTACATCCTAGGTATGTTGTGAGGATCAAATGAGTTAAGAATTATAAAGTGCTTAGTGCAGGGCCTGGCACATAGTAAGTACTATGTAAATAATATTAAATTATAAGTTGACATATACATATACACATATAATATATATGTATATGTATGTGTCTGTGTATATACATATATGATTGTATATGTATACACACATACATCAAGGAATAACAAGGAGCAGTGAAAGGGACTCATTCTGGTTTTGCGTGTTAGTGATATCATAGGAAGGATAAAATATTCTCTAATAAATGAAAAGAGAACAAGTCACCTAAGACCAGATTCTTGTCCTAGGTCACTTTGGAAGAATTTTCCCAACAGCTTAGAAAAGATGATAATTTGACCATTTGCCTAACCTCTCCCTGTTCTGGCCACTGTCCAGGCTGACCATGCTCATACTGAGAGAATTCTCTTGGGTTAGTGAAATGAAAGAGAGGCTACTTGTACCCAGCCAGCCGAATTTGCTGTTCTATACTACGTCACCTGAATTACAAGAACCTTGACCACTGGAATTGCTAAATGATATCTGGCCTCTGAATAGCAACCCTCTAGTCTGCCACATGCAGAAGGCAGTGGGGTAAAGTATAGTCCGTTCTGTTATCACCTGACATATATGTTCCCCCAAAGCACTAAGATAATGCATAGTCTTATTATAAAAGCCACAAGGCTTACAGTGAACATAGGGTTAAATGGGTTAAATGATCAAAAACTTCATCAGTAACACAAATAAACGGTTAGGAGCCTAATAAAAATGGTAGCACAATTTTATACATGTTAATATATAAGTACTACAATAGTGGAGAAGTCCTTGAGCTTTTCAAATCTTGCGGTTCCTGCTGGACCTGAGCCTCACTCAGTTCCTTCTGACTTGGGCTGGCAAAATCTCTCACAAATTGGGCATGGTACAAGGGGGGTGGTGTGGACCAGCACTTCTCTATCCACAGCTACTATTGCATTAGAAGATATATGATAAATATGTGTCTTTCCTTTGGCAAAGACTTGAAATTTGCTTGTGGAAGCTACTTATTGTGAAGTTCTGCTGTTTTCTGCATCCTGGACATTTCTCCTGGAAAAAATCGAAGCTAAGCAAACTGGAAATTGGAGTGATGTTTAACATTTGCCCTGACAAATCAGTGCTATGTAAACAAATTCACATTTTCACAAGCACTATGGCAAAACCAATTATGCTTTGGAATCAATAGAAAGAGAAAATTGTCTTTAATCAGAAAGGAGATGATTCCTCTCCAAGTAACTGACCTGAAGTGGAAACAGTTTTTTCCAAGCTGCGTCACACAAAAATATTTGCAGGATAATATTAAGGCTATGAGGATAACCAGAAGGCAGTTGGGGAACTCTTTGTGGACCAACTCTTTACTCCTAAACACACCTTTTGCCTGGCAAATCAGATTTCAAAAGGGACTTCCATATGTCTATTAGGGATCTACCAAAATAAGATTTGGAGAGAGAGGCATATTCCCAGAGATGAAGCAAAGTAGCCCTGGCATATTGCCTGTGTGCCAGGCTGCTGGATCTGGCACTGTTGTTTCCCAGTAGTTTCCAGTGATGCTGTAGCATCTGAAACTGTGATTCTCTGTGTCTTAGCAGATGGGTGAAAAGAACACTTTATTAGAAATCAGAAGGCCTTAGGCCAGGGGTGGGGAACCTGTGGCCTTCCAGGTTCTCAAATGCAATCCTTTGACTGAATCCAAACTTAGCAGAACAAATCTCCTTAATAAAAGGATTTGTTCCGTAAAAATTAGACTCAGTCAAAAAATTAGACCTAGAAGGCTACATGTGGCCTTGAGGCCACAGGTTCCTCACCCCTGTCTTCCTGGTTCAGTTGCTAGCTAATTGTGTGTGCCTTTAGATAAATCTATATTATTTCTTTGTCTGTGAAAGGGAAGTAATACTTGTCCTGGACCCTTTTCTCATCATAGAGAGTTAGGTGGCACAGTAGAAGACTAGCCTGGAGTCCGGAGGACCTCAGATAAAATCTAGCCTCAGACATGTATTAGTTGTGTGACCCTGGGCAAGTCAACCTGATTTGCCTCAATTTCCTCAACTGTATAATGAGTTAGAGGCAAATCACTCCAGAATCTTTGCCAAGAAAAACCTAAATGGGGTTGAAAAGAGTTGGACATGACTTAAAATGTCTAAGCAACAAGTTTCCGATATGAGTATCATCATACACTTAGCCACCCAGATATGTAAACTTAGACTCACTGGGATTCTTTCCTGGCCTTCACCCACTAGTCAGTTGCTAAGTGTTGTTGATTCTATCTTCACAAGTCTAGAATTGTGAAGGGGTATTGACTTAGCGGTAGAAGGAATCTTAGGGGCAAATGGTCTAGCTCCCACATTTTACAGCTGAGGAAACAGAGCCCTAGAGAACCTAAATGATTTGCCCAGCATCACATGGGAAGTAGTTGACAGAGGCTAGTTTTGAACTCAGGCCCTCTGGTTGAGTCCAAAGATGGTACTCTTTTCACTGTACCACATTGCTCCTCATAATCCATCCCCTTCTCTATATTCACAGGGCCATCATCCCGGTTCTCGTTATCATCTACATTTGTCTACAGTACTATAATAGCTGTGTTCAAGTCTCTCCCCTTTCCAGTATACCTCCACTGCAAGGCAGTCTTCCCAAGGCACAGGTCTGACTGTGTCACTCCCTTCTTCAAAAACCTATGGATCCCCATTGCCAATAATAGGACAGAATACGAATTCCTCAGTCCGATGCTTAAGCTCCTCCACAGCTGACTCTCACCTACCTTCCTGTCTTTACTTCATGAGCTCTGCATTCTAGCTAGACTCGACTGTTGCCTAGTTCATTACTCTATCTCTTGCTCTTATCATTTGTACAAGACTCTTCCCGTGCTTGGAAGTCACTTATTATTTTTTAATCAGCACCTCCCCTTTTCCTTCAATGCTCCAGCCAGGCGTCACACCCTTCACAAACCTTTTATGTGCTGTAGTGGTTGGAACTTTGAGTCAGAAAGACTTGAGTTCAAATCCTGCCACAAATATTTGTGAGCCTGGCAAGTCACTTAACCTTTTTTCAGAGTCAAGTTTCCTCATCTCTAAAATGAGGATAATAGTAGCACCTACCTCACAGGGCTGTCATGACCGTCAGTTAAGTTAACGTATGTAAAGTTCTTTGGAAATCTTAAAGTTCTTCATAAATCCTGGCTGAGTCTTCTTCTTCACTCTTTTTCTCCTTCTTCACTTTTCTTTGTGGTATTATTCACATCACTGAATCATAAACTCAGACCTGGACAGGACCTCACAGGTCATCTGGTTCATTGATCTCATTTTACAAATAAGCTGACAGAAGTTCACACTGGTAAATGTAAAAAGTGACTTACCAGAACTCACTCAGATAGTGAGGGGCTGAGTCAGTTAGTACTCACGTTTTGTTTTTTGGTTGTTTCCCTACATGACCCCATGAACTCTGTCCACAGGGTTTTCTTGGCAAAGCTACTGGACAGGTCTGCCATTTCCCTCTCCAGTGTGTCCTCATTTTTACAGATGAGGAACTGAGGAAAACTAGGGTTAAGTGACTTATCCAGGGTCACACAGCTAGCAAGTATCTGAGGCTGGATTTGAACTCAGATCTTCTCAATTCTAGGTCTGGTGTTTTATCTACTATACCAGCTAACTGCTCCTGGTACTAATGTCTAGAAACTCAAAGTTCAACTATATATTATGCGTACCATTTAATATATACATATGTATATATGTATGCATACACACATGTATATTCATATGTATATACACACAGGTATATACATATGTATATATGTATGTATATACACACACACACATATATATATAGTTGAATGAGGGGCAGCTAGGTGGATAGAACTAAGTGGATAGAGCACCAGTGCAAGAGTCAGGAGGACCTGAGTTCAAATCTCACCTCAGACACTTGACACTCACTAGCTGTGTGACCTTGGGCAAGTCACTTAACCCTATTTGCCTCATCCTGGGTCATCTCTAGTCATCCTGATGAATATCTGGTCACTGGATTCAGATGACTCTGGGGGAGAAGTGAAGTTAGTGACCTGCACAGCCCTCCCTCACTCAAAACAAAGTTAAGTGCAAGTCATGTCATTATTTCTCTGATGACGTGGTCTTCCTCGGCAACGGAGGATGAACACACATATAGTGAATACATACATTCAAATGTAACCTATATTTTCACAGTATCATATTGCCTCCCCACAAGTTTTTTCCCTTAGTATCATGTACAGTGCTTGAACATAGAAGCTATGTGATTTGTGTCTCTATATCCCCAACATCTAGACACAGAAGTAGGAGGCTAATAAGTCATTGAATTGAATTCCTGCTTCACAGGTTTCTTTGAAATATTAATTGAAATCATAGACGTGAAAACTCTCAAACTGCCATTGAAATGTTAGGGATTATTACTAAGTTATTACTAAAAGACATTTGGTTTTATTATTAAAAGACATCTATGTCTCTGGTTTGTGGGGAGGAATGGAGGGGAATCCTGCTTTCATTTTTAAGCCTGTTGATACTTAACAAACTTGGGTCTATCTCCATGGAGCAATAGCAGAATGTCTCCAAGATCCGTTCCAACTAGAATTTGAAGTGAAACTGACAACTGAAAGTGTTGGCAAGTCTCTGAAACCTTCTGAGGTACAGTTTTTCCTTCTGTAAAATGGGGACAATGGCAATTGCCCCATCAGTCTTGCAGGCTTGCTTTGAGCAGGGTGTAAACTGTGAAGTGCTATGTAAATATTAGCTGTTATGGTAATTATTTTGATAATAGTTAGTAAGGCTGGCTAGAACCCTGAAATATCTAGTTTTCTAAAGGTTTCTCCATGAAGATATACTGTCCCAGTCAATTTAACTGAAGTTAGTGGGAACCTTTTTTTTTTTTTTTGGCTACTAGGCCTGTAAGTGCAACTTCTTAGGGTGCTGCCAATTTCCTTGGTTTGGAAGTCACTTGAGGACAAGTTCAGTACAGAGAAATTGAATACCGCCATGGATCCTGCTGAAAAGTCATGAAAAAGAATGGATTTTTTAAATAGAAAGTATAAAGATGATGCAGTCTTGGGAATTTGTAGGAATGAAAATACAAAGGAAAGTTTTGATAAATTTCTTATTAAATTATTTAATAAGTTTCTCTGTAACTAATATAACTTTTTAAGGGTCTAGGTCTGGAGATCTGTAAAATATTTTAAATATAATAATTGTATTGAATTTAGATGCTTCATTTTTTCTAAATTCATTTTAATTAAAAGGGACTTTAGCTCCTTGCCAATTCATCAATCTACAAGCTAGCAATCCAGCATTTTGTCTTCGCAAGACCTTTGGTTCTTTTACTTTAGTGATCATAAAATTATAGATTTAGGATTGGAAACATCCTTTGAGATTACCTAATAACTTTATTTTAGAGAAGTGACTATTTCCCTGATAAGGTACATGGTAAATAACAATTTCAAGGTAAGAATTAGGTCTTCTGGGTCCAAATCTGGTGATTTTTCCGCTGTTATCCTCTTCCGTAATCCAATGGGGCAGATGTACCATATAAACACCTTCAGGGAGAAACATCTTTATTCCAGATTTCTCATTAGAACCTCAGGGTCAATGAACAACTTTTCCCATTCTTCCTCCTTTTCTTGTTCTATGCCTAATGAATTCCTCTACTTTGCATGCCTTACAGTGCTCAGATATGAATTGTTACTATTTTAGGGGGACTAATCAGGTTTGACACTTGGAAGGAATAGTAAAGCAATGGTTTTGTTTCTGGGAAGGCATGAATAATAAAGGCAGGAATTTTGAACAGATGATCTAAGACTGAGGTAGGTGTGTGGGTCACCTGCCTTTTCTTCCTTTTTCCCCCAAGATTTTCATCTCAAACAGAGACATTATGGACATGGGTGGGATTGGGAGAGTGACTTAAGAGATCCTTATGATCCCAGCCCCACACATTTCTTTTACAGTTTTCTTGCATAAAGTTTCCAAAATAATTTGAGGAGACATGGACTGGCAAGCATGGACTTGATAGCAGATAAAAGGAATTCTCTAGTTCCAAGTCAGATAGATACCTGGGACCAGGGAAATCAGAGAGTGTCAGTCATTAGCCCAGGCAAAATTCAAACCTGAGGGTTTTTGTTGTCTGTCTGTCTGGGTATGATTGCCATGATCTTGGGACTATTCTTATTATTTGGACTAAAAGAGCTTAATCCTCCCTTATATGGAGCTTGGCACCTCAGTAGACGGGAGCGGAAAAAAGATGCATAGTACAATGACATCATTTAAGCAAATTAGTGTCTTTATAGTGTCAGAGATTGAGTTGCCTCAACCATACATTTATCCTAGCCATACATGTCCCTATTTAAGTACTTTCCATGTGTTCACATAGATCAGCTTTCCAGTTTGGGGGACTGATATGAAAAGATCGTTATTCTTTCTTTAGCTTATGTTTCCCTCTCTCTTACTCCCCCTCCCCCTAATTACTGTAGGAAATCTCTAAATATACTTATGTCTAAGTTTCCACTTGAGATAGGTAACTAAGGTCTTCGGTTCCTATGCCATCCATCACTCAAGGGAATAAAAGCCTATCAGACACAGGACAGACATTTTCCATCCCTATAGAAAATGCAAAAGATGAAAAGTATTCATTGGATCTCACAAATTGACACAGAACACACAAAGAAACACAAAAAGTACTTCCTCTCAGTTGGAACTGAACTCAGGGTTGGCAGTTGGACAATACTCTGATATTCCAGTGATTCCCTAACTTTCATACTGTATCTTACACAGTCTCTTCCAGATACATAAATGTCCTCCATGATTTGGACTTTCCCTGGAAGGTAAGCACACCTTGTAGCCACTGCTTTTTCTTCAGATTCATGCTTTCCTTTTCTTCCTGGCAATAGCAGGGTGGTGGTAAGGGCCCTTCAGTGTCACAGCTTTTAAACTCATTGCCACTGTCCTTCAGCTGTAAGGCACATAAGCCTTCCTCTGCTTTCTCCAGGATGCATGCTGTTCAGTTAGTTTTAGTTGTTCTCCAAACCCTAAAACTTGTTTTTATTCCCAAGACAGCTCCAAAACCTGTCACTGCCTAGGAGAACTGGCTGCTTTCTCTACTATTAGGCTAGATTTTTAATTCATACTACCTAGAAAATGTAGATTTCCTCCTTCCACTTGGGATATTTAGGAGCACTGATAATAAACTCTCTTGGGCTGTATGAGAAAACATATGTCTCCACGAGCCATGTGCTTCCACAAGAACTCTTTCATTGCTGTAGTTGTACTGTGAGTCTATTATTAGAGACTATATTGATATTCCACCACTGTTTTCAGCACCTCTCACATCCCTCTCCTCCCATATCCCTCTCTTTGCAAACATCTTTCATGGATAGAATAATCTCAGTCCTTGAAACCCAATCAAGAACCATGACCATATTTTCCACTATATGACCCAAAGGTCTGTATCCTGGCAGACTAATCAATCCCTCCCCGCCTCCCACCCCCCTCATGTCTCTTACACTCCTTATCTCACCCTATAACATGAGGGAGTTGGACTAGATGACTTCTTAGGTCCCTTCCAACTTGAAATATAAGATCCTAATTAATTGCTGCAAAATGGATCATTAAAACTGTAATATATATATATATATATATATGCCACCCTTTCAAAGCCATACATTTTATAAAGAACAAGGTAGAATTGTTTTCACTGAAAAAGATTTGCTGCACATGTTCTGACCATCTTCCAACAGAAGCTTCTTTCATGTCCATGAGTGGAATCATAAAACAAACAAACCTACCCAAAACACCACAGAACAATTGCTTGTTTTGCTCAGTACAATTCCATAAAATTATTCAGATATAAAACCGGGCAGACATTGTTATTCTTTAGTTTTCTGAGACTTTCCTTTTCTTTTTTTTTGTTTGCCATCACAACTGTCACCGTTAATATTATTGAACCATTAACTTCCTTTAGTGATTCCTTAAAATGGGATATGTTCACTCTTTTGCAGCAAAAGGCAATAAACTCAAGAATATATAGTGGAGCATAGGAAGCCTGGATATTGTAAAAAGCCTCCGTGGGGAACAGAATTTAAATACATTTTGTCCCTAAAGATCAAAGGAATGAATTAAGATTAAAGCGGAAAAGCCTGCTGATTTTTAACTTCTAAAAGTTGACAGTTTTCTTGCTAAGGACCACTGTCAAGTAAGTATTCAAGAGAAAACAAAAAATGAAAAATGTCTTTTCTGTAAGCAAAAGGGACAGTCCAATTCTGCTGGGGTTAGAGGGAACACAATTATAGTTGGTTAAGTGCCAAGAGACTCTTTAATTTCATTTTTTAAAAGATTGCTGGATCCCAGAGATTGGGTATTAACAATAGTAATAACAAAAATAATAGCTAACACTTATATAGTGTTTTAAGATTAGATCCACATAGCAATTTTGTACTAAATTTAGAAATGCAGGGGAAAATTGATCTTTAGAAGAAGAACCTCCATTTGTGATTTTGTGTTATGAAGTTAGGAAAGTTCATTGAAAAATAGTATATATTTGGCAGGGAGCATCTTCATAATTTCTCTCCCTGGATTTAGAAGAGAGAAGATGCTTCTGATGTAAACTTGTGTTCTTTAGGGTAGCCAGGGTGACTAATTACAGAAACTCCTGGTACTGCAACTGGATGGCATCCATCAATTACAGATTTTTCCATGAGTATTTGTTTTTTTAAAAAAAATAATTTATTTTTTAGTTTTCAACATTTGCTTTTAAAAGATTTTGAGTTAGAAATTGTATGTCAGGCCTATACATTCAGGAATTACATTATAATATGAACTAACATTTATATAAAATTTGCTATGTGCTGGGCACAGGACTAAGAACTTTTACAATTATTTTCTCCCTTGATCCTCAAAACAACTTTGAGAGCAGTTATTATTCCTATTTTACAGAGGAGAAAATGGAGGCAAACAGGGCATAGTGACTTGTGTGATACACAGCCAGCAAATGTTGGAGGCCAGATTTGAACTGAGGTTTGTTTTTTTCTCTCTGATTCCAGGTCTAGAGTTCTGTCCAGTTTACCACCTAGTTTCTATAAAGGTCCCAGAAGTAGTTACAAACAGGGATGTGTTGTAACTCTTTGAACATTCGTGGGAGAGTCTGTTATTAAATTTTCATTAAGAACATTTACATATGAGATGTGAGCAATCATTATAAATCAGGACTTGATATATTCTTTTGTCAATTGTCTGCACTTAAGAAAGTATTAATAATGCAGTTCAACTTAAAAATCAGGGTCATACGTTCTCCTCCTCCCTGAAACAATTCGTAAGTTAGTATTTATCATCCTCTTGATTTATCTTAGCTTATAAGACCTAATTAAGATAACTTTTTGATAAAGAGATTTATAACTGACGTAGTAAAAGAATGTTACCTATTTCTGTAGAGTTGAGCTGGCATGTCCAGTTCCCTATTTTGTGTGAATGAAAGTTCCCTATTCTTTAGTGTTAAATTCCATATCTTCTGTTAGTTATTTTTCTTTCAGTTAGCTCAATAATTCCATGATGTCAATTATCTCATTTGTCATCACTGTTGTAATGTTATAACCAATCAGCTAGGAGTATTTATAATTTGATGATTACCATGCATATGACATGCTCAGCAACTTGATTTTGCAAATCACCCAAATTCCTCATTCAATCTTAGCTATTCCTTAACCAATCAGAAATCAGTCAAAACATGTTACTTAAGATTCGGTAACTTTTGATTCCTCTTTTTGCCTATAAAATTGCTCTCTGTAAACCCCTTGTTTGTCCGTGGTTACCAAGGAGCCTAGAGTCCCTTTTGTTTGCAGTTTCTAGCCTTGTTAATAAATCAATCATGTTTGGAATTCTGTGCCTCACTTTCTGTTTATCAAGATTTTTATCATGATCTCCACCCCTACCTCATCCTCCAGGTTGTTAAAAATTTGTCAGCATACCCCTTGTCATCAGGCATATCACATGTAAGTCACTTATAGCAAGGTTGGGAGAGGTCATCTTAAGTGAGAGGACAATGTCCAGCTGAGACCTAGGTAACCCTTTATTGTCACCACGGGAATGAGGATTTTGGTTTACAACACATTTGATTGTACCTTTTTTTATGGACTTCACTAGTCAATTAAACTCCCAAAATGGTCAGTTCTAGGAATGGGAGTGGGAGGAAATAAGAGAAATCTGTTATTTGACTGACTTAAGTAGCCAAATGTAGTCTCAAAATTTCATCTAGGATTCCTGTTTGAAGCCCACCCGCAGGAGGACCCAAGTTGGTAGACCAGTTGTAGGCACTTGTTCAGTACATCTGTCCCTTCATTTCCTCACTCTGGATTAGAACCACTTCGAGGCTGGCTTCTCCCTAAGCTGAAGCAGAGGGTCACCCAGTTATTGTCCTGTGGCTTGTGTGGTAGCCGTGTGCCCAGCTAATCCAGCCTCTCAGATATTATCATAGAAGCGTCTTTCTTTGGAAAGATAAGGTAAAAAAAATCAATGACCTATACTCCCTGGCACAGGGTTGGTTCTTAATTAATGCTTATTGATTGATGGGATCTCATGTGGACCCTCTCTTCATGCGTGCAGATCAGCAGTAGGTCTGTCACTTAGCTGGGAGGTACTAAGAGACTAAGTAGACTGGTCCATTGTCACACAGACAATATGTATCAGAGTTGGCACTTGAGCCCCTGTCTGCCTAGCTCCAAAGCTAGCCCTCTATCTGGTACACCAGAGGCTGTGATTGCAGCCCACAACAATCCTGAGTGAAACAATGGACAATTTAAAATGTATTTGGGAAATATTTAACAAAATAAATAAAAATACAATAGAATATAAATAATGTTAATATATTGTTTTCTAAGTAAATATGTGAGCTGCAGGGATCCTTATGTATTTGTGGCCCTGTTTCCATTAAAATTTGGCACCACAGTACCATATCACACTGTCTTCCTTTTTAATAAATTGCTTTATTGCCTTACACACATAAATATTCATGTATATATACATATGTGTATATACGTATATATACACTTAGTGTCTCTAGAGTCTTTGTGCAGTTTTTTATTAAAACCTGCTCAAAATTATAGTAATACTTCTTTGATTTATATATATACACTATATAAATGTATATGTATGTATATATACATATATACACATTACACATCTATATATAACACACTTATGTATACACACACTAACTATGCACCCAAGTTTCCATAATAGGCAATACACATGTATATGCATATGTAGGTATATATACTTATACACACAATATTTGTGATATATGTATATATGTGTGTATATGTACATCATGTGTTATTTCCTATAATATACATGTGGTCTGAATGGAAATTATGAAGATGTGACTTTTAGTTTCCTTTTTAAAAAAATGGAATTCATGTTTGCACCAGGACAATGAAATTCTCCTACTCATTTCCCTCTCCTTCCTATTAGGCATCTGCTCCTCTTCTGTTCTGAGCAGATGTTTCCCTAATGTGTGCAGAGCATAGAAGGTGGAGTAGAGTTACCAAGTCCCTCCAACCTATTACACCCCGTGTATTACCAGGATGTCATCTTTTTCCAAGTAGTAAGACCCAAATCCAATGTCCATGTGGCTGTTGTTTTAATTTTGATGGAGAATGATTATTTTTTCTTTTTCTTTTGGGGGAGGGCAGATGGAAAAATGTGCGTTGAATCAATATACTTATTAGATAATGGACCAAGAACCTCAATTTTTAGGAATTATGTGAAACAGAAGATTTCCTGAAAACATATCAATGCCTTTACATCTGACCTCCAGAGGACTTGATTTCTAGCATCCAAAAATTTAGGTCAACTGCACTGACAATGCTGCTGATGCAGCTCTCACATGTTGATAACCACTATTTGTTTAAGGGATTTTCAGAAGGAATTAGAGTATTATTTGGCTTATTTCATTTTCTAAATAGACCTTTGTGGTCATGAGAGGCTTGAGCTCAAAAACTATTCTTGCACAAAATCCCCTCCTTTCTTTTTACTTGTTGCATCTGTAGAACCTTTTTTTTTTTAAACGTAGGCTATTCAGTCAAATCCCTCTAATCCAAAGAATGTGTTCCTCATTTGCCTTCATTGCAGACAGTATCTACAAATCCCAGCCGTTCTTCATCATATTTTCACACCTTTGTTGTGCCTGGGTTTGAGTTGTTTCAGGATGTATGGAGACTTTAGTTTCTTGTACACCTTCAGAATTTTTTCTCTTCCCTTACATTAACACTGTGATAGTCACAACAGTTGTAACTCAAATTCATGATGTCTCCCTACTTTATCCCTTGTATACAATACATACAGGCACACTCACACATACAGTTTTAGCTCCCTTTCACACACACAGAAATAAGAATTTGGGTTCAATTTTTCCTTTGTGCACATGCACATAATTTTTCCTCTCTTTCCTCTTTCTCCCCTCTCTCATTTCTGCCTTTTCTTTTCTCTTTCTTTCCTTTCTCTCCTATCTCTTTCTCCCTGTATTTCTCTCACTCCCTCTTCTTCTTTCCTTTGTCTTTTACTCTCTCACTGTCTCTTTTCCCCTTCTTTTTGTCTGTTTTCCACAAACTCTCTCCTTCCCTCTCTCCCACTTTCTCTCTGTCTTTCTCAATTTCTCTCTGTGTTTATATATCCCTTTTTTCTTTGTCTCTCTTTCCCCCTTCCCCCACTCCCTCTCTTCTCCTTTACTGTTGCCTACGCAGGGATCTGGAGCTATGTGCTACCCAGCTCCAACAACACTGTCTTTTAAGCAAGACCACAAATATGAAATAATAAATGAGATTTTAAATGATGTTTGAAGTGGGTGCGAGCAATGTTGTATGCCTCGAGACTGATATTCTTGCAGCAGCCATTGTAAAAAATGACGAAAGGCAAATTAATCACAGATGAGGCTGAAATAGAACCAAATGAAGTCAAGAAAATGAACCAACACATATTTTAATGATTTTCTTTTCCTAATTGGGCTTGATATCTCCATGTTTATTACTGATATGCTTTCACTCACTATTGTGACCTTCCTTAAAGAAAAGAAACTAAGACTGGTCTTGTAAGGGATCCCCCTTTCAGCTACCATGGGAAATAAAATCATTTCACAGAAGGATGGGAGGAATAATTTTACCTATAGTATAGTTTGAGTTTCTAGCAATTTGGAGTACTTCAAAGATTTTAATTTTTTATGACAATATCACTTAAAGTTTCATAGATATGTTACCATAACATTTCTGTTTTACAATAGTAAAACTTAGGAGAAAACCTACCTTCAAAAAGTGGTATAATGTGGAGATAAAAATCAGGAGTCAGAACAAGGCTCTCATCCCAACATCTTTATTAATTAATTACTTGATCATGGGCAAACCACTTACTTCCTCAGCCTCAGTTTCCCCACTGGCAAATGGAAATGATACTAGTATAATGCTAAAATGGTAGCATCCTCCAATTCAGAGGTGTCAGACACACATCCAAAGGACACATGAGGCCCATCACACTTCTGAGCATGACCTGAACTATATTAAAATGTAAGTGGGGCATATTTAACAGAATTAATCAAGATAAATAAAATATAATAATATTTTAAATTAATAATAAAACATAGGTAATACTATATTTTAAAACTAAGTCAAGGTGGGACCTGCAGAGATCCTTATGTATAGCTTAATAGCCACAGTTCTAATTACAGAATTTCTGTGATGAAAGCCTGCTTTGTAAAACACAAATTACTACATACATATGACATTATTAAATGGTTGCTCTTATTCAATAACTTTACAAGTCTTTAAGCAAAAGCTGCAAGACCATCTCTGTTAATGGAGATATTATACAGATGATTATTGCCTAGATATGCTCAAGATGGTTCTGGGGTCCCTCTAATTCTGAGCTTCTGTGATTCTGGGACCTTCTGCAAGGCTATAAATGAGACAAAAGGATAAAAAACCTAGAATTTGGGTTTCCCAAATCCAATTCCAGTCCATCCCCCATTCTTAAAAAGGATTTGGTAGATCCTGATGAAACCTACAGAATGGCATCAGACTCATAGGGACACAGCCATAAAATCAATAAACACAAAAAGCCTGAACATCGAAAGCGTACCATCTACAAATTTTATTTGGGTGAAAACTCCCAAACTATGAAGAATAACTTATTTCAGGACTTTAACATATAAAGTTGAACATACATATGTTTAACATATGTATACATATATGTATGCATTAAAGAGAGAAACAGATTGAGAAAGAGACAGAAAGAGAAAAGGGGAGAGGGGAAGTGGGGAGAAAGTTTCTTCCTACTTCATTGAATTATAAAGATTTTTATAATTAAATGAGACCTTAGAGGTCATCACACCTACCTACTCCATTTGGAAGAGTATCTACCAGCCAAGACAAGAATAAATAAACTTCATGACCAGCAGCATTGTTTTCACTTCTAAATAAACCACATTAAAGACCACCCATTGGTAAAAAACAGTTAATGATTTTGTTATCAGTTTAAATACAAACACAACCTCACTTTATCTCCATTTTCCATCCCCTTGTAGGAAGGGGGAAGAAAGTAACATCTAAACACTCTAAGTAATAACAATTTGTGGTTTGAAAGGCAATTTTTTAAACTAAATTTTTAAAGATGTCTTTTGCTTTTACATTGTCCAAATTCTCCCCTGAATCCCCTTCCCGGATGTTCCTCTTCTCCTTCTCTGATAATTATATGATAATAAATAGTAAAGAAGTATTTTAAGAAGAGGAAGGCAGGAAAAATTTCAGAAAATTTATCATTGAAAAATAACCATTGAAAAAAAGTCTGACATCATATGTAATGTTACTTATCTGTGCCCTGCCCCACCCCCAACTCTACAAAGGAGGTAAAAGTAGTGTATTCTCATACCTCTACTTTGAGGCTATACTTATTGGCTATTATTTTGCAATATTCATTTTTGGTTGTTTTGCGTTATTTTCATTTACATTATTGTAGTCATTGTGCACATTATATTCTTGACTCTGCTTATTTCATTTTGCATTAGTTAATGTAAGTTTTTTCATGCTTCTCTGTATTAATCATATTTATTATTTCTTAAAGCATGGTAATATTCCATTATATTGTGTACCATAATTTGTTTAGCCATTTTTTAATCAATGGATATCTACTTTGTTTCCATTTCTTTGCTACCACACCAAAAAAAATGCTGATAGATATTTTAGGGTGTGTGTGTTTATTCATATATATGGAGAGAGAGTGCATGAGAGATAGAATAAAAGAAAGAGAGAGAGAGAGAGAGAGAGAGAGAGAGAGAGAGACAGAGAGAGACAGAGAGAGAGACAGAGACAGAGACAGAGAGAGAGAGTCTTTTTTCAATGACCTCCTTGGGGTATATGCCTTGCAGTGATATCTCTCAGTCAAAGTGTATGAATATTTTAGCCACTTTGTTTTCATAATTGACAATAATAATAGTGTTTATAGAAAACTTTAAGGTTTGCACAATTTCTTAGAAATATCTCATTTTATTCTCACATCTCTAGGAGGTAGGTACTATTATTGTTCCAATTTTGTATTTGAGGAAGCTGAAGTAGACAGAAATTAAATGATTTGCACAGTCACACAGCTAGTGTGAGTCTGGATTCGAATTAGGTTTTTCTTACTCCAAGCCTAGCACTCTAACCACTGCAACATCCAGCCACCTTTTGAAGAGGTAAGCTATCAATCTTATCTGAAATTTCATATGCAAAAAATAAAAATGGATGTGGCATTCATTTTTGACTAAGATATTATTTAGCAAAACTTGTTTTCTGAAATGATCAACATTATTATCATATTCTTTTCTTTCTGTTTTCAGGATTTCAATTTTTCTTAATCAAAAGTAGGTAGTAATTTTATGTTCTTTAATTTTCAAAGAGAAAATATTTTGATGGGAGAAGCTTATAAACTAAATGAATTACTTTGGGTGCTTCAGTTGTTACATTGCTTTTATAAGACATGATTACTGAAAATAGAAATACCCAATGTTTTTCTAAGGTGAAATGCCTTCCATATTCAGAGAAAGAACTATGGAATTCATTTGCAGAATGTAGCAGATAATGTGTATGTGTGTGTATGTATTATGTTTTGATTTGTTATGATTTCTTCCATTTATTTTAGTTCATCTACATAGCATGACTATAGTGAAAACGTATTCAATAGGAAAGTATATGTAGATCCTATATAGAATTGTATGCTGTCTTGGGGAGGGAGGAGGGTGTTGGGGGGCAGGTGTGGAGGGGTAAAAATCTGAGTTTTATGGTAGTGATTATAGAACATTAAAAAAATAAAATAATAAAAAGTGGGAAAAAAAGAAAATAAAAATAGAAATTTTCATAACGTTACTCTAAATTTCCCATGTGCCTTGGTCTCCATGTCTCCAAAGTAAATTGGAATAGAAGATGGAGAGGAAATGCACGATGCTCCTATGTCCACAGCAGCTCCAGGTAATTTAGTGTGTCTGCCAAACCAACCCAGTGACCTCATTTGCTTGAAATGAGCAATGGCATAATGGTACAGAGAAGATGCCATCTTGCCAATATATAGCAAACCATGTAAGTAGATAAGAAAATGAGTGTAATTTGGTGTGAGTCATATCCCTGAGAGTATAAAGTTCAAGAAAGCAGCTGTTAATAATCAATTAACCGTAAACAAAATATTTACTGAAAATGTAAAGCAAACACCTATATTTACATAAAACTCCACCTATAAACCTCAATAGTATTCTCTAACCAATATAATGCCTATAGGGAGAATAGGCATACATGTAAAATTCCAAGGTAAAACCACACATGTATGGAAGCCAGGGAAATCAACAGTTCTGAAACTGTAGACTTTAGTAAACTCTTTCTGTCTCAGGAACTGTCCATAAAAGTCCTTCTTGAAAAGCGCAGCTTCTGTATGTACTGATTCTCCTTGTGCATTATCTCAGCCAGATTAACTCTTTGATTTTCCTTTCAAGCTGCTCTCTCACACAGCTGAGCTGACTCCTACAACAGCTGCAGCGTTAACTCAACGTCCCAGTAGATGCAGCGTTATGCTCTTAGAAAAAGGTAGCAAGCTTTATCCTCAAATTGGCACACACTTTTCCAAAGTGTTCCTTTGCAAGATTTTTTTGTCCTCTATCTCTCAACCGGCAACAATATGCAATGCAGAGAAGTATCTTCCATCTTTTCTTCTTGTCTTTCACAGCAACACCTCATAGTAATTGTTATTTTTATTATTTATCTTCTCTCAGCTGTAGTTGCAATGGAGAGCATAGCCTATTTCTTCTCAACAGCAGGTGGCAGTAGAGGACACTCTAGTTATATCTCACCCATCACATAATCTGTGTGGCAATAAGGCAATGATGGCATGGGGCTGTTCTCGAGTTATCATATCTGTTTTTTACTTTTCTCTGTTCTTTTGAACTTTTTTGATTCCAAAGCTAGATAATCTCTGCAAATGATCCCACCTTAATTTATCGTTAATAAGCAAATTCTGTGTATAATCAAGTAAATTTATTATTAATCTACTATTAATTACAGAGCCGTTTGGGTATCCATAGAATCTTAAAGTTCTGGAATTCTTCAGTTTTTCATATTCACATGAGTAAAGCAGGCTTCATTTTTTATATGATCCAAGCTTTCATGACCTGCCATTTTCGAATGAGTGACTGATGTCTCAAAACATGTCTCACATCAATTCAATTCAGTAACTGCTTCTCTTAGAATCCAGAGTCAGACTTATTCATGTCGTAGACAAGTGAATTGTCAAGGCAAACTTTTAACTCAGCAACTTTCTTTTTCTTAGAACCTGAAGCCAACATGCCTCACACAAATAAACTGTCAAGGGTCATCCTTTTGCATGCTGTCTTCCCCATTAAGTGCAGGGTCTCTTTTACTTTTATTTTTGTGTCCTTTGAGCTTAACACAATGCTTAACACAAAGGGATTGCTCAATAGATGTTTGTTGATTTAAGAATTGATCCTAGTGTATTGAGCATCACACAGATGGATTTTGTAACAATCCTCTCAAAAAGAGAAGAATGAGTAATATTAATAGACATATTCCTTTTATTAATGGACATATTTCCAGTTGAGAAACTGCTTTCAATCTAGCAGGCCACAGCTCCTTGGGAATCATATATATGTTTTGCAGCATGGTTTCATATGATAGGCTCTCTATAACATATTTTCCCACTTACCAAAGAAATGAAATATGCATAAAGTATTGTCAAATAACATGAAAGGGTGTGTTGTGAAACTGTGTACACCAAGAAAACCAATATTATTTCTCAACACATGTCATCTAGATCTAGAATTTTAGATGTTTGAAAAGAGGATGTGAAAGGATGGTCACATTGAGCAAGATATTTCTACAAAAGTAGAGTGAGAACTTTGACTTTTAAAATATTTTAGGTTTTAACTCAGGATTAATGGTTATTTTCATGTCTCTTCTATCTTACATCTGAAAAACATGTTCAAATTCCATGATGCAGGCTGGAAAGAAACATTAAAAGAATGGTGTGTTGATCCATTACCAAGGTGTAGAATGCACAAATATGTATATATAGTTTGATTGAACACATATATGTATTTATGTGTTGATTGGAAAGAATCCAATACACTTTTGGCTTCCACCAAAGCTTCCCAAGAAAGCAACTTGGCTGCCTCAGCTAGTAGAAAAAGATTCCCACTGCTAATTATTAGTCATATTTGATTGAAAACAGATTGGCTGTTCTTTCCACTAGAACGATGCACATCCACTTTGTAAAGAATCCAATCCAAATCCAGTGAGCATTTATCAAAAACCTACTGTGTATAAGGCACTGTGAAAGCTACTAGGATTACAAATACCTCACTTTGCCTTCCTCCTCAGCCACCCCCAGCAAATAGTCCCTGTCCACAAGGAGCTTACATTTTACTCATATCTGACAAGTAAAATACATTCTGAGGAGAAGGAAGACAGCACTATCCAATGGACCGAACTCACTTATTAGCCATATTAGGATGGATCCTGAGCATAGAAGGGTTAGTCTAAGCTTACCCTGGACAAAATTCAATTCAATTCAATTCATCAATATTTATTAAGAAGGACACTATGGTAGATGCTACAGATATAAAGACAAAAACATAAACAGCTCTGCTCTCAAGGACTTACATTCTGTTGTCAAATATCACAGACAGAGATGTATAAATACAAGACCTTATGGGAAAGGAGAAAGTATTAAACTAATAAGATCAGGGAAGATTTTCCATAAGATGGGGCCTTTGGGGAATAAAGATTGCTAAGTATTGTAAGGGGAATGGGGGCCTGTTCAAAGGAATGGAGATGAGAGACGATGAGGCAAGATCTGACAATGACTAGGAGACCAGTTTGGCTGGAATTCAGAGCAAATGATGGGGCGTAAGGGGCAACAAATTTGGAAAGGTAGGCTGATGGCAGACACTTTTTGTTGCTGAGTCATTTTTCATTCAAGTCTGACTCTTCAGGACCTCATTTGAAATTTTCTTGGCAAAGATACTGGAGTGGTTTGCCATTTCCTTCTCCAGCTCATTTTAGAGATGAGGAAACTGCATCAAAAAGGGTTAAGCCACTTGCCCAGGGTCACATGTCCATTGTCTGAGGTCAGATTTGAACTCAGAAAGGTGAGTCTTCCTGACTTCAGACCCATGCCTCTATCCACAACAAAGGATTTAAATGGCAAATGCAGGCATTTGTCTTTTATCTTAGGGACAATAGCGTGCCCCAGAAGCTCCTTGTTTAGGGAATGATATGGTCAGATTTGTGCTTTAGAAAGGTAATTCTGGCAGTTTTGTGTGTGGTTGTTCTGAAGAAAGGAGAGACTAAACACTAATTACTTTTCTCAAGCTCTCCTGATTGGCTCTAAAAAAGAAGGTCCTGTTGGCGTTGGCTTCCTGAATACAACATAGCCAGCACTACTTTTTTTTCTGGCCTGAAACAGTGAATTCTACTTTGTGGAAGTTAAACTAGGACTTCACAAATGCCTCAGACAAAAAGGGAGCATTCTACCTCTTCATTTATATTAAATCAGAGTGAATTCATTTCAAATGTCGAATTCAATTCAGATAAAATTAGCTTGGAAAACAGCTGTCTCATTAAGAAAGAGGTTAATGAGGAAAATATAATCCTCCCTTGAAAGCCATTGGAATCCAAAGCCACATTTGCATATGTGGTATCTGAAAAAAGTCCAAGGAATTTTGTTTTTGGTTTTTTAAATTGTTTATAATGTATTCTCTTTTCATTCCATCTACAACAATTCCCAGAAATGATGGAATCAAAAGACAGAAAAACATAAATATGTTTGGAGCTTTTATTCAATTGCCCCTTGCAACATTAGGCTTTCAAAGGGGAATAATTAATAAAGCAGGTGATTATGGGTACAATGGAGAAGGACCTTATTAAACAAACACAAAGTCCCAAACCTAGCCAACTGGGTGACAGCGTCTAGAAGTCTGTCACGTTAAGACCTCTGGTGCCAATTTTTACAATATAATTCCAGCAATAATGAAACATTCATTTGCATGATTATGTTGTTGATACTCTAGGCTTTAGGACATAAGACATATTGGGTAATTTCTTTGATTTGGTTATTTTTCACTGAATCAATTACCACACTACTAAACTTTTAAAAAAATCATGACTTTCTAATGAACTTTCAATATAAAATCGCTGACCATACTGCGTCATAAAGGAAAGCCCTACAAATTTGGAGTCAGAGGACTTGGTCTGGACCCCAACTCTGTCGTTTATTATCTAAATGACCTTGGATAAGCTGATTCCTAAGGGCCTTCATTTCTCCATCCATTAGATGAGGGGGGAATTGGACTAAATGACCTCTAAGATCCCTTTTAGCTCTAAATCTATGATCCCTGTTCAGGAAATGATTTTGTCATATTTAAGAACATTTCCTTGCATTACAGGTTGAGGAAGTTGGTCAAGTCAAGAAGGAAACTAGGTTTTAAAAAGACAAAACACACGAAATTGTTTTTCTTCCCCATAGGGTCAAGCAGAGAACTCACAACATGGTGTTGCGTATAGGACAGAGAAGCACATTCAATAAATCAGAATAGCACTACAATCTCTTTAAGTGACTGCTGGGTTTAGACATGTGTATGTTTTCAGGCTGCAAGATACCACTTAGTTCATTATCACGTTGTTGTCTTATTATGGGAATACCAAAGCATGACATGGAGCTTTAGCAGAATTAACTCATTTATACCAAATGTTACCATCATTTAATAGCAATAAGGAGGATTACTTTAACTGCCACTTTAATGTCCATGAATAACTTCCTACATCTGTCCCCATCTGGAAGATGAAAAATGAAAACAGTATTAGGTAACTTAATAATGGCTTCTTCTAAAATTTCTGTTTGTTTTTTTTTTAATCCCTCTAGCCACAGATGATTTAAAGTTCTATAAATCTATGTTAGCCAAATCCTTTATACTGTTCATAAAGGGGAGTTGGTTTATTTTTATAGAGAATATATAGATTTGGCAACCATGGGTAATGAAGGAGAAGAATAGGAAAAGGCTTACTAAGGAATAAGGAAAAGTCACAATAGTATTTGTTCCATTATATTTCTATACTATAATTTTTTCAGACATTCCACAATAGGTGGGCATCTCCTTAGTTTCTAGTTTGGAGCTATTTATGAAAAGAGCTGCAAAAATGTTTGTACATATGCATCTTTTTCTCCTTCCTTTGATCTCTGTTGGGACCTAAATCTAGTTGGGAAATCACTGGGTCAAAGGATATGCAGAGTTTAGTAATTTTGGGGGCATAGTTCCACATTGCTTTCCAGAATGGCTGAACCAATTAAAACTCTTAACATGGGGCATTAATGTGCCTGTTTTCCTGTAGCTTGTCCCACACCACCACCCCAACATGAAAGGACTTAGTTTCCCATAATAACCTGACCTCAAGGCACAAGACCAGTTGGAGGGTCAAGAAGTAAGTACATATGAATATCAGGGGTCTTGGAGTGATGACATCAACCTGTACCATGACAGAGGTCAAGACATTACCTGACAGGCTAGCATTCAACATTGAATAGTAGATGAGCTGATAGAGCATGGCATCTACAATAATCTGTGCTTTGTAGAGTGCTGGTGCTGCAGGGCTGAACTTGAACTAGGTAAGCTCCCTTCAACCAAGTTCTCCAGCTCCATCCAGGCTGCTGGGATCTTCCCTTTTGGAGTGTGGTGGAGGGTTTTAGTTTTTTATTTTAATGCAGAGACTGGCCGCAACTATTAGGCAATGTGAAAGAAGTTCTATTTCCTTGCTAATTGAAACTCAGAGACCAGGTTGCCAACCTTCTTGTAATGAAGCTCTCTGCCTTTAGGTTGTTCCTCAGACAGTGAAGATATAGTCACAGGGCCATTAATTCAAGTTTTTTCAATTTCATAGAACCTTCCAGGGTTCATGATCTACTGACATATTCTTGAAGAACCCAGGGTAAAATATTGACCCTGGAAAAGTAGCACATCCCATAGGATTATAGGCATATAATTTTATACATGTTATGAGATAAGGTCATTGTGCAGGCTAGTTTTGCTTAATTCTTTTTTTTAAATAAAGAAATATTTACACTCATGGGGAAAGTATATATTCAGGAGTGATTATGTTGTGAAAACAAAAAAAAATTCAATGAAACTTTTTAACATCAGAGCGCATTTATGTACTGGGTAATCTACAACAGCCACATTAATGGAGCGCCAATCTCTTTCTGTTATGAAAGACATTATTCCATCCTAAGGGACATCAAAGCTTAGCAAAAGAGCACTGGATTTGGAGTTGGAGGTGGAGCCATAACTAGTAACTTTCTTACCTAGGACAACCATTATAAAATGTACCCAAATCAACTTAAGAAAAATTCATCTGGGAAGGTAAAAGACCTTGGGACACAAGGTCCTGATGAGGAAAATACCTTGGGACTCTCTAAGAAAGATGCTGGAAAGCTTGAGTAGGGGTAGAGAGGGAGCAATACAGAGTGGGGTGACCCAGGACTTGCTTTAGGTCACCAAAATGTAGAAGCTACTGAAAATTCTTGTTATCCGTCAGAAGCAGAGAGACAATTAAACATTGTACCTAGTTATCAGGAACAACTAATTTCAAAAGGAAATACTCAGCCTTTTTACCTCCCCAAGGCACATGCCAATTATCATCATATCTCTTGACAGATATTAGTTATTTTGTGATTTTTAACCTGTTGGTCATAGAGGTGCTCCTTTTGGGTAAGGCTATCCGGTAGTTTTCCTTTTTAACTCACTGTTCTTAGTAACCAAGTGCTAAACTTAAGTTGTTTCTACACTGCTGACCATTGTCATCTTACTCTAAATTTTGGTGCCCTGAGATAAATCCTTCCTCATCCCACCTCAGTTCTGGCTCTGATGGGAGACCTTAGGTTGGAATATTAGATGTGATTTTTATGACCTGTGTTGTTATGCAGCCACATCAGATTCTTTGTGACCCCATGGACCCTTCTATCCTCCACTATCTCTCAAAGTCTGTCCTGGGTTGTGTTTGTATGACCTGTGTTCCTTTGGTCAATTTATTTGCTTTTATGATTCTTAGTTTTTTTAACTAAAAAAATGAGAGAGGTTGAATTAGGTGATTTCCAACATGCCTTCCCAGGCTAAATTCTATTATCCTGTACATTCCCTGTTATTTGTCCAATGAATGACAAGTATTTAGAGGAAAAGGTTGGGATGGGAACAGTCATTTCGAGGTTGGGGGGTGTGGTTTGTGGGAGACAGATGCACCATTGTTGGAGTATTTGAAATGGTCCGGGCATTTTGAATTTCAATTTGAAATTACGCCAGAAAAGTGACTAAACCTGGCTACATCTTTTGATCTCGAATCCCTATCTACTAGGCAGAAACCCAAAGGAAGTCAAAGGTACACATGTGCCAGATTATTCATAGTAGCATTCTTTGTCATAGCAAAGAAACAGAGCTGGGGTCTATTGATTTGGGAATACGTAAAAAAACCCCAACCTGTTTTACTCACATAACAAAATATTATTATATAGTAACATAAGGAATTCAGAAAACTATGGAATTTTAATGAATTGATACAGACTGAAATAAGTAAACCATAACCATAACAACACACACACACACACACAACTACAACAATTTAAATTAAAAGATCACCAAAAGGAAGTTAGTCTCTAGGGAACTGAAAAATCGATAAAGTTCAATAGAGGACACAAACAGGATAATTTTGTTGCTAGAATGTTAAACTAAATATATACTTTAAAACACAAATAGAAGTTTACAGTTTCGTATACAGATTTCCTGTTTGTTCTTTGTACACCAAGATGTTCATGTTCGTTGACATTTGTTAAATTGGTAAATAAAAATGTAATTTAAATAAAATAAAATGATGGAGAACAGCTAATGAAACGTACCTCCTCCATGACTGCAGAGGTGAGGGACTACTAAGATAGCATATAATATACAGTTTCAGAATAGTTCACAATATGGGATTCTTTTGCTTAATTTTTGTTGTTGTGGGGGAAGCTTGGATACAGAATAGGGAGAGAAAAGAAAAACACACTAATAAAATGTGTTTTATAAAAAGAAAAAGAAATTCTACTAGTCCAAGAGGGTAGAACATGCAGCAATGTGTAAAATTTCCCAAAAGACAAATATCACCCCAATATGATGAAAATTATTGTAACAGAGCTATCAGAAAGTGAAATTGGGTTGCTGTGGGATCCCTCAGTTGGGATCTTTAGTCAAAGGCTAAGATAACCACTCATTGGAGAGGAGATTCTTCTTTTGGTTGAGATTGGACTTGATGACCTCTGAGGTTCCTTCAAGTTATGAAATTTTGTGATTACAGGTTTTTTCTTTCTGATTGCTGTTACTAGGTAAGGAAATACTTAGTGTTCCATCAAGATGTTTTGTGGTTGGGAGTTGGTTGGGGCAAGGGGGGATTTGCGGTAGTAATCTGTCAGCAATAAATGTGTAAGTATTTATTGACTCCAAGATTTCATCTATCTCCTGCCACCAGGACCAATAATAATCTACCCAACATGCTATGATTCTTGTTCACTTTTTATAAATCTTTTTTTTCTTCCCATAAATCTTGTGAAAGGTCTCCCTCTCAATTTCTTGAACTTTAATCAATACTTGGGGAACACTTAGACTGCCAATCTATTATTATTTCTCATTTTTTGTTGTATGATCTGCTACTTTTTTTGATAGAGATAGGTAGAGAGATAGAAATATAGGTAGATAGATCATTTATTAAGAACTTATTATGGGGCTAGCCATTGTCCTAAATACTGAGGATATAAGTATAAGCAAGCAGGACTATCTCTGCCCTTTAGGAGTTTATGTTCTGATAGGGGGAGACAACATTTAAAGGAATGCTGTGTCTGGAAAGGGAAGGACAAAGAGAAAGGGAGGATGGTAGTCTTATGTGGGGAGTGTGGGTTCAGCTATTAGATCCCAAGGACCCAGACCCAGTTTCTATTAGGATCAGCAAGTAGGACAATTATAAAGAAAGTGGAAGGAAAGATGTTGATAGAGTTTTGGGATCCAGAAAGACAAGGCAAAAGCTCACCTATTAGAGCCAAGGAACCCAGACATGAAGACTTTTGCTTGTGCTTTGCTTTATACTTGTAATTTATGTCACTTCTTACATAATCTCACTTTTGGTGATATGCTACAGCCTTTTTAGATCCACCCTTCGCCTCTTCATTACCCTGAGGGCTACCCACAATTTTGATTCTTCAGAGATGCAGTGTTCCTTACCTATATGTGTTGTCTCCTGATATCAGAAGCAGGACTGTCTTGATTTTTTGTTTCCTTAAAAGTTAACACAGTGCTTTGTCAAAAGTAAGTTCTTAGCAAGTGTTTTTGCATTCATTCATTCATTCATTCAAGTCACATGGCATAATAGAGAGATATTGGCATTCAGAACTGAATGCTTATGTCGCAGCTTGGGATCATTGATAGCATTGCACAATTTCCCAAATGCTATCTAACTTACCCTTGTTATAGATCAATAACCCTAATGAATTTCAATGCAGTTTCATATGTAATCCTATTTTTTTCTGTTCTATTTTGTACATGAAAATGTTCTCACTTTTGGTGGTTCATTAAATTAAGAATAGAAAAAAAATCACTTACACTTTCTGGGCCTCAGTTTCCTTATCTGTAAAATCAGGTGTTGGATTACATGACTGCTAAAGTCCTTCTAAATTGACAGTCCTAGTTAAGGAAAGTGCAGCTATCCAGGAGATAGTCATTAGCACCCTCTACTCCCTACCTGTTTAGTCTCTGGAGATTTAATCAGCTACCCCTTAATACAATAATTAGCTTGTATTTTAACCTAAGAGCAATATAATGGCTCCTCATTGTCCACAGGGTTTCTTCTAGTACTTAATAGTGTTTATATTACGTTTATCTTAGGATTAAATAAACGATAAGATCATTCAAGATAAAAGGGATATTTTTGATTATATAAAATTTAAAAATTTATGCACAAATTTAACGTAGTAAAAATTAGAAGGGTAAAAATCTTTACAAGAAACTTCTTTGATAAAGATCTCATTTCAAAGATTTAAAAATAATAATTCAAATGTATAAGACTAAGAAACATTTCCCAGTGATCAAAGGTCAAAGAATATGAATAGATTTCAAAAGAAATCTAAGGTATCAACAATCAGATAAAAAATACTATAAATTACTAATAGAGAAGTGCAAATTAAAGTAATTATATGGTTCCACCTCATATTTATCAAGACTGGTAAAGATGAATCAAAGAGAAAATTGTTAATGTAAGGAGAGCTACTAACTGTACTAGAAAGGTATACTAGTTTACTGTTGGTGAATCTGTGAATTGGTCTAGTCATTCTGAAAAGAAATTTGGAACTATGTCCAGAAAGTTAGCATACCTCTGTGCATAGCTTTTGACTCAATTCTGCCACTAATAGACATACCAAAGAAATCAAAGAAAGAGGAAAAGGATTTATATTTATAAAAATTTTTCTAACAGCTCTTTGTAGTAGCTCAAAATTGGATACTAAGGGGATGCCCTCCTCTTGGGAGTGGTAAAGCAAATTGTGGTATGTGAATGTAATGGCATATTATTATGCCATATGAAATGGAAAACTGAGGAAACTAGAATACCTTTATGAACTGGTATAGAGCAAACTGGGACAAACTAAGAGAATGACTTAAACGATAACACTATAGAGAAAGACTTTGAAAGACTTTGGAACTCCAATCCATGCAATGATAAACCAAAAGAATGAAGGTGAAACATACTACTCCCCTCCTGTCAGAGGGTAATGAATTTAAAATGCAGAAAAAGATAAATATTTTTAGACATGGCTAATGTGGAAATGTGTTTCTGCCAGACTATGTAGATATATATGAAGGTACTTTTTTCTATTAAAAAATTGCTTACTGTGGGCAAGAGACAAATTATTTTAAAAAATACTTGTTACTTGAAAAATAAAAAGAATAAACTATTAAAATCAAAGTTAGGAAAACAACCAAAATTACTCAAAGCCCCTTGGAAAATTCCCAATATTTAGACAGAGGTTTGTTTTTCTGCCTTAATTTAAATTTACATCATTCTCTTAGTTTGTCTCAGCTTGCTCTATACCAGTTCATAAAGGTATTCTACTTTCCTCAAGTTACTCTAGTTGCCTCTTCACCGACGAGGCAAAAGTTCTGGTCATCGGAAACATTTGTAATAAGAAAGTAAAGTATGTTAGAGTATCTGTTAGAGAACAGACACCATTAGGTGAAGTTGGGGTAAAAAACAACTTTTTCTTGGAACTTCTCTTAGTACTTGAAGAAATGGGTAAACTTGGTGTTTTTACCCAGAGTCTTCTGTTTCAGATATCTATGAGAATAATGGTTCTCCTTGATCACGTTTTTCTCTGCAGCAACTCAGTCCTACTTTTTACTTCTCCTTTTTCCACTGAAGCCTGCTAGATCATGAAGGATGTTAGAAAGGCTGATACTAATGCTGCTGCTGAGCTTTTGAGGTCTCTATAACTTGGGTCTCTCTTAAGAACTCTGAGGTATGTCTCTTTAAGAACTCAATTGTATCTTCTAGATCAAAGACCTCAATAGTCCCTAAATGCTCTATAAATGCCAATCATTTTCCAAAATAGCACTCTGACTTTTTCTCAACTCCCGCTTATTTTTCACTTATGTTTTCATCAAGGATGCCTTCTAAAAACAGTAGATTATTTTAATAAATATTTTATATAGGTAAGATTTTCTTCTTAGACACTTTTTGGGACAATACTATCTGTAATTTTTTTTTTTCCACCAAGATGTAAGGATCTTCTCTTCTTTGAGAGATCATGAAAATACCCAAATGTATTTTAAATCCTATTTCCCCTGGTATGAATTTCTTTTGCAAATATTTGTTCAGGTTTGACCACTTCTACTGATTTAAATTTTTTTTTAAATTACATTTTAGGGGCAGAGTTAAGACAGCAGAATAAAAGGCTGCATTTCACCTCAGCTTCTCTCCAAACTCTTCCACAACAACCTACAAAGTGTGCCAGACTGAATTTACATGAGGGAAGCCAAGGAAAAGTTATAATGAGTGATTTTTCTAGCCTAGGACAGCTTAGGAAGATAGAGAAGTCTGTGAACACTGGGGTGGGGACTGCTGAGGAGAACAATAGCAGGGGCAGCAACAGAGTGGCAGTGAGTGGCAGCAGTGATAGTGGTAGTGCCCAGGGATATTAAGGATATTTCGGAAACTAAACACAAGGGATGAACATACTTAGGCAGAAGGAATTCCTAATGAATTAGCATTGGGAACAGGAACATGTACCATTTGGCAGCTCTGTTGTCCATTATTCAGGCCTCAGTCACAGTTCCAGGGCAGAGAGGAGAGTGGTTGTAAGAGAAGACAGCTCTACCTGTGAAAGAAGCAAGGAATAAGTTCCAGAAACACAGCTGCATGACTCTCGGTACGAGAGTAGAGTGGGGGCTCAGTTCTAACCATTAGTCCTGAACATAAGCTGGCAGTCAAATAAACCAGGGAAAAACACCAAAACCAAGGCAGAGCTTGAATCTGCAGAACTTTTCAGTAGGCTAATAGCAACTGGGGCCAACAATAATCTATGGAAACTCAACTACACACAAGCCAACAGAGCTAAACATGGGTCAAGAATCGTTCCCCAGATCATACTACTTTGGAAGCACTGAAAATTTACAGGCCCCTAGATTGAGCTATGAAAGCAGAAGAACATAAAAAGACAGAAGCTCAGGCCATCATTCCTCACTCAGAGAGGAGCAGAGCCCAACACTAACATAAAGTCCAAAGTCAACAAGTAGGATGAAAAAATGAGGGACCAACAAAAAAGAACCTAACCATAAAGAACTACATGTTGACAGGGATGCTTAAGACACAAACATAGAAGACAATGACTTGAAAATATCTACAAGTAGAGCCGCAAAGGAATGTGCAGATTAGGCAAGACCAACAAGGATTCATAGAAGAGTTAAAGAAATAGATGTAAAAGAACAACAACCAAAAAGGTTTTAAAACTTAAATAAGAGTGGTAGAGGATAAACTGAGGAAAGAAATGAGAACTATGCAAGAAAATTACAAAAGAAAATTAACTGCTTGGTAAAAGAGGTATAAAATCTCACTGAAGAAAATAACTCCTTAAAAATGAGAAGTGGCTAAGTGGAAGCTAATGACTGTTTAAGGCATCAAGGAACAATAAACAAAGTCAAAAGACTGAAAAAATATTAAATAGCTCAGGAAAAACAACTGACTTGGAAAATAGATCAAGGAGAGATAATTTAAGAATTACTGGAATCAGTGGACAGAAAGCCACAAACAAAAAAAAAGAGCTGAAACATGATATTTGAAGAAATTATAAAAGAAAACTCTCCATATTTCTTATAACCAGAGGGCAAAGTAGAAATTGAAAGAATTCACTCATCACCTCCTAAAAGAAAAACCAAAAAGAAAACCCCTAAGAATATTTTAGTCAAAATCTAGAACTCCTAGATTAAGGAGAAAGTATTACAAACAGACAGAAAAAAGAATTCAAGTATTGTGGAGTCACAGTCAGGATTATAGAAGATTTAGCAACTACTCCTTACAGGAACAGAGGACTTGTAATATGATATTCAAAAACTCAATGGAGGTAGGAGTACAACCAAGAATCACCTACTTAGCAAAACTGAATATAATCCTACAGGGTAAAAAATAGATATTTAATGAAATAGAGAACTTTCAAGTATTCCAAATGAAGCAGCCTAAGGTGAATAGAAAATCTGACATCCAAACACAAGATTCAAGGGTAGCATAAAAAGATAAACATGAGTCAGAAGTCACAATGGACTAAACAAAGTTAAACTGTTTACAATGTTATATGAGATGATACATGTGACAACTCCTAAGAACTTTAGTGTCAATAGATGTCTTACAGGGAATTTATTAGACAGAGGCCTGGGAATGATTTTTTGGTGTTGGGATTACTTTTTTAAAAATGGAAGGGTGAGAAGGAGGGATGCACTGGGAAAGGGGGAAAGAAGAGGAAGAATGAGGGAAATTATCTAAAGTAAATGGGGTATACAAAACAGAGTTTATACAATGTAAGGGAGAACTGGAGGGGTGAGTGAGCAACACTTGAACCTTACTTTCATCTGAAATAATTCAAGGAGGGAAGAATATATATATATATATGTATGTATGTATATGTATATATGTATGTATATGTATATATATGTATGTATGTATGTATGTATACACACACAAACAAAGCAATCTTACTCAACAGAAAGACAGGAGGGAAAGGAGTTAAGAGAAATGGAGTATTAGAAGGAAGATAGTTTAAGGGACAAAGTGGTCAGAAACAAAACAGACTCTTGAGGGGACCTTGAGAAAGATAGGTATAAGAGAATAGAATGGAGGAAAATACACAGCAATCATAACTGAGAACGGGAATGGGATGAACTCACCCATAAAACAGAAGAGGACAGCAGAAAAAAATAGGCTGAATTAAAAGAGATAAACAGAGAAACCACATTTTGCTAAAAGGTATCATAAATAATGAATTCATTTCAATACTCAACATATATGCACCAAATAATATAGCATCCAAATTCTTAAAGGAAAAGTTAAATGAGTTACAGGAGGAAATAGAGAGTAAAACTATAAAAATGGAAGACTAACCATTAAGTAAACAAGAAAGATATTATAGAGATAAATATAATTTTAGAAATGTTAGATATTACTAGACCTCTGGAAAATATTGAATGGGAAGACAAGGGAGTATACCTGTTTCTCAACTATATGCATGCCACATTCACAAAAACTGACTGGATACCAGGATATAAATGCAGAAAAACAAAAATATTAAATGCAGAAAATGCATAAATTCATCTTTTTCTAATCTTATTGCAATAAATACTACATTCAATAAAGAATCTCTGAAACATAGATTAAAAACCAATTGGATACTGAATAACCTCATCCTGAAGAAAGAGTAGGTCAAATCATAGAAACAATCAGTAATTTCATTAATGTCAACAATGAGATAACAACAAAACAAAATTTGTGGGATGCATTCAAGCAGTACTTGGGGGAAAATTTATGTCACTAAATGCTTACATTAATAAAAAAGAGGAAGAGCAAATCAACAAACTGAGCATGCACTTACAAAAAAAATCTAGAAAAAGAACATTTAAAACCCCCGACAAAACAGTAAAATTGAAATACTTTAAAAATCAAAGGAAAGAGTAATAAAATTGAAAGAAAAAATTGAACTAAAAAATAAAACTGGGAAGTAGTTTTACAAAAAAAAATCTATAAAATAGATAAACTGCTGACTGACTTGATTTAAATAAAAAGAAAGAAGAAAATCAAATTACTAGTATCAAAGTTCTGGAAAAGATGGAATTAACAACCAATAAAGATGAAATAGAAGCAATTATTTGGAGATACTTTGCCCAATTACAGACCAATAAAAGTGGCAATATAAATGAAATGAATGAGTATTTATAAAAATATAAATTGCACAGATAACAGAATAGGAAACAGAATGCTAAACCATGAATGGGCTCCCTAAGAAAGAAACCTTAAAAACAGATAGATTTATAAGTAAATTCTATTAAAAATTTAAAGAAAAATTAATTCTAATGCTACATAGACTATTTGAAAACATAGGTAAAATAGTCCTCATGGATTTCTTCTATGACATAAATAGAATATTGAAATCTAAGTTAGGAAGAGCAAAAGCAGAGAAAGAAAATTATAATCAATTTCCCTGATGAATATTGATGTAAAAATGATCAGAAAACCAAATCACTAATATGAAAAATGAAAAGGGTGAATACGTCAATAATGAAGATGAAATTAAAACAATTAGGAGTTATTTTGCCCAATTATATGCCAATAACAACTTAAGTGAAGTGGAAGAATATTTACAAAAATATGAATTGTCCACATTAACAGAAGAGGAAATAGGATATCTTAAAAAAAAAAAAACTATTTTAGAAAAAAGAAATTGAGTAGACCATATTGAGCTTCCTAAGAAGAAATTATCAGGACCAGGTGGATTTACAAGTGAATTCTACTGAACATTTAAAGATCAACTAATTTCAATATTAAATTAATTATTTGAAATAATAGGCAAAGGAATCCTGTTATGAAACAAATATGGTGCAGATACCTAAACTAGGAAGAAGAAAAATGGAGAAAGAAAATTATAGGCCAATAATGAATATTAAAATACTAGCTAGGAGACTACAGCAATATATCATAAAGATTACACACTGTTACCAAAGAAGATCTGTACCAGGAATGCAGGGCTGGTTTAGTATATGGAAAATTATTAACATAATTGATTATATCAATAACAAGCATCTAAAATCATATTATTGTATCAATGATGCAGAAAAGGCTTTTAAAAAAAAACACAACACTCACTCCCTAAAAAACAAAACACTAGAAAGCATAGATATAAATGAGTTTTCCTTAAAATGATAAAATGCATTTACCTAAAACCATGAATAGGCATTATCTGTAACAGAGATAAGCTAGAAGCCTTCCCATTTACATCAGGAGTGATATAAGGATGTCCATTATCACCAGTATTCTTCATTATTTTACTAGAAATGCTAGCAATAGCAGTAAGGGAAGAGAAAGAAATGGAAGGAATCAGAACAGGCAATGAGGAAATAAAACCATCTACTTCTGCAGATGGTATTCTTAGAAAATCCTAGAGATTCAACTAAAAATTATTTCATCTCAGAACTTAAAATGTAGCAAAAATAAATAAAATAAATATAAGATTTTTTAAAAAGGATATCAACACAATGACCACAGTTCTAAAGGACTCAAGATGAAAATAAGTATCCACCTTCAGAGAGAAAGCTGATGGACTCAGAGTGTAGATTGAACCATGTGTTTTCATTTTTTCTTGATTCGCCCCCCACCCCATAACATAGCTATTGTGGAAATTTGTTTTTCTTAATTTTGTATTTGCAGTGGGTTTAGCATTTCTTGCCTTCTCAATGGATGGAGGACGAAATAGGTAGGAGGAGAGAATTTAGAACAGAAAATAAAATAAAATTGAATTAAAAAATAAAAAATGACCATTTAACAGAAATTGCACTTTCACTTACTCATAAAATATTTAGAGTTAAAAGCAATTGTTCTACTTTTATCTATGATGAGAATAAAATACCATTGAAATGCTTGAAAAATGTTACATTTTACACCATTTTTTGTCCTATTTCCACTTTCATTAGTAAGTGTTCTTGGGACTTAGTGGGTTCTCATGATAAGGGTTTTTTTTTTTTTCTGGCTTATTTTCCCATCATCTTCTTTCACTTTAAAAAGTGAAACTTTGGAAAATGACTGATATAGTGGAAAGCATATTAGCTCTGGAGTTAGCTGATCTCTGTGTGACTTTGGGCAAGTCCTTAAACTTAGCTGGGCTTCAGTCTCCTTATTTGCAAAGTAAGGAAGTTGAACTACATATTCCAAATGCAATCCTAGCATTTCCTTAAGTAATCTATAAACTTTTGATTAATTTATAAACCTTTGATCTCTTTCACTTTTTGATTCCCAAACTATTATATTATTTGCATAAACAAAATTAATGTCATCAAAATGAGAAGGGAAACAGTTCAAAGGAGGGTGGCAATGATTTTTGCAGCTAGTGTCTCTATTAAAAACAGCTCATATCCAAACATTGGGTTATATGTTCAATTGGTGTTTTGATAAGTTCTTCAAATAATTTCTTTCCTTTTTTCCTCTCTGCAGCAGTTGGCTCCTAAGCTGCAAGTACTTTTATAGTAGTCTTGTGGGAGTTCTTTACGAATATTCTAAAACCATGACTCTTAGCAGCCTTTGCCTCCTCTTCTGCCACTCTACCACAGTGAGAATCATGAGGGACACCCATGTAGGATTGAAGGCATTTTTATTTGTCTCTGTTTTCTGGATCACCATGCCAGGAAAAAAAAATCAGAGAATCACAGATTTAGAGCAGGTCTTCTAATCAAATAGCTTTATTTTACAGATGAAGAAACTGGGAAGCTAGGTGATACAGTTGATAGAGTATCAGTGTGACGCTGGGCAAGTCACTTAACCCTATTTGCCTCAGTTATCTGTAAAATGAACTGGAGAAGGAAATGGAAAATCACTCCAGTATTTTTGCCAGGAAAACCCCAAATTCAGTCGTGAAGAGTTGGAGATAACTGAAACAACTGAAAAACAACAAAACTGAGCCTCAGAGAAGTAAAGTAACTAACCTATGGTTACACAACCAGTCAGTATCAAAGGCAGAATTTGAACCTGTCTTCCAAATTCCAAGTCCCTTACTTTAACCATTATTTCATTTAGTGGCCATTCTTCTAAGGATGAACTTCTTTCTTAGCTAGGCTTGACTTAAGATGGCAGACACAGCTTGGCAGAACTTGCTAGAACTTGTAATCTACTAGCATAGCTTTCAAAAGACCAGGGTTCACCTCTGCACACAGCAAAGTTTCAGAGTAGGACTTTTGTGGAGGCAGCTGTAAATGATCAAAGTACATATCTCTGGGTAATTCAGGGGCCTCCAGTATGGAAGCCCTAAACACACTTATTTTATGGCTACATCTTTATATGCCTGACAGCTCTGTCCCTACTTTCCCCTACTCCAGCCTGGGTTACACCCTTTCGGGGGTTTCATTGCATATAATTGGCAAAGCAACTTTTCTTCTCCTCTCTGTTTTCTCTGGTGATCTCATCCATTCCCATGGCTTCAATTATCACTTCAATGTAAATGACTCCCAAATCTGTAGCTGAGGCCTTAACCTCTCATCTGGGCTCCAGTCCCAAATTTCTAACTGCCTGCTTGGCTATTTCTACTTGGGGATTGCCCCTGCACCTCAGATGCTACATGTCTCAAACTGAGTTCATCATTTGCAGTCCCAAAACTTGTTCTTCCTTTTAATTTCTCTCTTTTTTTCAGTTAATGACACTCTTAGCCTTCCCCTTACCTTAGCTTAAAATCTCACAGTAAATTGAATACCTTTGTCTCTTCCCTTTTATTAATGCCCCCCAAGTCCTGTAGGTTTTACTTCTCAATGCATTTTAAAGCCATTCTCCTTCTTCCACTCCCAGTGGTACCAACTATTGAATGTCCTCAGTATCTATCCTAGTCCAGAGGTGTCAAACTCACTGCTAAAATGGATGAAGGGGACCTAAAGTGGCTCCAACCAGTATAACTGGGAAATGTTTAAAATAAATAAATAAAAATACAATAAAACATATACAATTTTAATTTGTGGTTTTCTAACTTTATCTATGGCTCACAGGGATCCTGCCACTAACCTAGATTGTTTTATCCCTCCTCTCCAATCCAGCTTTCATATCATTGCATATGTAATTTCCCTCATATACACACAATTCAAATCATATCACTATTCTTTTCCAAAGCTTTCAATGGCTCCCCATTACTTATCAAACATAACTGATATCTTCAACATGACATTCAAGAACCTCTGCAATCTAGCTCCCACCCACTTTTCAAGCCTTGTTTTACTCATTCTCTCCACATAGCCCGAACTTCCCCTATTCTCTCTCATTCTGCTCTCCTCCTTTCTCCCCTCCATCGCCCTTGCCTTGCTTAGCCTATCTTCTGTGCCTGTACTAAATCAGAGGACCTGGATTCAAATGTTAGCTCTATCGTGTGGCCTTAAGAAAGTTACTTAACTTCTCTGCATCTCAAATGTTTATCTGTAAAATGAAGAGATTGAACTTAATTCTCTTCCAGCTCCAAATCCAAAGATTATTCACTTTTTTCCTTTTGTATCCTCCACCCCCACCCTCCTGTCTGCATCCCATTGAAATTTTTCATTTCTTTCAAAGCCTTATTTAAATGCTACCTTTTCCATGAAGTTTTTTTTCCCTGAGTTTTGAAGCTAATAGAGTAATCTTTTCCCTCTTAGAATTATAAAAATAATGTTTGAATCTCTCCTTTGAACTCACACTCTAATTTGTACAATAGATTTTTCGGCACATGTCCAATCTCCTTTCCTATACAGTAAGCTTCTCTAAGGTCAGGGCTGTGTTTTCCTCCACCTCTCACAGATCTAACGTAGTTGAGCTGAGTTGAACTGAATTGAGGTTCATATGGCTTCATATTTACATTGCTACTAGCTCTCTTTCAAAGTGTGATGACATTTCAATTGGTTTTGAATGTTTTTGCCCTTAATGTTTTTTCCACATTTGGGCAGGATGTATCTATCACCAAACAGGCAGGTTTCTGAATACAGGCTGGACCACTGAATCCCAAGAGCAGCCAAAAAGGGTCCTCCTCCTAGTGATATTTCCCTTTGTGGTGTCATCCTGGGTCACATCGCTACGAAGTCATACACCCTCCATATGTCAGCATGTAGCACCATCAGGCTTCAGGAGTCATCCAGACTTTTGGTCCTAAACCCAGAGAGTATGGAACTGAGGGGAAACCTATCAATAGCAATCCCTTTGAAAGAACCCAGGAATACATTTCATATTGCGGCAAGGATACTGTCAGCATTAATATAAGCAAGGGCAGCATGAATAAAGCACTGTCATCATTATTACCATCATTTACTAAAAATGTTTAACGGTTTCTGTGGGTGTACCCTGTCACTTCAATTAAAATCCAATCATTCCACTGGCCACAATACCAGCTCCATACTTTTAGTATCCCAGTGACTGCTCAGAGTCTTTTTTTTTTATTGAATTCATCATAATTGGGTGATGATTTACAATGGTAGTAGCACCAATAAAGAGTCAGATTTTGATATCCAGATTGGTAACTCTTTTCCAGATCTCAAATTTGGCTCCAAGCAGGTATGTGGAGAAAAGGTTAACAAGTACATTAATTCAATTATTGCAATTACACGGTCACAGGTTTAGAGCTAAAAGAAACCTTATCAATTGCATAGTCAAACCCTTTCATTTTACAGATGAGAAAACTTGAAACATATAGGAGGGAGTTGACTTGGTCAAGATCACACAGGCAGTGAGCAATCTAGAATTCAAACATTTCTTTCTGTGCTCTTGCTACTTTGCCTTTGTAGCCTCTTTTGTGCTAATCCCTTTTCTTATAGCACTGACACTAAGATGAATTAAAAAAAAGTCTTAGAAAAGGTGGGGAGGGGTAGACAGAGAAATGCAATTCTCCTTTCATAAGCTGTTACTTCTTAAATACTAGAGGCATGCTGTTTCCTTATCACAGACTTGCACAAGGCATGTGCAATAGAAAGTAAATAGAACAGTGGCATTGGAGTCAGAAGATGTAAGTTTGAATCTCCATCCAAATGTTCACTAGTTGTGTGATTCTGGTCACACAAGTTAGTTAACATCCCAGCTCTGCCCCTTACTACCTGTGTGACTCTAGTCAAGTTATTTAAGCCCATCAAGACTTCATTTTTCTCATCTGTAAAATGAAGAGTTGGATTAGTTCACGTCTGAATTTTCTTGCTTTAAAACAGTGATCTTATGACCCTCTCAGAGTTGCAGTGCCTCAGAATGTTAGGGCTGGGAGGGAGATTACAGATCTTGTAGATAGACTCATTCATTTTAAAGATGAGGAAATTAGAGTTCAGAATCACCTAGCTAGTAAGTTGGAACAGGTAGGGCTGGAATCCAGTCTTCCAATTCCAAGTGAGGTTTTCTTTCCTCTGCACCAAGTGTTTGCAGAGATATAGATGAATGTATGCCTATCAATCGCCAGACAAAAGACACACGTTGCAGAATTTAACTTTTCTTAACTTCCTTCCTCCTCAAAATCTTCTCAAAACCCGCCAAGACATTCAGAACTTCCCACTAGTTAAATGACGTCTTTTCCACCTTGCTTCATGAGGCATGTAGGACAGATACTTATTTTCACCTGCTGACGAATTTTAAAGTCGTCCTAAATAGTGTTGAAAGAAAAAAGAAAAACCACCAGCAGCTCCTAGTTTATGAAGGGTGAAAAAAGTAGGGGAGTACCCTCCCCAAGTGTGTTCATCTTCCGTCGTCTACTTTTGTAATCATAATAATTTTTTAAAGAGCTTTTTTTTTCACTTGACACCCTTAGTATCAGTCTCAAGTTCAAGGGGGGTTGAGAGTTGGCGCCACCTGGCTTTTAAAAGAAGAAGAGCAGGACAAGTAAAGGTGATGCGCCCTACTTTGAGACCGCGTTGCTCACTGTCTGGGTTTGAACCGCACCACAACTAATTGTAAACAGCGATGTTAGGGGGTGAGGCGAGAAGGAAGGAAAGCTCAGAGAGACATCTGCCGGATTCCGGCAGCCTACAAAAGAAGTCTGGAGAGGAAAGGCTGAGATGGGGGGCGAGAGGATGGGGAGGTATAGAGTACATTTTCCTTTCTAGGCACGGATTCCAAAATCGAAGATATTTTCAACAGATGCAAAATTATTTATTCAGCTTCAAGTGCAAACAAAACATTAGCAAAGATGCACCATGAAAAAGATGTTACTTGATAAGCTTTTGTAATTGGGAGCATTAAAAAAATTGTTGGTATATATTTTTTCTAAATCACCTTTATTTTCAAACATATCCAAAGGGTACGTATTAACATACATCACAATTTACACTGGAGGGAGTTGAGGGGAGTTTGTATGTAGGGAATACTTTAAAGTTTAACCTGAATTATTTTCTCTATCACATTCTTAAGTCTAAACAAAAATAACCCAAGTCTTGATTTGTAGAGTTTGCTGACCGGAGCTAATGCTCACTCTGAAAAATTTAACAATGGTTCTCAGAACTGGCTCATGGTGTTCTAGCACAACCCTAGTTGTATCTCTCTTTCCAGAGAATAGTTTCCTCTGACAAAGAATAAAAAAGAAAAGGTTGGGGTGGGGACAGAAAAATAGTTCAGTAAACCTAACCAATATATCAAAAGGGACTTAAAATCTATGCAGTGTTCCACATCTACAGACTTCCCACCTTAGGGAAGGAGTAATTTTCTCATCTCTTCTTAAGGGTCAGTTTGGGATATTATAATTTCACAGCCTTTAGTTTTAGGTGGTGGTAGTCATGGTGGTTTTAGCTGTGATATTCTTTCCATTTACATTTCTGTAGCTATTCTATATATTGCTTTCCTGGTTTTGCTTACATCACTTTGCCTGTTTCCCCATGTTTCTCTGTATTCTTATTCACTGTTTCTTGTGGGGCAATATTACATCCATTTGTCACAATTTCTTTAACCACAACCAAACTAACGACTATCTACTTTGTATCACTGAAAGTATTTTATTTTTACTGTAGGCAAACCTTTATATATGGTGTTGCGGACAAGTATAACAAAGATAGCAGACAGAATGAGCTGTTCTCTAGTGATACAAAATCTAAAGGGTACCTTATATACAAGAAAGGGGCAGGGGCAGGGGAAGGGAGATTGGAGTACTAGGCAGACTAGAACCTTAAGTGTAACTAAGGTCAGGGTACCTTTATCACTTCCAAATTGTTTCCTTTGAAAAATGTGGATCAAAATTCACTGTTGCTTGGGGGAAGAAAATAAAATGCATAGTGTGTGCACATCTCTATGGGTGTGCATTGTCATCTTTAGTTACCTGTGTGTGTAACTCCCTACTTAGACTATAAACTTCGGGTTTCAAGGGTAGAGTTTTAGCTAAACCTTTTTATTTCCTTTAGCACCTAGCTAAACTTTGAAACGCTTTCAGCCTTGAACACAGTAGGTGCTAATTAGCTGTTGATTGAATTGTCCTGAAAGAGTTTTGAAAAGCTCTCTAAAATTATTATTATTGGCAAGAGTGCTAATAGTCATCTCTACCAGCACAACCATCATCAACCAATTTATCCCGTATATATCTTGTTTATACATAGTTGCTTGCATGTAGTCTCTCTCATTAGACTTTGAGCTCTTTGGTTACAGGGACTGCTTTTACCTTTCTGTGTAGCCCCAGCACTTAGCACAGAGCCTGGGACATAGAAGTCACTTTATAAATGGCTTGATGACTCAACTTGACAAACCACAGAACAGGTCATATGTTTACTTTAGTATCAGAGTGGGTAAATATCAGCAAATCCTGAAGGTTCAAAGCAGAAATACCAAACCAAAGGCTATTATTAGCCCCCTCCTGTAATCTGGAACACCAGTCCAGGTAGGGATAGTTAACGGCTGGGGTGGGAGGTTTTTTTTTTCTAATGAACAAAACAACAACAAAAACCTGTTCCAGCTTGTAGGAGGAGCTAAAGAAACATTGTGAGATGCACCTGTAAAGTGACATGACTCTTCCCAGTGAATAGAGCCTTGAACTTTGAGTCAGGAATAGCTAAGTTCAATTTCTAGCCTCATTATAATAACTTACCAGCCATGCCTCTGGAACTCTGGGTGAAGCACTTAACCTTTGTGAGAATGGATTTTGTTTTCATATATAAAATTGGGATTATAATAATACCTATTCCCACAGAGTTTAGGTGAGGATTAAGTTAGATCAAGTACTTTGCAAATCTAAGAAGTAGTTTAACTGCCTACTATGTGCCAGGATTACAAAACAAACCAATGAAACAATTTTTGCTTTTAAGGAGTTTACGTTACATGGTCAGGGATGAGGGTAAAGAGGAAAGGCACACACCTTAAAGCTTTATGTAAATATGAGCTATTATTTCACTTTCAGTCATGCTGGCTCATATCTCTGAATAAACAGTCACAAAAGTAAGAAAATTGTAGGACTTGGAACTAGAAGTTACCTTAGAGATCAGTTAGTTCATCTTCCTCACATTATAGATGAGGAAACTGAGGCTCTGAACAGTAAAGTTACTTGAACCTAATGTCACACAGGTATGAAGTTAGCAGAAACAAGATTCAAACCTATGGCCTCTGATATCAAACCAAGTAGTCTTTTCTCTATACCCTTCTGCCTAAATACCTACATACTATATGTCCCTCCTCTCTCACCTTCAGAAGTCACCCCTCTCATACCTTAGAAGGTCTTGAAGCTGGGAAATTTCATTCTCTGTCAAGAGCAACGGAGTTTTCCAGTATTATCAAGAATCTGAGGAACTGCAGGCCCTGGACAATCAGTCCCTATCTATTAGTTTCAAAACTGAGATGCTGGAACTCCTTGCAGAGGAGTAGCTTCTTCCTCTCCCCAAATGAATAATATCTTTTCAAAACCAGTGGTAGATCTGAAATATCTGGAAATGCCATTCTGGGAATCTACCAGAACTTGAGGATGGCATCTGGATATGGAGTCCACAGAATCAGTGAAAAGAAATTATCATAGCTCCTTTCAAATAGGGCAGATCTTTCTCTTTATCAGCACCTGCTTCCTATTATTATAACAACATTCATTTCAATTAAGCTGTAAGATAACCTGCTTTAGCATAAAGAGTACTGAATCAGATTGATCTAGATTGGAATCAGTCTTGGACACATCCTAGCTCTGTACCTGTAGGCAAATCACTTTCCTTTTCTGAACCTTAGTTTCCTCATCTGCAAATTGAAGCTAAGTTATTAACCTTCAGTATTACAGTAGTGAAGGATTAACCAATAATACGTATCTCACAGGACTATTGTAAGACTTGAATAAGATAATGTATGCAAACCTATCTATAAACCTTAAAGTTATGGAAATTTTGATTATTATTACAAAGTGTTTTTCCCACAAGGTAAACACTGCAAATAGTACTAGCCTTATTTTTGCAAGGTAAAGAAAAGGAGGCTCAAAGAGCAATCACATAGCTGGGAAGTGTTCCATCCTGGATAGGAACTTAGGTCACCTGACCTGATCCTCATACTCTTTATTAAGCAAAATTATTTCCTAAATAACAATCATAATATCATAGATTTAGAACTGAAAGGGGCTTTATAAGTCATTGATTCCAACCTTCTCATTTTACAAATATTGAAACCTTGGCACAGAGCCTATGCCCAGACATAGCTGCTAAGTGTTTGAAGAGGTGTTTGAACACAGATCTCCCTAATTCCTAGTCCAGTTCCCCATTGACTACATCGGATTGCCATATAATTCTCTTCCCTTCTCCAGCACTTTCCAGGCTTGAATGGTGAGTGTGTGTGTGTGTGTGTGTGTGTGTGTGTGTGTGTGTGAGAAAGAGAGAGGGAGGGAGAGAGAGAGAGAGGGAGGGAGAGAGAGAGAGAGAGAGAGAGAGAGAGAGAGAGAGAGAGAGAGAGAGAGAGAGAGAGAGAGCCTTTCTTCAATATAATTTTTGTGTTTTACGTACAGTCAGCCTAGCATAATAGATAGAGCTGGCCTGAGAGTCATGAAGATCTGCATTCAGATTCTGCCCTGATACTGGACAAATCATTTAACCTCTCAGTGCTTCAACCAGCTCTCAAAGACTATAAATTTGTTGAACACTTACCTATTTGGTAAAGAGATTGGTAAAAACCTATTTTGGCAAAGAGATTTCCTCACCAAGATCTCTATACTGATGATATCACAGAATCTGACCAAAGGAAGCAGTTTAATATACCTCTCTGTGCTTGATCATCCGTTCATCTTGATCTCTGTATTTGAAGCAGCAGAAGAGCTAGGTTCTAGCTCTCAGACCTGGCTCTGAAGTCAAAATCTTTGGTAAGTCACTTCAGTTCTGTGGTGCATCTGCAGCTTAGGGTTGATTATAACTACCCACCTACCCACCTAATTACCTACCTTGTCTATCTATCTATCTACCTATTACAAGGTCAGAAAGTTTAACCAAGTCTATGTGTGAAGTGCTTCCTTCCATGGGGCTCAGAATTACTACATTAGAGTCTCTTGTTCTCCCTATAATGAAAACTTTTTAATATATAGAACCCCCTAAAATTTGTCTCTCCCTGGCCTCAACTCGTTTTTTACCTTTAAATTTTCTGAAACAATATCCTGAGATGATTCTTATGTGATTATTCCACCCCCTCCCCACCTCCAATAGAAGTGACGAAAGGGGATGAGTCAGTCAGAGCCAGGAGAGAGGAAAAGATCTTTTCTCTAACTGTCCATTGAGACACATGGATGTGTGCAAGAGAGAGAGCTCTGGATTCTAGTAAAGTCTAATCCCACTTCTGCTCTAGCTGTGTGACTTTGAGTCAACTACTTTACCTCTTTGGGGCTCAGTTGCATCCTCTATTACAGATATGATTCTAATAAATGCCCCTTCTTTCAAAGAAATGATTTGGCTTCTAAAGTGATAAGACTCCACTGGTGAAAGTTTGCTGTCCCGATGCCCTAGGACTAAAGTTTGGACCGATTTTTCCGTCCAACTCTCCCTTCACCTTTCTTAGGGATAGGGGCATAACAGTAACATGCATTTCCATCTTATTTTAAGGTTTAAGGTTTACGACGCTGTAGCCTCCCGAAGACCCAGTAAAAAGTAATCATCCCTATTTATTGTTAAGGAAATTGAGTAGTTAAGTGACTCGCCCATTATACAGATTAAGTGGCAGAGAAGCTGTGATTCTGGGCCGACTCGAAATCTAGGGCTTTTTCAACCGCACTAGAATAAATAACTAAACAACTGTCCACATCATCTGCCTTCAGAAGAAAGCAGCTATGTTAGAAAAAGACAGACTTCTGTCCTAAATGTCCTAAATGCACCGCCTTCACTAACAGAAAGCATCGCGTCATTGCCCACAGCGGCTTGCCCTTGGCCCAACATTTGACAGTCGAATTTCTAGCAGATTAGGCAGAAGAGCCTCTGTAGAAAGTCTCTGAGCCTGCGTACACCGTTTCAGTCCCTAATTGCCTTGCTTAGCCTGACTGCAAATTGCCTCCCCCCCGCCATGTAACTGGAGCCTGGGGGCTACCACCCATTTTTGGAGGAAAAAATGGGAAAGGAGGAGCGTCAGGAGAAAGAAAAGAAAAGACAAGGAAGGGAGAAAAGTCCTGAGAAACACGTTTTGGCAGGCAAGGACTTTCAAGACAACCATGTGTTCTCCATATTGTGAAGTCCCTGCCCTTTGATGTTTTTTTTTTCTTCTGAATGTAAAGACATATTCTTTTTCAAACCAAGCGTAAGTATTATAGACATTAAAACAATGAGGCCCGGAGGAGGCTGACTCGGTGTTTAACTCACCCTTCCCCAAAGTGCTTGCTGCAGGCTGTCTCTCCTACGTGAGCGCCTAGCCAGAGAAGCTGGGGTACTTTCTCCCTAGATGGCCCTGAATTTGTTCGGAACCCTTTAGTGGGCACCAAGCTAGAAAAGAAGCATTCTCTGAGAAGTAGAGGTAAAGTCCCCAGGTCCTCCTCCAGCTGGACAAGAGGTCTGCTTGGTGCTGAGCATTCTTCTTACCTGGAGGGAATTCCCAAACATGCTTTCCGGGTTCCCAGGGGGTAAAGTTGGGGGAGGAACTTCTTAAAATAAGGACCCAGAATTCCAGGGACTTTCTGAGTTCTCGAAAGCGACAGTGGGTTGAGATCGTGCCTCTAACCACAAACTACCTTAATTTCCAATGAATAGGCTCTTCCTCTAGTATTGGTTTCTTGCCTGAAGGACATGAAAAAAAAAAGAAAAAAAGGAAGTTTCCGTTTATGATATGAGGAATTATGAATCACAACCGAAGATCTTTGTGAATTGACATTCGAATCATTGAGGAATTTCTTCAAAATATTCTTTGTCTTTTTCTTTGTTTCTGTCACACATACGCACACACCACCACCACCACCACATCCACTTTTTACTATTTTACCTTCCTAACAAGTGATAAAAAGCGGGAAAAGGCTCATGGATCTAGTCATTTAATCAGGGACCAGAAATTTAGACCATTCATTTCTCAGTTATTCATATTCTTTGGAAGGAGAAGATCGACAAAGTGGGGACAGGGATTCTTTTTCGAGAAATACGGAGCGTTGGTTTCTGCTCCCTGTAGACTCTCTACCAACTTCATCTTTAAGACTGGGGACAGGAGAGAATTTGGAGTCTTTGAGTAGGGGAAAATGATCTGTTCCACTGAACTTTGGATCTGAACTGTTTTCCAAAGAGGCCAGCACTACCTAATCTATGTTTATTAGTAATGGTGCTATTACTGATGATGACAAAAATCAGGTGGTATCTGTAAAGCTCTTTGTAACTAACTATAGAGTGTCATATAAATGTCAGCTATTCATAGCAACTCACTTATATGGTGCTTATGTTACTAATGTTGTGAGGTGGGGAATGGTGATTTCTTCCTGGTGGGTGAATTCCCGGTGTGGAGACTTGCTGTATCTAGGAAGATTGACTGCTCCTTTCAGGAATTTGTGCTAGAGGCATTCGAATTTAAGTGACTTGTCACTCCACCTAATATTAATAGCTAGTACTTATATGGGTTTGAAGTTTACAGAGCATTTTACAAATATCTAATGCTATTCTCATAACCTCATAAATTTGTGTTTACTGTCTCAACCCTTGGAGGTAGGAGATATTATTATCTCCATTTTACAGATGAAGAAACTGAGGCAGACAGAGACTAAGTCACAGTAAGCAGGCAAAGTTTGAACTCAGATTTTCCTGACTTTTGGTAAAAAAAAAAAAAAACTATCCATTTTTCCACCTAATTTAGTCATTATTAATGATAAAAAATGATAGTGCTGTCAAGGGCTTTGTAACTATGAAGTAGTATATACATGCAACTACTAACATTGTCATTACTAAGAAGGTCCATGTAAATATATCTTGCTGAGAAACTCCTTTCTCTCATTTTGCTATGTAGAAAGCTCTATCACTACACATGGCTATTTGGTCCTAGCTGGCTTGGGTCACTATTGCAGGACCTCTTCTCCTCTTTACTGCTTCCCCCACCTTTGTTTTGCAAATGATTTAGATAGAGAGGGTTGCCTCAACTTTGCAGTCTGCTCATTGGGCAGAGCTTTAGATGCTTGCCAGCTAGAGGGTAATATAGACAGAACTTGAACTCAGGACACAATAAATTTACTCAAGGAACTCTTGGGAGGGTAAGAGAGAGTCCCTGCTCTTTGCATTGTAAGAAACCCACCACTAGGAAGAAATGTTCTGGGGACTGGGATATTTAGAGCAAGTCAAAGAGTAAATTTAGAATAAGCTTACCTCTAAATTAGTTCCTGGCTCTCAGAAGTTTGGGACAGCAGTATTTGTTAGGGTAGTGTTTGCCAGAACAACCACCTCAGTATTATTAGGGCAAGCTAGGAGCACACATTCCCACTGCCAATTTCTCTTGGACCTCTACTTTGGTTTGAATTACTTTTCTCCACTCCTACCCTAGATCAAATTGGTAAATGGCCAGCTGGCAAAAATGATGATTTAGTAGGGGAAAAAAGACAAAACTTTATTAAGGCAATTTCCTTCAAATCATCTTCAAAGAAAGAGGCTTGGTTTTAGAATTAAGAAGACCTGCTTCTGAAATATAATAGCTTTGTAGCTTTGGACAAGTCTCTAAAACTCTCAGTGTCCCCTAAAGAATTTTCTAATGCTACAAATTCAGATGTCGCCCAACTACATTGGTGAAGGTAGTTTCCACTCCAAGGAGTTCTTTACATGGATGAAATCATTGTTCTGGACAACAAAATTACATTCTAATAACTGATGGTTTTCAGTCTACAACTAATCATTGGGACACTTAATGGAGCACTTATTTCCTACCTGCATGAGCTTAGAAAGGATTGGGACTCATCTCTGTACTTCTCAAAGAGAGTAAGTTTCAAAAGGGAACAGGATTGAATAGCACTGAAGAAGGCCTAGGGGAACATGATTACTTAAATTCCTTACATTACATTTGTCCTGGAATAAATCAAAGGCACCAGAGGAAGACTCTATTAATACTGCAACTATAGAGCTGGGTTCCTTCCTTTCTTTGACCTCTCCAACTCAAGTCCCCATTCCTGGAGGAGAATAGACTCATAATGTATTAAAACCCATACCCACAGACCCCAGACTCAGGTATGGAGACCACATGGTCCTGCAAGTAAAGTGAAGAAAAATAATCCCCAACTGAAACCAGGTCTGGAGATGGAGCAGGCTGAAAGAGCGTGACCAAAGGAAACAAATCCAGAGGCAACAACCTCTCAGTCTACTTCTGAAGTCCTAGAAAGTCACTCTCAGAATGGAATTCAACTGATTCTGGATAGCTCTTAGGTAGCTCCTCAGCCTCTACCAAGGATGTTTTGCCTTTGTTGTTTTACATTCTGAGTCATCACATATCAATGCCATGAAGATCTTGTACTCTCCTCAATGTGGACAAGTATACTGGCTCAGACTGTACTCCTGCCAGCTAGAATTTAGAATATAATTTCAAAGGGCTGTTAGGGATGAAAATAGATAGCTCTGGTGTTGAGAATCTCTGGATTTGGGCTGGTTCTCAGAAGACAGCTAGATTAACACAATACACTCAAATCACCTACTTCTGCACCTTTGAACAGGTTGTACTCCTAGTCTGGGAATAGATTTTCCTCTTCAGCTCCTCCTTTTATAGACCTCAGTTTCCTTTAAAGTTCAGCCGAAGCTGCCCTTACATGAAATCATTCTTGATCTCTCAGCTGTAGGGTGGTGCTAGTGTCTCCTTTTCAGCTGCTAGTCTCCCATTACCTTATAAGGTAGTTTTAAAAATTATTTATATAGATGTTATCTCTCTCCATACCCCTCTTCCCCCCCCCCCCCGCCTTGTAAACTCCTTGAGGACAGGGACTGCTTGATTTTTGTTTTTAAGTAGAGCCTGATATACATTGGGTACTTAATAAATGAATCATTGACTGATAATTGGCTGGTTCTTAAGTCCCCCATGCAACATTACCTTCTTTTTAGGCAAGATTTAGAAATTGTTCTCTGCAGGCATAGCATTTGGGAACCTCGAGTCACCTGCATGTAAAAGAGACATCCCAGAAGGACTTTAGTAGAGCATGTTTACTTATATTTTACAAAATTTATGCTTTTTTTTTTCTCAAACAAATGATAGTCTAGAGATTACTAACTGTTGAAGGAATCCACCGATTCCACTAGGAGGGGCCTGGGAGGTCTGAATTTGAAGATGCCTTGACTTTATCTGGATTCTTTCCTTCCTTCCTTCCTTCCTTCCTTCCTTCCTTCCTTCCTTCCTTCCTTCCTTCCTTCCTTCCTTCCTTCCTCTCTCTCCTTCCTTCCTCTCTCTCCTTCCTTCCTTCCTCTCATCTCTTTTTTTTTTGCCTCCCTCTAAATCCCCACTTTCAGAACTGGCAACTCAGGTACACCAATTCAGTCGGGAGGCAGCCTGCTGCAAGCATAAAACAAAAACTATGGACCAAAATATTTTATAAAATAAAATCCCAACCACATAACGACAGAATAAACACCAGACTGGGGATAGTAATCTTGGAGAGCTGAGCTTAAATGGATACTCCAGCGGTCTTTGGCAGTGACTCGAAGTCAACGAAAAACATTGTTTTTGAAACATGATCTTGCATAATTCGGACTCGACCGCTGTGGAAATGTATGCAGCATGTTCACTTTCCTTCTCTTCCCCCACTATCCCCAACCCCTACCCCAAGTCTCTGTTGGGGGGAAAACATAAAGCCGAGACTGGTACCATCTGCTTCTCTAAGTCAAGGAGGGGGCGCTGCAAACACTTGAGCTCAGTGAGCGTCCCCTCTAGCCTTCCTACCCAGCGCCAAAATCATTAACCCTTTAGTTAGGGTGCTGAGGCTCAGCCGGTTTCTTCTCTTTGCTAACAGTTAGATACCTAAAGGCTCTGAGTAGACTCAAGACTCGCTGAAGGTCGTTATCCGCAAGCTAAAACAACTCCAGCTGGAGGTCGAGTTCCCAAGCAAAAAAAGCCTAGATTCCTTCTTAGCAGTTCGTGCGGGGTGACGCGGGCTCTGCGGCTTGTTGGGTGTACATGCGGGAGCCCGAGGATGCGGGAGTTGGTGCACTGCACCTGCTCGCGTTTGCGGGGCTCACACTGAACCCAACTGAGAACACTGGCCCGAATTCTCCAAGTGAGCGCGGGAGTCAGCAGCAACCAGCTCTCAGGGAGTCCCGAGACTCGATCTTCACTACCAGTCTAACTATGGATCGCCACAGTAGTCAGGTCTTCGGTTGCGATCTGTTCTGGTGAGGAGGAGAATACTGACCTTCCCAGCTTTGGGAGCAGCTCCTGCAGAAAGATACCCTGGAAAAACTCACTTTGCTCCTTCCTCTTCCTTATTATTCCGAAGGGCGGTGGGAAGATCACAAAACTAAACTACTTAGAAAGAAATGCAAAGAATGTGAAGGTCAGAACCCACACCGGCACAAGATCATAGATTTAGCCCTAGAAGGAATTTTAAAGGTCATCGAATCCAGCCTTCTCATTTTTACAAATGAGGACACTAAGGCATTGAAAGTGGAAAATGTCTCTCTGTGTAGGAGGGGAAGAGGGGCTAAGGGAGCACATCTAATAACTGTCCGAGGCGGGATTGGAACTCAGGTCTTCCTGACTTTCGTCCGCTACGTCGCTCTACCTCTTAAAAAAAGGGAAGTTACGTTATGTCATAGGTATTTGGGCAAGGAAAGAAGGCGGGTGGAGGCCGTGAAGAGACCTTGCCTGACTCCACCCTGGGAGGAGAAAGATGCACATAGATGCTACATTAGAAAGAGTCGAATCCCAGGTTTAGGGAAGCAGAGAACAAGGAAAGAAGATACCGAGCCCCAGGGGAGACTCATGCAGTCAAACAGCTTCAGCCGTAGACCTCCCTGGCCGCTGCCTCCCGGGCAAAAGCAGGGGATTAGATCCCATGATCTTTAAGGGTTCTGTTCAGTTTTAGGTTTTGTGGTAGGGATGGGAACGGGATCTGGGGTGTCATTAGAACAAGAACTCCCTGAATAAGCAAACTCCCTTCGCCAATGAAGGTCGGCACCCAGTCTGTATTCCTAGAGTCGCTTAGAGAGTACAGACAAGTGAAGTGATATGCCGAAGGTCACGCAGTCAATGAGTTTGGGAGCCGGAACTCGAACTCGAGGTCTTCTTTGTTCCAAGTCTGATTTTCTATCATCATCACTACACCGCACTTCACAAGGCCTTGCTAATTTCGGGGATAAATTTACGTAAACTGACCTTCGTAGCCCCACACCCTACCCGCAACTTTTTTAAAAAAAAGTCATAGATTTTTACCATAGTGAAAGTGGTCATTTTAGACAAACGGTGTATTTTTAGAGTACAGTATTTTTAGAGTAGAGTACTGCCAAGGATAAGGCACCTTTTTGGATTTTTATTTTATTTTATTGCAGGGGTAGGAGATTTAATAACAAAATGAAACCACCTATCACAGACGTGTTTAAAAACAAAGCAAACAAAAAACTAGTCAAGAAGCATCTTAACTGCGTACTCTAATTGTTCATAGCCCTAGAAAGGACCTCGTGGGTCATGCGGTACAACACCCTCATTTTATAAATCCAGAAAATTAAGCCCAGAGAAGATAAATACGATGTCACGCAAATAAGCATTAAAGGTGGGAGGTTAGCATCCCCCCAAACCCAGCTCCTGAGCCAGTGCTCTTCGCACGATATATGAAGTGGCCTTAGCACAGTGTCTGGCACGTAGAGGCTGCTTAATAAATACTAGAGTTTACTGACTATCAGATTAGGCTCCCAACAGAACAAGCAGGAATCTATTGCCTCTTTTTTATTTCCTTCCCACTCCACTCCAAGGACGTACTCCTGGCTGAGCACCAATATAGCGAGTGCTAAAAAATAAATCCTCATTGATTGATTAGGAGACCTATTGATCAGAGGCTGAGTTCGGAAGACGTGACTTCCAGGCCTGACTCAGAAACTTACTAAGAGATGGCAAGGGACGTCCTTTTTGATCGAGTGACCTTCAGCGAGTCTTTAGTCTCCTTGAAGCCTCATCTGTAAGTCAGGGAGAGAGTAATGTTACTTCCCTACGTCCTTGAGTGATCTGTGGTGACCAAATCCTTACACGAATGTGAATTATATATGAGAGTCTTGCTCCCTTTCATACGCCGACCCTGGGGAGGGTGTCTCTTGGGAACCTCCGCACTAGGACAGACGGAGAAAAGTTCGGTTTTTTTCTCCCTGCATCGTATTTTGTTACTCTAGGCATAAATGATCATTGTTGTTATTAATACCCCTAATAACATCACTTCTGGCCCAAAAACTGTTTCCAAACCCGAGTCTGTGTATGAACCTCTAGGAAATGAGTGCCGCAGAAGAGATTTGGAATTCCCTGAGGTACATCAGGCAACTAGACCGGGAAAGGTTCAAGGCCGGAGGCTATTTCCAGGTGCTGCCCCCAGCCCAGGCTCCAGCATCTGAGAGAGTTGGAGATAAAGCTGGATCTCCCCGGGATGGTAGACGCGAAAAGGCGACGGCATTAGAGGAGAGCAGAATTGTAGAGGTTCTTTAGCCCAGTCTTTCCTTTTGCGAGCCTGATGCTTAAAATTAATTTTTGTTGTTACCTAGTAATAAATGTCAGATTTCCCCCCCACACCCCCATTAATTAATTCAAACTAATACATGCATCGGAGACCAAAGAAACCCGGCCATGTCTATATCCCAAACGTGGACTTCTTTGCGCTACCCTTAAACTATCCTAGAGCGTCAGAAAGTCAGAGCCAGAATTAATGCTTCAATATTGGCAATTACATTAACTGCCCCGTAATCCCCTCGTCTTAGCTCCCCTTCCTTTTCCAAGTTTCCGTGCCTAGGGAACGGTTCTCCCCCTCCCCCCCTTTTCTATGGTTGATTTTTGAGTATCCTCGACAATACAGTTTGCTGGGTTCACCCCATTTCTCATTCTTCTCTAGGCTGCCTGATTTTGCCTATTTCTTAGTTTACAGGTTTCTTATCTTCTGTCTTGTAGTTTCAAATGCCACTTCAAATACTTAAGTAACTGTGCCACCACGGAAAGTGTCTTAATCTCTCTGTAACTATTTCCTCAAGTGTAAAACGAGGTGGCGGGACTTAATGTCTTCTGGGGTTCCTTGCAGCTCTAAGTCTCTGATTTCTACCCCTACCCGAGTTCTTGCTGTTCAGAAAGAGAGTATATTAGAAACTCAATTCATTTTGGTAAGCAAAATCACAGCCCGGGTAAAGAGCTTTCTTGGCAGAGGACAGGATTTGTCTTAATCATAACTGCATGCAGAGACAGCACAAATAAGTGGAGCTCTCCCAGGCAAGGTTTGATAATGGTGCAATTCCCCTCACCCCAACTTCTTTGTCACAGTGTACCCCATGCTTTCAACTTTCACTAAAACATACAGAACCTTGCTTATAGCAAAATATGGAAATTATGTACCAGGGAAATGGCCTTAAAATATGCCTCCATTCTTCAAAAACTGGAAGTGATTCTGGTATGGAGGGAAAATATTTGCATTTGTAAAAATATGTAATTGTTTCCCATTTGCCTTCCCCCCACCACAATGTTTTGTTTTAAGTATTGAGTATTCTCCTTGCCTTCCCAGCCATAGTACTCTAAGATAGCAGAGCAAATATGAGCCCAGTAAACAATCTGAGAAAATGACAATCAATAAGAGACATAATATCAGTTCAATGGTGGAGGAGGGTTTGCAAACTTGTGCATTATTGTCTTGGTACTACCAAGTCAGATAACCACAAATAGCTAAGTTGGTGCATAACATACCTTCCTTTATTCAAAAGAGAGGAGGTATGCTTTTGACTTGTGGGTCAGCTTGGCATTCTCCAGGTGTGGGAAGTCCCTCTTTCAATGCAGATCATAACTGTCTATGCCTTAGTGCTTCCTTCAGATACTGAGAGGCTAGGTGATTCACCCTAACTCATATAGTGTTGAAGAATAATTTTAACCTAGGCCTTCCTCATTCCAGTGGAGTCCAGCTCTTTCTCCACCAACTGAGGATGCACCAAGAAAGAAATGTTCGTTTAACGATTGAATATTAGTAATTGGCTGGGTAAGAAAGGGGTAGTGGTATTACCAGTGACTATTCAAGAAATGAAAATCTTTTAAAAGTGACCAAAAAAGGAGTTACTCTAATCAGGCTGTTTTAAAGTCCTTTGAATAGCTCTCATTTCAGTGCTGCCAATTTCAGAATTATCCTCCACCTGAAAGAAATCAAGGTCAGAGATCTTAAGAAATGTTTCTCAAACTCAGAGAAATTAAATGATAAAGTGAGAAGGCTTCCTACTGAAGAGAGCATTACCCAAAGTGAGAAAGGTTTAGCCAGCTCTATGATGGTATAAGTGTGGGTTTGTCGTGAATGATTACATCTATGAGCTTTGCATGGGGTACAGAGTGCTTTCACTGGTGAAGGGGGAGAGGGGAATTATCAATTCAAATCAATTAGACATTAACAATGAACCATTAAAATTCTTCAAATGGTGTATCTGATTATTCAAGACAGAGATTGCATAGGCTTTCTCCCAACTCTGCCTACACTCACCGCCCCCCCCCCCCCCCCCCCGCCGCCACCCTCCAGCAGAATAATAATGAAGTTAGGGAGAACAGAAATGAGAATAGTTTGTAGAATGGAAAGGCTGCCCCAGAGAATGTTTTAAGAAAAAATATCCTAAAAGAAATATCCTGCCCCCTACCAACTCCATATAGCAAAGAACTCCTCTACCCCCACCCTGATTTTCTCCTCTGTCCTTCTTCTTTTGATTTTCTGCTGGACCCCAAAGTTCTGCCAAGTACACCATCACCATCATGACATCCCTTAACCCCTACCTGTCCCTCACTCCCTCACAAAGAATTTTCTATTGAGGAAGCCAAAGTATTAACAGAACAACAACAAAAACCCTAACACCTCACTGGGTGTTTTATGACATGACTTCCCACTCCTACCTCACTTTTCATGGAACCTTAGTGTTCCTTAAGATACAGTCAATTCAGGGTTGATTGGGGTCCTTTCAGGTCCCCTCTAAATACTTGATTATCGAATTTCAGCAGGCCTCTTAATGAGTTGTTGGTTATGGTGAGGACAAGAAACTGGTAGGGGTGAGGGGGTAGCTCAGTGGAATAGAGTGTCAGGGTGGGAGTTTTGGTTTGAAATCAGTTGTTTTTCTCCTCTCCCCATTCCACCCTCCCACCTTATTTCTCTACTGTGATATTCCAAGGAAATTATAAAAGCACAAGAGGATAAAACATTTATAGAAGACTTTTAGCCCTCCTCAAATTAATCAGCATGGTAGAGGCAACCTTCACGTTCTTGTGAATGATGATAAGTATGATAATGTGTGGAATGCTTTTGTACAGAGCTCAAAGTACTACTAACCCTTTAAGCCAGGTTTCCACCCTTGTCTAAATCATTCCTCTGCAGTATTTGTTAGATCTTTAAGGAGGCAAGATCATCCTTTTGGGGTCATTAGACGACCACCCTGACTGTCCACAGGAATGCACAGCTCTTCCATCACCACCTAGACCTGGAGTCCTAAGATGAGATTCAAAAGAGTGACCCACCAGGGAGTAAGGAAGGATAATATGGGAGAGACGGAAAGATTCGCAAAAACTGGGGCGGGGGGGGCTTAGAGAACTTCTAGCCCAAGATGCCCCCATTGCCATTATAGAGATGAGGAAACTGAGAGATAGCTGATTCTCTCTGACCGTGCAAGGATGCACGTAGAGTTGTTATTCCTAACTTGTGTCAAATTAGCATCACTAAGAAGCCTTTAAATAAGGCTGCAATATCTGAAGAGCTAGCTTCAATGTAGTTTGAGCTAGAAGTAAGGTTAGAGAGACAGTGAGTCTGGTGACACAGAAAGGGCTTGAAGCCAAAAGACCTTGATTTGAATCCCAGGTCTGTCTGTTTTTCCTTCAGACTATTTTTCCTTCAGAATCATTCCCCCCCCCACCGCCCAAGCTTTCTAAGATCTCTTTCAATTCAGATTAGGATCTCTCCTTCCCAAGATGTCTCAATCACACACTGTGCCCTCATTCATCCCTGATCCTTGACATGAACAACAGGAAAGGACAAGAAAAGATAGGGTGCAGATAGATGTGGGAGAGCAAAACTCAGAGAATCAGACACTAACAGACCTGCATTGGAGCTGACTCCAAGTATCTGGAGGAGTGCTATTACTTTTGCTTTGTTTGACCCTCGTAAACTAGGAGAAATGGGCAAACATTTCAGAGTAACCAACTGGGACTCAATCAATCAATGTTTATTAAGTGCCTTCTATGTGCTAGGTACTATATAAAGTGCTGAGGATAAAAACAGAGAGGCTTACAATCTAATTGGGGAGAAAACAAGCAAACAAACATAAAAAAACAAGCTATGTATAGGATAAATAGGATATAATTGACAGAGAAAAGCCACTGGAATGAAGAGGGGTTGGGGAAGGCTTTCTGTAGCAGGTGGAATTTTAGTTGAGACTTACAGGAAACCATGGAGGTCAGTAATCAGAGCAGAGGACTGAGTATTCCAAGAATGGGGAGTAACCAGGAAGAATTTCTGGAACCAAGAGGACTCAGATAAGGCAGACAACAATCTGAACTGTTCCCAAGTGAAATGGTGTGCTTTGGGAGGTAATGAGTTCAACCTCACTCAAGATCTCCAAGCAAGGTCTGAATGATCACTAAACAGAAGCATGGTAGAGAGAATTCCTGTTTAGGCTTGGGTTAGCTTAGAGTTATGAGCTATGAGCTGCGAATGCCAGCTCAACCACTTCCTGCCTTTGTGACTTTAAACAAGTCACTTCTAATATCTGGGTTTCAGTTTCCTCAGGTTGGTCTTGTTGATTTCTCATATCCCTAGCTCTAAAATCGTATGATCCTAAGATAAGCTTCCCCTACAGTAGCCATTATCCCTTACAAGCCTTGCTTATTTTAACACCTTGTACTGACTACAGTCCAGGTGCAAAGAGCACCTAGTTAGGAGGATGTTTTATTCTAAGTTTCCTGGGATAGTTCAGAAATGGTCTGGGAGAGTTAAGTGATGTTTGGGGGCTTGCTGTCTGTTCAGGGGTCTCCTTTCCCTATCCATGCTGGTATTGAGATACTCTTCTGAGTTGGCCCCAAAGTATGGGGCGTATATGTTTATTGTGTGTATTTATCTTTAATACCTTGAGAGGGTTCAATGAGGATTCAACATCATGAAGGATAAGGAATGGATGTTGGGCAATATATTTTTCTTTTCACTCCACATCCCGAAGTATTAATAAACCTGCAGTAGAAGCTAATTCCTAACAATTGCTGCAAAGGAAGACTGTATTCCAGTCCATTCTGACCCTTTAATTTGACCTTATTCTAAGATGTTTGAAGGTAGTGAAAGGTCTATGGGCTAACAGAGTTCCCAGAGAGGAAGCAAATTCCTAATTCAAAAATCAGAGCCTCTTTAAGAAGTTTATAGTTCTAGAGAGGGAGAGGAAGAGGAAGAGAGAACAAACTATGGACAATAGGAAAGGACAAGAAAAGATAGCATGAAGACAGGTGTGGGAGAGCAAAACTTTTTGACAGAGGATCAGACCTTAAAGGACTGACATTGGGGCTGATTGAAAGTATCTGGAGGGATGCCATGTGGAAGAAAGATTGGATTTGCTTTGTTTGGCCCTAGTGAACTAGGAGAAATGAATGAACATTTCAGTAGTCAATTTTAACTCAACCAATCAATATTTATTAAGTATCTGTTATGTGATAGGCATTCTACTGGGGATAAAAACAGAGGCAAAAAACCAGCTTCTTCACTCAAGGAGCTTTACAATAAAGGGAGAAAACAAGCAAATAAATATATTAAAAACAAACTATGTATAGGATGAAAAGGAGATAATTAACAGAGGAAAGGCATTGTAATTAAGAGGGGGAAGGAAGGGGAGGGGAGAGGAGAGGAGAGAAGAATATAGAAATGAAACCATTACATGAAGAAGAAAAAATAGTTTAAACCTTTTAAAATCACAGGGGGGAAGCAGAGTGGGTAGGATAGAGTCTCTGGAGAGCAGGCATAGAGCATGGAAGTATTTAGCAGTGCCACTACTGCCTAACACGGTGTGAAAAGTAATATGAATGTAAAAGATTGTGGGAAAATGAAGTGTTTCCACATCAGCAGCAAGAGACCCTCATATTGCTCCAGGAAGGATTCAAGCACCTAGAGCCCTGTTCCTGTGCGGCAATGTTGGGGCAGGGAGATGGCAGGGCAGAGTAGAAGGGGTGCACATTATTTCAGATAGTGTGTGGGAGCCAGAGTGGAAGGAGGAGATGGATAAATAAAAACCTTTGGAATGTTTAACTGGGCTTTTAACTGGAGAGACTGCAGAGAAAACTCTCTTGTGCCTTGATGAAAAGGACCATTGCCTTAAAGAAACCACAATCTAGGTGTTGTTGGGGATTGGGTCCTTTAAGTGGTATACTTCAAAACTTTAGAAGAAAAATGCTGTCTTTTAAAAGAGACTGAGATTCAAAGAAGAGATAAGAGAAAATGTAGAGGTTTAGGGTCCCTGGACATGGAAAATTGCATATAGCATCAGGCTTTGTGACATGTTGATTGGTTTTGATGGTTTTTTTTCTTAATCTTTAAAATTTTGTTTAAAAGGATGACTCCCTGGGAGGAAGAGGAGGGAAGATAGCAGGGGAAATATAGGTGAAGTAAAACATATCAATGAAGATCTATTTTAAATTCTTTAGAAGAAGTAAAGAGATTAAGTATAAGGTAGAGGGATGTTATGACATACCAGGGCTAAAAAATGAATTAGTAGGGGAGTTTGAAGTTCTTTGTTTTTCTTTTGTTTTTTTGGAGTTTGAAGAAGTTAAGTCTTCTCTCTGAGAGAGTTTGGAGCTGAAATGGTCAGATTTCTACCAAAGACTCCTTTTGTCTTATTTAATCCTAGCCTGTTATTTTCCTTAGATGTATCTGAGCATATACATGTATGAGTTTTTGTGTGCATGTATGTTCGTATGTGTGTTTAAGATTGACCAATTTGGGAGGCAAGGCTAACTGCTTGGAAGGCCCTACTTTCACCTCCAAGAGGCCCTTTAATCAATCTGCTTTTAACACTTTCTGAATCCTCAATTTTAAGGAGTACCTCTTTGGATTGGAGAAATGTGAACCCTGAGTCACAGAGACAAGAGATGAAGGAAAAAAAGAAAGGCATTGATTGGAGTACCGACAGCCAGGGGGAGCCAGAGGGAATTTTATTGGATCCTTTCCATAGCCACCTCCAGAGAGGGTACAAAGAAGGACCCTGGTCTGGAGGAAAAGACTATTGGGGGTAGTTGGAGACTTTGGTGGCTTTCTCTAGTTAAAATGAGAGTCCCCTTACAGTACCTGGTGCATAGCAAGCTTTTCGATTGACTGATTGATCCTTGTACAGGGTATGCAGACCTGTAATCATCAAAGACCAGGTTTCTTAACATTTTTGTGTATCATGAACATCTGAAGAAGTCTGGTGAAGCCTGTGAACCTCTTTTCAGAATAATGCATAAAATAAAATACACAAGATTACAAATAAAATGAATTACCTTGAAATATAACTATATATACACCCATACACGCAAGTTCAAGGTGAAGAACCCCTAAACAAGACCACTTCTCAGTCATGTTGACCAACACGTTTATCTAGAGGTTTCCCTACGGAAGCTTGGCTGGAGGATCATAGGAGACTGCTGTTGACACTGGTTCCACTATTGCCACTATTCTTGAACAGTTGTTTAATTGAGCTTCAGAGGTGTGCTCTTGGGTTCAGAAGGGCTGAAGGAGGATGACTTATCAGTGGCCAGAGTCAAAGTGAAAAAGCCCCTAAGAGTAACAATCCCTGACATCCTGATTGGGGTTTTCAGAAAAGGTTTATCATTCAATACTTGAAACAATTAGATGAGGAAGGCAGGGTAAGGCATTGTTTTTTAGCCCATTTTACAGACAAGGATATGGAGGCTCAGAAAAACTCAGCAGTGTCAGTAGAGTGACCAACCGTAACTTCCAAGGCTGAAGATTAAGCTTGCTACCCTTGTCTTAAGATGCAGAATGAGAAATTCATTTTTAGACACAGCCATTGTGGAATTTTATTCTGTTTGTGTATTTTCCTTTCCCCTTCCCTTCCCCTTTCCTTTTGCAGATAGTATAACATAAAGGAAAGAAAAGAAAGACAAGAGGGTCATTGAGACATCCCCATAGAACACAACAAAGGCCTGCTAAGTAGATCAGCTAAGTAACAGTTTTGAAAATGACAAGCAAATCTTTTTATATACCTAAAAAGAAGAAAAAACTGTACATAATTGAGATCTGCAATTTAAGTGCCTAGTCTATTTGGTGCTTCTTAAGTTTGGAATTTTTTGAAAACTCATTTAAAAAAAAAACAACTCAGAGATTTGTCTAGAGTCAAAGGACTTAATAAGTGCCAGAGACTGAACTAGAATTCATTTCTTTTGACTCCCAGTTGAGGGAAATTTTTCACTACCCCATGCTGCCTCTTTGCCAATAAATTCCTAGTTAGACCCTTAGAGGATCTGGAAATTTGATATGCCAGCCCTGTAGTTTTGGGATTGTTTCAACCACATGATCTTTCTAAGCAAACTCAAACTATCCTGGGATTGATGTGTTGCTGTAGATGGGGGAGGGGGTGTCATCACTTTTGGGAAACAGACTGCTCTACGTATTAATATTCTTTAGAAGTATAGGGATGTATCAAAAAATTGGTGGCAGGCATGTATGTTCTCTTTAAGAATTTTACGTTCTGACCATAAATTCAGACTTTGTAAACTGCTTTGCAAGATGTCCTGAACTCCATGGGACAGGAGTGTGCACCTGTCTATTCTAGAGTGGAAGGGTGATGGATAGTATTAATCAGTTTCATTCATCCCCACTACTAGAACCACAGCTTTCCGGTTCTATATTTCCATAGCTTAAGCTTCCTCATACCTACCGTAAGATGTAGTAAAGAACTTGAGACCTAAAACTTTCAAGATTTCAACTCCAAGACTGCATATCCACACAAGCCAGTCAGTCAGGGTGTCATTGTCATGTATTTCCTTCCTTCCTTTTCTTCCTTCCTTCCTTTTCTTCCTTCCTTCCTTCCCGAGGGAGCAATGACAGATAGTTTTCAAAGTCACTGCTTTTGACTAACATAGTTCCCAAAGAAGCATTGCAGAAACTCACTTATATGGGTAAGGTTGATGCAAAGTCAAATGGAAATGTAGATAATTATTTGATGCAATGTAAAGAGGCAGTCTAATATTTTGGGTCTTTCCCTTCCCCCACACTCTCCCTTCCCCCATTATGTGAGTAATTTGTAAGCTGTAAGCTGGCAGCAAATGCGTATACACACTAAGTCTACCTCTAAATTTAGCCCATGCTTAGGAAAGATTTACTTAGTAGGAAATAAATGTTCCATATTTCATTTTCTGTCTCTCTTTGTGTCCGTCTCCCTGTTTGTCACTTTGTTTCTGTCTCTTTTTTTCTCTAACTTTACCTTTAAGGATTTCTATAAAACTCTGAAACTACTATTATCAGAAAGGCAGAGAAATATGTATTGGTAGTTCCCAGCTTTCCCTGGCCCTCTCTTTGATCTGGTTACATTATAATAACAGGCGATTTGCGATTAACCGCTGGAGTTCCCTTGCATTTGATCAACTCCAGAGGTCTGTCTATATGTCTGCTCAGCACCCTCATCTCCAGACATTCAACTAGTCTCAAAATAAAATGCATGATACCATGTCAATAGATCCACCAGTGCTTATGATGGGAACAAATACGCAGCTTCTCTTTCTGAAATCTTTAGCCCTTCTTCCCCTTGGAAAGACAAATCTACTTTCTCTTACCTGTTTAAAAAAATAAAGATTAAGTATTTGTAGAATGAACAGTTTGGCCTTTTTTCAAGACCAAATTGAGCCATTGGGGAAACAATTCAGATCTACCTGTTGTGTTAAATAAATTATCCTCAAGCTGTAATTTGACTGGTGGGTATTTTTCTCCTTCTACACCACATTTTTGTTCAAAACTGTTTCTAAGTGAAAAGTTTCTGTATTCCCATCTACTTTTTAAGTATGACTCTGTTGCAAAGACATCCAACTGACTATGGGAGTTGCTGAGATAACTTTACCTAAAAATGGCAACCTTCCATTGGAGAGAGAACAGGCTGATGGAGTGGAGCACACATTGTACTGGAGATCAGTAGATCTCAGTTTTAGTCCTAACACTAGCTGGGTGATCTTGGGCAAATCACTTCAATGGAGAGTCTAAGTTTCCTGATTTGTAAAATGGAGGGATTACACTGGATTATTTTTAAAGTCTCTTGTAGCTGTAAAAATGAATGATAATTTCTTATGATAAAGAAGGGAAGGGGAGGAGGAAAAGATTTTAGAAATCCCAGAAATGAAGAGAAGCATATTTTCAGTTATTTTCTATGGTTGCAAAAATGAAGTTTTTTTCTCTTTTTGTAAACAACATTTTTACTTCCTCCTTCCACGCACTTCTTTCTTGCAAAGTAAAAATAATATTCAAGTTTGAAAGTTTCTGGGCTTGCTATCTCAGACATAATTAATTTCAAAGTTCACTAATGGGCCCACAATTCATTAGGTCTCTTACTCCTGATCACTTAGGCTCCATCCATTAATACAGCACCAGCCAAGGTGAGGGTTCAGCATACAGATTTATTAAAATTATGTTACTTGGGCTGATCGTCTCAGGAAATGGCCACACAGTGCTGCAGGGGGGAGAAAAGGTATTTTCCATCTCGTTGTATTTGGGAAGGCAGAGTTGATGACCATAAACAGCCAAAGGATTCAGGAGAAAAGAGGAATGAGGTTCAACTGCCACTTTTTAAAGATAGATTAATGAACGAACCAAGTCCCTAGACTTTGGCTAAAATTTCCACTCATTTTCTCTTAAGAAAGGTGGAAGGCAAACTAGTCAATAGTTGTTCGAGGAGGTTGCAGGTGAGGGGACCAGGTGGAGGCTGATACAGAGACAGAGGGACACAGAGAGAGATTATGGAGCCACAGACATTTAGCTCTGCGAGTGCAGGGATCGTGCTTTTGCCTTTCTATCCCTCAGCTCTTAGTGCAGTGCCTGGCAAGTAGGGAGCAGACAGTGATAGAAGGGAGAAGAGATAGAAAGGACAGTTTGCACTAGCAACCTTTCCTACAAAGGCATTGCCTGGCATTCCTGGAACCCCCGACTGGAGGCGGTTTCTCAATTTGTGACCTAAAAGAAACATTGTGTTTCTGTGTGTGTCATCTTCCAGGACATAGAGTCCTTTCCTTAAAATCCTCTTTATCACCTATTTAGACACCCATCTCTACTGCTTGATACCTATGGCCCAATCTTCCAGTGATTTAGATAAAATCATAGCCTTTTAATAAGATTTGTTTTCATTAGATTAAGGACCAATAGGATTATTGATGGAGATTGGGTTGGGGTGGGGTGTTGCTATTAAGAAAATTCCTTGTCCATCCACTTCAGAGTGCCTTCCCCTCCTCACCAACCATACAGGGATAATAACTAAGGCAAAGCTACTGCTTTGCCAACATGATATAGGAGGGATTCAGAGGTTCTTTCTTTCCTCTAAGTCAACTTTGCTCTGAGGAGTTTGTTTGTCAAAGAGAGTTTGACAATCAAAACATGGATACCTAAAATGACAGCTACCAGAAGAACTCTCAGTGAGCCTCATCTAAGTATATTACTGCCAGATATTGCCTTCTTATCCACACAGGAATTCTCAAGGCATAGGTTGAGAAGCCTTAACCCCCAAAATTGTCACCCACGGTCAGTAAATCGTCTAAATGAGCAGACTGAAAACTGGTGATCAGTGCAATGCAGATAGAATGTACTTTGTCTATACTAGCATCCATAAATTTATTTAAACATGACAGAATTTATTTCAATCATTTGATTATAAACTTCTTTCCCCCCACCAAGGTTTATAACTCATAAAAAGCAATTTCCAGATGGGACCTTGGCAAACCATGTCTTACAGCAGGAGCAAAATTTATTTATTAGCTTATTTATTTTGAACATTAAAAATTCACTTACTGCTTTGTGAGTTGACTTCAAAAGGATGAAGAAAAAAACACCAAGTATAAGATAGCTATTCTCATGACTCAAGAATCTTTCTTCTCCCTTGCTCCTTCCTTTTCCACAGGGTCATAAGATAAAGGAATGAAAGGGATCTTAGTGATTTTTCTTGTATTTTAGTCATTTCAGTCCTGTCTAACTTCTCATGATCTAAGTGACAATCTAATATAATCTCATCATTTTATAATATAAAGAAATTGAGGTTCAGAGATTAAGTAGCTTTCTCAAGGTCAAAGAGTTAATAAACAGAGTCAGAATTCAAACCCATGCTATCTCACTACGGCCTTCCTTCCTTCTTTCCCTGTCTCCTTCCTCCCTCCCTTTCTCCTCTCTCCCTCCCTTCCTTTCCTTCCTCCTTTCCCTTTCTCCTTCTTCCTTCCCTCTTCCCTACTTCCTTCTCTTCCTTCCTTCCCTCTTTTCTTCCCTTTCCCCATAATTCTCTCTCCCTCCCATCCTTTCTTCTTTCTTACTTGGATTGAGCCTTGATGAATTAAAAAAAAAAAAAAAGTCAAGCCATCTGCTCTTTGGAGCCAGAAAAATCATTTGTTTTGCATGTGCCTCATCTCTTCTCCATATATTTTTAATTATGCTTAGGAACAGTCTCATGCCCTGGTCACATTGTGTATTGGTGTGAGTTTTTGAGTTCCTTCAAAGCTTCCAGCAACTCCTCTTCTACCCAGCAGACCAGATATAATTGGTTTGGAGCAAAATGTTATCTTTCTGAAAATACACTATATACAGACCCAGGATCATAAGGAGGGGAGGAGAAGGTGGAAGAGCTAGAAAGTCATCCAACAAACACTAATGGATTATCAAATATGTAATGAATCTTTAATCACTAGGCTGTAGTCACTTGGAAATAACCCGTTTATCTTAACTGGGTATTTATTTCTATGCACATGGCTGAAAAGGCGGGGGGAACCTACTTAATGGGACAGATTTTTTAAAAGCAGAACGAAAATGCACATTTTTGTGGGTTCCTCACTGTGAAAATTGCATATAAAAAACTACAGCTGGGTAGGATTGATGGGAATAAAGACTTGAAAGATGGATTTGGTCCCCAGCAGTGAAAAGAAGAAGTCGGGTGTGGGACTAAATAGCTGGACTCCCATTTTCTCTTGCGTAGAGAGATGAGATTTTATTTTCTATCAATTGCAGTCAGTTTATGCTAACTTTGAAAATAGTGGAGAGAAGATAATTCACTAGAATTCAGCGATTTAAAGCATGTGCAAAATGTTCCCTAAGTCAAACTCTTCCATTGAAACTTCGTGTTTTAAAGCTATCTGTATAAAGAAAAGATGATTTAAACTACGGAGTAAAAATGATCAGAAAAAAAGTGAATTAAACATGTACTCCCTCTGCATCGTCCATGTCATTACATGATAGCCTCGAGTCTTATATATTGAAAAATTTTTACAGATTTCAAGATGGGAGCTTACTAAGTCTCAATAAGCATTTGGACAAACAAATAATTGCTAGCCCTATTGAGACAGGCAAGATATTATCACATATCCATTCTGCTTCCTTTTTTGTTTCCTGGGTCAAACTTTGCATGTAGCCTAGTAGCCGACTAAACTTGCCTTTATTTCGGAGGCGAAATTCCAGGAGAGAATCACACCCTACCACCGACATTGTCTAGGTTTTAAACCCTGTCGGAAGGACAGGGATGGAAAGAACAGAAACTTTACTTGTCCTGTTCACCTGTTTAACTAAGTCCTCAGGCAAAGAATATGCTCACAGATTCGTAACCATAACGCCTCTTCCAATTCTAACATGCTATGATTTTAGAGATCATCTTTCCCAATTAAACAACAACAGGTGGTGACCATTTTTTGGTAGTAGTTTTTATCAAGGGGAACGTGATTCGATGGAGAATCCGTAGAGTTTTCAGCAAAATAAGGCACTGAAAATGTTTGGGGGGAAGAAAAGGCGATGGTGAAGGGAGCAGTGGGAGGTTGGTAGATTATCAAGGGTTTGATGAATTCCTTCAGCTGTCCAGAACAGATGAAGTCTATGCTTGGAGGGAACTAATTATAGAGAGAAAAAGCAAGATGATCTTTCCAACGCAACCTCCCCGCCCCCGCCTCCCACCCCTCATGCCCCATAAAGATAAAATGGACAATAGATTGCGCAATTCGCAGTAGTACTAATGCTCTGCTATTGGGGGGGGGGGTGGTCCTCATTCAAAATGATAGAAAATGGTTTTCCTTGAGCAGAGGTCACTTGGAACCAATCCTCAGCATTTAGCAAAAATAACAGGGCAATTACAGAGGCAACCAAAGGAGCCAAGGTGCCCGGCTGAAATGGTTCAAGATCAGCTTTTTAAAAAAAAAAAAAAAGAAAAAAAAACTGTGCGGGCTCTTCATATTTCACTTTTTATAGGCAGTATTTTCCCCAAAGGATACATTTTCATTAGGTCATAAATGCACTAACAGATGAGTGTATGTGTGTGTGCTCTGTGTGTCTGTAGGGGTCTGTCGGTCTGTCTGTGGGTATGTGGGAGGTCTGTGTGTCTATGACTGTGTACACCCCATGGACAGAAAACACTCGGCATATATAGCTAGTTTAAGGGAGTGATCAGTAAAATGGTTTAGCTTCTCAAGTGGCGGCTGGGCTTGGATCTCAAAGCCTTCGACTAGTTTTGTTAATTTTTCAAGTGTCTTCCAAGTGGCAACTCTAAGCCTCTAAGCCTTCCGAATTTACCTGCTTAGAGGAAAACGAGAGGACTAAAGAACTGCTTTAGGGTTAATTCACTGCTTACTGAGGATTTCGCCTGAGCTCATTTCTAGAAGTTAAATAACTATCAGATTCATTCCTGATCTTCCGGGAGATTTAGAGAAGCCTAAGGTTGATGTATATCTTTTCACTTGAGTCTAGCGCAAGGAAGTTCCTGATTTTGCAGAGTTTTTGGTTCACCCTACCCGGAAGAGCCCAGATTCGGTGCAGTGGCTTGAGAAATTCGGATTCAGTGAAGGGGAAACTCAATAGAAAGGGAAGGGAACTTTCTCTAGATGTTTCTCCTCTGTTTTCTCCGACCGCTCCTTTCTAGGCTTTGCTTAAGGAGAGCAAAGTCTAGGTTTTGTAGGCACACGGCATAAACCACTCACTCACTGCCTCCAAGAAGGAGGAGAATGTTTTATGAACTAAATTGCCGTATAGTTAAATGTCCTTGATCGTTAGAGAAATATTGTATAACTCCAATCGATTATCCTCTTCCCTGTCCTAGAAGAGCATATATAATTATTTCGCAGCAAAATATATTTTCTAAATACGTAAGAAAAATATATACAGGCACAAGATCGGAGAGGGTGGTGGTGGTGATGATGAGGGAAGGGGAGACGATCTAGAAAGTCACCCAGCAAAGACCACTGGATTGTTAGAGATGTGATGAACCAGGCCTTAGTCACTTGAAAATAGCTACTCTGCAGTTACCGTACATTATATTTGTACAATAGGAATCTGGCGCCTATATTTTGAATGTGACCTAAAGTAGAGAAAGAAGGGTAAGTATAACCCAGTCTCTGCCCCTCAACACTCATAGCCCTTGCTTCAGGATTCCTTCCCTCTAAATCAGGTGGTGATAATTGGGAAAAGGTAGGTAGCTAAAAGTCTACTAACTGTGAAAACAGGTAGCTGCAGTTTGCTAGGAAGTCCTAAAATCCTGCTTTCTACTCATTCTTTTGACTTAAGTTTTGTGCGTTTCCATTTTCATTTAGGTTCATCTTTCAAGGGCTCTCCGAAAATATTTATTTGTAAGAATACAAACAAAACAATCCATTCTTCTCCTCCCCACCCCCCCCACCCCCCCCGCCAGTTCATTAAGATGGTTCTTTGAGATCAAGCGCTGCAAAGGGACTGTTTCATCTCATTGTAAATCGTCATATTGACAAATCTGCAGGAAAGGTCACAATTTGTGGTTCTAACTTTATGGGGGAAAAAGTGCTTTATGGTTCTAAATCTTGGAAGTGGAAGCGGGGAGGAGGGACTGGAAGGAAGAGTGTGTAGCAACTGTTAAATAGTTTCTTCAAGACTCCAGAAAAAGTGGTCAATTGTCTTTGGACTTAAATGTACTGGAGAAATAGAGGAGTGGAAGAAGGAGGAATAAAAAAGAGAGAAAAAGTAGACGAAGAGAAAGTATTAGAAAGAAAAGGCAACCAAGGAGGGGAAGAATGGGAGAGCAGGGAGTGAAAATGGGAAAGGGCAACAGAGAGGGAAAGAGTGGACAATATGCAGAGTCCCAGTCTGTGACACCAGGCCACCACCACTTGGGAGGTCCTCAGCCCTAATGTAACCCCAGCTAACAGTTCCCAACAGGAGGCTCTGCGGACCAGGAGCGGTCACAATTACACCTCTGCTACAGGCAAGAACTTAAAACACAAGGGGGGTGGAGGCTTGAAGTCTGCAAGAAAGCTCCTTCATTCATCAGAGAAAAGACTGGGACTGCCTTCAGTGGGAACCTTTTACAAGACATGTGGGTATGAGAAAAAAAATAAAAATAAACCACTTTCATCCAGCGTGTGCAATGAAAAATCTCTCTTCCCCCTCCTTTACCGAGAGCAAGCGGGAGTTTTGAAATTCAGTCTGTGGGGCTTTTACATATATATGTATATATATAGACAGACACACATACACACACATATATGTATGTGAATATATATATATATATAATGAGCTCAGGATTTTAACTGATTAAGAAGGGCGGTCTGGAGGAAGGAGGAAAGTGTTAGGGACTGGAGAATAAGAGATTTGGGAAGCGGCGGTTAAAAGGTATTTAAAGACATTTTATCATACGTCTGCTCATAAATGAATATCGACATATACTTAATACAATTAATTCTATCAGTGTAATGAAATTTCTCTGGAAGAAATGAAGGTGTTAAATGGAGCAGATTTTTTTTTTTAAATATACATAAAGTAAGGTTTATTTTTACCTCCCCGCTTTTTCTTTTAAAATACATCCGTTGAAGGGAAGAGGGACGGAAATAAAAGATTGAAAAACTTTAAAAGTTTGGCATCCGATTTTACTAGGAAGCCAGGTTTCAGGGTGCGGGAAGGTTTGGCTTCTTTGAAATAAATAATCTTCGTAAGGGTGATGGATGTGCTGCCTGCTGCCCGATGGAGTGTGTTTTCTTAGTCGGCACCACTGAACCCTAGGACGTGTCCCCTAGCAGTTGCCCGTTTAGAAAGGAGAAATTCCCGAAAGGGTCCCTAGGGTTCTAGAGGAGTGCGATACAAATCCCAGGGTTTCTAGTGGACTCCCAAAAGGAAGACTCTGTAGATCCAGAACCGCTGAATAAATGACAGAAAGCTTCAACCCGGTTATTTCTGATTCCTTGGGGGTGGGGAGGTGTAGGGGTGTGTGTGTGTGTGTGTAGGGGTGTGTGTGTGTGTCTTTGTTCTCGAACTTGGCTCCATTTTCAACTCCAGTGGAACCAACCCCTACAGTATCGGTAAAGCTCGGTGTCCAAAATAAAATAGAAAGAAAAGTGTGATGAGAGCCCTGGAGCTAAAAGTTAGCCCTTAAGGCATAAAGCTCTGTTCTTGTATCTCTCTTTTTCTCTGTGCCCGAGACTCTAAATAAGAGTCAGAATGTTAAGAGGAGGGTAGTGTGATCACCCCCAGTCAGAAAGCATCCTGGGGGAGTATGAATGCGTGTGTGAACAGAGATTGGTAAAAGGAAAGAAAGGAAGTTATATCGGCGATGTTTTCCCTCCTAGACCACTCCTGGGATCCCTTCCATCCTCCCTTTATCCTCTCCCTCTAGCTTCATGGCCACCCATTTAATCTGAGCTCTCGGTTTAATCTATGTTTATATAGAGAAACACACATATGCTACATCTATCTCTGTTCTCCTTCTCTAGTTCTGTCTCTGACCACAACTGAATTTCAAAGCTCGAGAGTCCTTTCCGGAGACAACAGGGGACCTCTCTAGTGGGGTCCAGGGACGCAGGCGAGCATGCAGATTTCTCCTGAGGAAAGTGGGAGTCTCCTGATCTTGGCTCCTACGCTCTCTTTCCCACCCAGGAGAGACCCTACGTCCAGTCTTCCCGCTTCTGCCCCAGACATTCTCTCAGAGCTCACCTTCCTATCTATCCCCTCCCTACCTTCTACCCTCCTCCCCTCTCGACAGCTCCGCCCCGATAAGACTCCTTCACTCCGACCTTGCCTTCAGTTCTCATGGGGCACCTTGGATCTCTTCTCCCCTGCCTCGGCTTTCCCCGATTCCAGGCTCCTGGAGATCTGGAGCCTTTGCTTTACTCTAACCACACCCCACCTCCACCTCTGTATTCTACATTCTCCAGTTTTCGGAGTCCTTTAGTCCCCTCTGGACGCCTGAGGGGCACCCGGCAGCGAAGTCTCCTTGGACAACTGGCAGAGAACCCGAAGGAAATCTAGCTGAAAGCAAGGGGATGGAGCTGGTCTCTGTTGCGTTCCTCAACAGACCTCTCCTACTCTCCCCTCCCCTCGTCGGTCTAAGGAGAATTGAGCCGGTGCCATTCAGGCATTTCCCTGACAAGACCCCCTCGACAAGGAAAAATGCAGCAGTAAGACGAGTCCCAGAAGGAGGCGACTCCCACCCTGTTCTTTACCCTCGTTCTAACTTCCTTTCTCCTTTCCCTCCATCCCAGTCCCGGCACCTACCCGCCGCAGGATTTGCTTCAGGTCGACTCAGTGATTTGGTTGTCTTCGTAGTCATTCTGTACTGAATGGACTGGAAATAACTTGTATGGGTGTACTGGGGGCCTGTGAGGAGGCAGTCGGTAGGCCCAGGCTCGGCAGCCCTCTCTCATCTGGCACCCGGGGGCCGGGGAGAGTGGTAACGTCGGGCTACAGCTGCAATGCTCGCTTTTAGCAGCAACAGCAGCCCTTGGAGTCCGTTCTGGGCGAAGAGGCAGGCAGACAGAGAGGCAGCTCAGAGAAACTACAACGTATTAAAAAAATAGTAGAAGAAGCCCCAACCTTTGAGGTCGGGGTTTTTTATTTTCAGACGAAGTGACCTAGAGTATCTGGAGAAGGTTTTTGAAGACGTTTAGGAGGGAGGGAGAGAGTTTTCTGCTGGGAAACTCAATCTGCCATACAGTAGCGGCTCCATCTGGGATCTGTCACCGCTGACAGCACCGTGGGGCAAAGACATGATCTTCTGCACAACACTGCAGCTCCCCAAATACCCTCCTCAATCAAAGGGTGTCTGCTGGGCTGAGCAAGCCTCCAAGTCTCCTACCAGGTTGGAGAGGAAGAAAAAGGACTGCTTCTTCCATGTCTCTGCTTCCACCTTCCACCTTGCCACTACCTTCCCCACACTTAAGACACCACACTCCCGCCCCCTCCTTGCCAACCCCAAGACCTTTTTGTTTTTTTAAAGATATTAGTTAAAATTCAAAAAAAATATAGAGGATCGAGATTGGTGTCCCATCTCCTAAAGGAATTTTATTGTAAAGAAGTAGTTTTATGAAAGTCCCTGAAAATTACATTAATTAATTATTTCAGAGATTGTAGTTTGAGGTGCTTAGTGGGCCAGCACACTCAAAGGAGACGATAAAGAAGGGCCACCAGCGACTTTTCCCCCATTACAACCTATTGGCGTTTCCTTACACACTGGGCACTAGTTTCCAGTTTCATACCCAAGTTGCTTTTTCTACTTTCTTTCTTTCTTAGGTGGTGGCAACAAGGGGGCAGGGCTCTGCAGGGGGTGTCTATTTTTCTTCTTCATACACTGAAGTAAAAGATATCTGATAAAATACAACTGTCTTCCTGTATCAAATGGATTTTTATTACCATTTTTGTGATTAGTATTTACAAACTTGATTTTTCTCCTCCCACAATATGTTGGGGGTTGAGGTGGTTTAAATGCACAGTGACTTCAGTCTTTCTAGGAAAGGCGAAGTTGCTACCATTTATGCTTAGACTAAAGCTTCTTCTGGCCCTCTTTGCTACTTTGCTATTTCTGGAGTCATTGATGGAATCTTTAGAGTATTCCTGCGCCTCCTATCCCCTTCCTCTCCCGCCCCCCAGCTAGTGACAGGTTTATTCTAAGTTGTTTCATCTGGCTCAGCAGTGTCTCATCTGAGAGAATCTGCAGTTCTCTCTGGCCCCTAATTTCTTATTCACCACAACTGGATTGAAAGATGATTTGGCGCTACAACAAAGACAGATATTTTTAAACCCTGGGGTCCTGTCATACAGAGACATCCGGTCGCACGTGGTTAGTTTTACATTAAAAAAAAAAAGCCTTCTGGGATGAGTGGTTTTTAAAGTCAATTTTAGACTCCAGAGTTTCTTAACAGAGGTGGTTTACCTGGCAGATACACCTTTCCTTTTTTCCCTATAAAATATCAAACTGGCCTCTTGGTCTGTATTTTATAAAAATCGATAAGATTGTCTGGATAATTCAAGTCAAGAAACTTTTCTTTTAACTTTCAACATCTAAACACATTTAAGGCAGGAAGTCGATTTTTGACCTGAAAATGTGTATGATTAATTTAGTCTCCTGCATAGACACCACAAAGACCTAACTGGGCTTTGTGAGCCATTTAGGATGGAATATTCTTGAGATGGAGCCCTCTGTTTATTCCACAAGGCTCAGAAGGCAACCAGAGGGCCCAAGAATCTTTCAGGTGGATAGTGATGGCCAAAAGTTTCAGACTTGTTTCTCTTTCTTCCCCTCCCCCCAGCTGCTCCCAGCCTCCTCTCCTCATCCCCCCACTCCAAGCTACAGAACTCGAAGTTTCCTTTCCTCTTGGCTGGGATAGAGAACTGAACTCACAAAGTGCCATTTTCCTTGGCTTAGCAAGGAAATGTTCTTTTTCCTTTCTAGATTACAGGGCGACACCGTGGAGGTGTGGTGTCTTGAGTTGGAACAAAGGAAGAACTGGGAGGGGGTGAACTGGAGAAATTTACTTATGTATAGCTAGGGTATAGCCAACTTATTCATTTCCATTTCCCCTTTCCCCCCTACACACAGAAAAGGAAAACTTGATAATTCAAGTGATCTACCTAAGGTAACCAGAGCTAGAATTAGAACTCTGGTCCTCTAACCCAGCATTCTTTCCACAACAGCATACTTTCAACCTGGGTCTACTACTTATTACTTGTGTGACCTTGTGTGACTTTGGCTAAGTCATTTAACTTCTCTGGGCCTCAGTCTCATCATCTGTAATGGACTATATAACATCTAAATGTCCCTTCCAACTCCGAGTCTAAGATTCTGAGTGCTAAGAAACTTCCTGGGCTAGGGGTTTGGAGATAGAAATATGGCAAATGACACTCGAGGATCTTTCAGGTAAATGGGGGGGAAAGCAATAGAAAACAGTTCGGTGAAAAGAATTTCAGCTTGGAGTTTGCTAAGGAATAATTGATAGATTAAAATAAATACCAGTTCCCTCATCCCTTCTTCCCTTACTTACCACCATCCCACCTCACCCTTACTTTTACCACTGACACAAAGAAACAAACTACAAAATTCAGTGATTCTTTGTAAATGCTGATGTACAACCGACCGCTTTGAATCATTCAGACCTCCTTAGTTTCGCTCCCCAAACATTAAACGTAAAACCTAAGCAAACCCCAATCACCACCACCTTTTAGACCTTTTAGTCTGGCTAGCTGCGGGTTGGGGGCGGGGCGTGTTACCAGAACTAGTCAGCTCATTGACTCAGCAGTGCACTTCAGGCCCTTTTACTGGGTTAGATCCAAATCCCTCGACCCCACCCCCATCCCCTGCCTGCAACACAGCGCCTTGGAAAAAGTAGGTTTCGTAGAAACCATTCTAAAGTCTGGGAAGCCAGCTCACCAATCTCCAGTTCATTAGAATTTAATAACAGGTGCAAAGTGAACACCCGGGATTGGCCGAGGATTCCTTCAAGAGACATCTTGTTCTGCAATCAGCTTCGCCTTGGACCCCGGAGTTCATTAGAAAATCAATCGACTACCACTTTGGCTGGAGGACTAGGGGAGCCGCCTGGGGCGCGGCTCTGCGGGGGCGGGAGGCAGCCAAATCCACCGCCTGGACCCTGTCTTCCTTTCTAGGCGCTAGCTGGCTCGCTGTGCTGCAGAGGCCGAGAGCCCGACTCCCCGGTTGCTGTTTGTTTTGGAATTCAGTGGGGCTGGAGGAGGGACAAGTACTGGGAGAAGTCCACTAAAGAGCGGGGGGTGGGGTGGGGGGGAGTAGTGTTTATTTTCGAGATGGGAAGTCATTGTGCACTATCATCTGGGTTGTCAGAACGGAAAGAAAAAATATGTAAAGCTCTGGAATACACATACACACATGTATATGTATATATTTTCAGCTCAGCTTTCCCTTCTTTTCCCTCAATTAAAAAAATCAAGACTTAATGTTCATATAAGTGTATATAATGTGTTTGAGTCGTTGTCCCATAACACCTGAATTCCAGCGCCCGACTGGACTTTAGATGGAATTGGAAAGCAACGCGATGATTACACCCAACTAGAGAGCAGGATGGCTCCGAGCCGTCTGATCTGACGTCAACATGTCTCTGGGCCCTCACTACAAGATAGAGGGGAAAGAGGGGTGGGGGGAGGGCTTTAATCATTCCCAGATGTGTCTAATAGCAGATATAAAGACTTATATAGTGCCCAAGAATAAATTTGTAATCAGGGCTCTACCATCTGATTATCAAAGCGGCCTAAACTCTGGGAGAATTTAAAGGGCAAGTGTGTAGTTGGGGGGAGACGGTGTTAGGGAAACGTGGGGCTTTGGGAGAAAAAGGCACGGAGGTTTCAATAAGGGAAACAGTTTTTGATTGGGCAGAGAGTAGGGGTGGGAAGAAATTATATAACTTATGTAATTCAGATAACAACTACACTTTAATCTCCATTATACTAAGCAAGCTAAAACAGCTGAGCCGTAATTGGCCAATTAGAAATGGAAAGGCATCGGAACTATTCTGCAAAGGGCACATATTTCATATTAGGCAGAAATGGTAAGGTGGCCGGAATCTCAAAGCCCGTTTACCTTTGTAGCAATGTGGCATTTGTTTCTTTTCTTAGTTTTGCCCTTTATTTTGGGTGGGCGGGGGAGGAAAGTTTTCTCTCCCTCTTTTCCTCTCCCTGGCCTTCATTTCTCCCCCTTCCCCACCAATTTTCTCTCTCTCTCTCTCTCTCTCATTTCTCTCTCTCTTTTCTTTCTTTCTACCCTCTCTACCTCATCTCTCTTTTCTCTCGGACCCCCCTCTCTCCTGTCTTCCCCAGTCTCAGAGTACATAACTTCTCCTAGAGACATTTCCAAGCGTCACGAAGGCATCTAATGATAAAGCAGGTCTAAGCTACCGCCTATGTCTAGGGATAGACAGAGGTAGGACGTCCCGGTGCATATTCCTGCAGCAGCAGCTCAGACAATTTGTGCAACAGTCCCAGGGTAGGGGTCGTGCGGAGGGTACAGAGCTAGAGAACTCCGACCCGCCTGCCTGCCTGCAGGATGTCTCAGCCCCAACTCCCGCTCCTCGCCCCACTTTATCGCTGACGCCATCTTTGACACTGATAACATAAGAACCACCATTAGCTACACGTTTCCCCTCCCCCCTCCCCAATCTACTCCAGGACATCAAATCTAGAAGCCAGGCTGTTCACATTCCTGTTTCCAGGAGGACAGAGGCTGTGGGCCAAGGCAACTGGCCCCTTGGATATCATAAAACATCCGACGGTGACAGGCCGGGGTTTGGCTGAGGATAGTATCTACCCTCTGTGGGTGCAGCCTCTTGCGCCGACCTCCCGGATTCTGCCAAGTCTCGGGGCTGAACTACTGAGACTTCTGCGGTTGCGTGTTTCTGACCTGTTTTGTTTGGCTTTTCCACCCCAACACCGCTCCTGGCGAGGAAATGAGTAAGGTGGGGCGGGGCGGAGGTGAGGGTGGAAAGAGGACACTCCAGAACTGATCCCTTTTGAAAACTAAAGGACGAAGATATTTGAGCAGTAACCGGAGCATCAGGCTTAACTCAGTGAGAAAATAACCATCCAGGCCCGCAGGGCGGCCTCCTTTCCCCACCCCAGTACTACATACAGTGTTTCCTGAGGGTTCGGCAAGGGCATCGTTCAGGCATCAGAGGGAAGCGAAGCTTCCAGGAAAACTTTTGCTTTTCTGTGAAACATTCTGCGAAACTCTGTGAAACAGTTTTACATTGTGGTGTGAGAACTGTCCCGTGTGCCCTCCCTAGATTCTCCCCACCGCATTTCCCATCCTTTCTGGAAGCCCAAAGCCGTGTTAAAACAAGGAACTAAGGTCGCGACAACGCAACAGCCTTTCTTAGAAGCACTTTGGCCATCTTAAAGGTGTGTATGTGCACTATGTTTGGAAGAGAGGTGATTCTCCGTCTGCTCTTAGTTGAGAATGTGAATGGCAAAGAACTGGAACTAGGCACACACCCAGTCCTTGTTACCACCCATCAGCTACAGATGGACTAAGGAAGGGAGACTTGATGTCCGGTTTTGAACAAAAATGCGATTTCTCTTGCCCATCTGATTTTTTATGACGAGTGATATTCCCAGTTTCCAAACCCCAAGATTAGCTGCAGTCCTAGGAGGCTGAAGAGGGCATTTGGCATGTTTGAAACAGCTGACCTTGTCTCAATCAGGCTAGGCTCTTTTTCATTCCATTCTCTCCACTCCTTTCTCTTTTTTTCTGTCACCCTCTTAGCATTTCTCTTTCCTTTTCTCTCCCTTTTCTTTCTCCCCTCTTTTTCCTCTCTATTTTTCTCCTTTTCCTCTATTTTCTTTTTTTTTCCTTTGCTCTCTGTTCTCATTCTCCTCTTAATCTTCTCTGTTTTTTTCCTTTGCTCTCTGTTCTCATTCTCCTCTTAATCTTAATCCTTCTTCTGATGTATTTTCCTTGGGGGGGGGGGGCGGTTCTCAACATGTCACAAATGCACTGGTTCTGGCCCTGTAGGAGAGACAGATCTAAAAGTCTTGGAGGTGGAGAGGAAAGAGAGAGAGGAAAGAGGGAGAGGGAAGAGGGAGAGAGAGAAAAGAGAGAGAGAGAGAGACAGAGACAGAGTGTGTGTGTGTGTGTCTGCTTCTCAATAATGCTCCCAGGGTGCACTCTTCCATCTTTTCCCCCCAAGGAGATGATAGTATTGCTGAATCAAAATACAAACGCACACAAACACATACCACCACCGCTACCAACAACAACAATCCTCCTGCTCATTTCGTATTCCCAGGGTTATCAGGCACACAGCTCCACTCGGCGGTCTGGGGCCAGGGCACTGACATCCTGATCTACCATCAATTTACCTTTTGCCGCCCTGCTTCCCCATTTAGCTTTTAACGTCAAAACCTACATTTTTGTCGGCTCCGGCCTGTCTAGAGCTCTTGTGATTTCGCTCCAGGAGTGATTGCTTTTAAGAAAATGGCAGCATCCACATTATCCCAGCAATTAAAATAGATTCCTTCTAGCTTGTCCCACAAGGCAGCCACTTGGAGAAATTAAAAACAAGAGAGAGAACATTAACAGAGGACGAAGGGGCAAGGGAGAATTGTCGATTAAGTGGGGGTGGGAAATCACCTGAACTTGATAGCATCCCCCTCAGTCTGAATGAATGACCAATGGACCTATTAAGTTGCAGGGAGCCAGAACATTCCCTAGAACAAGGCAGGAGAGCCCACCTCTAAGGAAGGGGGGGTGGGGCTGAGACTGGGTACAGTGGGGGTGACAGGGAATCGGGAGCTTCAGATTTAGCTTGAAAGCCAGAGTTTTCACAAAGAGATTTTTAGGCATATTTACTAAAGCGTTGCAAGTGCAAGCCAAAAGTTCCTCCGTGCGTTTAGCTGGTGTTTGTTCAAAAAGTAGCACTAAATCCAATATTCTGTTTTAAGTAAGCCCTGAGCTGATCAAGGACACAAAGATGCACATACTTACAAACTCTTAAGACAAATTTAATTTTATCATATTCTCTCTCCCCCCCCCCCCCGTTTTTCCCTACAAACACGCAACACTTAACTCACACAACGCACGCGTCCTTGCACAGTTCAGAGAGAACTAGCTGTCTCTCACATATACATTCGCATATTTCAGCATCGCGGCACACAGATTGTGTATATAAAACTAGTTCTCTGTCTTCACGTTTCTGTCTGTCTCCTAGACACATTTTAACCACACTATCATCACCATAATCGCATGCAACACTCGGGCATGGTAACACAGGAGAATGAAGTTAAGGGCACCTTACGTGGCTTGTTGATCGTCAGATCAAGAGAGAGAGAAAAAAAATAAGAGAGGGACTCTCCTCTTCTGTGTTATAAACAAAGGCAAGAGGCTGTAAACATAGACCCAACGCCAGGATCAGCTAGCGCAAGCTGACCTGAGAGGAGAAAGTTCAGATCGCTTTGGCCTAGTTGTTCTAACCCTTCAACCTCAGCGTTGTCAGAGGAACCGAGGAAGCAGCGAAGAGACTTTTTCTTATCTTTTTTTTTTAAATAATTTTTTTTTTTTTGAGCCCTTGCAAATCTGCCCTTTTCCCTGGCTCAGGACCATCTGGAGTCATAGGCCAGGGAAGGCCGACAGGTAAAACAGCCAGCCAATCCCCTGGTTTTGATGGATTGTTCGCGAGCCAGCTGACTAACCCGGAGGTTCGAGGCGAGAACATCACTGCGAGGTTTTCAGGCAAGATGGAAACTCTCTAGCAAGCTTTGCCAAATACCGGATTTATAAGCTTGTGCGTTTCCTGAACAAACCACTTTTCAATACATTTCACCTTTCTCCCTCTGCTCCCTCCTTCTCCCCAACACTCCCGCTCTACCCCCACCACCTTATTGGTTTACTGGAAAGTCCTTTATGACTCTCAAGTTTCTTCCATTATTTAGGATTTGGTTTTTTTCTACACTCCCGGCTCAAGGCAAAACCTTCGTCTAGGGCTTGAGGCAAAACAAATTTTCTTCCAGTCCATCTGACCAAAGACTGTGTGTACAAGTGTGGAGGGCGGGGGTGGGGGTGGGTTGAGAAAGGAGGAGAGGGTAAACAAAATCAATGAAGAGTAGAGAGAGGTCCACTGAGACTGGGGACTTCGGGAGAGCAGCCGGTAGTAGAGGAAGATGTTGCCTTCGTTTTGACCGCCTGCAGCCCAGGAGAATTCTGAGATTCACAAAAGTTCATATCCATTTCCCTGTAGCTCACTGTAAATCTAGCATTCTTCGCCAACCTCTACCCCCAACCTAAATCCCTGGTCTTGTTCGCGATTTTTAACTTGACGTAAGATTACCTGTTACCTAATCACGGGCATTACTCTAAACCTCCCCTCCACCTCAGGTCCAATAGCCCGAACAGATTTAGAGAGGCTCTGTAATGCTCCTGGCAAAATCTCACCCCAGTGTCTCCCTCTGTCTTTGTCTCCTTTTCCTCTTCTCTTGCTCTCTCCCTTTTCTACATACTTTTAATATGCACCTTCTCCCCAGGAAAACAAAACAAACAAATTTTATCAACGGAATTAGTGGGAAGAGTCCACGCAAGTCATGTCCCCAACACGCACACACCCATCATCCCATCGCAAAGCTCTAGAAAAGGCTATTCCATCTTTCTTGAAGACCTGTGGATACTCCCACCTTTTGAACTAAGCAAGGATTCCTGATCATTCTCTTGCCTGAGATTTAAAGCCTTGCATCCAAAAGATCACTCAAAGCTGACCTGGAAAACCCTAAGGCCTTTAAGACTTAAGACTGCTCTCACCAGCCCTCTGGCTATATAGTTCAGAGGGTCCTGGGATGTCGGTGTGGGAGGGGGTATTACATATGTAGATTGGTTTTAATTAGTGACTTCTTTAAAATAAAGTTAGAGGCAATCTTTATAACTTAGTTTACTTCTGAATCTTTTAAATAGTATGAAAACAAGAACAACAATTTTGTTTTCAAAACACTTTGAGGTATAAAACATAAAAAGATTTTTTTTTTTGTAAAAAAACACACAGTGGTTTATTGAATACTTACAACGTTTACACCTTCAATATTAATTAAACTCCACTAATTCTTTTTAGAGGACGGAAGTGCACAACACAAGTAGCTGATGGGAACATCTTCAAATTAGGAAAGCCCACTAATAAAATGGCAACACTACATACCAAACCAACGGAATAACATTAGTGGCCCCATTTCTTCTTTGAAATATAACTTTATCATCCCTAGAAATATTTATATCCAAAAGGCCAAGTATTAAAGATACACTTCACATACACACTGATGTCAGGAGTCTTTTAGCTGGGTTGCTTGAATTGCAATGCTGAGTGTCCTATACAGGCAGAAAAAAAAAACATTCACACTCGGACACACACTTAAAAAAATAACAAAACAGAAACAAAACGACAACAACAAAAACCCAACACAAATCAAACCTATGAGACGACAGAACCCCTTACCACGCTGGAGTTTCCTCTTCATATTAAAATATGGAATGCTTTCTTCAAATATCCATTTTTTAAAGGAGGGGATGGGGATAGGGTGCTTCAAAAGGGGGAATAGGAGAGAGGGGAGGGAAATTGCACATAAATAAACTGGCTGATTCCAAATACAAAAAGTCCTCAGAGCAGATGTCTGCAGAGCCTCCCGGAGAGGTGTTCCTTGAGTCCATTCAAGTCCAGCCCCGGGCCTCTTCCTTTCTTCTCTTCTTCTCTCTCTTTTCTTCCTCTCTCTTTCTTCACTGCTTGAGCTCCAGGGCCCAGACATGCTGTGGCCAGCCCGTCCTCCCTTTGGTTTTCTTGTCGTTGCTGCTCACTGTGCTTTTCAAGATTTCATTCTAGGCAGAGAGGAAGCATGGGAGAAAGAAGCGAAATTCAGAGATGCGATGTGATTTCTTTCGATAGCCCTATTTCATCCCACGTTGGGGAAAATAGCGAGAAAGGGCCGGGATGGGAGAGGGAGACAGCTGAAAGCTCAGCCAGGGCCAGAGGAGCCAAACTCAACTACAAAGATCTCTGCTGCTTTGGCAGAGCGAGGCCTCCTCTTGTCTGCAACGCTAACCCTCCTGCATCGGAAAGTTTATAAAACTACCGCCTGTTTTAAAGTATTTTATAGCAAAGCTGGAGGCCTTTTCCCTTATGCCAGATGTGTACCTCGCATAGGGGTGGAGTGCCTCTGGGGGGTAAGTTGAGGGGAGTCTGTTTTTGGATGTTTTTAATGGCAACCGAAAACTTGCGGTGCAAGAGAAGATTTGGGCAAAGACTTCCCGGGTTCAAAGCCACACACCGACTAATTCTTGGCCTCCGGCTTTCCCTTGCTGGCTTGGGTTTTCTGGCTAGCCCAAGGACCCTCGGATAACGGGACTCCAAGGGTTTTTCTGTCATCCAATGACTGTTTGCTTTAGTCTCTATATTAATCAGGCATACAGGGCATGTACGTGAAATCTCTAATGGGCAATATTCATCCACACTTTGGGGGTCTTACTAGTTAGCAAAGACTGAGCCTCCCTTGGTCCCCAGGGAAGAAAGTAGATCAGTGAGATTATTCCAAAGATTCTCTTCTGAACAATCAAGACATACTGAATATCGTACATTCTTGTTCATAAGAAAAAGAGAAAATTCTGAAAACGGTTTGAAAATTCTTACTATTGAGCAAGAGCTATAATAGGAACAGTAATATTTATTACTGTCTCAAATTAAAATGTATAATCGAATTCAAATAAAGCTACATATGGTCAGGAATCATAATCATCTGGGAAACATGAATCCAGTATTTGATCAAGCATGGGATGTAGGGCAATGGTGCCTTTAAACCTTCTTTAAGACTTCAGCCTCACCAAATACGGTGTTAGACTTTTTCCCCTTGTCTTTCTAATTTTTGGCTGATACACTAGCAAAGCTCTTAAGACCCAAAAGGATGGAGATGGAATTGTTTTCATTGGAAAAAAAAAAGTCACTCACACGGTTGGCATGGTAAATTAAGTTGATCTGGGGACTTTTAAGGGATTCAATTTAGGGGAAACAGAAGGAACGGTCCAAGTTCGAGACAAAAATAAGGGATGCAATGTGGCAGTTAGTGAGAGAGGATAGACTTTTTGTTTTGTCTTGGCGGGTAGGAGGAGGACGCTAGCTAAAGAGGTGTCTGCTTTATAATATGTTCTTGTGAGGCGGTTTACTTGACCTTGCAACCAGCATTAAATCCTGAAGCTGAAAGGGCTTTGCATTATGGAACTCTTTAATAAATAATACTTGAAAGTACAAAACAAAAAACAAATGCAGCTTAAGAGTAAAAATTTCACTAGCCTGCTTCCAAATTCCTCTCAAATTATGACTCCTCCTCTTTAAAAAAACACTTTGATACTAAAACTCTATTATTGCTTATAGAAAGACTACTAGGTCTTCGGATCTGGCCTGAGGAGTGAGTTAGCAGGAACGAAGCCTGCTCGGCTGCAGAGGCGTGTAAAGGTGGAGGACTTCCTCCTCCTTCCACAGAGAAAAGTGTGAAAATAAATAGAAGAATTGGAAATATCTTAGTTATTCTCAATACTGATAAGGCCTTTAGCCAGCCGTAACTTAACCACCCTTCCCCCACTTCTCCTCCCTCTCCTCCTCCTCCCCCACCCCTATAGTTACTGACCAGCTCCTTCTTCCTCTTTTCTTCCTTCACATCTGTCTTCTTGATTTCTGCCTTGAAGGCCTCCGCTTCCCCGTTCTGGTCGTCCTTTGCCAGCAGGTCCATGAGGTAGGCGATGTAGCTGGTAGCCAAGCGGAGGGTCTTGATTTTGGACAGCTTGGTGTCCGCGGGCACGTTGGGGATGCATTCCCGCAGCTCTGCGAAGGCGCTATTGATGCTCTGAGTCCTGCGCCTCTCTTTGCGGTTGGCTGTACCCCGGCGTTTCACCGGACGGGGCCCCCCCAGGCCCGGAGGCCCGCTCCCGGGTGGCACTCCCCCGTAATGGGAGTGGTCGAGCCCTGCCGCGCCGTTAGCGTACTCGGGACTGTAGGACAGTGCCATGCTGTAGTCAGGGGGGGACATCTCCGGGTGGCTGATGAGCCAGCCATGGAAGTAGGGGTTCTCCTCGTGGCCACAGCGGCTGGCGGCGGCTGCGGCAGCCGCGGCAGCAGCGGCGGCGAAGGGATAACCCTCATGGTGCACCACCGGGTGGTGGGGGAAGCCTCCCACTAGACTCATTTCGCACTCTGGGCCCCAGCCTAGCGTCCCACGGTGTCCTCAACCACGAGGCCCTAGAGCCTACCGGTTGCACCCGGGGCCGGGAGCTGCTGCCTCCTCTCTCCTCTTCCTCCTCCACCCCGTCCCACCCCCCACCCCCCAGCCTCCCCTACCTCGCAGAGGTAGTGGCGGTGGCAGCACCCCTCCCCTCCCCCCCGCCCCGGCAGGCCCGCCGAAGGGCTTCAGCAGCACTGGTCCAGCCTGAGGCTAGCCATAGAGCTGGCCAAAGTCCCGGCGTGGTCACGGATGCGCAGCCAGGCTCTCTCCTTCGTCCTCTCTGCCTCCTCCTCCTCCTGTTCCTTCCTGGCTAACCAAGGCTGTTGTTGCTGCTTCAGTGTGGAAAGGGCGTCCTTTCGTGCTCATACAAAAGTCCCTGTTCTCCTCCAAAAGTGTCCCTGGGGCCTTTCCAAATCTCAAACAGCTACCGAGGCGGCGGTAAAGCAGCAACTGCGGGTGAACGAATTTACCCGGTTGTCCTGACTCAGTCGGGGCAAGCAGGGAAGGCAGTTCCTCTCCCCCGTTCCCCTTCACTGATCGCCAGACCAATTCCTTGAGCTGGATCCTGTAGGGCCCTCAGCGCAGCCCTGAGAGAGGCACAGAGACTCCGGGGAGAAGAGCCCGGTTGGACTGCCCGAGTCTCAGAGGCCACGGGAGGGGAATCTACCAGTCACAGTGAAATCACCTCCATCCGATTCTCCCCTCCCCCTCTCTTTTTCCCTCTTCTCCTCCCCCACCCCCCCACAAGACCCCCGGTTTGATTCTTGGATCTTTTTTTTTTCTTTAATGCTTTGGGGGTGGGGGATTTGTTTGTTTCTGTCTGTCCTTGAATGTGACTTTTGCCTGCGAGGAACTCGTACCCCGTTCCTCTTCTCCCTGCTTGGATCCGTGGCCTTTCAAAGCGATCTCAGTGCATCCATTTTCTTTGGCCCCTTTCTTGCGTCCTCGGGCTTAGAAGGCGCCGGGGGCGCAACCGCTCCTCGGCGAGGCCGGGCGCTGGATTCTGGCTGGGCCGGGACTGTCTGGCTGGTGGGTCGAGCTAGCGATCCGCAGAGGCAGCGGCGGCAAAGGAGAAAGTTTCAGCGGCGACTTCCCTGGGCTGATGGCTGTGCCGGGAACAAACCGATTTTCCCAGCAAGAACTCCATGTACAGCTACATCTTTAGGGCAGCTCGGGTTAATATATGTCGTCAGAGGCTGTCCAAGCCAATCGCGGAAAGGCAGGGGCGGTGCGTTGGGCTCTCCGCAATAAAACTTTTTGATGTTCACGTTGCTAATTGCTGAAGTCCTCTTTTAGGATTGGCTACCCGTTCATATCCATAAGATAATTAAAACGAAGGAAGATTTTTTTTAAACTTTTTTTTAATCAACCAATGGTTTATGCAAGAGTTTAGTAGATGCTTTGCTATATATATATATAAAAATCCTCTAAAATAACCGGATCTTCTCAAGCCAGGTATAGTATAATTTCCCTTTATTGTCATTATTATTATTTTTCTGATTAAGAATATAGCACAGATACTGATTTTCAGGGTTTTAAAAAAATGGATAATAAAAATAAAAGGAGACCTATCCACGCATTTTTTGCTGCTGTCATTGGAGTAGCACAATAACGGTTTTGTGCCGGCCGCAGGACCAAGCTCAGTCTAGGTTTTTATTGATGCTTTCATATGTATCATATATATATATATACATATATATATATATATATATGCATACAACCCATGCCGCTAGGAACAATTTCACCTTTCTCGCCCCGAAGCCCAGAGTTGCTGTTAAGGGAGAAGGCTTAGGGGCTCCAGAATCTGACAGAGTAGTTCCTTTCCTAACCCATCTCCCATTAATTAAGCTAAAGTCTTGAAAGGGAAGGGTAATTTTGTGAGCATCGCCGTCAAAGACTGACTTCGGAGTCAAAAGGTTGTGACATCCTCGTTTTTGATTAGGGTTATGGTTAATGTAAAGATTGTCACTATTCTTGCAGGGGACACCAAGACTCCAAATGGGTTACCTCCAGCTTGCGGAATGTTAAAAAAAAACTCGGCACCTCGTTCCCCCCGAATCAGTGGTGTGGCCGATATCGGTTTTCTGCCAGTTTAACTAGCCTGTTTGGTGAGTAACTGAATATTTTTTACAGCGTGTTCAGAGCTTATTTTCCAGTTTTTACGAACAAACATATAAATATATCTCTGCATTCCTGTCTCACCCATAAAAGCAGGCATCTGTGGAAACCAGGTTTAGTTATCGAAGGGGAATCATTAAATCCCAGTTTAACAGCCAGGCCGGAGGAGAGCTAGTAGATGTTTGGATATTTAGACTGGGGGATCTCAGACGCATCATAACGGGAAAATGGTTCTCCAGTTCTTATTCACTGGAGCTCACGAGTAGCCTGCTGGAGGGCACCTTGAGCCAAGACTCGGTGGTCATCTTTTAAAAAGGAACAGCATAAAAGCAATGAAAATAGCTAGTACCAGTCCTGGTTTGGCTTGGCTCCGAGATAGGCGAGGACTTGGATTTGGTGTATATTAGAATCCAGTATAATATAGTTCTGTGCAGACAAGGGTGTCAACAGGAGCGTGCGAGCCATAAATGGGAGAGAGCCAGGGAGAGAGGCTGGAGCAGACAAAGAAACTCTGAACCCAACTTCTGCCAAGGCTCAGAGAGAAAGGAGATGTCGCTGGAGAGATCCATGAAAGGCAGATTTCTTGGTGGGTAAATAACAGAAGTGACTCTGGGGTAGATAAATGTTTTTATCCATAGATGATGACCCGCTGGAATAAAGGATTTTATTAATCTATTCAATCCACAGTGACCTCATGATGTCATTTTTAGAGCTGCAGGGTTCTTAGAGAACATGAAGTTTTAAGCTTCACTGTTATCATTGGTGCGACCTAGTTTCCTACCGAAACGAGGGACCCTCTAGGCGAAGCTGGCCGAGCTTAAAGCGAGGGCACCGTGACGAGGCTGTCGGGAGTTCATCCTACCTCCTCGGCACTGCGTTGGGTTTCCAGCTGATCTGACTTCCACTTGAGCATCGAAAGGAAGGGGCTACCACCTCCAGATCACCTTTCCCAGGGCAGCGGATAATGCCAGGGAAGATGTCTGGGGTTTCACTTTGCTGGTTTGATACAAAGCAAAGACAATAAACCAACGCTTCCCGGGAAGGCCTAGAAGCTGAATGCATATTTGCATAAACCCACTTACCCTGAGGGCCAAACTTTCCTAGAAGTTCAAATTATAGGGCCTAAAAGGAGAAAAGGTTATGTGTAGGTGAAACCAGGTTCTTCTCGTGAACCCCTATTCTCCCACACTTTCCCACTACCCCTCCACAAAAAATAGAAAAAGAGAAAGAAAATACCCCAAATCCAAAACCAAATAGTAACAACCTAGGTAGGTCTGCAGTTCCATCTTTAAGATGTAAATATTCCTTAAAAGGCTAGCACCCAAAGAGGTCTCTCTGGTTTCCAGTTGCCTCATCAAAGGAACAAAGCTGGTAGTGTAGTCAGGCCGCATTGTGTATTGGTTCACTGGAGAGGCAAATACTGAATGCATAAATACTAGGCCTTCCACAGACTGACATCTGATATATTTCTTAAAATGTCTGTGTTTATAAAAACATGTCCAGGGCAAGCAAGCAGGTAGATGAAGCAAGATGTTGTTTGAACTGGGCCGTGAGGAGATGAGAATTGAGGAAAAGTCGAATACTGGGCAGCATTCTGGCTGGTTGGATGCGGAGTTTTGGGGGTGAACGGGAGGTAGAAGCTCCCCCCCCCCCGCCTTTTTTTTTTTTTTTTTACCGCGATCGAAATGGGTTAGAGAGGCCGCTTTGGCCACAGGGACGCAATTTATTCTTAAAAGTAAAGCCCCGGGAGCTTTCCATTATGCAGTTTTTCTGACCTTATTTTTAACTGAGAAAAAAGTTGCGGTAAACCACTACCAGTGTGCAGATAGGATCTCAAGTGATGAAAGAAATGGAAAACATTGGGCAGAGAAAAAAAGTAATAAAAGATGCTGGAGATGTTAATCTGAACATCAGTACTCCGGGCCAGCACCATTAGAGTTTAATTATAAGTGGTACCAAAGGGTCCCAGGATTCCAGCACTTCAGAGACTTTTGAAGGCTAAATCCAGATTTTTCAGCCTCATTGAGAAGCAGGTCCATCAGGTTGAGGTGGTGAGATAGGGGGGAAAAAATCAAGAACAGATTTTTGCATTCTCAACTAAATTAACTGACCAAAATTTAGACTCCATGGTATCCTCTTTGCTGCAATCCCTGTGAAGACCTAGATTGAGAGAGGAACTAAAAGACTTTTCTTTGCCTTTTTTCCTTTTCCCCTTTTCCTTTTTATAAAAACCTGTCTGCCCACCCTTTTCCTTTCTTGCAATTTTTCTGTAAGATATTGACTCCAGTGGTAAAATAGAAACTAATTCTATTATCTCTGTTTCCAGTTCAAATGTCCTAGCATTCAGCTCCCCAAATGAATTAATGGGTGGTGGTGAGGTGGGCAGGAGAGATAGGAAAAGAAGGGAGAAAGGAAGCTTCTCTCAGCAATTAAAAAAAAATCTCTTCCCTTTTTCTTTTTGTTGTTGCAGTGAAGCATTACTTCATAACAGTTATCTCAGTATCCACCTTCTCCTAGCCAAACCATGATCACCAGAAATCTGGAGGAAGACTGCCATCTTGGATGCATCTGAATCAGGCAAGAGAAGGCATGGTAATGAGAATTGCTCTGTATGCCTGACGGGTATTGGACTGGAAAGTTTAGCTAGAAGGTCTAATGCCTAGGGGCTCAGTCTTAGGGAAGGTACCTTGGAGAATCTTGTTTTTCTCTCTAACCCCTCTGCTAACAGAGACAGCAGATCCCCCATGTAACTCCCCATCATCCTCGAAGCCTCTTGAACCTGCATCCCTGAGAATCAACCATAGCTTTCAAGAGGTTTTTACAGCTCATCTGGTAGATGGAGTGTTCCTCTCCTCCTCCCAAACAAACAGGCACAAACTTTTATTTGAGTCCACGTGACTTGTCTTTTTTCAACCCACCTACATACATGGAAGGGATTCAAAATGTATTGGGAGAGGCTAAATATTGTAAAAGTTTGATCTTTATGTGGTACTATTTCTTAAAAATGAATTAGATCCAACCCTTATATTTTAAAGAAAAGCTGCAACTTGGTTTGTTGGAGAAAATAGAAGTCCTTTTCTTGTATTTATGATTGAAAGCAAAGCATTGTCTCTATCTTATGTTTTGTGCAAGATAATTCAAAATAAACTGGACTATAAAGAGAAATCAAAAGAATCAGGCCAGATGGACCATAAATTCATGTTTTGTGTTGACGGATTACATCTCAATTTCCTTTGTCATCTTTTTCAAATCTAATTTCACATTTTCCAAACTGTCACATGAGAAACGACTTTGACCTTGCTTTAAAGCTTCTTTAATGTCTTACAATAAAATGGACTCTAAGAAACTTCTCTGATTAAGCATGAAACTGGGGGGATGTGTGGAGAACACAAACTGTTCTGTAAAGAGATGGAATATTTGAGTTACAGGCTTCAGAAACATTGTTCAGGTGACATGGAACCAATCAGTTCCTCAGTTGCTTACCAACTAAGTCCTTCTCTGTCTCTTCTTTCTTGTGAAAATTGACTTAATATCTACTAAATGCCAACAGTACAGTACTGAGACTTTTAGGGAATTTGAAACATGAAAACCTTACTCTGAAGAAAAGCTAGTTATCATCTCTGCAATGGTTGTTTTTTTCACCCTGTTTTTTAAAATGGAAATTATCATAGGTAGAAACTAAGCTAGTCTTATTTTGTTATCTTTTGCTACCACTCTAAGAATTAGACGTCTTTTTCAAGACTGAAAGGGCATAATTTATGTAACTGCTATTGGTTTATCCCATTTTAAACAAGTTAGCTTGCTTCCCTTCTATATTCCCACTCTATATTCTGGGTGAGTGTATGTTAACAAGGACTAGAGGTAGGTAAGTTCTGCAACTGCTTAGGGCTCAGCAGGCAGAGGAGTATAAAGAGGAATGCCATTTATATGACTCTTAAAGTGCAAATAATTTTAATACCAGAAAATTTCACTGCCAGCGACACCTGGATTTTTACTTTGTGTTGTCTTCTGTTAGGCTCAAGATCTATGATCAACAGTTACATATAGGGGGCGCAGTTTTCAAACCAAGTTTTGCTGCTGATGAGGAGTAATTTTTGTGATACTCAAGTTCCACAAATTTCCAAGCATGGTTCTGAATGGGAGACAGGAAGTTCATTAGGTGTGGGGATGGGTAAGACTGAGGGTAATAGTAGAAAGGTCCCACCTCCCCTTTCCCCCAGTGTTCTGATTTATCCATAGAGATGGAGCTTTCCTTAGGTGGGTGTCAGTGGCAGTGATAGACTGGGGGCAGACGTAGGTCCTTCAATTCATTGCTGTTCCTGAAACTTTAAACACATTATAGGAATCACTGATTACTTTGAGTTTAAATTCCTTTCCTCCAGATTATCTCTGAGCTCTGTCTTGGCTCCCACTGTGCCTTCCTGCAGTGTTTGGATTTGTGGAGTCCCTCCTGTCATAGAACCTGAGGCTGAATGTACCAAAGTGAGAAGCAATAATTCATTATTTAAAACAAAAATATCAGAGAATTATCTTAATAGTAATTCTCCTTCTGAAGATTTCCACCTTCTAAGATTGCTAAAAATTAGACCACCAGATAATCTTAAACACACACTTTTGCTAGCGGAATTTTTCAAGAGAGAAGAAATACCACAAAGTTCTTTGGTTTGTGCTAGGGAAAATAAGGCCTGTGGCTACCATCCAGAAAGGGTCTGCACTGACTTTGACAAGGGGTAAGCGATCTAATTTTCCCTACACCTCTGTAGGTACTCTATAGCGAATGACAACATAACTGAAGTAAACTGACCTTTTTGCTACTTAGACCCTTCAAGGGCTTGCCTACTCTGGTTTGAAGCACGACACCAGCCAGGACAATATTTACCTCCTGTCAGGATGAAACCACTCGAAATTTGGTTGAGGAAGTAGTTGTGATTTTGCAAACACACCGTTCATCTGTCGAAAGTAGCGGATTTCAATTAGATTTCGGCGCAGACTCCAGGGCAATATCCATTTAAAAGAGATGTACACTTAAAAGGGAGAGAGAGACTTGCAAGACATCACGAACGACGGAGCCAGCAAGCCTCTAATTGCCGAACTTGGGGTAACATTTACATTTCTAGCACCGAAGCACTTCCCGCAGTCCTGAGGAATCGTGTTTTGCAGCCTTCTTTGTAACTCCACGTGGACGGGATTTCTATAGACAGTTTTCTTGCAAACATTTTTTTCCTTAGACGTTATAGGGACTTCCTGTACAGAGAAACGACTTTAGACAGGGTTGTTAGGTTTCAAGTTAACAAAAAGAAACACTTTTATTGTCAATATTAATGGAAAACCTCGATTTTTTACGAGGTTTGGGTTTAGCAGTGTGCATAGATCAAAAGCAGCCTGGTTTGATTCCCAAATATTCTCTGGAGCTTAGACAATTACCTGTAATTTTGCTTCCAACGACACAACCCCAAAATGTTACTTATGTAAATGTTAATGCCATTGGGGGTGTGTGTGTGTGAGGGTAGGGGCCCTCTACCTGTTTCTGCAGCGTCAGATTCTAATAAACTTTTTCCACGGAACCACAGAGTTTTCAGTTTTTAAAGGCAACCTTCTCACTGAGAAATTCTTGTGACTGGTTTGTTGACAATTGCACCCGGCTCCTTGTCCTGTAGTTGTATATATCCCACTATCTTTGCATGTATCCAAAGGTAATGAATCTGGCTGAGTGAGGTCTTTTTTGTAATTTGGATACACCAAGTCTCCAGTTAATGACATATAATCAGCCTTTGGGTCATTTGGTCATTCTCTTATTACAAACCCCTCCTGCTCTCTCTGATCTCCTTTCAAACTAAATTTCACACAAACAAATAAAGCAAGACAGGGACAAGTCCTTAAAAAAAGGGAGAAATATTAGAAACGCCTGATGCAGAACTCCAAACACGGAAAGGAAAACTCAAAGAGAATAGGAAAGTACATCATATCAAAAAGAGCATGTTGTGTACAAAACATTAAAAGAAAATGCTCTGGTTTACGTTAAAGTGACAGAAAATTAAAATAAAAATAATTGCAAACAGAAAAGTCATAATATAAACAGAAGGCAAAATGCTGGCTGGAAATGCGCGAGGAGGGTAATTTGTTGTTTCAGATTAAGTATCTGAAATGTGATTGGAGAGGTGTTGCTTTATTCCATTTTCCAGAAAAAAAAAGATGATTTTCTCTTTAATGCATGTATAAACCCGCACAAGTTAACACATGCCAAGACCCCGAGGAAAGAAAAAAAGTGACCCATCTGTTCTTGCGTTCCAAAGCCTTCGCCCTCCAACCTCTTAACGAAAGAATTAGTTATATAAAAATACACAATTTTTTGGAGGAGTACACAAACTGAGTCTCATTTATGGTTTTTGTTCTGCTTGAAATTTCTCCTATGACATTATCCTGGAGATCTCAAGCTTGATTGTTCTGCGATCATAGTTTTGCTAAGTGTCCCCACTTTTCTTTCCATCCTAACTATAGAAATATTGGATTTCAAATTATCCAATACACACTGAGAAAAGAACCATAACTGTGTTACCACTAGATTACCCTAGTAACCAAGCGATCAGAATTTGGTCTAGCTGGAAACAGCTCTACATTCAAAAACTCCAAATGTAAGTTGACCCTCCTTTCTTCAACTCATGATTGTGACTCATTCTTTCAGATAGGGCTAAAACCTCAGTCTCCTATCCTCTTCTCACCTTTTTCTTAGGGAGTTGGTGCTCCATATACAAACTTCTGGGAAATTCCTGCTTCAGATAGCTGGATAAATCCTCCTCAAAAGAGGGAAAGCCTTGAAGAATTAGACCACTGAGTGTAGCCCCTTCAGAACTCTGGTCTATCAGCATGTTAAGTAGCCCTATGGGTTTAGTTGACTAAATGCAGGCAGTTTAGCCTGCATTTCAAAAGTTTGGTCAAAAGTTTCTTAGCTTCCTGAGTTGATGTGCTAGAATATTTGAATTTTCTGTTTATAAACATCCACTTGGGCCTATGCATAAAACTGAGTGTTGGACCCAACTAGGTTTTATTTCACTTCTGTTTGGGACCACTGAGTCCAGCTGTCTTCAGATCTGTCCCCTTTCTCAATTTTATGAGCTGGAATGAATCAGAATCCCCACCTTTAACCCCTCCCCTCCTCAATTCTTTCCTTCCCTTTCTTCAGAAGAGGGATATTGGATGAACTGGCCCTCTTCCAAGATGATTTCTCTCAGGCAGTTGGAGGAAGGTAGAGGAATAGTGAAATTAAAGGTAAAACACTCCAGTAGAGGTAAGTAGGAAAGAGGCAGAGAAAGACAGACACACAGAGGCAGAAAGAAGTAGAGACAAACTGATTGAGGAGGGAGATACACGTAGAGAGATAGAGAAAGAAAAAAGAGCAAGGCAAGAGCCACATGGGGAAAGGAAACGACAGAAAGAAGGTCTGAGACTGCACTATGAAAAAAAAATGGCTTTCAACTCTCACCAACAAGCATCCCCAGGGATCTTACCTGAGGAGTCAGGGTGCTGAGTACCCTCATATCAAAGCACATCTCCTGGCCTAACCCCTAGTTTTACCCTGCCATCTGTTCATACAAGACTAGAATCGATGATCTTTCGATCTCTCTTCTGGGTCAAGGAGGGGAAAAGGACAATGAAAAATGGAGAGAGATTCAGTCTCCAGACTAAATATGCAACCATTTGGATCTTAGGTCTGCTAACAGAGCATCTGATTAAAGTGCCTGTCATCTCAGCCACTTTAGTCCCTCCTGGTCTGATTGCAGCACACTTTTTGTCCCTTTTCACCCGCACTCCTACTCCCCGCCCCCACCAACTCTGAAAAATTTTGACGGTCATCGACCCATCAGTCCCAAGCCCTGATTTCACTAGTTAGCTCTATGTGGAAGACGAAAAAGCTGAGTTGACCCTCGGTGCAACCGTAGTTTGCGAGAGCTTGCTAGAGAGAGAAGGATTCAGCATACGAAAAGGTCCACACTTGTCGCCCGGATTTAGACCCGTGGCTTCCTTGCCAATCCCATGTCATTTAAGTTTTGAGTCCTCTTTGCGTTCTACCAAAACTCTCATTTTTTGCCACCGAGGCAGGCACATCCTCCTCTTACAGGCAGGCGGGCAAAAATCTTTTTTCCTCACCCACTTTCAAGTCTTTTTTTAAAACCCAGGCTGCGGTTAGGAAGGGGTTAACTATTTCTCCCTCCGCCTCCCTGGCTCTAGCTGCGCCCCCTCGAATGCCACTGCTTTCCTCCAGAGGTCTCATTAGGGAAACCCTCACCGCTATTTTCAACATTTCCTCAATCAAGTGCCTTTAAATATAGCTACACAAACAAATTGGCGGCAAAAAGCGTAGATCTTGTCACGATTGAGACCAATCCAATATTTCAGCCTTGTTTGCTTTGTAATTACTGGTTGGTTTGTGGCTCCGGTGCCACTGGAGCAAATCGGCCGAGGGCCCAGTAGCAACGGGGAAAGCTTCGGTTGCCCCAGAGCGGACTGGCAGCCCTGGTGCCCACCCCCTTAGAGTTCAGGTGGACGCATGGTGGGGGTGGTGATCTCACTGAGAGCTAGTGAGGTGTGTGTGTGTGTGTGTGTGTGTGTGTGTGTGTGTGTGCGCGCGCGCGTGCGTGGGTCACCCGTCCTCCGCTACTCTCAGAAGTCTGTGCAGAAATATACTAATGTTTAAAAAAACAAACCAAAAACCAAAACACTCCCCCCCCCCAAAAAAAAAGCAGCCCTCCAATCTTTCTTTCCAGGTCTGTAGTCACTCTAATATTCTAATAAATCCGTATTTTTTTTCATTTAAAATTAAAAAAAATTTTTTTTTTGTCACTGGAACACAGAAATCTATGCTGTGTCCTTACAGGGGGTTCTTTCTTCCTTTCCCTCACCTCCCCTACAAGTCCAACCTTTACAGGATTCTGCCCCCCTCCCCAAACTGTTACTATGATTTGTTATATTTTCCACAGATGCTTACTCTTGTTTGACTTGTTGTCCAAAGCCACTTTAAATCTGCTGCAGAAAGAATAAAACTCCAAGCTCTTTGGATGGGTTCCTGCACGCATGTGGCTGCCCCTGGCCCACTTTAATTCCTGCCTAATAGCCCTTGTGTATAAATCAGACCTGGGATAAGTTTGGTCACTGTGCAAGCAGCCGCTAGTTTGTATCAGCAAAACAGTAGTTAACTCAAATCATGTCCTAAGCCTTATATTTCACAGACAATTAAACCTTGGCTGCTATTTAACAAAGCTGTAATATTTACTTTGTTCTATGTTGAGGACCACTTTTAAAGTCCAAAGCAAATACTACATTTCAAGAAGAAAATATGGTAATAAATCTCTTTTTATGGATTCTCTCTCCATGAGAGGAAAACAAAAGGATTTAACCCCACCCACTTCAGCTGAAGTTTTAAAGATAACTATCAACAAACACACTTTATGTTCAAGTGGACTTAACATTGATTAGGACCTGTATATATGTTATATTTAGTTTCTTTGTAAGTGCTCATATCATTTTTGAGTCTCATGTAGATAGGTATTCTCAGTTAAGAATGGTTAAGAGCTATGTCTGAGCTATGAATTTTTTTACAAGAAATACATGGATGTGTGGGGGATGGACACTGCTAGAGAGATGATTATTATTTCATGATGACTTCACAACAGACTAACTTATTTAGATGGTAGGTATTCTTTTTAATAGGAATCTTTAGAGTATTTCCTGGGAACTTTTTTTTGTTATTTAACCTAAAAGTGGGAAAAGTGTAGATAGAAACACAATAAAACCATAGAAAAGGAAAATGGAATCAATGAAAAAAAATCTTATTCATTTTAGTCAATAGCAAACAATTTTATCTCATGGAGTCATTCCGCCCCCCCCCCCCCCGAAAACATTTTAGAAATTCTAGCTAATTACTTCTCAGTAATTTTGGATTCTCTTCCTGTCTTATTTGGGTTACTGTTTAAACAATTTGAAATTGATGCACACTTCATAAACAAAAATTTCTCAAAATTCCAAAGTGATAAAGTTACAAACTACATACGATTTACTTATAGGCTGGTAGAACTAGTACTTAGCTACAAGGGGTGATTTTTTTTCATAATAATTTTCCCTTTACCCAAGAATTATTCTGGCATATTATTAAAAATAAAAAAATTTGAATGTGATTTTCATTTCATTAATCTGTTTAGTATTACACTCCAAATTTCTTAACCATTAACATGTTTTGTCACACTACTTTCAAATGAGGGATCTTAGATAATTATGAAGATTGTGATGTTAATGACTTGTTAAGTGAAAAACTGGAGTATAGGAATCTTTAAAATAACTTTATGCTTGTACACACTGGGAAAAAGCACACATACACACACATACGATTATAGTCGGGAATGTGTATGTCATTCCTCTGAAGTTGCTCTACAAGAATACAAATATATTTACCCTTGAAAAGGTGGGGGGGCAGTTTTCAATTACTTTTTAGCAGAAAACTTTGAATACAACACTGTGTTTAGTAATGCCATAAACCACAGTCACTTTCTACTGACAGCTACATGATTTTTCTTCATTATTCTTCATTACGCTGTTTTCAAACAAAGATAGAGTGCCATTCCAAAACATCAAAATAGGCAGAGCAACCACTATATTTTACATATTCATTTATATGGGTTAATGCTGTTACAATGAAAAACATATGCTGAGCATGTAAATGCTCCTTTTAGGAATGCTTTTTTAGATGCACAATTATTATTATTTTAAAAATCAACTCCCGGTTTTCATGCCACAATTTTTCACTTTAAACAGGCCTTGCATTGTTTTAAACAGTAGCCACTAGAACAATACTGCCCTTAGTGTTTTAGCCTTTCCAACAACAATTGGAATTGGATAAATGCTTTCAGCTGGGAGTACTTTCCTAATACCTTTGTAGGTAATAGGTTTCCCAGTTTGTGCTGGGTGACAAACACACAGTGCACCAGACAGGCCTCCCTGTCCTCTGCTTAAGACTGTGAGGAAGCTGATCATGGCAGAAAACAGAGTCTATGGGAGTAGGGTATTTCCTTGTGGCCCTGTTTCTTATTCTGTTTTAAAAGTGAATTCAGAGAAACAAAACCAATGTTTCTTGAGGTATAGCTACCAACTGATGGCTCAAAAAAGGATGGAAAAAAGAAAACAGGATGGGATGGAGGTATGTGGAAAAACACAAGGAAAAGGAGGAAATTTGCACATCAATGTCTAGACATGGAAATGCAGGAGGTTTGGTTAAAATCATCTGATCTGATAAATGACTTATTTTTCTTTCCTATATTCTAATTATTTCTATTAGTTTCATTACACATAGAAAGCATAATCAGAGAGGAAAAAAAGACTAATTCAAATACAGCTGTAATCTTGAAAGAGGAAAAGCAGGGAAAAAAAATCCAAGTATGTAATCTTGACATTGCATTTTTAGAAGAATAGTATGTGTTTTATTAAACAAATTTCCTTTATACTGTCATTTGTAGAGTGGAACAAGGTATGTCAAAAAATATTGTGCTTCTCCAAACTGGTATTAAATTTGAATAATCAAATAACATCAATGAGAAACTTTCCATAAAGACCAACTGAGTGAAAAAAGTGAGAAAAGGTCTTGCAACAAGAAACTCAGCCACTGTTAAGACAGATTAAGCAAAGCAGAAAATTGCCTCCAAGTATATCTAATGGCTCCTTCTCAGCTCCACTGTTTTTGCTTTTTCTTTGTATCCCTAACGATTAGTACAGTACATGTATACAGTACAGTATATGCCTGGCATGTACTAAGCATTTAACAAATGATTATTGATTCTCTACCACATATGTATTCTGCTTCTAATGTAACTTTTATTTTGTTTTTCGCCAACTAATAAGCATTTATTTTCGTTCCAACATTTGTCAAGTCAAACAAATTCCCACTTTGACTGTGTCCAGAATATATGTTTCATCCTGTGTCTTGAGTCTATTACCTCTCTGTCAGGAGGTAGGTTCTTATTTTAAAGTAAGGATTATTTTGTTTGCATTCAAATGATTTTCCCTGGAAGAACCAAATCAGGTACATATTTCTCTTTGATAAGAGTCATATAGTGTGTCCAACAGTGGATATGCTTAGCTATTGTATTGTAACCTTTGGGGTTCTACCTCTCTAGGGAAGAAGCAGTGGGATACAATGGAAAGAGCCCAGCATTTGGAGTCAGAAAACCTCGGCTTAAGTCAGTTTTTGCTACTTGCGTTACCTTGGGCAAGTCATCTTGACTGATTTGTCTTAAATTTTCTCATCTGTAAAGTGAGGGTGCTGGAATTCATGTTCCCTAAGGATCCTCCTTGTTATAAATCCTCTATAAAACATACATATTTCAGAAACATCAAAATGAAGTTAGCAGAAGCAGGAAAATGATAAACAAAATGAGTATAGTAATATAAATGGGAAGAATTAAAAATACTGGATCCTGTGTATTTATGAGGGTCAAGCTTGGCCCTGGGGAAGTGCTGAGAAAATATACCTCCTTTCCTTCATTATGGAGAGGTGGTAGTGGTGGGAACTATGAATATGGAATATTACATACATTGTTAGATATCTATATTTTAGATGATTTTCTTGAGCTGTTTTCTAACCTTTATTACATCAGAAGGTTATATAAGGAAGGGAGGGGAGGAGGAATGCATTCTGAAAGAGATGTAATATAAAAACTAAAGGCTTTAATAAAAATTCATTTTAAATAGAAAACAGGAAGAACCCGGTTACTCTGTGAATGGCAGAGGGGAAGGGAGAAAATAAAGTTTATTAGTAGGAAGACAGAAATGATGGCAAAGTCACCGTTAATTTTGAATTCATGATTATTTAGATTACAATTTGCATTTTTTGAAAGAGAGGTCAAGTCTGGACCTACATTTTTATCACCGTATGGAACTCCTTCTTTGAAAGCAGATCCATAACTGTCTAGTTTATAGCCTAAGAGAGTTGCTGAAAGTGAGATGGGGTGGGGGAGCTGAGAGAGTGATTTGCTTATGATTGTACAGCAGTGTTACACAAGGGGAAAGGCCTAAACATTCAGTTTCTGATTTGAATGACAACTTTCTCTAGTACTACATACAGCCTCTCCTTATAACTGTAATGTATAATTACATGTTGGCCTTTTCTCATATTTGCCTTTATTTCATGTAGCATCAGTTCTTTGTGTCTTCTCATTTCTCTGCATAAAATAATTGGTGAAAAATTCAATTAAATGTCTTAGTGCTTTGTCTTCAGGATGTCAAATGTCAGACCATTTGGAAAATCTGATGTTTAGATATCTAAAAAAAACTGTACTTGGACACTTGGAGTATACATAATCTAACGACAATTCCTATAGTTTTTAGGTAGATTAGGTGTGTGTGTGTGTGTGTGTGTGTGTGTAAACTACCTAAAGAATATATTTATATGTGTAGACATATATACATACATATATACATATACATACACACATACATCATATATGTATATATTTATATGTATACATGCATACACATATGCACACATATATACATATACTTACGCATAGATATGCATATACATATACATGTATAGATGTTGATACAGAGATATAGAAACAGATATAGGTATAGTCTGTAAAATAACCTGTCATATTAAGTCAGGTGTCTCAGTGTTTTGTCTGTAGGGCATCAAATGTCATAGCATTTGGAAATGGATGTTTGGCTAATTTAAAAAAATTTTTTACTTGTGTACTTGGAGTACATATAACCTAAAGATAGTTCCTTGGAAAGAGTGAATGATAGGGGTAAAGGAGAAGGGAACAAGCCTTTTTTAAGCACAAACTATGTACCAGCCACTGTGCTTTTCAAATATTATCTCACTTGATCCTTGTAATAACTCTATATATTATGTAATATACAAATTCTATCAACTTTCTGTATGCATGTTTTATGTTGCTGATGCCTCATAAAAAGGAAAAATGACAATTTTAAGCCAATAGTTCTTGTGGTCCATGAATTCCTTTCAGGGAGTCCATAAGATCAAAACTGTTTTTACAATAATATTAAGATGTTTTGATTTCTTTTAAAATATATATTTATTTTAAGTAAGCTTTATTGATATTTTCTATTTCCTCATTTAACTTCTAATACAGTAAATATTTATAGTTATAACTCCTGTAACACAAAAGCTATTTGGGGATCTCAGCAATTTTATAGTGTAAAGGGTATGGATTGAGACCAGAGAGTCTGAGAATGCCCAAGAATGAAGTCATCTGGTTTTTAGCAACTCATTCAAGGCAATCTAGGTAGTACAATAGCTAGAATGCTGGGCCTGGAGTCAGGAAGACCTGAATTCAAATTTGGTTTCAGACAAAATTAATAGCTGTGTGATAGTGGGCAAATTGCTTAAAAAAAAAACAACCAACCTCTCTTTGCCTCAGTTTCCTCATTTGTAGAATTTGATAAAAATAGTACCTACCTTCTGAAGTTGTGGTGAGGATCAAATGCAATACTATTTGTAAGGCACTTAGCATAGTGCAGGGCACATAGAAGGCCCTATAAGTATCCAACAAACATTTATTAAAGGCATACTATGTGCTAGCATGGTGCTAGGAAGTGCAAAGACAGGACAAAAAATATTCTTGTCTTGAGTAGTTTAGAGTCTGCTGAGGTGACACAACATTTATATAGATAAATTATATATTATTATTTGAAGACCAAATGTTCAGAAAAGGTTTCTTGTAGGATCTAAACTTTGAAACAAAGTAGGGATGCTAATAGAAAGAGGTAACCAGGAGTTCCTTACTGCCATAGGGGAAACTTTGGGAAATTGCTCAGCTTTCTCTCCTGCTTTGTCCTTGTGGAGGGGGAGGGGGTGCTCTAGTGGTCCAACAAGAGAATCATGTATGATAGAACTTTAACTCCTAAAACTTTGTGTTGCATGTGGGCTTTTTTTTTTTTTGAGAGTGCCAATGAATCTAGATTAAAGGAAAGAGTTGGTGGATGTAGAAACAGAGCAGAGACAAGAAGTTCTACTGATGGTAAATGAAATAACGAAGGATGATCTGTAAACCATTGAGATATGCTATTTTTGAAAGATGCTTCTTCATGAAATGTTAGAGGGAAAAGCAAAACAGAATGGTAGGCTATTCCAGTATTAAATTCAGTTCAGCTGAATCAACTCCAATTCACATTTATGAAAGGCACTGCCAGGATAATTGCAGTCCCATATAGGGTTTGTGATTTTAGCCAGAAGGCATTCTACTTTGGGATAGGTAGCTCTATCACTTTCCAGATATAGCAGCTAGAAATAGTAACAGAAAAAAGAGAAAAAAAACTAATTACAGAAAACACGCTGGAAATTTATTGTTTCTGTTGTTTTTCCTAAGTTCAGAGAGAATTTTAGGATTTTGACTCACAAAATGTTTTGCAAACCATGATGATTTTTTTTTTTACAGACAGTTAACATCCTGTTCTTCTTAATTTCATGCAGTTATATTCAAGGTAATGGTTTGGATGGAAAAACATAGCAAATCTCTCTCTCCTCATCTCCTTTCCTGAGTGGGACTAGGGGGACAGATGGTGTAGCCTTTTCTGTTTGGCTTAACAATATTTGAAATGAATCTGTGTTTTTCTCTTTTCAGGAGGAAAGATTTTAACAAATCTAAACATTTTAGCTGCCTTATTACCAATGGTACTAAGCTTAAGTACTTCCTAAATAAACCCATTAGCTTTAGAAAATGTTATCCAAGCTCTCTAAAACTCCATAGATACAATTTTTACCTACAATATCCATCTCAGCTAAATATTGCCCCAGTAGCCCTTGCATTTCAGAGGGATTGGATATCTCTTTATTTTACAAATAATATAGGATAAGAAGTCTCTTTCAGAGTGTTTTTCTTAAGGTCTATAATTTCAATTTACGCTGCTGGCCTAATATTTTTATTTGGGAGGGTTGGTGAGAGGCTTAGGATAGTCAGTAGCACCAACCCTAATTAAATAGCTGGATGGTGTTCTGGTCTGGGCACTTTTGGAATAATTCCCCTGACCGGGTACCTTTGAAGAAAGAACAACAATAATGATTTCCAGGGCTGGGGGTAGGTCTAGTTAAACTTCATTCAGTTAACACTAATTACTTTGTACTGTGTATAGAGCACTGACTAGGTATTGGACAGATGAGACATGTTGGAGTGTATAGTCTAGCAAGTGGATGAGACATTAAACCAGATAGCTGTGTTATATAATGTTGCTTGGACAATGCATTAGGTACAAAACAAATTACTATGAGAGGTTTACAGGGGGATATATTTTGTTATATAATAAGGTGATTATAAGGATAAACTTACAATTACATTGTAATAAATTTACAACCAGGGAAAAGATTTATTTGTTCTTTTCTCTTCTTCTCCAGTCTTTCATTCTTTTCTTGCTGTTTTTTCCTCTTTAAATCACTTAAGTTTTGGCTCCTACCCTCCCCAGTCCTGCTTCTTTGTATGCCTTCTCACTGATCCTATATTAGCTTGTCTAGAATCTAGAATTATAGAATGAATTTACAGATAAAGAAATTGAAGTATAGATGCTAAGCACCTTAACTAAAGGCACATAAATGGCAGAGCCAGGGCTGGAATACAAGTAAATACTGAATCCCAGGGAGCAGTGGAAGAAACAAGCATTTATAAAGGATCTACTATGTGCCAGGCATGGTGCTAAACCCTTTACAGATATTCATTTAATTTGGTCTTTACAACAACTCTAGGAGGTAGGTGTCATTATTATTCCTGTTGAACAATTGAGGAAATTGAGGCAAACAGAGATTAAATGACTTGACAGGGTTACACAGCTAGTAAGTTTCTAAGGCCAGATTTGAACTCGTCTTCTTGATTCAAGGTCCAGCACTCTCCAGCTACACTTATCTGCCTCTATAGCATGCTATATATTTAGGTACTGAATAATGAATTACTATCATCATTGTGTGCACTAATACTAACATCATTGTCTCTACATGAATTTATTTTCGGGTTATATGAGTCTAAGTTATGGCATCGGGGCAATAATCAGTCATTATGCCTAGCAATCAACAAGATGTGTGTGTGTGTGTGTGTGTGTGTGTGTGTGTGTGTGTGTGTGTGTGTAGGATGATTGTGTCCTCACATCTAGAGTCTATACTGTAGGAAATCACTGGGCTTCTCTCAGTAGCAAAACAGCACAATACTTAGCTGTCCTTGTTTCCACTTTTTTCCCTAGTGGTATCCACAAGGTTACCCATTCTACAATTGACTAGTCCGAGGAAATTCTGCAATTAGGTAAACTGCATCTTGAACTCAGCAAATTGGAAAATTCAGTTGGAGCAGTTTCAGGAAGACAGGTACAAGAAGATGCTGGGAGTGGAGCTGTTAATTTATCCAACCATTCCAGAAAGAAACCTGCAATTATAATAAGAAAGTGACTATAAAACATCCATAGTCCTTGACATTCCCATGAACACCCAAATATATTTTTGTGTATGTTTTCATTAATCATGTCCTACTCTCTATGACCCCATTTGGGGTTTTCTTGGCAAAGATGCTGGGGTGGTTTTCCATTTCCAGCTCATTTTGCAGATGAGAAAACTGACACAAACAAGATTAAGTGACTTGCCTAGGGTCACAATGCTAGTAAGTGTGTAAATTCAGATTTGAACTCAGATCCTCTGATTCCAGGGACAGCACTCTATCCATCATGCCATCTAACTGCCCTGCACATTTGTTGTCGTGTCCGACCATCTGTGATCCTAGGGTCCACAGAATGCCAATACTGTCCAAGGGGTTTTCTTGGCCAAGATACTGGAGTGATTTGCCATTTCCTTCTCCAGCATGTTAAAGCAAATGGCTTAAATGACTTGTCCAGGGTCATATAGTCAGTAAGTGTCTGAGGCAGGACAGTTTTCCTGGAATTGGAAAATTCAACTTTTCCTGACGTGAGGCCCAGGTGTAGCTACCTCCAAAATATTCATAGGATCATTTTTTGGTGAAGTAACAAAGGGCTGGAAACAAAGTAGATACCCATCAGTTGTGGAATGGCTAAACAAGTTGTGGTACATGAATGTAATAACAAGTTACTACATCCTAAGAGACACTTAATGTAAAGAACATAGAAAATGAAGGGGAGACTTACATAAACTGATACAAAATGAAAGCGTCAGAAATAGGTAGGATGTATAGCAGCCACAATGCAAATGGAAAGACCATCAACAAATTTTCTCAAAACTGAATGTTATGTTATTCTAATAGAAATAGCTTCTTTACAATCTTACAAGTTTCAAAAACCTCAGGAGGAAAAAGTAGCATTTTAGTTTTATTTCACACAATGGTATGCAAACATTCATGATTTCACAGAGCTATGCTCTTGTAGTTATATTATAGAAATGATCAAAACTTGCAGGTGAATTCACTAACATTCACTAATCTGGAATTCTTTCCCCCCTCAAGGTAGTACTTCTTAAAGAGGCCTATTAACTCAATGGGTGTTACCTCCCCCTAAGTGAGTACCTGAATAGACCTTAGCCTGAAAAGGCCATGATCTCCCATTGCATCCTGGGCCATTTCCAGTCATCCTGATTAATAGCTGGTCACTGGATCCAGATGGCTCAGGAGGAGAAAGTGAGGCTGGTGATCTTGCACAGCTCTCCCTCACTCAAAACAAAGTCAAGTGCAAATCATGTCAGCATTTCCATGATGTCATGGTCTTCTTCGAAAATGAAGGATGAACACAACAACAACCTGTGAGTAGGGCTTGAGATGCTTTTTTTCAATTCTTATCTGAAAGTGAGAAAGGAATGACTTTTTAGGCTGCCGGTCCATTAAATGACTTTTCTCTAAGCACTTGACTTTGAGATGGAGTTGGCTAAACTATATTGTCATGTATCTGAAATAAGAAAAAACAGTAAAGATCAATTCACTCATTTTCCTCATTTTAGAGATGAAGGAATGGAGACCCATAGACAAAGGGGCTTATTAAGATCATCCAGGTGACCTCTGCCTCCAGATCTAGTGCTCTCTCCCTAGTACCATGACAAATTGGGTTTTAAAATGAAATAATTTTTTGAAAAGTCTTTTTGGAGAAAATTCCATCATTGGTAAACTTGGTAATAGCATGAGTCCTTTCTGATAATTGAATTTAAAAAAAATTGAAATGTACCCCAAGTAGTCCAGAGTAATTGGCACTGGAAAAACATTAAAATGAGTTGGTGATCTTAGCTTGTCTTCTTTGACCCCACACTCATAGTGTATAATCCCAATAGGATCATCCATAGGGTCAAAAGTTGGTTTACCATAACTGGACAGGTTCGATAGCAGAAAGAAGTTTTAATTCTATATCATTTCCTCACACCAATGAGCATGGTCACTTTAGTAGAAATTATGGAGGTAGGTTTATCTGAGACTGGTTCCAGAGAGTGGTAGAGTGCCAGATGTGGAGGTGGGAATGCTGGATTTCAAATCTAGCATCTGATAGTTATCAGCCTTGCTAGTGCGTGAATCACTTAATTTGCCTCCTTACGCACCTATCAAATGCTGAAAACAAATACAACTACTTCACAGGGCTGTGTTGAGAATCAAACAGGATAACGAAGGTAAAGTACTTTGCAAAAGTCCTATATGAATAGCAGTTATTTTATTATAAGAAGGAGCTCTTGAATTCTATAGGTAGCCTACTCATTGTCTGCATTAAAAACAACATCAGCTAATTTTACCGTTAGAACAGATTAACTCACTCTAGGACCTTGGATTAAACAGACTACATTGGCTATGACTGAGCATATTTCTAAAAAAGCAAAATTGGATTATTTCAAGCTGGCTCCATATTGCAATGGCTTCAAAAATTATGCACTCACTATTTGAGTATGAGGGTATTAATTCTAGTTGTTCCTGTCCTCTCTGCCAAGAAAACAAAATTATTGAAAATGTTTGGAAAAATTTTTTTTGATTTGGTCCTTTCCACTGGTAAGTGGGAGCCTAAATTTGTCCTCATATAAAAATGCTTCAAGACATCAAAGATTTGTAATTTCATAGGCAAGTCCTTTGTACCAGTTGCAATCTGAGTATAGCTTAGTAAATGGATGACTTTTGAGAGTTGTTATGGCAAAAAAAAAAAAAAATCAATATCCTATGGCCAACTCGTGTTAAGGAAAGCTTTCTGAATTTAACATTGGCTGATTCTCAGACAATAAGTATGTTGTCAAACACAAGTCAGTCAATGAACATTTTTTTAGCACCTACTATGTGCCAAGCACTGTGAAAAGCATACAAAGAAAGGTAAAAAACAGTCCCTGCTTTCAAGTAGTTCACGATCTTAATAGACCTGCACTCAAAGACTTTCCAGTTTGGTCAAGTGAGATTTATCTTTTAAAGCTTAAAACTACATTAAGATTTGGGGGACACTGTATGTAACTAAGAAAATGCTTTGCAGTGTCAAGACTGTAAAGTACTAAATCAATATAAAAATTAACATTATTTTTTAGGCTCAAGTCAGTGAAGAGGTTAAGATTTTGAGAGTTTAAATGACTTGTCTAGTGATGCACAGATAGTAAGGGGCAGAGCAAGGACTTAAATGCAGTTTTTTAAAAAAAATTTCAGAACCAGCACTCTTCTCCAAAGGAATGGGAGTATGGATTGGACCCTTGATTTTATTGTAGGGAATTCTTGGATGAGGGGGCCTCACTCCATGAATGCCATTGACAAGCTATATAGTCTTAGAGAAGTACTTAGAACACGGGAAGTTAAATAATTTGCCCAGTCACACAGTCAGTTTGTATTGGAGTCAGAACTTGAACCCAGGACTTGTTCCCTGTCTACCTCAATTTCCAAGGAGGAGGGATGTTAAAAGCTGTTTTTCATTTGCTTTGTCATATTGTTCTCACTATGAATTTCTTTCATTTAAAGCAAGTCACTTAATCTCTCCATTCACTAGGCAGTTCTCTAAGATTTGCAAAAAGGTGCCAATTTGCTTTAGTAGAGGCAACCTGCTCTCCTAGAAGTTCACTGTACCAATGAAAATCCCTATTTCCTTCACCTTGCCAACAAATATTAATAAAACTGTAATGAAAATGGGAGGGTTTGGAAAGAAAACTAGAGCTAGAAGCTCCTAATTTCACTTGTTATGTTAGTCATACAAATAAAATTCTTGGAGACAGTTGCCATTCAACATTGAAAGGGGAAGTTTACTAAGAGCTCACTGTACCAATGATATAACAGATCTAAACCTTCTCTACACCTTAAAAACACTCTAGATTACCTACCTTGGCTAAATCCTTCCTGGAAGTTTTATGATAGGACATGCACAAGAATCACACAGGATGAGGGAGTGTTCCCCAATGGAGAAAGTGACTACATTGTTGAGATCAGAGGTACACTGAAAGAATGAATAAACCTTGTACTTGAAGACCAATTAATACTGCTTAAATGAAGAAGACTCTCCCCTCAAAAACATCATACTGAAGTTGGAAAGTTCTGGTTTGGGAGATAACATAACCTCATGGGACTGTCTTTTTCATTTGTACCTAGTGACAGAAGAGGAGATGATGGTTGTAGGACTATGGTTCTTGCCATTGAATGAGGCTAAAGCCTGTGGATTCAGTTTAGGAGTTCTTAGCTAAAGTAGGGAGTTCTCAGCTGAAGGCAATGAAATATCTACACTAAATTTGGCACCAATATAGTAAGCACCCAAGACTTGAAGGGCCACTAGGCTGCTTAAGGAGGGGGTTGCCAGTTCATATTGGAAATGGAGCAGAGCCAAGCTTCCAGGCCAATTTTGGACCTGTGAGTAGCTGCTATACTTCTAGGTTGGGTGAGATAAGAGACACAGTATAAAATAAAGCTGGGGGGAAGGGATGAAAATGCTAAGATTGCAACAGGTGGAAAAGTCCCTAATTGTGTCTCAGTTTGTGATAAGGCATGTCCTAACTGCCTCAGTGAGAGGACTTAGTTACTAAGCTATCCATCCATCATGTTATACTTTAGCTCAAGCACATTTCTTTATTCTGTTTTCTCCAACTTCTCCTCCCCCTACCAAAGCAAAACCCATAACACCTCCCACCAGTAATACATTCACAAGCACAGATGCACAAATCTGGTACAAATGACAGAAGGGATTAGGCTTGTTTTGTGAGGTTGACTTGAGTTCAGGAAAAAAAGAATGATAAGCTTTTTAAGGGAAGAAAGAAATCATCAAAGCTCCCAAGAAGCTCCCAAAGTGCGATTTAATAGCAGCTATCATGTTGCCTCCAATGCCTTGACCACTTCTTGTGCAGCTGTTTCACTTTAAGATGCCCCAATTCCTGCCCACATGTACAACCCTCCATATTGACCTAAGCACACATGCCCAGGCACTTTGGTCACTCTTGATGACCGTAAACCCTTCACTGAGTGAGTATAAGGGTAGTTCAAATGGAGAAGATGAAATTCAATCCATTCAATCGTTAAATCATCGGCTAAGGTTAAGACCAGAGAACAATTAGCAATGTGGGGGAGTTTCCTCCTACCTGTCAAAGTGGCAACAAGGGCCTTTTGTCTGTCCAGAGCACATATCTCAAATTTTAATTTCACTTGAATATTAAAAGGATATAGATGCAACATTTTTACGTAGAAGAGCAGGATTGAATATATGTTTCTGAATCTCGAGTATTTTCATTCTGTGATCTCAGCATAGGTGCTTGGGAAAATTTATTTTATAGCATAGTGATCTTCATTTCCACATTCATTTTGATAGAATGATTTATGACAGCAACATTAAAAAATTGATGTGCTCTGGGTTTGGTCTCTCTTAACAATGTGTCCAGGAACTTTTTAAAAAATTGATATTTAAGTACTTTGATAATAGTATTTCAGTATAATTGATTTCCTTTGTGATCTTGTGTATCTTTTTCTATACATTAAGAACATTATTCCAAGAAGGCGTCCATAGATTTCACTATGGACCATTCGTAAAAGGGTCCATGACACAAAAAAAGATTAAGGACATCTGATATATGGTAGTATATTCAATGATGTCAGTGCCATCATTTTTAGTTCATTCTCCAAATTACAAACTATAGGTCTAGGAAATAAGTATATACCCATATAGCTAGGATACTTTCCTAGGCAGAGGAGCACCACACTTAGTCATATTCCAAGTGTTTAGATGGGAAGATTCTAAAATGTATCTGACTGGAACAAAAGGAGAATAAGAGAAGCAATGGCCACAGAATGTTTTAGTCCTATTTTCTTTTTAAAAATGTTTTCTTCTTTATTATGCATGTAATAATAATAAAAAAACAAACATTTCAACACAAAAGAAAAAATAATTAATTAATTTTTAGTTTTTAACATTCACTTCCATGAGATTTGAGTTTTAAATTTTCTCCCCCCAACATTCCTTCCATAAGACGGTGTGCAATCTGATAAAGGTTCTACATATACATTCATATTTAACATATTTTCACATTAGTCATGTTGTAAAAAAGAATTAGAACCAACTAGAAACACAAAAAAACCAAAAAACAAAACAAAAAAGGGAGTGAATACTGTGCTTTGATCTGCATTCAGACTCCACAGGTTTTTTTTTTTTTTCTGGATGTGGACAGCATTTTCCATCATGAGTCTTTTGGAATTGTCTTAGATTCTTGTGTTGCTGAAAAGAACTGAGTCTATCAAAGTTAGTCATTGCACAGTGTTGCTTTTATTGTGTATAATGTTCTCTTGGCTCTGCTTACTTCACTCAGTGTCAGTTGATATAAGTCTTTCCAGGTTTTTCTGAAGTTCACCTGCTCATCATTTCTTAGGGAACAACAGTACTCCTTTACCTTCATATACCACAATTTGTTCAGCTGTTCCCCAGTTGATGGGCATCCCTTCAATTTCTAATTGTTGCCCACCACAAAAAGAGCTGCTATACATAATTTTGTACATGTGGTTCCTTTTTCCATTTTCATGATTTCTTTGGGCTGTAGCTCTAGAAAAGGTATTGCTGGGTCAAAGAGTATACATACAGTTTTATAACCCTTTAAACCTAGTTCCAAATTGCTCTTTAGAATGATTGGATCAGCTCACAACTCCATCAACAAAGCATTAGTGTTCCAATTTTCTTACAACTTCTCCAACATTTATCATCTTCCTGTTTTGTCATATTAGCCAATCTGATAGTTATGATGTGGTACCTCAGAATCATTTTGATTTGCATTTCTCTAATCAATAGTACTTTAGAGCATTTTTTCATATGACTATAGATAAGTTTAATTTCTTCCTCTGAAAACTGCCTGTTCATATCCTTTGACCATTTAGCAGTTGTAATCTTATAAAGTTGACTCAATTCCCTGTATGCTTTTGAAATGAGACCTTTAACAGAGACACTGGTTGTAAAAATTGTTTCCTACCTTTTGGCTTCCCTTCTAATCTTGGTTGCATTGGTTTTGTTTGTGCAAAACCTTTTCAATTTAATGTGATCAAAATCATCCATTTTGTAATTCATATTTTTTTCTATCTCTTGTTTGGTCAACTGACAGGTAAACTATTCCTTGCCCTCCTAGCATGTTTATACTGTCATCCTTTATATCCAAATCATGTACTCATTTTGACTTTATCTTGGTATAGGGTATAAGGTCTATTCCTAGTTTTTGCTATATTATTTCCCAGTTTTCATTAAATAGTGTGTTCTTATCCCAGAAACTGGAGTCTTTAATTTCTCAAACAGTACATTGCCATAGTCATTGGTCATTGTATCTTGTATACCTAACCTATGCCACTGATTCATCACTATTTCTTAGCCAGTACCAAGTAATTATGATGATTGCTGCTTTATAATACAATTTTAAGATCTGGTATGGTTAATTCACCTCCATTTGCACTTCTTTTCATTAATTCCCTTGATATTCTGGACCTTTTGTTCTTCCAGGTGAATTTTGTTATTGTTTTTTTCTAGCTCCATAAAATACTTTTTTTGGGTAGTTTGATTGGTATGACACCGAATAAGTAAATTAATTTACATAGAATGTAAGTCTCTGTTACATTGTTTTTAATAAGTACATATGAAATTGAATGAGGTTATATAAAATTTCCTTCTTTGTTCAAGTCCACTTCTAATTAAAAAAATTCATGGATCTCTCTCTCTCTTTCTCACTCCTTTCCTTCTTTTTTCCCCATCCTTCTTTCCTCCTTTCTTTCTTCCCTTCCTTTATTTCTGGCATTACTCATTAATATATGTCCTTTTCTCTGAGTAGAAGTTTTAACTTGTACGGTCAAGCAAAGTAAATGAACACAATTGCATTTGGCCCCATTTTCTATGAGATGTACACTTCAGCTTTATGCTGTTGCATGTATGACTTTTTCTGTACTCTTTCCTATATAGATCTAGAATATGGCTCTGGGAAAGACCAACTCATAAATTCCGAGGAAAAGATAGGAAAAGGCTAAAGGACTATTTTATCTTTTGTGCACTTTAGCAATACAAGTTCCCTAGCACAGTATCCAAAGTAATATTATGTACATGCAAACATATGCACTATATATGTATGTATGTATATAGGATTTCCTCATTAAATTGCCTCCAAATCTCTATTTTCTTTGGATCCTTTGGTAGTATAGATGAATTTCTTATTGAAACCTCATCTTCCTACAAGATAGGGTGTTTGTAGGTAGGTTACTATCTACCCATTATTACAGGATAGAACTGAACCCAATACTTATGATAATTCCCTTTTTGTCTCCTGGAAGACAGATCTGGGAGAAGGCATCTGTTTACCTTAGACAAAGTTTGCATATTCTACTCATCTGAGTGTTTACACTGGAGATGCTGCAATAATTCACTGTATATAACTATAACTAAATATATCACAAAAAGAATATTTATATACCACAGAGAATAGAATTTTCTAGCATTTAAAATATCACATTATAGAATATTCCTTGTTACTCTCTCTTCATTGTCCCCCACACCCTTTTTGATGTGCTAGGGGGTGACCATCTGGTTCATTCCTTAAGATTAGGCTCTAGCTATAGAAAATAAAACCTTTAGGTATTGGATTTCTGAACAAAGGAGAGTGGGATTTGAATTAATATTAATTGAATTAATATAATGAATTAATTAAAATAAATAATTAATACAAATAAAATATAAATATAATAAAAATAATTAACTGAATTAATATGAACATTCATTTTCCTTCCTCCCTCTCTTCTTCCTTCCTTCCACATTTATTGAGTGCTCCATGTGTGTGAATCTTTAATTTTAGAGATTCTTTGGGGTTTTTTTTTTTTGCTTTTTTTGTTATAAAAATATCAAGCTTTTAAGATTCAATAACTTAATTTAAGAAGTGAATTGAAGTGATATTTTCATTAAAAAGGCTCTAACTGAACTAGAAATCAAACCATATAGGACTATAAGTTTTAATAAAATGGGAAGATTAATAGATCTATCTATAATCAGAAAAATATCCTTGTAAAAGTTGTGTTTGTCCTTAGTTCTCGAAGAGGACCATTACATCAGGGAGATGATGACATGACTTGTAGTTGACTTTGATTTGAGTGAGGGAGGGCTGTGCAAGGTCACCAGTCTCACTTTCTTCTCCAGAACCATCTGGAACAGGATGCATTGGGAGACCTTGTCCCTTTTAAGCTAAGATCTTTTCAGGTTCTCACTTTGAGTGAGGTAATACTCATTCAATGAATAGAACTCTTTAAGAGATGAGTTAAGAGATGGCCTCTTTAATAAAAAAAAAAAAAAATCAAACTGGGAAGGGAAGACCCTCAGGGTTTACTGGTCAAAAGAGAAACATTTACTATTTACATTCACTCTGAGTCAGGAGGGTCCCCAAATAACCATTAAATAGTACTTGGACAGGGACCTATTGTACAATCTGTGAGCTCCAGAGCGAAATGGGTTTAAGGTTTAAATCTAGCCAGTAAACCCCAAGTGAACTGGGCAGCTTTTGGCCATCAAAATTTACCTTCCTTTGGAGAAAAGAGGGAGTGGGAGTAGGGAAGGGAAAGGGAGAGGGAGAGGACAATCTGAGTTACCGCACTGGCTGTGTTCCCATTCGGGCAGTTCTGACTACTCACAGGTTGTGTTTGTCCTTTGTTCCATAGAGATATTCCATTTATTTGGAATTATGTAGAGCTGATTCCACATGTTTTGTATCCATTCTTGAGTTGTACAATCTCCTCCACATAGTTCAGAAATGCACACTTGCAGATAGTAGGTTTCCAAACCACTAGAAGCTGGATGTGCATTTATTGCAAATGTTACCGCATCTGTACAGGCAGGTATGGGTTGGACTAGAGTTCAGGGCTGGAGAAACTGCAGCCTTAAACCACATGTGGCCCTCCAGGTCCTTGGGTACAGTCTGTTGACTGAGTCCAAACTTCACAGAACAAATCCCCTTAATAAAAGGATTTGTTCTGTCAGACTTGGACTCAGTCAAAAGGCTGTACTTGAGGACCTTGAGGGTCATATGTGGACTTGGAGGCTGCAGGTTCTCCAGCCCTGGACTAGAAAATCTCTGAGATTTCTTCCAACTTGAGATTCTGTGAGAGACAATACTTTATATACACATATACACACATACATGACAGATTTATGATTTCACCAGCACAAGGAACTCCCTATGTGGGAACTTTGTCCATTAATGGAATACCCAATCTATACCTTAGGAAATAAGTTCTCAGGAATTGCTTGGGGCAGAGAATCACTAAATGATCTGCCTGTGGTCACTCATTTTGTTAAGTGTCAAAGGCACAATTTGAACTTAGGTCTTCCTGACTCTGAGACCTCCTTATTTTCTTAAAAAAGCCATCAAGTAAGCAAACAATCTATTTTTGTTAAAAAAATATCCCACTAACTTTAGATTTTGATGAGTATTCAGGCTAAGAAGGCAGCTAGTGATTCAAAGAGTACTCAGGAAACACAATTTGTGATTTATTCAGTTCTGGAAGGGCATGTATCACTCTAAAAAAACCACATAAATATGCACAAACACATCTGGCCTAGAATCAATATGCTTTTTATGACGATATATCAATTCACAAAGAGTATGATCCATTCTGTTATGAATGTGTAAAGTAAGGAAAGTTTTATTCATGCTAATGCTAATGGGAGTTACATATGTGCCTAGGAGGGAGTCCATAATCCATGGCTCAGCACATTATGGGCTTCATTCCATCACTGGTTTTCACTCCCTTCATTGCTGTGTGATTAACCTCTGTAGAGCAAAGTCTGTCTTCATATATTTGGTGTATGAAGAAAACTATGAAAATGATATTGAATTAAGACCCTAGTTTCTCAAAAGGGGAGACCACTGGTCTAACACCTTACTAACATTCAGCTGTCAACATCCTTAGTTTGGTTCTATTGGGAGCTGGGGAGGAGAAGTGAAAAATTTTGTAAGAAAGGTTATGCGATATTAATGAGAAACACATTCTTCATGTCCTTTTGATGTTCTCTGAGGTTTATCTTTCTTAGAATCTGGCCATTCAAAAGGGAAAATACTCCTTTTCCATGACCCACAAATAAGCTACATTTTGGATGATCAAAAAATACTTGTGCTAAAGGGATCCCTCCTTCTAAGCCTGCTTTATTTACTAGTTCTGATTTATTGCAGAGAGAACCACTGCATTATCCTCCCTCCCCACCCTCCCACCCCTGCTCCAGTATCAAAGCCATAATGCATTTCACAAATAGCAAAGGGTGCTCAAAATCCACGGACCTCTGTCTTAAGTTTTTCTCTCCTCTATTTATGTATTTAAATTGGTTGAACAGATGGCTTTCTCTCTCATTCTTTTTTTTAAACTGGTAAAAATATTCACCCAAAGATGGAGACCTTGTAGGTCAAGTTTCATTCTGGAGTGCACTTTTACAACCAGGTAATTAACCTCTGAAAATGAGGGTTTATGAAGGAAACAAGGAAAATCCTAACAACAGGATCTCACTAAAACTGGGGTGGTAAATAGACTTCTCAGCAACAGAGGCCTGAAGAATAGTCATTAAAGAAGTTTTCCAAATACTTTCAATAAATAATTTAATTTACAAAGGTCTTCATGAGTCTTCCCTGGTGTCCACTATAATAGCCTCATGAGGTTAACACTTTTCTTAATGATAGGTATCAGAAACTGTGAATAGTGTGAACAAAAAAGTAGGAGGGAAGGATTGAAATCAGTCAATATTTACTGAGCACCTTCTGTGTCAAAACATTATATTATGTTGGGCTCTCTGGGGAATACAAAAAGGCACAGGATCATTTCCCTTTAGTAGAATACTGGTAAATGTTTAACAACCAGCTCTCTAAAAAAATGTACTTATGGAATATTTTAAATTTAATTTTCATTATTAGCATTTTTATTACTTCCTTAAATCTGGAAATGAATAAAACAATGAGTCAAACCCTTTTTTTGTGGTGTTTGTCAACTTCCGAATGTGTAAATACTCATATAAAAGTTTTAACAATTGGACTGGAGGGTTTGAACTGTCTTCAGTATGTTTGCGTTTAATCTAGTTGGGGAGAAAAATCCAAAATATGTAACAATTTAAATAGGAGTGCAGAGCACCGATACAAGGGATGTGTGTGACTAAGTGGCTTATGATCAAGTTCCAAATGGATAGTATCGACAAAGCTCCTGGCCTCTGACTCTTGCTTACAGCAAATTCTCCCTACTCCCTTCCTCAAATCATATTAACTTTCAATATAAAATCAACCTTAGGAATTCTGTGTGAAATACTGATGATCATAAAAAACCTTTATTCCTTTGCTCAGAAGACTATGAAACTGGATTGACCAGTGTTTGCGAAGAGGAACAGATATTTAGATAGTATTAATGCAAGTAGGTGAGTGCTATAAACTTAAACTAAACTGATGATTTAAGGTGGAGACAACTGGGACGGATGATTAGTGTTGTCATTTCACAATAGAAGAGATGGTTCTAAGGTGGAGAGATCTGGAAAACATTTCCCTGGAGGAGGAGGACTTTTAGTGGGGACTTGAAGGATGGGTTAGATGAGGAAAGGGAGGCCTTCTAGGAGAAGCAGCATGATAGAGTGGGAAAGCACTTAGCTTTTCCACCAAAAGTGTCTATGAACTGTGTGACACTGGACAACTCCCTTAATCTTCCCAAGTTTCTCACCTGTAAAATGAGGGCATGGCTTGTTCTAGTTCCGTGATTTTATGTTCTGGTTCTAGTTCCATGATTTTATGTTCTGATTCTAGGTCTATGATTTTATGTTCTGGTTCTAGGTCTTAGAATTTTAGGAATATTGCATGAAGAAAGATAAGTCTTTCAGGCACTTAGTAGAATAACCCAGAGAGGGCATTTGTAGAGGCAAGCAGTGAGATAAAAGTCTGAAAAGACAGATCTGGCCTTGAATACCAGACTAAGGACAAACAACCAAAATTAACCTAACTGGTCACATGGACATGGACTTTATCCTGTGGACAATGAAGAGGCATGGTTTCTGTTTAGGTGACTGGTATGTTGGAGCAATTCTTTAGCAACACTTTGAGCAATTGTGTCCATAGTATGTATGTAATTTTTTCTTGTTAGCCAAGAGGATTCTACTTTTTTGGGGGGTGGAAGCTCATATTTCCATGTTATTCACCCCTAAGGTGTTAGATTCCTTTTTTTTCAAATTCCCTTAAATTGTTTTTTAAAAAAGCTTGTTAAATGAACAAAAGTTACACACAAAATTGGGACATTAACTTCATGTCCATTATAAAATGATTTATTTTCAACTCTACACATGGGTGTATACATGCAGATCCACATATATAAAACATACACATGCATACATACGTGTATATAATGCCCCTGTGGACAAGTTAGATTAATTTTGTTTGAGGTCGACTTGACTTTGTTTTTGCCAGATGTCTTGCATAGATCTTCTCTGAGTCATAAATGAACAGGACAAGTATGGATGGTCCTGATTACATTTCTTACCATTATTAGAAAAACAAATCAAAGCACATAGACTAGGCATGATGAGTCAATGAATAATACACTCTGAAAAAGAGCAGTTAATTATTATCTTATTTTTGAAAAGGATCATGAAGACTGATTATAAAACTTATTACTAATAAATATATATAAAGTATATAATGTATACATGTATAATGTATATAAACATAGACAAATAATAACAAGGAATTTTTGGGAAGAATTCATCAGTTTCAGAGGAAAATGGTTATTAGTATTAGAAGCTGTCAATATAAAAATCTAGTAAATGAATTCCTGAGAAACCTCTGTAAGATACTTGGGAAGCAAAAAGGATTTTAGAAAACTAAGATGTGCAAAGCAAAGAGGAACGGTTTTGTGAAATTCTATTGGTGAAAAATGGATACCCTCTTTTTTGTGTATGTCCAGTTTATGCAGACATTCCTATTAACCTTTAACAGGAAAAAATAACTTCTGATGTTGAGGATGACTAGAAAACTTTATATAAAACACTTGAATGTGAATGATGTATAAAATTAGGAAGGAGAATTTTTTAAAAGAGCATTTTGTTTTTCCAATCACTATAAAAACAATTTTAACATTCATTTTAAAAAAATTGAGTTCCAAAATTTTCTCATTTCCTCCCTCCCCTTGATTTTCCCTAACATGGTTAGCACTTTTATATACGTGAAACCATGTAAATCATATACCCTTATTATTCATTTTGTGAAAGAAGAAACAGACCAAAAGGGAAAAAAATGAAAAAAATAAAGTGAAAATACTATATTTTGATTTGCATTCAGACTCCGGCAGTTCTTTCTCTGGATGTGGATAGCATTTTCCATCATGAGTCCTTAGGAATTGTCTTGGATCATTGTTTACTGAGAAGAGTGAAGTCATTCACAGGTGACATTCATAGTACAATGCTCTCCTGGTTCTGCTCATTTCATTTTGCATCATTTCTTATGAGTCTTAGGAAGAAGAATTTAGAAAATCCCACAGATACAGAACATTTGAGGTCTTCTTAAATAAAATGTCGATAATCCTGTCATTTCAGGAGATCTTGATAATTTAAAATCTAGAAGCTAAGAAATAGGAAAGGAGAAAAAAGTGGAGTTTTTGATTATTTTGTTCAAGGAGTACCTTTCATCTGAAGACATCAAAGCACTTCTCAAACATTATTTCAATATTTTTGTTTTCTAGTAAGTATTTGTTGAGGGTTTACAATATCCTATTTTTCTGTCATGTTTCTGTCAAGTAAGTAACCAGTAGGTCGATCTTGGAAGAAGACATTATATAATTTACAAGTGAATTGGTTGAAATAGAATATTATGGTATTAAGTTCATCTCAAGATACCACAACTATAGTACATCAGGAAAACAGTAGGATTGTAGGATTTCCATCTTCTGCAAACTAACAAAAACTAACCCCTGGCTTCTTGGGGATGTCTTCAAGAATGTCACAACTCATCATAAAATCTTGGAATTAGACTATGAGCATTCCCGCCCTTTCCAGAATAGCTCTGGAAATGATCACTAAGATTTCAACATGAAGCCTGAGGGAATCCCATAGGCTAACTAACAATAGTGAAATATGCTGTGGAGTAGTAGTATTAATAATGATGATGATAGCTAACATTTATATAGCACCTTAAGGTTTATATAGCATTTTACATTTACCTCACTTTATCACTTTGGGATTTACAAAATGTTTTTCTCCTAGTAACCACCCTGTGAGGTAAGGAATGCAAGAATGATCATCCCTATTTTATCCTATTTTAAAGAAGTTTCACTGCTCCCATTTGTTTTACAGCATAACCACTTCTGGATAATATTTTATTTTCTCTCAATTAGATGTAAAGACCAATTTTCACATTCATTTAAAAAATTATGTTGCAAATTTTCTCTCTCCCTCCACCCCTTCCCTCCCTGATATGATAATGTAGGTTATACATGATTCAACCATGCAAAACATATTGCCATAGTTTTTTTAATCCTGGATCCTTTGGAATTGTCTTATGTCATTGTATCATTAAGAATAACTAAGCCTCGCAGTTGATCGTTATACAATGTTGCTGTTACTGTGTACAATGTTTTACTTTGCATTAGTTCATGTAAGTCTTTCTATAATCACTCTGCTCATTATTTCTTCTCTATGATGGGTATCATTTATTATAATTCATCAGGGTCCAACTATGCTTTCACTTATAATGTTATAATCATTGTATATAGTCTTCTCTTAGTTCTGCTTTCTTCAGTCTATATCACTTTATTTCCACATTTCTTTGAATTTCTCATATTTGTCATTTCTTATAACACAACAAGATTTTATTATGTTCACTCACCAAAAATATTTCAGCTATACACCAACTGATGGTCATTGATTCAGCCTTCTCAGGTTTTGACTATCAAAGACAGCTGTTATGAATATTTTCTCATACATAGGACATTTCTTTCTATCACTGACCTTCTTGGACTATATACCCAATCCTGAGCATGAGTGACAAGGGTATAGAGAGTTTAGTTACCTTTACTGCAAAATTCCAAATTATTTTCTAAAATGGAACCAATAATTCACAGATCCACCAATAATATATTAATGTATCTTTCTTCTTAAAGCCCATCTGACATCAACCATTTCTTTTAAAACAATCTTTGACAATTTGATGGTCTGGCATAGAGCCAAGAACTACCACTTGGCTCAGGCCACAGGGACTGGAAACATACACAACTTCTTTTCCTTACTTAGCTATTCAAATTTGCCCTGAATTCATCTCTGGGGAGTCTTGGTCTCTCTTTTGAGGAACTAGCCTCCTCATTCTCACAATCATTGGTTCATCATCTCAAAATGGTTACCCCAAGGGACAAATGTACTTTTAGCTTTCACCTAAGTATAACAGGTACAAGCAAAGCTTAGAGAGATGCAGGATTCCTGGCTCAGGAAGAAGACATATGAAATTCAGTTTTATGCTGATAATAACAATCCAAAGTGCTTTTATGATTCCCTGAAAGCTATTTGTGGACCAAAAACCTATGGTGCACCACAACTACTCAGTTCTGATGGAGCCACATTGATTAGTGATAAGGACATAATCCTAGAGAGATGGGTTGAACGCTTCCATAGTGTTCGCAACAGACCATCATCATTCAGTGCTGAGGCCATTGACTGTTTAACCTTAGGTTGAAGTCAATCCTCCCAAGGAGGTTTTGAGGGCCATTAGGCTTCTTTCATGTGGCAAAGCACCTGGTGCTGATTCTATTCCAGATGAGACTTACAAGGTAGGGGGACCATTGCTCATACAAAAGCAGACTGAAATTTTCCAGGTTATATGGCAAGAGGAGGTTATCCCCCAGGAGTTCAAGGATGCCTCCATTATCCATCTCTATACAGGTAAAGGGAATAGATGGTCCTGAGACAGGGGATTATAGGGGGATCACTCTCTTAGTCATTGCTGGCAAAATTCTTGCTCAAGTCCTCCTTAATAGACTGATCCTTCACCTGGAAGATGGGCATATACCTGAGAGTCAGTGTGGCTTCAGAAAGGGCTGAGGAACAGGTGATATGGTGTTTGCTGCCCGACAACCCTTGGAGAAATGCCAGGAGCAGAACAGAGGTCTGTACACAATGTTTGTAGATCTCACCAAGGCCTTTGACACTGTTAGTCATGAGGGTTTATGGAAAATTATGTCAAAATTTGGTTGCCTGGAGAAGTTCATCAATATTGTACGTCAATTTTATGATGGCATGTTTGCCTGGGTTCTGGATAATGGAGAAAGCTCTCATGGCTTCCCAGTCACCAATGGAGTGAAACAGGGCTGTGTGCTTGCTCCCATGCTTTTTATCATGATGTTTTCAGCCATGTTGAGAAATGCTTTCAATGAGGATGAACATGGCATCAAGGTCAACTACCATACTGATGGCAAGTTCATCAATTTGAAAAGGCTACAAACCAAGACCAAAGTGGAGGGAGTGTTGGTGCATGATTTTTCTGTTTGCTGATGATTGTGCGCTCAATGCAGCCTCTGAACCTAAGATGCAACAAAGTAGGGATCAAGTCTCTGCTGCTAATTGTTCTAATTTTAGCCTAATAATTTACATCAAAAAAACCCACAGGTGCTCCATCAGCCATCACCACACCATCCATATGTGAAACCGTTGGTTACAACAAATGGAGAAGTTTTGAATGCTGTGTATAAGTTCACTTACCTTGGTAGTGTATTTTCCAGGGATGTACACATTGACAGTGAGGTTGATGCATGCATTGCCAGAGCTAGCTCAGTGCTTGGGAGGCTCTGAAGAAAGGTTTGGGAGAGAAGAGGTATTAGACTGACTACCAAACTGAAAGTCTACAGAGCCGTTGTGCTGACCTCATTGTTATATGCTTGTGAAACATGGACAGTCTACCAGTGCCATGGCCAGGAAATTGAATTGCTTCCATTTGAACTGTCTTAGGAAGATTCTGAGGGTCACCTAGCATGATAAAGTATCAGACACTGAAGTCCTTGCTGAAACTGAACTGTCAAGTATTCAAACTATGCTCCAGGGAGTGCAACTCTGATGGGCTGGCCATGTTGTTTGAATGAAAAATGTATGCTTGCCAAAAAGACTATTTTATGGAGAACTTGCATGGGGCAGGCAATCACATGGTAGCCAGAAGAAATGATACAAGGACACTCTCAAGGTCTCTCTGAAGAACTTTGGATTTGACTGTGCAACATGGGAGACACTGGCACAGTTCCCCTTAGCATGATGTGCCCACATAAGAAAAGATGCTGTGCTCTTTGAGCAAAGCAGAATTGAGACAGCACAAAGTAAATGCAGGATGTACAAATTTGGGATATCCACTCCAAATATTCAAATGGACTGTCTGTGTCCAACTTGTGGTAGAGCATTCCGAGCTCATATTGGTCTGATCAGTCACATTTGGACACACTGAAATTTCACTTTACAGTGATGATGTCATTTTGGTCCTCTTTGAAGATGAAGGACAAAAACCATTCAATTATATATTGTGTGTGTGTGTGTGTGTGTTTGTATAGTAATGTTCTTATCAGAATGTAGAAAGGAAGTGTATCAGGAAAATGAATTCAGGTTCTCGGGTTAAGTTACAATCCTGAACTTCAAGTTTTAATATCATTGGTCCAGTAAGGAATATCTGTATCATACCTAGCTACTTCTTTGGTGTTTGTCTGCTCATCTGCGTGATGCTCTAATTAGACAAATTCTCTTCTTTTCTATTCCTGAACAGAGCATTCACAAGTGTTTAAAATATACAATAAAATAATAGAAAAGTGTTAGACTTTTAATTTGGCTAGGAGTCTTTTAGTCAGAGTACTGCAAAGCTCATCAAACTCTGGTTGCTACATACCAGCCTAGCCAGCTCTTCACTCATCACAATTTTGTCTTATCCAATAGGATCTCAGCATCTCTTCTTATAAAGCAGACGTCTTTCCTCCTTTGTGTTTCTTCCTAGCTAACCAGATTGAAAGAGAATGTACAACAAAAAGCATCAGGAACTTGTAAGAGATTTCAACTTTTCAAGTTCTAAGTGGGGCTGAAGTTCAGTAATTGGAACTGAAACTAACTCACAACAAGCTTACATCTTCATTTGTTCAATAAGGAGCTGGCAGATAAAGTTATTTTTTTGTTAGCCTATTGCTCCTGTAACTGGTTTCTTTAAACAACTCCAACAAATTCGTTTTTTTGACCCTTCCTGCCAAGTTGTCTTCTCCTGCCCCATCTTGACAATTCTAGCCCCAGCTTTAGTCTTAACTTTCTATCCTATCAATAGTTTAAGTCAGAGCCTCCTGGTATTCAGTAACTCACCCTTCACTTATGAAGTAACATCAAAGTTTCCTATTTAGTGTCCAAATAGTTATGGAAATTCTCATTCTTTCTTAGTTTTGTTCTTTTAAGTCTTCTTTTTAAATATGTAATTTACTTTTTTTCAGTTTTCAACATTCACTTTCAAATTCCAAATTTTCTCCCCATCTCTCCCCTCCCTCTATCCAGGGCTGCATGCACTCCAACCACCCCTTTCTGCAATCTGCCCTCCCTTCTATCAACCCACCCCCCATTTTTCTGTCCTCCTTCCCTCTATTTTCCTGTAAGACAAGACAGACTTCTATAATTCCTTGCCTGTACAACTAATTTCCCAGTTGCAGGCAAAAGCAATCTTTAACAATCATTTTTAAAGCTTTGAGTTCCATATTCTCTCCATTCCTCCTTCCCCACCCACCCTCATTGATAAAGCAAGTGATTCAATATAGGTCATACATAACAGTCATGTTGTGAAAGACTAATCACATTTCCCTCTATCCTGTCCTGCCCTCCATTTATTCCAATCTCTCCCTTGACCTGTTCCCCCCAACAGTGTTTGGTTCTAATTATCCCTTCCCTCAAACTGTTGTCCCTTCTATTATCTTCCCTCTTCTATCCCCTTCCCCCCTGCCTTCTTGTCAGAGATTTCCATACCCAGTTGAATGTGTGTTATTCCTTCCTTAAGCTAAATCTAATGAGAGTAAGGTTCACCTATTTTCTCTCACCTCTCCCCTCTTTTTTGTCTCTTTTATGTAAGAGGCTTTACTACATTCTACCTCTCCCTTTCTCTTTCTCCCAGTACTTTCCTCTCAATACTTAATTTTATTTTTTAGGTATCATGCCATCATAGTCAGCTTACCCTATGCCCTCTGGCCCTCTGTCTATATGTATGTATGTATGTGTATATATAACACAGTACATAGTTACACACCTATGTGCATATATGTGTGTCTGTATGCATGCATGTGTATATTGTATACATGTGCATATATGTGTATATATGCATATATACATACACACACATATATATATACACACACAATATACCACATGCATACATACACACACACATATATATTCCCTCTAACTACCTTAATACTGAGAAAGGTCTCATGAGTTATAAATATCATCTTTCCATGTAGGAATGTAAATAGTTCAACTTTAATGAGTCCCTTGTGGCTTCTCTTTCTTGCTTACCTTTTCATGTTTCTCTTGATTCTTGTATTTGAAAGTCAAATTTTCTATTCAGTTCTGGTTTTTTCAACTGGAATGTTCTCTATTTCATTGAAATTCCATCCTCTCCCCCCAAGTATTATCCTCAGTTTTGCTGGCTAGGTGATTCTTGGTTTTAATCCTAGCTCTTTTGACCTCTGGAATATCATGTTCTAAGCCATTTGATTCCTTAGTGTAGAAGCTTCTAAATCCTGTGTTATCCTGATTATGTTTCCACCACACTTGAATTGTTTCTTTCCGTCTTTCTGTTTCTTTCTGTCTGTTTGTAATATTTTCTCCTTGACCTGGGAACTCTGAAATTTGTCTATAATATTCCTAGGAATTTTCCTTTTGGGAAATTGGTGATTAGTGGATTCTTTGCATTCCTATTTTACACTCTGATTTTGGAATATCTGGACAGTAAACAGATAATTTCTCTTTTTTAATCATGATTTTCAGGTAGATCAATCATTTTAAAATTATCTCTCCAGTCAGTTGTTTTTCCAATGAGATATTTCACATTGTCTTCTATTTTTTCATTCTTTTGGTTCTGTTTGATAATTTCTTGATTAAAGTCATTAGCTTTCATTTTCTCCATTCTAATTTTTACAGAACTATTTTCTTCAGTAAGCTTTTGGACCTCCTTTTCCATTTGACCCATTCTGATTTTAAGGCATTCTTCTTCTCATTGGCTTTTTGGACTTCTTTTGTCATTTGGGTTAGTCTATTTTTAAAGGTGTCATTTTCTCCAGCATATTTTTTGGTCTCCTTTAGCATGTTATCGACTCATTTTTCATAATTTTCTTGCATCACTTTCATTTCTCTTCCCATTTTTCCTCTACTTCTCTTATTTGGTTTTCAAAATCCTTTTTGAGCTCTTCCATGATCTGAGATCATTTCATATTTTTCTTGGAGGCTTTGAACCTTGACCTTGCTGTCTTCTTCTGGTTGTATGCGTTTATCTTCCTTGTAGTAAGAAAATACAATTTCACCAAGAAAGTAACCTTCTAGAGTACTATTTTTCCTCCTTTTGGTTATTTTCTCAATTAATTACTTGACTTCTGAGCTTCTTGTTAAGTGGAAGGTACACTGCCCCAAGATTCAGGGGCTTTATGCAATTGTTTTCAGAGATATCTCCAGTACCTGTAAATTCTCATCTCCTCCAAAATGGTATGATAAAAGGAAAGGTGTTTGCTCCTCTCCTGGAATGCACTGTGGTCTGTGTGCCACCATAACTACTCTTTCCTGCCCTGGATCTGTGAATAGGATTTCCTTTCCACAGCCATCACTAACTCTGCCACTCCAGTGCTCCTCCTTGACCCAGGACTGCCACTAGGACTGTGACCCAGATCAGCCACTTCATTCCCCCACTGTCTGTAGGTTGAGACCTCTAGAAGCAGCCTCTTTTGCAGCAGCGGCTGTCGCCACCCTGGGTCTGGGTCTGGGGTCAGACCATGTTTCTCTCTCACCCAGCTAAGAGAGCTTTCCCACTGACCTTTGAAGTTGTCTGGCATTTGTGGGTGGAGAAGTCTGGAAACTACTGGGCAGTGATTCAGTGCCCTGAGGCCTGAGCCAGTCCTGACTTGTCCTCTTAAGTCTTAAAACAGTTAAATGCAAATGAACTGAAAAACCATAATTCTCTGTAGCTCTAAGTTTTCAAAGTGGTCCTCCATTTTGTTTATATAATAAACTGTTTATTATTTTTTTTATCACAAATTATCAGTGTTTAATAAAGCAAAGTTCCTTCTCTCCCCTAAAGCTACTGAACAGTTTACATTCAAATAAGGCAACCATTTATATTCTTTATAAAGCAATTTAAATCTTTATATTTATGCTGCAGACTATTTATATCCTACACTCCTCAAATCCCATATGAAAACTCTATTTTTCTTTTACTATTATGGTATTTAATTAAATTTTTAAAAATTTTAAAGCATTTTTTTCTCTTTCACCTTCCCTTCCTCACTGAAAAGAAAAATAAAACCCTTGTAATATACATAGTAAAACAAAAAAGTTCTCCTGTTGATATCTAAAAGTGTGTCATATTTAGTTAATCACCTCATCAGGAAGTAGGTAGCAGTTTTCACCATCAATCCTCTGGAATTGCAGTTGATGATTGTGTTGATTAGAGTTATCAGGTCTTTTTAAAGTGTTCCTTTTTTTTTTTTTTACAATGTTGCTGTTATAGTATAAGTTCCTTTGCTGTTTCTGCTCACTTCACACTGCGTCTGTTAATACAGTTTTCCCAGATCTCCTTGAAGCTATCTCATCATTTCTTACAGCAAAATATTATTCTATTACATTCATATATTATAATTTATTCAAAGAGTCCCCAGTTTCTGGGTACTTCCTGGCTTCTTATTCTTTGCCACTATAAGAGGAGCTACTATAAATATTTTTATACACGCAGGACCTTTTCCTTTTCCTTTGATCTCTTTAGAGACCTAGTAGTGCTATGGCTGGGTCGAAGGGTGTACATTTTAGTAATTTGGGGGGTATAGAAGCAGGTAGATAGAGCACTGTCCATGAAGTTGGGAAGATTGGAGTTCAGATTCACTGACAAGTCTATGATCCTGGCAAGTTATTTCAGCTGTCTGCTTCAGTTTCCTCAACCATAAAATGCAAAATAGCAATAGCACCTCTCTCCCAGGGTTGTTGTGCAGATTAACTAAGACAATATTTGTAAAGTGCTTATCACGGTCCCTGGCCCTTAGTAGGTGCTTTGTTTCTGTTTTAGCACCAAACTGCTCCATGTGGAAAAGGAGATATCTTAAAGGGAAAGTACCTTATTGAGGATTTTCCCCCCAAAGATAGGGGAGGGCTAGAGAGAGCGCACTAATATGAATTAGGTATTCAGTTGGTCATTTCTTCTTACACAGAAAACAATCACAAGCCTAGGAGAACCACAAGGTACATTGACAGAAAAATGTAAACACATTCAATGACAATTTATCACTACAGATATTATTGACTAGGGGAAGGGGACTGACAGGTATTAAGAAGATATAATAAGATGGTTGACGTAAGGCTCATTAAGACGCAACTTGAGAGGTTGAGAATTAATTACCCATTCCACATTTTGCCACACTTGGCATTATCTGATCAACTGGCTGGCAAAATGACCAAACTGGCCAGTCTTCTCTCCAGTGGAGACACTTCCTCTGCCATCAGTCACTGCTCTTCCTGTGGATGCCATTTCCGGTGATATTTCTGCTGCTACTATGGCAAGAAATACTCCTGTCACCTTGGATTTCCAGATAGAGCTGCTCATGAGGTTGCCAGCTCACATTTGAATCATATTGCCTCAAGAGGGAAAGCCAAGAGGACAGTCAGAAATTGTCTCTTCTTTTAAAAGTTTTCCGGAGAACTTAGCTCTCCCAGGTCAGCAGCTACGAGTCTCTCAGTTAATCATCATACACGGAGTGAATGCCAACCCTCAAAGTTTCCACATGGCCACCTGGAAGCAGGCTGAAAATACTTGGGCATGCTCAAAAAGGCATGGGGAAGGACACCAATATAATGGACGTGGGGCAAAACCTCAGTTTTAAAAATTAGCATCCTTAATATTTGAAGAAATTTTTCACATGATTTTTTTTATTTGAATTTCTTCTTTCAAAAAACATTTGTTAATATCCTTTGGTCATTTGTCTATTCCAGATTAGGTCTGAGTGTTAGTGTTAATTCTTCATATATCATGAACAGAAGACTTTCATCAGAAATGTTTAATGCAAATATTTTCCCTCACCTATTTTGCGGTTCCTTTTCTTATTTAAATTATTTTGGTTTTTGCTAAATCAAAAACTTTTAAATTATATGTGATAAAACTGGCAATTTTATCTTTAAACTCTAAAGAGTTTAAGAATTCTTTCTTGCTTAAGAATTCTCCCCATTACATTTTAGAAAGACCAATTTTAATAATAAAATGACAAATAGAGCAATGAAATGACTGTAATTGAGCTTAGCTGAACTAGTCTATTTGATTAGCGGGACTGATCAGTGCAAAGCTTGAAATCAAAGTCTATTACATTACCCAAATTAACTGCAAAGGACTTATAAAGGAAGATATTATTTGCATCCAGAGAAAGAACTGATAAATGGGAGTTTGTATAGTGATTTTATATAGTGTAGTGATATACACACACACACACACACACACACACACACACACACATATTTGAGTCTAATGGTGGTCATTTCTAGGATGTGTGGAGGAGGGAGGAAAGAAAAGAAATATACATGATGACTTTATGATATACTTAAAAGGCATATAAGTTGCACATAAGTTATACGTTTACAGTTTTAAGAGCAATCATCTTTTTATTATACTATGTTATGGAAATGGTTGCTCTATTACATATATTAAAAATGAAATAAAGAAAAGTTTTTCAAAAGCCTATTACATCTGAAGAGATGGTCAATCTAAAGAAATTCATACTCCCAACAGATAGTGTAAGTTCTTTTATTAACCTGAATCTCCACTGAAGTCTTATTATAATGTCTTAATGTGGTATGAGGGGAAAGGAGTGCTGGTAAATATTTAACAATCCTCTCTCTAGAAAGAAAAAAAGTCCATGGCCCCACTTAAAAGTTTAATCTGCCTTTTTAACATTTTCTCCAATACGTCCTTAACGCTAGACATTCAACAGGACAATAAATCAAGCCCTGATTCCTAGCATTTGCTGATTTCTGAAGTGTAAATTTTCATTTTGAAAATTTTACTTTTGATTCTCCCAAGTCCTCTAGCACATCTTTGTCAGTGAGGGGAACCCCTAGATTTGGAAGACATTGCTATCAGGATGCATGCTCAGGCAGGTCCCACAGAACCATAAAGGTCAGATTAGGTACTCTGTTTTTGTTACCCAAGTACTTGCCTACTGATGTTCAGGAATGTTTCTCACTGCAGGGATTACAACTAGGAGGTATCATGTTTTGGACTTAATTTATTTGTTATTATTATTTTATTTGTTTTCAGTGTTCTACAATCACTTTCATATATCTTAGATTTTTTTTTTACCTCCATCCCTCTTCTTCCTCCCTCCCTGAGATGGCATACAATTTTATATAGGTTCTACACATACGTTCCTATTAAATACATTTTCACCTTAGTCATGTTGCATAGAAGAATTAAAATGAATGGGAGAAATCATAACACAAAACAAAACATAATACAAAAGAAAATGATCTGCTTCATTTTGTGATTGAATTCCATAGTTCTTTCTCTGGATGTGGAAGGTATTTTGCCTCGAGTCCGTGGGAATTTTTAAGTCCTTGCATTGCAACGATGTACTAAGTCTACCAGAAAAATTCTTCCCACACTGTGGTTGCTGCTGTGTACCAAGTTCTCCTGGTTCTGCTCCTTTCACTCAGCATCAGTTCATATAAGTCTTTCCAGGCCTCTCTGAAGTCTTCCTGTTCATCATTTCTTATAGCACTATAGTATTCCATTACATTCATATACCATAATTTATTCAGTCATTCCCCAATTGATGGGCGTACCCTTGATTTCCAGTTTTTGGCCACCACAAAGGGAGCTGCTATAAATATTTTTGTACATGTGGGACCCTTTCCCATTTTAATGATCTCTTGGGGATATAGTCTTAGAAGTGGTATTTCTGGGTCAAAGGGTATGCGCATTTTTGAAGCCCTTTGGGCATAGTTCCAAATTGCTCTCCAGAATGGTTGGATCAGTTCACAGCTCCATCAACAATGAATTAGTGTTTCTACTCTCCCACACCTTCTCTAACATTTATCATCTTCCTGTTTTGTCATGTTAGTCAATCTGCTAGGTGTGATGTGGTATGTCAGAGTTGTTTTGCTTTGCGTCTCTCTAATCAAGAGTGATTTAAAGCATTTTTTCATATGATTATATTTAATTTCTTCCTCTGAAAACTGCCTATTCATATCCTTTGATGGACGTAATTCTTTTAAAATTTATTTTGTTCATAATTTATGAATTAAATTAAATCTTTCCATAACATAATATAGTAAAAAAATTGCACATGAAACTGCAAATCTATTATGCACAACTTGCTATCCCTTTTAAATATATAATAAAAGTATCTTGTAAATTTCTTTTTTCTCCCTTCACCTTAGATGTGAGTACCATTAGATACAAATATGTATATATATGTAAAAACATTTTGTACATACTTCTATTTATCAGTTCTTTCTCTGGATGCTGATAGCCTCTGCCTTCATGTATCTTTTGTAGTTAACTTGGTTTATAATAGTCAAAATGACATTCATGAATAATGATAATAATTCTTAACACTATCACTAAGGGAAGGATGAGATGAACTATAAGTAGTACAAATGGAGAGAGAGCCCACATTGATCTTTTGAAACATTGAATTAACAGTATAAAAGGAAAAAAATTTAACCTTATTCTTTTTTCAACTCAAGAACAGTTTTTCTGAAGTTTTTGATCTACCACTGATCTTGTATTTTTTTTAGTCAGTATTAATCACACATAGCAAGTTATTCAGTACAATAAACTGTATTGTTTATATAGTTTTAAAAGAGGAAAAGAAATAGTTTATTCAATGATTATTTCCCTATAAAATGGTGATATTGCACAGTATGAATGAATGAATACTGAAATTGTTCCACCCTTTTCTCTTAGATCCTTGGAAAAGTTAGAATTAGTTAAGAGGATTTTTTATACATAAATCAATAAAAACATTGGTTATTATGATATTTAAGTAGATGGGAAGTCAGATGGCTACTTGGCACCCAGAAATCTTGACATAGAGACTAATGGTTCCATTCCCAAAGAGTCTTAAATGACATGTAAATCAAATAGGAATACAGCAACATAGTACATAGTCAATGTTAACAGTCAGTGTTTGGGAATGAAGAACATGAAGAGTGCAAATGATGTTTGGAAGGAGAGATGTTCATGGAGGAAAAATGGAAGATAGAAAGTCATCACTGCTTCCAGCTGAGGTGGAGGATATTCTGAATTAAGAAATTGACCAGGGCAAAGGCACCCAAGTCTACAAAGCTATTTGGTCCTTCTTTATATAGGTCTTCCTCATGGTGGGCAATAGTGGTATTGCTAATGAATTCTTAGAGGTTTCTTTTTGGGAAATATTTTGATTGATTAATACTCATTGAAATCCCTTTCAAAGGGATGACTACCCAGTACAGTGCCTTATGCTTTCTGGATACACAAATATATATATTTTGATCGTTATTTCCATGCCTGCTTTTTCCTAAACCTTAACATTCCCTTTTTATTCTGGGGACCTAAACTGAAGAAGTTGCTATTAGCCAGAAGGACACAGAAATCATTATCTACTTGGTGTACTTAAGAGATACAGGTTGCTTTGTGGGGTCTCTGAGCCAGGAGTTAGGCACTTTAAAAGTATTCTTAATTATATTGATAGAACATTTAAAACTTATCATATGGATTCTCCTCTCCCCCAATTACTTTATTGGATAATGGTTTATCATACCATAAAGAGTAGAATTTTTCAAGTAAGTATTTGGCTTAGTTTTTTAGTTATGTTTATTTGGTTATTTAGTTCATTTAGTTATGTTCCTACATGGAACACTATCAGGGCAGGTTTCAAACTATTTTATTCATTCTGGATAGTTGAAAATAATACCCAGTGTCTACCACTCTTGAACTTTACAAACTGGTTGCTGATCCATGGAGATTTTCCTTTTTTCTTTAGATGTTGCTTCCTGCTCCATAATTACCTTCTTTGATCTCATTCTGTATGTTCAAATCTGGGTCATCTTCCTTGTGCCTTTCAGAGAAGTCAGGTTAATAACTCTCTAGTTATAACTTCAGTAACACAGATGACTATCTTGTACTGTGTAAAACATAGTTCATTATTCAACTGGGAATAACTATAATGGTGCTGTTAAAAAAAACCAACTCTTTCATGCAGATTTTGTTAAGGCTCACTGCACTAACATGATGACACAACAGGAGAAAATAGAAAAAGAACTCTGAAGATTATAATGGGATGTAATAGTTTTTTGAAAACCAAACATCTTTTAAAGAACTGAGTGGAAGAAGTACTGTTGTATAGTCATCAAGTATTATATAGAAAGAACTTTTTTTATTTAATTCTCCAAAGGGCCACTACTCTTTGATGTGGGAGACAAGTCATTCTAATTAATTTTAGTTAAATTTATTGGGGTGTGGGTCCAGATTTATAATTCCATTAGCATAAGAAACTCCTTGAAAGAAAACACTAACACCTAGAGTTCCACAGCCTGTATATTTCAGAGACAGGGCTTGAACTTAGGTCTTTCTGACTCCCAGATAGATTCTCTAGCCACTACACCATGCTGTCTCTCTTTAATTATATAAAAATGAAAATTAGTTTGTTTCAGTCCTATGCTTTTCCTTTGCTATTGTTCAGTCATGTCCGACTCTACATGACCCCATGGATTTTCGTATGTGGAATTTTCTTGGCAAAGCTATTGGAATAGTTTCCCATTTCTTTCTCCAGGGTAGCCTTAATTTACAGATGAGGAACTGAAGCAAATAGGGGTTAAGTGACTTGCTCAGGATCACACATCTACTAAGTGGGATTTGAACAGTGTAGGATATAAAATGGTCTATGGCGTAAATATGAAGACTTAAATTACCTTGTAGAGAATATAAGTTAATGCCTCATTTGAATGCAAACTGTTTGATGGTTTTGGGGGCAGAAAAAGAACTTTGATTTATTAAATATTGATAATATATGATAAAGAATAAATACAAGTTCAATAATAAAGACTTAGCAAAGATATTAGGGTGGTTTGCCATTTCATTCTCCAGTGGATTAAGTCAAATAGAAGTTAAGTGACTTGCTTAGGGTCATACAGCTAGTAAGTATCTGGATGTGAACTCATCTTCTTGGCTCCAAGCCTGGTCCTCTGTCTGTTGCACTGCCCAGCTGCCTCTAAGCTTACCCTTAGTACTCATTAAAGACACACAATTCCTTCCCATGATTAAATAGTTGGGTTATTGACTAGACATAGGGCATTCTTTGAAAGGTAGTGCTCAGCTCAATTTTGGCATGTTTTCTTGATCATAATTTAAGGACAATCTTTCTACAGTTTTCAGTTGACCATTGAAACACGTGGTAGATTGGAAATAGCTAGAGCATCAATTTCCTAATTCTGAACCATCTGGAATTCCACCTGCTCAAAGTTAACAATATGGAGCTTGTTAAGCAATTGGGCTGTTTGCAACTTTATCTTCAGTGGTGAGTAAAATGTATTGCACTACTGTGCTGGAGAAGTTTAACTTGCAATTCATTTGAGTATTAATATATCAAAATATTTCCTGGGTTTATTTTATAAATTATCAAAAGGACTATTATGCTGTAACCATCAAGTAGTTCAGCCCAGTTCATGTTGATCTCTATATTTTTTTTCTTTAAGAGTGGTTAGGTTTCCTAGCTTAATGTAGTCATTATTTTCAAATCATTAGTGAACCAAGAAAAGGTTAATTTGTTAACTTGAATTGGATTTTTGTTGCAAGCTGAAAAGCCCTTTTTATAACACAAGAACATTTTCCTCCAAACTGTTTCCCTCCCTGACATCCTGCCACCCCCTCTCAGTCCTTTTCTTCTGCTTTACTTCCACTGAAATTACTACTGTGTCCCATAATGTATATTCCCTCTTTAGGACCAATTGATACCAAAAAACTTTGGCAAGGAAACAGTTTGTATGCAGATGCATTAATAGATTGTCAGAGGAGAAAGTGAATGTTTGAAGGTTGATATGTGTGTGTGTGTGCATGTGTGTGTGTGTGTGTGAGAGAGAGAGAGAGAGGAAGAAAGGAAGGGAGGAGTCGGAGGAAAGGAGAGGAAGAGAGGGAAGAAGAAGGACAGAAAAAGGGAGAGAGAAGGAGGGGAAGAGATATGATGACAGACAGAGACAGTCACAAAGAGACAGTCACTGACGGAGGGACAGAGACAGAGACCAACCAACAGGCCCAGAGATGCAGTGACAGATCAAAAAGCAATGAGAGATACATAGAAAAAGACAGACAGAAAGACATACACACAGAAAGTAAGCAGTAGGATAAAACACTATTTGATATTATAAACATAAATCTGGCCTGTTTCTCTAAAGAACTTTTATATTTTTTTCTGAACGATATGATAATGCATGGTAGACCTTTTCTCAAATCCAGAAGTTGATTTGCTTCTCTAAACTGATAGGAGCCTTAGTCTTTGTCATTTGTATAAAATGGGAATTGGCATCTGTGTGCGCCTTTCCCATCTTCCTGGGATAGTAGAAAGACAATGGATGTTGTCCGAGATATTTTCATTCTGTGCCTTCCTGAGGTGTCAGGTAACCTTCCTTACATTATCCATTCAATGACTCTCCCTCTTTGGTATTCAACTGAATCTCAAATATTTGGAATGATGTAGTATGGAAGAGTCAAGAAGGTAGAGAAAGTTGATTGATTTTTCATAGAACAAAGTTTCCTTCCATCATTATTAAAACAGTTTAAAGAACTTCACAGTTTTGGTTCAATCTTTAAAAAATTTTTTGTGGGTGTAAAAGCAAGGACCCTGACATACACAGGAGGGCTTTCTGTACAGGTTCTTTGATCTGCTTTTCTAAAAGGAAAGCAATTTTTGAGGGGTCAACAATCACTTTAGTGAAGCACATGTATCATTCACTTGTTCAGGAGAAAAAGTCAACACCCTGAACTTCAGAGAAAATACAGAGAAATCAAAATCAACATACATGACTTCCAATTGTCTGACATAAGCAAGATATACATTATAGATCAACAGACAGATCCAGCTGTCTGACCATTACATACTTACATAGTTACCAGAACACCAACATATGGATTTTCAAAGCTGTGGATGGGGGGGTAGGGAACTCCTTAGTGGCTGCCCAGAGTCTCATATGGCCAAACAAACACTTCCAAAGAGTAAGTCCCAAAGTAAAACCTCACCTCTGAATACTTATACATTTTTCAGAGCCAGAGGGCACCACAACCCTTGAGAACCAGGACCTTGTTAACAAAATGTGTGAATCTTCCCACAAATCTTCTCTAATCAAACTCCCCTTAATGGGTAGGCTCATTAATGGGTTAGGGAAGATCTCATTAAGAAGCAAAATGATATTAACAATAAGCAAAAATGCATTATCAACACAGAGGGCAGGAACTAGACATAAGAGTTTAACTGTGGAGGGAATTCCTTCCACTAATACACACTGTTAATTTCTAATCTTAGGTGTGCCTGTGGGCAGTGAGAAGTGGAGTGACTTACCTATGTCTACCCAGTCTTATTTTTTCAAGGTGGAACTGTTCTTGACTCCAAGGTAATCATCTATCCACCATATTACCTTCTAATGACTCCATTGTCTCCTTTTAATTCCCTGTTTTTTGTTTTGCTATAAAAAAGCAAGTATTTATAGCTCAGGAAATTCCATGTCAATTCCATGTCAGGAAATATGTCAATTCCATGGGTTCAGTGGTATCCCAATAGGATAAATTATTTTAAAGATTTCTATCATAATTGGATAATCACTTTTAGTGTTGGAGGGGATATTTGAAGTCATTTAGCTTAAACACTCTCATTTTGTTTTTATAATTGATTTTTAAAATTAACTATTGTTGTTCCCTCTCCCTCACGCTTTGGGAAAAAAAAAAACACCTTGTCACAAATGTGTATAATCAAGCAAAATTTCCCATATTGGCCATGTCCAAAATGTGGGTCATTCTGCCTATTTTAACATCTGTCTTTTAAAAGGTGGATTTCATTATTCATTATCAGTTCTCTGGATAATGGTTGATCATTGCATTAATTAGCCTTCTTAAGAGCTTTGGAGTTCTTATCAGTTTGTACAAATCTCCTCAGTTTTCTCTGAAACCATTCCATTTATCATTTTTTATAGCTCAATAATATTCTATTCCATTCACATGCCACATTTTGTTCAGCCTTTCCTTAATCGATGGTCACTCTTTTAGTTTTCAGTTGTTACACAAAAAGAGCAGCTAAGTGACTTGTCCAAGGTCTTAGAACTTGTGAGGAACAGAATAGGGTTTGTACTCAGTTCATAAGATCATTGAACTAGAGTTTGAAGGGATGGTTAGTGGAATTATCACAGGGACTCAGAAATGTTTAGTGGATTTTTTGAGGTCACAGAAGTAGCTGGGACTCAGGTCTTTCTAATATACTGCCCTTTACCTTTGTTGTGGTCTAGAAAAACCTGTGGTTTTGGGGAGTCCAGTCTTTGTTCAACAAATGGTCATACCTTAGACTCTTGCCCTAGTACCTTGTTACTAGTACCCGTAGCAACATGGCACAATGGGTGGAGTGCTAGACCTGGTTTCAGGAAGACTGGAGTACAAAAAAGACACTTACTAGCTGCGTGCCATTGGGTATGTCATGTAACCTGTTTGTCTCAGCTTCCTCATCTGTTAAATGGGGATAATAATAGCACCTACCTCCCAGGGTTGTTGTGAGGAGCACATAAGATAATGTAAAGTGCGTAGCAAAGTTCCTGGCACATGGTAAATACTATATAAATGTTTGTTGTGATTATCATTACTAACTCTGTTTCCCATTATCCTTTGTGTCTTTAATTAAGCCTTGTAGCTTTTCTATAGGATAAGGATTGTCTCAGTGATTTCATTGATACAAGCGATTGCCAGACTTCCCCAGCCAATGCCAGTCAGTGCAGATTGGGGTTTTAGAGATTTGCCTGGATCTTGAAGAAATGAAGTCACTTACCAGGGTCACACAGTTTATGTGTCAGATTTGGGATTTGAACACATTCTTTCCCTGACTGCAAGGCAAATTCTCTATACACAACCACTGACTGCACCATGCTATCCTGGCTCCTTGAGTTTCTGAGAATAGGACATGACATTTTCACCTGCCTACAGATTCCAGGCTCTGGCTAACTGGAGCAGCAAAAGGTCATCTCAATAGAACGAAGGTTGGTCCAGCAAGCCAGGCCTTCCTGTAGTCTTGGAGCCTCAGCCTTTCTGGGTTATTGTTCACATATGGCCTGAAGCAGTTCTGGTGGCTTCCATCCTTGGTTCAGGCAAGGAAAAGCAGAATCTGGAAAACTCATAAAGCAGTACAAGTGGTAAAGGAAAATCAATCTTCCCCTGTTTCAGACGAGGTTGATGAGAATCATTCTTCCCATTTCTCAGTAAATTGGAACAAGGCTTAGGACGCTAATCCTACTGTAATGCCACTTGAGGAGGAACACTGACATTTGTGGTATTTACAGAACAGTTTAGATCTGCTATTAAGCTGGGGCCTCCAATTGTTTAACTTTTGCCCCTGTGTACCGTTACCCTTGGTCCAAACCAGGCAAATATATTCATTAAAAGTGTCTCCGCTTTCTGGTTTCTCCTGCTTATTTGGTTTTATGGAATTCAAGTTCTTAGTGAATGAATGTGCTAAAGGTAGAATTCTTTTGGGGGAGGGAAAAAATTCCAAAACCTCTCCTATGAGAAGTTCCCTATTCTGGTTTTATTTTGGGTTATTTATACTTTTTTGGGGGGGTCTAGGTTTGTGATTTCATCAGGATAGAGAGGTATATATGAGGAAACTTATTCTCCCAATGGAGATATTCTGTACATTAGTTTAAGAAGGTTGGTAGTGGGTGGAAGGACCCTGAGATTTGAGGTAACTTTGGAAGAATCACACAGCAGGTGTCCTTACTCCCTATTACCCTAAGCTGCCTCTCTAATTCTATAGGGATAAGAATCGGGACTGGGCTTATGATTACACTGGAATAGGGTATTCTTTGTTCATATAGCCAAAGTAAAAAAGAGAATACATTTTTTTTTTTACTGCATAGAAGGAAACAAAAAAGGAGCCCTAAAGGGAGCTGAAATGTTACTTTTGTGTTAAATAATACATATTTACATATACAAAGTGTCTCAAAAGTCCAGTTTTAAGCTACTAAAGCTACTAAAATTTAAAATTGCATTAAGACTTTTGGGACGGGCAGCTAGGTGGCACAGTGGATAGAATATTGGCCCTGGAGCCAGGAGGACCTGAGCTCAAGTTCGATTTCAGACACTTGCTAGTTGTGTGACCCTGGGCAAAACGCTTAACCTTGTTCGCCTTAGTTTCCTTATTTAAAATGAACTGGAGAAGAAAATGGCAAATTACTCTAGTAGCTCTGCCAAGAAAACCTCAAATATGGCCATGAAAAGTCAGACATAGCTGAAGTAACTGAACAAGAAAGACTTTTAGGATACCCTGTATGTGTAAATATATATCTATACATCTAAATTTATATATACATAGGCATTTTATCTATATCTGTATCATTTATCTAATTCTTTTTTGTTGAGGGTTTCTAAAAACATATATAATAATTGATTAATTCTTAGTGTTCAACATTTGCTTCCATAAGATTCTGAATTTTAAATTTTCTTGCCCTCCCTCTCCTCTCCCCTCCCCAAGACATCATGCAATCTGATGTAGGCTCTATTTATACATTCATATTAAACATATTTTCACATTAATTGTGATATAAAGAAGAAGAAAAGGAGAGCAAATAGTATGCTTCCATCTGCATTCACACTCCAAAGTTCTTTCTCTGGTTGTGGATAGCATTTTCCACCATGAGTGTTTTGAAGTTACCTTAGATCCTTGCATTGCTGAGGAGAGCTAAGTCGATCAAAGTCAGTCATTGTATACTGTGGCTGTTAACTGTGTGCAATGTTCTCCTTGTTCTGCTCATTTCACTAAGCATCTATTCACATAAGTCTTTCTAGGTTTTTCTAGTCTACCTGTTCATTATTGTTTATAGTAAAATAGCATTCCATTACCTTCATATATCATTACTTGTTCAGCTATTCCCCAATTGATGGGCATCCCTTCAATATCCAATTCTTTGCCACCATGAAAAGAGCTGTTATAAATATTTTTGTACATGTGGGTCCTTTTCACATTTTCATGATCTCTTTGGAATACAGGCCTAGAAGTGGTATAGCTGGGTCAAAGGATATGCAATTTTATAACCCTTCAGGCATAGTTCCAAACTGCTCTCGAGAATGTTGGATTAGTTCACAACTCCACCAACAATGCGTTAGTGTTCCAGTTTTCTCACATCTTCTCCAGCATTTATCATTTTCCTGTTTGGTCATGTTAGCCAATCTTGTAGGTGTGATGTGGTACCTCAGAGTTATTTTGATTTGCATTTCTCTAATCAATAGTGATTTAGACTATTTTTTCATGTGATGATAGATAGCTTTAATTTCTTCCTCTGAAAACTGCCTGTTCATGTCCTTTTATCATTTATCAATTGTATTCCTATAAACTTGACTCAGTTCTCTGTATGTTTTTGAAATGAGACCTTTATCAGAGACACTTGTAAAAATTGTTTTCCAGCTTTCTGCTTCTTTTCTAATGCTGGTTGCATTGGTTTTGTCTTGGCAAAAAATTTTCAATTTAATGTAATCAAAATCATCTATTTCACATTACATAATGTTCTTCTCTATCTCTTGTTTGATCATAAATTCTTCCTTTCTCCATAGATCTGACAGGTAAACCATTCCTTGCTCTCCTAACTTGCTTATAGCATCATCCTTTATATCTAAATTGTATACCCATTTTGACTTTATCTTGGTATAGGGTGTAAAATGTTTGTCTGTGCCTCTTTTCCACCACATTATTTTCCAGTTTTTGTTAAATATTGAGTTCTTATCCCAGAAACTGGAGTCTTTAGATTTATCGAATAGTATATTACTAAGTTATTGACTATTGTGTCTTGCATACCTAACCTATTCTATTGGTCCATCACTCTATTACTTAGCCAGTACCAAGTAGTTTTGACGATTGCTGCTTTACAATCCAATTTAAGATCGGGAATGTCTAGGCTACCTTCCTTGCTTTTCTTTTGATTAATTCCCTTGATATTCTGTTGAGTATCCAGATGAACTCCAGATGAGTTTTGTTATTGTTTTTCTAGCTCTACAAAATAGATAAAAACCTATAAAAATTTATAAAAAATACTTTTTTTGGTAGTTTGATTGGCATGACACTAAATAAGTAAATTAATTTAGGTAGAATTGTCATTTTTATTGTATGAGCTCAGCCTACCTGTGAGCAACTGATATTTTCCACTTATTTATATCTGATTTTATTTGTATGAGAAGTGGTTTGCAATTGTGTTCATATAATTTCTGAATTTGTTCTGTCAGGTAGACTCCCAAATATTTTACAATGTCTACAGTAAGTTAAATGGAATAATTTATCTAATTCTTTAAAAAAACCTCAAATTATATGTAGCTGAAGTTGACTCCTACATTCTTTGTTTATTAACATTTTTGGATTTGTTGATTGTTAAGTTTATAATGGAAATCAAGTTTTTTTCTTTTTAAAGTGAATAAAGTTGTGGAGTCTAGATTAAGAGAACTTGTTAGCAGGCTATCTAGGGCAAGGGTGAGCAGAGCGGCTGCATGGTGAAGTGAGCAGGGGACTGGCCTTGCAGTGAGGAATCAAGCATTCAAAGGCTTTATATTAGCTACAAAGGAGTAGTTGATTACTTTAGAAAGCCTCAAATACATAGGGTATCCTAGAGATGAATATAAATTTACTTCTTATATATTACTATGATTCAATTGGTCATTTTCCAAAATGTGTCAAAAACAGGTGAGTACGCTCATTCTGATCCATTCTACTTATTTAAGAAAGCAATCCACTTATAAGCAATTGGACATACTTCTATCTTACCTGTGTCTTCAGTCTTACTGTTGGAGCGGGCAGTCCAGCACTAGCTTTAACTTAAAGCACAATCCCTCACTCACTAAACAATCTTCAAAAGCTGTATCCAGAATCAGACAATCATGATGAAGATGCTCCTATTTCATCGGGGCTGTTTTGCGAATTTGTTTGAATTTCTCATTTTCTTTTTAAATGTACTGATATCTTTAGATTTGATGTTAACAATATTCTGGAATATATTCCTTCCCACTTCTATTTCCAGAGAGCTAATTTTTGCAACAAAGAAAATAAGAGAGGGAGAAAAAAGTGTTTTAGAAAATTAACCAACCACCAACCCTGTTGGAGATTTTATGCAATGTTCCACATGCCATCATTTATCTCTGCAAAAAAAGAGGGAAATGTTTTCTCAAATCTTCTAAGACAAACTTTATCATTGTAATTGCATAACTTTTCTTCTTTTTTGTTTTTATGCTTTCTATGAAATATTGTTTTCCTGGTTCTGATTACTTCACTTTGTATTTGTTCATATAATTCTTCCCATGCTCCTCTGTCTTCTTCATTCATTATTTCAAAACAAATTTATTTTTACATTCATTTATAATCTATATCCACAGCTCCCTATTTTACTAAAGCTAAACAAAAAAATAAACAACAAAATCATCATTATAGTCTAGAAAAACTCATGTTGGTCATGCCTAAAAATGTATCTCTCCCTCTCTGCATTTTGAGATTATCACTTTTCCTTATTTCTTTTGATATAGTATATTTGTTCCCTTACTTTATTTCTTACTTTAACATAAATGAAAATTAACAGAGCTTTCTGGTCTGTCTAGGATCAGACTGAAGGAAGAAACTCTTGACACATAGTAGGTGCTTAATAAATGTTTATTGATTTGACTGAATGATTCAAATTTTTCCTAAAAAGCACTTCTCTGTTAACCAATGACTATCAACATTTAAATCCATACAAAAATTGCCTCTTCTGCAGAACAAATGAAAGGGGCTAACTGGAGATTTGTGCCTAGAGTAGAAGGAGAATGATTGATGTTTTCATCATCCAACAGAGTAGGCAAGTTACAAATAGATTGTTTTTATTCCTTCCAGGTTATTTATCCAGCAAGGAGGTGGGTGGACAGAGCCTCCTTTTGAAGTTAAACATCTTGCCCAGATAAGCAGATATGTTGCATCAAATCAAAGTAATAAAAAGATAAAATGCTTTATTAAATCCTCTTGATGACTATTTTGTACTCCAATAGCACGATCTAATTAAAGACACAGATGAACTGCTTTTCATCTGAAGGTTAGTTCAGGGACTTTCATTATTAAAGGGTTTTCTCAAAAACAAACCTTTGGCTGTAGAGCTTCCAAGTTTCCCAGTGTGCCTACTTCCTCTTTTACTCTAACCATTATAGATATTTTGGCTACCACTTTATTGCTTATTCATAACTTCCCCTCATCCTGAAAGTACTTTTAAACACGAATATGATGAATCCTTACATTATCACCATGGGCTGTGTTCAGTCAGTGGTGTAGACTTTTTCCAAGTAGTGAAACTGCCTGTCCATATACAAAGGTGGGTAAAATAAAACAAACAAAATCTAGTTAATCAATTCTTTGCTTTGTCTATATGATGCTGGAAAAAAATTTTGACTGAGCTAAAGTAGCAGAATAAGTTAGACTTTTGCCCTTTTGTAGACTCAGTTTTAGTGACTTTCTCTAAGTTTCATGAAGAAAGTTCTTTGTTAGAGACAGGTTTATGTGCATTATTGATAAGGAACAAGACTGTATGGTCAGTGTGATTGATATGCCCTAGACTGAAGGAGATCTCAGAAGGGAGTGGGAATGTGTGTCCATTGCATGTAATTTTGTGTGTGAAGTTCTAATCTTCTATCTTCACTGCTTCTGTCTTTTGGTTGTCACATTTGTGTAAATAATAATAATGATGATATTACTACTAATCATAGCATTTATGTAGCACTTCAAGATTTGGGAAATACTTTGCATTTGTTGTCCCCTTTGATCCTTACAACAACTTGGTGAAGTAGGTGTTATTAACATCCCCACTTTACAGATGATAAAATTGAGATATGAGAGAGGTTAAGTAACTTCCCCTGGGTTAAACAGCTATTAACTGAAACAGGTTACATACTTAGGTCTACTCCAAGTCCAGGCACTGTGCACTGGGCATAAAGAGAAGGGCCAAAAAACATCCCTGCCCCTGAAGAGTTCACCATCTCACAGGGGGACACAACTTGTAAATGTCAACAAATAAAGCTTTGTGCAAGATAGATAGTAAATAATCAACCGAAGAAAGGTACTAGAAAGGGTTGGGAAAGGTTTCTTGTGGGATTTTTAGCTGAGATTTGAAGGAAGCCAGGGAAACCAGATGAAGAGGGATGATATTCCATGCATGGGGAACAGCCAGTGAAAATGCACAGTTCAGACATGGAAATCTCATCGAAGGAAAAGTGATACCAGTGTTACCAGATCAAAGAGTACATTGGGATGCAAGATGTAAGGAGACTGGAAAGGTTGTGATATGTATGTGGGAGTAGGGGGCAGATTATGAAGGAATTTTATACCAGAGGATTTTGTTAGATAGCAGAAGGAGACACAAATTGATTGAGTAGGGGAGTGACATGATTAGATATTTTGACAGGAAGATCACTTTGACTGCTAAGTGGAGGATGGCCTGGAATAGGGAAAGGCTTGTGGCAAGCAACCCAACTAGCAGGCTCTTGCAATATTTCAGGCATGAGGTGATAGGGTCCTTCACCAGGGTGCGATCAACATCAGAGGAGAGAAGGGGGTACATTTGAGAGATGTCATGAAGGTAAAATTGACAAACTGTCAAAAGATTAGATATGAGGAGTGAGAAAGAGTGCAGAATCAAGGTTGATACCTAGATTTTAAGACTAGGGGCTAGGAAGATGGTAGTGCCCTCTGTAATAATAGGAAAGTTTGAAACTGGAAAGAATTGGGGTGGGGGAAGATAGTAAGTTTAGTTTTGAAGATGTTGAGTTTCAAATGTCCTCAGGGGATCCTCTTTGACGTATTTAGTAAGTAGATGGAGATTCAAGATTGGAAATAATCAGAGACATTAGGAATGGGTAAGTAGATCTGAGAATAATCAACATAGAGAGGATAACTGAATCCTTGAAACCGATGAGATAATTGAGTGAAATTGTATAAAAGGAGAAGAGAAGAGCCCTGTTGGACACCCATGGTTATCTGGGAGTGAAGTGGGTGGGAGAAAGCTGATGTGGAGGAAGATTCAGGAAAGGAAACTGAGAAAGAGTAGTCAGATAGGAAAAGAACCAGGAGAGATGAATGTCCTGAAAATGCAGAGAAAAGACAGTATGATGGAGAAGAGGGTGATCAACCAGTGTCAAAGGCTGCAGAGAGGTCAAGAAAGATGATGACTAGAGGCCATTGGGTTGGGCAATTAGGAGATCATTAGCAACTTTGGAGAGAGCAGTTTTAGTTGAATGATGAAGAAGGAAGCTAGACTATAAAGTTAAGAAGAGAGTGAAATAAGTGGAGGAGATTGGATGATAGTGGGGATGGAGGGATCAAATTTGTTGAGGATGGGGGAGACATAAACGTGCTTTCAAGCAACAAGGAAACAGGCAGTATGCAGGGAGAGAATGGTGATAACTGAGTAGGGATGTTATCAGGTAATCTATTAGAGAAGGGATGGAATGAGGTCACTTGTGCATGTAGAAGAGTTAGCCTTGGCAAGGAGAGGGCTACCTTATCAGGTGAAATCGATAAAGGAGGAAGAGGATAGTTGCAGAAAGCAAATGATGAGGAGTCAAGGAGGAAGGAAAAAGAGGGAGCTCTTGGTGAATGGCTTCAATTCTTTTGAGCTAACTACAGGCTAAAGTTCTCAGCTGAGATACTGAAGGGATAAGAAGAGCCACAGGAGTTTTGAGGAGAGATGAAAAAGTTTGGAAGAGCCACTGTGTGTGTGTGTGTGTGTGTGTAATATTCATCTATTTATCCATCCATCCTTCTTCCTTCCTTCCTTCCTCCCTTCCTTCCTTCCTTCCTTCCTTCCTTCCTTCCTTCCTTCCTTCCTCCTCCCTCCCTCTTTCTTTCTTTCTTTCTTTCTTTCTTTCTTTCTTTCTTTCTTTCTTTCTTTCTTTCTTTCTTTCTTTCTTTCTTTCTTTCTTTCTTTCCTTCTTTCCTTTTTCTTTATTTCCTTCTTTCCTTCTTTCTTTCTTTCCTTCTTTCTTTTTCCTCCAAATTTAGTTCTGACCTGCCCAGCTCTGGTACTTTCAGGTTTCACTAGAATGGAGATCACCAGTCAAACTGAATTAGACTGAATAGTGGTAAATATTAGATAATAATAACTACTAGATGGAATGAAAAAAAATGCCAGTTGTGACTATGCCAGAACTAGAACTCCTGGTTCAAAAGGTGACGCTTTGGGGCCCAGGTTTACTGTCCTACATACCTATGTTCTCTGACAGATAAACTTTCCACCAACAAGCTCATTTCAAGCTAAGCCCAAAGAATCACAAATGAGAGGGCTCATTTTTTATCTTGTTAAAAGACAGTGAGGTTCCATTCTGGAATTGTGCAGTCTGCCTTAATATGTTTTATTTTCTTCCATTTTTATAATTTTTATGAGCTTTCTGCTCTGGTTTTAGGAGAATTTGTGATCAATTTTAAATTAAAGTTTATTTTAATTTTAGTGACATTTTCACAACTAATTTGAACTTAGGTCTCCCTTTAGAGAAATATTTATACAGAAATAAAATCAAGTTGCATGGTATAAATGCCATGCCATTCAACTATGTAAATAACAGCCAAGATGTTTAATTGAATATAAAACACTAGTAAAATGTAAACATCATTTTTTGTTCCAGTTACTGTGAGCTTTGGCTTCAGTGACACAAATGAACAGAGCTAATTGATAGTGGAAGTCACCATTTGTAGCAGGGTCCAATAACTTGAATGTGTCTGGAAACCTTTTTGATAATTGCTTCGCTTTGATACTATTCAACCTGTTTCTTGTTGCATAGTTACTGTCTTCACTCCTTGCTGAGCTTTAATAGTGAGTGACATCCTCTCAATGTCCAAGTTATTCTGAGATTTAAATTAGTCCTCTTTGTAAAGCAGCATTTAATTTTTCAGGCTATTGGAAGATAAGATATTTTAAGAAGTTGCTTGCTTACTGCTTATTTATATGTAGCTATTTATTTAGGGTCTTTTTTTTAAAATCCCGAGTTATACTATGTGACAGGCCAGCTAGGTGAAGAAGTAGATAGAATACCGGGTCCGGAGTCAAGAAGGCTCATTTTTGTAAGTTTAAATTTGACCTCAGTTATTTACTAACTGTGTGATCCTGGGCAAGTCATTCAACCCTATTTTCCTCAGTTTTCTCGTCTATGAAATGAACTAGAGAAGGAAATGGCAAACCACTCCAATATCTCTGCCAAGAAAATCCCAAACGGGGTCATGAAGAGTAGTATATGACTGAAATAACTGAATGATAGCAAAATAGTCATGAACACCGAGGCTCAAACAAAGCTCTAGGTGCTTAGGTGTGATATTAGCTGTGTGAGCCTGGGCAAGTGAAACCTTTGTCTACCACAGTTTCTTCACCTTTAAAATTAAGATAGTAGTAGTAGCTATCTCACAGCGTTATTGTAAAGATAAAATGAGATAATCACATCTGGTACATGGTAGTTTCTTAATAAATGCTTTGTATTTTTTCTTGCTTGGGATTTTTTCTGCCTGGAATGAGTGGGATAGTGTGGGGGAGGGGGTGGGAGAGCTTACATAAGATGTGTCCATGGTGGATAAAGTGTACCACGGGATGGTGCTGACAGCACCTTCTAAATTTCAGCACCAAGGGACAAAGTTCTAGTTGCCTCGTCCTTGTTATGCCTCTGCCTACATCTAATGTGCAGCTGTCTTGAATTCTACTTCAGCCACCTGAACTATAACATATTCTACCTTTGTGAACATAAGTCTGAAGTATTCTGACAAACATAGTGTTTGAGAATGCATCAATACATGGAGAGTGGCACAGAATATGTAGTTGTTTTGAGTATATCCTACATTTGCTATGGAGGATCCATTATCATAGAATCATAAGTAGTAAGTCACAAAGAGACCTCAAGATCACTCCCATTCAACCTTGGGCTCTTATATTAAGGGGTGTTCAAATGATCCAGGCCAGTAGCCCGTAGAACCCTCTGAGTTTCCTTTAAAATAAAGCAAAGAAAGGGTTTCTCTAACCATTTCTTGGAAACTATATGCACATGAGTTTTTGGGGTTTCCTTGGTTTAAGGGAAGGTTGAGCAGGGAAAGCCCCTCTACCAATTGCCCATTCATAACTATTCTATGGCTTACAGTCTTGGAGAGTTCCTTGAGGCACTGAGATGTTAAGTGATTGGCTAGGGTCCCATAGCTAGTTTGAGTCAAAGACAAGACTTGAACCCATGCCCTCTTGTCTCTTAGTATAGCTCATATAAGAAAAACAAACATCAGGTGAGTCAGAACTTTAAAAAGATCATACCAGGCAGATTTTGTGTTATCATTATTGTACTTCTCATAGAGAAAGTGAGTTTAGTAAGAAAGGAGAACGAGATGAAAGTATGTGTTAATATAGCAAAAATCTCAGCACAAATATTCTTCTTTCCTTCATCATAAAGACTAGTGTCAAAGAAAAAAATTAAAACTAATACCATACTCTGCCTTCTTACCAAAAACAATTGTATTTATCATTATTCTATATCCAAGCCATTTCTAGTCTGAAGAGTGATATCCAAACTGGCATAGTTCCCCATGTCTTCCAATTACCCAGGCAGATTTCAGGGAACATTGATCAGAATCTTGAACAAGAAATCTTAAAATATAGTCTGGTTAATGTTCTAGAATTGAGTAACTAAGCTGCTATCACATTCCTTCTGGACTATTCTCACTCTTGGAAATAAACAAAGGAAACTTCTCCTTTCCTTTGATATTCCTGCTGTTTGTCTTTCATTTTAGAAGAGGACCGATGGCATCACAGATGATGTCTTGACTTGTGTATGAATTCTATTGAAGTGAAGCTGAGTTGCACAAAGTGGTTAGCTCTCTCCCAAAGTCATCAAAGTCCAGTGGCAAGGCAAAAGGCCCAGGAGATGACCTTGTCATCTTTGATGTCTGACTAAACTCTAATGCTCCACAGCACCTGCTTCAGCTGCCTTCATCGTCAATTGTTTTCATCAGTCATTCAGTGGAGGGGAAGACTTCACATGCTTTAGGTAGACATCCCACTAACTCACTGATGGGTTTGAGGTCTGCAGGTTACTCTTAACCTGGTTAACTTGTCTGCTGAGATAGCTGTACTGAGGTATAGTCACTGCACATGCTACAGCATCTTGGAGCCTCAGGTGAGAACTGAGTTGGACACCAAAGGTGGATGAGCAACCCTGAAAAGGGCTTCATAAGCTCTCACACCAGAGGTGCTAGTTTCCCCTTAATACCTCCTCATCCCTCATAATCCTTTTTCAAAGGAGAGGGTCCATATTAGTCCAGTCCAACTACTTCAGGTGAATCTTCCCCACCCCTGAAATGATTTGGCTATTGACCTATCTAGAGGGTTATTGACCCTTCTTATCTGCCAGGTAAACTGGTATTCTCTGTCAGGGCCTCTCTGGCCTTTTGCCTACCATGGAAATTGTCAATAACCAAATCACTTCAGAGATAGGAAAGGTGATGGGGTAAAGAAAACAAGCGTTATTCTATGGCATCTATTACCCTTAATCCATTTCTCTAACAAAGGTTTTTTGTTCTTTTGATACAACTTATGAACCACTTTTCCAAGAGTCTTTCCCCAGGAATCTGGAAAGGGATTTAGAGGAAAATATTATTTCTTAATATTTCTAAAGAAAATAAAAAGGTTTTCAAGATGCTTCCACACCAGAATTTGGTTTTTAGTAAACCAATAAGCTTATAAAGGAATATTCTGGCCTTTTGAAAAAGTTGGTCTTTATTTCTTTTAAATGGAAAAAATAGTCCTCAAAGTCAAGTTCTACACATAATAGTGTCTTTCACCATGAGATGGTCAATGACTCCTGCCTCCTCCAAATGCTACTGCATTTCATATTTCATGCTAAGACAATCATAATATAAAACTAATGCAATCATGGCAATGCAAATGAAGGAAAATGACCAGACTAAAGTTTATCAAGGAATGGAATACCTCTTCAAGTCATATCACTGGGGACTGCTATTCATTTCAGATGAATGTGGCTGAGTCTAGTTGTCTAGGTATAAAGGCTCCTGAGAATTTGAGGGTTTCTTAACACTCTGTTGCGTTCATATTTCTCTGTATGGCTAGAGAAAAAGGTAAGGCAATATATTGTAATGCCATTAAAATGCTATTTGCTATAGCGAGGAATTTGGTGTAAGGTTAATTCATTTGAAAAAATTATTTACTTTTAAAAAACTCTGTACTTATTTCCTTCACTCCTTGGAAGACGACCAACCAAGTAGAACAGAAAAAAAGAAGACAGGATGTTCCATTTCTCAGTCCTGTCTAAGGTTTTCAATTACCGAAACACCAAAGGACTTTGTTAAATAGTGTTCTCAGCTTTAAAGGTGGGACTCAGGGGCAACAGAGCGAATGCCAATTAAAAACATCGACTTCTTGATTATTTGAGTTTTTGAAAACATACCATCTTAAAAGAAGCTTCATTGATTTTCATGAAACTTTGTATTTGAAATGCTATTTATTGTTTCAGACGTTGAGGCAATGAGGGGACATAGTGGACAAGAGGGCTTGGCCTGGATTCAGGAAGACCTGATTTCAAACACAGCCTCAGACACTTATTAATTATGTGACTAGAGGCAAGTTTCAATCTATGTCTACTTCATTTTCCTCAAGTGTAAAGTGAAGATAATAATAGCACCTTGCTGGGAAGTTCAAATGAGATGTTTGGAAGGGGCTTAACATGGTGCCTTGTATACAACAAGAGTTTAATAAGTGCTTATTTCCTTCCTGTATTGAAGGAATAAAGGAGAATGAATATGGCATGTTTCTTTCTGTTTCAGGTTGAGGGCAAATTTGCTTAGCTGTCTTACAATAATTATGCTCTTGAATTTCAACGAGGGGAAGCTACGGCTCACACATGGAAAACCTCTGTTGTTGTTGTTTGGAGCTGTAATTTCCTTGTTCCAAGAGAAAGAACCAAGAGTAAGTCAGCTTCCTTACCACAATAAATCAAAACTTGCTCAGCAACTTCAGCATTTTAGAATGCTCCTGAGAGGCACTGAGACCTGATGTGATGGGACTAGAATTTGGGGTCAGTCAATAGCAGAGTGTGGTTTAGAGATGAGTGTCAGAGGTGGGGTTTGAACCTGGATTTTTCTAATTCTGAAGTTGAGTTTCTATCCTCTGGCTCACTCTGCCTCTCACACATTGACTAACTTTAACATTTTATATGAACTTTTGTATGTAATGTTTACATTTTGTACATATATATATATATATATATATATATATATATATATATATATATATATATATATATATATATATATATATTATTGAAGGTGGGGCCCTAGATTGGAAGCAGTCATGTCACACAACAGTCTGAACTTTCAGAGCTTTAGTATGAGGGATGAGCTCTCAATACTGACTTCAACACTAAATTCTACTATGCTATGCGCAAGGGTGTGTGTGTGTGTGTGTGTGTGTGTGTGTGTGTGTGTGTGTGTTGAGGAGTGGGGATGAATAGGTGGGTGGGGAATATCTCTTTTCGCATCACCTAGAATGATTTTTAGTGATTTCTCAGACCTCTATACCCAAGGCATTATGTGACAACGGCCAGTTAAAACTAAGAATGTGCCTTCCAATGAAAGGTTAGACACCATCAAATTTGATTAAGCACATTGCTTTTGCTCATTTCATTCAATGTGGACATTCTTAGTTACTCCATTCAATTGACTTTCTCAGTTACTTAATAGAAAGAGAAAGCCTTGCTGCAATTCTGAAAACCTCACCATGGAAATTACCTAAGTTTCTTGAGATGTACAGTAATAAGGAATATTGAACACAATACCACTGCTAATTAAAGCAGTTTTATTATTCCTAGAGTGCCAAAAATGACCATGGTAGACCAAAGGTCTTGCAGGGGGAAGGGCAGGGAGTTGGAGGTGGATAAATAGTGCTGGTGGTTGCCATGGCTGGGGCTAGCTTCTTCTAGGTAGCCTAGTTTCATCATGTGCAAGATTTCAGTTGCTTTCCTCTGGAGTCTCATACTAATGCAGACTTTCTGGATTTTATTTTATTTCACCTTAGATTTGATTTCCCCTACATTCTTATAGAGGAATAGGGAGCCACTGATGATTTTTAAGCAGGGCAGAAACACAGACTGCTTTCTTGGGAAGACTGATAGCTTGGAAGATGAATTGGAGAGCAGAGAAACAGACATGACTGATTATACCTCAATGCTTTTTGTTTTACCCTACTACCTTCCTGTTGCTAGACAGGAATATGTTGTAATATGTTGCTCATATTGTTTCTGATGCTTGAAAAAAAGATCCCCAGCTCCTCCTCTCCCATCTTTTCCTCTCTGTGTGTGTGTGTGTGTGTGTGAGGTTTAGTTACTTTGAATAGTAAGACAGAGGTACAAACATTTCCCTCTCACATCCAGGTGTACACTTTCCCCTCGACTCCCTTGGTCCCTGGGGACAGTGGGCTCAGACTTAATGCAGTTTCTATATAGATTTGCTGCACCAAGCATACTTCTAAATATGGTACAACCAAAGGACAAGTCTATTGCTGGGTTGCATGCGCAAGGTCATTCCTTTGGCTCTCAACGCTGGACCGGCTGGCTGTAAAACCTGGCTATGCTATAGGACCTCTGCATATCTTACTCTCCTGACTTTTCACAGCTTACAAAGCATAGTCATCTCTAATCTCTTTCCCCTAAAATAGGAAATGAACTTAAAGAACACAGAGGCCAGTGTTCACAGGCAAACATACTGTCCTCAGATAGAGAGGGATAAGAATTTGTCATCCCAAGAAATGCTGGAAGACTCTCTAAGTAGTATTTTTCAAGATGTATAGAGGTGAGAATTGTACTCAACATATTTAAAATTATCAAATTGCTTTTTAAACTATTATGTCCCATCTTCACAAATTTCTACTGTATGAAGAGCTAGAAAATGGTTTAGAGATCCAGCCCCCTCATTTTACAGATGAGGAAATCAAGGCCAGTAGACATGAAGGGATTTGCACAAGATAATACAGCTAGTTAGTTAACATATCTTTCAAAAAATTTATCAATGCATTTTATTTTGATACAATGAACACTTGCCAACAAACACCCAAATGACAACTACAAAGTGCAGTACATTTCCCTAAAACAGTTAAGTAACTGTTTCATTTTTGCAGTTTCCTGATTGCTAATGGAAAGGAAGGATGTGTGCTTTAACTTTGATAACATAGGATTAACATTGTCCATCCTATCTGACCTGAACTTTGTTGTCTCTTTGTTTAGATTTTAGGTATATTATTGTAGTCATGCTGTGTGTATACATAAATACACACACACACACACATATATATATTTTGTTCTGTTTTCTTCACTTTTCATCATTTCATACAGAACTATGTTTCTTGGAATTCTTTTCATTTATCCTTACAACTCAATAACATTCCATCTTATGCCCACATTATAATTTGGTGCATCTATTTTTTATTTGGTGCACACTTTCTTTGCCTCTAGTTTTTCAAACACAAGTCATACTGCTAGGAATATTATTATATATGGGAGTCTTTTCTTGTTGTCAACAGTCTTCTATATGTCAACAGTACAGTTCTAGTAATGGGTCTGTAGTTGGAAGGGTAAGAACAATGAAGATATCGCTTCATAATTATAAATTGTCTTACATCCCAGTCAGCCCTCCCTCACTCAAAACAAAGTCAAGTGCAAGTCATGTCATCATTTCTCTGATGGCATGGTCTTCTTCGGCAACGAAGGACAAACATACACACACACACACACACATCGCAGTTGAATATAACTCCATTAGCATTGAACTAACATTCATTAGAGATTTGGACTGAAACTGTGGTTTCCTTGATACTGGGAAATTCTTTTACCAGTGAAGACTGACATCTGCTCTGCAACTGAGTTGCTTAGGGTACTGAGAGGTTAATTGATTTGCCTATGGTCACACAGCCAGAATGGATCAGAGGTAGACCTTGAACAAAGGTTTTCCTGGGTTTTGGGCTAATGCTTTAGTCCCTATTACATTCCATTTGTTAGCTAATATTTATCTGAAGCAATTAATGCAACCACATTAAATATGTTCTTTTATAAGTCTTAAAAATAATCTTTCATTCTATTTTTTTAATTCAAATATATTCTGGATTTTGACTGAAGACCTTATTGGAAAATCTTTTTCTTTTGTCAACATGTATGTTACTGATTTTAAAACTGCATTTGGAAAATGAAGCGCCTGCAATAACATTATTAGCTGAGATACTGTAGATAGCTTTACATGTCAGGAACAATTAACACATATCCTGTGGGTCTGATTGCTAGCTTCAAGGAAGTTCTGCTTACCAGAAACTCTCTTAGCAAAGCCTCCTGGAAAGTTAAAGGTCCCCAATCTACAGTTAAATAGGAAATGTAATGTACCTTTTTTTTTTTGATTGACCATAAACTCTACTCATGGGACTTTGTTCTCAGAGGCAAAAGCAAACATGAGTATGAATGAAATTGTTTTACTAAAAATTTTTAAGCCTTTGGTCCCAACCATCTAGCTTAATATATCCTAAAATACAATTAAATAAATATTGCCCTAAGCTTGATATAGAAATAGCAAGTGAAAAAAAAATCAGAAATTCAGGTATAAAAAGACAAAATAGATTATATATTTAATATGTTACTATGAGTTAAGTCCATTTGCTATGTCAGAGTTATCTCACAAGCATCAATTAAGTAATTAAAAAGAAAAATTAATTTGTTAAACATTGTTATAAATTCAAGACAGATTGTGTGGAGTTATTAATAGAGACCTGGCTTTTGATGTCAGGAAGACTTGGATTCAAATCCTGCCTTTGACACATACTGACTGTGTGACCCTGGGCAAGTTACTTAACCTCTCAGTAACCTATGAAACTAGTAATGATCATATTAATAATAGCCAACATTTTAAAGCACTTCAAATATATCATTTGATTCTCATAATAATCCTGTGAAGTAATGCTATTTTCATACCCATTTTAAAGAGAAGGAAACTGAGACTGAAAGAGATTGAGACTTGCTTAGTGTTCCATAGTAAATATCCAAGGAAGGATTTGAACTCAGCCCATTCTACCAAATCCAGTGTTCTTCCCACTATGCCACCTAGTTGTCTATAATTTGCCCAGTGGGCACTGATCAGTATTGGTAGTGAAAAGTTCCCTAAGGGAAGTAATCTATACCAAAGAATCAAAGGTATGGTCCCAGAATACTATTTCAGTTATGTAGATACTTAAAATTCAGTGAAATAATGAGCAAGAACAGATCCAAACAGAATCTGAGTTCTTTGTGACATTGGGAAAGAAGACCTTATGTAAATCTAAGATATTACTACTCATAGACTACATAAACATACAAAACATAAATGCATAAGGCAGCTAGGTGGTGCAGTGGATAGTGCCCTAGGTTAGCAACCAGGAAACTCATCCTCCCAAGTCCAAACCTGGCTTCAGACACATACTATCTGTGTGGACTGGAGTAACGTGTTCATAAAATAAATATGCATTGGAAAGAACATTGAACAATAATTTTATCATGTAACAATTTTTAATTGTCATAAAAAGTTTGTAAAGTATAGCATTTGATTATAGTTACTTCCTGCACAAAGGTACAGATACTCTATAATATATTACAGAGTTCACAATCACAGAAGTCAAGGAGGAGCATCAGAAGAAGACAGAATTACAAAGACCTCTTTCTTGAAAATTCTCTCTCTGTGCCATAATCCACATAAACTCTCCGAGCTTCTATTTTCTCATCTGTAAAATGAGGGATCCATGATACTTACACAGGGTTGTTGTGAGGCTCAACTGATTTAAGATGCCACTTGGCATGAGCCTTCAAAGCTACCATTGTAGATTCTATCCCACATGTCAATCAAGATGACATATATTCCTTTAATAGTCCAGAAAGTTCTAGGAAGTCTAATCATCCTGTTGGACATGATCTTTGTGATTTCACTGTCTCTTGAGTTACGCTTTCTGATGTAAGTTCCTTGAGGGACTATTTTGCTTTTTATTTACATCTAAGTTACAATTCATCTTAATGAATCCCACAAAATGGTCACATTCTTTGGATTTGCATAGCATATTTCCAGTGGTCTGGACCCAATGATCATATTTTATGTAATTATAACTTCAAATAGTTCAAATTACAATATATGCAACCACTTCATTGAATTCGTTATTTGCAATATTTGGGATTGCTACAATTTCCAGTGCTTAGCTGGGTGTGGTGTCTGGTACATACTCAATGAATGAATGAAGTAATTGATTGTTCTGATGTCAAATAAGCAAGAGTTCTGAGAATGTCAGACCATACACTAGGTCAAGGTAAGGAACAATTAATTGCAAAAGGGAACTTGGTACCAGAAAGAAACTGAGTAATTACAGAAGTCATTGGTTTACATCCTTTTAACCCTTAAGAGAAAGAAAAGTGCTGTCTCCACTATTTTCTGAGAAGCAAGGGAAAGAACCTGATCCAGGATATTAGGAAGCCATGACTCCAAGTCTTTAAATGACTCTCACTTTAAATGGCTGAAGTGACCTGGGGTAAATTATCTAACTGCTGTGTATCTCAGCAGTCTTCTCTGTAAAATCAAGGCTGTATCTGGATAACTTCTGAAGTCCCTTTTAGTACTAAAACTCTGTAAGAGCAATATTTGTCAGGGGTGAAATCATTATCACATCTGCCTGAGAATTGCAGGTTATTATTTTCTTACTCTTACCTTGAGTAATTAAGTACTATAGTAACTAGGTCTCTGAACCTGGAGTCAGAAAGACCTGAATTCAAATCCTGCTCAGATACTTATTAGCTGTGTGACCCTAGGCAAGTAACTTAATCAAACAGAAGTAACAAAAACACCTACCTCACAAAGTTGTTGCAAAGATCATGTAAAGCATTTTGTAAACTTTAAAGCCTGACATAAATGCTAGCCATTTATTTAAAGTCCACGTACTTGGGGCATTGACCCTGGAATCAGGAGGAACTGAGTTCAAATCTAGTCTCAGACACTTACAACTAGGAAGACTTAGGTACAAATCCCACTGCCGACATATACTAGCTGTGTGATCCTGTGCAAATTACTTTATCTCTTAGTGTTCTAGAATCTAGACAACTCTCTAAGACTCTTTGTTCTACAGGAGGTGCCAACCTGCTCTGGTAAAGAGACTTTCCTGATCTATTTCAATGAAATCACAAGTCCAGTCTCTCTGTATGTTTGTTTAAACCTCAACATTGCAAAATCAAGAAACATGACACCTCAAATATTTGTGTTATGAGACCTTTGGCCATATTTACCTAAACTATTTTGGATTTCATCATCAATAATTGAAATTGAAAACCTAAAAACACTGGCAGGAAGCCAGGGAGAAGGCGGCAAATAGAAGTCACCTTTCTCTCAGCAGCAGGAAAGGGGTCAGATGAAAGAATGATGAGAGAAATAAAGAAAAGTTTTGTTTTGTCTTGTTTTTCTGCTGGTAGAAAAGTAATAAAGAAGGAAATAAGAGCAGAAGTCCATTACTTTTTTCTGAAACCCTTTGAAGTGCCTCTAAAATGATAGCAAAGAATTGTGGACTATGAGGTCAAAGGAGAAAATAGAATGAAGCCCTTCTGTTCAGGGGTTAATAGTTATGTGTCAGGAGTAGGGTTACCCAAATCAAAACTAAAAAAATGCTGGCTCTAATATAACACAGCAGTTAGGTTTCTATATTGATCAAATACTCACGAGGCTGGTCCAACGTGCCTTGGTGGGCAGCTCTAGTCAAGAGAATGCTAGCAGAATTAAGTGCCTTGTGTTTTTTTGGCCACTCACTTTGAGAACTAAATCAAACAAATTTTGCGTGATTTTCTCTTGGATTAAGTGCAAAAGATAAGTTCCATCATTTATACTGTGTCTGATGATATAAAGAAACTATGTAAATATAGTATTTTTTAAAAATTAAAAGCAGCATTAAGTGATTCACTAAATGCTTCACAAATCTAATTTGGAATAGAACTGGTGTCTTTTTTATTTATCTGTCAGTAGATTTGTTATTGCCTCAGCCCTGATACCCTCTATTGATCCCAGCCTCTACTTTCTCAGGTCACATATGCCTGGGTAGAAAGTTAAGCTGAGAACAGCCTTGTAGCTTGTCTGGTCATTGGCTCTTCTCTCTGACACTGCCTTTTCACTTGCTGTCCTCTATTCCTGGAAGCTACCCTGTGTTTCTTGGATTCCCTGGATTATTTTCAATCTTAGTATAATTCCACCTTCAGCAGAAAACCCCACTCTTCCCCTCCCCCAATCCCCAATTGCAAAGTGTCTTTCATTTACGCTATCAATATCAACATTTGGCAGCTATGAGGTGCAGTGAATGGAGTGAGGCCTGGAGTCAAGAAGACTTGAGTTCAAATGTGGCCTCTGACACTTACTAGCTGTGTGACCCTGAGAGAGTCACTTAACCCTTCTTGCCTAAATTTTCTCTTCTGTAAAATGAGCTGGAGAAGGAAATGGTAAACTGTTACTGTATCTTTGTCAAGAAATCTCCAAAGAGTTGATCATGACTTAAACCACTGAACAACAAATGTCTGCACCTAAATCTATCTGCGTACCATTATTTCTATATTGCTATGTAACATAATTATATAATCTATATATAGCTATAATTTTTGAAACTTAGCAACATAAAATTAATGTCTATCCATGACTTTAATTCAGCAAGTGGCACATACAAAATTGTATATGCAAGATATAGATACATATTTCTATATTGTACATTGACATATATTGATATAAAAATATCTATATCCTGTATGTATACATAGAAGATTGATATACCAATATCTAGTAGATGATATCATCAATGCTCTTCAAAAGACAAAGGTCAAACAAACACAACATGAAGTGAAGTAAAACAGTAAAAAGAGTACTGTTTTTGGAATAAGAAGACCTGGGTCTAAATCTCACCTTTGATTTTTCTTACCTGTGTAATCTTGGGCAAGTCATTTAACTTTCCTGAGCCTTAATTTCATCGCCTGGAAGACCTGAGTTCATAACAGGTCTCAGACATTTACTTGTGTGTAATCTTGGAAAAATCCCTTTAATTCTGTTTGGCTCAGTTTCCTCAGCTGAGGGGTAGTGATAACACCAGGGTTGTTTGAAAATCAAATGAGATATTTGTAAAGCGCTTATCACACTGCCTGGCACATAGTAGGTATTATATAAAAGCCAGTTATCATCATCATCATCATCATCATCATCATCGCTGCCTTATATTGTTATTTGTAAAATGAAAGGATTGGACTAGATGCCCTCTTAGGTTCCTTCTGACTTTAGAGCTATGATCCTATGATAAAAGTCCTAAGACTTTAGTGGAAGTCTGTTTTACTTAAAATAGCAAGATAAACCATTCCACATATCGCTAGGTGGGGGTGGGGATGTCAGGAGGTAGGGAGGTAATTGGGGTCTGGAAGGGATTTTAATTGCATATTTTTACCTATACAGCAACACGTAAGAGTTAAATTCAAACATACTGGAAAAAAAAGAAGTCTACGCTCCTCTGAGCAAATTCTTGGCTGAGGACAAGGCATGTCATTTGTCACTTCAGCTCCCTAAGCGATTCCTGCAAAAGTTCCTTGTTGAACAAAGGAGTATGTTTGGCAGTGCATTTTCTTATTGAGATAACTGAGCAGATGCTGTAAAATGAGCAAACTTTCCTATGGTTACATTAGCAAGGATGGCTTCTCACTGTAGTTTATGAAATATTTACTTCAGAAAGTTACTTTAAATGCCTTCAAATTAGTAAGGGCTAGTATGAGATTTTGTTTTAAAATTAAGAAAGACCACTGTAAATTTCCCCTATACAATGGGTATATTTCCGTGGGAAAATCTGTGGATGAGATTTTTGTTGTTGTTACAGCATTTTATTTGACTAGTTCTTCTCAAAAATGTTGTCATACAGCCCCTAAAATGATTAAGAAGACTGGGAAGACTCTTCCACCTTTGACTGTTTAACTTACTTGTGACCTTTAAAAGCCAACTTGATTCACTTCATAAATTTATCACATCTCTAGAAGCTGATTCCACTCATTAAGTCTGTTTCCAAGATTCCTTGGTTTTGTTCTCTTGTAAAATGGAACTCATTGACAACAAACTTAATGCGCAGTGTTTAAGTCATAACTAACCCCTAAGTGTTTCCTTCAAGGTTAAGACCAGAGGATCTGAATAAAACATAGCTGGATCCCTGCTCTGATCTTTTTTGACATTTCCCAAATCCGTAAGGCAAAGGGCACGGTACAGGGCTAGGGTATAAACTGTTCCATACTCCCTAAGCCTTGTGAGTGCTTGGTTTTTTGCTAGCAAGTTAGCTTTTGCAAGCAGTAACAGAAATAAATAGCCACACGTTGTGCACCACTCTGAGTTGGCTGTTATTTTATTTTTTAAATAAACCTTAGCAAAACTTCATGTCTTCAAAGAAGAGGTAAGAGATCTCATGCGATATATTAATTATTGTAGAATCTCTGAATTCTAGAATTCTATTGTTGGTTAACATCCCCTTTTTCATGCTTTCATCCTTCAGGGTTCTTCTTTTGAAAATAAATAGGAAGTTGCTGGTTTGCCACAGATACACGAATTATCACAGGAAGCATACGACATTTTGTGCTTCATTTTGTAGACTGATTTTTCTCCTTTACTGAGTGCCAAGTTTTGAAATAGAAAGCAACATGCTATATACATGATACAAGCAAACTGTAGGAGTCTTAAAGAAATGGATTATTGTTCATCTGTATATGACTAAACATTCTCTGAAAGGGCAGGTCAAGTAATGTCGACCTTGGTAATGACTGTGGCTGCCCAGAGTCCATCACGAGCCAATAATGACAGAGGTAAGCATGATAGCAATTTATGAACCCACAGTCCTCTTGGGAACAGCATTTCAAAGCAAAACTTTGCCTAAACTGTTTATTGACTAAGCTTGCTTAAATGTATGAAGCATCAAGAGCTTTCTTTGACATTATATTTGCTATTGTACCACATTGCTATAAGTACCTAAGCAAAATACAGCAAATAAAGTGATTGTTTGGTGGTTTGGTACTGAAAGGAAGTGATTAGAAACATTAGCTAAAGCTGTTCATTTTATGCAGAAGTTTTTTTCCCTCCTTTCTAAATAAAAATTATGTTTCTGGTCTTCTGCAATGACTCTTTAATATAAGAGGTCTGAAGAGATCATTACTGTAAGTGGAGATGCTTATGAAAGCCCCAGAAATATTCCCCCAGTCCATTGCTGAGCATGCAATACACACAACGCATGTATACAGATGCAGTGCTTTCCCCCATTTTAAACTTCCAAATTGATATTTGGTCACTCACAGAAATTCGCTATTTGGAGAGGCTGAGGTACATTCATAGTGGTAACTCTGACTTGTCAGAGGACTTGGAAAAGATTATCTATCTATCTATCTATCTATCTATCTATCTATCTATCTATCTATCTATCTATCTATCTACCTATCTATCCATCCTATCAGCAGCTGGATGGCACAGCGGATAGAGTGCTGGACCTGGAATCTGGAAGACCTGATTTCAAATCTGATCTCAGACACTCACTGTGTGACCCTGTCCAAGTCATTTAATTTTGTTTGCCTCAGTTCCTTGTCTATAAAATAAGGGTGGAGAAGGAAGTGGCAAACCAGGATGGTATTTTGGCAAGAAAACCCCAAATGGGGTCAAAAGAGTTGGACATGACAGAAAAATATCTTTTCTTCCTTCCCTCTCTTTCTCTCCTTCCTTCCTTCCTTCCTTCCTTCCTTCCTTCCTTCCTTCCTTCCTTCCTTCCTTCCTTCCTTCCTTCCTTCCTTCCTTCCTTCCTTCCTTCCTTCCTTCCTTTCCTTTTTTTCCTTCTCTTCCTTATTTTGCCTAGGTTAGAAACACAGCACCCACTCATAAGATTGATCTCACTACTGGTTGACATGGAAACTTCAGATTCATTTCTGATCTGGATTACTTCAAAATGCCTTATACACCCCAGTGCCCTGTCCCTCTCAGGGTCTTACCATTTCAGTGTCTAATTTACTTATGACTCCCTCTTGGCATTAGCCCCAGTGCAGTGCCAAACTCCCAAGTTCAAGGGATCCAAGAGCCTCAGCCTCCCCTAAGAGCTGGGGTTTCAGATCTGAGCCACCACCACTGGCAATACTTTAAGATACCATGACTATGACTGCATCTACTACTACTACTACTACTACTACAACTACTACTACTACTACTACTATTACTACTACTACTACTACGACTACTACTACTACTACGACTGTTACCTGACATTTATATAGCACTTAGTACGTAGAAGACACTGTGCCAAAGTGTTTTCCAATTATTATCCTATTTGATCCTCACAACCATTTTGGGAGGCAGGTTATATTATCCCCATTTTACAAATGAGGAAACTGAGGCAAACAGGTTAAGTGACTTGCTCAGGTTCATGACTAGTAAGTATCTGAGGCTGAATCCAAACTCAGATTTTCCTGACTCTAAACCTAGTGCTCTATCTACCATGCCACCTAAACTGTTACAAAACTTCAAAAGTGATTAACTAAATAAGAGTTCTTGAATTCTCTGATTTTGACTTTTGTATTTCTCTTCATGTGCTCCTGATTATTGAACCCAAATTTCAAGTTTGATAATGATATACACAGAATCCTCCAGAATGAACCTCAAAGAATAGATGCACTGGTATTTGAGGAGCTCAGATTCATTGTTATTTTAGAAATTAATTTAAAAATAAAATTAATTAATATTAATTAATAAAAAATAAAATTAATTAAAATTCATTTTCACATAGAAGGAAAGTTAATGCAGAAGGGTATGTCAAAATATCTGTGTTGTTCAAATGAGGACCAATTTAGCAGTAATCATAAAAATACAGACATGGAATAGGACAGAGGAGAAAAGACTTATCTATATAGGTCTTGTTAACTTGTTAGTGAATCTGTTTCCTTGAAAACAGGAAGTATTGAAGCCATGTCTATTTAATGGAAAGTGACTTGGATTTACTTGTGAACAAGAAGAAAACAAAAAAACAAATCTGGCCCTCCTGATGGAGTCACAAATTCTGATCTGTTATCCTTCAAAGAGAGGCTGTTTCCTAGGCTGGCAAATATTCCTGTGGAGTAGCCTAAGTATATTGATAAGTTATCGGATTCCTCCCAGGAATCAGCTGGTCAGGAAGGATGGGGAGGGAAGGGAGGGAATAAGAGAGGGGAACTCTGATAACTGCTTTGTCTGATCGCCAAGGTAGGAGGAAGTGGGATGGGGAGGAGGCAAAAAAGAATGAAAGGGTAAGAGGTAGAGAAATTAAAAAAAAGAAATGGGAAACACAAGAGAAGGGAAGATAAACATAGTGAAGAAGGAAGACAGATTATTTAGCTCAATGGAAAAAGTTAGTTCATAGAAATAGTAGAATTAATATTATCTTTTCAAATCTTTGGTCACTTTGGTAGATTCCACATGCCTTTGAAGATAGTTGCTTTCCTATAGAGACCCTGAGTTACTGGGTCAACTCAGTGAGAGTCAATGAAAGCCAGAGAAAGAATGAGCCTCTTTATGGGAGTAAAATGGGTACTTTGGGAGGGAGGTGGGACTTATTTTTCCAGGCTTTTAAGGGACTTACTTCTTGAGGGGCAGCATTAATAGACGAGGAAACTAAGGCTTGGAGATGTTAATCAACTTTATCAAGAGTCACACAGCTGTCAAAAAGTTATTGATATCTTTTGTTTCTATATTGCCTGCATTTCCAAATATAGCTATCTCCCCTCTCCTTTCAGTGCATCATCCTTTGTAACAGAATGGAAAAGAAAAAAAGCAGTTTATTAAAGCTAAATAAGACATCAGTTTGGTCTGGCAGTATAGACAATGTTCCACGCCCTGAATCTCTTACTTCTGAAAAGGAAGGAGGAAGGAATGTCACAGTTACAAAAACGCAGATCTGGGATTGGAGCTCTAGGCTCCATGGTCTGATTGTTTTAAACTAGTTTTTAAAATTATGAACTTAGGAGTCATCAGCAAATATGAAGATTTCCACATACAAAAGAAGAAAAGGGGACTGAATATGAAAATGTATATCTGCTACATATAAGTTGTTTTTTAAAGTATACACACATTTTAAAAAATTATTTTTTTGCAATCAGCAAAAATCTATTTTCTCTTCTTCCCATTCCTCTCCAATTGAGAACAAAAGAGAAAACAAAACCTCTGTTACAAATATGCATAGTCAAGCAAAAAATATCTGTATTGGGCATGCCTAATTATATATATGTATTTATATATACATTCACATATATGTGTATATATGGATGTATGTAGGTATATAGGTATATATGCCTCATTCCACATCCATATTCCATATCTCAAATCTTAAACTTCTCTATAAGGAGATCCATGGTATGTTTCATTATAAGTTCTATGGAACCTGGTAATTATGCTGTCCAGAGTTTCTACATCTTTCAAAATTATTTGTTTCTACCATATTGTCACCATAGAAAATTATTCTCCTGATTCTACATTATTTCTTACAAGTGTTCCCAGCTCTAGTTGTACCAGATCTCAAACTGTATTACAAAGTAGTAATTATCAAAACAGTCTGATACTGACTAAGAAATAGAGTGGTAGATAAGTGCACAATACATTGTAGCAAATGACCATAGTAACTTAATATCTGATAAAACCAAAGACCCAAGCTTTTGGGACAAATACAAATTATTTGACAAAAGCTGCTTGAAAAACTAGGAAATAGCTATTAGGTATAGACCGACATAAAACACCGAGATAAGATCAAAATGAGTACATGATTTAGACATAAAGGAAGATACCATAAGCAAATTAGGAGAGAATGGAATAAATTACCTGTCAGATCTATAGGTAAGAGAAAGAACCAAGCAAGATATAGAGAACATTATGAGACATAAAATGGATAATTTTAATTATATTAAAAGTTTTTGTACAAACAAAACTAATACAACCAAAATTAGAAGGAAAGCAGAAGAATTTTTTAAAGTATTTTTATAAGTATTTTTTATAAGTATTACTAATAAAGATCTTTTCAAATATATAGAGCACTGAGGCAAATTTATAAGAATATAAGTCATTCCACAATTCATGAATGGTTAAAGAATATGAATAGGGAGTTTTCAAGCAAAGAAATCAAAGCTATGTCATGTGAAAAAAAATCCTCTAAATCACTGTTGATTAGAGAATTGCAAATTATGTGCTACCACTTTGCATTGATCAGATTGACTAACATGATATAAAATGGTGAATGTTAGGCTGGAACATTAATGTTCTGTTGGTGGAATTGTGAACTGATCCGACCATTCTGGAGAGCAATTTGAAACTATGCCCAAAGGGCTAGCAACCTGTGTGTACCTTTTGGTATAAAAATATTTGTTGTAGCTCTTTTTGTAGTGGCTAAGAATTAGAAATTGAGGGGATGCCCATCAGTTGGGGAATGGCTGAACAAGTTTTGGTATATGATTATAATGAAATATTATTGTGGTGTAAGAAATGATGAGCAGGATAATTTCAGAAATAACTGCAAAGACTTGAATTGAATATGAACTTCTTCAGAGTGAAGTGAGCAGAGCCAAGAGAACACTGAACATAGTAACAGCAATACCATGAACAACTATGAATGACTTAGCCATTCTCAGTAATATAATAATCAATGACAATCCCAAAGGACTCATGATGAGAAATAGTATCTGCCTCCAGAGAAAGAATTGATGGCATCTGAGACATACTATTTCTCTCTCTCTTTCTCACTCTCTCCCTCCCTCCTTCCCTTCTTTCTTTCTTTCCTTCTTTCCTTCCTTCCCTCCTTCCTTTTTCCTTTCTTTCTTTTGCTCACTGTTGGGGGCAGAGAAGGTAGGGAGAAAGAAATAGAATTTGGGACTCAAAACTTAAAAATAACCAAATGCTAAAAGTTTTTTTTTTTACATGTAACTGGGAAAAAAGAAAAAGTTATTTAAAAAAAACCCCAAATTATCCCAGATTTCTATAAACTTTTAGACTCAAGAATATAATAGAGAAAATGTTGATTTAAATTTAATTAACATTAGAAACATTAAATTTAAAGCATGTCACAGGTATATCCCCCTGCCTTGGATTTTCAAGGTTCAGAGCATCGGATCTTTAGGGACCTCTCTGGCATCTCAGGACAGAGTGTCGGGGCTTTAAGAGCCACAAGCTGAGGCTGTCCTGATCTGAGAACTGTAACAGCAGGCTGGTTGCTGCTAGGGCTATTTATTAGTTCTTTCAAATGCCTACCCCAGGGGCTTTCGTGTTCCCTCTGAATACAGAACCTTACAAAGGTTATACATGTCCTGGCCCATTTCTGGCCATGTACTCCACGTCCTCCACTCACACAGGTCTTGCTTATGGATCTTTTTTCCTGTTGCGTATGGGATTCTGGTTGATTTTTATTATTGTTGTTGTTTGGTTCTGAAGTAAAAGAAGAACTGGAATTTCTTTGTCATTATACAATAAGGTATGAACTCTAAGATTTTTCTGGAGTAGGTATATACATTTTTTGATCACGGCAGGGACGTGGTTAGACTTGTATTTTACAAAGATTATTTTTGGTAACTGTGAAAGTTGGATTGGAGATGGGAAAGACTGGAGGAATGGAAAACAGATTCCCTGGAGCCATCATATGTAGCGCCAGTGCAATATTCACAGTGCCTATGGTGGCCATGGATATCATGGTGCAATTCTGAATCCTGAAATACAACAGATTCTCCATATGGAAGACAGAACCAAAACATTTTATTCAGATACAGGAAAGCCAAATCCATCATAGTAACAAAAATCTATATGCAATAATAATGCAGAGGACAACACTATCCCCAAGCCTTCCCCCTGCTAGACTTCCCACAAACCAGCTCCATTAAACAAATCACAAGCAGGCTCCGTTAAACAAAATCATAAACAAGCTCTCTCACTCAAGCCAGCCAGCTGCCTGCTTGCCTGCATCCTTCCTAGCTCTGACTGCTCTCATGACTGATATCCTCTTAGCTCTGCTCTAGCTCCTCCACTTCTTGTCCCACCCTTTCAGCAAGCTCCTCCCACCACAGGCTCCATGTGACACAGACTTCCATGTGACCCAGGAAGTTCACATAGGACTATTAATAAATGGGAAAGATCTTTCCATTTAAATTACCACTACATCATGCTAGTATGGAAACAAGATCATCACAATATCCTCCCTCCCTTCCCCACATGGAGAGTCATCCCTTATAACAAAGAATGAAAAAGGAAAGAAAAAAGAAAGTAGTTCAGCAAAACTATCACAGCAACCAAATTCAACAGGTTAAGCAGTGTTTCACACCCACAGGTCCCCTTTCTTTTCAAAGAAAGGAAGGGAAATGGATCTTCTTATGTCTTCTTCAGGATCAAGCCTGGTCATTATAATTGTGTAACGCTCAATTTTGATTTTTTTTGTTCTTTCCATTTTTGTTTTTTTTAAATCACTGTAGGTATTATTTTCTTGGTCTTGCTTACTTCTCTTTGTGTCAGTTCACAACTTTTCCCCCGAGCTTCTCTAAATTCTTAATATTCATGTCTGTTTGTTTTTTGTGGGTCAATAACATTAAGCCACTTTCATATACCATAACTTCCTTGTCCATTTCCCTATTGGTGGATATTTATTTATTTCAAATTCTTTGCTGCTGTAAAATGTGTTGCTATAATTACTTCGTTGTAAAAAAGGTGTTCTCTTGTGGTCCCAAGAGATCTGACCCATAAACACCTTGGAGAATTCTCATCCTGGAATCCATCATGAGTAACTTCTCTGAGGCTTCTGAAACGTTAGTTGTCCTGATACTGTCCTTCCAAAGTTTTCTCTCACACACTTCACTTTTGCCATAGAAGGAATTAGGCAGGTGGGGGTGGTCCACAGCTGGTTTTTACTGGTGCCTGGTAGAGCCTTAATTCCTTCCTGTCATCACATCCCTGTGCCACTCTAATGAGATCTCCAAGTTTGGATAAGGATTGGATAAGCAATTGAACTTTGGAGGTATGTTTCCAAATTAAACCCAACCTCTGGACCTTTATGGAGTTTGCCACTTTCCCTTGGTATCCTAAGCTGTATTTGGAGTGAATTTGCTCTCATGGTTTCTGTTGGGTCAGAGAAATGAGTAATGAGAAGATTAAACAGTCATAATTATTTCATATAAGGGAACAAAACCATTCAGGAATGTGAGGCTGAATGTGGAGGAGACAACAGAAGGTATGTCTGAAAAACTGGTGGGGGATTTTGATGAGCTGTTGAGTTGAGGAGCTCTATGTGATCTGATGGAGATGTTGAAATACAGAAGCATCCTCCTGACATGTATTAGGGTGGTGTTTTAAAATGGAGTATATCTAGCAAAGAGACAGCAGTCATTACAGGTTTACCCCAGTAAATATACGTTCTTAGAGATCCTATGAAGTGAACATGAGATGTATAATATAGTTGGTGGGTACTTTGTACAAATCCTTCTGACCTATTTATCTACTGGAACTTGGGACCTTCTTCTACTGAGTAATACAGTAAAGTATTAATCTAGTTTCTACTTGTTAGTGCTTTAAGTATGAAAAAAATTAAAATTGTTAATGTCCCTAGAAAAGAATTATCATTTAGTATATAAGCTCTTCTCATCATGTCATATAGTTTATACTTCTATTGGATATCAGTTAAAGTATTTATATCTAATTTGTTCTCATAACTGGATTTGACCCAGTTGGTGCTCAGCTATTCTGTGGAAGTGGCAGTGAGGATACAGTGCTGGACTTGGAGTCAAAAAGACCTTGATTTTAGTCTCACCACCAATAATTGTTAGTTAAGTGACCACTGGAAAATTATTTAACCTCCCTGAGACAATTTCTTCAATTGTAAAATGCTGACAAGAATATCAGAAAGACCTGAGTTCAAATCCAGCCTCAGGCACTCACTAGCTGTGTGATCATGGGCAAGTCACATAACTTCTGTCTAACTCAGTTTCCTCCACTGTAAAATGAAGATAATAATAGCACTTATCAGTTACAATCAAAATGAGTTAACATCTGTAAAAGTGCTTAACAGAAGACCTATCACATAGTTCTGTTTACTTCTTTCCAATTCCATTAGGCTTTAGATCCTTTAGATTAAGAACTGTCCTTTTTCTTTCTTTGTATTTTCAATGTATATCACAGTGCCTGTCACACAGTGAGCATTTAATAAGTGCATATTTGCTGACTGATCTCTAGAGTTAGATATGAACACTAATGATCATTTATCATTACCTTTGAAGAATTCCTATTACCATAGAGAATACTTTTTCAGTGGTCTTGTAGAAGATAATCTATTGGTGTGACTTTCTTTTTAAAGAAGGTGCAAATATCTATTACCAATAGCAATAGGAAAAGCATCACTACCAACATAATTAACATTAATAAATATTTCACAAAGGGTTAAAGTTCATTCAATAAGCATTTATTAAGTGCCCTCTCTGTTTCAGGTAAAGTGCATTGTGGAAGGGTTCACAGTCCTGACCCTCAAGTAAAATCCAGTTTACTATGGGAGACAGAAAATATATTTAAAATACTACCTGTGTAATGGGTGTAATGGGGTATGTCTTTACCTACACCATAGTGCCTCTTACTTCTCATCTCAGTAGGTGGATACCTATTTATTCTCTGGTTCTATCACAACATGTTCCATCACTGGAAGAACTCGATGCCCAGAGAAAAATCACCACCATGACAATCAAATTCTCTCAGGATCTTAGAAACCGTGTTGAAACAAAATATACTCCCCTTACTTATTATAATATCTCATGAACCTCCATGGATGCATTTCTATTTAAACAACTAATCACTAAAAATACCCACACTGAAATATAACTATTTATTTAACAATAAAGCAAACTGATAATAATTATTTAATAGATACACGTAAGAAAGTAAATACATGAATAATAAAATACATCATGACCTTGAGTCATTGACAGAGATGTCAGGCCCAATCTGGTTCAATCCCCTCATTTAAGATGAGGAATATGAGCCCAGAGAAGTTAAATGATTTGCACACTTAAGATCACACAGGTAGCAAGTATCAGAGGCAGGATTTGAACACAAGTGCTCTTACTCCAGTATTCTTTCTATGGAGATGTAGGATAACAGCTTGAGAAGATGGTAGGGCAAAATGAATGCTTTTTAAGAAAGAGATTTAAGATGAAAGAGAGACAGTTCAGTAAACTCCCAAAGAAAGGAAGGGTGAGATCAAGGGCACAAGTGAAAAAAATTAGCTTTAGTAAGAAGGGCTATCTTTTCCTCTGAGACAGGAGTCAAGGAGGGCATGATAGGTGATGAAGCAAAATGGTTTTGAAGTATGGAGCAGGGAAATCAAGACATTTTATGTTGGATGGCCTCATTTTTTTCAGTGAAATAGGTGGGATCATCCATTTAAAAAGAGAAGTGGATTTGATATAGGGGACTTGAGGCGAGAAAACATTTGTAGTAACCATTTGGTAGAGTGTGATCGATTCAATAAAGAAAGAATAAAATGATTACAGTGCAGCAGCAAAACTATTTGGGATTAGATAACTTGAATTTGTGGCGGACCCAGCTAACATAGTTGTTTAGCTTGCTCTAACATCATTTAACAACCTAAGAGTAAGAACTGGATTTAAAGATTGGCGGTATGTGAATGGATGGATAAAAGACGCAAGACATTCAAGGAGCGTTGAAGACCATGAAGGGAGGAAAGTGAGGCCAGAGCATTGATAATAGAGTGCAAGAATAGTGGTAGATGGAAAGAATTAAATTCATAATGTGGAGAACAGTTTTAAGAGGAGTGAGACAGGAGGTGAGATGGAAGAACAAAAGATTATGATTAGAGAGAACACTTTCTGTGCACCATTCCCATGAAGGGTCAGTGCCCAAGTTGAGTGATAAAGTCCTAGGTAGTGGGGTGAAGGGGAAACCTCTTTATTTCTCTATTCCTCCCCACCACAGTCTTTCTCAAATCCAGAACTAGGCATGGGCCTGTTAGAAATAATGTGTTCTATAAACATTTTGGTATATGAGATTTTTTCATCTATCACTGATGTTTTGGGGTAAATGATATCATTAGGCAAATGGTATCATTAGGTCAAGGGTACATATCATTTCATCTTTTATGTAGTAGAGGACTGTCAGTGTTTCACAAGCACATAACAATTAGGTCAGCACAATGACTCTGTAGATCTTCAGTTTGGTAGTCAGTCGAATATCTCTTTTCTCCCGAACTTTTCTTCAGAGCCTCCCAAACACTGAGCTAGCTCGGGCAATGCGTGCATCAACCTCATTGTCAATGTGTACATCCCTGGAAAGTACACTACCAAGGTAAGTGAACTTATCCACAGCATTTGAAACTTCTCCATTTGTTGTAACCTATTTATTGTAACATATGTTCCACATATGGATGATGTGGTGGTGGCTGATGGAGCATCTGTGTTTTCTTGGTGTTAATTTTTAGGTCAAAATTAGCCCAGGCAGCAGAGAATTGATCCATACTTTGTTGCATCTCAGCTTCAGAGGTTGCATCTGCGAACAGAAAATCATGCACCCAACATTCCCTTCACTTTGGTCTTGGCTTGTAACCTTTTCAAATTGAAGAACTTAACATCAGTATGGTAGTTGACCTTGATGCCAAGAAACTGAATCATTTCCATTTAAACTATCTTAGGAGGATTCTGAGGATCACCTGGCATAATAAGCTACCAGACACTGAAGTCCTTGCTCAAACTGAAGTGCCAAGTATTCAAACTATGCTTCAAAGTGTACAACTCTGATGGGTTGGCCACATTGCTCGAATGCAAAATGTACGCTTGCCAAAAATACTATTTTTATGGAGAACTTGCATGGGGCAGGCAATCACATGGTGGCCAGAAGAAATGATGCAAGGACACTCTCAAGGTCTCTCTGAAGAACTTTGGATTTGACTGTGCAACATGGGAGACACTGGCACAGGACCGCTCAGCATGGTGTGCCCACATCAGAAAGGGTTGAGACAGCACAAAGTTAATGTAGAATGCACAAATTTGGGATATCCTCACCAAATATTCAAACGGACCATATGTGCACAACCCGTGGTAGAGTGTTCTGAGCTCATATTGGTCTGATCAGCCACAGTTGCACACAATGAAATTTCACTTTACAATGGTGATGTCATTTTGATTCTCTTCAAAGATGAGGGACGACAATCATGTAGTAGAAGTTTGGTCCAAGAAGTTTGTGTGAGGATGATCTTATTATGCTCTGGCTTCTTCTAGAGGGTTATATGCAGTCTGACGTCTTGCTAAAGTACATTCATACTAGGGTCCCTGATTATTCACTTTGTCTTTCTCATTGAAGTTGGGGAGGTTGTTATTTCAAAATGATGGGTGACTAAGTCAGAAAGTGTCATCCAATCAGCAGGCTGTAAAAGGAGAAGGCAGTTTCTCCCTCTCTCCCCCTCTCCCTTCCCCCACCCTCCTTCTCTCCCCCCTGCTCTTTTGAGCGTCTTACTTGGGACCCTGCCAACTCTTTCTTGGACTTTCTAGTAGGGTGAGGGCATTTTTCTTTTCCCTTTTCCTAGGAAAAGTGTGTGGCAGAGGGAACATATAATTGTCTAGGTGAACCTGAGACTGAAAGTCAAATTTCTGGCTGCTTTTTCTATGTTCTATTTCTTTTTCTTAGCATAGATCACTGATTAGTGATCCTGAAATAAGGATGTTTTCAGACAGTGCATTCAAGAGAACCAGAGTCTTTGAACAAAGTGCCTTTTATTTAGTCTGAGGTGCTTTCTGAAACTATACCCTTCTCAGAGGAGAATACCACAGTGAGGAAGATGGATAATGCTGTGGCTGGTAATAAGACCTGGACCTTGAATTTTTGTTCAGGTGGTACAGATTGAGGTGAAAGTGAAATATTTTCAACAGTTCCACAAGTCTCCTGGGTATCCTGCCTACCTCCTAGAAAAGTATAATAGGAGTGATGGATAACTATTTTGTGTGTTAGGTATTTACCAGTTCACATCTATGAGTCTTTTGAATTTGAACTATTTTTTTATAAGGTTGAGAAAAAAAATAGCTGTCCCATACCTGATAGCAATTTTGTGCATTGAGTTCCTTTCTAGAAAAGATCCTGTAAATCCCTTTTTGGGAGACCTTAGACATGAGCCAATCTAAGATTTAAGAGATTTTACCAGGAGTTCTACTATGGGGTGGGAACATAATAAATCATAATGTGTGAAAAAAAAAGCAAAAGCAACTTAATATCTCTTTTAAGTGTCAGGCTCCCTCATGATTGAACTGGGTCCACCTGAGTACAAAGCAAGACTCTTTTGAGAGAAGAGCATCTCCTGGGTCTCATCATGTTACATCTAGTATAGTTCTAAATAGTTTTCCAGAACAGTTGGACCTTTTCATAGCTCATCAGCCTGCTTGTGTTCCCATAACCCTTCCAATATCTATGATTTTCTTCTTTTGTCATTTTTGTTGACCTGGTGGGTGTGAAGTAAAATGTTACAGTAGTTTTAAAGTGTATTTACATTATTACTAGTCATTTGGTACATACTTTCATGGTGTTAGCTTGAGTTTCTCTCAGCTTCTTCCTTCCTCTCCCCTCTCAAATTGCCTGTCTGTATTTCTACCGTGTAGCTATTTGGCAATGGTTCTGGTTCTTATATATTTGTATCAATTAATTATATGTCTTAAGTATTATCTGTGCATTATAACATGCCAGATGGAAAATTACTGTTTTGTTAGGAGAAAGAAGTACATTTCCTGGTAAAGCAGCGAGTCTGAAAGAAAATGAGGGGGATCTATTAAGCTATTATTTCTATTATTATTATCATCAGTAACAATTTTTGTTGTTTCTACCTGGCACTTATGCTATTTCCCTGGAATATACTAATATCTACAGAGAATTATATACATTGCAATGGAAAAAGTCCTAGATTTAGAGTTAGAGGGCCTATTTCAAACACCAGATTTAATGCTATCCAGAATTCCAAAGGACTGATGATGAACCATGCTACACAAGTCTTGACAGAGAGGAGATGGACTCATGATGCAGAGTGAGAGATCCATTTTTGGACATAATAAATGTGGAAATTTGCTTTGCTTCATTGGCTCTCCTTCTGTCCTGTCCTGTCCTCCCCTCTTTTTCCCTTTTCCAGTGGAGGTGGGGTCAAGGAGAAATAGGGATAAGGTTGCAAAAGAAACAAAAAAAGGAAAAGGAAAGAGATCATTGAGGCATTTTTTTAAAGGAGGGAAAGGAATAGATTGAAGGACAAGTCAGACAACTTTGACAGTTGCAGGTTGATATTGTATACAAGAAAAGAAAAGCAAGCTGCATATAACAAAGGCCTGCCATTTCATGTACAATCTTGTTCTACCATTCTGTTTCGTACATGCAAATGAATATTTGGTTAGTAAACTTTTGAAAAATGGAAAAACTGAAAATAAAAATATAAACAAATTCTAGGCTTGCAACTTACTACCTATGTTGTTTGAGGTGAATCATTTTAGAGTGTACTCAGGAAGACCCAAGTTCTTTTACTAGTTATTTGACACTGGGCAAGTCACTTTACCACTGTCTGCCTTAGTTTTTCAACTGTCAAATGAGAATAACGGTAGTACTTCTTCCTAGGGTTTTTGTGAAGATCAAATTATCTAATATTTGTAAATGTGTCAAACACGGTTGCTGGCCAGAAGTTGGTGCTTAATAAAATACTTATTTCCTTCTTTTGTTCTTTGTGCCTTAGTTTCCACATGTTATTTCTACATTGCAAAATGAGAATTTTGACCTCATTTGACTGACTGTAAGGTTGTTCAGGTTTTAAATCTATGATCCTATGATCTATTTCTAGGAAAGTTTTACGTTTTCATCAAATATGTGAAACATCTTCTTTGATCTTTCCTATTTCAACTTCCTGGATTTGTTCCTAATGAATTTTCATATTCATTATTTCTACTTTTTTTAAAGTAGAAAAAAGGGGAGAAAATTTGAGAAAAATTAATTTAACAAATCTATTTGGCAAAACATGTTCATATATTAAAATAATTGAATAGCTTTGAGATCTCATCAATTTCCCTGTTCCATCCAGTGCTGCAGATTATACCCTGCTCTTACCTGCCCTGCCTCCCTTCAAATTATTTTTCTTGGGCCTGGTTTGCAGAATCTGTCTTCCTGATTGGTGGAAATCCTCATTAACATCTGATAGTAGAACCAACCCCTATTGATGGTGAAGTGGAAAACTAAAAAGAAATCCCACTCATTATTCTTGTCTGATCTCTTCTCTTGATGTATATGTTCCAAGTCAAGGACAAGTTCTTTCCTTTGCCTGTGGACTTGTTAGTAATGCTTGTCTCCTCTCAGAATATATCCTGTGAGATTGTGTAACACAAGAGACCTGCTTAAGCCGCAGCAGACCTGTGGTCTTGTTTTTAGTGCCATCTGCAATCGTTAGGTGTAAAGTCCATAAAACCCCAGCGTGAATGACATTTAACACTTATATGAACTAGGATGGAAGTTGAAATGATGGTGGGCTGTCTGGTATTCTGTAATAACATGGTGTACACCTGCTTTTTATTTTACTTATTTTACTTACTTATTTTACTTCACCTGCCTTCAGGGCACACAGGCTATCTTTAAAATTGGAGTTGGAGAAGAACTTTTTTTTTTTGTTTGTTTTTAATTAATTTTTTTTCAGTTAACAGAAATTGACTCTTTTCCTCCCCATAAAAAAGAAGAAAGACGACAACCTCCCCCCAACCCCAAGAAATATATAGTCAAGCAAAACCTCATTGGCCATGTAAAAAAAAAGTTTCACTTTGCAGTGAGTCTATCATCCCTTCTATCAGGAGTTGGATTGCATTCCTCTTTATTGATCCTCTGGAATCATGGCTGGCCAATGAGTTGATCAGAGTTCTTAAGTCATTTAAAATTGTTTGTCTTTATAATGTTGTTATCGCATTAATTGTTTTCCTGTTTCTACTTACTTCCCTCTGCATCAGTTCATGCAAGTCTTCACAGGTTTCTCTGATACCATCCCCTTCAGCATTGCTTATGTCCCAATAGTATTCCATTACATTATTATACCTTAATTTGTTTGGCTATTTCCCAACTGATTGATGGTCACTCCCTAATTTCCAATTCTTTTGTATTGACTTCTTTTGACTATCTCTAGTATTAGAGATAGTCAGATTAGAATTTGTCCAACACTTATTAAGCACTCAGTGACTATTAGAAGTGTCAGCTCTTAATCAGGGTGGGTCACTGAAATTCTTCAATGATGAATAGGACCATCAATCAACAGACATGTATTAAACTCTTACTGTATGTCAGGTTCTGTCCTTAGTGATGAGAATACAAAGACAAAAATAAAACTTTTTTCAATTCTCAAAGTAACCAAAAGTAGAAATATGAGTATACCAAGGTGGTTGGGAAGACCTATGATTGATTCAGGGGATCCCATAGACTCTTCAGTTCACTTAATGAGATTAGAGGCTGTGCATACCATTTTCTGCCTTTGTGCCTTTGCACAGGGTACTCTCCCATGCCTGGAGTTCACTCTCTCCCTTTTTTTCTACCTCATAGAATTCTTTTCTTCCTTTAGGATATAACTTAGGCACCAACTTCTGAATGAAACCCTCCCTGATTCCTTCCCCAAAATGCTAGTACCATTCCTCTCAGACTACCTTGCATTTAACTTCTTTGTACATGTATATGCACACATATATGGTATATATAATAACATTAATAATAATAAAAGCTATATATGGTATATACTTTGTGCCAGATACTGGCACAGGCATTTTACAATATTAATGGAATATATTTACATTGTGACAGGTATTTTACAAATATTTTCTTAATTCTCACAACAATTCTGGGGGGTGGGTACTATTATTCCCATTTTATAGTTGAGGACACTGAGGCAAGCAGAGGTTAAGTGAACTGACAAAGGTCACACAGTAAGTAAGTAAGTCAGAGACCTTATTTGAACTCAGGACATTCTGACTCCAACCCCAGCATTCCAACCACTATGCCACCTAGCTGCCAAACACACACATACATATGTGTTTGTAAATGTTTACACATTTAAATTTCATATTTTTACTGCATACATTTTAATATATACTTGTTTTCCCCATCCTTTAGCATGTAAGTTCATTGTAAGGAGTATTTCATTCTTTGTTCTTGCATCCCCAGTACCTAGAACAGCTCCTGGCACATGGTAGTGTTTAATAAATACTTGATTGACTGATTTGACTTTTGTTAGAATGGTGCGTATCCCAACCTGGATGTGTTATTTGGTCCCTTGCTGAGAATGCATGCCTAATTTGAAGAGAACTCCTCTGAGTGGTCCCCAGTGATTGGAGCTGTATCTTGATACTGGTAGGGAGGAGAAATCTCTTTTCTCTTCTTGTTACCCTTTCATCTGGAAGTAAAAAGGAAAGTTCTGAAGAAAAACTCTAAAGGGAAGAATGGAACTTTCAATGGGCCATAAAACAGGTGGATCCTCTGATGAGATTCTGACCCCCTGGGCCTCACTCAACCAATCAGGAAAGGTCAACACCAGTCACTGGGAACCAATCAGAGCAGTTCATCCTGTCCATCCAGCTACGTGCATGTCCCTCAGCAACGTACTACTTGGTATGTCAGACTCCATGAGAGGCATTCAGTATCATTAATATCTAGGGGTGGGGAACCTGCGGCCTTGAGGACATGTGTGGCCTTCTAGGTCCTTAAATGCATCCTTTTGATTGAGTCTAAGTTTTACAGAACAAATCCTTCTATTAAAGGGATTTGTTTTATGAAGTTTGGATTCAGTCAAAGGGCTATACTTGAGGACCTAGAGAGCCACATATAACCTTGAGGGTTCCCCACCTCACATAGACCATGTCATGTCATCTAATAGAGAGGAGGGGACCCCACCAAATCAACTGATATTCCCCAATGACCCATATAATTTAAGTATGCCGAGTAAAGACACAGCATCTGAGCATGCTAGAGCAAGCCTACAGCTCTCCAACTGGGGAATTCTGAGCTGCAGTGGGGCTAAAGCCAATGGGAAAAGGGACTGTGTCTCTATCATGTCATGGCACCAATATGGTCAGCCCCCACAGGAGCAGAGGGCCATCAGGCTGCCTAAGGAGAGGTGAAGCAGGCCATGTCAGAGGAATGGAGCAGGTTAAAGTGCCCAAAGGCAGCACGTGGTGGGATTGGGGTTGTGAGTGGATGTTGTACTTCCAGCCTGGGAGAGATAGGGAGGCCTCATCTCAAAAAGAAAAGAGAAAGAAAAAGATAGAAGAAAAGAAGAGGAAAAAAGAAGACAAGATAATTTCAGAGGAGGGAAGATTCTGAACCTGGGGACATCAGGAAAGAACTGTGGAGGAGGGGACTAGAGTTGAGTCTTGAAGGCAAACTTAGGATTCTGTGAAGCGGAGGTGAGAAGGTAATGCTTCTCAAACGTGGACCACAGTCTGCAAAGGCAAGGAGCTGGAGGATCATAGGTTGGTATATGAGGAACAGTTCATGGGCCAGTTTGATTGGGCTGTAGAATTCATAGAAGCTAGGTAGATAGTATAGTAGATAGAGGGCTGTGGCTGGAGTCATGAAGACCTAAGTTCAAATCCAGCCTGAGGTACTTCCTAGCTATGTGACCTGGGGCAAATTACTTAACCTGTGTTTGCTTAAGTTTCCCCAGCTGTAAAATGGGATAAAAACAGCATCTATTTTCCAGGGTTGTTGTAAGGATCAAACAAGATAATATTTATAAGGTACTTAGTGTAAGTGCTTGGTTCATAGGCACTATATAAATGTTAGCAATTATATTATTAATTTGTGAAGGAGAAAAATGTGTCCTAGGTCTAGAAAGGGATGTTGGAGACAGAATGTGAAGGAATGAGTAAATGAGAATAAAGAACTAAGAAAGTTAATTTAAATATTATTTCTATTCTGTTCCAAAAACTTCTCTTCTCAAACATTTTTTTTTCTCATTTTGGTGATGTGGTTTTTTATATATTATATATTATTATGCTTATTGTTTGCTTATTTGGAATTTTATCAAGTTATTCCTGCAGCTCTGTGAGCTGATATGCTTAATGATTCCAGGGTGCCACTCCACATCATTTTCATTTAGAGAGAAGAAGTCACAGCCACAGGGACATTTGGATGATAGGTATGGTGATTTAAAAACTTTTTAGGCTGGTGAAATCCCAGTTGGGACAAGATGGAAGATCCTTCTCAATCAAAAATTTATTTTTGAAAATATTTCAAGGTTTGTGATGGTGGTTTGATAAGAAAAAAATCCCTTTCTTTAAAGATTCCCGAGTTCCAGCAGTTGCCACCCATCTTGAAATTTAAGTCAGATGATTTGGTGGAGCATTTTAGTGGCATGTTTTCAATTTGAGTGGGAGAAAAATGACCAGGAAGTGAGAATAAGCTTTGAGCTGAAGGGGATTTTCCTATCAGGGTGGAGATGGTTGAAAGCATTTATTATTTAAAACTAAAACATTTATAGCTATCTCTGAGTGTGAACTGCATGGTTCCCAGTTGGAATTTGTTGCACAGAGGCCCAGGTGGTTAAACTTCTTTACCAAAGCTTTGATTAACAAATAGTTTAGTTTACATGAGACCATTTAAAAGAATGATTTATTAAAACAGTACCGAGGCAATTCAGCTTTGTAAGGGTTATCCTGATTGAGAAATAATTTGAGACCTTAGATGGAAATCATTCCAGTTATTTCAGACCAGGGATTACATAGAGCATGTCTGTGTCTGATACACATCCGGAATGCCAGAAGTGAGAAAACTACTCCTCCATTTTCAATATTTTATGAGGTCTGATGTAATATGGGTCATTTTTTTCTGTGTTGAAACCTCTATGAATATCGCCTTTGGCAAACTTGCCACAGAGCAAAGGAGTACTTAGCTTGAAAACAAAAAGTCTGGCATTGACTGTGGACTGAAGGGACATTGTATGGCTATTTAGGTGCTGAAATCTATTTTTTACTAAGGAAGGTTAGTTTTTATCCAATATTCTATGAGAATTTATTTGAAAAATATATATGAGTATATATGTATATACAGATATATATGTATGTATATGCATAAGGGGCAGCTAGATGACTCAGTGAATAGAACACTGGCCCTAGAGTTAGAAAGGCTTGAGTTCAAGTTCAGGATCAGACACTTGCTAGCTGTGTGACCTTGGGCAAATCACTTAACCTCTGTTTGTCTTAATCCATTGGAGAAGGAAATGGAAAACCACTCTGATACCTTTACCAAAAAACCTCATATGGAGTCATGAAAAGTCAGAAATGACAAAGTATATGCATAGAATATATGCATACATACATACACACAAATCTAACATGGACTTTGGAGAGCTTAATAAGATGCATTTGAATTCCACAAAATACTTTGTAACTTTGGATATATTATTTAATTTCTCTGAATCCATTTTCCACCTGGAAAGGGGAGATTGATAAAATAGGTACTTGTAATATGTACCTCACAGAGTTGTGTGAATCAAATGAGATGATATATTCAGAAGCACTTTGCAAACTCTGGGCAAGTTGTAGCAGGGGTGAAGAGTGGGCAGCTTTGCATGTTTGGTTGTAACTTCTATCCAGGGCTCATTTTACAATTTGGTGGAATAGATGATTGGTCTTCTGGCCTAGGCATGACTCAGACCAGTCTTCTGGTAGATTTAATAAGAATATATGTGTAGAACCCAAATAAGATTGCATGCCATCTCGGGGAGGGAGGGGAGAGGGAGGGCAAGAAAATCTAAGACTTATGGAAGTGATTGTAGAAAACCAAAAACAAATACATTAATAAAGAACTCCACAAAAAAATAAATAAATGTCCCTCATAAACTATGGTGCCCAGAAATGAACATAATCCTTCAGAGGAGGTCTCACAAGGGCAGAAGATGAGGAATTCTTAATATAACCTAAAATCTCATGAACTTTCTTGGATGCTATGCACACTACTGATTCATATTAAGACGGAAGTTGGTTTGATAATGGAATAAAATGAGACCCTCATAGGCCAGTGACTAGTTAATAAAAGGAAATTTACTTAGACAGGAATATATTCAACCAGGCTAGGCACTGAAGATATTTCGTGACATAAATCAGCAAATCTCAGGACAAAGATGACAAAAAAGTTTCCATGTAGCATGAAATAAGACCAATCTTGTTTGAAGAACAACTTTGAGTGAATAAGTCGTTTTGAATATTATAGATATTACCAAGGACATATGAAAGAAGACATTATTTGCATCTAGAGAAAGAACTCATAAATGGAAGTATATATAGAAAGATTTTACATATATAAACTATCTATGTATGTATGTACACACATATTTGTGTCTAATGGTAGCTATCTCTAGGGCGGGGGTTGAGGTAGGAAGAAAAAATTAAAAAATACATGATAACTTTATTATGTATTTAAAAGGAATAGAAAGTTGTACATAATAGATTTGCAGTTTCAGTGCTATCAATTTTTTTTATTATACTGTGTTATGGAAATGCTTGTTTTGTTCCATAAATAAAAATAAAATAAATAAAATAATTTAAAAGAGTTAATGTTACATAGAGATCAATTCAAAGAACTGGGTATGTTTAGCATGAAGAAAACTCAGGAGGAGCATGGTAGGTGTGTTCAAGTGTTTGCAAAGAGGTCACATGGAAGAAGGATTAAGACTTCTGTTTGATCCAGAGGGCAGAACAAGGAAGAATGGGTAGAAGTTGCGAAAAGGTGATTTATACTGAATGCCAGGAGTTAGAATTGTCCAAAAGTGGATAGGCATTATGAGGTCCATGGGACCACTTTCTGGTCTTACAGGATTCTCAGTAATGTAAGGAGAGAATATGTTCCTCTAGATTTCTTGTTGCCCAAGTAGAAGAACAACATAACTTATATATTCAACAAGGATCAGTGTCATGGACACCTTGATTTGACAGCTGGGCAAAACTCAGAGCAGGGGTGAAGGCCTCCGTGAAAACTTCAGTGCTCTTTTTAAGTTTGTCTAGAAAGTTGAGGAGTGGGTGAATGTAGCAGCCAAAGATGTGTTTAGCAGCCAAAGAGCTAATGCAATTTTGGGCAGTCTGAGCAGTTATTCTCAGGTCCATAAGCTGACCATGGTGAGAGGGCTTTTCAGGGGCAGCCCCAGGCCGTTTTCAGAAATGGCCTGGGTTTCCCCAGGGAAGGTGATGTGCTTTTCCACACTATGTTCCACTTGGGGAGAGGGCAGCATTAGGTTTGGAAATAGTCTCCTCATTCATCTTCTGCCCCTTTTCTCTCTCCCCCACCCTGAAATAAATATGCCTCTGGTAACAGAATTCTAAGTTATGGCCCTTGATGTACAAGGCAGAATCCAGCTCTGCTTTGTTGTACTAAGTAATTTTATCTTACCTATTGATAGTATTAGGACAACCAGAGAGAGAGAGAGAGAAGACATTTGATCCTTGGGGACAAGAAGGTAGCAGTTATCACCTTATCACCCAAATCCTTCCAGAATCTATCTCACTCTGCAATTACCTATAGAGAATACATAAAAACAGAAAGGACTTTGGCACCTGGGATGGTGTTTATATTCAAGTGGCAGAGTTGGATGTTTTGTCCACAAAGTAGAGCTGCATAATATTTGTTGGTTCTCAGGAGTATGGTATTTTTGGATGTCTTTCTCTTTGTGTCTCTTCTGTCGTGTCCCCTTCTGTTTTGTGTGTGTGTGTGTGTGTGTGTGTGTGTGTGTGTGTTCCTGAGGAATCTTTGTGTTCAGAGATGCAAACTGCTTGAGGTCTTGGGTGCAGATAGCATTGAAAAGCTGGGCAATGATTCCTTTTTGTACAAGGTTAGTGGGAGCTACATTATTGAGAATGCTTCTGAGTCTTTTGACTATCTTGGTCATGTCTGTGTCAATCCTGGAAGGCAGCAATGAGACATATTTGATCTCCTTCTTTCTTTGGGAGTTAGAATGGATTGAGGGTTATTTTCAGAATTGAATGACTCACATTACTCCTTGAACTTGGACCAGCCATTCATTGACAGTATGAACCCATTTTAAAGATGTGATGAAACAAAGAATGGATGCAAACCCTTGAGGGAAGTGACTATTTTGTTTTTTGTCTTGGTATCCCTAGCACCTAGCACAGTGTCTTAGAACATACTAGGTGCTTAAAAAATGCTGGTTGAGTGAATATATGAGCAAGTATGTCTGTATGCTCATATTCTGACTAGGTGGTGATCATATGTGAGTCCCATGACAACCTGTGATGAAAATAACAAAGAAATAATCATTCTCATTTTATAGATGAGGAAACTATGGCTCAGACACATTCAATGACTTGTCTACGATAACATCACTAGTAGATATTAAAGGCAGGAACTGAATCAAGGGAATCTTACCTTCAAATCAGGAAGACCAGGGTTCAGATTCTGCATCAGACACGTACTGAATAAACTTGGGCAAATTACAACTTTTCTTCTTTTAGCAGTAGATTCCTCATCTTTAAAAATATACCTTGTTATGGGGCTCAAATTAGATAACATATGTAAAGTGCTATACAAATACTATAGAAATGTTAGCTTTCATCATAATCATCATTTTCATCATCATCACCAATATCATCCACTAGACTACCCTGTGATGTGCTTTGGAATCCCCAAATGAAACTATTGAAACACTGTATCTATCAATAAACATTTATTGATCACCTACTATGTGCAAAACACGGTATAACGGCATAATACACTATAAAAACAGTAACGTCATTAATTTATATTATATGATTTATATGAAAACTACTTCTGAAAATGTATTTTAACTTGTGCTTTTATTTGCTCAGTAAAGGCCTATGACTCACAAAAGTACCATGCTGATACTTACCATGACTTAGAGTTGATGATAAATTATCAAAGGATACACCGATAGAACATAAATGTTGCCAGGTCTTGCCAAAACTTCATGTATGGGACTGGTGATAGGCTTATGATGCCTGTCTGAAGTCTAGCTTACTATAGTTGAGTTTAGAGTCATATCATTTGCTTGGCCTCAGGGTAAAGAATTTATTGGCTGTAGCAACTTTTGAAGACCAGTTACTACATCATAGATGTAAAATGCATTGATTGATTAAGAAATACCTACCTCCATTATTCAGTTTAACTCAGCATTTATCAACCTTCTAAATTTAGGACACTGTTCTAGACAATGGGATTTATTATTGTTCAGTTGTTTTCAGTCATTTCTGACTCTCTGACTTCATTTGGAATTTTCTTGGCAAAGATACTGAAATGGTTTGCCATTTTCTCCTCCAGTTCATTTTACAGATGAAACTGAGGCAAGTAGGGTTAAATAACTTGCCCAGGGTCACATACCTAATAATAGTGTGAGGCTGAATTTGAGCTCAGGAACATGAGTCTTTCCTGACTCTAGAAGTGGCGCTCTATCCAGTGTGCCATCTAGCTTCCCTAAGCAATGGGATATAAAGATTATTATTTTTTTTTAAAGAAACAGTCCAATGTGAAAATGTGTTTAATAAGAATGTAAGTGTAGAACTCATGTAAAATTATATGCTATCTCAGGGAGCAAGGGGGGAGTGAGAGGGAAGAAATTTAAAACTTATGGAAGTGATAAACAAAATAAATAAATTAATTAATGTTAAAAAAATTAAAAAAACCCAAAAAAGGAAAACCAAAAATAAAATAAAATAAAAAGAAACAGTCCTTGCCCTCAGTGACCTTACATTCTATTGGGTTCAGAGCGATGAATCATGAATACTTGAAGTCTGAACTATTGTGCAGGATATCTGTATAATTTTTAACTTATTAACACAATTTCCAGGGCTTTAGAATTACTTTTGTCAATCCAATTCTACCTAGGATATAGTTTTACTGTCTTCTAGTGTTTTCTCTACTGTATCAGTAAAATATATACACAAGCACCATATTTTACCAAGGACAACTAAAAGTATAATTTTTAAAAAGTGTTCTCTTTGAAGCCTTTCAACCAAGAATAAGGAAACAGAAAAAATAATAATAAATCTCAAACTAGCTTTATGAAGGGAGGCTTCTTTTTCTTTTTTTTTTTACCTGGAGAAATGACAGACTAGTGGAAACTAGTGAATTTAGAGTCATAGGTTCAAGTCTTATATCAGACAGTTACTGTGTGGACCAATCACTTAATCTTTCTGAGTCTCAATTTCTTTAACTGGAATATGAATATTAACCTAGCTACTTCACAGCATTTTTTTAGTGATCAACCTAGATAAGGTATGTAGGTCAATATTAGTGATTTTTCCTAGCTGCCTACCTCCCAGGGCTGAGGAGAAATGTGTACTCCTTGACCTGCACGCCATTCTCCAATTGAGCAAAGTTTCAATTCAACAGAATCATAGACTTTAGAGTTGGAAAGAATGCAGAGGCATTTTAGTCTGATTTATACCTGGCCAAGAATTTTCTCCCAAAATCCAGCATCTGCTAGAAGGACTTCTCTGATGACCTTTTCTCAGCTTTCACCTCCTCATGTCACCTTGGCCTCTGTGGAGTTTTTAATACTGTTTATTTAAAAAATTCAATTTTATTTTATTTTTGGATCTACATTCTCTCTCTCCCAGCTTTTATACCATTGATGATGTCTTCTTACTGGACATTTCCTCCTTTCACTTCCATATCACCATTCTCTCTTGGTTTTCTTTTTTTATGATTGTTCATTTTCAGCATCTTTTTCAGGAATTTCATTTATCTCTTGCCTTATTAGCATATTTGGGGTCTAGTCTCTGACTTGGGCACTTTTTTTTCCTTCTTTCTCTCAGAGATCTTATCTGCTCCCAAGGGTTGCTGTATTATCTCTACATGGATGATGGGATCCTGGTTTTCATTCCCTGGTGCCCAACATGGTACCTTTCATCTAGAAAGCCCTTAATAAACATTTGCTAAATTGAATTGAGAGAATCTGTTGCCTCCTAAGAAAACTCATTCATTAAGATAGTACTCACTAGTCTATTTGTTAGGAAGAATTTCTTTATGAAGTCTTAACCTTACTCTTTGCTATTTCCAACATGGCTCCTAGTTTTCACCCTTGGGGTTAATCAGAATAAGCTTAATCCACTACTTGAAGACAGTTATTATGTCCCCAACCTGTTAAGTATGCTCATTTCCTTCAACCGATATCTCTGTGTGTATATATACACATGTATACACATATGTATATGCATGTATGTGTATGTGTGTATTTATATGTATTGCACAATCTCTTTTACCTTACTGTTCTGGTACCTTTTCTGTGAAAATCCTCCAATTTGTCTATGATCTCTCAAAGTCTGCTTCTCAGGACTGAATATAATATTCTGGGTATGATCTGGTTTGGATGGTATACAGTGGGCCTATCATCTCATTCTATATCCTTTGTGTCTACATTATTGAGTCATATTGCATTTGTAGTCTCTTAAGTTTAAAAAAAAAATCAAAACAGCTAGTAATTGCCAGAGGCCTATTTTGAGTTCAGGCTTTACTGTAATGACTCTAGGTCCTCTAAGACCTCTGAGCCACCTAGTTGCCTCTAGAATTATGTACTGGTTGTGATAAGATAGAAAAAATGAACCAAGAAAAATCTACTATTAAACCAATATATGACAAATTAGGATAATCATGAAGACTGATTAAAAATAATATGTAAAATGATATACTTTATGTAATACTATACGTTATATTGTAATGTATTAAATATTTTGAAAATCTTAAAGCACTATAAAAATGTCAACTATGATTAATATATAAATATACTGTATTCATATACATGCATATATATCTACATATAGTTCTATAAGAAAATAATATTATTGCTACCTGAGATATTATTTTATATTATACTATTTATTATTGATATGTTAAAATGTTATTTATATATTAGTAATAGCTGATTTTAAATAGCACTTGAAGGTCTGAAAATTGTTTTATATACATGATAGCATTTAATCCTTATATCACCCCTAATTCAGGTGTTATTACCCACATTTAATGTCTAACATAGACATGGGCAACCTGTATTTTAGCAAAGCATTGGAAAAAGCTTCTGATGACATCCTTGCAAACAACACAACAAAATCAGGACTGCATGATAGAATAAGATAAATTCGTAGTTGGTTGGATGACTGCACTCAAAGTATTCTTATTGTCAGTTTCAACGGAGGTCTCTGGACAGGTCATCTGACTGCATCTTTGCTCCCATCTTGTTCAATATATTTGTCAGTGACTTTAAAGCAGGCATAAGTGTCATGTTTAGTGAAATTTCTGGATTAAATGAAACTGAGACAAAAAGAGCTAACATGTTGGATGACAGAATTAACATCAGAAGGCTCTCAGCAAGTTGGAATTTAGGGCTAAATCTAAAATGAAATTCAATAAGGATAAATGTAATGTCCTGAACTTAAGTTTTTTTTTTTAAAGTATCTAACTGGGGCAGTCACTGCCCCTGGAGCCAGAAAGACTGGAGTTCAAATCTGCCCTCAGACTAGCTATGTGACCCTAGGCAAGTCCCTTAACCTTTGTTTGCCTTAATCCACTGGAGAATAAAATGACAAACTACTCTAGTATTGTTATCAAGAAAACTCCCAATGCGGTCATGAAGAGTTGGACATGACTGTACAGCAACAAAAATAATTTTTAGGGCAATTAGGTGGCATAGTGGGTAGAGAACTGGGCCTGGAGTCAGGAAAGACCTATCTTCCTGGATTCAAATCTGGCTAGTTAATAGCTGTGTGACCCTGGGCAAGTCACTTATCCCTGTTTGCTTCAGTTTCTTCATTTGTAAAATGGGGATAATTATAGCACCTACTTTCCAGGGTTATTGTAATAAAATGAGGTACTATTGTAAAGAGCTTTACGAATCTTAAAACTCTACATAAATGCTCGTCATCATCACCACCATGGGGCTAATCCGTACAATTAGGGCAGCAACCTCTTTATCTTGGGAGGCTAGATTTGGAGTCACTAGATCCAAGTTAGTTTAGACTGGATGGAGCAGGGAATAATACACAGGCTAGTTATGGAGTGCAAGATAAGGCTGCTTTGGGGATATTGGGATTAGAAAGAGAGTGTAGTACTGAAACTGGATAAGTTGGCAAAAGTCTCAGATGGGCCTCTTCCTCATTTCTCTCTCTGTCTCTATCTCTCCCCTCTGTCTCTCTATCTCTGTCTTTCTTTATGTCTCTGTCTCTGACCCTCTCTCCTTCCTCTCCTCTCTCTGTCTCTCCCTCTTCTATATAACTCTCTCCCTCTCTTCTTCCCTTCTCTCCCTAATTATTACATTTCTAGAGATGCTTGGTGACTCTGCTTTGGGTTCTCAAGGGTTCCCCTTCTCTTTCCTTTGCATCCCTTGCCACACTGACAAGTTGAGGGGACCCTTTACCAAAATAAGAGTCATAAATGATGTGAGTTTCTAATACCTAAAGAAGCTGGCTAGCGTAATTATTGAATTGTGACAAGGGTATGTTTGCCAGTTGATTCTCCATTTTCCCCCTCGACTTTGCTGGAACATGCCTCCATTGGGGAATGAATGTTAGAGGAAGCCACATATTGAGGTTTTCTTCTACCACATATGGCCATATGGTATGTTATCCCATATATGAGGAACAGCCTTAGAAAGTGAGTGTAGCATTTATTTTAAGCAAGGAGAGAGACAATTATACAACTGCAAGGGATAGTTTATTATCCTGTATTGCAATAGTCAGTGTCTGGAACATTGCCTTTTCCAGCTGAAGAGAATGACTTTAAAGAACAACAGCTTGTGGTTCATGTTAGTCACTGCTTGCTTTTCTCACATCTGGAAAAAGAGCCACCTGTGTTAGAGAAGAAATCTTCAGTCTTTCCAGAAGGAAACATCTCTTTGAGTGGAATCTCTTGGACATAGTTTTCTGTTTTTATTGTTTATGGATAAAATAAAAAAAAGACACTCTAGTCTTTGAATGGATTTTGTGCTCTTTGATTAGGATTACTAGGAATTTTCATAAAATGAGGATGACTGTCACTTAAACATTTAAATCCTTGGGTTTCAATCCTTGGTGCTGACTTATTGACATTTCATACCAGCTTCTAGTTCAAATGACCAACAGACCCAGACTGTCTGCTTGATTTGGTAGCAAGGAAAGAGAGCCATGTAGATTAAGTGTCAGGGAATTGAAGTATACTGGAACAATGATTGGATTTGAGGTCATGGGCTGTTAGGATCATACAGTCTTAGATTTGGAGTTTGAAGGACCTTCAGAGGTCATATCAACTTATTTAACAGTCAAGAAAACCACTGACTTGGGTCTGGTACCTAGCTGTACTAGGAATTTGTCTAAGAGAGACTCCCTTACCCCCAGTGTTACTTTGGAAAAAATCGTATTATCTCTGTGAGTCTCAGTTTCCTGTAAAAACGGTATAGTGCTACTTTTGCCCAATTTAGATTGTAAGGCTCAAGTGAGCTTGCTTATATAAAATGTTCTGTCTACTCTATAGATGTCAGCTATTATAAGAGAATGAACTACTGTGTACATATTCCTCCCTTGTAGGGAAGTTGGTAGGATCATAACCTGTTCACTGTTATTTTCTATCTTAGGGGATGGTAAATAATAAGTGAAGTACCAAATGAGAAAGGAGATAAGGGAAAGGAACTGGATTAGCCACAAATATTAATGTGTAGTAATAATGTATAATAATAAAAATATTTAATGTAAAATAATCTTAAAAATAAGATATTTATAGAGGATAGAAGCAAGTAAAAGTAACTGAGGATTGGTACTGAAGGGTAGCCTGGTGTCAGAAAATAAGGTCAAATATGCTAAAGCCCAGAATGAATTATTGGATAATTAGTCAGTCAAATAGCTGTTTCTGAGCCTACTGTATGCTAGGCAGTGAGACTACAGTCATCCACAATAACAAAAAATGAAAATAATCTGGCCCCACAGGGAAGTATTAGGAGTAATGGATGACAGTTGAAAAGACAAGGGTATAGGGTTGATGTCAGGAAAAATTTAGTAGTAGAACCTTATTGTAAGATTGCCTGCATTGGATATAATCATGCCTTCTTTCTGGGAAACTCTGTGGTTTCATTGGTGTGATGAGCTTCCAGCAAGGACACTTTCTCCACCAAGGCAGATTGCTACCTACTCTCCAACTTAATAGTCTTAGAGATGTGATCACCTGTCCCATTGAGACTTAGCAAAGTCAGAAAGGACTCAAGAAGATAGTAAAATATAAAGAGGAAGCTTTTCCCAATGAATAAGCCTCATTCCAAACCAGAAAAGATCTGAGGCTTGATTAGCTGAATTATATATGAAGAGGCCTAGAGCCACTTATCTGTGTAAGACCCAAGCAAGAATTTAGGAAGTGTAACTGACTGGATCAAGACTGGTCATTATTAGCAAAAGTAAAGGTCTTTAATGAGAAAAGAAGGCTAAGTCAGTGGTTAAAGGTAGTGGTTACAGCTAGGTATTTCAATAGATAGGACACCAGACCTTGAGTTCATATCCACTCAGATACTTACTAGAAATATGTGTCCTTGCAGGCAAGTCTCTCTCTAAACTGTGAAATGAGGCTAATAATAGCATCTGCCTATTTATAAAGTGCCTAGCAAAGCACATAGTAAGCACTATATAAATGTTAGCTATTACTGTTATTGAATAATAGTAAATTGTATAAAATTCTATTGAAAGAATAATAACTAACATTTATATAATCACCTTAAGGTTTGCAAAATGCAAAATGGATCCACTAGAGAAGGAAATGGCAAACTACTCCAGTATCTTTGCCAAGAAAACCCCAAATGGGGTCATGAAGAGTCAGACATAAATGAACAACCAATATATTGGATAGTCTTTACAGAAATGGGGAGTCTCTCCTCTGGAGAGACTTTAGCTGAAAACCTGTTGATCATGTATGAAAGAGTGAAGGATTAACGTGCAACAATTCATTGTATGACATTTTTTAACATTTAAGATGTCTAACTAATGTTGAGAAACTAGTGAGTGACACATATACTCTAGGCTCCGGGGCCTTTATCATTTGTCTCATGGAGTCAAGCAGATACAATAAAAGCAGCATATCAAATTCCAGTAACAAATAGTTTTTTTTGAGGAGCATAGATAATAAGAGTGCAAAATAAGCTTTGTAGTAGGTTGTTTAAGGGTGATGGTACATTTTCTAAATTGTAAATCTGCAAAAAAGTAATGCAGCCCTGTAAGGACCTAACTTACAATGAGAGAGTCACTTAGCGAAGAAAGCACAGTTCATTCCTATGAGTAATTTAGGCTTAAAATTATCTAGTCCTTTGTTCACGAATGGCAGAAGTTATAGTGGTATTGTAGTGATTCCTTGAAGTATTCTGATTTAAAATATAAAGCATATCTGCTTTGCCAGATGGGATATATATCCCATTGTGCTTACTGGGATGGAACAGGGATAATAATATGTATCCCTGATTTAAGGGGGTAAAGTATTTAGTATATTTAGTGTATTGATACATCTTTCTTTTTTGGAACAACCATATTGTCCCTTGTCTTATCCCTTACCACTTAAATTTGTTTGTCTGACTTGACTAGACATTATATCTGATCTTCTAACTAGCAAGAACAAAAAGTAATTTTTCAATGCATTGTCAACTTCCTCCTCTCCTTTCCCCTTCTCCCATGATACCTAAATAGAAAGTTGTAAATCTTGCCCCTGGTCTGTGACTTGAAATGTGCTTTCTTATAACAAACAGAGAAATCCCACTCTTGTTCCAGACAGCTGTACTGTGTTGAAATGATTTAGGTTTGGAAGGTGTTCATCCTTCTGGAAACAAATATGTTAGCCTGATTTATGGTGCTGAAAAAATGATTGTTATTTTATAGAGTTGAATATTTCTATTGAAAGCATGGCATTTGGAAGACATCCTCCAATTGTCTGGTGGCCATTCACCAAACTGAATTATTTTTATTTAATTAAACTGTAGGGTACTTTGTGTCAATGGATGTTAGATAGTCTTTTTAAAGGCTCTTCGAGGTGAAAAGTGCAGTTCTAGAAAGAACACATTTTACTGATTTGATGCCATTAGCCCAAGTGTTTTGAAGTGATTTATAAGTAAGTTCTGCATATCCTCCATGCTTTTATGTAGATCCAGTCACTATGGTCTCTAGACACAATCTGGAAGGCACTTTCAGGATGTATGGTCTTGAGGTCATGAAATCCTATTGTGAATTATAGAAGGGAGGGAGGGAAATTGTTGCACTCTGGCTCAATTCTCCCATCTCAATCCCAATGAGCTTTGTTTCTCATCTGCCTAATATGTAGGTAATTGTGTCAGAGAGGACAGTCACATCTCTTGTTCCTCACAGATTTGATTAGAGCTTCCTCGTTTCTCATTGGTTAGCAGGGGTGGGGTGGGAGTAGTAAGGCAGAAGGTGGGTAAATACTTAAGAGAATCTCTAAGTCCATTTTCATCCAACCTAAGGGAAACATTCTTGTGAAGTTTTGTTTGATTAGTTTGTTATTTCAAGACTTTATTGTGATTTCTCCAACAGTGAGACAGTGGAATGAACTCTGGAAGGTGTTAGCAAGCTGGAAAGGCTTTTCTATCTGTAGTTCCAAGGCAAGGGAAGTTCATCGTCAGATTGGCTGAACACTGATGAATTTTATGATGGCAGAAACTATCCAGGGACCATGCACAAAGGTATTCCCAACTCAGAGAGGCTGCACTGGTAGAAGAAAACCTACATTGAGGAAATCATAGATCCTTGGATTACTATAGTATGTTGGGGAAGAGAAAAACATGATAGGTTAGATTTTTAGTGTGAAAAATTTTCTTTAGGTATGAATTAGGCATTTAATGAGCTTCTCCATCTTTTTTGGGTTACTATTTGTCAGCCAAGAAGTATTATGGTTTGATGCTAATGTTTATTGTTCCTTCTTCATCCCTCAAATTGTGTGGTTCAGGATTTAGGGTGAGGTTAGAACAAAATGAAGGGCACCTGGCATAGCAGATAAAAAACTGGACTTTGAGTCTGTAAAACCTGAATTCAAGTTCCACCTCTGATACATATTGACTTTGTGTTCCTGGGCAAGTCACTTAAACTCTTGGTTTCCTTAATTAACACTCTAGAATTAAGTTTCAGAGCAGGTGCTGACCTGCATTGATGAATAGGATTTCTTTATCCAGAAGTTCCCTTTTCTGCTGAAATCACAGGTCTAGTTCCTGGTCTTATCTTAGACCGTTGTAATTTTGTATCAATAAAGGATATTGAAGGTCTTTTCTTTGCCTTCTATTATTCCAACAAAGCAATAGTTGGAAGGGTTAAATGGTCTACTTATATTCCATATATGGAACTTGAAAAGATTAATCCCTCTCTCCAAGTGCTATATTACAGCTATACAATAAGTTATTTGTCTGAATTACCATGCTGTTGGGAGACTTGCCAACTTCCAACAATAATACAAAATAATTTGGATTTATGAAAAGTCATTGAAATATTTACATCATTTGATCTAACATGGACGCAGGTGATATATGCGACTAATTATTCGTAGTAGCACTCATTGTGATAGCAAAAATTGGAAACAAAGTAGATACCAATCAATTGGGAAAATGACCAAATTGTGACATAATAATTTAATGGAAAATTATACCATAAAATATGATGACTCATCTGGTTTCTGTAATGTCAGGCAAGTGTCTCAAATGTCTCAATGTTCTAGGTAACTTCCTATGACTATAAATTAAAGAAAAGGTGCTGACCCCAGAAAAGAATTCTTTCACTCAGGGAATTCTATATGCCAAGAAAATCATGGTTCCAATACCCATCTCCAACTCCAAGAAATGGGAAATACAAAGAATTCTGAGAAAATTGGGAAGGATTGTATGAACCTATGTAGAGGAAGATAAATAGAACCAAGAAAGCAATCAAAATAATATAAAGGAAAGCAAAACAATAGTAAAAAAATGTCAGAACCCAGATAGTTACAGTGACCATTCCTGACCTTGGAGGACTAATAGTAAGACAGATTTCTAATATCTCATTAGTATGTAAGTTCCTTGAGAATAGATGTTTTTTAATTCTTTCAATTTGTATCCTTCACACCCACCTAGCTCAGTACTTTGCATATAGTTAAGCACTGAATAAATGCTAGTTGATTGCTTGTTTTAATTTGTATTTCTCTAATAATTAGTAATTTGGGATTTATGTTTTCATATGACTGTTATAGCTTGGAGTTCTTCCTTTGAGGATGGAATGTTCATAATTTTTGACATATCTACTGGGGAATGGCTCTTGTTGTTGTATATTTGAGTCAGTTCCTTGTACATCTTTGAGATCAAACTTTTAACAGAAAACTTGGGGCAAATAATTTTCTAGTCAATTGCTTCCCCTCTTATTTTAGCTGCATTACTTTTGTTTGTACAAAACCTTTTCAACTTCATGTAACCAGAATTGGCCATCTCATTTTCAGGGATCTTTTCTATCCATTGTTAATTCATTAACTTATTTCCAACCATAGTTGTGAAATATTTCCTTCTTTTAATTTGTTGATAATGTGACCTTTTATGTCTCAGTCATATATTCATTTGGAGCTTATATGTTATGAGATATTGGTCTAAGCCTAGTTTTTGAAAAAAAGTTTTCAATTTTCCCCAACAGTTTTTATTGCATAGTGAATCCTTATTGCAAAGGTTCAGATCTATGGGTTAATGAAAAACTCTACTACTATGTTAAATTACTTCATTATGTTGTATGCCTAATCTGTTCTACTGTTTGAATTTTAAAATTTCTTTTAACTGGGATTAAATGGTATTGATGATTATTTCTTCTTAGGAATATAGTTTGATATCTGATATTGCTTTGTCTCTTTTTTCCCTACTTTATTTTTCCTTATTTAGCTTGAGACTCTATCTTTTCTTCCTTCAGATGAATTGTATTATTTGTTTCTATCTCCAAAAAAACCCTTTTGATTCTTTGATTGGTATGGCATTGAATAAGTAAATTTGTTTAGGTAGTATTGTCATTTTAATCATATGGGCCATATCTAAATAATGAACAATGAATATTTTCCAAATATTAAGGCCCATTTTTATTTCTGTAAAAAGTGTTTTGTAAATTGTATTCATATAGCTCCAATGTGTGTCTTGATAGCTAGACTTCCATGTATTTTATATATCCCGGAGTAATTTGGAATAGAATTTTTCTCTCTATTCCTACTGTGTTTTATTGGAACATGCATAGAATTGGTGATTTATGTGTATTTATTTTATATCTTGTAATTTTGCTGAAGTTATTATATCAACTAATTTTTTGATCTAATTTAAGTAGATCATTGTATCACTTGTGAAATGGATTTGATTTGTTTCTTCTTTTTCTATGCTTGTTCCTCATTGCTTCAAATTTCTTTTTCTTTTTCTGTTATAGCTAATAATTCTAGCACTATATTAACTATTAAGAGACATCCCTGCTTTATCCCTGGTCTTTTGGGAAAGATTTCTAGCCTTTCTTCATTATGTATAATATTGGCTTTTGCTTGATTATATTTATCACACTAAGGGAAAGTCAACTTTTTCCTATTTTTTTTTAGTATTTTTAAAAATAGCAGTAGATGTAGAAGTTAGTTCAGAACTTTTATTCAATATATGTTGATATAAACATGTAGTTTTTAGAATATAATTTTGGTTGTTAATATAGTCAATTATATATGCTTTTTCTGAACCAATCTTGAATTCTTGGTATAAATCCAACTTTGGCATCATATATGATCTTTTCAACATGTTGTAACCTATTTGCTAACATTTTATTTAATGTTTTTGCATTGATATTCATTGGGAATATTGGCTTCTGCTTTGATTCACCTTTCCTGGTTTTAGGTTTCAAGACCATATTTGCATCTTAGAAGAAATTTCATAAGGTACCTTCTTTTTTCTAGTTTTGTAAATAGTTTGCATAGTAGTGGAATTAATTTTCCTTTGAATTGTTGATTGAATTTATAATCCATTTGAACCTACATTTTTCCCCTTTGAAAGTTTATTTATAGTTTGTGCAATTTCTATTACTGAAGTTGGGCTATTTAAATTATTTCTTGTTCTATTAACCTGAGTGTTTTATATTTTTGTAAATATTTATCCTTTTAATCTATTATTAATTTTATTGGTATTGAAATAGTCAAATAATAGTTTCCTTCATCTTTATTTGTCAAAGAACTTTTTTCTTTTTCTCTTGGGATATTGACAGTGTGGTGTCCCTCTTTCTTTTAAAAATCCGTTTAGCTAACTGTTGATGTTTTATAGAATAAAAAACAGCTAGTTTTATCAACTCAATTTTTTTTGCATTTAATTTTGTTAATCTTTTCAGAATTTCTAATTTGGCATTTAGTTGAGGTTTTTGATTTGCTGCTTTCTAGATTTTTAGTTGCATGCTCAATTATTTGGTTTACTTTTTCTTTCTTTCTTTAACTGATAAAACTATTTAGAGATATAAATTTCTGTTGATAAAGACTGCTTTAATTGAATCCCAAAAGTTTTGGCTTATTGTTTCATTGTGGTCATTTCTTCGATGAAATTTTCTATTATTTCTAAGAATAGTTCTTTGATCTACCAATGTTTGGGATTAAGTTGTTTAATTTCTATTTAATCTCTAATACTTTCCTCACAAGCTGTTTACGGTCAATAAGAATATGTTTGCTATTTCTGCTCTTTTGAATTTGTGAGATTTTTATGCTTTAACACATGGCTAACTTTTGTAAAGTCAGTCAGCCAATAAATATTTAGTCAGAACCTACTATATGTCAGTCAGTCAGTCAGTTAATAAACACATATATTAAGCACCCATTAGGTGCTACAAAGAAAGGCAAAAGTAAATTGCTGCTCTTATCGTCCAATGTGGGAGACAATATCAAACAACTATATGGAAACAAACTATATAATGGGATAAATTGGAAGTTATCCCCTATGGGAAGGCATTAGAATAAAGAAGGACTGTGAAAGCTTTCTTAAAGAAGGTGAGATTTGGGACTTTAAGAAATCCAGTAAAGATAGGAGGGGGAGATGAAAGAGACAGCATTTCAGGTGTGGGAGACAGCCACTGAAAACGTCTAGCATCAAATGGAGTGTCTTGTTCAAGTAAGAGTAAAGAGGCCAATGTCACTGGATCAAAGGGTATATGAGGGAGAAGGGAATAAGGTATAATAAGACTAGAAAGGTGTGTGTTTTTGAGGATCCAGGTTATGAAAAGCTTTGAATGCCAAAGAGAGGAATTTTTATGTTTGGTTCTGGAGGTGATAGGAAGTCAGTTGAGTTTTTTGAGTAAGGGCTTGATACTCATTTTTGGAAGATTTAGGTGCCATGCATAGCTGTGAAACGTGTGTATTCCTCTTGGTTCCTTCTTGATTGATTTTTTTTCTAATCTTGTAGTAGTGTTGGACTACAGGTATGGAATGAAGCATCATTAATCTGATAGTTTGTTTTTACTTAACTGTGTTTCTTTTTCACAAGGGAGGTTTTTATATTTTGAATGGGTAAGGCAAGGTATTGGGAGATGATAGCAAAGGTTAAAAAGGAATTTAACTGACTGATTTAACATGTTGATTCATAGCTTAGTAATAAGAGCAATTCCAGGGCTGTTACTAAGAAATAAAAAATTGATTAATAACCATAAGATAGCACATTGTTAGCTTATCTAAATTTCCATATATTTTGTTTCTATGGCTTAGAATTCTTTGTTCTCTCTTTTTTTCTTTCCCAAAAATTCAGCTTAAGTTCAACTGCTTCCCCTGTCCCCACACTTTTTTGCATCCTGGGAACGTTGCTCTACATTTATTTCTCTCTCCTTTCACCTCTTATATCTCTCATAGCTTTGCAACCTCTAACTTAGACTATAATTAGCTCTCTGTTGTCTTGTTCTCACATTGTTTCCTGTGAGCATGTCTTGTTCCCCAACAAGATTGTAAGGTCGTTGAGGGCAGGGATCATGTTTTATACTAATTTTGTATTCATTTTGGTGCTAAATACCTAGTGGCTATTCAATATATACTTGATAATTGATTGGGCTGTCAGAGTGTGAGAGAGAGCAAGGCGGCAGTAAAGGAATGTGGCCAGCTAAGTACCACGACAATGATATAACTGGCAGCAGGTTTGCAACTTGTCAGCCTCCATCCACTGAAGGAGCAGAATTCTTGGGCAAAGAATGTGAATGAGGTTTTTTATGATCTCATATCTTTGAAGTGCCAGGATTCCTCAGATACCCCAGCTTCTTTGGATTAATTTTACTGAGGATTTATTCATCCTTTCCTTGGCTCAGTCATGGTCTTACAATTAAAGAATAATTACTGTGCTTGACTTAATTGCGTTGAGTTGTTTCCATTTAAGTAAAGGGGACTACAGTTTCATCAGACAGATGGTTGTCCAGTCCTACAAAGCCATCCACAGTCAAAGGGGATGTGGGATGGGTGTGTGTGTGTAGCAGGGGGCAAGGGTAGGTGACAGGGATGCTGAGGGAAAATCCTGAAGTGCTGTAAAGTCAAGGACTATTTTTTGCCTTCCTTTGAAAGACTTATTTACTGACATTGAATATTAGCCAGGTATAGGTATATTACTGCCATATAGAAAAAGAATATTAAGCGCTTTCTTTGTGGTTTCACTGGGGATGCAAATGTTCTTGGTTTGTTGAATGAATGAATGCATCTTATTCACTTAGGTCAATGTTTTCATATTTTATTTCCTTGTTGTATAGAGAGATGTATATAAACAAACAAACAAAAAGGACTTTGTTTCCTAAATAAAATTAATCCAGTAATATTTATGTTTAACTTAAATCAATTTGAGAAACATTTATTGAAGACTTACTTTGTTAGAAACCAAAGATAAAAAGACAAAAATGAAATAGTTTCTGTTTTTAAGGAAGCCACTTGGGAAAGTGAAGGAAAAGGATGTAGAATACAGCATGTATACAAATAAATACATAGTAATTTCAGGAATGTGAAAATACCAACCAACAAAATCAAGAAAAGTTTCTTGTAGGAGCTAGTACTGAATTGAGTTTTGCTAAAAGCTAGATTCTAAAATTCTATGAGAGAGTGCATTTCAGATATAGGGGACATAGGGTGATGGAGTCTGGGGATAGGATGTTGAGTGCAGATCAGTTTGACCTGAATGTAGAGAATGTGAAGGGGAGTAATACGAAACATGTCTGAAAAGCTAGTTGGGAACCAGAGAACGTAGAACCTTAAATACCAAGCTGAAGAGTTTTATCTCAGAGAAAATGGGGAGCTACTGATAATCTTTGATCAGTGGAGTGACACTGGCAGAACTATGTTTTAGCATTTAGGAGGTTGCTGTAACACTCCAGGTGAGAGAAGATAGGAATTTTAACTAGGAGAGTAACCATATGATTAGAGAACAGGGGAGAGACAGGAGAATATGAAATGGATAAAACTTGTAGCTGATTGTTTATGAGGAGAAAGGGAAAGATAATAAGTTAAGGGTGAGTCTGATATTGTGAACTAGTATGCTCAACAGAGATAATGAAGGTTGGAGAATAATTGAATATGTACAGATGTATCTCATATCTTTGGCTTTTTTTGACATCTTAAAGGTAACTTTATGCACTACCCTGGTTAAAAATGGAAGTCATATGACTTTGTCTTTTATAGATATATTTTAAAATAATTTCTTTTTCTTTACAATCATTGTTTAAATAGAAAAGGTCATGTTTTGAATTTAAAAAGAAGCTCATGTAATTTTGAAAGTCAGATAAAAGTCATATGCACTAAACTCAGATTGTGGTGTTATCTTTGAAATGCTAAAAAAAGTCAACCAATCAACATTATTAAGCACCTAATGTTCTAGGCACTATGCATATGATACATTTGTTTTCATTTTCAAAACATTTCTTCTCTCTTTTTAAAAAAAAATGTTTACTGTTGCATTTTGCTTTTACATTATAGACAGACTGCCCACACCATGTGAGTGGTCTCATGTAACAAGGCAAAACCATAAGCAAAATTAACAAGACAGCGACCTCACATGAAAGTGCGTATGACATTCCACACTGGTAGTACCATCTCAATCTCTGAAGTTTTTGAAAATTTTTTTTTAATGAATAGAAATGAATTCTCTCTTTCTCCTCCCCACACCACTAAAAAAAAGAAAACCAAGTTCCTTGTGACAACTATGCCTAGTCTCTTTCTCCCTCTTTCCTCTCTCTCCTTTCTTTCTCTCTCTCTCTCTGTCTCTGTCTCTCTCCATATACACATATATGTCCCATTCTGCAACCTCAATCTGTCACCTTTTTGTGAGGTGGTGGATAGCCTGTTTTATCAACAATCCTTTAGAATCATGGATAATCATTTTATATGTATAATAGTTCTGTAAGATTTAAAGGCTGTCAAACCTTTTTCAGGGCTGCTTTCTACCTTTGGTGTCTACTTGCTTCAACCAGCTCTTAGCTGTGGCTCCAAAAAGCTGGAAAATATGTAGTGATCACACCATTTTGGTGGCCAGGCTAAACCACGTTGAAGGTAACCAAGGGATCTCATACTCATTGGTGAGTTCAGTGAGTATCTACCCTAAGCATGTGAAGACTTCCCTGGTAGAATGGGTACAGGAGAACAATTTATTCTAATGGTCATGAAAAGTGGCTGCAGTATATGCTGTGGTGTGCTTAGAGCTTGGTTAGACATCAAAAATGTGAAGATGCATCTTAAACCATTACCAGTAGTCTTGACTTTTATCTTGCCACTGGACTTCGATGACTCTGGAAGAGAGAATGAGGCCAACAACTTTGTGTTCTGTTTCACTGAAATCCAATTTGTGTGTGAATCAAGATACATTACCCATACCATTTTGTCATTTTAGTCTACCTCAAAGTCCTTTGGCAATAGGCAAGTGATGAAGTAGCAAGAGTGGATACACTAGGAGCTATAGTCACAATCTTGTACACAGATGACCCAGCCCATAGAGTCATCTTCTTCCTGGACTGAAGCAGCAGGGGGGTTCAGCAGCCCCCTGGATGTCTGAGCAGCCTTTTTGAGGGACTGCACTGCTTACCTCCTAGAAAAAGTACACTGAAAACCGTCTGTTTCACCCAATCCTGGCCTACTTACTGCTTCAGCAACAATGGTCCTTTTTTACTAAAAACTTGTGCATCTCATGACCTCACCAAAACTCTTCCATTTGTCTCAATGCAATAAAATTTTATGGAGGCACCATTGCAGCAACATTGACATTTAATAGACTATATCATTGTAAGGAGGAGAGACAGATAACTTGGGAGAGTGATGAAGGTGAAGTGTAGCGCAGAATGCTAGACTGATCAGACTTACCCTCTTTGAGCTAAATATTCACATTCAACAAAAGCTACAGCCCCAAGGCAGCATAACTGCCAGAATGTCAATAGATTAGAGGTTTCTCCCAGTTTGTTGCTAACTTGGAGGAAAAGTTGAGCCAACATACAGTTGGCAACAATGGAGCAGAAGAGCAGTGGGCAGCTTTCAGAGATTTGGTGTACACCACTGAATTTACTCTTCTGAGCCATAACATTCAAAAATATCAAGATTGGTTTGATGAAAATGATGGTGAACAAAAAATGAGAATGGCACAGGGTACTATTCATCATTCTCTAAAAGGAAGCATTTAACTCCATCGAAAGCAAAGTGTAAGCAGAATTTAGGAAGATGCAGAATTCTTGGCTCAGTAAGAAGGGAGATGAAATTCAGTTTTACACTGATAGTAACAGTCCAAAGAGCTTTTATGATACCCTGAAGGTTATTTATGGGTCAAAGACCTATAGTGTTTCTCAGCTACTCAGTGCTGATGGGGTCACCTTGATTAATGATAAGGACATGATCCTAAAAAGATGGGCTGAACATTTCCACAGTGTTCTCAACAGACCATCATCAATCAATGCCAAAGCCGTTGACCATATCCCTCAGGTTGAAGTCAGTCCCTCTCTAGCCAAACTTCTAACTGAAGAATAGGTTTTGAATGCCATTCAGTTCCTCTCTTACAGCAAAATGCCTGGAGCTGATTCTATTCCAGCTGAGATTTTCAAGGCAGGGAGTCTATTGCTTGTTCAATAGCTAGCTGGAATTTTCAGAGTTATATGGCAAGAAGAAGTTATCCCCCAGGAGTTCAAAGATGCCTCTATTGTTCATCTCTATAAAGATTGTCTTGTGACAATCATGGAGGAGAGGGGGTGGACTTTCTCTCTGTTATTTTTTTCCAAGGAGCATATATTCTTTTTAAAATTTATTTTTAGTTTCCAACATTCACTTTTATAGGATTTTGTGTTCTAAATTCCCCCCTCCCCCATTGCCCTCTCTATTGCACAAGCTATCTTATATAGGCTACATACGGACAATCATATTAAACATATTTTCACATTAGTCTCTTTGTCAAGGAAGAATCAGAACATAAGGGAAAAACTACAGGAAAGAAAGAGAGAAAATAGTATGTTTTGATCTGCATTCAGAATCGATAGTTCCTTCTCCTGATGTGGATAGCATTTTTCCATTATGAATCTTTTGGAATTGTCTTAGATCATTGCATTGCTGCCTTTCTCTGTTGTTGCTGGCAAGATTCTTGCCGTAGTCCTTCTTAAATAAGCTGATCCTTCACCTGGAAGATGGTTACCTCCCTGAGAGCCAGTGCTACTTCAGAAAGGGCTAAGCAACGCTTAATATGGTGTTTGCTGCTTAAGAACTCCAGGAGAAATGCCAGGAGTAGAATAAAGGTCTGTACACAATGTTAGTCTCACCATGGCCTTTAATACTGTCATTTATGAGAGCTTGTAGAAAATTATTTCAAAATTTGGTTGCCCAGAGAAGTTCATTAGTATTGTACATCATTTTCATGATGGATTTGCATGTGTTCTGGATAATGGATGATTCTCTTGCACCTTCTTATTCACCAATGGAGTGAATGAAGCGGGGCTATGTGCATGCTTTTTAGCATGCTCTTTTCAACAATGTTGTCGAATACCTTCAATGAGGACAAAATAGTACCAAGGTCAACTCCTGTAATGACAGTAAAATATTTTACTTGTAAAGATTACAGGCCAAGACTAAAGTGGAAGGAGAGTTAGTTTATAATTTTTTTTTCGCAGATAATTGTGTATTCAATGCAGCCTCTGAGGTTGAGAAGCAAAAAAGTATGGATTGATTTTCTACCTCTTGTGCTAATTTTGACTTAACAGTTAGCACCAGCCGGCACCACACTGTCCACATGTGGAACCATCAGTTACAACATGGAAAAATATTGAATGCTATGGATAAGTTCACTTACCTTGGTAGGATACTTTTCAGGGATGTATAGATAATGAGGTTGACACACATTGCCAGAGCTAGCTCAATGTTTTGGAGGCTCCAAAGTAAAGTGTGGGGTAGAAGAGGTATTAGATCTAAAAGAAGTGGAAAAAGGTGACATGAAATGACTTATATGAACTGATGTTGAGCAAAGTAAGCAGAACTCAAAGAACTTGTACTATAACATCAATATTATAAAAACCAACAATTTAGAAGATTTTCACAAACTGATGAAGCATGAAGGGAGCACAACCAGGAGAGAGATGCATACAACAACATTGTAACAGCAAACTACTTTGAAAGCTGTAGTTGGGATGGTCCTTTGTTCTTGAAGAGGACCAAAATGACATCACTATGTTGGGTTGAAGGTACAGTGTGTCTACGTGTGGCTGATCAGACCAGTACAAGCTCAGAAGACTCTACCACAGGTCAGATACAAAGAGCACACATGAACATTTGGAGTGGTGAGATCTATGTCTACCAAATTGAAGGTAGAGTCATTGTGCTGACTTTATTGTTGTATACTTGTGAAACTTGGACCGTATACCAGTGCCATGTGAGGAAATTGAATTGTTTCCATTTGAATTGTCTTAGGAAGATCCTGAAGATCATCTTGCAAGATAACATACTAGATACGGAGGTTCCTTTTATTTTTTAATTTTTTCCAATTTATTTATTTATTTTTAGTTTTCAACATTAATTTCCATAAAATTTTCAGTTCCAAATTTTCTCCCCAACTCTCCCCTCCCTCCACCTCCAAACACTGTGCATTCTGATTACCCTTTTCCCCAGTCTGCCCTCCCTTTTATCACATACCTCCCTTCCTTTATCCCCACTTCTCTCTTTTCTTGTAGGGCAAGATAGATTTCTATACCCCATTACCTGTATTTCTTATTTCCCAGTTACATGCAAAAACAATTCTCACTCAGGTAAAAGAGCTTTCTCACTGACCTTTGAAATTGCCTTTGGTGTTTGTGGGTTGAGGAATCTGGGAATCGCAGCTGCTGCTGGTGGCACCTTGAAACCCACTCCAGTTTTGTGCCTGCTGTGGCTCAGTCAAGGCTGGATTGTGCTCCACTCCATGCCCGGTGTGATAGACCTTTCCTGTCAGCCTTCCAGGCTGTCTTGGGCTGGAAATCTCTTTTATTCTGTCGTTTTGTGGCTTCTGCTGCTCTAGAATTTGTTTAGAGTCATTTTTTACAGGTATTTTATGGGCTGGAGAGCTTCTAAAGGTGTGTCCTACTCTGACATTTTGGTTCTGCCCCCTGAGGTTCTTTCAAAGCTATGATGCTAAGCATTTAAACTTTACTGCAGAGAGTACAACTTTGATGGGTTGGTCACATTGTTTGAATGGCAAACATACATTTGCCTAAAAGAGGCTCAAGATCTCTGTGAAAAACTTTGAAATTGAGTGTGTGACATAGGAGACCCTGGTAAAGGACCACCAAACATGGTGTGCCCTCATTGGAGAAGGTTCTGTGCTCTATGGGCAAAGCAGAATTGCAGTATCAAAGAAATGTGAGATGCACAAATTTAGAGATCTCACCACTCCAAATGTTCATGTGTGCTCTTTGTATCTGACCTGTGGTAGAGTCTTCTGAGCTTGTACTGGTCTGATCAGCCACACGCAGACACACTGTACCTTCAACCCAACATAGTGATGTCATTTTGGTCCTCTTCAAGAACAAAGGACCATCCCAACTACAGCTTTCAAAGTAGTTTGCTGGTACAATGTTGTTGTATGCATCTCTGGTTGTGCTCCCTTCATGCTTCATCAGTTTGTGAAAGTCTTCTAAATTGTTGGTTTTTATAATATTGATGTTATAGTACAAGTTCTTTGAGTTCTGCTTACTTTGCTCAACATCAGTTCATATAAGTCATTTCATGTCACCTTTTTCCACTTCTTTTCTTTTTCTCTTCCTCTTTTTTCTTCCAGAAACAATTTGATTGAATTTAATATTAATCTTTATCTAAACCAGGTTGGAGAATGACAGAGATGTTCAAACTAGCATAGTCCCCCATGCCCTCCTCCACATCTCTTTGAAATCACTTGTTTCTTCATGTTTTGCAGCACTATAGTAATCTATCATATTTATATCCTGCACATTATTCGGTTCTTAATGACTCAAAAGTAACTGTTGGAAATCTTTTCTCTCCCTCTGATCTTTCTGGGGCATAGGCCTAGCAGTGGTATATCAGGATCAAAGAACACAGGCTGTATGGTAACTTCGTGTATAGTTCCACCAGAAAGTTTGTACCTATTCATTGTCCACCAATGATGTGTCAGCATCCCAGAGTCCCTCCATCCTTGTCAATCTGATGGATATGAAGTAGAACCTCAGAACTGGTTTAATTTGCACCTTTCTAAATAGTGATGATTTGGAGATTTTAAAACATGACTATAGCTAGCCTGGGTTTCTTTCCTTGAGAACTGCCTGTTCATTTTGTTTAAACTGACTCTGCCAATTGGGGAATGACTCTTATTCTAATAGATTTGAACCTGCTTCTCATAATTTTTGGAAAAAGACCTTTATCAGAGAAAATTTTTGCAAAGGTTTTTCCTAGTTGATCATTTCCTTTCTAATGTGAACTTTATTGGATTTGTTCATGCAAAAAATTTACATTTTATATAATAAAATCATTCCTTATAAGTGAAAGTTTTAATTTATTGAGTATGTATTGGTTTGAAAAACAACCAAATTCAAGCAAATGCTAACAGATTATTTTGAAAATGATTAGTGATTAGTCACTTTTTTCTCCTGAAAAATGGTGCCCACCACATTGCCCCATGCCTACAACTTTGTTAGACATGTAGTAGATTTTTGAAAATGTTTACTGAATTACATTGAATTGAAGATAAATGTGATACATCAATATAGCCACAAAGACAGGTAATAATCTGGACTGAATTTTTCAGAATCTTTAGCTTAATCATATGGAAATATATATATCTATACATATATTTGTGAATTCTGACGTCCATATCTTGATTAGTTCAGAGGCAAACAGCTAGCTCCTAAGTCTGATTTCTGTCTGGAAAAAGTAAGCTGTAATTAAAATAGAATTAAAAAGACCCCCACAGTGCAACCTCTCAAAGGTACCAAAAGTTAAGGAAGATTTTTGGAGATCCAGGCAGCCTTTACTATGTGCTGGGGTACTCATCACAGGAATGGGAAAGATGACAACCCTGGTCTGCCTTGGGTTGCTTAGGAATGGACTAGACAAGCAGTCCAATTTTACATCAATTTTCAAGCCCCCAGAGAAAAATAGGCTATTTTCTAAACTTACTAGTCTTTGTAAGCTTTCCAAAGAAAAGGTAGCCATAATGCTCTATAAAACACACTGAAGACTGAGTTTGAGTTTTCTGCTCACTCATCATATTTTTGTTTACCTTTAAGATATCTTCATTATCAAGCATAAAAATGAAATTATAAATGCAAAGGGTAACAGTTTCTTTGTCAAGCTATGGGAAGGTGATTGGTTGTTTTTCCAAGGAGGCCTGATGGGGGTAAGTTGCATTTATGTGATCTAAATCCACTGGTGAGATGCAGGGGGATTAACATCTGTTAAAGGAATTGTATTTGGCATGCAGGTGTTTCAATATTTGCATTTAGTATGTGTTTCAGAAACAGTCTCTGAGAAAAACATTTATGTAACAATCTGGTGGTTTTATTGTTTAAATCTGTCAGGACAGTCGTTTTGTTACTCAGACTTTGTGACCCCCTTGCAAGCTGTAAACTATTTAACGAAGTGAGTATATTGAGAAAGATGACAGACTTTCCAACTTTGGGGGGAGAGTATTATATAAGAAGCATCAGTGTTTTCTCCTGAGACAAGGACTAATATGTGAACAGCAAAAATAATTGCACTAGTGACTTCATGAAGTCCAATAAATTCCATTGTACAGCTTAACTTTTGTAATATTACCTTACTCAGCACAAGCTTAGGCTCAAAGGGTGAAGTGAACCAATCACAAATTAATTATTGATACAACCTTGGAGAAGGCAGAAGTGGGGTTCTCCTTTCAACTTTTCACTGGAGTGCTGTTTGATAGTACATCAAAATATAGTCCATTTCACCTGACTTAATGGTAATAACTAATAACCGTAAAGCTTGTATGTTTTACAAAACACTGAAAGTACATTGCTTCATTTGAGAGTCACCAAATCCTACGAATTAAGACATGTAAGTCTCATATACGTATCCTCATCATACCCATTTATGAATACTAGAAACGGAGACCCAGGAAGTAATGTGACTTTCCCAGGGTGATACAGGTAGTGTCAAACTGTCAAGGATAGAACTTTGAGCTCAAATTTTCCTAACTCCTACTCCGGCACTCTATTATGCTGTACTCTCTTTTTTCTTTAGGAGGGGGAAGGGCAAGGCAGTTATGGTTCAGTGACTTGCCCAAGGTCACACAACTAGTAAGTGTTAAGTGTCTAGACTGGGTTTGAACTCAGGTCCTCCTGAACTCCAGGGTGGAATTCACTGCACCACCTAACAGCCCCCAGTGCTGTACTCTCTTGCCAATCAACTCTAGCTATCATGTTTGAATCATAGAACCTTAGAGGCAGAAAGGATCTTGGATGAAGGCTAGTCCAGTGATAATTGAATCATTAATTGAATCATGGAACTTGTAATTATGGCTTGTAATTACATCATAGGTTAAAGTGATTTTAAAAATTCCTTAAATGAGTGATTTGGGCTTTGGGCTATTCCATTCATTTTGTGCAGTCTCATTTTTTCCATTTGCAAAATTGAGAAAGCATGTGGAACATGCCTTCTTAAAATGTAGTTTAAAATTGGAAAGTAGACAAATCAATTTGTTTAACAATTTTTAGGGGAGGCAGAGGTTAGCTAGGACCTGTGATCATAAGTGTAGGGAAATCATATGTGGAAATATCTCCTACAAATGCAGACCAGCAACTGTTTTGAACCCAAGCAATACCCTGTGCATAGTGGTGTCAGTAGTGGGAATTGGACCACTGGTATTAGCTTTTCTACTATCAATCTGATCATGGATTTTAAACTATTTGCACAAGTCTTAGACACAAAGACCTAAGAGAATTGGATGCAGAGCAGGCATAGGGGTGCAGCTATTAGCTACCATTTGTTAAGATGCATAAGGAGAAAAAGTGATTGATTGGCACAGCTTGGACTATCTTGCCACAACGGTTAAGGTATGTATGAAAATATGCTTCTTTAGTCACCTTTATTAACAAACTTTCATCTTGAACATTGCTATCACTAATGAACTCACTGTTTTTTTTGATCTGTGCCCCTCCCCTTTCTCGAGAGCCTTAGAGAGTTGTCCGAGGGCACTAACAATTTAAGTGACTTGGCTATGCTCACAAAACAATAGCTAACATTTATTCATATACCCCTCCTACAATGTGCCAGGCACTGGACTAAGTGCTTTATAATTATTGTCTCATTAGCTCCTCACAACAGTCTTGTTAGGTGTTATTATTATCCCTATTTTACAGAAGAGAAAACTGAGACAAACGGAGGTTAAGTGATTTTTTCTGGGTCACACAGTGAGGGAGTATCTGAGGCTGACTTTGAACACAGGTCTTCTTGACTTCATCTCTGGCACTAGATCACTTAGCTACCTATCGTTGTGTTCATCCTTGGCTGCTGAAGAAGACCATGCCATCAGAGAAATGATGACATGACTTGCACTTGACTTTGTTTTGAGTGAGGGAGGGCTGTGCAGGTCACCAGCCTGACTTCTCCAGAGCCATCTGAATCCAGTGACCGGATTTTCATCAGGATGCCCTGGCTACTTCTTAAACAGGCCTATTCAGTGAATGGGCATTACCTCACCCCACATGAGTACCTACAAAGGGCCCAAGCTCTCCCAGTGCATTCTGGGTCATCTCCAGTCATCCTGATGAATATCTGCTCATTGGATTCAGATGGCTCTGGAGGAGAAGTCAGGCTGGTGACCTGCACAGCCCTCCCTCACTCAAAACAAAGTCAAGTGCAAGTCATGTCATCATTTCTCTGATGGCAGGGTGTTCTTTGGCAACAAAGGAAAAGCACACTGGCTTTATAGTGATTATCATAGTAACTGTTGCTGTTTCCCTCCCAGACTGATGTCTTTCTTTTTCTTGGTAACCCTAGCAGCGACCTATATTATTCATAGGAAGTATAAATAAGAGGCAGGACTTGAATCAGGTCTTCCTGATTCTCAGGCCAGTCTTTCTTTCCAATATTGTCTCTCTCAACCAATTGTACACTAAGAAAGTGAAAATTATATAAGATAAAAAAACACATTCGTCTGCATCAATGTCACACATGGTTATGATACAATGGGATGTCTGATTTTACCCAAATCACTTTTTTTTTGGTAAGGTAATCTAGGTTAAGTGACTTTCCCAGGGTCATACAGGTAGCACGTGCCAAGTATCTGAAGTCAGATTTGAAATCAGGTCCTCCGGATGGTAGGGCCATGCTCTATATACTAGCCCACCTAGCTGCTCCACACCTCTAGTCACTTTTAAGTGCCTGTTTCACTTGTATAGGATAATTATATCACTTAATCAAGTATGAGTTTTGAATCATCTTTTGAATGTATTTTGCTGTGACATTAATTTTTGGGGGTATTTATTTGGTATTTAATTTTCCCCAGTTACATGTAAAAAAGAATCTTTAACATTTGTTTTTAAAGCTTTGAGTTCCAAATTCCCTTCCTCTCTCCGTACAACCCCGCTCACTGAGAAGGTAAGCAATACAATATAGGTTGTACATTTGTAGTCATGCAAAACATAGCCATAATAGACATGTTATGAAAGATAACATAGCCACGTCAAAAATCTCAAGAAAAATAAAATAAATAAAATATGTTTCAATTTGTGTTCAGGCACCTTCAATTCTTTCTCTTGAGAATGGTTGGCATTTTTCATTGTAAGTCTTTCAGAGTTGTCTTGGATCATTGTATTGCTGAGAATAACTAAGTCATTCATAGCTGATCATTTTACAATATTGCTGTTATTTTGTACCCAGTACATTTCACTTTGCATCAGCCCATGCAAGTCTTTCCATATTTTTCTGAGAGAATTCTAGTCACCATTTCTTATAGCACAATAGTATTCCATCATAATTACATACCACAACTTATTCAACCATTTTCTAGTAAATGGGTATCCCCTCAGTTTCCAATGCTTCCCCCCCAAAAAGGAGCAGCTATAAATATTTTTTGTACAAGTATGTCCTTTTCTTTTTTGTTTTGAATATCTTTTGGGATACAGACCTAGTAGTGGTATTGCTGTGTCAAAGGATGTGTGTGATTTTATAGCCCTTTGGATATAGTTCCAAATTGCTCGTATGGTTCTAGATAGTTTTGATTATTTCCTCTGAAAACTGATCATATTTTTTGATCATTTAACAATTGGTGAATGGCTCTTATTTTTATAAATTTGACACAGTTCTCTACATGTCAGAGAAATGAGGACTTTACTAGAGAAACTTCCTTCAAATTTTTTTTTTCACATTTACTACTGCTAACTGTATTTCCTTCCATCTTATTCTCCCTACATCCATTTATTCTATTCTCTCTCTTTCCACTTTGTCTTCCCTCAAAAATGTTTTGCTTCTGACTATCCCTTCCCCCAATCTGCTCTCCTTTTTAGAACACAATCACCCATCCCTTTCTCCTGTCCCCTTCCCCTCCTAGGAAGGGTAAGATAGATTTTTATATTTAATTGCTGATGTTTGTTATTCCCTCTTTGAGTCAATTCTCATGAGAGTACTCATTCCCTATCACCTCCTCTCCTTTCCCTTCCACTGTAAAAAGCTTTTTCTTACCTCTTTTATTTGAATTAATTTACCCCATTCTACCTCTCCCTTTCTCTTTCTCCCAGTACATTCTCTTTCATATCAATTTTATTTTTTAGATGTCATCCCTTCATATTCAACTCATATCTGTTCCCTCTGTCTAAATATACTCCTTCTAACTACCCCAACAATGAGAAAGGTCTTATCAGTTACAAATATCCTCTTCCCATGTAGGAATGTAAACCATTTACTTTTATTGAGTGCCTTACTATTTCCTTTTCCTGTTTACCTTTCTATCCTTCTCTTGAATCTTGTATTAAAAAGTCAAATTTTCTATCCAACTCTGGTCTTTTCATCAAGAAGGCTTGAAAGTCCTCATTGAATATCCATTTTTCCCCTTAAGGACTATATTCAATTTTTCTGGGTAGATGATTCTTGATCATAATCCTAACTCCTTTGCCCTCCAGAATATCATATTCTAAACCCTCTGATTCTTTACTGTAGAAGCTCCTAAATTTTGTATTAGTTGGTTCGTTGTCATCCTTCATCTTCAAAGAGGACCCAAGTGACATCACTAAGATAAAGTGAAATTTTGATGTATCTGATTGTGGTTGATTAGACTAATATAAGCTTAAAATGTTCTACCACAGGTTGGGAACAGATAGTCCATGTGAATATTTGGGGTAGATATCCCCCATTTTTGCATCCTGCATTTACTTTTTGCTGTCTAAGCATCCTTTTTGATGTGGGCACACCATGCTGAGCAGTCCTGTGCCAGTGTCTCCCATGTTGCACAGTCAAATCCAAAGTTCTTGAGAGAGACCTTGAGAGTGTCCTTGTATCATTTCTTTGGTCACCATGTGATTGCCTGCCCCATGCAAGTTCTCCATAAAATCGTCTTTTTGGCAAGCATACATTTTGCATTCAAATAACATGGCCAGCCCATGGGAGTTGCACTCTCTGAAGCATAGTTTGAATAATTGCCAGTTCAACTTGAGCAAGGACTTCAGTGTCTGGTACCTTATCCTGCTAGGTGATCCTCAGAATCTTCCTAAGACAGTTCAAATGGAAGCAATTCAATTTCACATGGCAATGTGCTGGTAGATTGTCCATGTTTCACAAACCTATAACAATGAGGTCAGCACAGTGGCTCTGTAGACCTTCAATTTGGTAGTCAGTCTCATACCTCTTCTCTCCCAAACTTTTCTTCAGAGACTCCCAAACAGTGAACTAGCTCTGGCAATGTGTACATCAACTTCATTACCAATATCTACATCCCTGGAAAGTACCTATCCACAGCATTCAAAAAAACTTCTCTATTTGCTGTAACTGATGGTTTCACATATGAGTGGTGTGGTGGTGGCTGATGGAGCACCTGTGTTTTCTTGGTGTTAATTATTAGGTCAAAATTAGAACAGGCAGCAGAGAATTGATCCCTACTTTGTTGCATCTCAGCTTCAGAGGCTGCATTGAGTGCAAAATCTTCTGCAAAATCATGCACCAACACTCCCTCCACTTTGGTCTTGGCTTGTAGCCTTTTCAAATTGATGAACTTGCCATCAGTATGGTATATGAACACCTTGATGCCATGTTCATCCTCATTGAAAGCATTTCTCAGCATGGCTGAAAATATCATGCTAAAAAGCATGGGAGCAAGCACACAGCCCTGTTTCACTCCATTGGTGACTGGGAAGGCATGATAGCTTTGTCCATTATCCAGAACCTGGGCAAGCATACCATCATGGAACTGATGTACAATATTGATGGATTTCTCCAGGCAACCAAATTTTGACATAATTTTCCATAAACCCTCATGACTAACAGTGTCAAAGGCCTTGGTCAGATCTACAAACATTGTATGCTGCTCCTGCCATTTCTCCTGGAGTTGTTGAGTAGCAAATCCCATATTGACTGTTCCTTGGCCCTTTCTGAAGTCACACTGGCTTTCAGGTATATGCCCATCTTCCAGATAAGGAGGACTCTAGCAAAAATTTTACCAGCAATGACTAAGAGAGAGATCCTCCTGTGATCCCCTGTCGCAGAACAATCTATTCCCTTTTCCCTTATAGAGATGGACAATGGAAGCATCCTTGAACTCCTGGGGGATAACCTCCTCTTGCCATATAATCTGGAAAAAGGACTCAGCAACCATCACACCAAAAGTACTTGTCCTCTCTGAACACACCCTACACCCCATATCTTGTGTTATCCTGACTGTGGCTCCACCATAACTGAATTGCTTCTTTCTGTCTGCTTGCAATATTTTCTCCTTGATCTGGGAACTCTGGAATTTTGCTGTAATATTCCTGTCAGTTTTCATTTTGGAATCTCTTTCAGAAGTTGATTGATGGATTCTTTCAATTTCTATTTTACCTTCTGGTTCTAGAATATCAGGACAGTTTTCCCTGATAGTTTCTTGAAAGATGATGCTCTTTCTTGAAAGATGATGTCTAAGCTCTTGTTTTGATCATGGATTTCAGGTAGTCCAATAAATTTTAACTGATCTCTCCTGAATCTATTTTCTAGGTCAGTTGTTTTTTCAAGTGAGATATTTCACATTGTATTCTATTTTTGTCATTCCTTTGGTTTTTTTATTGCTTCTTGATTTCTCATAAAGTCATTAGAATCCATTGATTTCATTCTAATTTTTTAAATTTTAAATTATTTTAATTGTTTTCTTTTTTCTACAAGCACTTCCATATTTCTTAGATTTTCCCCCTCACTCCTCTTCCTTCACCTCTCCCTCCCCACTCCTTCCCTGAGAGAGCATGCAGTCTTATATAGGTTGTACACATTCATTTCTATTAAATACATTTGCACCTTAGTCATGTTGCATGGGAGAATTAAAACGAATGGAAGAAACCATAAAACAACAACAAAACCCAAAACATAACATGAGCAAATGATATGCTATATTCTGTGATCTAATTCCATAGTTCTTTCTCTGAAAATGTAAGGCATTTTGCCTCAAAAGTCCATTGGAAATTTTTTAGGTCCTTGCATTGCTATGAAGGAAAAATTCCTTGCACACTGTGGTTGTTACTGTGTACAAAGTTCTCCTAGTTCTGCTCCTTTCACTCAGCATCAGTTCATATAAGTCCTTCCAGGCCTCTCTGAAGTCTTCCTGTTCACCATTTCTTATAGCACAATAGTAACTTGCTCAGCCATTCCCAATTTGATGGAGATCCCCTTGATTTCCAGTTTTTGGCCACCACAAAGAGAGCTACTATAAATATTTTTTTGTACATATGGGACCCTTTCCGATTTTTATGATCTCTTTGGGATACAGCCCTACAAGCAATATTGCTGGGTCAAAGGGTGTGTATTTTTTGTAGCCCTTTGGGCATAGTTCCAAATTCCTCTCCAGAATGGCTGGATCAGCTCACAGCTCTACCAACAATGAATTAGTATTTCAACACTTTCACATCTTCTCCAGCATTTATCATCTTTCTGTTTCATCTATCTGTTTTCTGATAGCTAAGATGTAGTCTCTCAGAGTTGTTTTGATTTGCATCTCTTTAATCAATAGTGATTTAGAGCAGTTTTTCATATGACTAGAGATAGCTTTAATTTCTTCCTCTGAAAACTGCCTGTTCATATTCTTTGACCGTTAATTAAGTGGGGAATGACTTCATTCTAATTTTTAAGGAATTCCTTTCTTCAGTGAACTTTTGGATCTTCTTTTGCATTTGGCTTATTCAGCTCTTTAAGGCATTCTTCTACTCATTGGCTTTTTGGACCTCTTTTGTCATTTGGTCTAGTCTGTTTTTTAAGGTGTTATTTTCTTCAGTATTTTTTTGTGTCTCCTTCACTAAGCTACTGACTCTTCTCTTGGGATTTTCTAGAATACCTCTCATTTCTCTTCCCAATTTTCCTCTACATCTCTTACTTGATTTTCAAAATCCTTTTTGAGCTCTTCCATGACCTGAGATCAAGTTGTATTTTTTTTGGAAGCTTTGGATGTAGGAACTTTGATTTTGCTTTCTTCTTCTAAGTGTGTGTTTTGAGATCTTCCATGTAATAATAATTATTTTCTAATAGTAATAACTTTCTATAGTCAAAGTTTTTCCCATTGTTTGCTCACTTACACAACCTATTACCTGACTTTTAACTGTTAAAATAGGGTTCTGCTTCCAGGGTGGAGCGAACACTGTCATAAGCTTCAGGAGCTTTGGGTAGCTATTTTCAGATAATTCTAGGGACCTATAAGTTTTCAGTTCTTCCCAACTGAGGTGACCTAAGGGGAAGTGTCTTCTACTCTTCTGGCCTGTGCTCTGGTCTGTGAGTGACACAAGCACTCTTTTCTGTCCTAGAACTGTGATGATGATCCCCCTTCCACTGCTGTAGCAAATTCTGCTATACTAGTGCTCCTTCTCACCCTAGGACAGAAACCTAGGACTGAGACCTGGATCCAAGGGTGGGAAACACAAAGGAGTTCTGCCTCAGTGAGAGCAAAGAAATCTTTATAATTTCCTTCTGACTAGTTGTTTAACTCCCTTACTGTCTGTGGGCTGAGAGCCCTGGAAATTGCTGCCATTGCTATGGTCACTGCTGATTCAGTTACTCCAAAGGTCTCCTCCTGGCTTGCTGGGGCTGGGGTTGTGCTGGTGTGGCCTGGGCTGAACCGCACTCCACTCTCACCCAGGTGCAATGGGCCTTTCCTTCTGATCTTCTAAGCTGTCCCTGGTATTGTGGGCCAAGAGGTCTAGAAGCTGCCACTGCTTCCAGCGATTCAGTGTGACATTAAATTTTCTTGTCAATATGTAGTTATATGCTACTTCTAAACTTCAAAAGATCTGTGACTTCATTAATGTGAGTATTCCTCCCATTATGCAGACTTCTACTCTTAGTAGATGGTTTAATTGTGTTGATGTGGCAACATCAGTTCTTTCATTCAGTGACCAACCTTCTTCTCATGAGGCTCTCTGGATTTGTTAAGGCTGGCTCTCTGAAGACAGACATATCCAGGTTTACTTGGAGTCAATTTGTACTAGTTTGCCAGAACCAATTGCTACATTTTCAGTGTACGCATTAACTTTTTGTTTTGTTGATTATCTAGAAAAGAAAGTGATGGAGAAAATTTTAATAATACAAAGTAAAGTAAAAGTGTGGGGAACATTATTTTTTTTTCCCCTCAGAGAGCTAGTTGTTCATCATTTACCAGCACACTCCTGTCTATCACTTGTGTCATACTAATAGCATTTCCAATTTTGTAAAACTAAGATTGCTCTACCTTGAAGAACCCAATATTAGGATAAATTATTGGAGTATGATTTCACACAACTTGATAATTTAGGTTTCTTTGACTTCTAGATCACTTGTATTTTGAATAACTCTGGAAAACTACCCAGAAGATAGAGTGTTTCCAGAAGTCAGTAGACTTTTGCTAAAGGATATTAGCTACTTGAATTATAGCATATTCATGCCAGCATTGTTTCAATGGACATCTTAGCTTTTCATATTGTTACATAATGTTTGTAAAAAAGCATTTAGTACAGTGCCTGGCATATAGTTGGTACTATTTAAATGTATATTACTTCCCCTCCTTTCCCTGTATTGAAATATTCAATAGATCTCCAATCTTATTGATAACGGGCATTCCTTGTAATGGTGCTGATTGTAACCCGTTACTGTGTGCTGATGTTATGAAACTCCTGTCCAAATTCTGCCATAAATTCACCCTTGGAGGTCAATCCAATTTTCTGTAGGCTTTCCTCTCATTCTCTTGACTTCTCATAGATACCAATAGAATATATGCTCCTCAGTTTTGTTATGTGACCAGACTTTTTTTTCTCCAGTTAGATATTACTTTGATGGTACGCTTGATGCTACTTTTCCTATGTAATTCTCATTTATAATGTTCCAGCTTACTCAAACCCACCAATTTCTCTTCTGGTTAAGTGTTTCCCAATTTTGTTTTTCAGAAAGAGCTATGTCCATGACTCATAGACATGATTTAACATTCAACATAACAAATATATATATATAATATAACATAAAAATATAATATAATGTATTATATATGTGATACATAACATTGGCATTAAGAGATAGTCTTTTGTTTCTGGGAGAAGCTTGAAATAATTTATAGAGCTATATCATTTCCACATAGCAATTCAGGTTGCTTTCTTTCTCTTGTTCAACTCTTGAACCAACTCATTGTCTATTTGTAGTGACTGTCTAATACCTGCATACTGGTGGATGAATTTATGCACTGTTTACCCGATAGAACATGGAAAATGGATTTTCTTGGTCTTGATTTTTTTTATGGAGAGCTTTTCATAGAATCAGAATTTCAGAGCTGAGAGACCTTACAGATGATTTGTTCCAGTCTCCTAATTTTACAGAAAAGGGACCTGGGAAGTCTACAGTTACTCATTGACTTTTCTAAAGTCATTTGGGCAGTAAGTGGTCAGGAGTGGAATTCAGGGCACCTGGCTCATGGTGAATTACATTGCTATTTCTATTAGGATGACCTAGTAAGGTAACGAAAACTATTTTAATGTTGTGTTTTTATTCAGAGCTGGCAATAACTGTCTTCTGAGATTTTCTTTATTCTGTTCTTTTTTTCCCCCTAGGATGAGTACAAAGGCTATCATTAATCCCCTATAAGCTCCAAGTCTATGGAAATTTAACCCTTAGGTGCTCTTCCAGTTGGTAATTTGGATAAACTGATGGATGGAGAGAATTTGATACCACTTATACTCCAAAGTATGAGCTTTATTTTAACTTATTATTCAGTGGGTAGTACAAGCTGGCCATTTTGAACTGGGGAACCTTACATTGTTAAGGTCCAAAATACCAAATTATAGCTTTCTGTCTCGCTGTTGAAAATCAAGCTGCTATTCTCAGTTTGTTAGCGCTCTATAATAAGCATGAACTCCTTCAAGAAGGTACCATATTTAAACCCCAGTTCTCTGGCTTTCTATCCACATACCATACAGCAATCATCAATTTGATACTGAAAACAATAACTATTAAAAAGCAATAACAGTAGTGTATGCAACAAGAAGGAAGCAAATATTAGAATCATTCTCTGCTCTGCATGGAAATGGATGCTATATCCTATCCCTGACAAGGTGTTGATTGATGGAGAAGAAACCTCTTGGGGGAAAACTTACAAAGAAGTGAGGAAACTTTCCCTTAACATGCAGGCAGATGGAGTGAAGAAACTTTCAATTGTTCCCTGTCTCCTCTCAGTGGCCAAAATGGAAAGCTACTGCTTAGCCCATTGGGTCTGAGTTTGTCTGAGCTCTGGTTCTTGGCTTTAAGCAAACCATGGCATGGAATTTATCTGCAGGATCCTTGTCTTCTTTGAATAGCCATAGTGATTGCTTTTTTCTCTCAATATACCATATCTTGCAGCATCTGTTTGCTGCAGTTTACTCCTCTCTTGGTTACAAAACCCAGGACACTTCCTTTTATATACTTTACTCTTTCTTCCTTTCCTTTTTCAAGTTCATGCTGCACAGTAAAGGTCCATGGGATTCTGATCCTCTGGAGCTTGCCTTTCTATTGTGGACATAGAAACCAAGTAGGAGAGCTTCCTTGAAAAGAAATGCTGCTATTAAAATTGCTTTTTAAAAGCTATTAAATACATATTAGAAAATTCTGCTGGTTATAAAATTTTTACTGTGTGATAAGTCAAGATAATTAAAGATGTCATAAAAATGTATGACAAGATGAACATAGGGGTTTGTCACATGACAAAGTTGAAGGACAACAAGCTGTGTTCCACTGGTATACTCCAGGACAGAGTGTGAAGTACCTAAAGCTTGTTGCATCGTCATGGAAAAGAGTCTTATAGGACAGGTAAGCATAGATGCATGTTGGAAGGACCATCCAAATCAGTGAGATCACAGAGTCATTTGAGTACTGATATAAGAAGGCTTAAAATCTATGATGTACAGTAAATAGATCATATGGTTATAATTGTCAGAGTTTACCTAGAACACAAATGTTTTTTGAAGCGTGGCTCTGTATGTGGAATGAATGCCCATGATCACGCCCTTGGTTGCCTTTGGCTATTCATTAGGTCCTTATAAGAATCTAGTGATTGACAAGAAATATAATTTTGGATTCTTTTTGATCCTTTATTTTTATTTTTTAAACTTTTACATTTTTATTTTTTATTTTTAATGTTCTATAGTCACTACCATAAAACTTAGATTTTTTTCCCCTCTACCTACCCCACCACTCCCCTTCCTCCCCAAGATGGTATAGAATTCTATATAGGGTCTACACATATATTCCTATTAAATACATCTTCACTATAGTCATACTGTGTAGATGAACTAAAATAAATGGGAGAAATCATATAACAAACCGAAACATAATACACGCACACACACACACACACACACACATACACGCGCACACACACACAATGATCCGCTACATTCTGCGATTGAATTCCATAATTCTTTCTCTGAATGTGGAAGGCATTTTGCCTTAGAAGACCATTGGGAATTTTTTTTTATGTCCTTGCATTGCTATGAAGATCCAAGTCTACCAGAAAATACTCTCACACACTCTGATCGTTGCTGTGCAAGAAGTTCTCCTGGTTCTGCTCCTTTCGCTCAGCATCAGATCATATAAGTATTTCCAGGCTTCTCTGAAGTCTTTATGGACCAACCAGAGGATCAAAGAATAGTGTATTTATCAGATTTATGGAGAAGGAAGAATTTTTGGCCAAAGAAGAGATAGAAAGCATTATGAAGTACTAGATGAATAATTTTGATTACATTAAACTGAAAAGTTTTTGCACAACCAAACCCAATACAACGGCTGAACCCAACCCAATGGCTGAATTTAAGAGGAATTTTTAACCAAAATTCAAAGGGATGTAGTGAATTGGGAAAGAATTTTTACAGCTAATCTTGGGGATAAAGGCCTCATTTCTAGAATATCTAGAGAACTGAGTCAAATGTACAACAATACAAGTCATTCCCCAATTGATAAATGGTCAAAGGATATAAGCAGGCAATTTTCAAAGGAAGAAATTAAAGATTTCTATAATCACATGAAAAAGTGTTCTAAATCACTTTTGATTAGAGAGATGCAAATCAAAACAACTCTGAGGTACCACATCATGCCTATTAGATTGGCAAACATGACAGAACAGGAAAATGATAAATATTGGAGAGGATATAGGAGAGCTGGAACACTAATTCATTGTTGGTGGAGCTGTGAGCTCATCCAACCATCCTGGAGAGTGGTTTGAAACTATGCCCAAAGGGCTACAAAAATGTGCATTATCTTTGATCCAGCAATATTGCTTCTAGGACTGTATCTCCAAGAGATCTTATGTGAGAATGGGTCCCACATGTACAAAAATATTTATAGCAACACTCTTTGTAGTTGCCAAAAACTAGAAATCAAGGGGATGCCCATCAATTGGGGAATGGTTGAATAAATTATGGTATATGAATGTAATGGAGCACTATTGCACCATAAAAAATTTTTGATACTTTTTTGAGGGATACTTTGAAATGACTCTTGGGAAAACTCCAAGTCTGAGCCTGGTTATACGTTGGCTCAATTCTGCAAGTGTGAGATGAGGCTCATCCTTTCTAGGACAAGTCCAGTCTAAGTTGTTGTAACTGTCTTGTTCTTCTTTTCTTTTCCTCCTCCTTCTCCTTCTTTCTTTTCCTTCTCATCATCCTCTCTTCTTCCTTTCTCCCTCTTTCTATTCCTTCTCCTTTTCCCACAGACCTTTCTTCTTGCAATTACTTGACTAAATCAGAATGACCAGATATAATGTCATGCATTCTATGGCAGGTAAGATAGCACCTGCCATACTGTAACACAAGATCAATACAGATCTTCTGATCGCAGGTCTCTAAGCAAATGTTAATTTTCACGTGTAGTTCTTGTATCTGTCCCCTTTTCCTACTTTCTGTCTTCTACCCAGAACTCCTTTTTTTTCTTTTCTTTTTCAAGAAGGAGGGCAGGGTGGTCAATTTCAGGCCCTCCCCCAAGTTTCTCTGCCTCAAAGGCATGTCATACAGATGAATCTCTGGGAAAGTTGAACACACTGATTGACACATATGCTTGACATGGCTGCACTTCTGAGAAAAGGTTGTAGACATTTTTTTCTTTTTTGTTTCTTGACTCTTAACTTCAGTGTGTTTCAAAAGCATATAACAAGCATAATTGGAGTGCTGAAAAAGTACTTATCTAGTAACAAGTTGGACTGTCAACAAAGTATAACCCATTTTCTTAGAGCATTTCTAAAAATATCCAGCAGGCAGTTTGAGTCATAAATGCTCACTGCTATTAGTCTAGTATCCTAAGTATATATTGGCTTTAGCCCTGACTATCCCTAAGACATTCTGCTTACGTTACTCTTTTATGTGCAAGGTTTAACAAGAAATAATACTTTATTCACCCAGTGCCCAGTTCATTTCCTGTGCGTGTTGCTCTAGTGGTCTGAGGTAATACTCTCCCCCTCCCTCCCTCATGTGCTAATTTATATAATTAGGGAGTGACAGATGCCAGAATATAGGAACTCAGGAAAGGAGAGAGAGGAAACTGCCTATGGCTTATCCATCAAGCTAGATACCATAACTGCGATGTAAGAAAAATCAAAGGAATAGAAAGTCCCAGAAATACACAGGAACCAAAATTCCAAAACAGAGTCATGAATAAAATCTATGGTTTCAGATTATTGATATCATTTGTTTTTGGTTCAGACTTGTGATTTCAGTGGGTACAAGGAAGTACAAGAAGAAATTCTCCCTACTATCACACATCAGCAACTGTTTTGCAGTGTAGAGAGTTACCCAGAGCACTGGGAGGCTAAATGAGGTGTCCTGAGTAACCCAGCTAGCGTGTGTTCAAGGTGAGTGTTGAATGCAGGTTTTCCTCTCTCTAAGGTCAGCTGTCTGTCCATTGTGTCACTGCCTCTCATAGCTCCATGATACTTGCTATTCTAAGTAAATTATTTTCAGTCTTATTACTCATGTGAAATCCAAGTGATTTATTAATGTGGCTGAATTTAAGAGGAAATGGGGAATTTCCAGTGGGATGGGGAAACAAGCTAATGAGATATCTATAGCTTGGGAGTCAAAGGGAAAGCAAATCTCTCCAGTAGGAAATAAAAATGACCTCCCATTATACTATAAATAAGTTCAGGCTGTCAAAGAAATCTAAGGTCAGCCGGAAAAAAGGAGTGTTTATGTGTATATTTTAAAATTATTTAAATGGGGGAAAAGAGAGAATCAAAGAAAGAATAGCAATGCTATTTAGAAGGGATAGGGTGATAATAATGAATGTGGATAAAAGGCAAAGCTGCTCAAGTATTTTCTTCTTTTTGTTTAGTGCTTTATTGATTTTCTTTTCTTCATTACTATCACTTCCCAATATTCCTCGGCCACAAAGGAACCCATCCTTTGTTGTAAATAAGTACAAGGCCAAAACTTAGCCATGTAGTGTATGTATGATTTATCCTGCACCTACTATATTTACTGTCCATTAATTAGTAGATGGTATGTTGTTTTTCATTACCTTACTGTGGTCTTTGTGTAAATTGTCCCGGTTCTATTTATTTTCCTCTGAATCAGTTCATAAGTTTTCATAATGTTCTCTGTTCGTCTTCACTTATTGTATCTACTATTACAAGAAGATGTCACAAATTGTTCAATATATGCCCAGTTGATGGAGAGTCATTTTCCTTCCAAATGTTGTGATTACAAAAAGTGTTACTGTAAATGTTTTTATACATGGACCTTTTTCATCTGTCTTTAGCCTCCTTGAAGCGATGCCTAGATAAACTATTTCTGAATCAAAAGGTAGGTACAATTTAGCGACATGTTTTCCAGGATAGTTGGATCATCTCACAATTCCAATATTAGTGGATTTGTTTGCTTCTCTTCCCCTAGTATTCATCAATTCCTCTAATATTTATCACTTTTATCTTTTGTCATCTTTGCCAATCTAATAAGTATGGTGTAAAAATCTCACTGTTGTTTTAATTTGTATTTTTTTTTTTTGTTTGTGATTTGGAGCATTTAAAAAAAATGCATTTTTATTGGAATCCTTTTTATATTATTAAACTTTCTCCCAGAAACCTTAATTCACTTCTACAGAGCCATCTTATATAAAAATGATATTTTTAAATAAAAAAGAAGAGAAAAAAATCAGTAAAACTGATAAGTACATTGAAAAAGTCTGAAAATTTAGACAGTATGGACTTCCCCTCTCTGCAGCGGAACGAAGTGAGGATGTGTTCTCAGGTCTTTTCTTTAGGGCCGTGCTTGTTCTTTGTAAATTTTTCAATATCCACTTTTGATTACTTTGTGGTGGTTATTCTTTCCATTTACATTATTTTAGTCATGTATATTGTTTTCTTTCCTTATTTCACTCTGTCATTTAAGTCTTTCTATACTCTTAATATTCCTCATATTTGTCTTTGTTGCTGCTAGTCATTTCAGTTGTGCCCAACTCTTCGTAATCCCATTGGGATTTTCTTGGCAAAGGCACTGTGTTGGTTTGCCATTTTCTTCTCCAGATCATTTTACAGATGAGGAAGTGAGGCAAACAGAATTAACTGACTTGACCAGGGTCATGCAGCAAGAAAGTATCTGAGGCTAGATTTGAACTCATGAAGATGAGTCTTCTTGACTCCACGCCTGGTACTCTATCAGCTGCTCTACCTAGAGACCCTTTAAACCATAGTAATTATTTGAAATTACTTTACTAAATCAGAATGAAACAAGATGTAATGTTGTGCATTCTATGACAGATGAGATAACATGTGCCATATTGTAATACAAGGTCAATACAGATCTCCTGATAGCAGGTCTAAGCAAATGTAAATTTTCACGTGTAGTTTTTGTATGTGTCACTTTTTCCTGCTTTCTGTTTTCAACCCAAAACTCTATTTTTTTTTCTTTTCTGAAACCCATTTCACTTTGGAACTCACAGACTGGACAACAATAGGCCTCTGACGGAGCAACACTTAATGGCTATTTTGGGGGCCCTCTTGGCTCAGAGTGAATGTAAATAGTAACTGTTTCTCTTTTGACTAGCAAGCCGGAGGATCTTCCCCTCCCAGTTTGATTTTTTTTCATTGAAGGAACTATTCCTTGACTCATCTCTTAAAGAAGTCTATTCACTGAATGTGTGTTACCTTACTCAAAGTGAGCAACTGAAAAGATCTTAGCTTAAAAGGGCCAGGGTCTCCCACTGCATCCTGGGCCATTTCCAATTGTGCTGATGAATATCTGGTCACTGGAGGAGAAAGTGTGGCTGGTGACCTTGCACAGACCTCCCTCATCAAATCAAAGTCAGCTGCAAGTCATATCATCATCTCCTTGATGTCATGGTCCTCTTCAAGAAGGAAGAACAAATGCAAGCATTCATGTATTCATGGGGTGCTGGAGCCAGACTGTACTGACTTGTGTTGTGAAATTTTCAGTATGTTCACTTACACCTCAGAAATCAGCAAATGCTGCAAATTTGTGCTTGATGATTATCTATAAATAATAATGTGATGGAGAAAATGTTAATGATATGGATTAAACTCAGAAGTGTATACTTCTCCCCACCTCCTCCTGCCACGAAAACCTGTTGCTAAACATTTACCAACGCAAGATTTTAGAAATTGTTTGGTCATTTCCCAATCAATGGACATCTATTTTGTTTGCTACCACAAAAAGTGTTCTTTGCTATTTTGTTTGCTACCACAAAAAGTGTTGCAAGAAATATTTTGGTGTACATGAGTATTTTACTTCTTTTTTGTGATCTCCTTGGGGCATGTGTCTAGTAGTGGATTTGTGGATGTTTTAGTCACTTAGTTTTCATAATTCCCAATTACTTACTGGAATGATTATACTGATTCATAACTCCACCAACAAGACCATACTGTGCCTATCTTTTCTACAGCCCTTCCCCATATTGTCATTTTTGCATATTTGCTGAATGAGAAGTGAGATTTAGAATATTTAAAAATATGTTTGTCAATAACCTTCATTTCCTCTTTAGAAAAATTCCTGTTCATATCCTGAGATCACTTATCCATTGGGGAATGGCTCTTTTTTTAATATAGTTGTATCAATCTCATGTATCTTGGATATTAGAATTTGGCTATTAGAACAGAGGTGTCTGGGGTAAAGATTTCCCCTAATTAACTGCTTTTCTCTTAATTCTAGCTACATTAATGCTATAATAATATAATATTAATATAATTCATATCAAAGCTTGTAATATTATATAATAGAGACTGACATTTTTATCTTCTATGGTCACTTCTACCTCCATTTTAGTTAAAAATTTTTCCCCTAGGCATGACTGTCAAGGTATTTCCTTCCATTTTCTTCAATTTAAAAAAATCTGATTTTTTACATTTAGGTCATATATCCATTTGGAATTTAGTGTGGTATAAACTAAACCTAATTTCTACCAAACTACTCCCAAATTTTCCCAGCAGTTTTTGTCTAAAGTTACTCCTTACTTTAGTAGTTGGATTCGTTGGGTTTTTAGGATATTATGTTCATCAATTTCTGACTCTGACCTTCCTAACCTATTCTAATGATCAACTATTTTCTATTTTTAAATTGATGCCAAATAATTTGAATGATTACTGCTTTTTAGTACAGCTTGAAGTCTGGTAAACCAAATCCCTTTTTATTACTATCTTTTCCCTGACTATTTTCCTTGAGATCCTTTAACTTTATTCCTTCAGATGAATTTGATTACGGTTTTGCTTAGTTCTAGAAAGTAACTCTCTTGGTAGTTTGCTTGATATGACATACCAACAAATTAATAAAGGCAATATTTGCTAAATTGATGTTCCCAAAGCACAAATCTGACCATGCCACTCTCCTGCTCATAACCTTCAGTGCTTCCCATTAACTTTAGGAACTTAAACAAATTCCTCTGTTTGGCATTTAAAGAACTTCACAACTTTGCTTCAACCGGCCTCCTCAGGATTAGCATACTTTGTTGCCTGGTGTATATGTCTTCCACTCATGACTTACATGTCTATACAGTCTCTCTGCTGATGCTTGGTATACTTGAGGGAGCTATTGTGTTTTTGCTATGCCATTCCAGTACACATCATTGCTCTGAGTTGTCTTCTGAAGGGTAAGTACATCAATGGGGGCTCATGAGGTTTAGCGGTGAAGACTCACAATGTACCATGAACGTTGGGCAGTTGTTGTCTAATGGACTAAACTCATGAGCACAAATTGGATGTGGGGATGGGGTGGGAAGGGAGTAGCCATGAGGAGTTATGCTAAGATATATGTTTCTGTGGTGAAGTTCTACAAAGTCACAAAGGAGAGAGGGAATGTTTTGTGGCTCAGACACACTGGAGAATTGGCTTTTGGGGTATAATTTAAAGGACAGATAGGATACTAATAACAGATATTTTTAGATAGGGAAGAGTGGCATGTAAGTGGGGAAAAGTGGGATATCTTTGAGAAGTGATGAGTGATGCATAGAATATGTGAAGGGTATAATATGAAGTAAGCCTGGAAAGGTGCCTTCAAGATGCATTTCAGAGTCTTAAGAGCTAGTCTGAGAAGCCTAGACTTTATTTATTATAGGCAATGTGAAACAGTTGGAGGTTTTTGAGAAGGGATCTGAAGGGGTAAAGCCGGTGCCATTGGGAAAGTTAATCTGTCTCTCAGCGGTGAGGTACTTTTGAGGAAGGTGATGTTTCACTATGATCAATAGCACATGATTAACTTGAAATAAGTTATGTAGCTTCCCCAATGTTCTTTTACAAGCTTAGATAGTCAAAGATAAAGGCGGTAGTAAGCTAAGGGGCAAGGAGGTGCTGACTCTGACCCCAGAGGATCTAGGTCCAAGTACCACCTCTGATGTTTACTATGTGACTTTGGGCAAGTAGCTTATATTCTTTGGGTCTCAGTTTCCTCGTATAAGATGAGAAAATTAATTAAGATGGCCTTAAGGGTCACATCCATCTGTAAGTTTATGATCTTATGTTCTTGGCTTTCTGTAGATTTCTTAAAGTGATGTTCTGGATGTTAGGCTGGCTATTTTCATGACAGATATAAGCATGTTCCTTTTCTATTTTTGAAAATAAGTTTTATTGATGCTTTTATTAAGGTTTACTAAAAGACTAAGAATACCTGCTTTGGCTTTTGCTTTTCCTCTTGTGGGAGTTCAAATGTTACTGATGTGGGAGAGCATTTACCTTCAGGAGGTGTTGCTTGCGTTAGGGTTCTCCTGCTGCCAGTGTCCATAACTAGAGCATCAAAGCTACCTCAATCAGGTCACTCATGTGTATTTTATTAAATTGTGTGAATTCTAGTTTCCTTAGATCCATTTGAGCTAAGCTGCCCAGGAAGAATGGCCCCTTTACACACATTCCTTAGAAAATGCCATTAGTGCAAACCCTGTAGGTTCCTAGTTGGCCCCACCTGCTCTCCAATAATTCATATATGGTGTTGACCTACCACATGCTGCTTTTGCAGATTTACACCTTCTGTGGATATTTGCATTCTGCAGCCCTTGTATTACTGCCTCAGCAATGGACTTGTCCTCTCTGCAGCAGGTTTAATAGGACAGGTGTCTAACATATTGAAAATCAGTCCATGCCATTTAATTTTGTGCCTAACATAGAAAGGAGAGGATCAGGAAGAGAAAGAGAACAGCAAAAGAAAGCCATCAGTCACATGTATGTCATCCCAGTGATGGAGTTTGTTATGGTAGTAAAAACTATTTAGAATTTCATATGGACTTTGATCATTCCACTCATGGCAAGATACATAGAGCCAATGGAATATAAACTCATAAAGAGAAATCTAGAAGGCGGGGAGGGAAGTAAAGTATTTGTCAAAGTTTTTTTTCCTGGGGACAGTGTGATGGTGGTGTTATTGATATTATAATAGAAATAATGATTTCTGCCCAGATTTTCTGGGAGAATTAAATACTGGCTAAGGTTAATGGCCTTCAGCCAATGTCCCAGTCAGCTATTAATCCCCAGGAAATGCCCAGGGATGTGATCATTATTGCTCAAATAATACAAAAGTGGACATAGTTCTCTTGTCAGATGGGAAATGTAAACTGCTCTTGTCCTTTCTTGGACCCCTTTCAAGGCAATGAGAATAAACTTATCAGGGGAAAGAAAGCACAACAATTTTCCTAGCAATGCAAATGAATGGGATAATTTGAACTAAAAGAAGGACTATAAAGCAATCTCAAGTTATAGATGATTTAGTAAGAAGTAAAGATTGTGTCTCCAGTACTCACACACACCTCCAGCTAAAACTTTGAGGGAAATAGCATGATTGGCAAAATATCATATTGAGGATAATGAACAATTACTGTCATATTAGGTCTTTCAAGTAAAAACTGGGGTTAAATAAACAGCACACTTGGGAGGGGGGCAGATAACTACAAACAAATGAAGACAATTCAGAGAAACTGACAAATGGGTGATTTTTGTATTTTAGCAAAACAAAATTGGAAATAACTGTTTAAAAACTTTATTTTGAAAGGTCAGAAATTAAAACTATAAAAGAAGGGAAAATATAAAGAGAATAATGATATCCATATCAGCCTTTTTATGGACAGAGTGCCAAAATATCTTTGAAGATACTTCTGCATGAGTTCATTTATCAATTAATCAACCATAAGCATTTATCAAGTACCTATTATGAGCCAGGTCTTGGAGATAAAAGATAACAAAAGAAATCTTTAAGGAACTTACATTCTATTAGAGAAGACAACATACACATACGCTAAGGTATAAAAAATAAATCCAAGGTAATTCTTTTGGGGGAAGACAAACTAATGGCTATGAGGGGTTAGGAAAGGTCTCATGTAGAAGATGGTGTTTAAGCTGAGTTTTGAAGACAACTATAAGTCTTCTAAGAGGAGTACATTCCAGGAATGAAGCTATGAACAATGCTTTGCTTGATTCTACAGATTGTGTATGTTTAGGAAACCTATAGCCCCAGAATGTTATAATCCTAAAACTGAGCTCTAGAATCTTTAATCTGCAGATTGGTTCTCTACCATTTCAAATTATTTAAACTCCTAGACATAGACCTACAGAGGATCTTCAAAGTCATCTGACCAAACTCCTTCTGAGGAAACTGAGACACAGAGAAGTTGTGATTATCCAAAAGTTATATAAGTAGTAAATATCAGAGCCAGGAATTAAGCTTGGTTTCTCCGATACAAATCCAGCATTCTTTGTACTGCATGACACCCCTGTTAACATGTGCTATAGCTTTCCAGGGCTACATCTCACACATACTTGACAGGATCCTTCCTATATTTTTCCTGAATACTTTAAACATATTCTTCAAAAATCTAGGACACATACCAAACAATGCTGTTTTCCTCTCTTACTCTATGAACAATTCCAGGACAGATTCAAACTTCTAGTCATTTCTATATCAGTGACCACTTCCTTCTTGTTGGTGAGAATTAAATCTAGAACAAAATTTCCCCTAGTTCTTTACTGCAGAATATTTATCCTTTGTTGCCAAAGAGTATGTTTTAGGAAATGAGCAAGTCATCTATAATTTTTTCCCAAATTTAACAAAATAGTGTAATTTGATTAGAATACAAGCTCCTAGAGGATAAGGATAGTCAAATGTTCAACCTGTATCCCTAGTTCCTAGCACAGTGCCTATCACAGAGAATGTACCAAGTAAATGATTGCTGATTGACTGATGGCATCATCTATGCCAAATTCCAAAGACTTACATAACAAGATGACTAGCAGACTACTCTACAAAAACTGTGTGGCACAGTGGAAAGAGTCTTGAAGTAGGATCTAGGAGACCCAAGATCTAATTTCCGTTCTGTGTCTGTCACTGTGGGTGCAAATCAATTTACCTTTCTGGGGCTTAATGCATAACCATGGTTTTCTCGTCTATAAAATAAGGATAGTTACAACACCTATCTCACAGGATCATTTTGAGAATTAAATGAGTTATGTATAGTGCTTTGCAAACTTTAAAACTCTATATGAAAGTTAGCAATTGCTTTGATCATTTTGCTTTAGAAATTATGGGTGGAAAGATAAGAAATAATGATGTTCATATGCTTTCTCACTTGGCTATCAAATTCACTATTATCCGTTTTTTGCTCAATCTTTTCCAGACCAAAGATTACTCTTCTTCATGCCCAATTCATAGACCTCCTCTTTCTCTATTTTTATTCATGTAGGCATTCAATGATACAAAACTTCTCCTAAAAACTGCTTTTGCAGTATTCCATAAGTTCTGGTATGTTGTCTTTTTATTGTCATTCTCTTGAATGAAATTATTGATTGTTTCTATGATTTGCTGTTTAACTCCTTCATTCTTTGAGGTTTGATTATTTAGTTTCCAATTAATTTTTGGTTTATTTTTTCCATGGCCTTTTATTACATATAATTTTTATTGCAATATGATCTGAGAAGGATGCATTGACTATCTCTGCTTTTCTGCACTAGATTGTGAGGTTTTTATGCCCTAGTATATGGTCAATTTTTGTATAAGTGCCATGTACCATTGAGAAAAGGGTACATTCCTTTCTATCCCCATTCAGTTTTCTCCAGAGATCTAGCGTATCTACCAGAGTTTTATTCACCTCTTTGACTTCTTGTTTATTTTGAGGCTAGATTTATCAAGTTCAGTAAGGGGAAGGTTGAGTATAGTTTTATTATCTATTTCTTTCTGTAACTCCTTAACTTCTCCTCTAATAATTTGGATACTATACCACTTGAAGCATATATGTTTATCAATGATATTGCTTTGTTATCTATGGTGCCTTTAGCAGGATATTGTTTCCTTCCTCATCTCTTTTGATTAGATCTATCTCTGCTTTTGCTTTGACTGAGATTAGGATTGCTACTCCTGCTTTTTTTACATCAACTGAATCACAACATATTCTTCTCTATCCTTGTACCTTTACCCTGTGTGAATCCCCCGTTTCAAATGTGTTTCTTGTAAACAACATATTGTTGGATTATGGCTTTTAATCCATTCTGCTATCCATCTCCATTTTATGGGAGAGTTCATCCCATTCATATTCACAGTTATGATTACTATCTATGTCTTTTTATCCATCCTCTTTCCCCCGTTATTGCTTTTAGTTCTCTCTTCTCCCTTCCCCTCCACAATAGTTTTAATTTTTGACAATAATCTCCCTCAGTCTTCCCTCCCATCTTTCAGCCCCCCTTCCTTTTACTCCCCTTTTCTCTTACTACTTCTTCCCTCCATTTTAACCTCCCTTCCTTTCTCTTTCTCCTTCTACTTCCTAAAGAGCTAGTTAGATTTCTATACTTGCCTGAATTTGTTGTTCCTTTCTTGAACCAAATCAGATGAGAATAAATCTCAAATGATGCTCATCTCCCTCCCCTTTCCCTCTACTGTAATATGGTTTTGTGCCTCTTCCTGAGATATTGTCTACCTTTTTCTGCCTACTCCTTTTCACATATCCTATCACAATCCCTTCACACCCCTCAACATACTTTTATCATCACATCATTTAACTTATACCCACTCCCTCTATCTATGTATGTCCCTTTTAAATATAATAATAAATACACAATTCTCAAGATTAACAAGTATTATATTCCCTTATAGGGATGTAAACAGTTTGCCCATATTGAATAGCAAGTTTTTTTCCCCTGTTTACCTTTTTTATGCCTCTCTTGAGACTTGTGTTTGAAGATTGAATTTTCTATTTAGCTTTGGCATTTTCATTAGGAAGGTCTGGAACTCCTTTATTTCATTGAATGTCCATCTCCTTACCTGAAACACTATACTCAATTTTGCTGGGTAATTGATCCTTGGTTGTAGTCCCAGCTCCTTTGCCTTATGCAATATCATATTCCAATCCCTCCAATCTTTTAATGTAGAATCTACAAGGTCCTATGTGATCCTGACTATAGCTCCTCAATATTTGAATTGTTTCTTTCTGGCTGTGTGCGGCATTTTCTCCTTCACTTCTGGAACTTGGCAATGATGTTCTTTGCTGTTTTCAGTTTGGGATCCCTTTCAGGAGGTCAGTGGTGGATTCTTTTAATGCCTATTTCGCCTTGTGGATCTAGGACCTCTGGGCAGATTTTCTTGATGATTTCTTGGAAGATACTGTCCAGGCTCTTTTTTTCATCATGACTTTCATGGTAGACCAATAATCCTTAGATTTTTTCTCCTGCAGCTATTTTTCAGGTCAGTTGTTTTTCTAATGAAATATTTTACGTTTTCTTCTATTTTTTCATTCTTTAGATTCTGTTTGACTGATTCTTGATGTCTCATAATCATTAGCTTCTACTTGCCCAATTCTAATTTTTAATAGATTGTTTTCTTCTGTTAACTTTTGCATCTCCTTTTCCATTTGCCCAAATTTTCCTTTTATGGTGTTATTTTCTCCAGGTAGGTTTTGTACTTTTTCCATTTGTCCAATTTTCCTTTTTAAGGAGCTGTTTTCTTCAGTGAATTCTTTTTTCATATTTTAAAAATCATTGGCCAGTTTTTCTTCCACTTCTCTAATTTGGCTTTAAAAATCCTTCTACAGCTCTTTCAAGATTGCTCTTTGGGCTTGAGACCAGTTCATATTCCCTTCTGAAGTTTCGGGTGGGAGTACAGTCTCCATACTGACCTCTTTGGTATTCCTGTTTCAGTCCTTGTCCCCATAGAAAGATTCTATGGTCTTTTCTTTTTTGGTTTGCTTTTTGTTCATCCTGATCATCCTTTTCCTAATTTTTAAAGTGGATCTTTGCTTCTGTGGCACAGGGGTCTTTGTCCTATGGTTCTTATGCTTAGAACTTGAGGCTTTGTGTATTGTGGCCTATGGTTCTTTCAACTAGAAGCTAAAGTGCCACAGCTTACCTGGTGCTGAGCTGGCTGATGTGCCAAAGCAGAGGCCAGGTGTAGTCTTTCTGAGTTTTCCTGGAGTTACCCTGGAGCTAACTGCATTAAGTGTGGTGGAGGGGTGGTCTTGTCCCAGGAGGTCTAATCTCCTGAGCTAGAGCATAGGCAGTCTCAGCAGTTGATGAACCCCAACTGCACTAGTGTCTTCCAGATTCCCCTGGCTGTGCTGAGGCACACCTGGGGTCCTGGTGTTGGCAAATGAGGGCTCCAAACCCCTGGGGCTCAGGATCTTCCTCTGGTTTGCTGAGGTGGGGCTGTCTGGGAAAGTTCTTATCCTGTACTGACCCCCTTCAGCCACAGCAAGAGTGACCCCTCTTTATGATTTTCTTTGCCTCATGGGCTAAGAGACTGTTTACTCTCTCAGCTGATCCTACTGTTCCAGAATTTTTCCTTGGGAAATATTCTCTGGGTTTTTCAAGGTCATCAAGGGGAGAGGATAGCATTTAAAGATCACTCCACCATCTTGGTTCTCAGAAGTTCAAGTAGGTGACTCGTAGACGTTTAACCTGCAGGCTGATAATCTCAGAAGTGGCTGCTTCTCTTACCCGGGGTTCTGTGGTTCTCTCTCACTCACTTCCACTGGACTCCCACCCTGGACTCTAATGTTTGAGAATCCACTGTGCTGCTGCTGCTTCAGATGGCCTGCGGCTTCCTGCTTGGTTTTGATATGGTGGGGTCTGTGCTGGTACAGCCTGTATGCTCCTCCAGCCCTGTGCAATAAATCCTTCCTGTTAACCTTCTAGGCTGTCCTGGGTTGGAAATCTACCACACTCTGTCTCCTAGTGGATTCTGTCATTCTAAGATTTGTTCAGATTCTCTTTTTAGAGGTGTCTGAAGGGGTTTGTCTTAGAGCATAGGTGAGTACTTGCTCTCACTCTGCCCTCTTGGCTCCACCTCTCAGATTACTCTTCTTGTATGAGTCAAGTGGTTTTCCCTTCTCTCAGTTGCCTGTTACCGTCTTCTTATTCATCCTTAGAAATGGTCCTGTCTCCTATTTGATTCTCCTCTTTCTCCTATTATAGATACAATTTTGTTTTGTTGTCCCAAGATTCCTTGACAGTCTCTACAGTCTTTGCTTTAGTAGCTGTGATACAGTCCTCACAGCACTGTACTCTGCTTTTGACTTAATCCTGAATCACTAGTCCTTGCTTCTGTCTTTGGTGTATGTTAGTTAATGAGTGTTTTGCATTCTCTCTCTGTCTCTGTCTTTCTGTCTGTCTGTCTCTCATTGACCCCTTAAGACAACTCCCCTCCTTTCCTCCTTACTGGAATTATTTTTTTTTTTTAGTGTTTTCAGAATCTTATTCTTGATAGCTTCCTCTTTGTACAGAGCCAACTGAGTTGGTATAATTTTAATCAAGGAGATTCAGGAATGTGCTCATAAATGTTTAACAACTGGCTCTCTGGGGGGAAATGTATCCAGAATACACTTTTAAATTTAACTACATCAATAACATTTTCCTCCGTCACTTCCTTATATCTGTATAATCAATAAAACAATATGTCAAGATCTGATTTTTGTGGCATTTGCTGATTTATGAAGTGCAGATGTTTCAAAATTTAATAGTCAGTTTTCTAGAGCTACCTCTCACACATACTTGATGGGATCCTTCCTATCCTTTTCCTGAATACTTCAAACCTACTCTTCAAAAATCTAGGACACATATCAGACAAAGCCTTATTTTCCTCTCTTACTCTATGAACAATTCCAGGACACAGTAATCATTTCTCTCAAAATTCTAGTCATTTCTATCACAGTGACCACTTCCTTTTTGTTGGTGAGAATTAAACCCAGAACAAAATTTCACCTAGTTCTTTACTGAACTTATAGAAATATGAACTTATTATTAAGGCAAATGAAGAAAGTATAAGCTGTTTGGCATTGGGAAGAGAGTGAACTCTAGCAGGTATTTGTGTAATTTAAGTCCCCCATCATCCCAGACTTATGATCTGTTGGCTAAACTCATTTATTTTCTTTTTCTGTCCAGATGGCCTACATTATACTCCATTATCAAGTTCGTTTCTGCATCCATTGCTCTTCCCTCAAATGGTCTCTACCATGCTTACCCTTTCCATTTCCTGGATTTCTTCTCATAAGTTTATCTACTTAATATACAATGTTATCTCCCTTTCCATCCTCTCCACCTATTCCCATCCTGTTCCTTTGAATAAACCTTTTTTATCCAGAGACAAATGCAAGTGTTATAAGGTCAAATTTGCTGTCTTCAATTAGGATCTCAAGTTCACTTTCTAGTTGGGAACCTCAACTGAATTAAATTCTTTTTCTTGTTCTCATGGGAGAAGATTTTGGGAGGAGGAGGAGAAGAAGAAAAGGATTTGAACCAAATAAGGAGAAGAAAGTCAAATGGGTGACTTTGAACAAGTGAAGTAGAACAATGTTTTAATTTGGGCAGGAGAAATTTGGAAATATTGAGGAGAAATTGTAGAAAATTTGAAGAACAGTCTCTAGATCCAGATATTGATTTAAATCTTACTTCCTGTTTGCAAGGAAAGCAGTATGGAATACAATTAAGGCACATATAAAAGGATTAAGAAAGTTCAAAGAGGATTAGTTAATAAAACCTGAAGAGGTAGATGCAAGGATAAAGGAGATGTAGGTGGCAGAAAAAGTAATATAACTGAGGTTACTGTTAGTGGGTTAAACAAATTTATAGAGTGGATCTATGGGCCCAGCAAATCTGGGAAACAGGAGACTGGTGTAGGGTAGAAGGAGAGGAGCAAATTGGTGAAATAAAATGCAAGATAGAGACTGGCACAAGATGGAAGGGGAGGCTGACAGAGCTGGTGTCGGGATAAAGGAAGGAAATATGGGAGGGTGAGGTGGTCTTCAAGATATTAAGAAGTGATACCTGACTTGTAAAATATTTTCACCAGGTACCTAGGATTTAATATAAACTTCCACAAGTAGTTTCAAGAAACAAAGTTGAAAATTTCAACCATTGTGGAGAATAATGCAGTGGCTTGAATAAAATGATAAATCCTTGTATTTCTGCTGCAGCTAGGTGACTGTTATTGGTGATATAAGAGTAAGAGTAAGCTGATTCCAGTTGTAGAGGAGGAGAAGGTAACCAAAGAATATCTCTCCATACTCCAGGTTGTTAGGGAGAATTAAGGGCACCTAAAGGAGAGAGATGCAAGGCTTCAGAGAGAGAAGGGGCGATCTGAGATGGAAGAGAGGAGGCTTGACTCATTGATAAGAAGGAGGAGCATGGAAGAGTGTTATATACAGGACAGAGAAGGAAAAGTGCAGCTGTACCATGAACGCTTAAAAAAATTGAGGCTACTCCTGATGAGGCAAGAGATTGATTTTCTCAGAACAAGCTTCTTGTCCTTCTAAGAAGCTATCACATGTTTGATCATCTACAAAGAGGCAGAAAAAGAAGAGGCAATTAGTAGCTGGTGATTCCCTGCTGTGGGGTACTAAGACTAACTTTTATTATTTTTTTAACTTGGTATGAAGAATAGAGATGTCTGTCATCTTCTTAGGTGCATGTACCCAAAACATATCAGAGAACTTCCCAAGGCTTTTTTTGATGGATCACAACTACCTACTTTATTGATCCACATAGGCACAAAGGACATCATTACTAGAAGGTGTATGAGACCTTGGGCAAAAAAGGGAGGATAGGAGCACAAATCATATTTTCCCCACTCTTGCTTATTGAAAGCAAGATATACATAAATTTGCTAAGTGAAATCTAGCTAAGAATGTGCTCTCTAGGAATTGGATTTGAATTTATGGAATAAAGTATTGACACATTCCTGATGAAAGATAGAAACACACATACAAAGTTTAGGCAAAAAAATGTAAATAAACAAGAGGAGATAGAGATCCAAACTTAAATTTGATTTCATAGGTATCACTGAAATTTAGTTGGATGATAGCCAAAGGTACTATTACTATTCTCTACTGGTTTCTCTCCTACATGTTTTTCACCTTTCTTTCTCTGTATTTTTTCTGGATCATTATAAATACCATGGCTTCTAATTCTGAGTGTTCCCCAAGTTTCTGAAGCTCTCTACCTATTATTTTTCTGCAGATGACTCCCAGATACATAATTTAGAACCCATCACTGGGACTTCAGTCTCGCATCAGCAGTTGCCTATTTGATGTTTCAAATGCTGTTCTAGAGAAATTTTAAATTAAATATGTCCAAACCCACTATTTTTTCAATCTCTCAGAATCATAATTTCTGCATTATTCTTAACTTCTTCCCCTCTATCCAACATATTCATTCAGTTCCCAAATCTTGACATTTCTACTTCCAACATATCTTTTTATATCTAAATTATTCTTTCTACTCATACAACTTCATCATCCCTCACTGAGTTGTAATATCCTCCTAATTTGTCTCCTTGAATCAAGTTTCTCCTCATGCCAGTCCATTCTACAGCCTGCTGAAATAATTTTCCTTACACACAGATCTGACTACGTGACTTCACTGCTCAATCAATTACTGTGACTTCATATTGCCTCTAAGGTAAAATACAAACTCCTCTACTGAGAATGTAAAGCCCTATACTGTCTGGTTCTCACTTTTCAATTTCACTGAACCTTGCACCCCCTCCTGCGTACTGTTATCTAGTCAAACTATCTTTCTCTGATATTCGTGAACATCACCCCTCTTGCCCTCCATGCTTTTGCATTGACCATTACTCATGCTTGAAATGTACTTCTCCTTACCTCCTTACCCTAACCTCATGGAGTTCTTTTCCTTCAGGATGCTGCTCCAGTACCATCTTCTAGATCAGGTCTTTCCTGATCTCTTCAACTGCTTCCTTCTATTTCTCTTCTGTTTCCCTTCAACTTCTCATCCCCCTTAAGCTAATTTGCATTTAACTACTTTGCATGTGTGTCTATATTTTTATGTATGCATATATGTGTGTGTATTTGATGGAGTCCTAATAGAGCTTCTCCCAACCTCAATATTCTCACTTCATAATAGACCCCCTCCTCAAGGTCCTCTGTATCTACTTAGCCCAGCTTCCCTGCCAATGTCCTAATTTCTTCATATATGCCTTACTGCTTACTATAACAACAGGTGTGTCTCTAAATTCATAGTTCCCACAGCAACAGGTGTGTTTCTCAACCACAGTTACATCATCCATTTAGCCCAAGACAAGACTGCAATACCTAACTATCCATCTTTACCAGACAGTATCACAATAGTTAGCCAATCAGAAGACAGTACCACCAGGATATAAAGCAGGATACTTGACCACCAAACTACAGAAGCAGCCCACCCTATGGTAGCACCTGTGCAGTAATAGTAAAGAACTGACCTAGAGTGAACTTATGACAAAGAGAGGCTTATTATAAGGTCATTACCACGTATACATAACCCCCCAACTGTATGTATTATGGGTAACTGTATGTGCAGTTCCACTGAGAGCCCTCCTCCATTACCTAATTCATTAACAAAATCTTCCTGCCTTTTTAATATTAATCATATTCTTATATTCTATATAATTTTTGATTGTGTAATTAGCATCATGTTATCCATAAAATTGTGTGTCTTGCCTGAATGAAGTGGCTAAATTCTTCTAAGGGACTTAGCTGTCTACCAGAGCATGAAACCTCAAAACTATAACAAACCTTTGCAACTGGCTTGAAGTTTACCTGAGTCTTTGAAATTCTTTTGAGATGTCCCTCTACAACTCTACATGAACCTCATCATAATTATGTTATAAATATTTTATATATACTTGTTATATTTCCCCATTTGAATGGAAGCATATTGTGAGAAACGGTTACATTTTTTTATACTTGTATCCCAGGCATGCAGTACGTGCTTAATAAATATTATTGTTTGCCCATATCTCTGGATGAGCTTAACTTATGCAACAAAAACAGCATAAATAAAAAGAGGTAGGTAGTACTGTGTATTAAGAAGATATGCTAATTTAAGGAAATCCAGGAACCAGAGTATGAAAGGCATGATGGAGAATGTTGGAGTGAAGTTTAAAGGATGAAGAAATAGATCTGTTTTTGTAATTGGCCAACTTAACAGAAAGAAGTTGATGAGGAGTTTGAGAACAGATCACAAATCACAAAACATTATACAGAAGTGATGTGACCACCATTATCAAGACATCTGCCGAATCTCTCTCTCTCTCTCTCTCTCTCTCTCTCTCTGTCTCTTTGTCTCTCCCAAAAATAGAGTAACTTATAACTTCCTTATTTGCCCTAGTGATAGTTCCATCCATCAAAAGTTGAAGGAACAAAGAAGGGAAAATTTCATTCCAAATCTTAATCTCATTAATAAGGAGGGACTAGTTCTGAGAACAGCAATGATAAGAACTATGGAAAAAGTGGCTACTACATTCTACAGTTTGTTGTAGAAGAAAGAGAATCTGGGCAGTCTTACCAGACACCTAGATTTTGGGAAAGCAAGAATCAGCAGGAGTGATGAAAACGCCACCTGTACCCCTAAGACCTCAGGTTTCTTGTTCAGAATTTGATAACCCTCACAAATTCTTCTTATGGTACCATTTATGCTGTTTGACTCTTCAGAATTGGGTTGTAGTCAACCAGTTCGACATGGTAGGTTCTCAGTCACTCCCTGGATTCATGCCCTGATTAGACAACAGATCTCTATTAGAACTTTATTAACCATAAGTACTTGTCAGCAAGAATAGCAATCACTCCTTCCTTCTTCTTCCAATGAGTGTTATTAGATGTCAACTTAGACACCTGACGATCAACATCACTATTCTTTCAGGGACAAGCAATAGCCCTCATTTCCAGGAAACTATATAAGTGTATCACCCAGGCAATTAGCACCGAGAGTGACTACTTCTGAATTGCAAAGTATAACAGACTCTCCATACAGAAGGCAGAAGAAAAGCATTTATTCAGACATTAGAAAGCCAAATCCATCCTAGTAACCAAGAAGTCAACACATATTAGCATTGCAGAGGACAAAGCCATTTCCAAGCTTTTCCCCTCCCCGCCACTGCGACCTTCCCACAAGCAAACACTCATGAGCCTAGCTGTGCCTTATTACCTACATCTTCTCTCCTCCACCCCAATCACTCTCACCCACTTGTTCCCAGTTCTGCTTTACCCTTCCTGTTCCACCTGTTCAGCAAGCTCCTCTCACAACATGACTTAGCCTTTCATGTGATTTAAGAAGGTCACATGGGCCTATTAATAAATGTGAAAGACTTTCCTATTTAAATTACTATTAAATTGGGCCCCAAGATCTTTTGTATTCATTACATAGGTTGGTGGGGCAACTGGTATCAACAGAATTGTAACAGGGATAACAGAAAATAAGTATGTAAAACAATATCTTAGGTAACTGGTGTCAACAGAATTTTATAACAATATAACAGGGATCATACAAAATAAGCATATAAAACAAAAATTTCTTGGGGTAAGGCTTGAGCACAAGCACAAGCACCCCATCATTCCCCCTTTGAATGAATTGGACCTAAAATCTTGGGGTAACGGGCAAAGGTCTTTTCTTCTGTAGCTATTTCCTGCTGAAATTGGATGTAGAGCTATCTCTGCCCTAAGAGGTTCCATTCAAGATACCAGTTCTTTAGCTGGCATACAGAGCTTAGTTGATTCCAGGTCCAGTGGTGGCACATCACAATCATAGACAGGGAGTGACATTCAGCTTAATCAATCAGGCATCTGCAGGTGAGGGGTACTAAGCCTGCAGAAAACAAATCTAGCAAATAAGTTTGATAGACAAAAAGCCAAAAAGAAACAAGGAGACAAGAACCAGAAGCACGGTAGGTAGGGTCAGTCATAGTTCTGGAGTCCATGAACCCACTATCATGGTTTCATTCATGGTAGAATATATGAGTTAAGGGTAGAATTTGGTAATCATCTTCTCCTGAACAAACAACAGTTAAGGTATTATCTTTCCCATGTGCTATAATTTCCATAGCCTTTGGAACATCATCTGACTTCCATTATACCCACACTTTAGCCCCCAATTTTATTCTATCAGTAGAACCCAACCCTTTAGTTCCTCTGCTAGATATTTTGCAAAGAGGGTCCGTTTTCACAAGGGGTATTGTCTCACAAGGGATAATAATTTCTTGAACTATTCTATCATTTATACAAAACTGTGTAGGTTCTTCACCTAAATTTTGGAGTGTCACAATAATTTCTCTTTGATAATTAGAATCTATCACTCCAGCCAATACATGTATTTCTGTAACAGTAAGCACCCCAACATACACAGGGGGCCCTGCTATCACAGGTTCTTAGTTTCCTGCATTCATGAAAGGAAAGGTAACTTTTGATGGGTTAACAATCATTTTAATCAAGCACAGATATCAGAGAAAATCAAAATCAAAATTTCAGAGAAATAATCAACAGATAGCACTTCCAAAATGTCTGACCATTAACATACATGCACCTTTACTAGAGATGGAAGCACCAACATCTGGCTTTTGAAAAGTCAGGGTGCTGCTTAGCAGCATCCCAGAGTCTCATCTGGCATACTTCTTCCAAAAATTAAGCCCAAAATAAAACCTCACGCTCAGAATATTTATACACTTTTGAGAGTCCTCTGACCCAGTGTCTCAATAGAAAAAACAAAAGGTACTTGGGACCCTCCTACAAAACAACTCCCCTAATCAAGCTTCCCTCAGTGAGCAGGTCTATCAATGGGTGAGAAAGATCTTCTTTAATCACATTATTCAATTAGAGGCACTTTTAGTAAAATAAAAATGGCAAAAAAAATCCTAATTTGATTGCCATCACTATTTCCTGAGCTGCTAATCCTGATTTAGGTAATACCCACCCAAAATGATTTTTAGGGATTCCCATACATATTCCAGTAGAGATTTTTTGTTATTTCTTTTTTATCCAACCAAAAGTTCTCTAAACAATGTAAATCATATCCTGCTGAGCCAGGTGTCCCTAGGTATGATGCTGGTACTTCTGACCTCATAGTCCAATACTGAATATTTGGGATCTTTTGTGTTTGTTGTTTTCTAATTTTCAGATTTGGGGTCCTCACTCTGACAAGAAGTGTAATATTTTCTCCTTGACCTGGGAACTCTGGAATTTGGCTATAATATTCCTAGGAGTTTCCTTTTGGGGTCTCTTTCAGAAGGTGATTAGTGTATTCTTTCCATTTCTAACTGCCCCGATAATTTCTTGAAAGATGGTGTCTAGGCTCTTTTTTTGGATCATAGTTTACAGGTAGACCAATATAGACCAATAAATTTAAAATTATCCCTCCTGGATCTATTTTTCAGGTCAGTTGTTTTTCCAATGAGATATTTCACATTTTCTTCTATTTTTTTCATTCTTTTGGTTTTTTTTTTATAATTTCTTGATTTCTCATAAAGTCATTAGCTTCCATCTGCTCCATTCTAATTTTTAGAGAACTACTTTCCTTTAGTGACTGTTTTTTTTAGATCTTCTTTTCCATTTGATCCATTATGCTTTTTAAGGCATTCTTTTATTGGCTTTTTGGACCCCTTTTGCCACTTGTGTTAGTCTATTTTTAAAGATACTGTTTTCTTCAGCATTTTTTGGGTCTCCTTTAGCAAGTTGTTGCCTCATTTTTTATGATTTTCTTGCATCACTCATTTCACTTCCCAATGTCTCCTCCACCTCTCTTACTTGATTTGCAAAATCCTCTTTGAGTTCCTCAATGGCCTGAGAACATTTCTTATTTTTTTTTTGGAGGTTTTGGATTTAGGAGCCTTGACCTTGCTGTCTTTCTCTGGTTGTATACTTTGATCTTCCTCCAGTTGTATACTGTGATCTTTCTCATCTGAATGGATGGAAGAAAATAGCTTTTCACCAAGAAAGTAACCTTATATAGTCTTCCTTTTTTCTTTGTTTTTTCATTGAAACACTTTGCCATTTTTTTTAAAGGAAAATGTTATCCCCCTGATAAAATATAGAAGTAATCTTTGAACTCCTTTAAATATTACTGTTTGAATATTTAAAAATATCTTTGGCCCTTTTTATGTTTATTGTCATGTAAGATGTCTAGTTCTTTTTGGAGCAAGGTTGAGAAAAACATGAGTAACAGCATAGCACCAAAATGTGTACTGCTAGTGCAGTTAGTGGAGTTGGTAGAACTACATTGTGTAGAATAATGACATTTCATTCTCTAATGTTAAGTTTTGTACCAATGATATTTCTAAAATAATTTTAAGAGCTAGAAGTGTTCTCAAAAATCACACTGTGTAACCCTTCCCCCTGTCTTCCCCCTTCCGCCCACAACACCCTTCTGCCCTCTTACAGATGAGGAGCATAAGGCCTAGATAAGGTAAGTGATTTGCCAAGCGTAAAGTGACTAGTTAATGATAGAGCTAGGACTAGAAACCAGATCTCCTGCTCCCTAAATCAGGGTACATCATTTATGTACATCATTCATACATCATTTAGGGATGCTATGTATTCTTAGTAATGATAATCAGAGACTTTTCTGTGATACTTTCATGTTTGCATAAATTATAAACATATTTACATAATTATAAATAAGTTATATATAATATAAATCATATATAGTATAAATAAATTATACATAACAATAAATTGTATATAATAATTGATCCTCACTGTTGGATATGGATATGGAGACTGATATTCTTCTCCTCACTTTTCTTTTGAAGCAACCGAGGCCCAGAAAGGTTAAACAATTTGCCCAAAGTCCCATAGCTGAATCAATCAACCAATCAATAAGTGCTTATTAAAGACCTACTATGTTCTGGGCACTGCGTTTGACAATGGGGATGCAAAGATATAAATAAAATAATCCTTGCTCTCAAGGAGTTAATATTCTGTTAGGAGAAAGAGACAACATGAACGTAAGTATGTTCAAAATCTATACAATATAAATACAAGAAATTGGGGGAAGATGGGCACTAGGAGATCAGGGGATTTGGAAAAGCTTCATGAAACCTTTGGTTCTTGAGAAAGAAGCAAGAGACTCTGAGAGGCAGATTAGGGGAAGAGTACTTTGAACCCAGTTATCCCTTAGCTTTAAGACTAGTGCTTCCAACCTTCATCATGATGCCTCTCAGAAAATGTTATTAGAAAATATAATGGTTTAGATGAAATTAAAAAGTGGAAGAATGAAAGCAAAGATGAGAGCTCATTGTTAGTAGCTTTTTTTATATTCCATGGAGGCAATGGCGAAGATTTATTTTATGGGCTTTACACTAACAGATTGTGAAAGTCTTTAATCACTAATGGTAACTTATATTTCTTAAAATTTTAGGTTTTCAAAGTTCTTTCTTCACAATAAATCTTTGTAGAAGGCAGTCAAGTAGAATCATCCTTATTTTGTAGTTGAGGAAGCTAAGGTACAGAGAGGTCAATTAGCCTTCCTAAAATCAGAGAACTTTTAATTAATGTCAGAAAATGTGTGGTTTCTCCATCCAGTGAGTATTCTATTTTTGTGAGCTCTGACAAGTAATGTGGCAAATGGTGTGCAATGGGGCATATTCAAAGTAGGGATATAAACACTGCCATAATATCATACTTGGCACCTCATACCTCTTATTTAATCTTGCGAGACACTGAGTTTGGTTTCCTCATTCCAAACCGGATCTCAAATCAGGAGATTTCAAGAGATGGACCATTACCACAGAGTTACATTCAAACTATTTCAAAGACTAAGGGGCAATATGTTTCCCCTATTCATCACTCTGGCTTTTGAGCCCCCATCCAATATGTTTTCCAGTTACATAACCAGCCAGGCCCAAAGTAATTCATCCAGCCAGTGTTTGAGATTTACACAACCACCACGCACTATAATCGCTTTTAGATCTTAAACCTAAGCATAGTAATGAGGTAAATGAAATAATATTGTAGATACTAATATATTAAAACAAATCCACAAATAATAAAATCATGATAAAGATATAAACCCAGATTATACTCTCCCATCAATGCACGCGATGCAGAGGGGGCTCTACACTTATAGGATTTTAGTATGGAAGCACATATGCAAATTAACTGATGTCATCGTGCTTTGTAGCTCTGGAATGTGCATTACAAGAGTCTATTTTTTGGTGTCTTTGAAATCGTTTCTTTACACTCACATTTTTTTCTAATTTTTATTAAATTGAGTCATCACTCCACAAAGTTTACAGAGAGATGAATCCTCAAATCTATGCCACAGATCACTTTCCTTTAGAAGTTGTTAAAATCCAACAAAAAAGTATTTCTTCATACACATATTTTAGAATTATATATTAAAGCAATGTTTTTATATTCATATTAGGTATCAAAATGATCATTAATAATATTGACAGTATTCTTCATCATTTGATAACGGCATCTCTTCCTTTACACAAAAACACTTCTCTTCCATTATTATCATTAATTATTCCTTAAGAAAATGGCCTTTAAATATCTTACATAAGATTAGTGAGTTTATAAGAGGCAGAGCCTTGAAATATACTTAAGTATTCTGACTTTAAGTCTGAGAACTATACCATGGAAAGAAATTTAGTAACTATGCCATTGCTAGCCACTCATCTGATCCTATTTCCAATAATAACTGGGGTCTAAGGAATCACATACCCTTCTTAGTAGCTGCTTAGTAAACCCAACACCAGAAGGTATTCTCTCATTCTCAGAGAATAGGAGAACTCTTTCACTCAATACGATCACTTTCTGGGTGACTGTGCTCATCTTGGTAGTGTAAGAGCTATGGTTAATTTATATTTGCTCAACCAGAAAAGCTCTGAGCCTTCACCTCAATGGGAAAACTTGTCTTCTCCCTGAAACTTCTATATTTTGCTGAACCTTATTCATAGAACCAGACCATAATAGTATCCACTATTATCCATACAAATAAGCAGACATGTTTAACTATATGTTTAACTCTATATAAACTATATTTTTGTTTTTAAGAACATAGTCAATAAAGGAATAAAACAAATGAACTTAGATCATTTCTGATGTATTTATAAATTCTTGCAGTCTTTAAGCAATTTGTAGCCATGGTCCCAAGGAGCTTTAGAACCCACAGTCTCAAAATTCTAATTCACTCATGGCCTCCTAGAGGAGGTAGGTGATCAGAGTCCAGACTTGGGGTAGGTCTTAGCATATAATGCCACTGCTTTTCTGCTCAGCATTCTATTGCAGCCAGCAACTTCCAATCCATTCTCCAGCTATGTTCTAGGTCATAGTTCTTTAGTTAAGCTATATAGGACTCTGCCACCTCATCTTGGTTATTCTGTACCTCTGTTGCTTTCAACTGCACTCTCTCCTAGTGTTCAAGTTTGACCTATGAACAAATCTACTTTGTTTCTATCAAGTTAGCTTGGTAATTGCCTACTGAGGGGCAGGGGTTGAAGAATGGTAGAGATACTTTACATGTGCAGGATTCAGTTGGGAAAAAAACAACTCCAAGCAGCAGGCAATATTTACTAAACTTCTAGTTATAGCATCACTGTTCTCATTAGTAGGTACCTGACTCAACCAATTCCTATTAAGACCCAGCCTAATGAATTCCCACTAAGAGAGAGACTGACTGAGCAGATCTGTCACTTGGTTTGGTCATAGCTCAATGTTCACAATTCGTCCTGAGCTTTCAATATTTAGGCCTCAATACCCACCTGAGTGTCTTACTTACAAATATACAGCTTTATTTTTTGTATGTGTTGGTTCAGTTGATGACCTGGACCTTTTGGTTGTCTACCACCAGAAACTAATCAAGAAAATGGACAGAGTTGGCATGTTCTTTCTGATATTTGTCTTATGGTGCTATTAGGAATTGTTGACCAAACATTATTGTTGCGTTCTGCCCTTTATGATGCGTTAAATATGTGCGTTCTCTCTCTCTCTCTCTCTCTCTCTCTCTCTCTCTCTCTCCTTATGCCTCTCCTTCTCCTTCCCCCTCTTCCCTCCCTATCTACCTTCTATCCATATATCTCTCTTTTTATAGTGATTATTGCAATAAGTAGAGAATTCACAGTATAGCATACCAAACTGCTACACTTTAAATTAAAAAGCAATTTTCTTAGGCTGTGTTTCCTACCAAAGTCTTATCTAAAGTGTTCCCGCTTTGGCAGTCTTCACTACTATTCTTGCAAACTGAATGTCTCAATACCATTCGTCAGATGGGAAGGTAAAATCTAGAGCACACAAATACCTCACTCAAGATACAGTTCCCATTGTGTCAGAAATATGGATGGTTTCATTGATAAAGCTCTCAGAGCTATACACAACAAAATTATTCTTCCTTTGCGTGGTGGTTTCTATAAGTCCAGAGGTTAATTTATTACAGAGAAATGCATCTATAAAAGGGGGTTTGTTTTACATGAACTAAGTGGATCTGGAAACTAGTTATCAGAGATATTTCTGACAGAAAGCCATAAAGTGTAAGTGTAACACATTAATGCAGTAGGCTAAGTTTCCTAATGATCTATAAATAAAAAGAAAAACATGTCTTATGGGCATTGGTGAGTTATAGTTGCCATTACAGATGATAGCACAAAATGGGAGGAAAGGGAGTATTTCTCCTTTAAAAAGTTTAAAAAAAAAGGAAAAGTGACTCCCTTTCGTATGTGGACATTTTCCTTATGAAGAATATGAAAAAAATAAAGGTAGAATATGAACACTATTGTCCCTCACAGATTTCAACATTTTCCAAGGTATTTCTGTTCTTTGCTTGTGAGTCTCTTCATAGAAAAATATACAAGCTCCAATTTTCAAATGTGAGTGGGCAACTTATTAGAATGTCACATACAAAGGGTTTTCAGTCTCTTAGTTTGCACTACTTCATGCTTTATGACTATGTCTACACAAGGGCCCATTAGCAAGTCGAATAGCAAAAACTCTATGCACTTGCACTACTACAATTTTTTTGTGATCCACAAAATATTCATAAGTCCTTGTGCAGTGGAAAGAATGCTGATTTAGAGTTAAAAGATCTAGGTTTCAGTTCTAGTTCTGCCACTTGCTACCAACATAGTCATGGACAAGTCATAACTTTTCTAGGTCCCAGTTTCCTCACTTGTAAAATGAAAGTATTGAATTAGATGATCTCTAATAAATAAGTAAAGAACTCTCCAGTTCTTTTATATAGAAAAAATTATTTTAATCAACAAAATCTACCTTGTCACACCAATCTTCCTTCCCCAAAATGAAAACAAAACAAGAACACGATCCATTACAACCTGTATAGCCAATTAAAAAAAAAATTCTCCACTGGTCATGTCTAAAAATATATTAGTCTAGTTTTGCATTGTTAGTCCTTTACCTTTCTATTGGGAGGTAGGTAGAATGCTTTATCTGTCATTAGTCCTCTGAAATGAAATATTATGCTAATAAGAGTTCAGTATAACAGTAATCCATCACATTTATATACTATAATTTGATCATCCATTCCCCAATTTATGGGTATCCCCACGGATTCCCATCTGTGGATGGACACCTCAAACAAAAAGTTATAACATCCCTAGAGTTTATTTTACTTTTGACTACTCATCCCTTCTTTAATCTATTCTCCTTCTAATTCGAATTCTAGCTCCTCCCTTCTCTCCTTCCTTTCCTATTGAGTGAAGTGTATTTCTGTACCCAACCGTATGTGCATATTCTTACTTCTCTGGATCATTTCAGATGAGTGTGGGTTAAAGTGTCAGCCACTTTCCCCATCATTTACACACCTTGATTATGTAGGATAATTTCCCTAAACTTCCTTTCCCTTCCCAGTCTCTGCAGGGTATTCCTCTTCCCTTTTCTTTCCATTCTTCTCTTAAGATCTTCATGACATAACAGAACCACTCCCAGGCTTTGTCTGATTAGACTTCCTCTTATGACTCCTGATGATGATAGGTTTCAGAGGTGACACATGTATCATCTCCCCATGTTTGAATGTAAGTGGTTTATCCTCATTTGGTCCTTTATCACTGTTCATTCATGTTTTCCATTTATGTTTCTCTTCACTCCTGTGTTTGCACTTTAAAGTTTCTACAAAGCTCTGATCTTTCCTCAGGAATCTTGGAAACACTTTCCATTAAGGTCCATTTTCTGTCCTTCCTCCAACCCCATAACATTATACTCTTCTTCACTGGCTAAGTATTCTTGACTGGCTACTTGCAGTGTTTTTCTTTTATCTGGAAACTGGATTTTGGCTGTGATGCTCCTGGAAGTTTTCATTTTGAGTTTCTTTCAGGTGACTGATGAATTCTTTCTATTTCTATTTTGCCCTCTGGTTCTAAGAGATCTGGGAAGTTTTAAGATTTCTTGAAATAGAATGTCTAGACCGTTTTTTTGCATGTGATGTCATTCAGATAATCCCCTAATTTTTACATATTTTTTCTTGATCTGCTTTCCAGGTTAGTTTTTTTTCTTTCTTTGAGATGCTTTACATTTTCTACTATACTTTCCATCTTTTTAATTTATTTCAATATTTCTTATTGGGTCATGGAGTCATTGGCTTTTGTTTGGTCCATTCTAATTTTCAGGGAATTGGTTGTTTGGGCAACATTTTGTACAACTTGTACCAAGTATTAATTCCCTCTCCAGTTCTTTCTTCCATAACTCTCACTTCTTTTCTGATTTTTTTCTCATGTTCTCTCAATTCATTTACAAAAATAATTTTTAACTAAAAAAAAATCAAAACAAATAAAACCTCTTATTCTTCTTTTCCAGGAATTTTAGTTGAATTTTTTGCTCAAATTGTGTTATTCTTTAAGGCTTTGCCTGTAGTTGTTTTGGAGTCATTTTCTTTTTCTGAGTTTGTGTTTTGAGCTTTCCTGATACCATACTAGTTCTTTATGGTGGGAGTCTTTTTTTGTTTGCTTATTCCAGCCTACTTCTTGAATTTAGGCTTGAAGTTAGAACTGTGCTCTGTGGTACTTCTGGAAAGAAGGTTGCTTTCTTGGGAGTGTTAAATATTGGGTGTAGTGAGAGCATGGACTCACCTGAACCCTACCACAAATTTATTCAGATGCCTCTAAAAACAGAATCTGAACAAATTTTGGAGTGGCAGAATCTACTAGGAGACAGCATGGCAGATTTTCAGGCCTGGACAATTCAGAAGGTTGATGGGAAGGATCTGTTACATGAGACTGGGAGAGCACAGAGCACACAGACTGGGGAATCAGGCAGACATCGGTGTAGATGGGGGTTCACCAGCCACTGACCTTGCCCATGCTCTAGCTCAGGGGAGAAGGAGAACTCCTGTGACTATATCACACTTCCACCACACCACACACCAGGAGCTTCAATGTAACCCCCAGGGAAACTCAAAAAGATTTCACCTGGTGTTGGCCTTGGCACACACTAGCCAACTCAGCACTAGGTAAGCTGCACTGTTCTAACTTCTTGCTAAAAGAACCAGAGGTCACAACACACAAAGTCTCCAGTTCTTAGCACAAGAAATGTGAGACAGAGCCCCCTGTGCCCCAGAAGCACTTTAAAAATCAGGAAAAAGGCAATCACCATGAGCAAGAAGCAAAACAGAAAAGCAAAGACCATAGAATCTTACTATGGAGACAGAGAAGATACAAAGACAGAAGAGGAGAGCATTGACATTGTACTCACATCTGAAACCTCAAAGGAGAATATGAACTGGACTCAAGCCCAAAGAGCCTTCTTGGAAGAACCCAAAAAGAATTTTAAAAGCCAAATTAGAGAGATAGAAGAAAAATTAGCCAATGATTTTTAAAATATTAAAAAAGAATTCACTTAAGAGAACAGTTCCTTAAAAATGAAAATTGGGTAAATGGATAAGGAGATATAAAACCTAATTGGAGAAAATATCCTTAAAAAGAACAATTGGATAAATGGAAAAGGAGGTGCAAAAATTAACTACAGAAAGCAATTTATTAAGAATTAGAATTGTGCAAGTGAAAATAATTTAGAGAGTTCATGGTACTATTTAGATTTGTAGAAACTTATCTACATCAGAGGTCTTCAAAACGCCTGAATGTAACCTGAGACAGATTAAAATTGAAATTGGGATAAGCTCGAGAAATGCTTAACCAAATAAATAAGAACACAATTCAACTTAGATAATGTTAATTTGTGTTATTTCTAAGTCAATTTCCTTTGCAGGGATCCATTGTTATTTGAGTGTAGTGCTGCATATCTATATGATAGCAAATGACTGCTTGAGTTCCTTAAAAATTGTTTTGACTTGTCTATGAATTTGATATTCCTTTGACACATCATTTGCCCAACCTACACAGGAAGTAGTCATTACTAATAACTAAGGCCCATGGTAAGTTGACAAATTCCTTTATGTTGTCTTTTTAAAAGCCTGCATCTTACTCTCTCTGGTAATTAGCATAGAAGTGAATTAATTTGACAACTACTTTTATCTATAGAAGAAAAATAAAATTTCCTATCAAATCACTGAACAGAATGTGGAACCATTACCTTCTGGATTTAAGGAAGAAAGAAATGAACAGATTTTTAAATTTGAAGACATAGTTTCTTAAGGAAAAGTATCAATTTGGAGAGTGCAAGCATTGGTAGTCATAAGCAACAATCCCTCCTTCCTAGTGCTACATTTTAGGCACTTAGAAAATGACTAACTTTTTCAGGTGGTCAGAATATCATTAGGCACCTTTGAAATGTGCTTATTATCGTGCTTGGTTCTTTCATACCTTGCTGCTTTGAGAAATCCATGTTCTTCTCAGTGTCAACACTTTCCCAATTTACCATACATTCCTTTCATAGTATCTCATCTTACCGTGTGATTCCTCTTCATGTTTAGCACAGTAGAGTAAAGAGGACGCTAGATTAGATTTGGAGAATCATGGTCCCCTCTAGGGTCTGCTACTTTTACAAGAAGTCACTTCATTTTTGGATGCTTCACTTTCTTTATCTAAAATCAGAGAGTGAGACTAAATGATTTGTAAAGTTCTTTCTAGCTTCAAATCCTATGATCCTTCGTAGAGAGCCCACCCATTGTAAGTCTTCCTCTGGTTCTCTTTATAACCTAATGGACATCAGTGTAGTACTTGGTCTGTCCATCTGGTATCCATCTTTCACATACTGAAGCATGAAGAGACTGTGATCTGTGTTCCTATAACAGTGAAAACATGTATCTTTTGATGTAAATGCTACGAATATTAAATCTTATATTCCCAATCTAAACTTTTTCTTTTTTAAACGTCACATTTGTGAATTTTACAACACTTAGGTGGTTCCACTGAAATCATCTTTAAGTTTTGTACTGAATTTTTTTCATGGCAAAATAATGTTGTCTCTCCCCCTGGTCCCTAGTTTTACAGGGTCACATGTGAATCCTGTGCTTAGGCACAAATGAAAAAATATAGAAGCAGAAATTTATTCTTCTTAGCTTTCTTTTTTAACTTAAATATTTGTTAGATAAATAAATGGAAGCATCTCCTCTGAAATTTCTAGTTCTTTTATAATGTATGGCTGTAGCTGATAAATACAGCTGAAATATAAATAAAATGAATTTCAAATCCATTTTATTTAATTGTGGTGAACAAATTTTTATTTAGTGTTATTGCATTTCTCTTAAATCCTTAGTGGTCCATGGCTAGTCATATAAATAGTATGAGTGTTAAGTATATGATTTCTTAATTAAAATATACACCAAGTTGCAGTCAATTTTGCTTTTGTGATCAGGAAAGAAATTATGAAATGAAATGTACCGTTCTTGTGGCACACACTTAAGCAGGGCATACAAGTTTAGCTCTCCATAAAGGAGCTGCATTTATAAATTTCAGCATTAAATTCACCACTGCTTTGCTGACTAATAAAATGGAGAATGTGTGCTTTTATAGGTTTATAAAAAAAGGCAAGCCATAGTTTCATGAAAAATATCTTTCACTGACTGAATACAGGTGGCTACTTGTTTAGACTTTGAAGATGGAAAGGCTTAGTATAGATGACTGAAAAAGGTAATATGGCACAATAAAAAAATCTTCCTTTCTTTACTCATCAATCCTTTGGGTATTCCATGTCAAATAAATGCTACAACAATTTACAGGAAAAGTACACAGTGGGAGTGCCAACATTAACACTTCTTAGGCTTGGATGCCAGCCAGATGTTTCACACCAATATTTAACGTGAACTAAAATGCCTTTTCCATTGGAAGTGTGAGCTGGAGCTCACTTTCCTATATTTGGCAACATGCTTATGTGAAGTATGAAGTCAAATGCCCATGATGCTCTCTTTATTTCAACCGTGATAAATTGTGTTCATTTGTTTAAGTGCATGTGGCAGCTTTAGTGTTCCTACTATAAATTTTGGTTAACGTCTATTGACATGCTGTATTAAACTTAAGAAAAACAAATTACACTTCACCCGTTTTAATTGACTAAATGTGTCAAAAACACAGTAAGTCTAACATGAAGGGTCAGAGCCTCAGACTACACTGTAATGGGTGTCATGGCAGGGATCCAGCTTGTCTTCTACATTTCATTTTTCACTGAGTTTTAGAAGAAGGTATACGTTGAACATTTACTTCCCCTTCACATTTGTTCTTCAAAGTTAACTGTCTGCTATGTTACGACTGTGTGTGAGTTTCTCCTGGGCTATTTAAAGTTTCCTTCAGAGGAAGGTGGCTCTTCTGGTGAATACTGATGTTCTTCTGTAAACATGGCCTTGGAAATGGACTTTGGCATCCGGAGGAATGAATCACTGATTTATGGCACATACATAGATCACTGTAGTACTCCCTGGCAAAGACCAGCTTCAGAAATCTTGTCTCCACTTCTATGAATAGATGAGCAATGATGTGGTTAGGTGCCAGATTAAACTTGGCACACTCCACACCCCTGGGACTTGATTTGAACTTGCCAGTTTTAATTCATGAGTTCCAAGTTAAAGGCTTTAGATGACTTTTTTCCTTCTCTTAAAATAATGAGCTTGATTCCTGAGCATTAAGTAGTGACAATTAAACTGCACTGTCCTCCCTCTTGCCTTCTGCAACCACCCACCTTCTTCATTTAATCTGTATTTTTCTATTGATGCCTTTTTTCTAAATTAGTCCCATTTAGGCTCCAAATTTATGTCTGGAAAAACTTGGAGCTCAGCAGGTGTTTGAAGGTTACAGTTAGTACTGAGGGAAAAAAATCCCATGAATTCTAAACCTAAGAGTTTATTTGATTTTCATTGCTACCCTGATCAGTCTCATTCCTTAGGATACAGTATTCAAATAAGAAATCATGTGTTTTCCATGGCAATAACCCATAACTGCCAGTATTTGTTTACCTTTGATAACTTTAAGTGAGAAGTAATTGAGAAGCTTAGATGGCTGATGAATCCCTTGCCTGGGCTTGTGTCATTGTTATTCTAATACTTCTATATAATTTTGTTCCCATTGACATAGGCACTCTCTTCTGTAATGCTGATCAGTGAACTTCCTCTACTTAATTTTGTCCATGACCTTTAATAAATTCATTTCATGGGGTTCACTAAATTAGGTTAAAATTTTTACCTTTACATTCTTTTAACATTAAGTGGATATGTGGAACCTGCTGGATATGTGGAACCATCTGGTTGCCCTCATGCTTGCAACATGGCTAGTCCACTTTTTAAAAATTTGTTATATATTTTTCTGATAACATCCTTTATACTGATTCCCTTGTATTATTTTTCTTTTGTAATATTCCATGACCCAATGACATTTATTATTCATATATCAGTCTTTTTTGCATGTTCTTTGTCATTCAACATCAGAGGAAGAATACTGTTTTTAAAAGATGACCTTTGTTTCAAGGAGAATCTTAGTGTCATTAAAAAAAAATACTTGGCAATTTCCCAAAAGCAATCAGTCTCCTTTCCTCCTCCTCTTCAATTCTGGTCTCAGTTCCTTGTCTATTTGCAGTGTCTATCTAATATGTACATATACATAAACATATGTACACACCTACATGAGGCATACCCTGAAGATATTGTGCAGCTCTAGACCACTGCAATAAAACTAATATTACAGTAAAGAAAGTCACATAAATTTTTTGGCTTCCCAGTGCATATATAAAAGATATCTTTATGTTATACTGTAATCTATTAAGTATGCAATAGTTTTATGTCTAAAAATAAATGTACATGTCTTAATTAAAAATACATCATTGCTAAAAAAAATACTGGCCATCATCTGAACCTTCAGCAAATCATAATCTTTTTTTCTGGTGAGTGAGGTGTTGCTTCAAGTTGATGGTAGTGACTGATCAGAGTGTTCATTGCTGAGGGTTGGAGTGGTTGTGGCAATTTCTTAGAGTAAGACGACACTGGAGTTCGGCGTATTATCATGACTCCTTTCACTTGAACACTTACAGGTCATTAATTGGCCTAATTTTAATATGTTCTGTCTTAGGGAACAGAGATACCTGAGGTAAAGGAGAGAGAAAAGGAATGGCTGGCTGGTGGAGCAATCAGAACACATGACATTTATCAGTAAATTTCGCTATCTTATATGGGAATGGTTTGTGGTGCGCCACAACAATTATAATAGTAACATCAAAGATCACAGATCCTGTCCTCTTCTGTCCTGTCCTGTCCTCTCCTCTCCTTTTCAACTCCTCTTCCCTCCATCCTTTTTTCCTTTGGATTTACTGGCTAGATTTCTTGCTCAAAGACCAAGTCTTAAGCCCAGTTCACTCTAGAGTTCACAGATTGAACAGGTCAGAGCCCACCTAGCACAGAATGAATGTAAATACTAAGTAGTAGCTGTTTCTCTTTTACCCAGGAACTCTGAGGGTTTTCTCCTCCCAGTTTGTTTTTTTAAATCACAAGTAACTAATTAAAGAAGCCTATTCATTGAATGAGTATATCTCACTCAAAGGGAGAGTATGATAAGATCTTAGTCTAAATGATCAACTTCTCACATTGCATCCTGGACCATTTCCAGTCTTCCCAATGAATAGCTGGCCACTGGACCTAGATGGCTCAGGAGAAGAAAGTGAGGTTGGTGCCCTTGCACAGACCTCCCTCACTCAAATCAAAGTCAACTTCAAGCCATGTCATCATCTTGATGTCATGGTCCTCTTTGACAACAAAGGACAAACAGAACAAGAGCAACATCAAAGATCACTGACACAGATCAGTGATATAATAATCAGATATAATAATAATAGAAGGTTTGAAGCATTGTGAGAATTACTAAAATGACACAGAGACATGATGTCAGCACATGCTGTTGAAAAGAAAAGGTGCCAATAGACTTGCTTGATGCAATAAAGCCAAGTACAATAAAATGTTGTGTACCTGTGCATGTATGTATGAATAGACACATGGTATATATGTATGTGTACATATGTATACAGACATATATGTGTATATCTATGTATATACCAATGGATACAATTTATGAATTATTGATCCAATTGAATACCCAAGTCTGAACAATAAGTGTCCTGCATGAATTTGCTTTTTCCTTGTGTGGATAGTTAGACCAAATATTTTTGAATGACTATACATTTTATTTATGAGGTTATGAAATGTTCTGGAGCTTGATGCAATAATTGCAATGTCATACACTAACAAGAACAACTAGAAAGTCATATGACCCATAGGTTTGATTCTTAACTGTTTTATGTCTGCATGAAGAAGGTGGACTTACTCTCTACTTGTTGGTAACTTAGGTCCCATATATGTGCCTTGTACTAGGATATAACCTTTGTGCCCATAGAGAGAGAAATATTCTCTGGTCTCTCTCAATTCATTCTTCTACTATAACCTGAAATCCTATGAGATATAATCCTGTAGAAGGATGTTTCCATGGTAGCTCCCTCTTCTCACAGAGAAGGGGAGAATTGACTTGCAAGAATGACACAACCTTCTTAAATCAAAATCCTGAGCTCTTTTTCACTCTGAAGTCATTCTTCTTTAGATCTGCTTTCTACTTTCCTGTCTCTTAGAGAATCACCACATTTTTGAACTGGATGAAACTTTAGAAATCATCTAGTCTAATCCTTTCATTTTACTCATGAGAAAACTGAGACCAAGAGCAGTGAAGTAACTTGCCCAAGGCTGAACAGTTAGTAACAAAGCAAAGGATGGAACCCAGGTCTCCTAATCTCGAAATATCCTAGAGTGTAGAAGGTCTGACTATGTTACTATTCCTATTCTCTACTCAATAAACTTCCAGTGGCTCTGTGTTATCTCTGGGAGCAAATATAAGCTCCTTTGTTCATTTTAAAGCTTTTAATAACCCATTCTCTTTTTCCCCTTTAATAGTATTTAATTTTTCCCTAATTTATATATATACATACATATACATACATACATACATATATATATATATATATATAGCTTTCAACATTCATTTTTGTACAATGAGTTCTAAATTTTTCTCCCTCCCTCCTTCTCCTCTCCTCTCAAGACCTGCATTCTCTCCCCAATTAGGATGCAAGCCCCTTGAGAGCAGAGAGTGCCTTACTTTTCTGTTTATGTCTCTAGCACTTAGTGTGTAGTTCTGTGCACCATAAAGGATTAATAAATGCTTCATTCATTTAAGATATTTCATGTCTTGAAAACTTTTCCTCCTCCCTTTTGTCTCTTAGTATCTCTAGCTATCCTCAAGACTCAGTTCAAATGCCACTTTTTGCCAGGGCTCCTAGCTTCTGGGGATTTTCCCTTTAAGGTTACCTTCCAAAACTGTGGTGGCAATGCTGTTACTCCCATTGGAATATAAGCTCCTGAGGGCAAGGTCTGTTTTTGTTTATTTTTTGCATTCCCATCCCTTAGCTTTGTATCTGGAACATAGTGATCACTATATAAATGCTTTTCATTGATTGAGTTCTAACATGCCATGCTCAACACTAATCTGTTCTAGCTAGATTGCTTTTTCAAGACCACTATTTTAAAATTTTCAAGAATGATGAAAATTTCTTACAAAAAAGTTTTAGTATAAGTTATTCTAAACAAACAATATTTTTTATTTTTATAGATACTTTTTAAAAAGTTTAAAGTTCTCATCTTTATTTTGTCATTCTTTATCTTCCAGCCTCCTGCTCTGCATTATTTTGGGTAGATGGAACCATCTTAAGGCTTTTTATTCTTGCTTCATCTACTCCCTGTTTGCATTCTATTTGATTTAGAATCGTTATACATTTCATTTTCTCCACATGGAATGAAAGTGAGGAGAGAAAGATGGAGAAAATTAAGCCTTTTGAAGTCTAAAGTTTCCTTGGTAAAGGAATACCAAGTGATTAAATGTAAAAGAGAGATATCATGATTCTTTTTATAGTAGCAGAGGGGAAGGTCATGTAAGGATCTGAGATTGGAAGACATAACTAATTATGATCCTGACTACCAAATGCCAGAACTACCAGATGGTATGACAAACATTCATTCAGTCAAAGGGTTTTATCTATATACTGTCTTGTGAATGACATGATTGATATTTTTCCATAAATTGAAAGATATTTTTGAATGACTTTATTCAACAGACCAATAGATAAGTCGGACATATCCTTCACTTTTAGAGGTAAAAGAAGTTGGAGCGGAGAATGAGGTGAGCATAAAACTATGGAAGGCCAGAGAATGTAGTGCTTTTTTGGGGGGGATTGTGGAACATGTACAACTAATGCATACCTTCAACTAATACTAATATAGAGAGGACAGTGAGATTTTTAGAGTTAGGAATCATCTAGTCCATTTCAAACCAACAGAATTGTTTTAAGTTCTTATTGCATGCAAAATATTTCGCTAAATATTGATGATGAAAAGGTTAAAATGGCAGTCCCTGCCCTCCAGAATTAACTGAGATATATTTTTGAAGTGCTTAGCACAGTGTCTGACACATGGAAGGCATTTAATAAATGTTTTCTCCTTCTCTCTCTCCTCTCCCCTCCCTTCCCCTAACCTCCTTTCCCCTTTCCTATTTTAGCAGATTCTACTATGCTGGAAAGGCCTTAGGCACAGACTCGGCAACAGATTATTCTTATAATCAGGTTATTACCAGCAACCTGAGCATTTCTCAATTATTCCTTTGGATATAGCAACTAATGAAATGTAGAAAATGCACAACGGTCCTCAGCCCTATGCTACCACCTTTCACTTAGGCAGTCACTGTGGCAAAGTGGTGGGAAAGGAAGCCATGTTAATAATATTTTTTAGGCCACTTAGAAGCATTAACTGTCACTCTAAAAGAGGGAACCTTGTCCAGTGACAATGAATGCATATGATTCTGGAGGAACTGAATCATAATATTGATACTGCTACTTTAAAGGAACCCAAAATATTGAAGGAAGATGTAAGATAATCCATCAATATCTTTTAGGGAAACAGATAAAGGACTTAGTTTGATTGTTCATTCTATGGCAACCAAAAGGATCATTTCATGGGATACTTTACTTGCTCACATTGCAGTGCTCCTATAATAAGAATTTGCAAAAACAAAACAGCCCATGAAGTTAATTCCAAATTATTTACCAACACCTGTTATATAGAGAGTGAAGAGGCAGAGGGTTTATTGAAGGGGTATATTGGAGCCAAATCAAGCTGATTCTTGTCAGTTGTTAAATATTCATTGTGAATACTTATTCCTCAGAAATCAGCAAGTGCTGCAAATCAGGGCTAGATTTATTATTTTGTTAATTTCTAGACAAGAAAATGATGGAGAAAATGTTAAAATTGCATATTAAACTTAAAAGTGTTTTATGTGATTATCATAATTATTATTATTTTTTTGATAACTGATTATTGAATATTTAGCAGCTTACTTTTAGGGTTAACCTAAATAATACTAGGGTCTCTGAAGAATTAAAGTTGTCAATCATGGAAAGGTCATGGAGAGGTGCATGGTGGGCATGTGTATCTTGCACAGTATTTCCAAGGAAGAATTGCATGGGAGAAGGACTATAAAGGATATCACCACAGAGATGTAGGGCTGGAGCAAAGAGGCAGTATGGTCACATTGGGAAAGCAAGTGATAACAGTGAATACTTTGCATTCTTCAATGGAAGTGACAAAATGTCAAAAGGTCTACATGAGGGCCTTAGCACATTAGGTTGGACCACCTTATGGATAAATACAGGAGAACATGGACAAGAATTGCACAAGATTAGAAGGTGTTATTGGGTTGTGGTCAGCACCAACCCTGAAAGGTGCATCAGAGTTTTAAAGCCTACACAAGACTGCCTTTATGATACTGAAGAAATGATTTACTTGGTCAATTCAGTTAGGCAGAAAAAGACATAGTCAATGAAAAAAATGATCTAGAATCTCCTTCAGAAACAATCTATAAAGCATGAAATAATACATTTATTTAAATGTCTTTGTGTTTATTTGTGCCTCTCATTTATTGTTATCATAAATATGAATCAGGATAGCTTAATGCCTAATTTTAGGTAACTACATAGTGCAGTGAATAGAGTGCTGGGCCTAGAGTCAGAAAGAACTGAATTTAAATTTTGCCTCAGACACTTACTAGCTGTGTATTGTTGGGCAAGTCGCTTAAACCCTGGTTGTCTCAATTTCCTCTTCTCTAAAATGAACTGGAGAAGGAAATGGCAAATCACTTCTTGATAAGAAAACCCCAGATGGGGTAATGAAGAGGCAGACACAAATCAATAACAGCAAGAATAAATATCTTATTTCTTGAGATATATGGAATATCTAGTATAGAGAAACTCATCAAGTATTTGATGTCATGGATTAATTTATACATGAATTTGTTCTCTGGTGCATCATGTATCAAATATAATAATAATAGTTGCTACTACTACAATTCATATTTGCAAAACATAATTATGTATATTATACAATAGCTAAAGATATTGTTTTAATTTGGTCCTGTGATTTAATTGATGTAAGGAACTCTAAATAAGAAAAGTCTAACTAGAAGTCAAGATATGCAACTAATTTACGGTCTTAGAAAATTGTCTGAAACACTGAGAAGTCAGGTGATTTCCCAGAGTCACACAGCCAATATGTGTCCGAAGTAAAAATTCTGGTGTTTTTGACTCCTAAACTGGCTTGTTTACCACATTGTTTCTTTCTTATTTTATAGAAAAGGAAACTGGGGCTTAGCACAGTTAAGTGACTTGCCCCTGATTATACAGAATGGCCCCAAAGTGTTAGTGCAGTAATAAGCTTTAAGAGCTAAAGACAACCTGTTAGTTAGCTAAAGACAATACCTCGTTAGTATCAGAAATGATATCCACAGTCACATCTTTCTAACTTCAAATCCAGTGCTCTGTCTTCAACACACCTCTCTAACATTAAGGGTATGTCTTCTACATTAAAATTCTGATCTATTTATTTATTTCGAACCAATCCATCTAGTTGGAAAACTGTGACAAATTGTAAAAATTGACAGCCCTTATAGAATTAACTTCAGTTCTGAATAGTGCTATTGTTAATATCTAGCACAGTAAAATACTCAATCTTCTACATGTTGTATAAGGAATCAATTCCCTATAGTCATTCATAATAAATACCTTGCATAGTATCTTTGTTACGTGGTAATGATGTTTATGGTTCCCCTTTTTTTTTTTTATTTATCTCTCACTTTAAGTTTTTCAAATTATGTACTGATGTCTATCATCATCTACTACTCCACAATGTCATGACAACAACAAAAATAACAACAGTTAGAATTTACATAGCACTTTAAGTTTTGCACAGTGTGTGTACATGTGTTATCTTATTTGATCCTGTTATCCATCACTGCCCATCACACTTCATCATTCCTTGGGATTCTCAACTTCACTTCATCATATATCAACACTTTTTAGCCTGCTCTGGTCACTCCATCTCACACTTCATCACTCCTTGCATTCTTTGGGGGCTTTCAACTCTGCCACAGAGTTCTGTCTATACTCTATCATTTGTGAATGAAATGTAAATCTATCAAGCTCCATTACATTCCTTGTTCTCCGTAGATCTCTATCACAAGCCATTTTTACGTGTGGCAGCCTTGGACCACATCTATCTAAATTTCTCAGAACTAAAAAGTGTGTTTTTAGAGGGCAAAAGGTGTAGTTGATGAGCCACAATATTGTATTTGGATTTTATGCCTTGACTTACTAGTACTGAGAATGTGTCTACACCCCTTAAATTTTTGAGGAGGCTCATATTTGTTCATTTAAAAGAAAGCAATACAATTTGTCACAGATTCTAAGCTAGCAGTTGTTGGTGGTGTGTCTTTGTTTACACAGATGAACAAAACATCACAGGCTTGACTTGCTCAATTGGATATAAGTGAGGCAGAGTTGCACAAAACTGTCACCTTCAGTGTCTATTACAGAGTCATCGAAGTCTAATGCAAGACAAAAGTCAAGTGACTGGTGATGGCCCAGGACGCAGTGGATGACTTGGTGTCTTCAGTGTCTGACCAAGTTCTAAGCATTCTACAGAGCTGCTTCAGCTGCCTTCATGGCTGTTGGAACAAATTATTCTCATTCATCCATTCTGGTGGGGGGGAAGTCTTTATATGCTTGGGGTAGACATACTCTTAACTCACTAATATGTTTGAGGCCTACTGGTTTACCATGATTGTGAGATGGTTTGTCTGGATGTGGCTGCTGCACATGCTACAACTTTTTGGAGCCACAGGTGAGAGTTGAGTGAAAGGACTCAGGAAGCCTTCCCACCAGATGTGCTATTCCTCCCTGAACATGCATATCCCAAGCTAGTAGTGAATATTACTCTGATGCTACTAGCAGATGGAATACTTTCATTTCTGTAGGTAAATTAATTTGGAGGCAGGAATTATCAGAGTAGGAGATTAAAAACTAGATTTTAGCTCTAATCTTTCCAATAACTAGCTGTGTAATCTTAAGCAAATAAAACCTGATTCTGGTCTCAGTTTTCCCATCTGTAGAATGAGGATAATAGTAGAACCTGGTACTTTTAAAAAGGAATTATATCTTAAAATATAACTTTGTGAAGAATTACTTCATATTTCAGATGTATTAAATGCCAGGGAGACTTTAAACACATCATCTGTGCTGATTTGTGTATTTTTGTTATTCAATATACACAAGTTAACACAATATAGTAGAAAGACCAAGTACTAATTATTTATTGTCTATAGAATGCCCTTTTATAATGCATATGTGACTTAGGAACTGAAGGGAGGTTCTCAGGGTATTCTTGTAGCCCTCTCTCATTAGCATGAATACAATGAGTTTAAATCAGATTAATTTATTGCCACTTTGGAATAAAGGAAGAAACTGTCTTCTAAGGAAGAAATATTGAGCAAGATGGAGCAGAGGCTGAAGGAGAAAGTAGGAAGGTAGAGAGGCTTGAGGGGCCAGTAACCAAGGGGGAAAGACTTAAATGGGGCATCTCAAGGAGAGTTTTATGCTTTAGGTATTGCAGGGCGCAGGAAGTGAGGCATAAAAGCTTTCTGGGCATCAGTTTGGTCTTATGTTAAAAGGAGGTGGGGGACTAGGTGGTCTCTGAGGTCTCTTCCAAGTCTAAGTCTATGATTTGCCAGAGTGTGAGCCCCTTGAGAAAATTTAAATAATCTTCAAGGACTCTATATCATAATGGGACACTGACTTTAGCAGAGGTTTATTGGGATGCATTGTGATAACTCTAAACTCTGTAGATGTTGCATCTTCCCCAGCACCTAGTACAGTGCAGTCCAATGTTCCCCCCATAATTTAAACAAATTTGAAATAAACTTTGAATTTTTGAAATTTGGATCAAATTTCACACATGAACTTATTTGACCCTCGCAAGAAACTTTATGAGATGGATAGCATGAGTTTTACAGATGAGGAAATTGAGGTACAGAGAAGTGAGATGATTTTCTCTGGGGTCACACAACTGGCAAGTGGCAAAACTAAGATTTGATTATTAATGATTATAAAGCACAAGTATCATCTTTGTGCATTTCTCCTAAACTAGAAAGCAAGTTGTCACAGACTTGGAACTTGCATTCACTGAAGTCTTCCGGGGTATCTTTTCCTTCCCCATGCCACCCTCCCCTCCCCCCACTACTAAATCTTGCTATTAATCACATATGTTACAGTTAAATAGGCAGGTGTGTGTGGTCAATTTTTAATTTTGTTTTTATTTTACTCTTTGGTCTGAGGAATTTAAGACTTTGTTTATTCCAGGGATTATGAGAGAACCCTGTCTTTGGAGTACACCATAAAAATTTACGGAGACAATGCTTTTTTCTTCAGTCAAAACAATGCATTTAATCTATTTTAATGGCAGTATAAAGCTGTAACAGGTTTGAAAGTTCAAGAACTTTGGTATTTGTTGGTGGTGGTTTTTATCTTTAACCAGAGGCATAAGGATAAAAATATATATGATTTGCTATACCTTGGCTGGTTTGAGAAAGTAAACTCTTAAAATGTACATTTCAGAGACCCAGGAGAATAAATGCTAAGGAGTATAGAGCAAAGGCCCCAAGAGATTGTAGTCATTTGGTATCCAACCAGAGTCATCCATAATTCTGTTAAACAATAAGGTTGGCATGAATTGGCATTAAGGGAGTAAAAACTTTCCTGAAAAAGTCAATGAAGAAATCACAATATTAATATCATCAGATATTAATTCTAGGAAGGAACCTCAGAAATGATTGAGTCCACTTTCTCATTTTAAGAGTTCAAAAACTGAGACCTGAGCAGTAAAGTGATTTAACTATGATTACATAGTAGTAGAAGCTGAAATAAGGAATTTTGACATTTTTTTATTTTAACCTGGGATTTTATCATTGCAGGGAACTCTTGAGGTGGAAACTGAACATTTTGCCCACTGAAACAGAAACAATAATTTTTCAATAATCTTTAGTCTTAGAAAGTTGCCTGTGGACACCAAGACACTTTATGACTTTCTCAGGGTCAGACAATTGTTGTGTGCCAGAATCAAGAATTAAACCTAGGTCTTTCCCTTTTCCTTTTGGTAGGAAAATATATAAAGCTCTTCTGAGATCTAGTTATGCATGAAGTCATACTCTTACTTTTAGCTTTTTAAAAAATAAACCTAAGATCTGTGGTTTTATCATGTAGTGTGGACACAGTGAGGAAACTCCCTATATTAGGGCAGATCAATAACTTTTCTATGACTTAGAAGTTTCCTGAGATACTTAGATGTTAAGCGACTTGCCCAAAGTCTTACAGCCATGTTAGTATTAGATGTAAAACCTGAGCCAAGGATGTCCTGACCCTAAGTCCAGTTCTCTATCCATTGAACTCTGCTATCTCTTTTCCTTTCTGTCGACAATTGATAAATTATAAAATTTAATAGTTCACCTGATGTTCTTACCAGAGGAAATAGTTGTCCTAGCCATACATGCATTCAACTCACTGGATGGTTATATAATCGCCTTTAAGCTAGGAAGCCCCATATAACAAAATAACTTCTGTGATTTGGAAGACAAAACCACTATCAAGGCTGAAGGAGTCATCTGACTCTTCTTCCTTCTTAGAAGAGGCAGGGTGGAGTAATGAATACAGAGCTATACTTTCAGGAATTTCTGGGTTTGAATCCCTACCATGACAAGTTATTGTTATAACCTCTCTGAGTCTTCAGAAAATTCTCTAAGATCACAAATTATTAGGGAGTTAGTATCAATTTAAACTCAATTGTAATGGAGGGAGGAGGAGTCAAGATAGTGGAGTGGAGAAGCACTTAGCTGAACTCTCCCAAACTCCCCTCCAAATAACTCTAATATAACACCTCTAATATGTTGAATTCTGGTGTGTCAGAACCAACAAAACATCAGGTGAAATAATTTTCTAGCTCAAGAAAGAAGCTTAGGAAATTGGCAGGAAAGATCTGTCTCAACAGGTGATGATGGTACTAGAGCACTACACTACTTAGTGTAGACTGAGACTGGACAGTTCAGGCCTTTGTGGTACTGGCAGGGTAAGTTAGAGGTGGGTGCATTGGTTGCAGTAGCCTCTGGAGCTCTCAGCCCATTGCTGGTGCTAGTGCAGGGCACCCTTTTCTGGAGCTGGATTCAGGACCCTGTTACATTGCCCATACACAGTTCCTGGTCACAGACCCAGGGTCAAAAGGATTGACAGCACTTGCAGCCTCAGGGAGCAAGGACCAAGGTGGTGGTTCCAGGGAGAAAAGGAGTGTTTGTGGTTGCTCATGGGGGAGTAGAGACTCTGGTCTCAATTCCAAGACAGTGGGAAATAATAGCAATTGTGGCTTCAGGAAAGCTGGGCACCTGGTCACAGTACCAGGGCCAGGATGAGTGCTAGTACTGGTGGTTATAGGGTGACAAGGTCCTTTCCTGGATAAAGACCAGAGCACAGACCAGGAGAGCAGTCTCCATACCTCTTCTTAGATCATACCACTTTGAAAACACTGAAAATTTACAGCCTCCCAAAGCTAGCTATGAAAATACAAGCCAAAAAGGTCAGAAGCATGGTATAATGCTCCTTCTGTACCTGGAACATAAAATTCAAAGTGGAGAAAGATTGGGAAAAATGAGCAAACAACAATACCACCAACAACAAATGAACCTGACTATAAGAAATTATTGTGGTGATAGGGAAGATCAAGTCATAAACCTAGGAGATAACAACATCAAGATATCTATCAGTAGAACCTCCAAAAATGTTAATTGATCACAGAATTCCTGGAAGAGCTCAAAAAGGATTTTAAAAATCAAATAGGAAAGATGGAGGAAAAACTGGGAAAAGAAATGAGAGTGATGCAAGAAAATAATGAAAATAGAGTTAACAGGTTGATTAAAGCAGCACAAAGCATACTGTAGAAAATAACACCTTAAAAAACAGAATTGGCCAAATGGTAAAAGAGGCAAAAAAATCCACTGAAGAGAAGACTGTTTTAAAAATCAATTTGCAATAATCTTTGAAAAAAATGGGATATTCAGAAAAAGAACTAGACCAAAACTATACATTCCTTTTATTTAGAACTTAGACCATCAGATTATATAAACAATCACCACAATTGTGTGGAGCTATTGGTGAAGACTTGCTTCAAAAGATCTTTTTTCCATTGTTAATGAGAAAAACTCCATTTCCTTCTCACTGATATCCAAAGTAGAACTCCCTCATGCTCAGTGGTAGACTATATGCTTCGGTATCCACAAAGGAAGCATCTACCACCTTCTTTAGCCTTTTAAAATTTTAGATAAAAATGGTCTTAAGCAGTAAAATAATAACAAAAATCAATATTCAGATCTGAGTTCACGTATGAATTAAATGAAAATTCTTCCAGCATCATGGCCACAACTATTTGGCCTCAGGGACACCAATAATAAGAAATCCCAATCAGCTTAATTCTGACTTGTTGAGAGATCCCCAAATAGTCTTGTCAAGAAAGGAGGCCACATGTATAACTGTTTCACTTTACTTTCACCATCTCTGGCTCAGGTTTGGTGACATAAAACTGTCCTTTGTCCTAAACTGATAGATTTGACAGACCAAGACAAATAGTTTCCTCCAAATCTAAGCCTGAACTCTCTTGTTGGCTTTGAAAATTTAATGAAATTCAATTTCATTTCAAATCACTACAAAATTATAAGCTGTTACACATTGAAGAAATGTTCTCATGGGAAATGAGCACAAACCTGTAAGACTGTCAATAACTCTTTTCACCACTGACTTCATAATCAGAATTTACTGTTGGAGGATTTGATGATATTTTAATATAAAATTTCAGCAAAGTACTTAAAAGCACTGTGCAATTTCCCAAAGGCAATCTGACCTGCTTTTTTTAACCTTCAGTATTCAATTTTGGATTTAGTTCTCCATCCTCTGTGGGTTATTCATATAATTGCATGTCATAGTAAACATTCTTCATCCACTTGATATTTCCTGTGTGAAGAGTTAAGCCAAATGCTTTAGAGTGATTATAGATTGTGTTTAGAGGCTCTGCGGTGTTTTGGGAGTTGATGTACTTGCCCCTTTAATTAAGAGTACTTCCAATATCATCTACAAGAAATATATTTTCTACATGAATTCTGTGCTAGATGCCTTCTATGACAGCAGCAAATATGCACCTTCCTGTCTTACGGTTTATCCAATAGAGACAATCACAGGGCCATTGACCATAAATTTACCTCTCTATCACTACGGCTCTTTCACTTATTTTCAATCTCTCTCTGTCTATTGGTTCTTAACCTGTTGCCCATGTCTCCCCTGACTTCAAAAAACCCTCACTTGATCTGTCCATCCCTGCTAACCATTGTCTTAGATCTCTTTTGACCTTTGTGGCTTAGTTCTTTGCAAAGGTAATCAACAATGAGGGCTTCCACTTTTTCTCTTCTCACTTTTTTCTTAGCTTCTTATAATCTTATCATTCAACCTCATGATTCTACTGAAATTGTTCTCTCCAAAGTTACCAATGATCTTGTAATTGCCAAATGCAATGGCCCTTTCTCTATCCTGATTCTCCTTAACCTCTCTTCAGTCTTTGACACTGTTCATCATCCTCTTCATCTTGGTATGCTTTTCTCTTTAGGTTTTCAGGATACTGTTTTTTCCTGGTTCTCCTCCTACCTATTAGACCACTCCTTCTCAGTCTCTTTGGATGGATTCTCATTCAGATTATGCCCTTTAAATATAGGCCTCCCAAAGAGTTCTATCCTTAGCCCTCTTCTCTTTTCCCTCTATACTATTTCACTTGGTGATCTCATCAGCTTCCATGAATATACTTAACCTTTATGTGCTGATGATTTTCATATCTACCTATCCTGCCCTAATTTCTCTGCTCAATCTCAGATATCCAACTACCTATTAGATATCTAGAACTGAATGCTCAATAGATACATTAAACTCAACACGTCCAAAATGTAACGTTTTATCTTTCCCTTTAAATATTCCTCCCCTCCTAACTTACCTATTACTATAATAAGGGGGAACATTCTGGTGGGGAATGATTCAGGGAAAAACCTAAGCCATGTGAAAACATAAGATCCACTGTATTTCTTCTTCACCCAGCACAGTCTCTCTTCCCTCGCTCTTGCTCTCCCTCATTTTAGAGTAGGCTGTTCCCCTAACTCAACTGTACTATTGCTAATTTAAAGCATCCCACAACATAAAAAAAATTGGGAAGTCATTCACTAACCTACCAAATGGTAATAGACCTTTGTAGTATCTTAGAGGAAAAGTCGACTATAAGTTACTAAGTCAATTGCTTAGAATGTGCTACTAATGAAGTCAGGGTCATACTTTGATTCCCCAAATAGGTTAGTTTAACAGAGAAAATTCTCTGCTTCATGGCTAGAGAGTCCACCTTGACAACTATTTCTAACATGTTTACTGAGAGTCACAAGAGTTAACTGTTACAGTGTATAGATGATTCAGATCTACCTAGTAGCTACTCTGTCAGGAGCACAGGGCTATTTTATTATGCAAAAGATAGCACATCATTGAACTTAAATTGTCTTCAAATGTTTTCTGTTTGAATATAAGAAAAAGTATCATCTAATATCTACTGCTTCTCTCTTTTCCCTTAACTTATAGCCATAAAGTTGTTTAGACACTAGGGAGAATATGTGTTTCTAAAGGATCATTTCTTTAAAACACTATGGTAGTTTACCAATAGTATAGAATTGTAAAAGCTGTTAAGGGGGTAAGGGGTGGTAGAAATCTTTTTGTTCCTTTTAAACGTAAATAACTGAGAATTCATTTGGTCCCTTTAGCTGTTAAACTCAAAACAGTAGTTATATTATACAATTGTATGTTGAAAATAAATTTTATAGTATTTTTTTTGTGTCCTCCATATCGTTATAACTAAGACTTGGAAAGGGAGAATAGTAAGTTGTAGCTGGAGGTCATTGCTTCCATTCTCTACTCTGGGAAAACGGCTTAGAACTGGGGATGGTGGTTAGGGAGCCAGTCCAAAGAGGAATAAAGAAAGTACGGGTGCCATGTTGGGCATACCCACCAGTGATATTGTGCAGAGTGGTGTGTTATAACACCTAGACTACAATAATAGATTATATTTATTTTTCATTTTAAGTTTTATAAAATGCTTTCCTCATGACACCCTTGTCAAATAGAATGAAAGTATTTTTAGCTTCATTTAACAAACATGGAAATGAAGAGGTCTAATCTTATAATCATGTAGCTTGTAAGTTTCAGTCCTGGAATTTGAACACACGTCTTCTAATTTCAAGTGTAGCACTCTCAGCATCCTGCCGCATTTCTCTTCTACATGCCCTAAAATGAGGAAAATGTACAAATATATAGAATCCACTGTATATGCAAGTTCTATCAAAAAAAATCAAATTATCCTATGTTGTGATACCCTCCAATTAAATGAAAGAAAATATCTCTGCAGCTTTTTGACATCTCATTCTTATTTTAGTATGTGTGTTGCTCCAGAAATTCTAAAATAAAGAGGAGAAAACCATGCATGGTCACTCAAAACTGTAAAGGAGAGCATTGTTTATGGCATTTCAAGACAGCATGTGCTCTTTCAATTTAAAAAAATTCTTTACTTTCCATTGTATCTTTTAAGATTATTTCATTGAATGTCAGCTCCTTGAATTCAGGCATTGCTTTATGTTTGTCTTTCTCAGAGCCTGTCACAGGTCTTGGTATATTGTAAGTGCTTAATATATTCTTGTGGGTTGATTGATTGAGTTTAAAAAATGATAACACATAGAAGCCCTCACTATATCATATCTATATTCCTTTCCCTACCCCTACAAAGTGAAAAGTGGGTCTAAGATAGATTCTAATCAGTTAGGTGGTACAGTGGCTAGAGTGCTGGAAATGGAATCAGGAAGGTTTATCTTCCTGAGTTCAAATCTCGCCTCAGATATTTGCTAGCTGTGTTACCCTGGGCAAGTCACTTAACCCTATTTGCCTCAGTTTCCTCATCTGTAAAATGAGTTGCAGAAGGAAATGGAAAATCAATACAGTGTCTTTGCCAAGAAAACTTCAAATGGTGTCACAAAGATTCACATATGACTGGAAAAGACTTTACAACAAAAAGCAACAACAACCAGTTCTGGAGCAAAAGGCATGTGTGCACTGGGCAACATGTTTTGTTTTGTTTTATTTTTATTTATTTATTTAATTAACTTTTTACATTCATTTTCACAGATTTTTTGGGTTCCAAATTTTCTCCCCTTTTCTCCCCTCCCCCCACCCCAATACCCCAAGCAATCTAATTTTCCCTATCTCCAATCTGCCCTCTCTTCTGTCATCCCTCCCTTCTCTTGTCCCCATCTTCTCTTTTGTCCTGTAGGGTCAGATGACTTTCTATTCCTCATTAACTGTATGTCTTCTTTCCTAGTAGAACAACAATACTAAACAGTTGTTCCTAAAACTTTGAGTTCCAAATTCTCCCCATCCCTCCCTCCCCACCCATTCCCTTTGGGAAGGCAGGCAATTCAATATAGGCCATATCTGTGTAGCTTTGCCAATGACCTCCCTGATAGTCGTCTTGTGTAAGACTAACTGGATTACCATCCCTCCTAACCTGCCCCTCATTGTTTCTCTTCTGTCTTTTGATCCTGTCCCTCCCCGAGTGTTGACTTCAAATTGCTCCCTCCTCCCTTTGCTCTCCCTTCCATCGTCCCCCCCCTTGCTTATCTCCTTCTCCCCCGCTTTCTTATACTGTAAGATAGATTACGTTCTTCATTTGGGACTGTCCTCTGTAGTCTTGAAAGCTTTCAGAGTAACATTTGAGACTTAACTTGCTACAACATCCCTACCTAAAGGCTATGGAAAGTAGCCTGCACAATAAAATAGGTGTATTCATAAAAAAATAATATTAAGACAAGTCCCTTCCTGCTTGCAACCAATGATGCTTTTATAATCCGTTGACCTCATTGTGTGTCATACCCATCCTGGCTCATTCATCTAACCTATCTTTGCTTACTAACAGCTGAAAGAGAGAAGAGACCTGACATCCTCTTTAAGCACAAGACAAACCACTTCAGAGGTCTTGTTTCTGACGTCTGAGAAAGGAATGGATCACAGTCAATGCTGCTTAGAAATTTAGTTGTCCCACAAAGGAAGAACACCAAAATTTTATAAATCCCCTCTTGCCATTCAAAAGTACTTTGTATCTTTACCATGAAAGACTGAAAGTTTCCTTAGAGATAGTAGAAAACATAGAGAAATTTTTTTTTTCCTCCAGCAAGAATTACTCCAGAGTTAATCTTTTTGATAATGACCTTGTGTGTAACAGCCAGGGAACAAAAGGGGGATAAAGGTCTTAGGAGTTATATTGATAAACTATGTGTGGTTCCCAGGACTGGCACAGGATATCTTGTTTAAGCTGTAAAAATATATTAGCATGTCATGTTATCATCATAAATTGTTCTCACACGTAAGGCGGGCCGGGTTCCTGAATCCCAAGGCACATTAGCATTTCTGTTGGCTCTCTCCATCCATCACTGGCTTTGTCACGTATTGCAGGCACACAGTTGGGGCTGCTGAGGTATTAGGATTCTGGAGGTTTTGATACCTGGTGAGTTATTAGCTGTGGGAGACGGACTTGTTGCCAGGCTCTCCTGTGGAGGTCTTTGACAAAGGAAAGCCGTGATTTGGATGACTTTTGCTACCTCAGTCTGAACTAACAGAGAATCAGAGTGCAGCCTGTCTTTTTAACCCCCTAAACTTTCAGTCTGGGATCATGATGACTAGTAAGAGACTTTTGGAAGTTCACCATAATGTCAAGGCTTCAGACATTTTGTCCTGATGGGACAGCCTTTGGCAGCTGTGCTGACACTTAGGAAGGACAAAACTTTTCCAGTGAGGGGGACCCTAGAGGTCAAGCAGCCCAAATCCTTGATTTCACAGATGAAGAAAATAAAGCTCAGAGATATTAAATGATTTATTCAAGACTACTTAGCAAGTGGCAGAGAGTTTTGAGTCAAGTTCATCATATTCCATGATCATATATCATATTGTGTCATGTAATACCAGTCATACCATGTCATATAATATCACATTGCATCGTGTTATATTGTGTCATATCATGTCATATCATATTGTAGTATCATATACACTTTGGATATCCCAAAATTCTCAGTGCAGTTTCAAGATATTAAAACTCAAAAGCATGAGACTTTGGGGACACCTTGTTTTTTGAGCTATCATGGTCTTTAGATTCCATCAAATCCAATCCCCTCGCTTTACAGATAAGGAGACTAAGTGACTGGGTCAAGATAAGCCAGTTGATAAATTGAGATTTAAGCCTAGGTCTTCCTGATTTCAATATTAGCATTCTATTCAACTATGTCAAGTGGTCTCAAGTCAAAATCAAGAATTATTTCAACTCTACCAGACTAACTTTTCTGCTGTGCCTCTGGAGATTACTTGTGAGAAATTCATGTGCATTCAGTTTTTTTGTGTGTTCATTGTTTTAACATAAATGTACAGTATTATCCCATAGAATTATGATGTTTAAAATTAAGCACTTTACAATTACTGTCTCATTTGGTCCTTGCAAGAATTCTGGGAGATAAGTACTATTATTAACTCCAATTTACAGATGAGGAAATTGAGGCAAACAGTTTAAGTGACTTGCTCAGAGTCTCAGAGTTAGTAAGTGTCTGAGGCTGCATTCAAACTCAGGTCTTTCCAACTCCATGCCCAACCCTCTTTCTACTGAATCACCTAGCTGTGCTTAGATTCAGAACTGGGAGAGATCTCTGAAACTATCCAGTCCAGTCTTTTCATTTTACAGATGAACAAACTGACATTAGGGAGTTAAGGGACTTGTTCATGGTCATAAGCGTCAAAGGTTGGATCTGAATCCAGGTGCTCGGATTTCAAAGCCATGGTTCTTCTATCTCCTTTATTCCCATTTCATTGGAAAACAGTAAAATAACATTCAAAATTGGGACCTTATCAAAAGATCACATTTTGAAATTTTTGATCCTAGGTTCTCTAAGTAAAATTTAAAATATAAGCACAGGAATAAGAAACACAAGAAGTCAATTATTTTTCAGTGGTCAACTTTACTCTGATTTTCAAGGAACGCCCACTGTTTTATTAGTAAAAACGTCAATAACAATAGATCACATTTGCATTGCACTTTAAGGTTAAATGAATCAATCACTATACCATGATGCCTCTTTGAGAGTTTGGATGGTAAGTAATTAATTCAAAGGAACATTTAAATAGTGTCCAAAATTTATTAAAACACGTAGGCAAATCCTGCTCTGACCTCCAACCCTGGAGTCCAATTGAAATCTGGTCCATTCCAACGAGCGCAAGACAACCTATGTGTGTCCAAGGGTCTGGTCTAGGCCTGAGTCATTCTTAGTGTAGCACCTAGGTCAGCCCCTTCTGCATTTGGGATCCCTATAAGCTAGCTCATATCTAAGGCATTTTTTGGGTCTCCACACTATCCCATGTGCACGAACTTAAATGCCATATTATCTTAAAACCACAAATTTAAACAAACAGCATAACAAATGAAACAACAATAAAACATTTCTTTATGCACACGTAAGGGTGCATTCTGCCATAGTTGACCACACTAACAGTGGGGGAGAGCATATAGGGCACACACATAACCTTTGTTACAGGGATCACGTGTGAAAGCATAAAGGAAACATGGTCATGGAACATGTGTGAAGGGGAAGATACCAAGAACGCGTGAAGCGAAACATAGTGGTCTGTGGCATACACAAGGCAGTACAACTTATATTTATGATTCTACAGAGTTTCCAGTATTCTTTAATGATATACTGCATAGCTTTCTGCTGACCATCTCTGGCCATTTCTGGGCATAACATCTCGGTGATAAGCTTTCTCTGCTCTCTCTGTATTTCTAGCCACAGAGCTATTTTCTAGTAACATTTAGTAGGCTTCAGTTCTTCAGGGCTTTCTATCTACTGGCTCTCTACTCCTAGCTATTAAAGTGTTGTGACCAGAAAGCCTCTCCCTGTGAAGGACAAGCTAACAGCAGCTGGGAATATCTATCAACATAAGTAATCCAGACAGCTATCCAGACGGAGTGCCCCAGGGTAATTAATAATTCTATTTACTTAAAGACTACTATCTATCTGTTTCTAGACATCTATCTAACTTGGAAAATTCCTTACAATTTTTGTTCAACCTCTCAAGGGGATCTTATGCTCCCCCAAATCATTTGAGGAACTTTGCCCTTCCCTTCCCAAATCAATAGGAATGGTGTGGAAGCTGGGGCTACCAAGCTCTCACATCCTTTCAACTTCAATTTCCTTCTCTATGGGCATGCAAAATGAAGCTGAGTAAGAACAAAATCAAGAGGACAGGGATGTTATTACCCTCCATTCTCTGTTCTACATTCCTTGCTGATTATGTATATTTGGCAGGAGCAAAAAAAAAAAAAGCAAAACTCTGACCTTTGGACTATATTTTAGCCAGAACAAAATTTCATTGCCCCTTAACATTAAGTCACAGGCTCTCTGAGCATCCAGAGAAAATATAGGGGTAAACAGTGGTTTTGGGGTCTCCTCAGTATTATATGTGTGAGGGACATAGAGAAAGATGGTGATATAATTTACATGGGCATTATTCACAATCTACTTCCACATTTAAAGCTCACAGAAGTTTTCACTTATTCTTATGAATTTTCTTTTTTTTAAAATAAGCACTTAATTTTACCAAATCTTAAAAATAAAGTCCAAATTTAGTCTACTGCAATGTTTTATTTTTGCTTTAGTATATAATTAAGCAAAAATGTGCTAAGCATGAAAAAGCTAGTTTTTAGTTTTTTAAGCCTGTTGTAATAGTTCTGACATCTACAGTTGAGTCCACCTAGCCTTCTTATTTGTCACGCATGAGATTCCATCTTTCACTTTAGTGTTTTTGTAATGTCTGTCTCCAAGGCCTAGAAGAACTTGATTTCTTCCTAATCCTCACCTCCAACTCTTAGAATCCCTTATTTCTTTTGCTTGTTCTGTGCTCAGGTGATACTAAGAAGCAGATAGGTAATCCCTAGAGTTCAGGACTGGAATCAGGAAGACCTAAATTCAAATCAAGTCTTAAATGTTTACTAGTTGTGTGACTGTGGGCAAGACACTTTGCCTCTGTCTGCCTCAGTTTCCTCAACTGTAGAATGAGGATAATCATGGCATCTGCCTCTAGAGTTGTGGGAGGAAAAAAAAGATATAACATTTGTAAAGCTCTCAGCTTGGCACACGGTAATTGATTGTTTCCCTCCTTGTGTGGGAAGCTTTTCCTCGTCCCTCTAGCTATAGGTGCTCTTGGGGCAGTTAGGTGGTGCAGTGGATACAGCACCAGTGCAGGAGTCAGAAGGACCTGAATTCTAATCTCACCTCAGACCCTTGACACTCAGTAGCTGTGTGACCTTGGGCAAGTCACTTAACCCTAATTGCCTCATCCTGGGTCATCTCCAGTCATCCTGATGAATATCTGGTCACTGGATTCAGGTGGCTCTGGAGGGTAAGTGAGACTGGTGACATGCACAGCCTTTCTCACTCAAAACAAAGTCAAGTGCAAGTCATGTCACCATTTCTCTGATGGCATGGTCTTCTTCGGCAACGAAGGATGAACACACACACATACATCGGGTGCTCCTACCTCAAATTACCTTATATTTATTTGTGTATGTTCTGTATGGACCTTAACCGATGCACATGTTTTCTCCATCCAGGATAATAATAGATAGAATTTATATAGCACTTTAAGGTTTAAAAAGGCTTTACATATGTTATCTCATTTGATCCTTCTAGCAACCTGATGAGATCAGTGCACTATTACTCTCAGAAACTTCTTGAAGATAGGGGTTGTTTTTGTTTTCATATCTCTAGCACCTAGCACAGTACTTGGGGCAGAAGAGATGCTTAATAAATGCATGTTGATAGACTGAGCACTTGGCTGAATAGAGGTAATAAGATATGCTCTTTAAATTATGGTTCATAGACCCTTTTTTTCTAGGAGCCCAGTGCTGACAAAGTTGGTTTTTCAAGCTGTGTTTCCAAGCTATTTTCCCCTCCTCCTACTGCAGCTAGACCGATCAGAAATGGCCTCTACAATTTCCTGAGTGGAGGAGGGGAAGTGTCTGGACTTGGGGAGAAATTAAGAAAGGTTCCTTATGGCAGATGAACTCAAAAGTGGCAGTTAACAGCTACAGTTAATGTATTTAATTTACTTAGACTGACCAAGTCCAATGAAAACATTATAAGACAATTTTATTTTGCTTGCTATGTACCATGAGGAAGAGGACTAGGTAAGAGTTGGACAAGATGTCCTTGGAGGTACCTTCCATCTCTTACATTCTGTGGTTCCTAGAATCACAGATTTAGAGGTGAAAAGGACTTTGTTCCCCATCCCCTCTTTTTACAGATGAGAAAAGTAAAGCCTATGGCTATAAAGTAAGTTTTCCAAAGTCACACATCTATTAACTGACCGAGTTGAGATTTGAACCCAGGCCTTCTAATTTTAAAGTCTAGCATCCCTTCCCCTTCACTGTACTACCTTTGTTGCCTGTCATCTATAAGGTTTTTTTTTAATGTTATAGGAAATATGCAGTGATGTGAAAAAACAAATGGGAAAGTTTATATATTTCTAAAAGTTGCCAATTTAAAATTTTCTTTTAATTGGCAAAAATCTGCCTTCTCTCCCTCTCATGCTATCTCTACCCTCAATTGGGAATGAAAGAAAAACAATTTTTAACATCACTTTTTGCTGTTGCTGTTTAATCATATCTTCATGACCCCATTTGGGGTTTTCTTGGCAAAGGTATTGGAATAGTCTGCCATTTCCTTCTCCAGATCATTTTACAGCTGAGGAACTGAGGCACACAGGATTACGTGACTTGCTCAGGGTCATATAGCTAGTAAGTGTCTGAGGCCAGATTTGAACTTGAGAAGATGAGTCTTCCTGACTCCAGGCCTGGCACTCTATCCATTGCACCACCTAGCTGTCCCTATCATTCCTCTAATTTTCTCTTCTCTTTTTTCCTTTTTCCCTCTTGTTTCCCTGTTAAGTAAAATGTATTTTTGTACCCAAATATGTGTGTGTGCATGTATGCACTGTGTGTGTCTGTATCTTTCCCACCATTCACCAGTTCTGATTCAAGTGAGATTCAAGTGTTAGCCACTCCACCCTATTTCCTCCTTAATTTGGATAATTTCTATTTGCACATCCCAGTTATGTGAAATACTTTTCTTCATCCTCCCTTTGCCTTCTCATCCCACTGTGTATTCCTATTCTCTTCCATGATATATAAGAGGACCTATCCCAGTTCTTCTATTTAATTACACCGCTATGTTCCTGGATGATATCTTAGGGTTCAGTGTTTAGTACCCTATGATTTATTCATGTTTCCCTTTTTATATTTCTCTTGACTCCTGTGTTTGGTCTTCAAAGTTTCTATGCTGCTTTAATCTTTTTATTAGGAATCTTTGGAAATCCTCTATTTCATTAAGGATTCATTTTTCTCTTGGATGATGACTTAAAATTTTGTTAGGACATGATGTCCCTGATGCTGGCTATCTGGTATCTTCCTGCTTCAACAGTTTTCTAGTTTCCTGTTGTGTGTTGCCTTACTCCACTAAATTATAAACTTCTTGAGGGTAGGAACTGTCTTTCTTTTTCTTGTTTGCATCCCTGGTGCTTAGTACAGTATCTGGTACACAGAAAGTGCTTAATAAATGTTTGTTGAGGGGAATTCAATTGATTTAAGCTGCCATGGGATAGCCATTCTGGAACGGGGATCCTGGAAACCTAACTTTCTAGATTAAGGTGTATGGCCTCTGGAGGAGGAAGCAAATGTCAATCCTGTCAATAGTGAAAAGAAACAAAACTTCATCTAACGGGTGTAGGAAGTGGCTATGTGTATGTAGTTGGTGAATTTGCTTCCTTTCAATGAAACAATAAGGAGGACAGGCCAAAGGTAGCAGAGAAAGAACTTATATGTGCTGTAAGTTTTTAGGTATCTGGAGTGGGCTGAGGGGGCTGGGGGAAGGAACTGTCCAAGGGTCAGTAAAGGAAGAATATTTTTCATCTGTGAAGCTAGATGGCAAGCGAAGATTTCCATGGAATCCTAGTCATGAGGGTAAGCATAAGGGAGGTGACCAAACGGTTTTTTGTAGAGCTGAAACTTCAAGGAGAACTTGCTTTTGATCTTGATTTAGAAGTTCCTGCTATAAACCTGGTATGGCAGTTCTCAGAGCTAAGGTGAGGGGACACATTTTGTCTAGACTGAGTTCTTGGGCCGGAAATTTTGAATTTAACGTAAGGTCCAATTTAGATGGAAAGATTGAAAACAAGCAAAGCATAGAGAACAGAGGTGCAAGGTGAGTCAATCAATCATGCATTTACTAAGCACCTCATAAGTGACAGAACCATGCTTAGTACTAAGAGTACAAAGATATAGTGAAGTAGTTTTTAATCTCAAGAAGCTACATTCGAACAGATGTAATCAATCAACCAGTTAAACATTTATTGTCTACTATGCACCAGGCAGCGTACTAAGTCCTGAAAATAGAAAAAGAGGCAAAAGATAGTCCCTGCCCTCAGGGAGCTCACAATCTAATAAGGATGACAACATGTAAATAAAGCTATATAAAACAAATCATATACACAATAATTAGGAAATAATTAAAACAGTGAAAGCACTGCAATTAAGAGAGTTAGGGAAGGCTTGCTGTAGAAGACAATATTTTAACTGGGACTTAAAGGAAACCAGGGAGGTCAGAAGTCAGAGTGGAGGAGGGAGAGTGCATGTGTGCGCCCCCCCCCCCCCCCCCCCCACACAGAGTTAAGGAAACCAGGGAAGTCAGCAGAGTAGAGGAGGGAGAGTGTTTGCATGTGTACACACACGTGCGCGTGTTTGTATTTTACCTCCTCTGAGTTCCTCCCCTGATTTTCAGTCACACTTTCAGGTTTGATACCCAGAGGGTGGCTATAAAGACAAGTGGAAGCCCAGCTGAGGGGCCTATTCAGGTTATTAGGGTACCCTGTATGTCTGAGTTATTAGAACTATAGCTTTTGAATGAGCTTCTCCTTTGTAGTCAGTCAGGAGATGGATTTAGCGCAAAACCAAGATATTTACTAAAATGGGATAATAACAATAATATCAAACCATTTCCCACATTAATTTGGGGTTCACTTTTACAGTGGTTATAAAACATATATATACGTATGGTGAATACAGGTAGAAAAAGCAATTCATGAGTCTAGTATTGTAGGACTTCAGGGTTCTCTCTCTGAACTTCACAGTTTGTAAATGTCATCTATAGTAAAAGAAAATGCAAACTGCAATGAATGCAAATGGGGTGACCATTTGGGCCATTGTCATAAGTTCATTGATTATGTGTATATTTAGTGTGTGGAATTGGGCTTTATCAGAGCTATTTTTGTTTCTGTTTTCTTATGCTGCTCATCCCTGTTAACTCAGACTTCTCTATTCAATGCAGCATTTTTCTTTTCTAAATCTAGGCTATGCCTATCTGGATATGTTACATGTGACAGCAATATCATGTGGGGTGCAATGTGCCAGGAATATCTGACAACTGAGCAATGTACCACCAGATTTATCCAGGCCTCCAAATCACATTTTTTGAATGCCACCCTTCTTTGCAATGATTGCCCTGGTATTTCTGAGGTGACTTTATAGTTTCTTCTCAGCGAGCCTGGGGATGTTGAAATGAAAAGAGCCAGAAACTCTTGTAATGTGTTGGTAATATGACATGACATTTGAGTGCCAGAGATCATTGTCAGAAGGAAAGAATGGCTGTACTTACCTAAGAGTTCAAATCCCCCTTTCCTCCTTAGTTGCAAATCCTGAAGAAAAGAAGACAGCTCCGTGAATTTATGAGCTCTGTGAATATAGCTGAGTTCTAACGTGATCTTCATTACTGAGTCGCAGGTTAAACAGTGGGGATCCAAGGGTGAGGGATCACCTGATGTCTGGAGAGCTAGAGTTTTTTGTCAATTCCATAAAAAATTCATTTTTCTGGAGTGGAAGTGATCAAGTTCTGAGTCTTCAGGGCCAGTCATTGAGGAGTACACTCTAGTTCTTTGATGTAAAATCAAGGACTATGGATCAATTCAGCCATTTGGGTTCCCTTCTCTCATACCCCCTCCCCCTCCACAGAAAGAATTTTTGATTTCCTGGGCATTTCCTTGAGCAAAGAATTATCCTTCACAACCTAATTCTTAGTTTAAAAACTTAACCTATGAAGCAAGAAAGAGTAATCTACTTTCAAAATAAAAAATTGTGTGAAGCCTGTCCCAAAGCCATAATCTGTGTATGTTCATCCTTCATTGCCAAAGAAGACCATGCCATGAGATAAATAATGACATGACTTGCACTTGACTTTCGTTTTTTTTTTTTTTTTGAGTGAGGGAGGGCTGTGCAGGTCACCAGCCTCACTTCCCCTCCAGAGCCATCTGAATCCAGTGACCACATATTCATCAGGATGATTGGAGATGACCCAGGATGAGATAGTTGGGGTTAAGTGACTTGCCCAAGGTCACACAGCTAGTGAGTGTCAAGTGTCTGAAGTGAGATTAGAACTCAGGTCCTCCTGACTCCTGCACTGATGCTCTATCCACTGCACCACCTAGCTGCCCCTCAAAACCATAATCTATGGGAACCAGGATGGTAGGGAGGGGGGACATTCTTCCCTTCTAAATTTCTAGAGCACTAAACCTCTACTTCGAAATATATATACGTATGTATATGTATATATATATATATGTGCATGTGTATGTGTATATTTATGTGTATGTATGTGTACATACATATACACATATTTATATTTTTATATACTTACACACAAATATATAGGTAATTGTTGCTTATTGTTCATTCATGTCCAACTCTTCATGATCCCATTTAGGATTTTCTTAGCAAAGACACTGGAGTGGTTTGCCATTTCCTTTTCTAGAGGTTTATGGCAATCACAGGTTAAATGACTTGCCCAGGGTCACATAACTAGAGTGTCTGAGGTTGTATTTGAACTCAGGTCTTCCTGACTCCAGGCAAACAGAGGTTAAATGACTTAAGAGGTCACACAAATGGGAAATATTTGAGGCCATATTTTAACTCAGGTTTTACACACATGTATATATGTATGTGCATATTTGTGTGTATATGTGTTCTATTTATCAGTCTATCTAATGTATCTATCGTCTATCTTTTATAAGGGGGTAGATTGGATTTCCAACTTGTGATTTCATCTATGTGTAGAACTGCTAGTGTGGAAACTCTTTAGTAACATAGATTGAGGCCTTCTCTGAATTGCACGGGCTTAAAGAGTTGCATTGAAGTGTTCATGTGACTTGCCCTGGATTACATAGTTAGCATAGGTCAGAATCAGAACTTGAACCCAGGGCTCCCTGATTCCAAGGCCACAACTTTAATCACTATGCCATATGAAGACACATGTAAACATAGATATATACACTCCTTCCTCTGTATTTAAAACTCCCTTGAGAGCAAAAATTCTGTTTTTGTCCCTGAAACCTAATAGAGTGGTTTATACATAATAACTACATAATACTTTCTAGTTAATAATGAGGAAGATGTCATCAAAAATTAAAAAAGAGATTATAACTTTGAATTCAAGATTACTAGGAAAATGTAGCTAGAAGTGAGGAAGACATCCCTTCATAGTTAAAATATCACTAGATTTTTGGTTTTGGACATTATATTTAGAATAATTACCATGCTGCTATCCCTTAAAGAATTGCTGTGGTTCAAAGTTTCATCAGATGGTGGTGAGTCTTCTGGCCATGAGCATCTTTCAATTTACTTGAGTGATCCTCAGGCAACAGACATACTTCTTTTTGCTGGACTCATCCTCAAAGCTATTCCAGGTTGGTAAGACCTACTAGAGTTTTCTCTCTGTGGCGATAACCTCATTTCATTTCATTTCATTTCAACTCCGTAAGTATTGAGTACTACATGACAGGCACCATGTAGGCACTAGTGGTAACAAAGAGAAAAACAAAATGGTCCCTGCCCTCAAGGAGTTTGTATTCTATTGGGTAATCCAACGTAAAAGTAGACACAAAATATGTATGAAGCAATACAAAGTAATTCCAAGGGGAATAGAACACTGATAACTAAGGGGAATCCAGAAAGCCCTCTTTTAGGGGTGACCCCTGAGCTCTGCTCAGACAGAATATAGAAGTAGGACTTCCAAAGATATAGAAGAATCATTAATAGAGCATAAGAATGGAATTCTGGGGCACCAGAAATAACTAGACACTCACTGGATTCTTTATCTAAAGACAGGTATGTGCCTTGAGGCAGCTATGGAGAGTGCTAGATCTGGAGGAAGTCTCTTGGTGAACTCCAACTTATGGTGTGTGTAATATACATATATGTATGTATTTATATGTGATTGCATGTTATCCTTCGGTTTAGGCAACGAGCTCCTTGAATGCAGAGAGTATTCTTGCCCTTCTTTGGAACTCCAACACTTAGCAGAGTCCTTGGCACATAGCATGTGCTTAATAAGTAGTTATTTACTGTCTGACTATAGAATTAGATTTAAGGAGTTTGGGAGTGTATTTCTGTTCCTTAATATCTAGAATCGAAATATTTTAAGATCTTTTCTCAAAAATCTCAATGTCTGCAATCAATATCTGCTGTGATGTTGCTTGCCTTGCCTTTATTACCGTTTTCTCAATTGTACTGACCTTCTTAAATTAATTCATTATTTTCTTCTTTAAAAATTTTGTTGTTGGGGTAGTTGGGTGGCACAGTGAGTAGAGTAGCAGCCCAGATGTCAGGAGGACCTGAGTTCAAATCTGACCTCAGACACGTAACACACCAGCTGTGTGACATTGGCCAAGTCACTTAACCCCAATTGCCTTGCCTTCCTCCCTCCAAAATTTTTTTGTTATTGTTGTCTTTTGTCTTTATGGTGCAGTCGTTCCCTTTTTTCCCCTACCCCTCCAAATTCATTATTTTCTTTTGGAGTGTGTCTGTGCTACAGCCTTTCAGTGGTTCAAAAGTCAAAACAAGTACATTAGTGGAATTGATGATTCACTGTTACTCTGGCTAGACCACTGGCCTGACCTGTTATGGCAATTCCTATGTTTTTAATTAGTGGCAGTGAATCATCATCCTGAAAACAGTTTAACAAGGAAAGAAACTGTTTCCCTTATTAGTTTAACTGGAACAGTTAGAACTTAAAATGATGCTAGAAATTCTAAGGCTGAATTTAGTTTGGGGAGAAAAGTTATGAGTTTTGTGAATTCATTTAGAGTTATTCTAAAGCCCTAGATTATACTTAGTAAGTGCATTATTATTTGACTAAGAGCAAAAGTATTTCCTTTTTTAGTAGAATAAAGCTAAAATGAGAGGCAGCTTGACACAGTGGCTAGAGATCTGACTTTGAAGTCAGGAAGATTCAAGCCCCATCTCTGACACCTACAGACAGTATGACCTTGGACAAATGACTTAACCTGTCAGTGTCCTCAGGCAACCCCAGAAGACCACGAGTTGCACAGCAGTATCCTTTTTGCATTGGCAGAGGTGATTTCTTCTCCAGGAATCGTGCATGCTAATGAAATCTCAATTTAGGTGAAAAAAAAAACCCCTCAGATAAACCTTTGATTAAACAAAATTGAAAGTAGCTCATATTGAAACACAGACTGGTAGAAGAAACTGACTCGGGAGCTTAGTGATTTGAATTTCTACCTTTGTTCCACCATTGCTGAACTGAATGCCTGATGAGTCCTTTGCCCAGACCATATAGCTCCATTTTCAGAGAATTGTAATTCTACCTACCTGGAAGATAAGTCACAGGAGTATTTTTTCTCCCCATTTTACAAAGGAGTAAAATGAGGATCTTACAAGTTAAATGACTTGCTCTTGGTCACAAAGTTAATAAATTTAAAAGTGACAGTATGAATCCAGATTTTTTCTGCCTCTCAGTCCAGAACATTTCCCATTATGTCATACTGCTTTTCTAAATTAGATCCATCATTGCATTAAAGAATGCAGTGACATGAAATAAATTGATATGTATGTGTATAGGAAAAAGTGAGACTAGAGAGTAGTTGCATATGAATTAGTATTGGGGGAAAAATAGACTAGGAATTCAGTGGCTAAAATAGTCGAAATATTCGGTTCGAGTCCTGAATCAAATATACTGAATTCACCTTTTCTTCCTTTAAAGACAGAAGATCCATTTAACATGTCACTCAAAAAAACTAACACAAAAAAACCCAGTCAGAGTGACTTGAGTTCAAGTCTTACCTTGATGCATTTTATTTTTGTGATCCTGAGCAAGTCACCCACTTAGTGCCTTACACTGTCTTCCAAATCTCTAAATCTGAGTTGATTTACTATTCAGTACCAGCAAGAGCGGTCAATCAGCGTCCTTTCAGGTTGTTTTCTTCCCAGGCATTCTCCACATGAATGAAAGTATAGGTCCAGACAAAAAAAGGATAAAACATGTTCCTCTCCCTCATGCCCCCAGTGAGATTCCATCACTTTCATTGATTGGCTCAGTAATGAAGCTGATTTACATATATGGCCAGTAAGATGTCAATGTTATTCTAGAAGGTCTCTCTAAATGGAGTTGATGGCTTTGCAAATATAGTTACGAAAAAGCATCTAACTTGAGAAAACTGTAGGTTCCTTTCAAGGAGGTGGGGCCACCTTTTTAGTGTGTAAGAGGTCAGCAGTACTATTTGTCAATAATATCATCTGTAACTCCCATTCCCTTTTAAGATGATTTTAACTAAAAAGTTGAATTCAGTGCACCTATAGAAAAATTTTCATAAATTCCTATTATTTCACTTAGTTTCAAAACACCAGAACATGGAGGAAAAACCACAGAGTTGTGAAAATATACTATTCATATCTGACTAGATAGCTTGAAACTTTGTGACGGCTTAATTTTTTTCTATTTAAAAATAGATTCTTTATTGATTTTTGTTTTTAACATCACTTAGATTTGCCCTTTTATCCACATCCCCTTCCTCTCAGAGAGCCATCCCCTACAACCAATACTTTTTGGGGAAAAAAAGAGGAATAAGAGTAAAAAAAAAAGAAAAAGTTATAAATGAATTGAAAAAAACTGAAAATTATGAACGTAACTGGCCGTCTAATCAAGCCTGGGGATTTTGTGTGTGGCTGCAAAAAGATTTGACTACTATTTTCTCAGCTAATCTGGAGTTGCTTGCTCTGTACAAACAGCTACATACAAAAATACTCCAAGATTGATTGGAAACTTTATTGCATATGCAATATTCCATACCTATGGCTCGTCCCTTCTTCAAAGGAGTAGGGGAAGGTTTCTTTTCATATCTCTCTTTTCTTCTTTACCCCTTTGTTCTTTATAATTTTGTAATGTCCATTTTCTATTGTATTGTGATTGTAGCACACTTCTGAATCTGCTCATTTTTCCAGATTCTTACTTTACATTATTTTATGTAAATATTTCCATGCATCTCTTCATTCATCATGTTCTTTGTTTCTCATGACAGTAGTATTACATCATATTAAAATACTACAACTTGTTTAGCTCTGCTCCAGTAGAAAGACATCTATTTTGTTTTGAATTCTTTGCTACCACTTTGCTTGATATAAAATATTTTTTGCTCTTAATTATATTTTCTCTTTTTCCAATTACATGTAGAGATAATTTTCAGCATTAATTTTTGTAAGAGTGAGTTCCAAAATTTTTCTCTTCCCTCCCCTCTCTCTCCCCAAGATGGCAAGGAATCTGACATAGGCTACACTTGTACAATCATCTCAAATGTATTTCTACATTAGTCATGTTGTGAAAGAAAAAGGCAGAATAAAAGAGAAAAACCACAAGAAAGAAAAAAGAAAAAAAAACAACAAAAAAGTTAAAAAGGTATACTTCAATCTGCATTCATATTCCGTAGTTCTTTTTCTGGATGTGGATTGCATTTCCACCATGAGTCTTTTGGAATTTTCTTGGATCATTGTTTTGCTAAGAAGAGCTAAATCTATCATAGTTGATCATCACACAATGTTGCTGTTATTATGTACAAAGTTCTCCTGGTTCTACGCACTTCACATTGCATACATTCATGTAAGTCTTTCCAGGTTTTTCTGAAATCCATCTGTTCATTAGTCTATAGAACAATAGTATTCCATTACATTCATATACCACAATTTGTTCAGCCATTCTGGAATTGATGAACATCCCCTCAATTTCCAATTCTTGGCCTCCACAAAAAAAGCTGCTATAAACATTTGTGTACATACGGGTCCTTTCCCTTTTTTTATGATGTCTTTGGGATACAGACTTATTAGTGGTATTGGTGGGTCAAAGGGTATACAGTTTGATTCCCTTTGGGCATATTCCCAAATTGCTCTCCAGAATGTTTGGATCAGTTCACAACTCCACCAACTATGTATTAGTGTTTCATTTTCACACATCTTCTCCAAAAGTTATCATTTTCCTGTTTTGTCATGTTAGCCAATCTGATAGGTGTGATGTGATACCATAGAGTTGTTTTGATTTGTATTACTCTAATCAATAGTGATTTGGAGCACTTTTTATATGAATATAACTTTAATTTCTTCCTATAAAACTGCCTGCTCATATCCTTTTACTATTTTTCAATCAGGGAATGACTTGCATTCTTACAAATTTGACTCAGTTCTCCATTTATTTTAGAAATGAGACATTTACCAGAAACACTGGTTATAAAAACTGCTTTCCAGCTTTCTGCTTTCTTTCTAATTTTGGTTGCATTGGTTTTGTTTGTGCAAAACCTTTTTAATTGAATGTAATCCAAATTATTCATTCTGCATTTCATAATGTTATCTCTTGTTTGTTCATAAATTCTTCCCTTCTCCATAGATCTGGCAGGTAAACTATTCCTTGCTGTCCTAATTTGCTTATTGTATCACTTTTTATGTCTAAATCATGTAACCATTTCGACCTTATCTTGGTATAGGGTGTGAGATATTCTGTGACTAGTTTTTGCCATGCTATTTCCAAGTTTTCCCAGCAATTTTGTCAAATAGTGAGTTCTTATCCTAGAAACTGGAGTCTTTGTGTTTATTGAAGAATGTGTCTTGTATACCTAAGTTTTTCCACTGATCCACTACTCTGTTTCTTAGCCAGTACTAAATAGTTCTAATGATTGTTTCTTATAATATAGTTTTATATTTGGTATGGCTAGGCCACCTTCCTTTACATTTTTTCCCATTAATTCCCTTGACCTTCTGTTTTTCCAGATGAACATTGTTCTTATTTCTTCTAGCTCTAGAAAATAATGTTTTAGTAGTTTGCTTGGTATGGCACTGGATAAGTAAATTAATTTAGGTAGAATTGTCATTTTTATTATATTAACTCAGTCTACCCATGAGCAATTGATCTTTTTCCAATTGTTTGGGTTTGACTTCATTTATGTGAAAAGTAAAACAAAACATTTTTGATGTATGAGGAAACGTTATTTTTGTCAATGACCTCTTTAGGGATAAATGCTTAGCAAATCTCAAAGTCAAAGAGTATGAACAATTTTTTTAAAAAAAGCACAATTTCAAATTGCTTCTTAGAATGGTTGTACTGGTTTATAAACTGATCAGTAATGCATCACTGTGTCTTTTCGGAAACTAACCATGACAATCTTTTCTCATCTTTCCCAGTTTCATGGGTATGTGATGAATTAACTTTGACATCATCTTGCTTCATGTATTTGCCTGTTTAGTAGCTCTCCATGCTCAGAATTTAATTTCATTCCTTAAAAGGCAACAATGTACTGTGCTGTATTGTTTGGAAAGGATATTGTATTTGGAATCAGAAGATGTGTTCAAATCCCAGTTTCACAACTTATTAATTATGTGACTTTCAGTCATCTATAAATTGAGGAAGATAATTCTTATATAGGCTAAAATTACTGCAAGGATAAAATAAGATAATGTACAGAAAGTACTACATAAACACAAGATATTACTATGTTGCCATTACCGGATGGCTATAATATGAAAATGTATAAAAGATCAATACTTTTTTTCTAAATAAGGGTCTGGCAATGTCCCTCTTCTGCTCAAAAAATCCAATGGCTCCCTGTCATTGCTAGGATCAAGCATAAGCTTCTTTGGCATTTAAGCTCTTTATCACCTGGTCCTTTCTAAGTCTACTTATTCTGTTCTTCTTGCTTTTTCTCAGATACAATAATCCATCTCTTGTCTTTGGTCCTTGACATATCCTGAAAATGTACATCCTCTTCATCTCTGATGCTTAGAATTCTTTACTTTCTACCACCACCACCCTCTTGGTTTTCCAGACTTACAACCTATATGTCATCCTCAACTCCTCAGTATCTGTTACTCACTGCCTCGTTGCCAAGGCCTTTCAATTTCACTTTTGAAACATCTCTTGACTATGCCCCCTTTTCTCCTCTGATACTGTGACCACCCTGGTACAGTTCTCATCTCTTTGTGCCTGACTACTGCAATAGTCTGCTGATAAGTCAACCTGTCACAAGTCTTTCCCCACTACACTCCATCCTCCATTTAGCTCCAACAGATGTTAAATAACTTGCAAGAGTCACATCACTTGTAAGAGTCTGGGGTAGAATTTGAATATAAGACTTACTGGTTCCATATATTATATTTGCTATCTTCTAGCTGGGGACTTAGAGCCCTTTCAGTTCTTCCTTTTGGCTTTCTTTGTATCCCCAGTACCTGTCCTCAGTGTCTGTCACATAGTGAACAGTTAATGCTTATTGATGATTGACTGATTCTCCAATTCTGTGATCTTTCAGTTTCTTTTGAAAATATTTAATAAACATGTAAAACCTTCCAAACACTTCAAAAGAGACATTATATTGCATCATACATTGCTTAAAGAAAATTTTGGCAAAAGTACTGGTCGGTAATTCTATCCAAAATCTATGTTTTCAATGTGGAAAACTTAACAGCTTTAAAAAGGAACAGACAGATGGAATTTGGGTGAAGCCTCCAAGTAGGAAACATGATTTCATATGTATATTATATGCAAGTTTATGAATCTAGTCACAATGTCTGGAATTCAGGTAGGAAACTCTGATGAAAAGAAATGAAGTAAAACTACAAAATAAAACCATGCATGACAAATCCTAGTGGGTACCAATCCTAGAGCTTTCAAGGAAGCCATTTAAAAAATATTAGACAGAATACCCAGAGGACTGAAGGATGTTGAGTTTTTCCAGTACTATTCAGTGATACCAAAGAGCAAATGTGATTGGCAGCAAACTCAACATACATATACCACTTACAAGATGCTGGCTGCTATGATTTCCTGAACTTATAATTACAGAATACATAGTATATAGACTATATGCTTGCTTGGAATAAGAATGAGGAGAATTTATGCTCTTTTAAAATTTTCTAAGTACTGTCTGGAACAAAGATTTAGTAGTAAATTCTTAGCTTCGAAATCTTTTTTTATTTCAATGGATGAGGTCCGCTGGAGAAGTGAGGTAATTGTTGCATTATAAATTCATCTCTCATGAAACAGATTTCAGTTAAAAAAGCAAACATTTAGAAACCTACTATGTGCAAGACATTATGCCAAGTGCTTGGAATCCCAAGACAAAGTGAAAGAGTTGCTGCCCTTGGTTTAGTATCAGTATCATATTTGTTTCATTTAAAAAAGCTGTTAAGGAGCTAAGTGAGGGAATTCAATATACAAATAATAAAGTAAATGCAGGATTATTTGAGGGGATAGAGGGCACTGACAACTTAGATTTCAAGGTATTTTTCTAAGCAGGAAAGAACTTAGTCCAGATTTAAATGGATTTGTGGACACTTGGAGTTTACTCTTTTGAGGAAGAAGAAATATAATTTCTTTGAATAAAGGGATTTCTAAAAAACAACACCTAGAATGCAAATAATGCTAGCTCTTCTTATCCATTTGATAGGTAAAATAGATAAGTTAAAACTATTTGAGAAGCTCTATTCCAGTATTCCACTCTATCCCTCTATTCTACAAATTTAAAATTTCAATGAGAAGAAAATATTTGCAAAATAGATATTGGAAATATCACCTCTGTGTCCTACTATTCAGAGGAAGTTTGGATGAGGTTTATACATACAGCTCTCATACAGGTATTATAGGTATCCATAGGTGAATCTATAGCAGGATCCATGACCAGTACCTTAACCTATGATTCTTTGGAAGTATGTTTCAGGGATTTTCCATGAAGAATTTCCTTCCTTTTGTAGAAAAGGGGCTCAGTGTTTCTTTTGAGACATTCATATATACTTATTTTGATAAATATGTTCTTTTTAAAAAATGCTAAAATTACTATCTTTTCAAATTGAGACATTAATATGGTTATGATTCTAAATTCCATAGTCTGAGTATAAAAATAATAGCTTCTAAATAACTTAATTTAATATACATATACTATAAGTTACTTCTAATGACTTGTTTATTTAATTTATTGAAAAACATTTAAGGATGGAGGAAATGAATGAGTCAGAAGTACAGCTGGTATATTAAAAGGGAGCCCACGTGACAAATGCCAATTGCCCTGCAGCAAAGGCATTTAATAGAACAAATAGAAAAAACACCAGGATGCTTTTTTATTGCATTATTACAAAGAGTCATAAAGCCACCAAAATTATAACATAAAGTGAACTAAACCACTGATCTGATATTATTGAATTACTAATAAATCGCAGTGATGACTTGTTAAATATAAGTAAACAAGTAGCAAATACGAGAACCATATAAAATAGTTGATATGTGCCCAAAAGACACTAATCGTTTCCAGGAGTAATAACCTGGGGGAAAAAACCCTCATATTTGATACTTGCTTTGGGAATAATGAGTTGGATTACTTGTAACATGCATCTTTCCCTCTACGCTGGTTAGAGTGGTGGCTTGAGAATTTTTTTAAATTTTATTTTTACTTTCAGTTTCAGATTTTCTTCTTCCCTCCACGTCTCCCCGCAACCTTTGAGAAGGTAAGAAATATGATATCATATATTATATATATGAAGTCATGCAAAGCATATTTGCATATTAGTCATATTCTAGAAAAAAACAAGAAAAATAAAGAAAGAAAAATATGCTTCAATTGGCACTTGGAGTCTTTTAGTTGTCTGTGTGGAGGTCAATGGCATTTTTCATCATGTGATCTTTGGAGTTGGGATTAGTATATTGATCTGAGTTACCAGATCTTTCACAGTTGATCTTTATAATATTGTTGTTACTGGGTAGATTATTCTGACTCTGATCCTTTCGCTTTATGTGAGTTCATATAAGTCTTCCCAGGTTTTACTGGAATTGCCCTCTCATTTCTTTTCCTTTTTTTTTGTCAAGTCTCTGAGGCCAGATTTGAACTCAGGTCCTCCTGATTCCAGGACTGGTGCTCTTTCCATTGTGCCACCTAGTTGTACCCCCTGCATCTATTCTTACAGCACAATAGTATTACATCACAGTCATAACTTGTTTAGCCGTTGCCTCATTGATGGGCATCTCCTTAATTTCCAATTCTTTGCCACCACTAAAAGAACTGTTAAAATATTTTTATATATGTGAGTCCTTTTCTGTTTCCATTGATCTCTTTGCAGTGGAGGCATATGTACTATTGGGGTTATAGACCTTTGCTTATAGTTCCAAATTGTTTTTCAGAATAGTCAGACTACTTTGCAGCTTAACCAAGAAGGCACGAATGTACACATTTTCCCACACCCTTTAGCATTTGTCCTTTCCTGTCATCTTAGCCAATCTGATGGGTGTAAAGCAGTACCGCAGAATTGTTTTAAGTTTTATTTCTCTAATTGTTAGTGATTTAGAGAATTTTAATGCGACTATTGATAGCTTTGATTTCTTCCTCTGAAAACTGCCTGTTCATATTCTTTGACCATTTATCAATAGAGGAATGACGCCTATTTTTGTAAATTTGGCTCAGTTCCCTACAAATTTGAGAAATGAGACCTTTATCAGAAAAAAAAAACTTGCTATAAATTCCCCTTCCAAGTTTCTTGCTTTCCTTCTAATTTGGCTGTATTGTTTTGCTTGTGCAAAATCTTTTTAATTCCATGTAATCAAAATTATCCATTTTACATCTTATGATTTTCTCTATCTAATGTTTGGTCATAAACTCAGCTGGGTGGCACAGTAGATAGAGCAGTTGTTTTGGAATCAGAAATACTCATCTTCATGAATTTAAGTCTGGCCTCAAATACTTACTAGCTGTGTGACCCTGGGTGAGTCACTTAATTCTCCCTCTGTTCCTCATTTTATAAAGAAGGAAATGGCAAACCATTTCAGTATCTTTGCCAAGAAAACTCAAAAAGAGGTCACAAAGAGTTAGCCATGACTGAAGTGACTGGACAACAGCAGCAGCAACAACAAAGCAGAATGTCTGGAATCTTTTCCCTCCTCATCCCCACTTCATGACTTCCCTGGTTTTCTTCAGGTGAAACCCCACCTTCTGCAAAAACATTTTTTGACTCTCCTTAATTCTAGTGTCTTCTTACTAAGATGATCTTCAATTTATCCTATACATGTCTCTTTTCATAAAATTGTTTACATATTCCTCCTTCCCCTCATTCAAATGTGACCTCTTTCAGAGCAAGGACTCTTTTTTTTCCTACCTTTCTTTGTAACTCCAGTGCTTAGCACAGTATCCAGAATATAGTAGATGGTTAATAAATGTTTGTTAACATGACTTGGATATTTTATCCCTTATTCTGACACCAACTTAGATTTCTAGGTCCGTCATCATCTCTACATAGTATGATGGCAGCTTGAGGGGACATGGAGAGATCATCCAGCATTCTTTCATTCCTTTATTCATTCAACAAATACTTATTATGTGCTTACTGTATGCAAAACATTATGCTGATATGGAGGAAAGAAAGTAAAAAATGAGGCATTCTTTGCCCTTAAAAAACTCAAATTTTCCTGGGGGCATATAACATTCCTTGATAAGAAATACAAGGTATTTTTTAATTTAATTTTTTAAAATTAATTTGTTTCCAGCTTTCAACAATCATTTTCCTGAGTCTTAAATTTTCTCCCCTTCCTTTCCTTCCCCCCAAAAGAAATATAATATGTAAAGTTAATACACAATTTTTTTAGTGGGAGGTGAAGTGAAAATGTGGAAAAGTAAAAGTCCTAGATGTGAGTGATCTTGAGATAGTCCTTTAACTTCTCAGTGCCTAGTTCCTAATCTGTACAAGGAAAGATTGGATTAGATGGACTCCAAGGCTGCTTCTAACTCTAAATTTAAGCTGCATTTCTAAGAACTGGAGTGGTGGAGGCATTTCCTGAGCTCAGAATTTAAGAGAGCAAGGAGTTTCAAGAGGTAGGATAAGGAGGTAGAGGACTATAGATGAGGACAAACAAATGCATGGCAGCAGGAGACAGAATGTGGTATGCTGGGAATAGCAACCAGACCAATTTGTTAATTTAGTCATTCATTCATCCACTTCTATCCAGCTATTCATACATCCATCTATCATCCTATCATCTCTCTCTCCTCTCTCTCTCTCTCTCTCTCTCTCTCTCTCTGTCTCTCTCTCTCTCTCTCTCTCTCTCTCTCTCTCTCTCTCTCTCTCTCTCTCTCTCTCTCCTTATCATTACAATTCACTTATCAATGTACTTTAAATTCATGTTTGCAACTAGGATGTGCAATTCCAAACAGCTACACATACTTACATCTGGTCATAGCAACCCTGTTTTCATGTTAACACAATGCCTCACCCACTGTATAAGTTCACTTGCTTCTAGTAGGTATTATTTTTTTCTAGTATGTTTTATTTGATCCAGAAGTCTTGTTTTTTGTTTTTAACAAATGTTCCTGCTGATGTTCCCATAAAACAATAAATAACACACCACTTGATTCATGGGCATCTGCCAATTCCCTTGAAAAATAAAGAATCATCGAGACTGATAAAAAAACAAACAAACATCCTTGGTGGCTGATTATAAATTAGGAAGATGCAGAATATATCATTAGAAGAAAGAACAAACAGCTATTTCTAGATCTGCTAAAGATTTTGTATAGGACCTAAAAAAAGACCATCCCTACATCCCATTTGTTAACATCATAGGGTTTAGACCTGGAAGGGGATTTAGCTCAATTCTGTTTTTAAGATATAATAAGAATCCAAGCAAGGTTGAGGGACTTGTTCATGTAATGGACTGGAATCCAGGTCTGTTAGCTTGGAAAAACATTGTACTATACTGGTTTTCTAAAATAATGATGCTAACTCCTTCTGTCCCCTGTCAGTGGTGTTTCAAGTAGCAAAATAATAAGTAAACAAAAAAAAAACTTGTTGGGTTTGGTTCTAAAAGTTCAAGATCTTGAACAAATATGATGCCAAAATTTACTTCTGGAGCAATTTTTTAAAGTATATTTGACCTTTTGTATTATCTTTAATCCATCATCATAAATTATCAAAAAGAGTAATAAGTTTTTTCCTTTAAATAGAATTCAATTTAAAAATTTATCACAAATGATTGAAACAAAAGTTCTTGCCATAATCCAGAGCCTTAAAAACAATTGGCTTGAAAATCAAGCTAGAAAAGAGAATTAGAGCATCATATGTTTAAATTTATCTAGATTTATTATTCATAAGATTGAGAAAAGCTTTATAACTTTTGTTATAATCTTTGTTTTTATACAGCAGGTTTATTTTCCTATACTCTCCATTTCCATGGAACATAATGTTGTAACTGAAAAACAACAACCCTGTCCAAAAAAAAAATTAAGCAAAGCTAACCAATACAACCAACCCAGTGACTATATTTGAGTGTGTATACTGAATTTTACATCTGTAGTCCTCACTGCTCTACTGAGAGAAATGAAGTGTTTCCTTCCCTTGCTCTGTCCTTTTTTCTCTCCTTTCTTCCTTCCTTAATTTCTTTATTGGCTTAGAATTTTAATGCTCTTTGGAAGAATAAGTTAAACAAGGGAAATCATATTATTTTATTTCTGTGTACAATTCAACCATACCAAGTCAAAGCAAGTTGATAATGATTGAACATTAAATTTATATACAAATTTCCTTAAGGAAAACTAATGGCTTTATTTTTCCTGACTCTATAAACAAAATGAAAATTTTCAAAAAGCAGAGAAAAAGATCTATATGTGTATGTATACACACACTCCACATTCTAAACTAATAATGATATACATCATGCTTCAACAAAAAATTCTTCCTATTTGAATCTAATAATCTTACAGTCTTTTCAATGAGGTGAAACAAGTTTTCTAAAACTCTGAGGAATTATGCTGATCTTCATAAGTTTCTTGCTTGTGTAATTATTTTTGATTGACAGAATAATTTATTCCTTTTCATTTACTTTCACTGTATTTTTAGCCATAAGTTGCATAACTTCCAACCTTGGTGTCCAAACAAGAAGCAGCAGCAGCAGCAGGTGTCTCAGAAGAGTGATAGTGTCTTGCATCATAGTTAATGACAGGCAGTTCCATCAGATATTTGGCTAATTGATTCTGTTCAGCATCTGCCCCACTGGCTTTTGGACGTAGATTTTAAGTATAGTGAAGGTGGTTGATCCAATTCAAATTTTTATTCTAACAGAATCAAAATGCCCATTTCTTAAATTTGGAAGCTAGTATACACACTGTCTGGGATATAAGAAAAATCCTCAATATTTAGAGAGAATAGTTCTTTACACTTGGAAGTCAGAAGCAGAGCTGTAACTCCCACAAACTGAAGCTTCTTCTGAGACATTAACTGTAACTTGTAAAAGTTGATCCATGATTGCAATGGACATGTAAAGAGACTCATGCAGAAGACAATTTACAGCAGATATGCTCCAACCAGTGAACCAGGACTGTGTTCATATATTCAGTGATGTCTTTTCCTTTTAAGAAATACGGATTTACAGATTAATGAACCTCAAGTTACTTTAGTGCTAAATTAACTTAAGCTGAACATTTTCTCAATCTTCATTATTACTGCTTTCTTGAGCATGAGGAAAAGCTTAGTATAGTTTTTTGAGATGAACCCTTTTGGATCTAAAGATCTAGTAGTTCAACATTGGTTTCACAGTAGCTGTGGGTTTTACTTATGGCATTTCCTTTTTCTCGATCTCTCCCTCCCACTCCACCCCTAGCACTCCTCAACCACCCCCTACCCTTTATGGGCACACTGATTTTCTCAGCTATTTTAGCTACTTGTGTTTCCTTCATTCTACCTTTCTTTTCAATTCCTTCCACAGTAGCTCTTCTAATAATACTTATTTGAGTCAAGGCTTTAGAATTAATTCCTTTATTGACATGTTCTAAATCACTGGACACCATAGGTCCTGAGAATAGTGACATGGATCCCTGGGAAGATCTGAGTGGAAATTGGGACCAAGGAAATCTCACAATAAAAGATGACCTTCTATCAAAATTCTTATACTATACCACCTGTGCCCTCATTGATCAGGAGGTAGCTAGGTAACTTTATCAGCTAGTTTACTAGGACCACAGTATTCAATACAATTCATCAGAATGTGTGTGTGTGTGTGTGTGTGTGTGTGTATGTGTGATCATTTGCTTCATTGTTGTCACTGGGTACATTTTTTCCTTTTTCTGCTTTTTTACAATCTGCATCACTTCATATTTCTTCTTTCTCTAAGTACCTTGTATTTGTTATTTATTTTACAAATATGATTTTTTTAAAGTTAAGAGGAAATGAATAAGGTACTGTCACCCATACAACAGTAGTCTGTATATTTTCTCACCCTGTCCCACCAGGCCAGAATTTATCCATGACAGTGTAGGTAGTGGATAACCAATATTTTTAGAAGTGAAATTACCATCTACATTTAAATTCAACATGCATTTCCACATTTATTGTGCATCTACTGCTTATTTTTAAAAATAAGTTTGATAACCTTTTATTTTTACATCACAGTCATTTTTTAGGAAACACTTTTACTCCTTCTCTCCATCTCTAAGATTTGAAATTGAGCCACAGAATCCACCCTCATAAAACAGAGTAGGTTGGATAAGGATTGATTCTTTGATATCATTGGTATTAGGGAGCTCCAGATGAGGGAACTCTAAATATCAATGTACTTTGCAATCTTCTCTGCAACTTATATGATTAGAGCTTTTCCTAAAGCACTGAAAGTTTAGGGGGTCAGCTTTGTGTCACAAAGCCATCAAGACTAGAATTCAAACCTTCATTTTTCAATTCGAATACTCTTTTTAGATACCACCAAGATCATTTTCCCTTTGCTCCAGTTACATTTTTTTTTTTTAACACTAAATGATATCTACCTTGGGGTGAAGTCATGTCACTCTTTTGGCTATAAGTATCTAGTCAAATCAACAAGCATTTATTAAGCTTATTATGTGCCGTACGCCGTGCTAAGTGCTGAGAATTGTATAAATACAAAGTTCAAAAGATAGTTTTTTTTTTAATGGGGGAAGAAGCTGAAATAGGTAGAAAATTCCCGTTTATACATGGATTTTTCTACTTAATTCAACAATGTCTAAGAAATCTTGTTAGCCATGAACCGTTACTATCTCCCCTTTATTCCAGAGAGTTGCATAAATGCTCACTCAGTTTGCATACTGATTGAAAAAGATGACCTGTTATTATTACATTAACTATTAATATTTTCAGGAATAATAGGTTGAGTTATACTATCAATTCCCCAAAGATGCTTATATGGAAGGCCTGAAACATGTAGTCTCAGCATCAGGCAACAGATACTTCTGAGTCCCAATCCTGTCTTTGAATGAAAAAAAACACCTCTGTATTTGACTATGCTTTATCTCTTCTTTCCTCTCCCAGACACTGATATAATGGATAGCAAAATGGTCACCTTGTCATGGAAGCCAACCATTTTCCACTTTCCCCCAAAAGTTTCATGGATTTCGTAGTTTCTGGGGCTAAAACCTCTGAAAGAAGGGGTCTTAGAATCATCTAGTCAAAATTTTTCATTTGATGAGAGGATGAGGAAATTAACTTATTCATATGATCAGCAAAGCAATAGAGATGGTATTGGATGTGACAGAAAACTTGGGTTCTAATTCTGGCTCTGCCATTCTTGTATGGTGTTAAACAAGTCATTGACTCTATGTCTCAGTTTCCTCTTCTGTAACATGAGTATAAAAATACCAGCCTTACTGATCTCACACAGGTGTGTGGATCAAGTAAAATGGCATAGCCCATGAAGATAGACATGGGGACTAGGTCGGTGATTTCACTGATATAAGGAACTCCTTAGTAAGGAATCCTTCACTTTACCAATTCTGTTTGTACCTTCTCTTTAACTTAGAGTTTTAAAGATGAGTCTAGAATGCTAAGAGGTTAAATGAATTGCCCAGGATCCCAGTGAGTATGTGTCTAAGGTGAGACTAGAATCCAGGTCTTTTTGGTTTCCATCTACTGTGCCAACACAACAAAATATCCTTTGAAAAGTATGAAATACGTTACAGCTAACAACAGTCTGCTGCTACTGACTGTTAACAAAATAGCTACAAAGTAGCAAGCTATTACCATTCGAAAAATATCTCTGGTTATTGCTGCTGGCGAATGAAAGAAATCATCTATTGGTCTCACTGATTTTTAGACTTTCCCTGAGTTGATGCTACACTATAGAACCAAAACCATGTCTCCATTTTAGTTGAGCCCACTTTACTTATTGAGACTTTGCTTGATGAAAAGTCAACCAAATTTACCACTGTATTTTCTACTACTTGCTTCCGGTGTAAGAATTAATGCAAAACCATATTGGATAATCAGGAGGGTATCATAATCCAGACATATTAAACTTAACAATTTATTGTAATGAAGGCTATGCCTTTACATTTGCCAAAGCTATTAAAAATAACAAAGGCCTATTATGTTAAATGTGGGAAACCAAATCATTTCAAAAAAAGATGTGATTAATTGTGTAAGCCTGGACCTTTTAAGTCCATGTGGTGAGACTGATAGCATGGGAATGGCACTTACTGCCCTCTCAGCATGTGTCCAACGATGTAAACAAAAAGTTAAAATACAGCTTACAGTCTCCCTGGCATTCATTAACATAGCATAGAAAGCAGGAACTAACCACACTCTACATAAAAAGACTTTAGAAATCTGCATCTGCTTACATTAAGATTATTTGATCCACGGGTGCCAACTATACGCATAGAACACTTTATTTATAGGTCTATGGAAGTCAAAAACTTTCGATCACTGAAATGTGTTATTCATTAATTCATATTTTTCTCAGCCTTGCGTTACTTTTTGAACCCATCCAGGTGTTTTTAAAATGCTGGGGGTAATTTAATACAGAGCAGAATTCACATGCACCCTATTTTTCAGCATTTAATGGTAATTGAACTGTTAAGGAAAACTCCTTACCACTCATTTGATAGTTTGTCGATTTGTTTACCTTTGGTTAAAGGTAGAGTACCATAGATGGATTCTTGATGGGGCTTTTGGAGCTAAAATCCACATGGGAGAAGAAAAAATCCAGAAGAAAGGATTTAAAATGCTTTTCCTCTCAAAATTCATGCTGAAAGTCAAAAGGTAACTTTGGATTATTTTACCAATACAGTACAAGGGAAATTTATTCTGTGTAACATTTCCAGAAATATCACATTCATTAAAATAAAAAAAAAAGATCTCAGCCAAAGGCCCATAAAGTGACGTTTCCGCTATATAATATTTTCCTGTGTAAAATGTTCAAAAAGCCCAGCCCTTTGGAAAACATTACAAAGGAGTTTCCTTGTAGATCTGTGTTTGTTGTAAAATTTATTTTGGGTAGTTTTTTGGTCACTGTTCCACAGCTCTTCACAGCTTTAGTCTACTTAGAAGAAGAAAACCATTGACTACTTTAAATAGTAATCACAAAGCAAAAGCTTTTTTTAAAGTTTACTGATACGGGTGATATTCATTGTAGGGCTATCAATGATCACAGTGAGGTAACTTTGATCTGTTCATCATGTCTTTCCTGAATTCAATAAAACTCATCCCCATTTGCACAGTGAGTTGAATGTGGAAGGTCTTTTGCATGTGACCTTCTTCAAGAGAGAGACAGTATGGTGTAATAGAAAGAAGTCTTGCGTGTGGCATCAAGAGTCCAAGTTTGAGTTCTGGTACTGACTCTTACTAGTTGTATGACCATGGTCAAGTCACTGACCTCTTCTGAGGCTTAGTTTTCTCATCTATAAACTGGGGATAGTAATGTGCAAGGGTGGTTGAGAGAAGAGCATTTCACAAATCATAATGCCCTGGAGAAGCTTTAACAGTATGCTTTATTTAATACTCTCAGGTATCTGTCAGTACCTAGTTTCCTAGTATTGAGTCTCTGATTTTTTTTCCAAACATTTGTTAATGACTACTGCTCACTGATTATACTGATAATTAGAAAATAAAATTTGGACTATTTTAATAATTGACTGTTTTCCCATAATATAAACTCTGGTATTTTTGAAAAAATACCAGTAAAAAAATTTAAACACTAATGTGCATATAGGTACTCACACAAGTGTATGTGGGGATGGGCATAGAAAAACTATTCTCTATTATTTACTTTTTGAAAGCATTCTTTTAAATAGTATTATTTTCTCAGTGATATTTAATGGCTGCAAATCTTGAAACACCATGATCATAAAAGAATCAAAATTGCAGGTAACCCAAAAGTCAATACATAGTGATACCAGATGGATCATATTTATAAGCAGGAGACATCTAGTGATCACTGAAGATTTATGTGTAAGAAGTCATTATCAAGGAACTACATGATTAGAAGAGATGATGTAGTGACAATGAGAGATAACAGTGAATATAGGTGGAGTCTATCACTGGTACCCATAAAATATTAAAAGACACAGAGGAAGGTTTCCAAGAAGTTGGCTAGATCCCTTATGGAGGATATATGGATGGACATGTATAGGAATTTCACAAAACACAAAAGTGTGGATGATTCATTCTCCATCAGTGGAGAGATTACCCACCTTAGTGAAATCATAGATCTTTCAGAGTAGCAAAAGAAGGTTGTTAAGAGTAAATTTTGAATATACAAATGGCTTTCCTATGAGTTTTATGCTTCTGGGAAATTTCCAGTATGGCTCAGGAGATGGGATGCTTTCATATTACAGTATTACATATTACAACCAAGGTGAGTCATGGTTGGTGAATGGAAGAGTGGGAGAGGTATGATGAGAGAGTTGATTAATTGCCTATATAACACACGTTGAGAAGGCAAAAAGAAGCATTATGGAAAGAATTTGAAAGACTATAAAAGAAGTAAATTTAGGATTATGTTTGCCATTTTCCCCTTGGAACAGTTCAGAGTTGAGCAATTAGACTCAGAAGATCTGAGTTCAAATCTTGACTCCATGACTTACTAGCTATGTTAACTTGGGCAAGTTATTTAACCTTTCTGAGACAGTTTTCTCATTTGTAAAGTGAGGGGATTAGACTAGATACCTCTAAATTCCCTTCTAGCTGTAAATCAACGATTTTATTATTTGAATTACCAAAGTGATACAAAGATGAATTATATTTCCTCTAAAATGTTGTTTAAATAAAGCTCAAGCATTCTTACTTGAAAACCACTTTCCTGATATGTACCATCTTTTCTTATTAGAATATAAGGACCTTAAGGGTAGAGAATGTTTCACTTATACTATTTATATCTCCAAGAGGTAGTACACTGTTTGGAACATAGCAAATATTTAATGAATGTTTTTAGAATTTATTCATCCATTTAAGAGAAGTTTATAATTAGTATGATTTTAAAGTATATATGAGTATATTTTTTCCTTTGAAAGATAATTTCATTTTAGGAGTATAGCCTATATTTGGACCCATATTTGGATGAATGTGGAATATACAGGGATGATTTTGTGAGAATTGCAAGCTCTTTGCAAACCTTGAAGCACTGATAAATGCTTGGTATCATCATCACCATTTTTACTGTAGAATCTCTAGAGCATCAGTCGGCATTTAATTCTGTCTTCATTGAATCAGTGACAAACATAGAGAAGGAAGAGGATGCATATACTCCAATATTCTTTTCTTTCCCTTTGTTGGTTTACTGAACTATCAGTTTAGCACCTGGCCAGCAAAATAAGTACCATCACTGAATGCCTAATATTGATAAACATTTTAGTTGTATGTAATCACTATTTCTAAGGCTTCATTATTGAATTATTGAATATAGGAACCGAGACATGCCTAGGAAGAGAGACAGAGAGAGAGACAGAGAGACAGAGAGAGACAGAGACAGAGACAGAGAGAGAGAGGGAGGGAGAGAGGGAGAAAGAGAGAGACAGAGAGAGACAGAGACAGAGACAGAGAGAGTCTTTGGTGCTTTCCCATCAATGGGAAAGCACCAAAGACAAACTTTTCCTCACTCTTGATTTGACCTGGGGATAGAAAATTAAGTCTACGAAATTCCTGACTATGTCATCAATCAAACATTTTTACCTTGTGGTACATTTAGCAGGAGCCCAAGTTACTAAAAATTTACTATTATTTCTATACTTTCATTCTTCACAATAAATAATCATCCCAGAACATTGTTTTGTTAGTTCCATACAATCTCATGATTAAAAACACTGGCCATTATAAATATTTAGGATACTTCCATTTTCCTTCCAAACTCTTCTTTGTTGCTTATAATGAGTAAAAAAAAAAAAAGAAAACTTATTTTGAATTTTAGAGAAATAGTAACATTAGGTCACCCATGTGGAAATAGAATAGCACTACAAAATAACTTAGTGGAATAAGCAAGCTTCTTCCTAGTCTTTCTCTTAATTTTTTTATAGTCTTGTTGTTGGCTTTGGTTTTTATACCATAATCACTTCCCCCAGCCTCAAAAATTTATCCATCCTCCTTTAAAAAAGAAAAAAACCGGGGGGAGGAGCCAAGATGGCAGAGTAGAAAGACTCATGTATGCTAGCTCCGAATCCACAGCCCATAAATTTCCTGTAAAAAGAACTCCCCACAAATTCTGGAGCAGTACAAGCCACGTAGCAATGGAGCGAAGGGCATTTCTGTTCCAGAGAGCCCTGAAAAACCGGCACCAAAGGTTTGTCGCACACCAGATAGCGGAGCCCAGCCCTGGCCACACGGCCCCAGAGGAGCAGATCCAAGCAGGCTTCAGGGATGGAACCTCCTGCGGCCGCGAAGGTCCCTCCACCCACAGGCGCTACAGGTAAGTGAGAGAGACTTCTGGGCTGGCTGAGAAGGGAGTGGGGTGTCTCCGTGACTTGGGTCCCCTTGAGAGGCAGAGGCAGTGGAGGCCAGGGGCTCCCGGACCAGGCAGGACCTCAGATCCATTACTGAAGATCTCTGCATAAACCCTCTGAGGGAACTGAGCCTGGGAGGTGGCCCTGTCTCAACCTGAGCACCAGAACTTAAGCTCACATTGAATAGCAGCCCTGCCCACCACTGAAAGCCCTGAGGCTGGGGAGCAGCATTTGAATCTCAGACCCCAAACACTAGCTTGGTGGATCTAGGCAGGGGTGGAGAGGAATCTCAGAAGTCAAGTAACTGGCAGGGAAAATGCCCAGAAAAGGGAAGAAAAATAAGACCATAGAAGGCTACTTTCTTGGGGAACAGATGTTTCCACCTTTCATTTCTGATGAGGAGGAACAATGCTGACCATCAGGGAAAGACATAGAAATCAAGGCCTCTGTTTCCCAAACATCTGAAATACATATCCAATGGGCTCAGGCCATGGAAGAGCTCAAAAAGGATTTTGAAAATCAAGTTAGACAGGTGGAGGAAAAACTGGGAAGAGAAATGAGAGAGATGCAAGAAAAGCATGAAAAATGGGTCAATACCCTACTAAAGGAGACCCAAAAAAATGCTGAAGAAAATAACAGCTTGAAAAATAGGCTCACTCAATTGGTAAAAGAGGTTCAAAAAGTCAATGAGGAGAAGAATGCTTTCAAAAGCAGAATTAGTCAAATGGAAAAAGAGGTTCAAAAGCTCACTGAAGAGAATAGTTCACTCAAAATTAGAATGGAACAGATGGAGGCTAATGACTTTCTGAGAAACCAAGAAATTACAAAACCAAACCAAAAGAATGAAAAAATAGAAGAGAATGTGAAATATCTCATTGGAAAAACAACTGACCTGGAAAACAGATCCAGGAGAGACAGTTTAAAAATTATGGGACTACCTGAAAGTCATGATCAAAAAAAAGCGCCTAGACATCATCTTTCATGAAATTATCAAGGAAAACTGCCCTGATATTCTAGAACCAGAGGGCAAAATAAATATTGAAGGAATCCATCGATCACCGTCTGAAAGAGATCCAAAAAGAGAAACTCCTAGGAACATTGTGGCCAAATTCCAGAATTCCCAGGTCAAAGAGAAAATATTGCAAGCAGCTAGAAAGAAACAGATCCAGTATTGTGGAAATACAATCAAGATAACACAAGATCTAGCAGCTTCTACATTAAGGGATCGAAGGGTGTGGAATAGGATATTCCAGAAGTCAAAGGAATTAGGACTCAAACCAAGAATCACTTACCCAGCAAAACTGAGTATAATACTTCAGGGAAAAATATGGTCTTTCAATGAAACAGAGGACTTTCAAGCATTCTTGATGAAAAGACCAGAGCTGAAAAGAAAATTTAACTTTCAAATGCAAGAATGAGAAGAAGCTTGAAAAAGTAAACAGCAAAGAGAAGTCATAAGGGACTTACCAGAAGTGAACTGTTTACATTCCTACATGGAAAGACAATATTTATAACTCTTAAAGCTTTTCAATATCTGGGTAGTTGGTGGGACCACACACACACACACACACACACACACACACACACACACACATACACATACACACATGCATGCACATACAGAGACAGAGAGTACAGAGTGAATTGAATAGGATGGGACCATATCTTAAAAGAAATTAAGGTAAACAGTGAGAGAGAAATGTAGTGGGAGGAGAGTGGGTGAAATGGAATGGGGCAAAGTATCTCTCATTCAAGAGGCAAGCAGGAGACTTTTTTAGTGGAGGGAAAAAGAGGAGGGCTGAGAAAAAACATGAAGTTTACTCTCATCACATTCAACTAAAGGAAGGAATAAAATGCACACTCATTTTGGTATGAAAACCTACCTTACAGTACAGGAAAGTGGGGGAGAAGGAGATAAGCAGGGTGGGGGGGATGATGGAAGGGAGGGCAATGGTAGGAGGGAGCAATTTGAAGTCAACACTCAGGGAGGGACAGGATCAAAAGACAGAATAGAAACAATGGGGGGCAGGACAGGATGGAGGGAAATACAGTTAGTCTTACACAACATGACTATTATGGAAGTCATTTGCAAAACTACGCAGATATGGCCTATATTGAATTGCCTGCCTTCCCAAAGGGAATGGGTGGGGAGGGAGGGATGGGGAGAATTTGGAACTCAAAGTTTTAGGAACAGCTGTTGAGTATTGTTGTTGCTACTAGGAAATAAGAAATACAGTTAATGGGGAATAGAAAGTCATCTGGCCCTACAGGGCAAAAGAGAAGATGGGGACAAGAGAAGGGTGGGATGATAGAAGAGAGGACAGATTGGTCATAGGGGAAATTAGAATGCTTGGTGTATTGGGGTGGGGGGAGGGGAGAAATGGGGAGAAAATTTGGAACCCCAAATTTTGTGAAAATGAATGTAAAAAGTTAAATAAATAAATTTATATTAAAAAAATAAAAAGAAAAATTTAAAAAAAAAAAGAAAAAAAAAAGAAAAAACCAATAAGCAAAACTAACAGAAACTGCCTCTGGCTGTGCATGCCACATTCTACACCCATGGTCTCCAATCTCTCCATTAAGGTATGTTTCATCATCAGTTTTCCTGGATTGGACATTACAATTCATCAGAGTTCAACTACTTTTTAATATTTTTATTTATGGTATTATTTTTTCTCACTTCCTGTTGCCTTGCTCTCTGATTTTAGAAACAAAAATCAGCCTGTGCAGACAAGAATTACTCTTAATTTTTTTCTTTGTATCCAAAGTCTACACTCCTTTCCCTGCTCACCTGATTTCTCTCTGACTTTGTCTCTCTTTGTCTCTGTCTACCTGTCTGTCTCTTTATCTCTATCTCCTTATCTCTGTCTCTGTCTGTCTGCTTTAGTGGTTTTATCAGTTTAGGGAAATCCTAGTTTTGAAATTCAAATACAAATGAATGCAAATGAACAATAGCCTTAAAGAGTTGTCTGATGGAAGGGAAAAGTTAATGACTTGTCTATGATTATGTAGACACCATGTGTCTAAGGTAGGACTTGAGTCCAGATCTATGCGATTCCTCAGCTGACCCTATTTGCCACTATGCCATATCCCACATTTGTAGAAGAGATAATATATACCACTTCACTTTAAGTAGTACTTAATATATAGCATTACTGTGTGTAAGAGGTTAATTTACATAGTGCTTTACAGTTTACAAACACTTCAAATTTTGATCTTCAAAATGGATCTGTGAGGTAGGTAATACATGTATTATGCTAATACTTAAAAAATAATATCTCAGACAACCTTATAATCACATCTGTTCTAGAGCCTTGGACTTGAAGTCAAGAGGACCTGTGTTCTAATCTCTCCTCACACATATATGAGGGGTGTGACCCTGAGCAAATCACTTAAGTTTTCTGTGCCTATATCATTCATCATCAAAATGAAGGCTTGACTAGATGACCTTTAAGGTCCCTTGAAACTTGAAGCTATAATCATATGATTCCTAATCTTTCAGGACACACCAGGTGGTAAATGGTGGGTCTTTATCCTTTATGGAACCTAGAACACTCCTGAGTAGTTCCTTTGAAGCATCACAGCACAAAATGGTGGCCACGGGTAGAAGTGCAACTTAATGATTATGTTAAATACATTTTCAACCTTCAGGTTTCTCTTGTGAACTTAGAGAATTAGAATTAGAGAATTTAACTATGCTTGTTAAATATCTCTTGAGAAAAGGGAAGAGTAATTATGAGACTTTTATCGGGGGATGTTTACTGAGCATTAAGACATATCAGACAGCATGAAGTATATCAGAGAGGCATCGAAAGGGGGTATTTGGGGATTCAATCAGGTGATAGTCATTAATTCATTGTCACAAAGATGTTTAGTTCAGTCATTTTTCAGTCATATCCAACTCTTCATGACCCCATTTGGAGTCAGGAGAAATTGGAGTGGTTTGTCAATTTCTTCTCCAGTTCATTTTAGCGATGAAGAAACTGAGGAAAATAGGGTTAAGTGACTTGCCCTTAAGGGTCTGGGACCAGATCTGAATTCAGGAAGATGAGTCTTCCTAATTCTAGGCCTGGCACTCTATCCACTGCATCATATAGCTGCTGCTTCAGAGGATCAGTAATGGTCAAGAGAAAGGTGTCCTTAATGTGTAGACTCCTGAATTTAAAGCCCTGAAGATGCTGTGAGCTGTGCTCTGATTTTAGAAACAAAATTGGCCTGTGTGGAAAAGAACGAATGTTCTAGCAAGTCAAGTCAAGAATCATTTATTATATACACATTACAATAGGGATGCAAAGAAAGATAAAAATATTCCTTGTCTTCAAGGAACTCGGTCTCAACGAAGCATGAGATGATGTTGCATGGCATGGAGCACTGGTCAACAGACCCTTTGAACTGACTGTCCACTTTTATCTATGGGCATTGAACACATTTCAATTATCATTAGATACCAGTTAAGTCCTACCATGCTGCCAGCCTATACTAACCAATCAGATGCAATTTCTGCTCTTTAGAAATCTGAATAACAATGACAGTCTTTACACTGTTCCCAGAATCATCTGATCTTTAATACATCATCTTCTCTCTAACCTGTTTGCTGTATGGATACTTGGATATTTCATCAGTTCTTGTACCTGGAGAAGTACAGATTACCTAGGGGGCAGAAACTGCATTTGGTTCCCTGAGGCTTTGCCACCAAACACTGCTTATCAGAATTCCATGCCTGCAATGCGCTGATGATTTGGAGCATGGCTTAAAACCTCAAATGATGCTTGATTTGTGCAGCACCACGACAGACCATGGGGTTTCCATTAGGCCTTCATGATTGCCACCATTATACCTTCTGTTAAGCACCACTAATGTTCCTCTGCCAAAACTACCTATTCCTCTTCTCTCAAGCACGAGTTAGATACAACACTTACAGAGAACTCATTTCTAGTGGAATATCCTTTACCTAAAATGTTATTTTAACTTAATAACATAAGAGTACTACAGAATTTTCCATTCTGGGGCCAGGAGACCCAGTAAGTAGGTAAAAAATATTCTCTATCAGGTTGTTAAAGCAAACTAAAGAGAAAAAAAGTTAAATTTATTCAGTGACTGTGATGCTGTGCCAAACTGAGATCACATTTTCTGAGCTGCACCTTTATCATAGTCACATTTTCTTACTAGCTTGAAATTAACTTGGGGAAATAAGCTTCAATTTACAGAAAACGGATGTGATTTTTTCTAAGAAAATGTTATGTGCTAACAATATGCATTCCTCTAACAGCTAATGTTGTCTACATCTCAATGTGTTCCTGGTCCACTCTCAGTTGTGCAGTGCTGGGTTATTGAGTCTGTATATTAATCATGCCCTTAACTTCTTTTCTTTATTTTCTGGTCTCCCTTTGACTTTTTAGTGCTCATGTGTCATGTCCTCCCTTCACAGTCATAGAAAGGAACTGGATAGAGCTTCTTGTCTCTCACTGGCAAATCTTATAAAGATCAGGTAGAGCAAAACTAGAAGCCAAAACCTTAAACTGAAATTAAACGCATTTGTGTTTTATAAAATTATTACTTTTTCAATTAAAAAGCATTTAGTTTTACTCTCTCCTACCTGTCTATCCCCTGTGGAAAAAAAGATAAAAGAAAAATAAAAATAAACCCCTTTTTCATTTTCAATTTATTTTTAAACAGTATAAAACTCAAGTACACAATAAGAAAAGAAAAAGAAATATATTATAAACTTAAATATTAAAACTTAAAAACAAAATAAGAAAAGAGGAAAAAAGCATTGCCATTTGCACAGCAGAGAGGATTCAAAATATATGGCAATAAATTTCCATTTCAGGAAAACCTGTATGATACTTGTGTTCAGAGCTGTCCATCTTTTCTTCGCTTCCTTGTAAGTTTTCTGTAGTTAAAATAAAACATTTGTAACAAATTTGCACAACCAAGCAAAAACAAATTCCTGCATTGGCCATGCCCAAAAATGTCTCTCTCATTCTGTATCTTGATTCTGTTACTTTTTACCCATTTGTGTTTTCCATTCTTCTGTTCTCTGCCACTCCTTCCTTGGCTTGAAAACTTAAGATTTGCTGGAGGATTTTTTCTAAAATATTTTTGTTGTTGTTGCTTTGGCTTAAGGAATGGAAAACAGACACTTACATTCTTGGCTAAAGTTAAATACTGCAAGGTCTTTTGATGCCTCACTGCAGTAAAGCCTATGCAAGCAGCTCTGACCAACTTTGCAAGACCTTAAATACGAGCACATGGGTGGATTGCATGTCAGATAACCACCAGTCAGCTTAGTGAAAATTCAGAGAGTTCGTTGTTAGAAGATTGGTCACCTTGTTCATAACATTTCATAAAGCCTTTTTACTAGGAAATGGAGAAGTTGTGGCCTACATCAATGGAGAGATTAACCACCGATGCAATCATGGATCTTCTCATGGTTAAGAAAAGTAATACAGCATTGCAAGATCATAGATCTTGAGCCAGAAGGGACCTCAGGGGTCATCCAGTTTAACTCTTCATTTTACAACTGATGAGACTAAGTCCCAGGAGATTAAGTGACTTGTCTATATGTACACAGGCAGCAAATGTCAGAGGCAAGATTTGATCTCAGTTCTTCTATGATTAAATGCAAAAGAAGTAATATAAATAGTAAGTTTGAAGAGATCATGGGAGGGAGAATTCTCTGTGGATTAGAGTTGTAAGGAAAGGTTTCATGAAAGAAGAGGGACTGAAGTGGGCTCAGGTAGGGTGGCTAGGAACTAAATAAGCAGGGAAGACAGGGGAAAGGAATTTCAAGTGGTAATATTATGAAAAATCATAGAGCCAAGGAATAGATCTGTTTGTCATAGAGGTTTTGTACGGGAACTAAAGGAATATAATGTAAGTAAATTGGTATCAGGCAATGGCGGGCACCCTCCACATTTAAGCCTTGCTAAGATATTTGAGCTCTACCCTGAAGAACTTAGGAGCCACTGAAAGTTTTGAGTAGGAGAGTGCTGTGACTGAAATTATTCTTTATTATACTTGTGTGACATGGGATGAATCATTAAATATCTTAATATCTAGATGTCTTTCTAAGGCTATATGTTATTGCAGAAAATGTGCTAATCTGTATAGGTAGAGGCAGTTCTGCAAGAGGAAATCTCTACATTGATAAAATCACAGATCTGGTAAGACATCAATCTATTTCTTCTGACTATTTACATGAAATTTTCTTTCTTGTGCATATAGTTGTAAAAATAGGCAGATTGTTCTTAAACTTGCATGTATGTATGCATATGTGTCTGTATGTTCATGCATGCATGATGAGCCATGTGACATATATGAATACACATATATGTACTTATACATATATGTGCACACATAAATATATGAAAGAAAAGAGGTTGTTTCCTTTAGTATATGTGGTAAAACAGGTGAAAAGTGTAAGATCTAAAATCCAGTGGGAGGATTTCTATTTCTGCTACAAAAACATGAGGGGTTGTTCAGAGAAGATCACAAAAATTATCTACTCCTTTCAGCAGACTTGGAGACTTCCAGGAGTTTTAATTGACTGAGTCTCACATCTCCCTCTGAGTTTGCAGAGCAGCCACTGTAGCCTTTTATTCAAGCCTTTAGCGTGAAGAAATGACAGGAAAATACCTTGCCAGAGGGGAACACTTACAGGTAGTGAGAATGAAGGCTGTCAGAAAGATTAATCAATTGTGTGTCAATGGAATGAATGAAAGATCAAAATTGCAATGATAGATGGATACCAGATGACATTCATTTGAGAACTTGGAAAGAATGACCCCTCCTTATTTTGCCTTAAGCTCCACCAAGGATTTAAATATTAAAGAACCAGATAGATTAGGATAACTCTGTATTTCAAAATAGAATCTGTAGTTTTCCAAAGATGTGATTTTTTTTGGCTGCTCTAGGACAGGCATTTATGACATAGCCAAGATGAATCATTCATCCTTCTGGCTTGTTGAGCCATATCTTGATTAAGGACTAGCTCCAGAGGTTCTGACCCTTAATTCCCCTTTCTTGTTTTGCTCAGGATTTGTATTCTTGCCTTTCTGCCAGGCATAATGAGCTCTGGATCTGAACCCCACCCCCATAGTGGATTGATGCGTTAGTTGTTGTCTTTCTGGAGGACCTTGGAAAGAAGGTATAACCTTTGCTGCTGAGGCTGGATATAAATAAAAAGATTAAAGTACTGGATTTTTAAAAACTACTCTCCTGGAGTTCAGTAGAAGGTGTTACATGAACAACAGTGCTAAAAAATGTTTTATTGAAGACTTGCTTTTTTTTATACAACTATTTCTTCCCTATAAACTCCACTCCCATAACTCTGCCTGATAAACAAGGGAAAACATTTAAGCCAAGCCAAATGGCGGGCGTAGTGACTGCATCTGACAGCATAGGCAACATTCCATGTCTGAGCTCTATCATCTTTCTTTTTTAGAGGGAAAAGGTATATTTGAACATTAGTTCTTGGGACCATGATTAGCTGTTGCAAATAATCAGAGTTCAACTGTCTTTTAGTCTTGTTTTCATTTCCTTCACTTATGTTCATTGTGTATATCGTTCTCAAGTCTTCCTGCGTTTCTCAAAATTTGTCATACTTATTACATCTTATGTTTCAACAGGGTTCTATTGTATTAACATGCCATAGATTGCCCGGTCATTTCCAAACTGATGGTTATCTGTCCCCCTCCCAAGTTTTTTTTGCTCCCACAGGAATATTACTATGAATATTTTATTATTTTTAGGGCCTCTTTCTTTAACATCTTTGTGGTTATATACATAGTGGTGAGATCACTGGGTCAAAGGGTACTCTTCAAAAAAATATGAATTATTGTGTAGACAGGTTAGGCTAATTCCTAACTCTACCGATATTGTCACAATTATTATTATTTAGGCCCCTGTCTTCCATTTGGGACAATCTGGCCAATAGTTATTAGTTCTTTTTTTTAATATTCATATATTTCTATTGGGGAATCATACTTGGGCACATGTGTTTGCATCAGTTCTCAAAATAACATATTACATCATAGATATTCAAAGAAATACCATCTTGTATCATTCTAATTTGGTTCATGTAATTTGTAAAATAAAAGTATCTATTTTCAATTTTGTGTTTGGTTCTTTCCATTGTTTGGTTATGAATTTTGCTTCTAGTCATAACTGGGAAGGTCACTTTCCATTTTCTTCTATTATTTTTTAATGCTATGAGCTTTTTCATTTGGAGCTAATTGTGCTTATTGGGATGCAAGGTGTTATTCTGAACCTTGCATAAGCTATCGAATTTTTGAGTTTTCCTCAGGAGTTTTTGTCCGAGAGCTCTTCCCACAAGTTTGTGTTCTTAGATTTATATATTATTTAGCTGTTGTTTTAGTTAAATTTGATTCTTGCTTCTCCAGGCTAGTTCAGTAACCTGTTTTCTAAATAATGAAGTAATATCACCATGAATTTGATAACAAAAGGCATATAATTATGTCAATCAATCAATAAGCATTTATTAGGCACCTACTATGTGACAGGCACTGCTGAGTAGGAAAAGAAAGGTAAAAAATTGTCCCTGCTCTCAAGGAGTTCACATTAAGGAGGCGGTATGTAAGCAATTATGTATGAGTCAGATATCTATAATATTGGAGGATAATTGGAGATAATCTAGAGGGGAAAGATAACAGAATTAGCAGAGAGTTTGAGATTTTAGCTGGAACTTGAAGAAATCCAGGGAGAGCAGGAGAAGGAGATAAGGAAGAAGACAATTCCAGGCACAGGGAGACAGTGGAAATGCATAGCTGGAAGATGGATTTTCTTGTGAGAGGAGGAGTAAGGGTGTCAGTGTCACTAGAGATTGGATAAGTAGGAGGTATAAAGGGCTTTTAATGTCAAAGAAAGGATTTTATTTTTGATCCTGTAGGGATCGAATGGGAAACCAATTGTGTTTACTGAATAGGAATGTGGTGTAGGGTGAGATAGTCAGACCTGTACTTTAAGATCACTTTGATAGCTGAGTAGAGGATGGACCAGAATGGGGAGAGACTTGAGGGAGGGTCCACATAAGGGCCTGTACCAGGGTGTTAGCACTGTCAAAGGGTAGTGGAGGGTCAATAAAAGAGATCCTAGGAAGTTAGAATAGACAGGACTTGGCAACACATTTGACATAGGAGATGAAAGAGAGTGAGAAGTCAAGGTGAATCTGGGTGACTGGGTGGAGGGTTCAGCCTTCAATGATAACAAGGGAATTAGGAAGAGATAAAGACTTGGGATGGGGGAAGAAGATAATGAGTTCATATTGATTTTAAAATGACTGTGGGGTATTATGTCTAATCAACAAATGGAGATGGGAGACTGGTTATATATCTATTTAGAATGTCAAGTCAGCCTGTCCTTCCTCCTCTCCCTTCCCCTCCCCTCCCCTCCCCTCCCCTCTCCTCTTCTCTCCCGTTACCTGAGGATGTTCTCTCCAAGGGAAGAGAAATTTTGATGATCAAAAACTACCTAGTTAATTTGGATTTTACTGACTAAATTTCTTTTCCAAAGACCAAGCCTTAAACCCAATTTACTCTGGATCTCAGGAAATGGTCAACAATAGGTCCCTGCCCAAGCACCACTTAACTGTTGGGACCTCCTGGCTGAAAGTGAATGTAAATAGTAACTGTTCCTCATTTTGTCCAGTAACCCTGAGGGTCTTTCCCTCCCAGTTTGATTTATTTATTTATTTTTGGATTAAAAGGGCAATCTCTTGATTCACTTCTTAAAGAGGTATTCACTGAATGGGCATTGCCTCATGCAAAGTGAGAACCTGAAAAGACTTTAGCTTAAGAAAACCAAGGTCTCCTTCTACATCCTGGGTCATCTCCTGACATCCTGATCTACATTTGGTCACTGGTCCCAAATGGCTGCAGAAGAAAAAGTGATGTTAGTTACTTTGCACAGCCCTCCCTCACTGAAATCAGCCAACTAAAAGTCACGTCATTATCTCCCTGATGTCACGGACCTCTCGAAGAACGAAGGACAAAATACAACACACAGTTATGGAGTAGAGTGCAAAATGTTGATCTAAGCTTATTTTCTGTGATATTGTTTTCCAGTTTTCTTAGCATCTTTTATCAGATAGTGAGATCTTCCCTAGGCTACATACATTTTCCACTATATTAAATGCTGGGTTCTGTTGTTTTTGAATCTCTCATGTCTATTCCCTTACTTCTGTTCACCATTTGCTTGGATTTTCTAGGTCTTCAATTTCTCCAAAAGAATTTTGTTATTATTTTACCAAGTTCCCTAAAGTTTTCTGTTTGTATTTTGATTGGTATAGCATTAAAGTGTAAATAAATTTTATGTGTGTGTATATGACCTATACTGAGCACTAAATATTCCTCCAGCTACTGAAGTCCTTTTTATTTCCTTAAGAAGCACTTTTCAGTTGAATCTATCCAGTTCTTTTGTGTGCTTTGAGAGGGTGATGCTCAAATATTTTTATACATTTTTTAAAAAATATTTTTTCCCAATAGAACATTTATTTTTATTTAAAAATTTTAATGATATTTTATTTTTCCTCAGTTACATATCAAGAAAAATTTTAGCATTAATTTTTATAAGATTTCAAGTTTCAAATTTTTCTCCTTCCCTTCCTACCCTCTTCTGAAAATGGTGGGCAGTTTGATACAGTTTATACATATGCTATCATGTAAAAAATATTTCCATATTAGTTACAATTGTGAAAGAAGAAACAGTGAAAGAAGAAACAGATCAAAAGAAAAAAGATACGAGAAAGAATAAAGTAAATGGAAAAATATGCTTCAATCTGCATTCAGAGTTCACTAGTTCTTTATGTGGATATGACTAGTATTTTCTTTCATGGTACTTTTCTTGGATCATTGTGCTGTTGAGAAGATCTTAGTCATTCATAGTTGATCATCATCCAGTGTTGCTGATACTGTGCATAATGTTTTCCTGGTTCTGCTCATTTTGCTTTGCATCAGTTCATACAAATATTTTCAGGATTTTCTAAAATCTGCCTGTTCACAATTTCTTATTGAACAATAGTATTTCATTACATTCATACACCACAGTTTGTTCAGTCATTCCCCAGTTGGTGGGTATCCCTTCAGTTTCCAGTATTTTACCACCACAAAAAGGCTGCTTTAAATATTTTTGCACATGTGGGTTCTTTCTCCTTTCTAATGATCTTTTTGGAATACAGAACTTGTAGTGGTATTGCAGGATCAAAGTATGGTTTGGTGCAGTGTGGGCATAATTCCAAATTGCTTTCCAGGATGGTTGGATCAGTTCACAACTCCACCAACAGTTCATCAGTGTCTCAATTTTTCCACATCCTCTCCAACATTTATCATTTTACTTTTTTGTCATATTAGCCAATCTGATAGGAGTGAGGTGGTTTAGACTACTTCTTCATATACCTACAGATAGCTTGATTTCTTCATCTAATAACTGCCTATTCATAACCTTTGACCACTTATCAATTAGGTAATGCCTTGTATTCTTATAAATTTGACTCAGTTCTCTCTATATTTGAGAAATGAGGTCTTTATCAAAGATATTTGCTGGCAAGATTGTTTCTCAGCTTTCTTCTTTCCTTCTAATCTTGGTTGCATGAGTTTTGCTTCTGCAAATACTTTTTAATTTAATATAATCAAAATGATCTGTTTTATATTTTGTAATGTTTTCTACCTCTTATTTGGATTATTCCCTTCCCCATAGCTCTTTCAATTTGCTTATGGTGTCACCCTTTAAATCATGCACCCATTGTAACCTCATCTTATATTTTGAGGTAAGATATTGGTCTGTACTTAGTTTGTGACCTATTGTTTTCCAGTTTTCCCAGTAGTTTTTGTCCAAGAGTGATTTCTTATCTTAAAAGCTAGGATCTTTAGATTCAGCAAACACTGTGTTACTATGGTCATTGACTACTCTGTGTTGTGTACCTAATCTATTCCATTGATCCATCACTCTATTTCTTAACCAGTACCAAATTATTTTGATGATTTCTGCTTTATAATACAGTTTGAGATCTGGTGTTGCTAGACTTACCTTCCTTTTTTTTCTTCTCTTTAATTCTCTTGATATTCTTGACCTTTTCTTCTTCCAGATGAATTTTGTTATTATTTTCTTGGTAGTTTGATTGATGTGGCACTGAATAAGTAAATTAGACAGAGTTGTTATTTTTATTATATTAGCTTGACCTGCCCATGAGCAACTGATATTTTTCCAATTGTTTAGATCTGACTTTATTTGTGTGAGAAGTGTTTTGTAATCACATTCGTATAGTTTCTGGGTTTGTTTTGGCAGGAACACTCCTAAGTATTTTAGATTGTTTGGTGTCATTTTAAATGAAATTTCTCTTTTTATCTTTTTCTGCTGTTTTTTTTGGTCATATAAAGAAATGCTGATGATTTATGTGGGTTTATCTAATATTCTACAACTTTGCTAAAGTTATTAATTATTTCAAATAACTTTTTAGTTGATGCTCCAGGATTCTCTAAATAAACCATCTATCATTTGCTAAGAGTGATAGTTTTGATTCTTCATTGCCTATTCTAAATCCTTCAATTTCTTTTTCTTTTCTTCTTGCTATAGCTAATATTTCTAGTCTGTGTTGAATAATAGTGGTGATAACGGGCCCCCTTGCTTCACCCCTATTAGGAAGTCTTCTTTCTTATTCCCATTACAGATAATGCTTGCTGATGGTTTTAGATAGATACTGCTTATCATTTTGAAGAACTCTCCCTTTATTCCTGTGCTCTCTAGCGTTTTCAATGGAAATGGGTGCTGTATTTTGTCAAAAGCTTTTTCAGCATCTGTTGAAATAATCATATTATTTCTGTTGGTTTTGTTATTGATATGGTCAATCATTTTAATAGTTTTCTTCATATCAAACCAATCCTGCATTCCTGGTATAAATCTCACCTGGTCATTGTGTATAATTCTTGTGATTTATTGCTGTAATCATCTTTCTAGTATTTTGTTCCAAATTTTTGCATTACCATTCCTTAGAGAAATTGGTCTATAATTTCCTTTCTCTGTTTTAACTCTTCCTAGTATGGGTATCAGCACCATATTTGAGTCATAAAAGGAGTTTCGTAGGACTCCTTTTTTTTTTTCTAAATGGTTCATATTGTATCTAAATTAATTGTTTAATGTTTGGTAGAATTCACACATGAACCTATCTGGCCCTGGGGATTTTTTCCTAGAGAGTTTATTAATGGTTTTTTCAATTTCTTTTTCTAAGATTGTGTTTTTTAGATATTCTATTCCCTGATCTATTAATCTAGGTAATTTGTATTTTTGCTAACATTCATCCATTTTGCTTAGATTATCAAACTTATTAACATATAATTGAGCAAAACATTTTCTGATTTCTTAAATTTCTTCTTCATTGCTGGTGATTTCACCCATTACATTTTTGCTACCAGATATTTGATTTTCTTCTTTTTAAAAAAATTAATAATAAATAATAATAGAGAAGCCAATGGCTTAGTGTCTCAGTTTTTTTTTTTTACTTTCAGTTTTATTAATCTCACCTTTTATTTTCAGGGTTTCCAATTTGGTGCTCAATTGAGAATTTTGAATTTGTTCTTTTTTTAGTTCTTTTAGTTGCATACCCAGTTCAATGAGCTGTTCTTTTTTCATTTTGTTGATGTGAGAATTTAGGGAAATAAAATTTCCCCTAAGTACTGCATTGACTGCATCCTATAAATTTTGATATGTTTTCTCATTGTTGTCATTCTTTTTAATGAAATTATTGATTGCTTTTATGATTTATTCTTTTACCCACTTATTCTTTAGGATTAGATTATTTAGTTTCCAAATAATTTTTAATCTATACTTATACTGCCCTTTGTTGAATGTAATCTTATTGCATTATGATCTGAAAAGAACACATTTAATATTTTTGCCTTTTTACATTTAACTTTGAGGGGCTTTTTGAGGTTGAATATATCACATGGTCAATTTTTTGTGTAGGTGCCATATGCTGCTGAGATAAATGTATATTCCTTTTTGTTCCCATTCATTTTTCTTCAAAGGTTTGTTTGTCATATTTAACTTTTCTAATATTCTATTCACGTCTTTAGTTTCTTTCTTGTTTACTTTTTGGTTGGGTTTATTAGATTCTGAGAGGAGGCAATTGAAGTCCCCCAGTAGTATAGTTTTGCTGTCTGTCTCTTTCTGTAACTCACTTAACTTCTTTAAAATTTGGATGCTATACCACTTGCTGCATTTATGACAGGGTCCTGGTGCTGGCATCTGTCTGCTCCACCACACTAGGGCTCAGGATCTTTCACTGGTTTGCTGAGGTGGGGCTTGCTGCTGGCTTGCTGGGACACTTCCTGCCCTGAAATGAGCTCTCCTTTAATCTGAGTGATATGGACCTTTCCCACTGATTCTCCAATTCTCTCAGACTAAAAAACTTCTTTACCCCGTTTCTTCTGCTGGTATCACTCTTCCAGGATTTGTTCTGGGGCACTATTTTATGGTCGTTTGGAGGTAAATATAGGAGAGCTACAGTGATTTATTGCTTACTCTGTCAACTTGGCTCCTGGAAGCAGAATCTATTTTATACACTTTGTAGTTATTTAGAATGGGATATTCCTTTCTATTATTACTTCTTGCATTTTGTTATTAATATAGTAGAAAGCTATTGATTTTTTAGAATTTATGTTGTAACCTACAACTTTGCCAAAGTTATTATCTAATCAACATCTTTGCCGATTCCTTAGGTTACCCCAAGTAAACTATCTTATCATGAGTGAAAAAAAGTTTTATTTCCACTTCGTGTATGTTTATTCCTTTATTTTGCTTTGTCACTGTTGCTAATATTTCTAAAACTATATATAATAATAAATGGAGAGAGTAGGCATCCTTTCTTCACTTCTGTATTTACTGGAAAAATTTATAGTGTATCCCCATGATGCTTGCTTTTGGTTTTAGATAGATACTTTTATGATGTTGAAAAAGGTCCCTCTATGACCATACTTCATAATTTTATTTGTTTTTAACATAAATAGTGTTCTTTACCAATGGCTTTTTCTGCATCAGTTTAGATGATCATGTGGTTTTGGATAATTTGTTTTTTAATATGATTAATTATATTGTTTCTCTAATGTGCATTTGAATCAATTAAACTGTCCTTTAATACTTGTTGGATGACTTGTTTTTTTTTAATATGGATTTATCATAAAAGAGCATTGTACTTTGTCAGAGGCTTTTTAAAGCATATTTTGAGATAATATACATTTGTATCAGTTGAACCATTCCTCTAATGTTGAGCCATCCTTGCATATACAATATAAATCTCACTTAATCATAATGAACGATTTCATAGATTAATCTTTGTGGTCTGATAAAATTTTATTTAAAAATTTTAAATCACTTAATTAATGATATTGGCATACAGTTTTGCTTTCTATGTTTTATCTTTCCCTGTTTTAGGTTTTAGGACTATATTTGGCATAAAAGGATTCTGATACAGTGCTATCTTTCTCCACTTATGAGAATAATTTGTGAAATATAAGTACTAATTGTTCTTTAAATGTTTGATATAATTCTTTTGTAAATCTATGAAAATTAACCATCCCCAACCTCACATCTCTAGTACCTTTTCATCTAAATCTACTTTGTCTTTTCAAGAGTGGGTAATTTTAAGATCTCTCTCTGGTGTGTTCTGATAGTTTGGGTATTTTATATTTTTAAAAGTATGACTCCATTTCTTTTCTGATCTCAATTTTGTTAGCTTGTAACAGTGCATAATATATTCTGATTATTCTTTTTATTTCTTCTGGTTTGCTGTTATTTCATCTTGTTCATTTGTTGTTTTATTGATTTGATTTTCTGCTCTCTTCTTTTTAGTCAGATTTAATGTGCTCAGTTTGATCAATTATTTTAATCTTTTCAAAGAATCAGCTTTTAGTTTTATTTATCACTTTAGTCATTTTCAATGTCCAATTTATCTATTTCTTTAATTTTAACATTTCCCTCTTTGTGTTTATTTCACATTTGTTTATTTAATTTTAATTTTCTAATTTTTGAAAAACTACATGTTTGGTTTATTTATATTCTTTTTTGTTAATGTACATTTGTAAAGATACACATACACACATACACACACATTTTTTTCCCCCTGAGAACAGCTTTAATTGCATCCCATAAATTTTGGTATTGTTCTTTGTAATTTTCTTTTATGTAGTTATTGTTTCTGTGGTTTGTTCTTTAATCATTTCATTAGTTGAGATTTCATTGTCAAGTCTCCTTTGGGTCGCTATTTTTTGTTTGTAGTATTCCTATTTTTATTGCATATAATCCATAAAGGACATATTAACTATTTCTGTCTTTTTACTTTCATTTTCTATATCTCTGTACCATAAAGCATGATCAATTTTTGTGAAAATTTCATGTGGTAAAGAGAAATATATATATATTCTTTCACTGTTCCATTTAGAAGATGCCTTAAGTTATTAACTCTAATTAATTCCAATTTCTCCAGAAATTTAAGTTCTTCATTTTGACTTTTGTGTGTCTTTATGTTAGACTTGTCCAAAACTGAAAGAGGAATATTGAAGCATCCTGATATATTTTGCTCCTATACTTCATCACCTCTTTCCCAAGGTGTATAAGGAGACATGTTTTGTTACCAATCTTTTGAAACCATGATGAGTCACAGCATTGATCAGAGTTCTTAAGTCTTTCCAAACTATTTTCCTTTATGTATAAATTACATTATGATATGTATAAATTATTCTTCTGGTTCTGGTCACTTCAGTCTTTACCATTTTTTACAAGTGTTCTCAGGTTGGTCTTAAAATTCATCCTTTCGCTCACGTCTTGTAATATATTCCTTTACATCTACATACCATGATTTTTTCAGTTGTTCTCAGTTGATGGGCACTGATTTGGTTCTAGTTCTTTGTTACAATAAAATTTTTCACACTAAAATTTCTTAGATTTAATGTTGCCATGTTGTAAAGCCTAAACATTGAAAGTAGATGACCCTACAGTCTCAGGGGCTACCCCAGTAGAACAGAATCTCTGGCGAGTCCTCCAAAATTGTGAAAGCCTATTATCTGTAGACCAACGTAGCAAAGTTCATGGAGGCTCCTAACTAGACTGGGTACAGAGTGGTGAATTTCAGGACACAGTAATTCATTTAAACTAACTACAAAGGCGCAAAGGAGTTTTAATTATAAGTAGATGAAATGGTGGATCCTTAGAGTATTGATGTTTAATGGTACCCCATAGATTTTAATATGCTAAGCCAGAGAATTATAGTGTGAGATTTGAGAAATCAAGTTGTCTCATGCTTTGTGGGACCTGTAATCTGATCTCCTTAAATTCTTATCTCTCATTTGAGTATGTAAACCTGAGGCAAAATACACATAGTGGGAAGTAAAGTCCTCCCCAACAGGGAGTCCAGGTATGGAAGACAGGAAGTATGAGAGCTCTTTCTCTTGTATAACTGTAGAAGGCAACTGGTAGCACATTTTGTATATTCTTTTAAAAACTTAGAGAGAAAGAGAGGTTTTTTTTTTAAGGTGATCCCTCTTTCATGATTGTTTAAAGAAAAACTCAAACCAACAATAATCCAAAAAATCTATAGTTTATCATTAAAAGGAATGCTATGATGTCAAGAATAATATCTAACTAAATATCCAATACCCTTCATATTTAACTTCTTTTTCCTTAACTGATTAATAGTCTTGCAAAGTGACTTGAAATGGTTTACAAACTGCATATCCAATAAAAGGAAATTATGTTTTCCAGAATTAGAATAATTGGGCATTAATACATCTATCAATTAACCTAGAAAGGATGATTTAATGAAAAAAACAATTATTAAACTTTACTATGTGCCAAACACTGTTTTTAAATTATGGGAAAACAAATATAAAAGCAAAAATAGTTTCTACCCTTGTGGAGATTACATTTGAATTGGGGGAACAACACATATATTAAAATATCAGGGAAGAAAGAGTATTTTAGTTGAGAAAGTCACAGGAAGGTGAATGGAGCTAAAAGGGAATATATTAAATATTTTCCAAATATATTCTGCCTCAAACCATTTACACTTATAAAATACAATGTTCAGGAATAATGGCAAGAGTTAATTTAATCATGGTTCAAGGTTCCAGAACTGAAGAAGATATGAGGGTGGAGAGAGAAAAAAAGATCACTATTTGGTGATTATCCCTTTAAAAATAGAGGATGCTGCCAATAAAGTTTTATCTTTTTGATATACCTCTCCTTCCCTTGTTTGAGCTTGATCAAGAGTTTTTCTATATGATTGAGCAGGCAATTTCCCTTAAGTTGTATTTTATTCTGATTTTGAACTTCTTATAAAATCTATTGTTGATATTCAGAAACTGTCTATTGTATATTTTTGCCTTGCTGGAGTATGTTGGGGTTGTAAAAAGAAAGCCATGGCTATTCAGTATTTAATTAGCTGAGAAATTTATTTTCCAGCTTGATAACTAAAGGCTGCCTGGGGGCTTTACAAGCTGTTATGATTTTATTAATCAGTTGTACATTTGGATACACCACCCAACAAGCAGAACTTTAAACTAAACTTGGGCCTCTCCTTTTGTCCCCAGAGAAAGCTAAATGTATCTATTGTTATAATAAAGTCTACCTTAAAAAATTTTCACCAGCTAAGGCTATAGTGAGAAAAGATATAAAAAACTTTGGACCCTTAGGTAAGATCTTCACTCTGAGGAAGGAGAGAAAAAGAAGTGTGAATGTAAGAGAAGGGAAAGTTCAGCCCCTGAGCTGTCCGCTGAAGGAAAATGGGCATAGGTTGGAAGGATTTCTCTCTACCCCCTTTCCATAAAGTAAAGAAGGAATAGAAAGCAGTGAATACCAGACAACCTGTTTTGCCCTCTTCTGCTAAACCTGCTGATTACAATAATTGAAATAGTTTAGAAATGAAAGTAAACATTTAAGGGAAAGTAAAATAAAACAAAAGGAAACTTCCAAACTCAGCTTCCTCTCAAAAAATCTCAGAGACAATATAGATAGAAAGTAAGTGGATTGACTAGAAAACAGAAAAATTCACATTCTGCCTGGATGGAAGTAGAGAGGGGAGAGAAGGTACTGTTTGTCTTATTTAGGTTTAGGTTTGTCAGTCAGTCAATAAGCCTTTATTAATTACCTACTATGTGCTAGGCATAAGCTAAGCACTGTGGGTTTACAAAGAAAGGCAAAAGATGAGGGTGGTGGTGGAGAATGCTAACAGCTGGGTCAATCAAGAAACCTGTTTTGTAGGAGTTGTCCAATAGGTTATATTTTGAAGGAAGCTAGAGTTGATTCAGGGAAGCAAAGGTTGGAAGGGAGCATATGTCAGACATGGGGAACCACTTGAGCAAAGGGATAAAGCTGGAATTGGAATGCCATGAACAGGGCTGATTAGTAGGAAAATTTCACTGGTGCAAAGAGAGCAGAAAAGTGAAATAGGACAACTTAGGTGTTTGGAAGTCCCATTATAAAAGGCTAAAAATATCAGACGAAATTTGTATTATTTTGCAAAATGTGTTCATCACAGCAGAAAATGATCTGCATTGAACTCATACCATTGTCATGTCTCCAGGATGTTACAGGGGAGGAAGCCAATCATTACAAAAGAGAGCCAAGTCTTTAAAGTCTTATAGCCCTTTAAACGTAGAACAGTGAATTATCCTGGGAAGCAGGTTGGAGTAGGTTTGGTGTGGTGCACTTTAATGAAGTTTATTACCAGTCTTGTCTTCACCAGAACACACACACACACACACACACACACACACACACACACACACACACACAGACACACAGACACAGACATACACACACACATACACAGGTATCTTTTGGCTGTCATCAGAGTGAGATGCTGTGGATTGCCCTCTTTTGGTTTCTGATTGTTTACAATCTCCTGCTGAGGCTGCAATATGCCTAAATTGTACTGAAAACACATAAATCTGCCTTCAAAGGTGGCTTGGGAGGCTGAAGTGTGGCTAGGAAATTTTAAACAGAGGAGACAAGTCACACTTGCAAGGTCTTCCCTTGTTAGTGGTAGGCGTTGCAATTTGTTCCAGTTGCAACAGTCTACAATATGTAACGCTTTTGCTAATTCGGTAAAAGTTAAAAAGAAAAGGCCAGGATGAAATGGACACCTTTGTAATTACTGAACAAACCCCTTTCCCCTACAGGGTTAATCCAGAAGGTGCTGCTTAGGGAGAATGATTTGCCAAAAAAAAAAAAAAAAAAAGTGGTGGTTTCCACTCAGACTGGTTACTTAGAGAGTCCTTTTTTGGTTTCACTTTGGGGATGATTGATATTTCGTAAGATAAGCATGAGATATCATTCACTAAAATCAGCCATTCCTGACCCACCTAAGAACTCCAGCTTTTTCTTAAGATTGAAATCCAATAGGAATGGTCCCAAGGTCTCACATTCCCCTTATTTCCCTAATGTGTCATTAACATCACAAAACTGCACACTTGGCATTCTTCATCACAATTTATAGTTTCACAAATGAAGCCAGCAACAAACCAGAGTGAGTTCCATACCTTGCACTTGGCTAGGGAGTATTTTCTCTGATTTAGAGTAAAGTGCACTTTAGGAGGTCTCCAAGTACTTTGATTGTCTGGCCACGTGTGGTTTGTTTCTGCCTTTTTCCAGAAAATAGCTTTGTATCCTTTCATTTTATTCATGTTGCCGCTTAATCACTGCAGGCTTCCTTGTACTTGGAAGTTTATTTTCTTTTGGTCTCTCCTGCCAAACAGATCATTTTCCACTTTCTGACTTCATCATCTTTATTATTTCTACTTGGAGAGAAGTATATATTCACACACTGTGTATCAAAACACTGCTTTTGTGCTAAGACTAGTTCAGTAATGCCTAAAAACAAGGTTAATTTCTCCAATAAGCATTAAGTACCAGTTATTCAAGTGGAGAATATTTGTACATTTCTTGTATGCTTAGTATATTATGAAATTGTGACATAATTTAATTGTTAACATCTGCACTTTCATCATCTCAAAAATAATTTGACTTCAAGTTGTGCTTTTGTGACTTGTCATTAGTTATTGTTTCTTGAGGACCAATGACACTTTGCACTCAACAGTATTGTCATGGCTAATGTCTGAGGACCTGGCTAATTTCCACCCATGACTGGCAAATTGGTAGACTGTGTTGACACGTCCTTTCTCGGTCAAATGTTTTATGTATCTAGCTGAGGGTTCCTGTCTCCTAATGAGTGTGTGGCAATGGTATCAAGTTGATCAACTAGAGTTATCTTCATAGTATTGCGTGAAAATAAAGATGAAGCAGAGTCTGCCATTTTTCTTGCCTTTAAAAATTGTCTTAAGCAGGGTAGAATGCATGTTGTTTATGTCTAGACACATCATTTCATCAAGGTGGTGGAGTTTCTGGAATGGAAGCTCCCTCCACTGCTACAGAGCACAGTTCTTTGGTAATTGATAGCTAAGTGGTGTATAGAGCACCAGGCCTAGCATCAGGAAGACCAGAGTTCAAATCTGGCCTTAGATACTATCTAGCTTTGTGACCTTGGGTAAGTCACTTAATCTGTGCTTGCCTCAGTTTTCTCAGTTGTAAAATGAGAATAATGGAAGCTATCACTTTCTAGGGGCTTGTGGAAAGACCGTGTAGCTGGTATTTCAAGTGTAAGACCAGTTTTGTGATGTGCTTATATGACAACAACATTCATCATTGGTAGGGTAGTACAGTAGAAAGCACACTGCATTTGGAGTCAGAGAGGACCTTGATTTGAATGCTGGATCTGTTAATTACTAGTTATGTAATCTTGAGCTATTACTTAACCTCTTGGATCCTCAGTTTCCTCATCTGTTAAATGAGGGGGTTGAACAAGATGGCCTCTGAGATCCCTTCCAGGTTTAACCCCATGAATATATGATTAAAAAGGATAATTTTTTTGTCCCTCATCTTTTGGTTTCCCAGTTATATACTAATACACACACATATGTGTATATATGTATATATACATATGTATATATAAGTGTGTATGTATATACCCACAAATATACAAAATTCTCATTGCAAGCAAATATTATGTGTGAATGACCTTGTTTCCATCATGCCTGAAATGACTCACATTCTTCTAGGCCCATCCGTTTTCCTGATCTTAGTGAGCTTTGACTTGGTTGATTTATTGCTTTGCAAGTGCTGCGTCATTTTATTTGTGTGTATTCTGTCATTTAAACTAGATTGTAAACTCCTTAATGACATAGAGCATACCCCTTAGTTCTTTCTTCTTTTCTATAGTGCTAAGCAATATAGTTTATACACTGTGAGTACTCAATAAATGCTACTGACTTTCTGACAGGCCAGGCTTCAAGATTAATCCTGTAACGTGAACCTTTTCCCCATTTCAGTATATTTCTCCACTTTTCCTGCTCATATGCCCTGTTATTAACTAACACGTTCTTGGGTGGACTTTCAATAAGATAGAACTCTATCCATTTGATACTCCTTCCAGTATATCAATTCTATTCCTTTGTTTCAATTAAAGCCAGCATCTAGTAGATGCTTCACAATTTTCCAACTGCCTCTCAAAAAATCTTAAAGAATCATAGTTATTTAGAGTGGAACAACAGCAGTTTTCTATCTATGAGGAGTAAGAAGTCTTGAAAAAAATAAAATGTGGAGTTATAGAACCATAGCAGGTTACCCAGAGAGAGATGGGAAATACGTGACAACTTTCTCTAGAGCTCTATCACCATTTCAGCCACAGGTGAGAATTAGGTGGAACAGGTGGACACCAAAGGTGGAAAGAGCCTCGAAAAGGACTTGGCAGCCATCACACCAAAGGTAGGGATCCTCCCTGAACACATCCTCCACCCCAAAAAACACAGGTGCTCCATCAGCCACCACCACACCATCCATGCGTGGAACCGTTGGTTACAACAAATGGAGAAGTTCTGAATGCTGTGGATAGGTTCACTTACCTTGTTAGGGTACTTTCCAGGGATGTACATGTTGACAATGAGGTTGATGCGCGCATTGCCAGAGCTAGCTCAGTGTTTGGGAGGCTCCAAAGAAAGATTTGGGAGAGAAGAGGTATTAGACTGACTACCAGACTGAAGGTCTACAGAGCTGTTGTGCTTGTATGTTATTATATGTCATTGTTATATGCTTATGAAACATGGACAGTCTACCAGTGCCATACCAGGAAACTGAATCACTTCCACTTGAAATGTCTTAGGGAGATTCTGAGGATCACCTGGAAGGATAAGGTACCAGACGCTGAAGTCCTTACTCAAACTGAACTGCCAAGTACTCAAGCTATGCTCCAGAGAGTGCAACTCCCATGGGCTGGCCATGTTGTTTGAATGCAAAATGTATGCTTGTCAAAAGGACTATTTTATGGAGAACTTGCTTGGGGCAGGCAATCACATGGTGGCCAGAAGAAATGATACAAGGACGTTCTCAAGGTCTCTGAAGAACTTTGGATTTGACTGTGCAACATGGGAGACACAGAGTCTACTACTCAGCATGGCATGCCCACATATGAAAAGGTGCTGTGCTCTTTGAGCAAAGCAGAATTGAGGCAGCACAAAGTAAATACAGGATATGCAAATTTGGGGTATCCATCCCAAATATTCAAATGCACTATCTGTGCCCAACCTGTGGTAGAGCATTCTGAGCTCATATTTTCTGATCAACCACAGTCATACACACTAAAATTCCACTTTACAATAGTGATGTCATTCTGGTCCTCTTTGAAGATGAAGGACAACAACCAACCATTGCCACTTCAAGTTCTCCAGATGATGTCAGTACTCCTAAGACCTCCCTGGGGCTTTGGGAACTAGGAGAACTCAGTGATCATACTTCTCCAAGATGCATCACTCTTAAGATCTGTTAGTAATAATCCAATTCTCATGCAGAAAAGTCCACTATTCTTCAAGTATGGGACAAGTTTCCTGAGCAGCTTCCTATGAAGGTCTGATGTTTTTCTCCTCTGACTGTGTTGCAGGAGACAATAGTAGCTTTTTGGGAGCCAAGATGATTAATTCCTTCAGAATCAGGTATAGACTTGACAATCATTTGGAAAGAGGTATTGAGAATGCTTTTATGATTCATTCATCCCATGTTTTCACCTACATATTTTGTTTCTTTAAATCTCTTTCTTTGTATTATTGAAAACTAATTTCATCTGGCAATGGGAGCATTGGTAGCACCTGGAAAGCTCCCTCAGTGTCCCTAGGCAATTCTCTAAATCTGTTGTTAGCTTTCATTGGTATCAATCATTTAACATGGTTTTACTAAGTACCTAATATGTACTAACCACTACATAGGTGCTGAGGATACAAGTATAAAGACTGAAATAATATCTATTCTCGAGGAACTTATATTGCATTGGGAAACATCTATAAAGCAAAACTCTAAAACCAAACATGTTGCAGGATCCTATACCTTGGTACAGGTATTTCTATACTAAATGACTCAATCCCAGCTATTATAGTAGCCAAGAAAATGTTTCTTTCCTTCATATTTTAGTCCTTACGAGTCTTTAGAATATGTAGCAGAAAAATCATTGTCATTGGGCTCTTATCATTCCAGGTGCTAGAGCTGGGAAGGTATCTTCAGAAGGTATCTAATATAATTCCCATTCTCATTGCAGATTGAAACCTTAGATCCAAAGAGATTTAGTGACTTGCCCAAGGTCAAAGATCTTTTTCCTATAACTCCATGACCCTTCAGAAGCTAGTGAATCCATGTGGGAAAGTCACAGGGATTAACAATGCTAGATTCTAAGATATTAATTTGGATACATAGTCCATTAATTAATGCATCAGTACATATACCCTGGACAACTACTTCTGATGGACAATAAGCTAGGTCCAGAGCTGACTAGAAGGAGGGCGAAAGCTAGAATACATGTCCAAAACTAAGCAGTGCTTTTATTAATCCCAAGATGCTCCCTCTCAAACTCGCCTTTTAAAAAATAGTTAATTTTAAAAATATATATAATTTATTTATTTTCTGTTCTTAACATTCATTTCCACAAGAAATTGAATTCAAAATTTTCTCCCCATCTCTCCCCACCACCCAACCCAGGACAGCATGTACACCATCCACCACTTCCTCCAGTCTGTCCTCCCTTTTATTACCCATTCTTCTTCCATCCCCCTTCCCCTCTATTTTCTTGTCGGGCAAAATAGATTTCTATACTCCATTTACTGTATAACTTAATTTCCAGTTGCATGCTAAAACAATTTTAAACATTCATTCTTAAAGCTTTGAGTTCCATATTCTCTCCCTCCCTCCCCACCCACTCTCATTGAGAAAACAAGCAATTCAATGTAGGTCATACATGTGTAATAATGCAAAGCACTTCCATAATCGTTATGTCAAAAAAGACTAACCACATTTCCCTTTGTCCTATTCTGCCCTTCATTTATTCTATTCTCTCCCTTGACCTGTCTTTCCACAATAGTGTTTGCTTCTGATTATCCCTTTCCCCAATTTGCAGTCCCTTCTATTATCTTCCCTCTCCTGTCCCCTTCCCCCTTGTCTTCCTGCAGGGTAAAATGGATTTCCATATCCAATTGAGTATGTGTTATTCCATCCTTAAGCCAGATCCCATGAGAGTAAGGCTCAATTATTTCCTTTCATCTCCCCCTTCTCCCCCACCACTGTAAAAGCTCTTTCTTCCCTCTTTTATGTGAGATGATTTGCTATATTCTACCTCTCCCTTTCTCTTACTCAATACATTCCATTCAGCAGTAAATTTATTTTTTTAGATATTCTCCCTTGATATTCAGGTCACACTGTGCCATGTTTATATACATATATAAATACACATATATGTATATATACATACATATATTCATACATACACACATATACATACATATATATAATATAATATATAAATTTCCTCTAACTACCCTAATATTGAAAAAGGTCTCATGAGTTTCAAATAGTATCTTTCCATGAAGGAATGTAAACAGTTGAACTTTAATGAGTTCCTTAAGTCTTCTCTTCCCTTTTTACCTTTTCATGTTTCTCTTGATTCTTATATTTGAGAGTCAAATTTTCTATTCAGCTCTGGTATTTTCAACAAAAATGCTTGGAAGTTCTCTATTTCATTGAAATTCCATTTTTCCCCTGAAGTATTGAACTCAGTTTTGCTGGGTAGGTGATTCTTAGTTGTAATTCTAGCTCCTTTGACCTCTGGAATATCATATTCCAAGTCCTTTGATCCTTTAGTATAGAAGTTGCTAAATCTTATGTTATCCTGATTGCATTTCCACAATACTTGAAATGTTTCTTTCTGGTTGCTTGTGATATTTTCTCCTTGACCTGGGAACTCTGGAATTTGGCTAAAATATTCCTAGGAGTTTTCCTTTTGGGATATCGTTCAGGAAGTGATTGGCAAATTCCTTCCATTTTTATTTTCCCCTCTGGTTCTAGAATATCAAGGTAGTTTTCCTTGATAATTTGTTGGAAGGTGATGTCTGGGCTCTTTTTTTGATCATGGTTTTCAGGTAGACCAATAATTTTTAAATTATCTCTCCTTGATCTATTTTCTAGGTCAGTTGTTTTTCCAATGAGATATTTCACATTGTCTTCTATTTTTTTTATTCTTTTGGTTTTGTTTTATAATTTCTTGGTTTCTCATAAAGTCATTAGCTTCTGTCTGCTCCATTTTAGGTTTTAAAGAGGAATGTTCTTCAGTGACCTTCTGAAAGTCCTTTCCCATTTTTCCAATTCTGCTTTTTAAGGCATTCTTCTTATTGGCTTTTTGGACCTCTTTTGCCATTTTGGTTAGTGTATTTTTAAAGATGTAATTTTCTTTAGCATTTTTTGGGATCTCCTTTAGCAAACTATTGACTTACTTTTCATGATTTTCTTGCATCACTCTCAGTTCCCTTTCCAATTTTTCCTCCACCTGTCTTACTTGATTTTCAAAATCCTTTTTGAGCTTTTCCATGGCCTGAGACCACTGCCTATTTTTTTTGGAGGTTTTTGGATAAAGAAGCTTTGACTTTGAAATCTTCATCTGATGATATGCATTGTTCTTCCTCAACTGAAAGGATGGAACAAAATATCTTTTCACCAAGAAAGTAACCTTCTGCAATCTTATTTTTTCTCCCCTTTTTGGGCATTTTCCTAGTCAGTTACTTGACTTTTGAGTTCTTTGTCAAGTGGGGGGTATATTCTAGGGATCTATAAGTCGTCAGTTCCTCCAAGTTGGTACAATCAAAGGAGAAGACTTTATTCCTCTCTTGGCCTGTGCTCTTTTCTGTGAGCTACCCCAAGCACTCTGTTCTGCCCAGGATCTGTGAGTAGGGTTCCTTCTCCCTTGTCACCACCAGCTCCACCATGCCACTGCTCCTCCCCACCCCAGGACAACCATTTAGGGCTGAGATCCAGATCAGCTACTTGATTCACCCTGGATTTTTAAGCTGAGGGATCCAAAAGTGAATGCTCTTGCAGTGACTTCCAGGTTTGGGCCAGATCCACATCCCCCTCTCACCCAGGTGAAAGAACTTTCTTATTGACCTTTGAAGCTGTCTTTGGTGTTTGTGGGTTGAGAAATCTGGGAACCATTCCTGCTACTTGTGATTCCACACCCTGAAGCATGCTCCAATCTTGTCTGTGTCCTGCCTCGCAGCCAAGGCTGGCTGCATTCCGCTACAATCCCGGTGCAATAGGCCTTTCCTTTCAGCCTTCCAGATTGTCTTGGGCTGGAAATCTCTTTCATTCTGTCATTTTGTGGCTTATGTTGCTCTGGAATTTATTTAGAGTCAGTTTTTACAGATATTTTATGCTCTATGAGGGGAGAGCTAGAGTAGGTCTGTCCTGCTACTCTACCATCTTGACTCCACCCCCAAAAGTTAATTTTTAAAATAAAAAGTTCACCTTTTCTTTTTCACATCCTTTCCATTTGAGAAATAAAGAAAACCAAAACAAATACATCCATTGGTTATGTTGAAAGAAAGTCTTAGTTTGTATTTCATCACCTCTCCATCAGTAGGTGTATGGCATGCTTCATCATGAGTCCTCTGGAATTGTGGCTAGTTATTGTATTGATCTATGCACTGTATAGATTTCCTAAGTCTTTCAAAATTGATTGTCTTTATGATATTTTTGTTATCACATAAATCATTTCTTGGTTATGTTCCATTTGCTCTGTATCAGTGCATGCAAATCTTCCCTGGCAAAACCCACATTTTTCTTTTTTCTTTTTTAATCTATAAGTTAGGAAACAGGTTTCCACTTTAGTTAATGTATTTCATTTTAACCCTTTCTTTTATTTTTTAAATTTTAAATTTTTAAAAATTCTTTATTTTTAGTTTTCAACATTCACTTTTATAAGATTCTGAGTTCTAAATTTTTCCCTCCTTTCTCTTGTTCCTCCCCAAGACAGCATGTAATCTGATATAAGCTACCCATGTGCAATCATATTAAACATACTTCCACATTAGTCACTCTATAAAAGAAGAATCAGAACCAAAGAGAAAAACCACAAGAAAGAAAAAGAAAGAAAATAGTGTGCTTCATTATACATATAGATTCCATAGTTCTTTCTCTAGATATGGATAGCATTTTCCATCATGAATCTTTTGGAATTGTCTTAGATCATTGCATTGTTGAGAAGAGCTAAGTTTATCAAAGTTGGTCATTGCGCAACGTTGCTGTTACTGTGTTCAGTGTTCTCCTTAAAACCCTTATTTTTAATATTAATACTACCTGGCTACAAGTAATGTTACACTACAGTTTAGTTTCTAAAAAATCAATATACAAGTGACCTATAAGAAAATGCAAATCATTGGATTAATTGGGCGGTAGGATATCACCAATGATTTTTGGCACACAAGTGTTATAAAAGTCATAATTCATTTAAATGCACACACATACATGTTACATATGTATATATGCATTCACACACCTATCAAGAAAAGGAAGTAGGACTGTTTTATAATGAGGGTAAGAGATAATGGAGGAGCAGTCCAAGACCCAAGGCAAGGGAAATATACAATAAAAGTATCTGAAGCTTGGGTAGAGAGAAAATTGTGGGTAATTTTATCTAATTTGCTAAATTCTTTTTGAGAAACTTCTCTTTGTTTTAGCGTATGGTAGAACAGGAGGACTATAACAACAGGAAGGAGATATCATGACTTGCAAGTGAATTGAATTTCAGTGAGGGAGGGCTACGCAAAGCCACCAGTCTCACTTTCTCCTCTAGAGCTAGCTGGGTCCAGGGGCAAGATATAGATCAGGACAACTGGAGATGGCTCTGTATGTAGTGGGAAATCTTGGTCTTTTTAAGCTAAGGTCTTTCCCAGGTCTCAGTTTTTCTGAGGCAATGTCCATTCAGTGATTAAGGTTAGATTAAAATGAGGCAAAGTATAGCCTCTTTTAAAACAAAACCTGTTGTTGTTGTGTTCGTCCTTCATTGCTGAAGAAGACCATGCCATCAGAGAAATAATGACATGACTTGCACTTGACTTTGTAAAAAATAGATTAAAATCAGTCTGCTAGGGAAAGACCCTCAGGGTGTATTTAAACAAAGAGTGCTATTTAAACTCATGCGAAGCCATCAGAATCCAAACAGTGACTAGGTAAAATTTAGGCTGAGACCTATTGCTGGCCAATCAATGAGAACTAGAGTGATTTGAGTTTGAGACATGATCCATAAACAGAAATCTAGCCCATAAAACCCAAGCTATCTAAGTTTCAGTGATCAAAATTTATATTCCTTTGCACATACTTCACTCGCTTAAATCCAATTCACTTGCAAGTCGTGACATCTTTGGAAAACCTTTAAGGGATTATACTTTATATCTATTTATACATTCACTAATTTCTCAGAACAATTATTCCAACAATGCACCAATGGGACCAATTCCAGTGCTAACACTGTCAAAATGAAATGTATCCTTAGCCTGGTATTGTACCCCTAAATCTGAGTCTAACTTACCATCATTCATTACCTGCCTGAACTTGAAGAAATCAATTAAACTTTCTGAGCCTCATTTTCCTTACCTGTAAAATGATTTTGGAATACACAGACAGTAACGTCTCTTTTGGCTGTAAACTCATGATAAAAACCTTCCCTAGGTGGGTACTTTCACACATTTATATTCAAGTCCGATGGGACTACTTGCTGTTGCTTTCTCGTTTTACTCTTTCCAGCTTCTTTTCTTTCCTTCATGTGGTGTAACAGAAAGATATTTATTTTCCCACATTTCTGCTTATATAAATCTTTCCTTTCTTTTAAGGTTTCAGATTAATTTAAGTTAAAATTTGGGGAATGGATAATCAGAAGTAAAACACTTGAGGGACAGGGTGAAAGGAGAGAGAATGGGGTAGGGAGAATAGGATGGAGGGAAATAGTTAGAAATAGTAAATGCAAAAAAAACAATTGAAGCAACTTTCTCTTATAAAGCCCTCATTTCTCTAACTGTAGAACTGTATCAAATTTACAAAAATAAGAGCCATTCCCCAACTGATAAATGACCAAAAGATATGATCAGCTTTCAGGTGTTGTAATTAAAGCTATCTATAGTCGTATGAAAAAATGTTTTAACTCATTATTGATTGGAGACATGTAAGTTTAAATAATTCTGAGGTACTACATCATACTTTTTAGATTAGATAATAGGACATAAAATATAGATGACAGATGTTGCAGGGGATATGGGAAATATGAGACATTAATGTACTATTATTCGAATTGTGAATTGTTTAAATGATTCTATATAGCAATTTGGAACTATGGCCAAAGGGTTATAAAACTCTGCATACCCTTTGACATAGCAATATCACTACTAGGTCTGTATCCCAAAAGAGATAAACAGAAAAAAAAAAAGGAAAAAGATCTATATGTACAAAAATATTTCTGACAGCTCTTTTCTGGGGGTAAAGCATTAGAAATCAAGGAGATGCACTTCAATTGGGGAGTGGCTGAATAATATGTGGTATGCAATTATGATGGATGGAATGTTATTGTAATATAAGAAATGATGAGCAGGATATTCTCAGAAAAATCTGCAAAGATTTACACGGGTTGATGCAAAGTGAAATGTACTGGATACAAAGTAGCAGCAATATTGTAAGATGATCAGCTGTGAATGACTATATCTCAGCAGTGCAATGATCCATGACAACTCTGAAGGACTTAGGATGAAAAATGCTATCCATCCCCATGTTAGGACAAGCAAAGTAGGATCTTTTGCTGTTTTTGTTTTAGTATAATCAAAGAAGTATAATACTTCTATTTGAATGTGATTAAAGAAGCTCTTTCCCATACATTGATAGGCCTGCCCATTGAGGGAAGCTTGACTAGGGAAGTTATTTCTAGAAGAGTCCCAAGTACCTTTTGTTTTTTCTATTGGCCCACTGGGTCAGAGGGTCATGCCCTCTGGCTATGAAAAGTGTATAAATATTCTGAGGGTGAGGTTTTACTTTGGGGCTTAGTTTTTGAAAGAAGTTTTGTGTGCCAGAGGAGACTCTGGGAAGCCGCTTAGGAGCCCCCAGGCTTTGAAAACTCAGGTGTTAGTGTTTCCTTCTCTGGTAAAGATGCATGTATGTTAGTGGTCAGGCAGTTTGGAAGCACTGTCTGTTGATTTTTGATTTCTCTGAAATTTTGATTTTGATTTTCTCTGATACCTGTGTTTGATTAACATGATTGTTAACCCCTCAAAAGTTGCCTTTCATTTTAGAGAAGCAGATCAAAGAACCTGTGGTAGCAGACCCCCTTGTGTATGTTGGGTGCTTACTGATACACCCCAGAGAAAGAACTGATGGTGTCTGAATACAGATTGAAGCAACTTTTTTCACTTTATTTTTCTTGAGTTTATTTGGTCTACATTTTCTTTTACAACATGACTATTATGGATATGTTTTGCATGACCACATATGTATAACCTGTATGGAATTGCTTGCCTTTGCAGTGAGCAGGGAGTAGTTGTGAAGAAGGAAGAGAATTTGAAACTCATAGTTTTAAAGACAAATGTTAAAAATTGTTTTTATATGCAATTGGGGAGAAATTAAATATTAAATAAATACCAAAAAATATTCAGTGACATATTAGATTGGAGATTGGGAAAGAATAGAAGCAAAGAATGCTCTTCAGAGGCTAGTCAAATGAGAATTCATTGATATATGTATGGGGGTGCAACAAGAAGGAAAGGGTGGATGACAAGGAGGCATAATCAGTAGAACTTGGTAGCCAATTAGATATGAACAGAGAGGGAGAGAAAACCAGGATAAGCCCAAGATTTCATATACAGGAGGATGAGGGAATCATGGTACTACTGACATAAACAGGAAAATTAGAAACTGGATAATAGACAACATATTCATGTTAAGAAACAAAGAAGGGAATCCATTGATTCCCATTTTGGATAATTGCAGTCTACTAGTGATCCACTGGTCTAGTCATCTATTCACAAATAGGAGCAACTAGGTAGTATAGTGTATAGAGTGCTGGGACTGGAGTCAGGAAGACCTGCATTCAAATCTGGCCTCAGACATTTATTAGTTATGTGAACTTGGGCAAGTTGCTTAATGTTGGTTTGCCTCGGTTTCCTCAACTATAAAGTGGGGATAATGATAGTGCCTATCTCACAGGCTGTTTGTGAGGATCAAATGAGATAATTATAAAGCTCATAACAGTGCCTGATACATAGTAAATTCTATGTGATAATTATTATTATTATAATATATAAACATTATACATCTCCTTATATGTTATAATAAACATGTCATATCTCCTCTTCTTTCACAGTCGATTCATACATGTGTATATAAATACATAAGAACTCTATTCCCTGTTGCCAAGAGTATTAATAGCCATCATTTATATAGAGTTTTTTAAGTTTGCAAATCTCTTCATATATGTAAATTCAATTGATCCTTACCACAATCAGGTGAGTTAGGTGCCCTGATTTTATAGATGAGGAAGCTGAGGTGCAGAGAGGTTAAGTGATTTGCCCAGGGTCACAAAGCTAGTCAGTGTCTGAGGCAAGATTCACACTCTAGCGTTTCTGACTCCAAGTCTTGTGCTCTACCCGCTGAATCACCTAGCTTCCCCCCTTTCTTCTTTCCAATTTCTTAGTTAAACCTGGACAAAAGAAGGTGTATGAGGAAATTTTGATTGAAGATGCACTGGTCACAAGATAAACCCTTTTTTTCGTTCGCTTTTTTGTTTTCGGTCATCACTTTTCCTAGGAACACAAAAGCAAATGAAGATGATATGTACACAAACACACACACACACACACACACACACACACACACACACACACAGAAAGAAGAAATGCAGGGGTCAAGGGGAAGTCCTGAGGAAACCAGATCCCCAAATGTCAAATAAGAAGATAGGGACAAGGCAGGACAATACTTTACTGGTCTGTGTACATGACTGAAGTTGGAAGTTCTGGATTTCACTAAATCTTTATAGGCCACAATTTAACCATAAGAACCTATTTCTCCTGGGTCACATGGTAATACCTGTAATTATTAGCCCTAGACTTATGTTGGGTTATTTGTGTTTTGAAATGAAAAACATGATTTCCTCCTTCAGTTAATTTCCTGGAACATCCTCATCATGCATCTACATCTCATTTCAGAGAAATTTAGTCTGGGAATGAAATTTTAATGTATGATACACTTACAAAAGACGAAGGAACATGGTCATTGAAATTTGTGAAATTAATAAATTGAGGTTTGTAGAAAAGGTATACACATAACAAATATTATTTTAAGATTTTTTATTTCTATATGGTTGAACTTACATCACGGTGAAGTAAGTTGTAACTTGTCACCATTGTATCCCAACCCCCTGGAGTTTCTTTCCCTTCTATCGACAAGGATAACGTTACTGTTGCATGCATTAATGGATATTCAATACATGGCTCTGGTTTAGGTAAATTGTTAGGAAAAAGAAAGTGTCACTATTTTCCTCTCATTTTCCCTAGACTTGCATATACCTCCAGGCCCTCTGGGAGGGTCTCTGAGCAGGGGTTTCTGGGTATTTGGCTTGAGAATCTATGATTTAAAGACTTCAGCATCCCAACTGAAGGTAAAATTGATGGGCTGTTGAGTGTGCTAGGTCATTTTGCCTGCCTTTCATTTTTAGATCATTAAATTGTTATTACCAATTCTCTCCCGCCTCTCCGTTATGGTTATTCAAATGGTTCTTAGTACTAAAATTACACCATGCCATCATCAGATGTCTAACACCAGATCCTTATTAGGCTAATAAAAGATCCGTTAGAGATTAAAGGGGGTCACTTTGCCCTTTTGGCATAGCTCACACACACACTGCACTGTACTTTGGTGGAAAAACAAAATCATTAAAATAACGTTCTGCATGAGCTGCCATTAAACCGTGATATAAGCCCTTGGCTCATTTAGCTCATATTTGTGGTTTGTGTGTATCTGCTCATCAAGTTACTCTGATACTTCAAAAAATGTCAAAGAATTTTGGGGGGTTCTTTTTATAGCCTCTATTAATGTAAACAGTATTTTCTGAAATACAGTAGAAAGGAAATCAACAATAAAGAAACAGTCATAAAACAGTAGAGATAGATTAATATGTCAGCGCAAGGCACAACTGTAGCACAAGCAAAATCCTGTTGCTCCTTCATTTTAGCACTGAAAAGAGATCTGAATACTAAGGGAGAATAAGAACTATTAATTATGGGGGGAAAGAATGGATCAACATACAAACATTTATTGTGTATATGGTGCACTTATGAGACCACTGCCAGTAACTTTAAAGCTATTTGTTTTCTATAGTCTTTATCTTACAATTGACTTTTGAAAACAAATAAAAAAAGCTTACACACTGTAAGCTCTTGGAGGGCAGGGTCATCTTTAATTTTTCCCCAATATTTGCCCAGTGACTTTTATAAGGAGACAATAAACGTTACATTGAATTTTTTTAAGTGTATATGGGTCCTGAGGTTATGCATGTGTATGTTTCATTCTTTGTGAATGCAATTACGACTTCCTCCTGCCAAAGGCAGGGGTGGGGAACCTGCAGCCTCAAGCCCACATGTGGCCCTTGAGGTCTTCAAGTGCCATCCTTTGATATCACTGAAGTTTGGATTCAAAGGGCCACCCTTGAGGACCTAGATGGCCACATGTGGCCTCGAGACTGCAGGTTCCCCAGCCCTGGTCTAGGGGATAGCAGTAGTAATAACAACTGAAATTTATACAACACCTTAAAGACCGCAGAGTGCTTAATATACTTTATCTCAGTTGAGCTTTACAAATATCAGAAGATATACAAAGCAGGGTTAATAGAAGGCTGTAGAGACTTGAAGTCATGCCAAATGTCAGTTGGTTAGAAGAACACTGAACATTTATTCTGGAGAAGATAGATTGTGGGACATGATTTTTCTTTTCAAATAGTTGGAAGTTATTATGCAAAAGAATTAGACTTACTGCATAGCCAAAACTCCAAAACTTTGGAGCCAAAACTCAGAACAGTCATTGGGAGCTACAGAGAGAAAGATTTTAGCTTGAAATGGTATAAAATTCCCTAACAATTAGAGTTCTACCGGATTTGCTGCCTTAGGAAATCTTTGATCAAATGCTGGAAGTCACCAAGCAGAAGATGGATGTGTCAGGGCCAGAGAGATGACTCATGCTTCCGGGAGGATGTGGACTTCATTGACCTCAAAGTTCCTATCTATTTTGGAGATTTTATTATTTGACTGAAATGATGAAGGCAAAAGAAAGCTTAATTCTATTAAATACTGATTGAGTCTTTAGAAAAAGCAATATACATTGGTTCCTTTCCAACTGTCTTTGATTTTGGTGGAGAATATATCTTTGAAATGGGACAAAATGCATGTCAACAAGTTCACGATAGACAGATTTCTCTGGTGCCATTTTTGTGTTTAAAGTGTTTTTTTTTTCCTGGGAACAAAAGCATGTTTTTCTTTTGCATAGGCAAACCATTTCAGTGGAACATGGCTGACAGCCACATGGTTTTATGTTATCCAACAATCACTGCAGTATAGATGACTAGATTTTATAAGTTGAGTATAATATCCCAGACAATGTTATTGTGAAGAATGAAACAATTGTAGAAAATGATAAAAGATTAAAAAGAAAAGGGAAGTTACGATCTTCTTAGTTTCTGGATGATTGATAATAAAAAGATTATTTCTTACTATTGGTAAAAAATGATGTCTGTGTCATCCCATGAAGTACTTGTATATTGCAGAACTTTTATAGAGAAGTGTAGAGAATTTTTATAGGAAGTTTGCCCTCAAGTAACTTATAATCTAGTTAACTTTTGAATGAATGCTTATATGCTCTTATCTGAATTTCTTTGGTCTAGACATTTGGCTGGCAAGACTTATGAGAATTGGCTTAATGACAGTATTCCATTACTTCTGCTTCCAGCCAAAACTAATAAGTGTGGAGGTATTCAAACACTGAGAGAAGGGAAAAAAAGTTAACTAAACACATTAGGATCTTATAAAAAAGTTCTCTAACATTTGGGGAAATGACTCCTGTCATTTTTTGGTTTCTCTAGTGAGACTGGACTGTTTTGCTGTGACTCCTCTAATTGCAATTTGCAGGATGAAAGTCAGAAAATATCCACTCTCTTGTGTTACTCTTATATGGGAGAGAATCCATATGGTTTGTACTTAAGATTCTAGCCTCTTGTGGTCCCAAAGCATCATGATAGAATGGGGGAAGGAACATAGACAGGACTTAGGAGGACTTTTTTGGGGGGATGACTTTTTTTCTGTGTAAAGCTTTATCAGCCTTTCCTGAGACAATGAAATACTACCCCTTGTCATTTATAAAAGCATGAGTCCAGTGTTTACTGTTTTATGAACATTGCCATGAAAGTTATCTCTGAAGAAACTGTTAGAGCATATTTTCTTCATCCAGTATGATCAGCTCTTTCCAGATATGTCACTCCTTCACTTCATGGTTTCACCATACCATCAAGATGTAGATTGGCTGTAGTTTTTTCAAGTTCAACCTGTGGTCAGATTCCTAGGTTGTTATGAAATTCAAATTAATAAGACATTGTAAATATTATGACTAGTAGCCAAGCTATCTGCAGTGTACCAGTATGTTTGACTTCTGAAGGGAGATATAAATGCTTCCTTGAGATATTTTATGAGGAGGGCTAAAAAGGAGTCCTTTTCCCTCTCTGTTCTGCAAGGAAAGTAGTTAGCTCATTCCCATATTCAGCTCAGTCTGAAGGGTTTTTGGCTGTGAGCAGGATAAAATGAATCATCAAAACTGATAGATAAAGCTATTGAATGTCTCAGAGAATGAGGGATGACTGGAGAAACTGTTTGCTGTCAAGGGAACTGTGTACTCATGAGGTAAGCCGTCCAAGGAAACAAAGTATGCAGCAATAATTCAAAAGCTTTAACACATTGGGGTTTTTTTTTCCTTCTCAGAGGTATTTCTTCTCCAGTGTTAAAAGAATGCAAAGAAATCCATAGACCTAGAAAGAGTTAATGAAAGGGGCTACCACTTCCCCAAAGCTGTGTTCCATGAATCTCTCGCCTTTCAAACAGTTTGGCATGGTATGACTGTTTCAATATGTAGGAGTCATGACATGGTCCAGGAAGTTTACTGAAACATTTTCACTGTTTGGTTTACCATGGCATCCCATATTCTAGGGCATTTAAAAAAACAGAATTCGTTCCTTGTAGCAGACCAAGAATGGACTGTGTACACATGAGGAGAGAAGTACCAAGAAACTTTGTAAACTCAGCAAAACCACTGAAATATGCAGCAAACATTTGTCTTAATCCTGCCCCACAAACATTACTTTTATGAGTGAGTTCATCTAACTTTGAATTATGATTCAGACTTGCTTTCAGAAGGAAAGAATTTAGGGATTTTATTTCAAAATGGAATGATTTCTCATGAATACAAAAGGGTGGTTATTGAAATAGAGTATCTTTCTCATCTTGAAGATCAAGAAAGATACAAACTGTATAAGAACAAATTAACTTTGGTCTTACTGTGAGTCAAGAAACTAAGACTCAGGTTTTGGCTCTGTTACTGATTTGTAGTGTGACCTGAGGCAAAATCACTTAATCTATTTTGTGGCTTTCTTTCTTCATTTGTAAAACAGAGATAATAATACTACCTCAAGGGGGTCTCATAAAGATTAAGGAATTTAAAAGCAGGAAAATCAGTGAAGAAGACCAACATGTCCTTAGGGAAAATAGCTAGGATATATCACCAATTTAAGGTCTAGCGATAGCTTAAAAAGGCTTTATAGAAGGGAGGCAGCATCTAATCTTTTACGGAATGTCCAGGTTTAGAAAACTCTGGACAGGTGAATTTCAAACAATAGCTTATCAAACTAGGCTCTGAAGAGGGAGAGAGAGACAGATAAATTTAATAATCCTTGAAATTTATTTAAATGTACCATACCTAGTAGATGTTTTAAATTTCCTCTTTGAATTTTAATTGCATTACAGTCACAGAAACTAATTTGAAAGGAATATAAAGGTCATCTACTCCAATCTGTTGCGTGTTTGTCCTTTGTTCTTGAAGAGGATAATGACATCAGGGAATGATGACATGACTTGCAGTTGACTTGGATTTGGGTACTTGCTCAAGATATCCTGTTATACTACCTGACCTTTATTCAAAAGCTTCTGATGAAGAAACTTCATTCTAAGGAACCATTCCATTTTTGAGGGAGCTTTAATTGTTAGGGTGGTGATGATGGTGGTAGTGGTGCTTCTGTTGCTGCCACTACCACCACTACCATCATCATCATCATCGTCATTCTTTTTTGGGTGATTTCTTGGTTAACCCATTTGCCTAACTACTGTAGCAAAATGTTTGCCTACAAGAGAAGTATCAAATGAGATCTATCACCTTTGTTTCCCCTTACTAGTACTCTTCAGATTCTTCCATTTACTTCAGTAGGTTCTAGGCTTTCTATAATTTTCATTATCACTGTGAGTGAAAACAGTTAACCAATGCAGTGGCTTAACTCGTGACTGTCTGGAGCTGTCCAGGGTTTGATAATTTTTAGGTATTCCCTCTCATATTTAAATCATGGAATTTTAAAGTTGTAAAAAAAGTGACTTCAAAGTAAAGAAGGAAACATTTACTCTCTGTCACAAAGAAAATGGCAGATTCTGGACTAGGAAATGGATCTCCATCTCCTTTACTTCGTTCAATGGTACTACAAATTCAGGGTCAATGTTATCTTTAATTTTTTTCTCTTTTTCCCTGATATCTAGTCAGTCAACAAGTCCTACAGATTTTTCCTTTAAAACTCTCTTTGTCTATTCCATTGTTGTTATTCCTATGAAAACATAATAGTCCAAATGCTCATCACTTCAGTGACCTTCTACTTGACCTCTTTGTCTTCAGTTTATCCCCCTTTAATTCATCCTGAATAATACAAGACTATTTTTATTCTGTTTTGCTTTCATCATGTTATTCTTTTGTTCCAAAATTGTCACAAGCTTCCTATTGCCTACTAAATTATGTCTACTTTTTTTGGTTCAGTGTTTCCAAGTTCTGGCCTAAATGCACATATCCATTCTAATTTCCTACTCCATTTGTTCCATTCATGTCAATATCCTCATTGTTACTACCCACCATATGCTTATTAGTACTTATATATTTTTGCTCTGATTTTTCCCCTAACCATAATACTTTCCTTTTTCTTCTCAATGATTCCAAATTCTACCCATTTTAATAGTCCCATTTATTCATCATCTCTTCATTGGCTATCCCAGCCCTCACTTATTTCCCTTTCTACTATTGAAATTGTATATTTGTACCTCATAACTTAGAAAATAGTGACATATTGTTTCATATGTGTTATTTGTCTCCACTATAAACTTTAAGAGTTAAAAGAATGTATTGTATATTAAATACTTCTATTGGTATGGAACACACACCAGCCATTCAATAAATTCTTGTTTGATTAATTGATGATGAAAGAAAATATCTGTTTGGGTTCCAACAAAGTACTTTGATCTCATTGGAACAAATCTCTGTGCAGGTATTCAGAGTTCTGAAACTTTGCCCTATGAAGAAAGGCTGAAGGAACTATAAATACTAAGTCTGAACAAAAGAATATTTAACATTGACATGACATCTATTTTTCAAATGCTCAAAAGATTGTATCAGTCATCATTCCAGATAATAGTAACCAGGAAAAATGAGTGAAAGATGCATAGAAGCTGATTTTGGTTCAGTAGAATCAAAACATTTTGAACTCTCAAAGTAGTCCATCCCTGAAACAGGCTATGCATGTAAAAATCAGATTTCCATAATGGAAATCTTCAAATGGAGATGGTTTAATTCTTGGCAGGGATATATTGTTGAGGGGATTCCTTCATTGAGTAAGAAGTTGGACTTGATCATAAGTAAGGAGTTATTGGCAGTTTAAATACCTCTATGTGACTTTATTGGTCAGTCAACACACCTTGATTAAGTGCTTGATGCATGATAGACATTGTACTGGAGATACAAAGAAGGCAAAGAAGAGTTCCAATTCTGAAGGATTCTATGGTCTAAGGGGAGAGACAACATGTACAAACAAGATATGCACAGATCAAATTGGAGATAATCTGTGAGAGAAGACACTAAGGAGGAATGGGAAACACTTATTGAAGAAGTTCTTTAGGGGGTGGAGACAAGATGGCAAGGTAGAAGCAGAGAGACTTAATAGAGCTCTCACCACAAGCCCAGCCAAATACCTGTAAAAATTGACTTTAAACAAATTCTAGAACTTCATTATCCACAGAATAATGAAGTGAAGCAAATCTCCAACCCAAGACAGCCTGAAAGGTTATGGGAAACTTATATTGCACCAAGCTGGGAGCAGAGCACAGTTCAGTATGGGCCCTACGGGGAGACGAGACCTGAGCAGGCCTCAGGGAAACTGAATCTCTGATACCTGCAACAGTATCCAGACTTCACAATCCCAAAATGCCAAGGATAAATTAGAAGGTTGGTGGAAAAAACCTGTCAGACCTCTGTGAAAGAGAAGAGTGGTACAGCCTTAGCCCCAGAGTGGCAGGGGAGGGGGGGAGTTAGCTGAGGTAGCCACAGCAACAGCAGAGGCAGTGACTATTTTGGGACCTCTAGGCCCACAGATTGTGGGGGGATCAAGGAACTGACAGAAGACCCCTCTACTCCCACTGGAAGCAGAGCACTACCTTGACAAAAAGCTCAAAAATCAAGCAAATGACTGGGGAAATGGGCAAAAATTGGAAAAAGAATCAGACTATAGAATCTTACTTTGGTGACAAGGAAGACCAGAGTATACAAACAGAAGAGAACAAAGTCAAAGTTCCTACATCCAAAGCCTCTATGAAAAATATGAATTGTTTTCAGACCATGGAAGAACTCAATAAGTTTTTTGAAAATCAAGGAAGAGAAGTGGAGCAAAAATTGGGAAGAGAAATGAGAGTGATGCAAAAAAATCTTTGCTAAAGGGGACCAAAAAATGTTAAAGAAAATAACACTTTAAAAAATAGACTAATCCAAATGGTAAAAGAGATCCAAAAAGCCAATGAGGAGAAGAATGCCCTAAAAAGCAGAATTGGTCAGATGGAAAAGGAGGTCCAAAAGCTCACCGAAGAAAATAGTTCCTTAAAGATTAGAATGGAGCAGATGGAAGCTAATGACTTTATGAGAAATCAAGAAATTATAAACCAAAACCAAAGGAAAGAAAAAACAGCAGACAATGTGAAATATCTCATTGGAAAAGCAACTGACCTGGAAAATAGATCCAGGAGAAACAATTTAAAAATTATGGAACTATCTGAAAGCCATGATCAAAAAAGAGCCTAGTAATTATCTTTCAAGAAATTATCAAGGAAAACTGCCCTAATATTCTAGAAGCAGAGGATAAATAGATACTGAAAAAATCCACCAATCACCTCCTTAAAGAGATCTCAAAAGGAAAACTTCTAGGATTATCATAGTCAAATTCCAGAGCTCCCAGGTCAAGGAGACAATATTGCAAGCTGCCAAAAAGAAACAATTCAAGTATGGTGTAAACACAATCAGGATAACATAAGATCTAGCAGCTTCTACATTAAGGGATTGAAGGGCTTGGAATATGACATTTCAGAGGTCAAAGAAGCTAGGATTAAAACCAAGAACCATCTACCCAGCAAAACTGAGTATAGTACTTCAAGGGAAAAATATAGTCATTCAATGAAATAGAGGACTTTCAAGCATTCTTGATGAAAAGACCAGAGCTGAGTAGAAAATTTGACTTTCAAATACAAGAATCTAGAGAAGCATAAAAAGGTAAACAGGAAAGAGAAATCATAAGGAACTTTCTAAAGTTGAACTGTTTACATTCCTACATGGAAAGATAATATTTGTAACTCTTGAGATTTTTCTCAGTATTAGGGTATTTTTATATATGACCCAGAATTGTCAGGCACGGATATATTTCTATCTGTAACACCAGAGGGGGAGTATGAATATGCGTAAGATCACAGATACATTTATGGAATACTTCATATGAATACAATATGGCTCTTCAGTAAATCAATTATTAAGGATTTACTGGCCTAGGTATTTCCCTAAGATCTGAGAATAGAGATAAATACAAAGAATGTAACAACCCCTATTCCCAAAGAGATTACATCTCAATGGAGGTGAGTGAATGTGAAGTCAAGTATGATATTTAGATTGAGATCCTCAGAGAATGGGAAGATGACAATACCCTAAATAGAAACCTGAAAATTAGGAAAAGGGAAGGACTTGGATGAGGGGTGGGTTGGAGATAATGAATTCAGTTTTGGTCACATTGAGTTTAATATATCTACATGACATCCAGGTCAAGATATCTAAGAGGCTGTTGGTGATGGAAAACTGGAAATCAGTAGAGAGGTTAAGGCTGGATAAAGAGATTTAAGAATCATCTGCATAGAGACAATGAATCTATGAGAGAATTTGTATCTGTGTGTCACCTCTTCTCATTAATCTAAGTAGATTATGTTCTATATATTAACTAAACTATGTGGTTCTAGAAATCTCAAGATCCCCTTGTCTCAAGAATAAAGTCTTCACTCTGCTGCACTACTTAAGCTTCCTCTTCTTAGCTATTATCTTCATTTGGAAACTATTCCTCTAGCACCTAGGATTTTGATCTGCTATAATTTCCTACTTCTCCAATTTCTAAAGGTTACCATTTATACCTCATTCCCTCAGGCTCAGGCTATCTCAGGTTTCCAAAGTTATAATTAGCAAATCTGAGGAACTCATTGAATTGATATGTGAACTGGAGAAAGTCAGGCTTTCTAAAGTCCTCCCATCAGTTCTTGGATGATACATATGAATGATTTGAAAGGACTTCTATAGCTGCATTAGTATTTTTTCTTTTTAGTGGCATTATATTCACTTGAATAAGTGAAATACATAATTTGAAAGTAGTATTCTATGACTCATTGTCAATGAAGATAAATAGTGGATGTGATTAATCTGACATATACAATAAATAAAGAATTATTCTTGAACACAGAGAAAAATTGAGAAAATCTACCCCCCTCCCTTCCTAGCAGAGGAAGGGGACCATGGGTATAGAATATTGCTTTTGCTGTTGGACACAATTTATGTGTAAGTTTGTGCTGTTGAACTGCTTTTTTGTTCTGTATTATTATTTGTTTCAAGAATGCCTTTTTAGCTGAGGGGAAGGCAGAGGGATATATTTGTAAGCAAAAGTGATATAAATTCAAAAGAAATCATTAAAATAAGATTTTATTGTTAAGTAAATAAACACATTGTCAGAGAAATTTATGACCTAAAAAAGATAAGCCGGTCATAGGAGCAAGTGCAGAGGTAATCAATGGATACTCAGTGTTTTCCATTGCTTTCCATGCAATGTCTAGAGAATGAGAGAAAAAGTTCTCCAGCATATTGACATACTCCTGTGACAGATTTATAGAAAGACATTATGACCCAGAATTGTCAGGCATGGATATGTTTCTTTCTGTGTCACCAAGGGGAGTACCAATATGGATGAGATCATAGATGCATTTATGGAATACTACAGATGAATACCATGTGACTTTTCAGTAAATCAATTATGAAGGATTTACTGGTCTAGGTATTTTACTAGGATCTGGGAACAGAGACAAATACAAAGAATGTAGCAACCCCCTACTCCCAAAGAGATTACATCTCAGTGGGGGAAATAAGTACATATAAAAATATAAATAGAATTATTACAAAGTGAATAAATTTAAACATACACAAAACAATTAGTTATAAACCAGTTTAGTACTAAAGACATTCAAAAGGCTTCATGCAGAAAAAAAATGGTGCTTGATCTCCTTAAAGGAAGATAGAGACTCTAAAATAAAAGTTGAAAGAGTATATTCCATGTATGTGGGACACCTAGTACAAAGGCATGGAGATGGGAGATGTATAGGTATGAGAAAGAAACAAAAAAGAGGACAGTTTGTTGGATTGCAGTGTAAATCTGGACAGGGGAGACATTGCAATATCCAGTGAGGCTGGAAAGATAGATTGGATTAGGTTGTAAAAGACTTTAAAAGCTAAACAGTAGAGTTTGCATTTTATTCTAGTAGATAAATAATCATAGAAATTGACTGAGTAGAGGCACCAATGTAGAGATCTGTGCTTATGTAAAAAAAAAAAATACTTTGGAAACAGTCTGTAGAATGAACTGGAGTCATGAGAGATTTGAATCAGGGAGAACAATCGGAGGCTATTACAATAATATAGAAGAGAAATGATGAGAACCTAACCCGAGTAGTAGCTGTATGAGTACAGAAAGGGGGTGGATGTGAATGATGTTGTAGAGGTAGAAACATAATATTTGACACTTGCCTGAATATATAGAAAGAAAGAGAAAGTGAAGAGTTGAGGGTAACGCTGAGTTTATGAACCAGGGAGATTGGAAAGATGGCAGTCCTTTCAACTGAAATAAAAATGTTTGGGAACAGTGGAGGATTTGAGAGTAAAAGAAAATTAATTTATGGTTGGACATAGTATGCTGGTGAGAGTTCTTGGATGTCCAGTTTGAAATGTTCAATAGATAGTTGGTGATGTAGGACTTAAATTCTGGGGAGCCATCTGCGTAGAGATGCTAATTACATAGGTAGCAGCAGGCCATGATACCAAGAGAATATAGTAACAGAAGAACTCTCCAAATATTACAGAGAATATTGTAGGTGTTTTTATCTTTTTCAAAAAATTAATTTTCCATTTAACTCCATGATTACATGATTTTTATGAAATTTAGAAATAACATTGTAACGATTACAACATATCATTATTACTATCATTATTACTTTTAATATCTTCTCTTTTCTCACCATGAAAAACTCTTGGAGTAAGACATACTTTGCTATGCCTTCAAAGCAAAGTGGGTAAAAGGATATTTAGTG